>OZ024933.1:110842929-112169713 GCA_964017235.1 Sabellastarte sp. h YS-2021
TTTTTTTTTAATGGGAGCAAAGTTTGTAAAAGACAATTTGCTGAAGACTGATTTGACAAAGGGCCAGCTACCTGTTTATGAGTATTTATAAGGTGTCTCCTTTATTATAAGTATGTATGTCAAAGTTTCTATACAGACTTGTGGAACCACCAACATTTGTATAAAATAATCTGTATTTAAAATAAATAATTTACATTACGGGTAGACGAATTGTACACTGAAAATACATATATAAGTGCTGAAAAGATTCATTGTGACAAAATCTTCCTGGAATATATCAAGCAGACTGTGTTGTGACATCACTAGCATGAATGATGTCATAGACCTTTGAAGTGGTCAGTTCTCACCAGCACATGGCTGCCCCCCCCCCTCTCCCTACCTCCCCCAAAAAGGCAGAATGGGGCAAAAATAAGAAAAAAATAAAAAGCTATTGCATTAAATAGTAAAAGGCCTAATATTCATTGATGCTTAATGCCAGCATACAAACTGTTAAAAGATGTATTACACATTTCTCATTGACTAGCTGGAAAATAAAATTAAGTATCCAACCCTTTCACTGTTTCAAAACCATAAAACAGTAAAACGGAAGTGGGTGCTTTACCTTTGTAAGTGGAATGTACCTTTTAGACAGAAAAAGGAGGATTGACTGTTTGTAAAATGTTCTAAATATGGAATGGTTTTTCAAATTAACAGTAGGTACCTTGTGAGAGGGTTTTACACCCACTGTTTTGTATTTTTTCCATATTCATCATATGCAAATTGTTTATAGATGTGTGTCAGTTTGTTCAGACCAAAACCGTAAAAGGGTAACAAACTGTTTACCATTTTAATCCCAATAAAAAGAGACATAGATAAAGAAATTAATAGTAGGTACCCTCATTACTACCTTACCTTAAACTTAGGAATTCTGTTCCTCTGTTTATTTTGTTTATATTTGATCTCAATCACCAATATCCACGGCTCATTAGAGCCCACAGTGCTTAGCATTTGGTCATTTCAAGCTTTGTTATTGAGGTCATTTCTCTTTTTGAAGACATTTCAGAGTTTCTAGTCATTAAAACTGGATTACCAATATGACAGGGAATACTAAAAAAGTCCGGCTATGACTTGTATAAAGACAGCATCTTTATCAGCACAGACTTCACTAAAGAAGGTAAAGAGATACAATTCATTTATTTAAAAGCCTCTGAGAAGCTAGTAACTATTTTTATTTCTGACAACATTGTCTATTCTGAGTCCCAGCGCAGTTCGAATGATGAAATTCTTGAAGTGAAGATTCAAATCAACAACTTATCAAATGTGTGGACAGTCTAGACAGTCTCTCTATCAGTTTCAGACACAAGAAGCTCAAAATCTTATGTCCATTAGGTGTCAGGGTCACATGGATGTCACACCATCTCAGGCCAACTGATCACTACACAGGCTGACACTTTGTCCAAATTTATTCAACCGAAGATTGGCCTTTCATAGGCCAACAGTCTTAGAGAGGGGTACAGATCACTTTTCCCACCACAGTGGACACTAGTTCAGCAAATGATACTGCAGATATTGCAAGTCACAAGGATGTCATCCTTCCTGGTCTTGACACCATCAGACATAACCCAACCATCTCACAAGCAGTCAATGGAGTCATAGCGTCATATGAGGATAGGTTATGCTGAAGTTAGCCAAGGTAAGAATACTCCACGAAACTCTTGTTGTTTTAACACCACTGACACCATTACTGCAATCCCTGAATGTAGATGGGCTAATGAGGGCTATCATGGTATAAGATGGAAAGTGGCTTGTTACGACTTGAAGCTCCCAGAGTGGGCTACTGGGCACTTACCCAACATTTTAAAAATCCAGGAACAATCTACTACAAAATATTTGCTTCTTCAAGTCATATTATCCCTTAAAGATAGAACTTTCCTTCCATGGGCTACTGTTAGATCAGCATGAGCCACCTCCATGCATGAACAGGGCACTTTTTGGCATGACTATGCACAATGTCCATTAACAGATTGCCTTCCTCACAGGTTTCCTTGATGAACGCGCAAGTACTTGCTCAACACCAACAACAGCAAATAATCTGCAAGTATTATAATGACAGCCAGTGCTCACATGACGAAAGTCATGGTAACCGAAAGCATGTCTGATCATTCTGCATGCTTCAGAGGAGAAACTTGAATCTTATTTTAATGTATTCTTTGTCAATAGCACATGTAGCAGATTTTGTGTTTCCGCCTTGTATATTTTTGCTGCATTTGAAAGTGATATATACAGCAGTTTTTTATGTATATATATATTGTAGTTTGAGAAAGTTAGAGGATAGCTGCTTGTCAATCGGACCAGTTCATGATTACACATTTTTGGGGTGTGAGGCCATTCCCAGAGGTTTTCTAGCGTGTTTCTTGGACCGTGGATATGTACCTGATTGGTCTTGCTAATATTTTGCAATAATCACCTAAAAGTGCATATCAGGACTATCTAAAAGATTGTGATACAAACTCTTATCACAATATGTCCTACATAGCATACCTTGAAAATATTGTACATAAACTTATTGGTGAAACTGGCTGTGTTGAACCAAGTCATCTTACTGTCGTCGAAACAAACCCCCACCTCTTTTAATGATGGCCCGGACAACATATTTCCAAATATAGTAACGCATATGGAATATCAATGTTGATCAATGTTGCTATAGCTAAAACAATACATCAAACAGGCAAGCCAAACTATACTGCGGCTAGAAGTCCTTTGAAATAAGATCTGAATTAGGAAGCCTGGCAAAAGTAGTTTTACTTGTACTTTATATTGATCCCTATTTGTTTCAATATCTTCATTTTCTTTTTGTCCTCTTTTCTTATCTAATTTGGATGACCTTAATAGTACTCACATTGAAAACCATAGCGCAGCATGACACTATTATCCCTAGGCAATTAAACAATATCTTGATAAGGAATGTAGTGTGGATGCCATGATATGTCCTTTCATTGAAGAGTAATTATAAACCTCTCTTATCCCCAGGGTCAATCTGCCAATGATCATGAACATAACAAAGCATTTGATAGCAGGCCTTAGGCCTGAAGATCTTATCTTATTTAAGAATGACATATCAAGAGCTTGTTCAGTATCTGAGGGAGGATCTCAAGGATGCTTTGAAATTTGGCCTTATATTCGAAAATCAGTACAATCTGTATCTTGGGATCACGTTGGCTGGATCCATGGATCTGGGGTGTTTCACATGGTGGCCGACGACATTGTTCATATAATTTGAAAGGTAGTTTGTCAAATGTTTTCCCTACATTGATGATTTTATTGGATTTTACACTAGGCTACAAAGTCAGCATTATTTTCAAATGCTTTACCATCTAATATCGGATCTAGGATCCAATTATACCCAGACAAGGATAAACAGGATACTTCACTTGTTCAGGGCCAATTCCAGTTAGAAAAGAATAAGGCTTAACTATGATTTCTTTCTGGACATAAACTGGTTTCTAAAATTATTGCCAGACTGCAATGGTATTATAGTTTACATCAAATCAGCTGTGCATCAACAGAACACTATTCATATTGAGGCCAGCCTTACAGGCCTGGGTGACATCTGGTCCAATAGCATTTACAGCTCCACTATTCATTGTATAAATTATTTTTAGTACAAGATAGTTCACCTTGAGATAACTTATTTTTGATAGCCTTTAGTTTATGGGGTCAATTTGGAAGTGCTCAGCTGTCAAAATCTTCTGTGGCAATCAAGCGGTGGCTCTGGTAGTATACACTAAAAAAACCAGGGATCCATGAATGGCTGCTTGCATTCGCAACATATGGTTTATTACTGCTCATTATGATATAAATATCCAAATTGAGCACATTTAGGGTGCTTAAAATACGGAGGCAGACCTGCATTCAGATATACAGGTAGATCTTCAATTATTAGATCTTTTAAAAGAAAATTACATCTTGGACACAGTTCCCATCCAATACGTTTGTTTAAATCTTTATATTTGATTTTCAGGTTCCAACCCACAGTCTCAACCACTGTTGACATCAGCTGGGTCCAGAATTCAGAAGGTCTACAGATTAATCTGAAGATACATCTCTGGCATCTTAATAAATTCTCATTTATCACCTACACTCAGGGGTGTGTTTGACATCGGAACTATTTTTCGTACAGCATTTTATGTGTTTCTTAAAATGTCAAACATATCCCCCACAGTGTTAGGAAATTTGATCCATAGAGGCATTCCTAGGACAAACTCAATTTCTTATCGAATTATTAAATGGGCTAAAACTTTACAAGACCATAATTCTAATCATGTCATTTAGCTCCCATATATTAATAATATGTATCTGTGTCCCATCAGTACACTCAAGGCTTTCCTTTCCTGTAGATCTCTTCTCCCCGGCAGCTTCACTGTTTGCCAATAATTTCCCTGCTTTTGCCCAGATAATAAATACTCACATCAGGGATGCATCAAAATTCATCTTAATTTCCAGAAGCATACATCTCAAAGGCTATGGCTTCCACACTCTTAGAAGGTCTGGAGCCACCTATGCCTTCAATTACAATGTACCTTTACAGGACATTATGACTCATGGGCTCATGATTCTGCCATCTGGACTTACCTTCAAATTGCTCCCAATGCAGCTTCAATAATCCCACAAATTTTTGCCTATTCCATCCGTCCACAATTTTCTTTGGGTTAGGGCTTTTAAAATTAACACATTTTATTTCTGAAATTTTAATACATTGCATGCCGTCCTGTAGTCGCATGTGAATAAAACTGACTATTCACTGACCTTGGTTATTCACTGACCTATGAGCTGTAATCCGTTTTTGACCAACTGTGGATGACAGAACCATATTAGAGGCCTATCCAGTCAGTTGGACACTAGCTTAACTTAAACTTAGGTATTCTGTTCCTCTATCCATTCTGTTTATATTTGATTTGGCCAATCACTGATATCCATTGAAGCTCACACGTGTCAGCAAGTGGTCATTCATGACTTTGTTGTTGAGGTCAATACATGTATGTTTACTAACCATCGCTCCTCTACACAACAAAATTCCTTTACCGGTCACAGACTGACCATCTGTATGCTGTGATATTTAGATAAAACTTTGCAGTTACCCTGACCCCTATTCCCATCTCAAGGTAGGGAGTACTCTACTGGGATTGATATAGATTATTTTTTTCCTGCATATTCCTGGGAAATGAAACAACTAGGTATTATTAGCCTCCCCTGCTTTATTTTGCTCCATCCAGGGGGGTATTTAAAGCAAACCTCAACAGTCTGGACCCATACCCTGGTCCCAATGGTAGGGAGTTCTCTTTCAGATTGATATGGCCTGTTGACGTTTCCGGAACTATGCTTGATTAAACTGCCCTTCCATGTATCGTTACAGGCCCCTCTGTGGTGTCTTTTTGCTCCACTCAGAGTGATATATAGAGCATTTTCCTTCAACATTTGCTTCTCCCTTATCCTGGGGTGGGGTTCCGTGAACCAGAGTCTTATCAATAGGTGAACCATGATGGTTCCCTTACATGGACTGACTTAAACTGATCTGAATCTTACTTATGTCTCTGAGATGTTCAGTGCTGCAAATATCACTGTTATTTCCTGTCATTCTTATTTCTTATTACCCCTTTTGGGTACATGTATATTTTACCCGCTTGGTGGGCTTTTAAGATTTCCCACATTTTACTTCTGAAATTTAAAAAAAATAATATAATCCTGTACTAACATGTGATTCAAAATCCTCAAGTTTGAATCTGACCTCTGCTATTCACTGACCGTGGCTATTCACTGACCCATGAACTTTAAACTTTAATCCTGTATATGACCAACTGTCCATGGGCAAGTTTGATTAAAGCTGCAATTAAAATGCAAGTGCAGGTTCAGTACTGATGGATGTGAGATAATGCACTGCAACAAACTGTGATGCTATGTGATATAACATTTCATTGTCTATCAGGTGCCATAAATGGCCTGTACCGGGGATATACAGAGTGTGATATATTTTTGCACACAGAAGCACCATCTTACCATGTGTAATAAGTATTTACAAGTGTCTTATTTTTTGTTAATATTTTGGACATTGTGTAAAATACAGGTATGTATTATTTATCATTTTGTATATGTCATTCAGGAAGCTTTCCTATGATAAATATGTTCATTAATGATACACGCTGATAGACACGGGTTTTTATTTTAAAGATTATTTAAGTGCTATTATTCAGTAACACCAGCATAATGCACAGGGCTGCAGTAAAAATGGCCCAATTTTGAAAATAATTACACTACTGTATCACTATCACTACTGTAACGTTATATCGTTTACTTTGCAGATTTATTGTGAGCATAGGATGCAGAGCAACAAATTTGACATACTTTTGGGAGTTTATAAACATACAAATTTTACTTTTAATGTTTGCATAAACGTAATAGCAGTAAATATTTGATGTAATATCAATCCTGTGTATGTTATAACACCATACAACATACCTGTGTAAAGTGGCGCATACAATGTATAGTAGTAAGTATAGACTTTTTCTCATCCCATTTAAAAATCCAATAATATATCCTATAAAACTTACACCATCTATGTTATTTTTTCCTTGTTCTTGTATCAGCTCCCCATCTTTGTCAGAAAGTGTCCTTATGAGCTCAATCTTGTGGCTCAATGAAATTGCCTCTTTTGTGAAATCTTTGCAGTTTCTATCCAAAAGTATCACCTTTGCAGGAACAAAAGAAGGAAATATTTTAGTTATTTATGTGTGATTTTTCCATTAAAATATATAGTGTCTTTTGAAGTAGAAAAGAATGAATAATTAAAGAGGGAGTTGGGTAATTGTTTCTAAATATATTAAGGCAGACAGACGGCAAGAATTCCATTTTTGCAACGTATCATTATGTGTCAGGTGTGTCTATGTTATGTACAATGAAAATATTACATTGGTATGAAATAGGCAACTGACAAGCTGATGATTGAGTGCAATTAAAATATTCAATAGCTAGTTAGTATTATTGCTATATCTACTTTTTACAGTTAAAATGACGGGATACAAATTTAAAGTGTATGCCAACCCTAACTCAATATAAACATATGAAATCAATGGGAACATTATCAAATTTACATTGATTTATCTTAGTTCAAAAGCTTAGTCATACATTATTGCATGTCCTTATCAAAAAGTTTAAATGTTAACTGCAGTGGTCCCCCTTTTTAAAGATCAGCGTTTATTTTATGTGGATTGTGCATTACAGTCAACCATTATGTTCTCCTCAAGCCCAGATTATTATTGCAATTTGGGTCAAAGAATAGAAATGTTCTTTGATCA
Organism: Sabellastarte sp. h YS-2021; assembly: GCA_964017235.1. NCBI lineage: Eukaryota > Metazoa > Annelida > Polychaeta > Sabellida > Sabellidae > Sabellastarte > Sabellastarte sp. h YS-2021. The sequence goes on from OZ024933.1 coordinate 110,850,258, forward strand.
TATGCATGATCTAATTTTATAAATTTTGCACAAAAGAGTTTTACACAGTGGTAACATTTATCTCCTCTAGGAAGTTATTTACCTGAGAAGTCCAGGTCGATTATGCTAAAGATACTTGTCATAGTCAAAAAAACAATGAAAATGTGGATACATAGTGATGTAATAGGCTTGTCAGTTTTTACAGTAAAGTCTGGAGTTTTGTATAAGTATTTGGAAATAGAGTTTTGATTGGTGTTTACTGTAATAATCAAGTAATAAAATACTTTTATGCGTGAATCTGATCTCTTCATACATGGTAAAGAGTATTTAATTATAACTGAATTTTTACTCATTTCATGAAACAAACAAGCAAAAACTTGAAAAATTGCCTATTTTATTATATGAGAAATTTAGTTGCCTATTCTACGAAATTGGTAAATTTTTTAGGAAATGGGCAATAGTACAGGTTGTGTAATTCCATGCAGAAGATGGTGGATTGGAAAATTGTTCACGAGTGCATTTATTGCTTCATTTATTGATGCATTTACTCAAGTGGGAAAAATAGTACAGTGACATCTGGGACAAGGATGTTCAGACGCGCTTACCTTGTCAGTTTTAATTAATTTCATATGTTTAAGAATTGTGTTATCAACAATAATTCATCACAAAAAAGTGACAATGCTCAGGTTCTTTTAGTTAAGCAAAACTTCCAAGATCTTTGACATTGTAGCAGCTTACAACTTTAGACAAAAACCAGAGCAGCTTTCTGCTTTCAACAACCATACATTTCACAGCAACTCTCACAACCTTGGGAGCTGAATCAAATCAACGTTCATATACATTGATGCGAATGAGAAAATGGAAGGTGTCTGGATTTTCCTGTTTGTTTTGGATTCAGTCATTACTTTGAAAGGATAAGCTGTGGAATTGAACAGAGGTGTGTTGTAAATTAACTACTTAGCTACTTACTTGGTAAAATGTCACGGGAAAGCACCTAAGTGATCGTAGAGAAAAGCAAACAAAAACTTAAAACAGAAACAAACTGCAATACCTAACTGTATTTTTCAAAGAATATCTCAGAATTCTTAAGAATATATCTACACTGATTCAGTTGCTGTTATAACTTCAGTACTGTAGGAAAACAGGACTTTAGGAGTTGACATTTAAGTTTTCCCTGATTTAGGTTGGGACCTCCTTGATTTTCTGAGGCCATGTTGTCGGATTTAAACTGGCAGTCAACAGGACAGGGTATAAAAACTTTTGAGTTGCATTTTTGTTTGCAAATTTTTAGTGTAATATAATATTTGTGCTGGTAAGCAGTATGGCAGCACAACAGAAGGAGAAGAAGTCAGGTAATGCTTAAATTTGGAGCATCGGGCTAAGATACACTTTCAGGTGTTTGGTAATGGGGCTCTGACGGGTGAATTTTCTTCACAACCAATATTTGGTAAGTTATTTACGACAAATAGTGATACTTACAGTGGTCCCAGTTTTTATTTTAATACAGTTTTTGCAAATAATGGCAGTGATTCAGATTCAGAAACTAGTGTCAAACGGTTATATATTAGGAAGTCTAAGAGAGCCCCACGTTAGGAAAATAAGAGGATTTCTAAACAAATTCTTATCAATGAAAAAATAATATCTCAGCTCAACGCAATTGGTGGGATTTTAGACATCATATAGGGCTCTGCAGATTTGCCTGATTTAACTTCTATCAGACATGACCATTTGACATAAAAACAAATTGAAGAGTGTATCTGATAGTTGTCAGCTATTGATAACAAAGGTTATGGTTTTATAATCAGATCTCGGGGGGGGGGGGCAGTTGATGTATACGTTAAACATTGTGTCAAATGGCCGCATAAGTATATATTGGCTGGTAATGACACAGGTAGAATTACCTAAAATCAGAAATATAATTCAATGGATGTCTGAATTTTGTCGGATTTTGAAAGAAGAATCTTGTCAAAAACAAAAGAACATATGTTATGTTATCTGATAGTGTTGTTTGATGATGCCAATGATTTTTCATGGCAGTCGACTAAGGCAAGTCATGCAGTACCATTATGTAGAATGGTACAAGGTAAGATTTTTTATTGGTCTCAGATTGACAAAATTGATAAGGTTGGTGCTGTTAATGCACAAAAACGTACTGTAGCTTACAACCCTGTTGCCAATGGTCAGAAAAAAAACCAGTAAAATTCATAATTTTATGAAAAAACCTCCAACCCCTGTGTCTATTACAATGATGGTGTCATTTCATGTGTTGAGTGTTGGCAAACGGAATGTAGATTCACACTTGTTGTCTAAAGCTCAGTCCAATAATGAGTTTCAACTTGCTTATAGTCAGTTGCACTCTGAGTTCTGGGCCTTTCTATAACTCAACTCCGAACTGTATGATGGTCCAGCTGCTGCTAATAAATAAGTTCATGACCCTTTAATATTACATAAAATGATCAGATAATTATGTGTTCCGAATTGTCTGGGACTTCCAACTCCAATAGCCGCAAATTTTAATATTAGTAAATGGAGGGAGTTACTCCATGATTATTGGGACCAGCAATTATTCAACCTCGCGGAATTCGGATTCCCACTAGATTTTGATAGAACCCCTTCCCAAATATCCACTGAAAAAATAATGCTTCTGCTAATAATTTTGTTTAACATGTAGCACATTATATTGACGTTTAATTAAAACATTATGCTGTATGCTGATTCTGAACGCTTGTAGACCTTATTTGGCCCTCAGGGACTTCAGTGAATTCAAGAGCTGACAAGTGGATATTAGTCGTGCCTTTAAGGTTGATCCTTGCAATTTAGGCTTACTTGAATTTGCTGTTTCAAAGCTAAAAGAAATCCCTTTGTGTGATTTGAAAGTTGTAACAGGGTTTGTACTTTAAAGGATGGGCCTATGTCACAAAGTCATTTTACTGTAAATATTTTGTAAAGCCACTGTATTGATTTCTTTTTTTCTCATTCGCACATAATTGTGTGCATTAATTGTGTAATAATTGTTATTCATTAAATTGCAGCTAATTTTTAACTTCGGATATTTTTATGGCAATTTCTCTGATGATTACTATCTGCATTCTATATAAATATGTTGTGTATTTAGGTACACCCATTAATATTAGTATGTTAAAATATACATAGTATGAGTACTGTGTGCTGGTGAGTTTGAGTATTTCACATGGACTAGAAATGAGTGTAGATAGTGTGTGGTTGTATATGTTATTTTACATACCAGAAATAAAATAAAATAAAAAGTATACATGTAAAATAAATCTTATTCAGAGACAGAAAGTGATATCTCTTACCCATGTATCAATCAAGAATACCTGACACTACCTGTGTATTATAACTTTGACAATTCCATTGCTTTCACTAAATCTAAGTACAGGTTGTCATTTAAGTCATATTTGTGCTTTATTGTGATGGCATTTTGGGGTGAAATCTTATGCCAGTTATAAGTAGGTTTGACACTATTAACATTAAATAAATTAACCTTGTAAATTACACTTGTAAATTATCTAGCTAACTAACTACTTTCAAAGGGTAACTTTATGTTAACTTTAACTTTTATTCATGCTTTAAATTTTTCATTCATATGTAAGTTATATAAGATACAGAAAGAGACCAATCCATTACTGGACTTTTTCTCTGATGAGAACAGTTCCTTAAATGCCAGTGGTAACTTGAATTGTTGATAAAATCATTTGGAGCAATTATTAGACAGGGGGTTTATTCTAGAAATAATAGTATTATTAACTCACCACACTTCGTTTCATCAAGAATTTCTTTAGATTTTCCTTCTTTTCCTGGGTTGGACAGTAGCCTGTTTCCTCACCCTCCATTCCCTTTTCTTTATTTTCCTGCTGTTCAATAAATTCGTGGAGTACTTTATCAACAGCTTCTGCTGTTGTTCCATATCTAAAAGTAATGTGATCACAAGGTCACTCAAATGTATATCTTTAAATGACCGCTACTGCGCATATGCTAGGATTTCACCTAGAAAAAAAATTATTACACTGGAGGAAAAGAATCAGCTTTATATTTATTATTTACAGGTTAGGATTTGGTACTAGTAGCCATTTGTACAAGAAATCTGCACAAACTGCAATTCCTACAAACAAATTGTACAAGTTACAACTTGTACAGGTTGACTTTACTGGTTGCAACATGTACAAATTTTTGACTTGTACAAGTTGCAACTTGTATAAGTCCCATATTTTATTAGCTAAAGAATTTATTTTAATGGAATTTATTCTTTAAAATTCACAAAATCAACATATCTGAGTTTCATGAATGTTAAATTTACTGTAAATTATACTTTTTGGATGAGAAAGTAAACTATTGACCTGTACATTTTTTTACAATTGTGTGACCATTCATCACACTTTCAATGCGTATATTTATATTACACAAAAGTTAGTAGCACACTGGCCCAACTAAAGCCAGCTTCTGACATCAGTGTACGTTGATATTGGTAACCATATAATTTTAGCCATGTTTATTGTCAAGAATTATCCTATTTTTTATTCTACAACAAAGAGATAAGTGAAATTAATTCTTTTTATTATAAAACCACATCTAAATTTAAGACTATCGATGGAAGGCATGTGTCAATTACAATTATGCATATTCTGCCCTTTGTCCTTGGATGCTTTCCTTCACCCTGTTGTGATCCTAGGTTATTTCCTTCAAGTAAATCATGAAATATCCCTGAAGCTGTTGGTTTATTTTATTTATTTATTTGGGGTTTTATGTCGCTTTCAACAATGTACAGGTCATATCACAACGGGTAGTTGGAAGGGCAGAGGAAACCAGTACATACAGTTCGTTAGGGTTCTGTACTGTAAACTGCCGACTAATGGTAAGCAACTACCAGAGGCCGTACCGGGAATCGAACCCTGGCCTCAGAGGTGGGAGGCAAGGGTGTTACCACTCTGCCACCGTGGCCCCCTCTGATGCTGATGGAAGTCACACCAAGACATCTAAATTCTCCATGTAATGGTAATGTATCTTATGCATTATGAAGCAAAAGTAATGTTATTGTAATGTATGATATATAACGTAATTGGCCCCAGGTTCTGGCTGAGACCAGTCTTGAGTATGTCTGATGTCAACAGGCACTGGGGCGAATTTTAGGAATGGTCCCAGCCTGGTCTCAGGCTCAAACTTGAGACGCTTGTCTCAAATTATTGAAATATTTTTCTTGATTCCATAGGCTCGGCCTTTATGTATTTCACAAAAGGTCTCAGTCTCAGCTTTGGCTGAACCACTGGCTCAAATATGGCTGCCATAATTGAAATGTCTAAAGATAAGGTACAAATATATATAAAACAACATCATGAAGTGGTCTTTGGGTGTTTTACATGCTTTCAAAACATCATTTGACCAGATATATTATGTGTCAAACAAAGAAGACATATGTCACCAGTAGAATACTATGGCAACAAAGAAGGATCACCTAACACAGAAAACCACTGTGGTTATTTGATAAGGTTTTAATTACAGATGTATTCTTTCCAAGTTGTCATGAGCTGCATAACTTCCCCAAGGGACACTAACTGCAAAGGTAAAAGTTCCAGAAATATATTTACATGTGCGCAAAGGTTTGTATTAAGTGATTCAAAAGTAGACCTGCTAATTAAACATGCTTATAAATAATGCTTATTTATGTTAGAGTAAAATTTTATCTCCAATAGCATTATGGTTTCCCTTCAATTTTCCCCTGAATATTGACCAACTATACACCTTAGGTGTAGTAAATTCTTTCAACATGATTATATTTGACCATTGAACTTTACCAAGGTCATTTGATAACAAAAAAGTTTTTTAAGTCCACCTATTTATCATGGCAGCGTTGCAAAAACTATTTACTGTAGTAGAGTATGATTTCAAACCAATGACAAAGGTATGACAATTTTGGAAGTGACTGTACCAAACTTGAGAATGTTATGAACAGTATTATGCCAGGTAGCAGTCACAAAGCTTAATTTTATCTGAAACCCCATTTCAGAGCCTAGAAAGCCTGTCTGCCTGTTACCACTGCCCCAAGTCATTCAACGCGTGGTCACAATATCACATATATTAAGTTTTGGTTTTTATAACATTTTAGAGCTATTGAATGTGGTCAGAATTTTTGTGAGATTTACCCACTTGGGCCAGTTGCGTAAAAGGACTTAAACCAGAATGAGACTTACAATTAAGAATTTTTCTCTTTGCTTAAGGCTAAGTTTCTAGTCTTAGATTTTATATAGCTCTAGTACTTAATGGGAGCTGACAGAAACCATATGCAGGGAGACTAAAGTAACAAGAAACCACCCGTGGGAGTCAAAAAAGCCAACCAGTTATATTCCCCATGGATCAAAGTATTTCAGCTTATTTGTCATTGTTTTTCTATCTCCAGTACTTATGAAGTACTAGGTACTTTTTGAGGATTTTCACAAATTTTCAAATTCAGTCAAAAATTCCACTTAAAAATATGTCTTGCATCTCTATTTATATTGTAATGTGCATTTGTAAACCAAATATCTGTTATGGTACTAAGGTTATCAAATATTTGAAACAGCAGCCTTTCGGGTTATTGGAGCAATAATTTAGTGACAGGTGAGTATTTCAGTACCCTTTACATTATAACTCTAATTAATATACCTGTAAAAAATTATATTTCATTATTTTCAAGACTTGCATATTTTATAGAGCTGTTTTACCAACACAAAAACTCTTTGTCTAGCCCGATTGGGCGTTTTTGGGCCTTCCTGTTGTCTAGTTCATCACCATAGCTTTACTTCTTTATGAAAGGACGGTCTGTTCTTTTGATATTATCACACGAGCTTCATGGTCAACCATTATCTATGACCTTTTCTTTGAACTTCACATTTCCTCTCCTCAGACAGTGATATCCTTGCAAACCTGGCATACATATTGTTTGACCTTGATTGGACCTTTAACTGTGACGTTGTCTTGACAGTTTATTAAAGGTGGGTATCTCTTTTAAGGTAGAGTTTACTTAGCTATGTAGAACTTTTATTCATTTATCTTCAATGATCTGTGTGTGACCTTTACTTGCTCTACTTTCAAAATATGTCTGGTCATGAGGCTGGATATATTTGAGCTTTCCCGTTGATTTAGCCTTTACTGGTCACTTGGTACCGTATGCTATGTTGCAGTAGTTCATTGTACAATGCACAGTCAATCTTTAACATACTTTACATTCATATGTTTACAGTATCTATGCAAAGTATAAAGACCTTAATCTATGCATGCTGACTCACAAAAGTAGTTTTATGATGACAAAACAAAGTACTTTGTAAGCCCATGGAGAGATTTTTTCACATAATCTGTGGATCTTACTAGATACGGTGGTTATAAGTGGAGTGACCATGCAGGTTGCTTTTCGAAATTTGCAGTATAGCTTGAAACATACTATCAAACAGAAGGGCATGTTTTAGCTAGGCTCGAACCATTTGCAGATCATCCATGTATGCGCTTAGTTGCTATGGTTGATCATCTGGTTACAGAAATATCAGATATGTTTGACATTTCTTCTGAGGTGGTCAAAAGTCTTTTGCCTTCTGTTGTGGCCTGCTCTACATCTATTTAAGAGAAGCCTTAACCTGAGTCCCCTTTCGCTTTCAGTGTCTATATTGTTAGGTTGTAGACAGGCCATCTGATTTTGGGCAACTACACTCCTCTCTAGCCACCAAATGGCTGATATGTAACAGATGATCCTGAATACATAACAGGTCAGGCTGCTTGCTAAGAAAGATTTGACTTTCCTGTTGGTAACTGCACTTTGGTCGTCAGGAATTTGAAACCAGACCACTGCCACATTGCCTATCTCCAGCTGGGTATTAAGCAAAACTAGAAGCAGTGTGAGTTGTGAACAGGGGTAACTTAATCACACTAAACTGTTAGCAGGATGCCAATTATCAACTTCCCAAAATTAATGGGATTTCAATCCTCCTTATTGATATGTTAACATGCAGAGGTCAATACAATTTCAAAGGTTTTATTTAATTTGACTCTCAACAAGGACAAAGGCCAGAATAAAAGAAATGTTGGCAATTTATGTAGTTTGTGACAGTGCACCTGTCTCATGAAAGTGTTTCTTAATTATTTCTATTTAAATTAGATATATAAGTTTAGGCAATTGAAAAAATAGTTACTTAGTAGAGTGAATAAAATTTATGCTATACTTAATCCTGGCAAGATAATATATGACAATTGTGACAACTGGAAGCTACAAAAATATCTGACCTCTTTTTGGGATCACATATATGTCAACAGAAAATGGTTGGACTGCTCAAAAAATAAATATGTATACCTTTACCCTAATTCACATGCTAAAACGGATGCTGTATTATCCTCACCTAAAAGATGACTTTCTGACCAAAAAGATCCTGAGAGGTAAACTCAAGAGGGTGTGAACTCAAAAAGATCCTGAGAGGTAAACTCAAGAGGGTGTAATCTGGATATCAGACTGACATAATTAGTATGGATTATGTCCCATCATATTAATTATAGTACAATGCAAGCTGTTAATTACTTCATAAAATACCTGTTCAATTTTTTCACCAAGGATGCGAGCATATTTGCAATATTGCCACTTCCTTCTACAATCATGACGCCTATTTCATTTTCAACTGCCCAAGCTGCCTTGTCTATTATTGATTTATCTCCACCAAGAACAAGCATCACCATTAATGTGTGGAATTCTGTGGGAAACAAAGCAATTCTAGAAATACCATGTCTATGTTTTTTTTATCTTTGTTGACACAGAGATTATATTGAATGTTTCAAGCAAAAGTTATTCATTGAAATCAATTTTTAATTATAATTTATTACACAAAATTATTTTTAGAAGTGAATAGACTAATTTATCATAATACTAGAACAATAGAATAATGTATTCTTAAATTACTAGCATGACATTACAAACATACACAGAGGTTCTAAGGTTGTAGAACATTCTTTGCTACAATTACATCATTTATCGTTGAACATCTACTGAGCGTAACTTGTCATAATTCAGTGTGGATTAATAAGAGTGGCTTAAACATTACAGCATAAGATGGGACTAAGTGTTAAAAGTGATCTTGCAAGGCCAATCTTAGTTAAGCTTGAATTGTGAATTTTCCTGGCCTATTTGATAGCAGTACTCTTTCTGTCAAAATTTCAGGCTTGGTGTTATGATCGGTCATGACAAGTGGAACTTTGGAATTAGTAAATTAGTATTTCAAAATATATCTTCAACACTAAAAACACTACAAAATTCCGCAGTTCTCTAGTTATTTGATTTGCCTATTTTTGTAACAGATATTCTGACAAATGTACGTTTGAGACCAAGGCTTTCAGTGAAACTTACCTCACACCTTCTCATCTTAAATACTCCATTCTACCAGGTGAGGTAATGATATATTTGGGGAATCCTTATTGGCATAGCAATAATGGCAAAAATCTTGTCAATTTAGGTAGCACGGACTGGTAGGGGCCTGCTTCTTCAGTTGGGAGGTACCTTAAACTTTACCTCTTGTTACTTCTCCACTTATTGGGGTAACCATTGTTTATTGACATTATCCAATCACCTGGGGTGTCACACTTCAGTAACCACAACCGTATTTTCCTCCATCATTCTTACTTCAGATTTCGAAGTGTAAACAAGTAATTTTATTTATGCAATTTCGGATTTTAGGGTTTAGTTTTTTGTTATAATCAGTGATTGAAATACACGTTTGGTCATGCCTTCCTCAAGAAAAGCACCATCTATGGCCAGGAAAAAAGTAACGGCTTCAACTAGGGCGAGGATTTCGACCAGAAAAATCAGAAAAGACACTCACAAGGACTTGAATGAATCTTATATTCAGGCGGTCATTCAACCTCAAGTGAGTACTATACCCAGCAGTTCCAACCTGGATCCCGACCCTACCAGGACTGACTCTTCTAATGCCATTTTATCCATGCTCACCGAGCTTTCTGTGTCAAACCGTGCACTCCTAAGCAGAATGGAAAGGGTAGAGCAAAGGCAGTCAGGGGTCAATTACAGCCATCAAACGCCACCTCAGCTTCAAGGTACTGAGAGACTTTCCTACGTTCCGTCGCGCACCGTGGGTCGAGACGAGGGGCAGCGACAGGCCCAACTACCTCCACATAACATCACATCACAGCAAGTCAACAGTCAGGCCCGGCAATGTCTGACTTCTGAAGGGATTGGCTCTTCACAGGCGGCAGCCATGGCTTCTACTCAGTTTGACATACAGAATGAAGCAGTTATACCACGGCTGGAGACTCTGAGACAGATTCCCTCAGTATCCAACACAGTGTCAACGTTACTGGGGGCATATGAAGATCAAGCACGGAGAAGTATACAAGGTAGGCAGCCTAGGAAGTCAGGAAGGTATAACTCTGTGGAAGTAGTCCAAGCAGCCCCTGAGTTTCGCTGGCCCAACGAGGGCTACCACGCCCCAGCAGGAAAAAAAGGGTGGTTTATGACGACCTGACGTTGCCCCAGTGGGTTGTGGGACAGTTAACTCACGTTTACCATATGAGGGATCAGACTACAGCTAGGCAGGCCCTCCTCCAAGTCATTTTGGCCATGAAAGATGCCACATCTTTACCCTGGACTGCGGTAAGAAGCGCGTGGGCTACATCAATGCACGACTTGGAGGAGGGCAACCTCGGTTGGAGAGACACTACCCAATGGTCCATCAACCGTTTGAGCGCTTCTCAAATCTCAATGTCAGGCACTCAGGCAGGTCATACAAGTCAGGCAAAGAAAATTTGCAAATTTTACAATGAAGGGATCTGCTCGCATGATTCCAGTCACGGGAATTATAAGCATGTCTGCAATTTTTGTGATAGACAGGGGAAGACAGCAGCACATCCTGAATCAAAATGTTTTCAAAAATTGAAATCCAAGGACAAGCAGGCGTCAACTAGCTAGGGTTGGGTCGAGCCACTTGCTCAACTGCCATCTGTTGTTGATAACTGTAAAGAACTTTATGACACTCGAGGGGGGGGGGGGGGCGGTGCTGATAACTGTGTATTGCAACTGGAACACTGTAAATTTAATGTTGATAGTGACTGTAAATTTTCACAATCTTGGTCTGGTTACCAGAAACAGCTCTGCTTGTTATTTGGGAAAGACAGTAATTTTGTACATAATATGAACAATGTTTATCATATGAACTATTATAATACCTGTCAAGTAATGCATGTTTGTGACCCACTTTTAGGTAACCATTGGTATGGTATTTCTGGGGATGATCCTGATCATGGACGCCCTCTTGATGGTAATCTTACATTTCATGGTAGTCAAAATGATAGGAAAAGGTCTATGAATTTGCAAGACCATGAACATTACAATTATGATTATGTTGATTGCAACTCTCATTGTTGGAAACCCCAGTCAATGCGACAGCCCCACAACTGCATTTCCAAAGTGGAAAACAATACTGTACACAAACCTTTTGACCTCGGGGACTGTTCAACACGTTTGTGTACTGTTCAATTCATGAACAGGTACTGGCTAGGTACTGACATCAAAACACACTTGGTTTTTCTTTCTGACAGTAATACAGTCAAAAAATTCCATTTCTGGAATCACATTTTGAGTTCTAATGAGATTATTATTACGGAATGCAGTGGGGAGGCACTGGGTTTCTTACAGACTGTACAAGTACTGGTTAATTTTTGTGGAGATAAAGAATCTGATCCCAGGCTGGTACATGAAGAATATGTAAAAGACTTGCATAGTAGAAACAGGAGTTTTAAATCTTACCCAGATTACATATTACATATTATTGACAAAACGATTGATCAAATAGACAAAAACAGTGTAAAGGAAACTGTTAACTGTCAGACTGTTATGTGTTCTGCTGAGTGTACCATTGTTCATCATCATAACACGCCTTGTAATGCTTGGAACCAGGTTGACACCCTCCCTGACATCGTCGTTCGGGACTTTCATGACCCAGGGAAAACTAGGGGTTTTATGGCCCATAAATCTATGGAATTCCAGTTCATTGGTCCTGATAGACCTCCCCCCACCAGCACTACTCTTAGTGATTACATTAACATGGCCACCATTATTGAAGCTACTGGGTACCTAATTACAAGTTGGCTAGATTTCCTATTCATTCAGGCTTGAACATTGATACATGGCGTCATTATTTGAAAGATTACCACAATAAGAAGCTGATCGAATATTTGACTTATGGTTTTCCCTTGTCCCTCCGAGATACTAGACTTACTATCACTGAGGTTACCAATCACTACTCGGCTAGACAGTTTCCAGATGATGTCCAGTCATATCTAGATAAAGAAATCTCCCTGGGCGCCATATTGGGCCCTTTCAACAAAGTTCCATTAGAAAAATTTCACTGTTCCCCCCTCCTCACCAGATCAAAGGACAATGACAAAAGAAGAGTCATTCTGGACCTTTCCTTCCCAAACGGGGCGTCAGTAAATGACGCAGTGACCAGGGAAGCCTTTGATGACGTTCCTTTCACACTTAAATTTCCTACTGTGGATGATATTTTGGATAAGGTTAGGTCACACAAGGGCAGGGTGCTCCTCTCAAAAATTGATATTGCAAGGGCGTTTAGAAATCTTCGGATAGACCCAGTTGACGCCTTCAGATTTGGCATCCAGTGGCAGGATCAGTATTTCCTGGACGCATCGGCTGCGTTCGGCTGGGTTTTTGGCACGGCGGCTTTTCAGATGACCTCAGACACCATCTTGTATATCATGAGACATGAGACTGACTCACTGTTTGTCTTTATTGAGGATTTCATCATGGTCTCCAGAGGTCGACGCAGAGCGTCATTTCCAAAAATTATTCGACCTTTTTTCCAACTGGGTCTCCCAATGAATAAGGACAAAGTAACTCCCCCTACTAGGTACTTACATGCTTGGGCATCACTATCGACCTTGACAATAACTCTTTGAGTATTGAGCATAGCGAGATTTTTGAAGAATGTATCTTTATTAGCAAAAAATCCACTCTTACCAAGAGCCAGTTTCAATCATTACTGGGCAAATTGTTGTACCTACATAAGTGTATCAAACCTGCACAAATTTTTGTCAACAGAATCTTGTCTGTCTTTCGAGACAATCATTACAGAAACAGAATTAAACTCACAAGAGAATTCCACAAGGATGTGGAATGGTTCATTAATTTTCTTCCCCTTTTCTCTGGTTCAAAAAAATTTTTAAGGAAGAGGTTTCACACATCAACTCTTTGCATATTGATGCCTGCCTCACTGGGGTAGGTGGTGTATGGAATAACAAGGTTTATTCGGCACCAATCCCCACTTTTGTGGGTTTAGATCTTAACATCACCCAACTGGAGATGATCAATGTCCTCATAGCCCTTAGGGTCTGGGCCTTGCATTGGGCTCATTCCACAGTCAGGTTCAGTTGTGACAACCTGGTAGTTGTGCAAGTGGTTACTTCCGGTAAAACTAAAGACAGCTTTCTTAATGCTTGTTTACGAAATATCTGGCTAGTTACTGCTAGCTATGACATAGACCTCTTGATTGAGCATATACAAGGTAGCAAAAACATAATCGCAGATTCTCTGTCCAGAATTTTCTCATATAAAGGCATTTCTGACAGCATGTTACATCACTTGACTTATGACTACACTTGGGAAAAGGTTCCTATTCAATTTTTTTACCTCAACCTTCATATATGATTTCAGGTTCTTTCCATGATCCACAAGGACTCCTCACATCAGCGTGGCAGAGGGTCTTGGGGGCTTACAGACCAGGAACCATCCAAGCCCAAAGGACTCATTTCAAGACCTTTTTGTCAGTACTAGTTTTTTATGACCTTCCCATTGAGATTTCAGCCAAGAACCTTCTCATATTCCTGGAATTTCTGGCCAGAAATTCCATTTCTCCTAAGGTGGTTCGCAACTATTTTTCCTCCATTTCATCACTCTCAAAATTTTTTAACCTGGACACTAAAGAACTCTCACACCCAGCTGTCATTAGATTCTTGAGAGGCCTTTCCATCAACTCCCCCTTTCGTCCCACTCCCAGAGGTATATTTGACATAAGGACCATGTATGCTATCTCAAAAGCTTGTGACTCTCTGGGGGACCCCCCTTTATTTAGAGCAATTTTTCTGGTGGCCTTTTATGCATTTTTCAGGCTCTCCAACATTGCCCCACACTCTGCTCGTCAGTTCTCCAGGGACAGGTATTTTCTCAGACAGGACCTCATGTTTCATCCCCCTGGGGCCCACCTTTTGGTGAAATGGGCTAAAAATTTACAAGATTGTAACTCGTCCCATATTGTTCAGCTTCCCACAGTTGATAACTTCTTCCTGTGTCCAGTAAGAGCTTTGCAAACTCTTCTTCAATCCCGACCTTTGCCTCCCCAGGCTCCTCTGTTTGCTCAATCCTTTCCTCCCTAGCAGCAAGTCATAGATACAAAGGTTAGAGACGCATTGAAATCTATTTTGGCCACCCTCAATATTTCACCATCTGGACATGGCTTCCATACCTTTAGGGATTCTGGAGCCACATTTGCCTTTGATAACAATATTCCCCTACAAAACATCATGGCACATGGCCTATGGCGCAGCTCAGCAGTCTGGACGTATCTCCAGAACGCCTCTCAAGCCCCTTCCATCATCCCCACTACTTTTGCATTTTCCATGTTCACATATAAAATGTTTTAAATACCTTGTATCTAGTCATTTATACTATACTAACATGTTAAATAAATCCCAGAACTGAAATTCTATCTTATCACTCCTTTCATGTACTTGACCTTTACCTGACCTCTTCTAACCTTCAACTGTAGGTAGCACGGACTGGTAGGAGCCTGCTTCTTCAGTTGGGAGGTACCTTAAACTTTACCTCTTGTTACTTCTCCACTTAATGGGGTAACCATTGTTTATTGGCATTATCCAATCACCTGGGGTGTCACACTTCAGTAACCACAACCATATTTCCCTCCATCATTCTTACTTCAGATTTCAAAGTGTAAACAAGTAATTTTCCCTCCACCACATCCCTGGCACAGTGGTCCAGTGGACTGTTTCTTACAATCCTCCTCACTTGGAAGTGGGTGTTCACTTATCTCTGTAGCCTTGACCCCTCATGTTTTGTCCCGAATGAGGGAGTTCTCCATATGGATTGATGTAGGCTCAGGGGTTTATTCTTTTAGGGACCTCAGGCTGGACCAGGCTGACCCTGGCTCCCCCTACCGACTTGACAAATTTTCGAACTCTAAACTTGATCAACTTAGAGAGATATCTTGATCCTGTGTTTCTGATGTTCTCTTCAGATTGGTAACCTGAGGTCGCTTAGGCATAATCCAGTTTCACAGCACCCTCCTTTGCCTTGACCCCTTGTGTTGGTCCCGACACAAGGGAGTTCTCCATATGGATTGATGTGGGCCTAGGTGTACATGGGATAGGTTGGGCCAGGCGGACCCTGGTTCCCCCTCTTTATTATGAACTTTCGCCACAATTGGGTCAATTGGTGCTCTAGGAGCTACCTAAGGAAGGAACAAATTGCAGGCATATCCTCATACAGGATGTTTATTGTATCACTCATTACTCTCTATGTGGCACTGTCATTGCTTTAGTATTTTATGTATTTTACCTGGGTCTGTGACCCGTATGGTGGTTTTAAAAATTTTCCATGTTCACATATAAAATGTTTTAAATACCTTGTATCTAGTCATTTATACTATACTAACATGTTAAATAAATCCCAGAACTGAAATTCTATCTTATCACTCCTTTCATGTACTTGACCTTTACCTGACCTCTTCTAACCTTCAACTGCATGGCTTTTCACGGTTTTTACTGGACATGTTTACAATTGTTATGTATTGCATTACACTGAACATGCATATCCTGATCGATAATCATATTTTAGAAAAACTCTGAACTGTAGCCAGAATCTATTTATTTTGAAGTACATCAAGCTTCCCCCTTGAAACAACAACTCAGATACTAGCGACAAATGATTCAATCCAAAAAAAAAAGGCAGGGAAAGAGGTAAAACAGACAAATTGTCAAAGATAGTCACACAAACTATACTATAAGTCTAGTAAAGTGCTCCAGGTTGTCACACCAAGATAACTCATAGCACAAAAGCTCCTATGCATTCTTCTATGACTAACCATGACCGTGTGACTCCATTTTGACAAAAAAATGTACACGTTTAGCTGTTAGACCACAAAGATAAGACCTTGCACTATAACACTAACTTATTAATGAACAAAGACAAAAATATGATATCATTACATGCTCAGTTACAAAACATGTTTTCACTAACCTAATTCACAATGCAGATATAATGCAACGAGATGCAGGTTTCAAAGTGATGCTGTGAATAAGCAATTAATAGAAGCTCATCACCTGTATGTCAATACTTTTAATTTGTGTAAGAGACACATGTAAAATATAATGTATTTATAATGGGAAATAATTTGGTCTGATTATCTTTTTAGTGCACCAAGGTGACAGATCATATAAAACATAACCAATCAAATGATTTGCATTATATCTATGTAATATGCAATATATAACCGGAAATTTACCTGAGTGACATATATTTCTCAATTTTATCAACATGTAAGACAAAAAACAATAATGAAACAGAAACTTCAATTTTCAATTTTTAAGAAGCTTTGTAAAAATACCTTTTAATAATGTATACAATATGATAATTATCCCAATTGTAAATATTTAATTTTTTTCTCCCAAGAGAATAAAGTAATATAATCCAAAGCTCCGCGAAAGCACCTCTTCTGGTGAAGCATATGCATTATATTTGTAGGTTGCACAGTTTACAAAATATTAATCATTGATCAGCACATGTTGATGAATTTATAAAACAGTTTATTCCAAATAATTGGAATTGGGAAATGCAAAGAAAAGCATTTCCAAGTCTAGATTTTTCAATGTTTAGGTCAAACATGCCCCAAGCTGGATGTTAAGAACTATATTTTTGGCTTTATTGATCAACAAATATTACTGAAAATATGGTACCTGTTTTGGGGAATTGTTGCCCTGAATTTTCATAGTAAATGGGAAAAACTGGTTTTTTTTTTGCCATGTTAATTTTGTCAAAAATGTACATGTCAGGCAACACAACTATTACAGTGGACACTATGTTATAAACTTTCAAAACCTCATAAAAGCTCTAAATGTCAAAGTACATAGATCAATAAATGTTCAAAGATTACATAAAATCAAATGTATAACATTACTGAGCTTTGTACCTTTGTTTTCTGGATGTGTGTTCTTTATTATGTGTTCCTCCAACTTCCCTCGCAAATGCAGTGATTTTTCAGTCTTACTGTCACACAACAAGAAATGTGTGTGATTTTCTTCTAAGTTACGTTCACTGTTTGTCACCACTTGTCCAACCTGCGGAAATATATGCAGTGCAAAGAATAATTCTGATTCAGTTCCAAACAAACATTACAAGTTTCTCAGGGTTATATATCCCCTCTATCTTGGCCACTTTAAAGTAAGGGACTGATATTCACAGTATAAAGAAAAATCACAGGACTGACTCTTTCAGAACCAAATATAGAAGAGCATAAAGAATCCCACCACCTACTATGTTTATGGCTATTTTTTAATTTGATATCAATCATTTTATGTAAAAAAAAAAGAAAATAATATAAATTTCTTCTAGATCTCTGATTTTCCAAGGTTTAGTCCAGTGGATTGTAATAGGTCGACCCCAGGAACAACCCCAGTTAAAATATTCCATATTTTTGGTGGAAAGGCAAGACTGATAACACGATTTTTCAGTTTGTTTCTCAGAGAGGTCATTATCCCACAAGTTGAAACTCACTCGAAATCCTTTGTTCATTTGTGCCATCATGATTACTGACCTGTTTCAGCATTTTAACTGGTTGTATCATGGTTGGATCACTTCCATCGATACATTTGCCATCGGTTACTATCCAGGTGTCTAGATAGTAAAGAAACTAAAGGTTTACATGCACAAAACTGATGCAATCTGGCCTAATATAACATGTTATTCAACGAGTCTACTTTAAGTTGAAGAAAAAGGTGGTCTTAAACTGAAAACAAAGTAATAATTGTGTGATGTTGAGGTGTATGCTGTATAATCATAATAATACCAATTCTGGTTAAAGTTGCAGAATACCTCAAAATAGAAATCTAGTTAGTATTGTTAGATTGGAACAGATATTCAATACTGTTTAGATGTTTTAATAGTGTGATTGTATTTGTGTCAAACAAAATATTCAAAATGCCACTCTCTTTAATTGTCCTTTCTCATAATTAACTGCTTAACTAGTTTAATATTTAATTACTGATGGGTTCAAAACCTAGCTCCTATTAAAATATTTGTAATATTGATAGACTATCCTAATAAAGAGTTGTTGAAACAAATATATAAATCAACAGAGATGATAATTTAACCAAAGCAAAACCATTTACGTTAACGAAATATAGCTTAAATATTTTAAACATGTTTCCTTTGTGTCATCTAACCTGAACATCATTGTTTACAGCATGTTACAATAGTCTACAAGAAGTAAAGTACCTTTGATGTGTTCTTCATTATCAGCAGCGGTCAAAAGTTTCAAGACATCATTGTTACAACTCTCATTTCCCCCATAGATTGAAATGACTAGTTCAGGTAACTTCCAGTGTTGTGTAAGAAGTGTATAGAGAGTTTCTTCATTGTCCAAACTGTCATCAAGGCGAACATACTTGGGAGGTTGCTAAAATACAAGTGTAACAAGTGTATCCACCCTCCTACATAAATGCAATGTATTATTATTGTGAGGCTATTGTAAAAGTAATTAGAATGGGGTTCAAAATAATTTCTGGCCAGTTTTAAAGAGTTTCAAGGCTTCCACATTTTATTAGCTGACTCTCTCCAGAGAAGCCGTCTGTTTGAATCATTAACGTTTTTAAACTCTTTGGTAGCCCACATTTCCACGTATCCTTATTATTTCTATAAATACAAGTCTCAATTAATTCGTCACTGTCATTAATAAAAAAAAAGAAAAAAAAACTGAGTCACTGTAACATTTCCACACCATATACCTCCATTCCCTTTAAAAGTATGTTCCAAAGTGAGCTTTTCTCAAGGAATCCTTTTTCACATCTTTTTCTTTAATTTCCTAGTGATTTATCTTTTCTATGAAATAACAAGTAATTTTGGGCTTAAAAACAGTCTTCTCCAGAGCCTATAAGTGACTCTATGACTCCAGGGTTGGTTGCAAAAGTTGGGGAATCGGGGACGAAGAACCAAAAAAAGGGATGTTGAAGTGTTACATCAGTTACATCTCCCCGACAGGATGTAGTACATCCCAGCTTGTCTAGTTTAAGACATGTCAGATCAAAGTCAGGTTTGGTTGGGATGATTTTTTCCATGACAAGATGGAAAACTATCAGGGCAAACCGTAAACCCTAACAGACAAGCCTTATCAAGCCCCAACAAGCTGTACTTACAAACCCACAGAAATGGAGCATTTTCCAAACTCACCCCAACTGTACTGATTAAATCCTGGAGTCAGGATCCAGAGTCAGAATCGAACCGATATAAAAAAAAACCCTCTGGCTGTCATAAAACATCATTTGTTACTGCAAAATGCCAGTGACACATCAGAGAGACTCCCCACAAAAACCCAGGGTACTTTTGTTTTTATTAACTTTAATATTTTGATTTTCATCATGATTTGCCAACAGAAAAAGAAACATCTGAACTCAGGACCAGCACCTAACCTACAGCCACCACTACAGCCACTGGCCCAGCCAGCCCCCAGGAGAAGAAGAAAGTCACTAAACCATGGGATTATGCCCTGGATCCTTCAGAGACAAGAAAAAGGATGCTAATAGCAACCTCCTAGCAGACTAAATACACACTGACATCCAAGGATACCAGAATTTTGTCAGGCTGCCACCTGCCTTTTTTGACCTCATCAAATAATGCATACACCACCACATCAAGAAGTCAGTCACCAACTTTAGGATGCCCTTACCATTTGGATTGAAACTGGCAATAACACTGAGACACCTGGCAACTGGAAAGACTTACACCTCCTTGCAGTATCACTAGCTGGTCGACTGAACTACCATTTGTAAATTCGTCCTCCAGGTCTGCTGACCCATACTTGATAAATTCAAGGACAAATGTTTGTGCTGCCCTACTAGTCTCAAGGAGTGGAAAAGGATGGAGGAGAAGTACAGAACCAGATGGAATGTCCCCCCACTCTCTTGGGGCCCTAGATGGGAAGCATATTGCCATGAAGAAACCAAAGAAATCAGGTAGCGACTATTACAACTACAAGGGCTTCTTTTTCCTGGTGCTGCTGGCCCTGGTTGACGCAGAATACAGAATCCTCTGAGTCAGTGTGGGATCAAGTGGAACTTCACCAGATGCACAGAATTTCAACACAAGTGATTTGAGGGAGAAAATTGAGGATGGTATCTTGGGGCTTCTGGCACCTGACCCACTGAGGGATAAAGAGCCAGATTTTCACTGTTTCTTCCTGGGTGATGACCATGGATGATGAAACCCTACAACAGAAGACAACTCACAAGGGAAGAAAGAAATGCCAACTGTAGGATCTCAGAGGCAGAAAGGTGGTACAAAACGCCTTTGGAATATTAGCGAGAAGGTTCAGGATTCTACTGAGCACCTTGGGACAAAGGCCAAGAGTTGTCACAGACATTGCTTTTACATGTGTGGTGTTCCACAACATGCCGAGAACACACCAGGACAGAGTAAACAGGGTACCAACCCCAGCAAATGATGTAGTGGACTACTTCAATCACTTGGGGGCATTGGCTGGGCAGGAGAACAGGAATGGAAATGTGTCAACCAATAACTCTGGGGGCAGAAGCTGGCATTTATCAATCCTTTTCAGGGCTACTATCAATTGTTTTCAGGATTATCCAATTATTCCAAGAACTTTTATTTAAGCTGGTGTTCAAATTTCAAACAAATTTTCAAACAAAATACAATCCATTTCCACCAAAATTCAAAATTATTTCAAACCAAATTACAAGAGCCCTGTTGAAAAGCTTCAACCGAAGTTATGTAAAATATTTTTTCAAAATTATTTTCTTGCAAATTTGCAAGATATTTTAAAGTTAAAATCATCAATAAGTTTGGGAAAACTCATACGTTTCTCAAAGGGTCACAAGTCAAAAAGTCGAATCCAAACGTCAAAATTCTTCCCCCATATGTCAAACCTTCCTTAAAGTTTTTTTAATAATTTTTAATTTTTGGGGCGGGCCAAAGTTTCATTGCCTTTGCTCCACTTTTTTCTGCCAATGTTTTCTAAAAATTCTTAATCAAAAAAAAAAAATCCCTAAGTTTTAATGCTTTTTTCATAAGTTGTTAATCTAAATTTAATTTTTTTTCTAAGTTTAAAATCTTTTTAAGTTCAGTATGAAAAATTTGAAGTTTTCTTTAATTTCAAATGTTTCTTCAATCACACATTCATTGATTGAATCATTCATTCATTGATTCATTCATTTATTATTTTTGTGTTTGGGGCCAAAGTATTTTGTTTATGGAATTTTTTTAAACAGCAGTTATTAATTCTTTTGGAAGATTTGGTTGGCCCTGAGAATTAAGTTGGCTGCCCTTCTGGATTGCTGCTGCTGTCCTTTGGTTGTCATTTGGCTCTGCAGAGCATGTTGGATGGGCTGGCGTACAGGCATCTGAGTCTCTAGGATGGTTTTGGGTATTCCCTTGCATATACATAAATGTACAATATATTTTATAGTTTCACAGATGGTCAAAACGTGAAAGATAGGTTGCCACTTTTGGTGAGACACTCCTTCCTTGCTTTGGCCTTGAAATGTTCATTAGTCTTGTCGTACAACTCCTCATGGACCTTCACAAAATCAACAATAGCCTTCTCATCAAAGTCCGTCAGGTAGATGTTGGTCATGTGCCTCTTTTTGTGTCCTGAGTGTGACTGCAATGTGCCCACCTCTCCTCCACCCTCTGCGCATGTATCCAGTTCTGTGTCACTTTTGTCTGTCTTTGCACATTTTTCTGCCACTCACTCCTCTGGCGAGTATGTAGCTTCCTTCCCCGTGGTCTCCTCCCTCTGTTTCTGTGTCTCTTCCTCCCTTACTCTTGCCTCCCTCTCCTCCCTCCTCTACTGTATTTCTGCCACAGTCCCCTAGTTCGAATTCAGTAACACTGTTAGTGGGAACTTCTATCTTCCTCACTCTTCTGTCCTTCTTATCACCCATTTTTCATTGTTAAATAAGCACTGTTTTGTTGAAAACAAAATCGAAAAAATCTAAAGTCTACCAACTTCTAAAACTCAATATTACCCTATATAATTTAAAAAAAAACTCCTATTCTAGAAATGCTGTGAGATGTAGTTTGTCAGATGCCAAATTCTAAATTATGCATTGCGCAAGCTGACTTGCCTTATATAAACAGAGACTGCATAACAAACAAGCAGAGGTCCCAAAAATGAAGCTGGCTTATCCTACACACTTTCTAGCTTGTTTGTTGCTGTAACTGCGAAGTGTTACCGACAAGCCATAGATATCCACGACAGGACGTATTCCAGGTGGGCAGGGCCAAAGTCTGGATACCGAGTCATGGAGGTCTTTGAAATATCAAACATGTTTGAAATTTACCAATCCACCGTGACAAACTCAGAAACTACAACTCACCCTAACCAACTTTGTAAACATTGCTCCTGACCCTCCAAAACTCCATAGTTACCAACAAGTCAACTCCAGTGTAACACTCCATTATCCATCCTATCAGATGCAATTGGAAGACCTTGCTCAAAATAAGTCTTTACTTAAAGAGAAAACAAATATTACAAATATTTGTTCAAAGAGAAGATAAGTCTTATAAGTCTTCCTAATTATTCTTCTTTATTCTCTAGTCTATCAAAGACTTGGTGCTGTGGTTTATTTTTATGAACAACGGTAGTTGACAGCTAATCATGCATTTATCTTTTGTTTTCTTCCATTTTCTTGGCTATTTTACTTCAGTCACTCACAACAGCTAAAATTTATGTACACTTCCCAATGACTCACAACAATGGGCTGAGAATATAGAAAAGCAAAATTTATCAACAAATTACATTGTTCCCTGAAATGTATTAGTTGACATTTTCAAAAATATTGTGTTGATTTGATTTTATTGATACATGGTTGACTGCAATTTCAACATACTGTGGTTAATTAATGTAAACCTTAAAATTAAACTCGATCTCAAATGAAAATCAGAGATTCTCTGAAGCCTAGTCATTATCAGGTTTGGCATCCAAACACAGGCTCTCACCCTTGTATGTATTGGACTTCCACGAAGGGCAATCCTTTGAGTCTTTTTTACATGACTTTGGCTGCTTGATGGCATACAAAACATACATTTGCAAAAAAATCAAATAGCACAGTCAATATCACTACAATATCACTTTCTTTCCAAGAAAATACACATACCCTTCACATAGTTTGCCTTCATATTCCTAAAAAGAAAATTTAAATGGATAACAGTAAAATTATAATCAAACTAATTACCCTGTGTTTGTATATCTTTCCGTTTATATCAATCTATACAATGCTAGATAGTGTGGAGAAAAAATCCTTTTTGTTCCACAGTGTAATTCCTCCATTTATAAATCAGAGTAAAGCAATTTGGTCACAGTTTTGATGTATAAAATTAGTGTAGTGAAATTAGATTCGCGTTTCGTTCTCTATTGACTCAATTGTGAAGTCTCACTTCTTTCCGAAAAAATATCTACTATATTCTGCTGATTAATCATGTGTCTCTGTGGTGTTGATCTTTTTTCTGTCCCCTTATCTCCTAGATTGAATATCATTCTTACTGATGTAATTTGGAGTCTGCTTTAAATTGCCAATACAACTGGAAAGGATTAATCTATCAGTGCCCTTTGTGGCAATTATTCTCAGTAAAACAAATCAAGTAACTCTTTTTGGCCAATTTTAATTTGATTCACTCAAAAGTCAAAGGACTGCAAATCACTGAGTCATTTAAAATACTTGATATTGATGACAAGATATAAAATCTCAGGTCTTGTAGACGACAGGTTCCTGCAAAAATTCAACTGGTGGCTGATGATGAGTTTGTGTCATAGACGACAGGATGCAATCATCCCACATTAAGGTAAGTGATCTTTTCCGATAATCATTTAAGTACCAGTGACTTAAGTATAGATCTTGATGAACCAGTTCATCATTCTGATCAGTTTTTTGTCCCAATGTATTTCAAGTCATTCCAGTACCTATGCCAGTTCTACTGATCAGGTCAAGGTTTCTGGCGTTTTGGATCTAGTTAGCACTAACAATACCCAGGATGCAATAAACAAAGCCATATTATCACAACTCAGTATTATTGTTGATACGTTGACCATTTTTGAGAAAAGTACTTGACAGTACAAGAAAATAGATGATTACACAAAGACCAAATGTTAGGCTTGGTAAACAAACTAAGGTCCCAGTCACACTGAGCAATTGTGTTACCCTGGCTGTTGGTTGGTTTGGTAGTAACTCCACAGGTTATATCCATCCACAAGCTACTCTTAGGGATGAGTGTAGAGTCGAACAAGACAGTCAGGCCAGACTAAGAGATTTGACAGAAAATGCTCATACAGGTAATAGTAAAATCAAATCACAAATGGGTCTATTTGACGTATACATCAACAACAGAGTCAAATGGCCCCAAGAATTTATGCTCAGTGGTCAAAACAAGGAAAGAGTTACAACCAGCTTTCCTCTATTCAATGGATAGCTGGCTTTTTGCAAAATCATGACAAATGAATGCAACACGCAAGATAGGAATGTCATGTTACGTTATTTGTTGAATGACACTCAAGATTTTTCACAGGAGTTTATATGGGATAAAGTAGGGTGATTTTCTGGCTCGTCAGTAAGTGAGAAAATTGATGTGGTAAGGAGAGCACATGATCAGAGGTATGTGGTTTTAAACAACAATTTATCAAAAGTAGTGAAAAAGAAGTCCCTTGTGTGTATTGTGACAAAAATTAATGTATGCAAAAACAAACACGTGAAACCAAAGGAGTCCTTTACAAGCACATTTGTGCTGCTTGTAGGTCTACCGGCTCCAAGGTACCAGTACTGTTAGTCATTTTAACAGGGTACAGATCGGACTGATTCATATAAGCAACACCACACCATCAAAGCAAAGAAGGGTCATATATGGTACAGGGCTCCGTATTGTACAAGTGTTCCAAGGGCTACAACAGTTTCTGCCCGAGTTAACAGTCATCATAGCTCACTTGGCTTAAGTTCCAATGATTCAAAGTTTACACACTAACTTGGGATTTCGGCTGGTCACCGACCCCCTTCTTCCAATAGTAAGGTCAATAATGTGCATCTACACAAGCAACTTCTTGCTGTGTTGATTGCTAATCAATTTCAAGTATTGCAAGACTTAGGGCCACTTAACTCAGATTGTCTTACTCAGGTAGAATCTCAGCATCAACACTATATTCAGAACAAAGGTAATGGTAACAAGTATTATGCAGTCTCTGAGAGTGATTCATGATTTGGGCAGAATCTTTGCATTGTGATTCGTAAACAGTACAAAACTATAATGCAGATGTACCTCACATCACGCTAAAAACAAGAAAATTAAATGAGGGGTAATTAAGCACAACATAAGGACAATGTGCATAATGTGTGCTGTGAGTATCAGTTATGTAGTGTTCAGCATGGCTCACCACCATCAAAATCTTTACTGGAGATCCAAATTATTTCAACCAAATTCTGACATTATTCAAGCACACAAAGCAGTCAGAAAAAAGTAACTTACGAAATTGTTTGGGTGGAACGATTCCTGTCACTACCAGATTGAATGTACAAGCTTGGAAATACCACTTGGCTTAATATTTTGACAAGCAGTTGGTCGACTTCATAGAGTTTGGCTTCATCCTTGATTTTTGTTAGGACCTGCACCCTGGGCCGTACTATTAAGAATCACACCTCTGCTGTCAAATGTTCTCAACATGTTGATAAATATATCAATGAAGAGTTAAGTTTTCAGACTTAATACTCTGGGCCCTGATATCAGATGATATCAGCAGGGCTTTTCACCACATTCGTAGAGATGCTGGAGATATTGACTTATTAGGCTTACATCATCAGCATAAGTATTATATAGATATCTTATGTCCATTTAGTTACAGATTAGGAACATTTCTTTCAGAAACTCAGTGACTGAGTATGTTATATTATGACTTAACTATGGCCATAATGCCCTCTTTATCTACATAGATGATTTTAATATACTGTGGCTTGCCTTCAAAAATTGAGCAGGCTTACTCTTTTTGCTTCATTTATTACAAGGTCTTGGATTAGATATCTCAGAAAAAATTGCAACCACCAGATACTGAGGTCATTTGATTGGGTATATTCTTTACCACTAAAACCAGTCCCATACCTTCTGCGAAATTGTGGAAATTGTGGATTTATGTAAAATATGGCATCAAAATCTACCAATACAAAGACTGAGATTCTTTACTGCATTTTTAAAAATGTGTTAAACCTGCTCATGCTTTCCTCAATAGAATGTTGCAACTCCTTGTACAACACCATGAGGTCAATGTCACAAGTATTACTTTGACCCCTAATTGTGCTAGAGCTCTAGACTGGTTTCACATTTTTCTGAAATCTTGTAATGGTATAAGTATTTATGAAGTCAGGCCTGCTCAGCATCAAATATTTTTAGATGCTTCCTTGTCAGGCATAGGAAATTGTTGTTAGAATGTGACCAGAGTGTGTATCACTTACCTATTCACCCAGGCTATAAAGAATATAATATTGTGCATTTAGAGATGATAAATTATATTGTGACCCTCAAGTTCTGTGGGCCAGTATGGACTAACAAGAAAATACAACTATGGTTAGATAACAGGGCAATAGTAGAGGTTCCCACTTCTGGTGAGGCACCTGACCCCATTCTGGTCACATGAGCAGCAAATGTTTGGCTTTTGACTGCCATTTTTAACATATCAATTGTTGTTGCTCGTATAGCTGAAGCCAGTGATTCAGTAGCTAACCTCTTGTCCTAATGGCAAGGCAGTACCACTGATATGGGTAAATTAAAGAAAATTGAGGAGCAAAAGTGCAATCAACATATATCAAAAAATTTTGGATACTATAATCAAGACCCTTTATCCTCTGTCCCTGGTTTCACTGGTTTATGAAATATTAAGAGTTTGGAGATGAAGAGGGAGATTAAGTGCTTTAAAGACTTTAAAAGACTTTATTAGATTATATATTAGGTTAAACACACGGCTTCATTTTACTAGCACAAAGCTTTTGTGATTTTGTCCTTTGTTTAAAAATTTGAGACCACAGCAGTTTTCTGGGGGTCAATTTGATTAGGGTACTTTTTTACTCAGAGCCAATTTGACTAGAGTAGTTTACCTTGCAGGGTCAATTTGACAGGGGCCAATTTGGTAAAAGGCCAATTTGTCTATGATTCTCTCAATATGTGGTGCTGATGCCAAGCAGAAAATGTAATGTTACAAGTTTTTTTAAATATTCAAAATGATCAAATGATTTTAATTTTTTATTTAATCATCTGTTTCTTGTGCAATTGTCGACATTTCATGAATATTCATCGAAATCTGTCAACACCATTTACATAACCTCCATGGTGGAAGCAATAGTGTTTTAATGCTCAGGCTTCCCTAAGTTCATGATTTGGTTCAGACTGGAGATTGAAACCAGGAAAATAAGAGGTTGAATGGCAACGTCTTATCCGTTACATGCAAAGTTTGGGAATATTGTTATTACATGGCTTGCCTGTAATAGGATTTCAGGCATTTTGAATATGCCACTTAGTGACTGGTTGAGCCCCGCCCCTGCTCCTTTGCTTTGCACCACTTGAACAGAAAATCCTTATTTGTGACTGTTTTATAATTACCAACATGGATTTCTATCAATTAGACTATGCATTCACAAAGGCAAAGTTATGAATTCTTTTGCCCCCAAATGTCTGAAGTGATGCCAAATAGTTCTTTCAGGGGCAATAATATAATTATTACCTCAATCAAGGGGTTCATGTAACTAACGACATGCTATAGTTTGGTAATATCTGTTACGGTCACAGGGCAAGCGCAGTAGCAATTACCGCTTGCTTTTACGTTGTAACAGGAAAAGACATAAAGTTTAACAAATTTATCTAACAACTAAAAAATAATGATTACAGTGAACTGGTATGCTCTTTACCATACATACATTGACACAATAATAAAACCTATCTGTCCTGACCATTGTGACTAACAGTAAAGTTTATCCGCCATATCCAGCAATCTGTCCTGTAATCTGTCCTGTGGTCTGTCCTGTGATCTGTCCAATGTTTACTCACAGATATCTGTATCCTCTGATCTGTCCAACATTAAGTAACACAAAATATCCTTGTCCTGCTATCTGTTTTACATTCAATCACACAGAATGTCTGCCTTGAGATATTCGGAGAGTTTGCACAACTGTACTGTCTGCTCCAAGATATGGACAATGTCCAAAATGCAGTAAATCTACTCTCTGTTATATGAATGTACAATATCCAAAAATATCCAAAGTACAGTAAATCTATCCTGACAATGTATCCAGTTCACTCCAATAAAAGTTCACAGCAACACAAGCACTTTATATATATATTGTCCACTTGAATATTATATTCCAAGACACAATAGCCTTCCTTATAGCCAGCAAATACTAAGTTCACCTGTGGTCAAACGTACAGTCCTTAAATATGTTCATAGAAGCATCTAGAGTCTGAGTGAACTAACATGAAGTTAACCTCAGTAACTAGATCAAGTGAAGAAGTTCTAGAACCTACAGGTACCTTGTAGGTTTCCCCCATATCTATAAATAACATCACTGAGGTTAGCCTAGAGGGATTTCCTCCAGTGTATAAATAGATCAATAAACATCATAACACATAACACAAAAATCAATAACTCCCTTACTTCAAATGTTAACACATACATATAAGCTTACATCAAATAATGAACAGACACAGTGCCCATATATGTAACACCTCCCCTCTTAAAGAAAAATTTTGGTTACAAAATTTTACAAGTTTTTTTTCAACAAATATACATAAACATAGGTAATAACTTTTGACAAAGCATATTTATCCAAATACATGTGTAATATTCATATCTTGTATAACCTTTACAATCTTACTAATCACAAGTATGCAAATTACACTGTAAATACAGTTTCTGGACAGAGCAATCAGTACAGATGCTCTGTATTCTTGTTAAGAAGGCCTGTTTATACAGCGAATTCTTGTCATTAACAGTTTTTAACTGATATCCTTGATAAGCTTTGTTATTCCTCTTTTGAAGTATGGCTTTACCATAGTCATTTCACACATTTGCTTTAAATGTTTGTTATCACAGTTTTTAATTGTCCTATGGAGAGTTTCTAGTCTCTTTATCACTAGGTATGACCCTAGATTTCTGGCTTGCAGTTTGTTCATTTGGTCAGGTGATGACACTGAAATTTTGCCTTCTGGATTGAAAACACGGTTTTGTAATTTTGTGTCATAAAGCATTTTCATTTGAGACTGAGAATTTTTGAATTTTTGTTGCAAAGCCGCTCACAAGCCTTTTTCAACTTATCTCTGAACTTTGAGACATAATCTAATAGATTTAGGCTCTCGGTGTTCTCAGATAACCAATTTTCCTTCAAAAGCTTGAGAGGACCACGGACTGAACAACCAAAGACCAATTCAAAGGGACCAAAGCCTAAAGACTCTTGAACCGACTCTCTGACTGCAAACAACAATAAGCTGATGCCTTTATCCCAGTCATTTTCTTTATCTAAACAATATGTCCTAATCATATTTGTCAAAATGGAATGGAACCTTTCAAGTGCACCTTGTGATTCTGGTTACACACACTAGATTTGATCTGTTTGGCACCTAACTGAAACATGACCTGTTGAAATAATCCTGACATAAAAGTTGACCCTTATTCTGATTGGATCTCGTTTGGTAAGATAACTGAGGTAAAGAAATTGACCAGAGCTTTTGACATTTTGGGAGCCGTTATGTTGGTCAAAGGTATGGCTTTGGGAAATCTGGTTGAAGCGCACAAAATGGTCAAAAGATATTGGTTTCTGGATTTAGTTTTTGGTAAGGGGACTACACAGTCAATTATAACTTTGGTAAATGGTTCCTCAAATACTGGAATGGGTTTGACAGGAGCTACAGGTTTTTTTTGGCTTGGCTTCCCTACCATTTGACAAGTGTGACAAGTCTTGTTGATGCCTAAATATCCATCCATTTAAAACTCATGGCCCAATTTCAATATCTCACTTTGATACACTTTTGGCACAACAATCTGGTAAACTACTGACCATTCCTCAAATGCAGGGACATTTGGTGGTCTGCACTTTAGCATAAACACACCATTTCTGACATAATAGCCTAAAGGGATTTTATCTAGCTCTACTGATGGCATGACCAACTTGAATAAAGGAGCTAATTCAGGATCATTTTCCTGCTCTGAAATCAATTTTGATTTTGGAAGTGATACATCTTGACAGTCAACTGAGTCTTGTTTTTCAAAATCTACCCTAGCCTTGGGATTAGTATCACTATGATTTTGCACATCATGGTCATAGTTGTTCAAGAATGTATCTGACGAATCAACTAAGACATCCGTGGATTGTTTACAATCTTTTGGTTCTTCTTGGGTTTTTTAGTCATAGCTCGAGTCACAGCACGGGAGGGAAAAATACCAGGAATAACCTTTTCTAATTTCTCATTGCTAACCAAAGTGATCGGTTTAGAAGTAACCTTAGGATCAGCAACCACCTTTCCATCTCCCAGATCATTTCCCAATAACAAAGATACCCCTTTAATGGGTAAAGTGGGCCTGGTACCCACCACAACAGAACCACTAACTAAGTCTGATACTAAGTTAACCTTATGCAAGGGAATGTTTACACAGCCTCCTTCAATACCTTGAGCAATAGCACTCTCACCAGTAGAAGTGCTTACACCCAATGGTAATATACCTTCTAAAAGCAGGGACTGAGTAGCCCCAATGTCTCTCAATATCTTAATGTGAACCTGACTGGAACTACTTTATAAAGATATAAAACCCTCAGACACAAAAGGTTTGAACTCTTCCCTAATAATCTCAGACTTGTCTAAACCAATACTAGATTCTGCTCTATTGGGATTTGAACACCAGTTAGATCTGCTAGATAGAAAGGCATTGGGCATTGCCTTCTTTTCTCCTCTGTTCTTTAAGAGCCAATAGTCAGACATAACATGCCCAGGTTTCTTACAATAATGGCACAAAGGAGCAAAAGGATCTGGGTTTCCTATCCTTACTCATTGTCTGATTTGAGGTTTGTCCCTTATCTGAACTATTTTCTGGAGCTACATTTTCAGATTTCTTTCCTACTTCAGGATAAGACTTCTTACTGGGACCAAAGGATCTACTCTTGTTAAAAGTGGACTTGTGAGTCAGCGCATAATTATCAACATAAGCTGCTGTCTTTGCTAAAGTTTCAAGTTTTAGTTCATCTAAATAGGTTTTAATGTCATCACGAACACACCTTTTGAACTCTTCAATCAAAATGACTTTCCTAAGCTTTTCAAAGTCTGTACCTACTTCACTAGAATTACACTACCTGTCAAAGTACACTTCTTTCTCATGGGCAAATACAACATGGGTTTGACTTTCTTGTGTACTATAATTTCTGAATTTTTGAACTCATATACTTCCAAAATAGCATTTTTCACACAGTTATCTTCCACACATTCAGAAATTGGCAAAGCTGTACATGCCTCCTGGGCTTTTCCCTTCAAAACACAAATTGGCAAAGCTGTATATGCCTCCTGGGCTTTTCCCTTCAAAACACTTTGCAATAATACAGGCCATTGGTCTGTGGGCCATTTCAAAGTTTGAGCTACTCTTTCAAAGTGTTGAAAGTACTTATCAACTTCAGATTCATTGAAAAGTGGTACCAGTCATGCGTTTTTACCCAAATCAAATTTAGTAGCAATGGACTCTTCATGGGCAATTCTGCGGGCATTGCAATCTAAAGCTCTCATTTCTCTCTCATGTTTGAGATCATTTTCATATTTTTGAGCGTCAAGCTCTTCTTTTCTTTTTTTTTGAGCTTGAGCTTCAAGCTCTTCTTTTCGTTGCCGAGCTTCAAGCTCTTCTTTTCTTTGTTGAGCTTGAGCTTCAAGCTCTTCTTTTCCTTGTTGAACTTCAAGCTCTTCTCTTGTTTGTTGAGCTTCCAGCTCTTTAAGTTTTATCTCTCTCGATTTCTAATCGCCTTAGCTCAACTTGCCCAGAGGGTTTCATTGGTAGAGGTTTATACACTTATAAATAGCACATACATACAAAGCTTAGATCAAATAATGCCTAGACACAGTGCCCATATATGTAAGATATCACCCTTTAAGTAAGACAGATTTGGATAAAATTTGTTTGAAATGTATACCAATGGCACAGTGATCAAATAGTTAGACTGCTCTAGTGATGCAGCTCACCATATGAATCCAGAAAATATTTCAAGGATTTTTGCCACTGTACTCATCAGTTATGGACATATTTATATGAAATTTTCAGACAATGAATGAATGCATTTTATAACAGTCTGGATTTTACAGGAAGTAAAGACTTGTTTTAGAGATCCCTCTAGCTTTGCTGGCCAGATGCCAAGATCTTCTAACGTGATTAAACTGCATCTTTTCAATACTATTTATCCTGTTATAAACAGTGTTGGGCGCAATCCAGACGCGGGTTTATTGTTAGCTGTGTCAAAACTGTTTTGATAGGATCTGATACCCATCACTCCAGCAATTAAATACTCTAACACACTTCCTGGTATACACTGAAGTGCATATCTGTTAGGTACAGTCATAAACGTCTTTCCCCACTGACTGTTTTCAGTAGTAATTTTAGAACTGTTCAATATTTCAATTATTTGATGTTCACACAAAATAGAAGAATATTTAACAAGAGGTCATTTTTCACTTTTAAATTTAACATTTTTGTTACAGGATCATGTTGCACTTTGGTTATTATTTGGTCTCACTTTTCACAAATAACACACCACTTAGTGTTCAGGAACATGTGTGCGGCCCTGGACATTTGCTGCCTGATTTGCAACTTTAATTTTTCATTCCTTTTCATTTGTGTTCAGATGTTTACATTTGTAACAATGTAACTTGTAGTGTGCATATTGTGATATCAAATGGCAATTTCCGGGCTCCAGGATTGAGAAAATTGGATGAAATGTAAATCATGCATGCCTATTGTATGCTCATTTTACTATTTAAATCAACAATGACATACAACTAATTCTCATATTTGGTTAACTCGATTTTAACTGAAAGGAAAATATCACAACTACTTTCAATAACTGCTAGTTTTGCCTGGGCCTGTGTTTACTGTTTGCTGCTTGATTTGTTGGTTTATGAAAAGATTTACAAGTTGGAAATCAGATGCCGGTAGTGAAATAGATACATATATACCCAAAGGCCTTTTTATATATCAAAGACCTTATACTTGAAGATAGATTGATTCCCACCCATTTATCCTGCTTACTAGGACTCAGTCACTGATAGGTGAACAAGTTTGAATTTTAGTCAATTCGATCTCACCACTGTGGTGTTGAGTTTAAACCCACGTCATGATGTGATCCTATATTTAGTGAGGTACAGTTTGGCCAGCTTTGTCTCTATTCAATATTTATATACTTACCTGTAATGGCTGATTCATGCTGCACTGTATCCATATGTTTGGCAAAATTTGTGCATTTTGTTTCAATAACTGAATTATTGTGAATTATCCTGTTGATTTATACCAATCAATGAATCTGAATATATGGATTCCACACAGTATGATGTGGGGCCAGGGTGGTAGAGTGGTAACACTCTCGCCTCCCACCTCTGCGGCCAGGGTTCGATCCCCGTCATGGCCATAAGTGGGAAAGCTGGTAGTTGCTTGCCGTTGATTGGCAGTTTACAGTACAGAACCCTAGCAAACTATATGTACTGGTTTCCTCTGCCCTTCCAACTACCCGTCGTGATATGACCTGTACAGTGTTGAATGCGACGTAAAACCCCAAATAAACAAAATCCACACAGTATGAATCAGCCATAACAGAAATTTGTAAGGACATACTTCACACCAGGATAGTTATCTCAATTTATTCAGATATATTTAGTTGACGTGTAGAAAAAAATAGATCATTTTAGAGAAATACTCTTTGGCAAACTATTTTGCAAGTTTATACAGATTATTTTCTGATTACCTGTGAAAACTTAGAGATTAAATTTGAAAAATTCCTACTTGTTTTTATCCATCCATTTCTATTTTTATACCCAAGTACATTACATGTTGGGGTAAGTGAACTGCTTCTTTATAAATATATTGCAGACAGAAATATAAAGATCAGTTTGTAAAGCACATACAGTTGTGTATTTGAATATATCAGCGTAAAACAAATTTCACACTGAGTTCTACAACAGCACATTCAGCCACTATGTAAGTAAGGCATATAAACCCTTTTAAGTTTGGGTGAGTTCTAGTGAGCCATACTGTTGCCATATAAACTTTATAGGGGATGTTTAAGTTATGTGGCTGCTGAAAAAGCTGAGGGTACAATAGTTCTGATATCCTTCACAGGTTGTCACAGTACTTCCACAGTAGGTGAGTGAACAAGATCCTTCCTTCTAGAGGGAAATGCTCTCAGAGAATCATAATGCACTAAGGAAGGGCCTTGCATAAGATCTAGGCACTTTCACATTTTCATGTCATTTGTTCCTAAGTCAGTCAAACATTTTGGTTAGAGCTTTACCTTTGATGCATCTCAAATCTGGAATGATCTAGTATAACATACATATGTGGGTTATATTTTCTCCTTCAGAAAATCATTTAAAATTACCTGTCTGCCTTGGCCATCCCACCTTATGTCTTTTGTGGTATTTCCCGGCTATGTTACCCAAAATACATTCACCAAAGATCTTAACCAAAGGCTTAACCTGAGATAATTATACTCAAAACTTAAGGCTGAGACCTTTGGTAAATATGACGACTGGAACACATTTTATTTAATATGTTTATAATAGTTGTCTTACATTATTTAGCCCTGCAATGAATCCTAAAAACCTTTTCTCTGAGAGAGAAAGAGTTATTAGATCACAAGCCCTTTCATTCGCAGATAACCTGATTCATGAGACAAAAAAAAATCAAATAATAATTTCGAAAAATACATCTGAACTGGAATGAAGTGATTCAAATTATATTTTAGTCAATACCTTAGGTTTTATTCCATTTATAACCATAACAAAATTGAAAGTGGAATTTGGGGTTTGTCATAGTCCTACAAACAGATTAATATCTGAATTTTAAATAAAACTTTTGTAAAATAAAAAAAAAGTCGTGAAGCCATCCAACTTAGGAAAAGTCTAGTGTCTTGATTAATAGTAGAAGCAATGACTGTGAGGGACAAATCACGAGATGACACTAAGTAAGATGACACTACAGCTCACACAAAATATTAATGCCTGCTGGGTGAAGGGTGGGGAATGCCCAAATGTAAAATAATTCCAGGTCTCTGCGACCTACAGTGCCATTTGGGTCACTGTCACTCCCCATCCAATGGAGCACTGAGAACTCCATGTTTTTGGCAGAGTGGCCTTGGTTAGAGAAATGTCTAGCCACTGGGGTTGAACTTTGGAGTTTAATGTTATGAACACTCCTGTGTTCATACATTTTTTGTCTCAGTGGTCTTTTGGTCTCTCCTATATATTGGAGACCACATTTGGAACAATTGATGAGATAGATCAAATTACTCAATTCACATGTAATTTGATTTTTAGGTGGGAGATTTTTGCACTGGAAATTTCTTTTGGTTGAGAAACTATTGATTGAGTCCAATTTTTTTATTTTTGGGCAATATGTACACTTACCCAGTCTAGTGCAGACTGGGGTAAAAGCTCTAGGTTTGAGGGGTTTATCTATGGGTGGGAAATTGATCCTGGCAGAGGTAAGTTTATCCCTTAAATTGGGGAGTCTTCTGAACCCCATTATTGGTGGATCAGGGAAGATGGTGTGAAGTTCCTCTGTGTTTTGGATAATGTTCCAATTATCCCGAATCAATTGTATGACATTGGGATTTTTAGGACTAAAGTTAGTGACCATGACAGGCCTCATAGAGTCTGTTTTGGTTTTGACCACTAGCAGTTGGTCCTGGGTGTAGGAGCTGGCTCTCTGAAAGTGTTTTTTTAGAGATCTTAGGGGATATCCTCTTTTGAGGTAGTATCCAGTTAAGTTTCTGGCATTACTATTGAAGTCCTCATCAAGAGTACATATGCATCTCAGTCTGAGGTACTGGCTGTATGGTCCTTTGGTAAGGATACTGGTCTGATATGCACTTGTGTAGTGTAGATATAGGTGAGTATCTGTAGGTTTGTTAAATAGGGTGGTAATTAGTTCCCTATTTTCATTGAGTTTTACTGAGGTGTCCAAAAAGTTGATGGAGGTTCTACTAAATTCATGGGTGAATTTGATAGATTGATGTAAAGAATTTAAATAGGTGATAAATTCTTTCAATGAGTCTTCTCCATGGGTCCATATCATGAAGATATCATCAATAAATCTCAACCAGGTAAGTGGTTTGAGGTGGTAGCCTTCTAGGGCTTGTGTTTTGAATCTGCCATAAACAAGTTGGCATAGTTTGGGGCCACAGAAGTGCCCATGGCTGTACCACCAGTTTGGAGATAGTGTTCTCCATTAAACTCAAAATTCATGTTGTGGAGGACTAATGAAAGTAAGTCTAGAATGAATTTAGTAATTGGTGTTTTACTAGGGTCAGATCTCAGTTTTTCTTCCACAGCCAATATCCCTTCTTGATTAGGAATATTAGTGTAGAGCAAGGATACATCTAAGGTGCACAATATGGCACCTTCAGGGATTTGTCCTAATGATTTTAACTTGGTGATAAAATCTTGTGTGTCTCTAATGTATGATTTAGTATGAGGTACATATCCTTTAATGTGCTCATCAACAAATTTACTGATTCTGCTTGTAGGGTGGTTGACAGAACTACAGATGGGTCTCCCTGGGACACCCTTTTTGTGAATCTTGGGAAGTAGGTAAAATCTTCCCTCAGAATAGTCAGCAATGCCCAGGTGGTCAAAATTGTCTTCAGTGATCAATCCCTTCGCCCTCATTTGGGTTAGGGTTTGATCAATTTTCTCCTTTATTTTGGGAGTAGGGTCATGATTCAGTTTGCAGTAGAATTCAGGATCACTTAGTTGGCGATAACCTTCCCTAAGGTAATCCTTAGTATTCAGGACTACAATGGCTGAACCTTTATCAGCCTTTTTTAAGACAATGTCAGGGTTCTGAGATAATTCTCTTAGTCCCTGTGTTTGGTTTTTAGTCAAATTTGTTTTTCTAATGGCCTTTGGTTGGCCTTTGAGGAGGCTACTTTTGAA
Source organism: Sabellastarte sp. h YS-2021 (assembly GCA_964017235.1). Taxonomy (NCBI): domain Eukaryota; kingdom Metazoa; phylum Annelida; class Polychaeta; order Sabellida; family Sabellidae; genus Sabellastarte; species Sabellastarte sp. h YS-2021. The sequence continues at coordinate 110,887,726 of OZ024933.1, forward strand.
GGCTCGCGAAAAAACTTCCAGAGATTGGTTGGTGTTTGGAGGTTTCCAATTGCTTTTGTTTTTGAATTGAGAGTGAATATCCTTATAGGGATTTTCACTTTCATCCAGATTAGAAGCAAGGAATCCTACCAGGTCTGCCTCCTCAGGAGTGAGGTGGTCAAAATGGCCATTATCCTTATGAAAGTGGTATTTGAGACAAAGCCTTCTATGGAAGTCTTTGAAGTCAAACCAGATTTTTTATTTATCTGGTGCACCAGGTGTGGGGCAGAAGGTGAGGCCTTTCTCAAGGGCTGAATATTGATCAGTGGTTAGTGTGATATCTGATAGGTTTATCACTGTGTGGCCAATGTAATTGTCCATAGATTTTTCCTTTAGAATGATCCCAGGGGGAGCCATTTTGGCTTCCTCTTTAATAGTGTCCAAGATGCTAAGGTAATTAATTCACTCCATCATGAACAATGTGGATGGGATGGATCAAGCTTAAGGTAAGAAAGTTGGAACCGCTAGGCTCCTTAGGAGCAAAGGAGTACATATGTATGAATACAAATATATTTTATTGCATAACAATAACTATGACATTTATGTGAAAATAATGGATGTTTTGGTCATTATTGGGACTGTTTATTTTGATTTAATAAGTTTAGCCAGTCCTGTCAAGAGTTCATTGAATTCTGTTTGTCTCCTGTTTGGTCTCCTGTTTGGTCCTGACCTCAAAAGAGGATATCCCCTAAGATCTCTAAAAACACTTTCAGAGAGCCAGCTCCTACACCCAGGACCAGCTGCTAGTGGTCAAAACCAAAACAGACTCTACGAGGCCTGTCATGGTCACTAACTTTAGTCCTAAAAATCCAAATGTCACACAATTGATTCGGGATAATTGGAACATTATCCAAAACACAGAGGAACTTCACACCATCTTCCCTGATCCACCAATAATGGGGTTCAGAAGACTCCCCAATTTAAGGGACAAACTTACCTCTGCCAGGATCAATTTCCCACCCATACATAAACCCCTCAAACCTAGAGCTTTTATCCCAGTCTGTACTAGACTGGGTAAGTGCACATATTGCCCAAAAATAAAAAAAATGGACTCAATCAATAGTTTCTCAACCAAAAGAAGTGCAAAAATCTCCCACCTAAAAATCAAATTACATGTGAATTGAGTAATTTGATCTATCTCATCAATTGTTCCAAATGTGGTCTCCAATATATAGGAGAGACCAAAAGACCACTGAGACAAAGAATGTATGAACACTTCAGGAGTGTTCATAACATTAAACTCCAAAGTTCAACCCCAGTGGCTAGACATTTCTCTAACCAAGGCCACTCTGCCAAAAACATGGAGTTCTCAGTGCTCCATTGGATGCGGAGTGACAGTGACCCAAATGACACTGTAGGTCGCAGAGACCAGGAATTATTTTACATTTGGGCATTCCCCACCCTTCACCCAGCAGGCATTAATATTTTTGTGTGAGCTGTAGTGTCATCTTACTGCACCCCTAACCCAGGTACCACCTATTTACATTCTCTTATATTTGACCACTCACACAAGAGGCCCATGACTATATCTGGTCTAAAATGACGTGAATTACGTCAATATGACGTAATATGAACCCTATGATGCTATTTGGGGTCATTAAGTATGATGTCATTCTGTATCTAACTGACCCACCTTGGTCTCCTAGATACCACTCCTACCTTATTTGGAGGCATTTTTGAATTTTTAAATTGTTTAAACAGTGACCAGTTAAGAGCTGTGTTACGTTTTTCTTAAGCAATCATGTGGTTTCTATGCTCTACTTGCCACAGCTCCTTCACTAAAAGGGCAAATTTAAAGAGACATATATAAAATGTCCATCTGAATGTCAGATTCATTTGTGATGTCTGTAAAATTGAGTTTAAACGCAAGGAGTACTTAACCAGGCATATGAGGTCAGCACACCCCACTCCTAGTGACAGGAATCAACCACAACATCAGGAAAACTGTACTCTATCCACCAGAAACTGGGATCCCACTACAGATTTCAACTTGGATAATTTCAACATTCCACCCACAGTGGAATTCACTCACGAGATTTAACCAGAACCTCAAAGTGTTTTTTCAACTGATATCTGCAAACAGAAAACAGCCAGTAGCCAGACTGACAGGAGTAAACCACCTAAGAAACTGTCTGTCAAACACCAACACAGTAGTACTTCACCTGTCCTGTTCAAAGACAAGGCGGTCCAGGAGAAACCCATCATGGTCTCCACTGGTACATCTCCTCATGTCAAGATGCAGGACTATTATGTCATTCCTTTGGATGAATCACCTTTGGCCCACTCGCCAGGCACTCCTTTGATGACTCCAAGAGAGAGCAGAAATGTACTCTTTGAAGGACTATCACCAATTCAGTGTATTACATTTCTGAATTTAGACAGGCATTTCTGGAGAACAGTGGAGGAGTTGAACCTTCCCTGTGTGGTCCCCAGAAGACCCACTCCCACTGCCCAATACAGAAATTTGGGACTAATGAAGACTGTTAGTTTATTATAAAAGCCTTCCCTGCACACAAACTGGATATTGGAATAATCACCATATTATTGACAGTGTGTTAAATATATTAATCTGACACTGAAAATAGACTCATGTGAGCAACTATTTCTATTTCATATACTTTTAGCAGATCCGTTTTTTTTTACTATAATTTGTAAAAAGTTATGTAATTTTATTTATTTATAAAATTGGCAGGACAATTTCCTACCAATCCCACCAGTTTTTTCTGATTTTGAATGTGTTATTTTGCCACCAAACAAAAAACCTTTTTTTTTCCCAACAGAAATAACAGGGAAAATTTTCGCTCATATTTTTATATAAATTTATGTGCATACTTTCATTGTTCCTTTAACCACTTGCTTGATTATTATACATTATATTATAACTCATTATGTTATTTTATTGTGTTTATTAATTTTTATGCTGGAATCTATATAAGATTTCACAGTAGCCTTCAAAATATTTTCTAGTGCAATCATGCTCCTGTCTAACAAAACAGTAGTTAGGTATTCCCACACAATTGTGGAATCCACTATACAGTTGGACTAATCCTGCATGTACATAAGATTACACCCACCCCCTCAGGACAGATGTGAGTGTCTATCACAATCCCACACTACACTGAACTCACTAGAACTAGATATATGTGTTTACAATGGAATTCAGGAACCAGACTTTATTCAAACCTTCACTCCCATATTGTGAACTTTTACATTCATACATATTGACTTTTTGCGTCATAATGCACTAATTCAATACACTATGAACTATAATGCTGTCCTGACAATAATTTATTTTTTATTGTTATTTGAATTAACTGTAATAAATATTTCATGTTATTGTGTTGTAAGTAAATATTCATCACAGTTTTCAACTATATAATAACCCAATTGACTACTATTCACTGGGCTTGTAACTGCACCGGACTACTATTCACTCAGGGGAGCCCCCAATAAGGATTTCCCTGAGAAATAAGTAATACTTGGTCTTAACCTCTATATTTTCAACTGGAGGCTATTTTCAACTTACAACAATTCAGGAGATTTTATAAAAAGAAAAAATCCCAAAAAATCCAAATTTACTCCTTGGCTCTGCAGGAGCATAGGAGCAACTCCCCTGATCCGGAGGAGCTTGACGGAGCCGTTTTTTCCACCTTATAGGGGAAAATTGGCCCACCCACTTATTGCCTCTGATGAGAATACTATACTAAAGAGATTCGAAATAATCAATCATACAGAGAGATTATAAGGCTCAGAAGTTTGCACTTCACTTACACACTGACTAACTTTATTTTTCTTGGGTAATTATGAGTGCAAGTGAAACTGGCCTCAGCACTGCCATGAAGCATCTAGATGTACAATCAGGATCAGCCTTCAACACCCCAGCCTCAGGTATTTCCTATACCTGCCCACACTCTGAGCAGTGAAACAGTCAACCTCCTGGATGAAGTCACTAGTAGACTCAGTAAAGAAAGGAAGACTGTTAGCAGATCTGCCAAAAGGAAGAGAACTAGCTCCCCCTCCACTGACAGAGAGAGCACTAGCAGGGACAGATATCCCCCAGCTGCCAAGAGTCATTACTTTAAAGCAAAGAATCTTTACAAGAAAAAATTGGGAGTTCCCACTAGCCTCCACCATGTGAAGAAGCAACTCAAGGAGGGTAACTTCACTAGCATTTGCAACTTCAGATGCACCCCACCTCAATCTGAAAACCAAGATTTCAAGACCAAATGGACCAAAATTGTAAGCAGCTGTAAGCGAGAATTGACTCTCCTTTGGGTTGAGCAACTCAATTACAAGTACTCTGTTGTTAGGACTAGCCTACATGCTGAACTAGCAGAACTTCAAAAAATTCTCAGCACAGAACAGTTCACTGAGATTAAGAATAGCCTTGACAGCAAGTATAAAGATGCAGCCAAGACCAAAAACCTTTCAACAAAGAAAAACAATCCCCCTCCTTACAAGAAGAGGAGAGCCCAGCCCAGACGCAAACAGCAGAGGCCAGGACCAAACAGGAGACAAACAGAATTCAATGAACTCTTGACAGGACTGGCTAAACTTATTAAATCAAAATAAACAGTCCCAATAATGACCAAAACATCCATTATTTTCACATAAATGTCATAGTTATTGTTATGCAATAAAATATATTTGTATTCATACATATGTACTCCTTTGCTTCTAAGGAGCCTAGCGGTTCCAACTTTCTTACCTTAAGCTTGATCCATCCCATCCACATTGCTCATGATGGAGAGGATTAATTACCTTAGCATCTTGGACACTATTAAAGAGGAAGCCCAAATGGCTCCCCCTGGGATCCTTCCAAAGGGAAAATCTATGGACAAATTATACTGGCCACACATTAATAAACCTATCAGATATCACACTAACCACTGATCAATATTCAGCCCTTGAGAAAGGCCTCACCTTCTGCCCCACACCTGGTGCACCAGATAAATCAAAAATCTGGTCTGACTTCAAAGACTTCCATAGAAGACTTTGTCTCAAATACCACTTTCATAAGGATAATGGCCATTTTGACCACCTCACTCCTGAGGAGGCAGACCTGGTAGGATTCCTTGCTTCTAATCTGGATGAAAGTAAAAATCCCTATAAGGATATTCACTCTCAATTCAAAAACAAAAGCAATTGGAAACCTCCAAACACCAACCAATCTTTCGAAGTTTTTTCACGAGCCTTCAAAAGTAGCCTCCTCAAAGGCCAACCAAAGGCCATTAGAAAAACAAATTTGACTAAAAACCAAACACAGGGACTGAGAGAATTATCTCAGAACCCTGACATTGTCTTAAAAAAGGCTGATAAAGGTTCAGCCATTGTAGTCATGAATACTAAGGATTACCTTAGGGAAGGTTATTGCCAACTAAGTGATCCTGAATTCTACTGCAAACTGAATCATGACCCTACTCCCAAAATAAAGGAGAAAATTGATCAAACCCTAACCCAAATGAGGGCGAAGGGATTGATCACTGAAGACAATTTTGACCACCTGAGCATTGCTGACTATTCTGAGGGAAGATTTTACCTACTTCCCAAGATTCACAAAAAGGGTGTCCCAGGGAGACCCATCTGTAGTTCTGTCAACCACCCTACAAGCAGAATCAGTAAATTTGTTGATGAGCACATTAAAGGATATGTACCTCATACTAAATCATACATTAGAGACACAGAAGATTTTATCACCAAGTTAAAATAATTAGGACAAATCCCTGAAGGTGCCATATTGTGCACCTTAGATGTATCCTCGCTCTACACTAATATTCCTAATCAAGAAGGGATATTGGCTGTGGCAGAAAAACTGAGATCTGACCCTAGTAAAACACCAATTACTAAATTCATTCTAGACTTACTTTCATTAGTCCTCCACAACATGAATTTTGAGTTTAATGGAGAACACTATCTCCAAACTGGTGGTACAGCCATGGGCACTTCTGTGGCCCCAAACTATGCCAACTTGTTTATGGACAGATTCAAAACACAAGCCCTAGAAGGCTACCACCTCAAACCACTTACCTGGTTGAGATTTATTGATGATATCTTCATGATATGGACCCATGGAGAAGACTCATTGAAAGAATTTATCACCTATTTAAATTCTTTACATCAATCTATCAAATTCACCCACGAATTTAGTAGAACCTCCATCAACTTTTTGGACACCTCAGTAAAACTCAATGAAAATAGGGAACTAATTACCACCCTATTTAACAAACCTACAGATACTCACCTATATCTACACTACACAAGTGCACATCAGACCAGTATCCTTACCAAAGGACCATACAGCCAGTACCTCAGACTGAGACGCATATGTACTCTTGATGAGGACTTCAATAGTAATGCCAGAAACTTAACTGGATACTACCTCAAAAGAGGATATCCCCTAAGATCTCTAAAAAAACACTTTCAGAGAGCCAGCTCCTACACCCAGGACCAACTGTTAGAGGTCAAAACCGAAACAGACTCTACGAGGCCTGTCATGGTCACTAACTTTATTCCTAAAAATCCCAATGTCACACAACTGATTCGGGATAATTGGAACATTATCCAAAACACAGAGGAACTTCACACCATCTTCCCTGATCCACCAATAATGGGGTTCAGAAGACTCCCCAATTTAAGGGACAAACTTACCTCTGCCAGGATCAATTTCCCACCCATAGATAAACTCCTCAAACCTAGAGCTTTTACCCCAGTCTGCACTAGACTGGGTAAGTGCACATATTGCCCAAAAATAAAAAAAATGGACTCAATCAATAGTTTCTCAACCAAAAGAAATTTCCAGTGCAAAAGTCTCCCACCTAAAAAATCAAATACATGTGAATTGAGTAATTTGATCTATCTCATCAATTGTTCCAAATGTGGGCTCCAATATATAGGAGAGACCAAAAGACCACTGAGACAAAGAATGTATGAACACTTCAGGAGTGTTCATAACATTAAACTCCAAAGTTCAACCCCAGTGGCTAGACATTTCTCTAACCAAGGCCACTCTGCCAAAAACATGGAGTTCTCAGTGCTCCATTGGATGGGGAGTGACAGTGACCCAAATGACACTGTAGGTCACAGAGACCAGGAATTATTTTACATTTGGGCATTCCCCACCCTTCACCCAGCAGGCATTAATATTTTTGTGTGAGCTGTAGTGTCATCTTACTGCACCCCTAACCCAGGTGCCACCTATTTACATTCTCTTATATTTGACCACTCACACAAGAGACCCATGACTATATCTGGTCTAAAATGATGTGAATTACGTCAATATGACGTAATATCAACCCTATGACGCTATATGGGGTCATTGAGTATGATGTCATTCTGTATCTAACTGACCCACCTTGGTCTCCTAGATACCACTCCTACCTTATTTGGAGGCATTTTTGAATTTTTAAATTGTTTAAACAGTGACCAGTTAAGAGCTGTGTTACATTTTTCTTAAGCAATCATGTGGTTTCTATGCTCTACTTGCCACAGCTCCTTCACTAAAAGGGCAAATTTAAAGAGACATATAAAAAGTGTCCATCTGAATGTCAGATTCATTTGTGATGTCTGCAAAAGTGAGTTTAAACATAAGGAGTACTTAACCAGGCATATGAGGTCAGCACACCCCATTCCTAGTGACAGGAATCAACCACAACATCAGGAAAACTGTACTCTATCCACCAGTAACTGGGATCCCACTACAGATTTTAACTTGGATAATTTCAACATTCCACCCACAGTGGAATTCACTCACGAGATTCAACCAGAACCTCAAAGTGTTTTTTCAACTGATATCTGCAAACAGAAAACAGCCTGTAGCCAAACTGACAGGAGTAAACCACCTAAGAAACTGTCTGTCAAACACCAACACAGTAGTACTTCACCTGTCCTGTTCAAAGACAAGGCGGTCCAGGAGAAACCCATCATGGTCTCCACTGGTACATCTCCTCATGTCAAGATGCAGGACTATTATGTCATTCCTTTGGATGAATCACCTTTGGCCCACTCGCCAGGCACTCCTTTGATGACTCCAAGAGAGAGCAGAAATGTACTCTTTGAAGGACTATCACCAATTCAGTGTATTACACTTCTGAATTTAGACAGGCATTTCTGGAGAACAGTGGAGGAGTTGAACCACCTGACACCTTCCCTGTGTGGTCCCCAGAAGACCAACTCCCACTGCCCAATACAGAAATTTGGGACTAATGAAGACTGTTAGTTTATTATAAAAGCCTTCCCTGCACACAAACTGGATATTGGAATAATCACCATATTATTGACAATGTGTTAAATATATTAATCTGACACTGAAAATAGACTCATGTGAGCAACTATTTCTATTTCATATACTTTTAGCAGATCCGTTTTTTTTTACTATAATTTGTAAAAAGTTATGTAATTTTATTTATTTATAAAATTGGCAGGACAATTTCCTACCAATCCCACCAGTTTTTTCTGATTTTGAATGTGTTATTTTGCCACGAAACAAAAAACCTTTTTTTCCCAACACAAATAACAGGGAAAATTTTCGCTCATATTTTTAAATAAATTTATGTGCATACTTTCATTGTTCCTTTAACCACTTGCTTGATTATTAAACATTATATTATAACTCATTATGTTATTTTATTGTGTTTATTAATTTTTATGCTGGAATCTATATAAGATTTCACAGTAGCCTTCAGAATATTTTCTAGTGCAATCATGCTCCTGTCTAACAAAACAGTAGTTAGGTATTCCCACACAATTGTGGAATCCACTATACAGTTGGACTAATCCTGCATGTACATAAGATTACAGCCACCCCCTCAGGACAGGTGTGAGTGTCTATCACAATCCCACACTACACTGAACTCACTAGAACTAGATATATGTGTTTACAATGGAATTCAGGACCCAGACTTTATTCAAACCTTCACTCCCATATTGTGAACTTTTACATTCATACATATTGACTTTTTGCGTCATAATGCACTAATTCAATACACTATGAACTATAATGCTGTCCTAACAATAATTTATTTTTCATTGTTATTTGAATTAACTGTAATAAATATTTCATGTTATTGTGTTGTAAGTAAATATTCATCACAGTTTTCAACTATATAATAACCCAATTGACTACTATTCACTGGGCTTGTAACTGCACCGGACTACTATTCACTCAGGGGAGCCCCCAATAAGGATTTCCCTTAGAAATAAGTAATACTTGGTTTTAACCTCTATATTTTCAACTGGAGGCTATTTTCAACTTACAACAATTCAGGAGATTTTATAAAAAGAAAAAATTCCAAAAAATCCAAATTTACTCCTTGGCTCCGCAGGAGTGTAGAAGCAACTCCCCTGATCCGGAGGAGCTTGACGGAGCCGTTTTTTCCACCTTATAGGGGAAAATTGGCCCACCCACTTATTGCCTCTGATGAGAACACTATACTAAAGAGATTCGAAATAATCAATCATACAGAGAGATTATAAGGCTCAGGAGTTTGCACTTCACTTACACACTGACTAACTTTATTTTTCTTGGGTAATTATGAGTGCAAGTGAAACTGGCCTCAGCACTGCCATGAAGGATCTAGATGTACAATCAGGATCAGCCTTCAACACCCCAGCCTCAGGTATTTCCTATACCTGCCCACACTCTGAGCAGTGAAACAGTCAACCTCCTGGATGAAGTCGCTAGTAGACTCAGTAAAGAAAGGAAGACTGTTAGCAGATCTGCCAAAAGGAAGAGAACTAGCTCCCCCTCCACTGACAGAGAGAGCAGGGACAGATATCCCCCAGCTGCCAAGAGTCATTACTTTAAAGCAAAGAATCTTTACAGGAAAAAAATTGGGAGTTGCCACTAGCCTCCACCATGTGAAGAAGCAACTCAAGGAGGGAAACTTCACTAGCATTTGCAACTTCAGATGCACCCCACCTCAATCTGAAAACCAAGATTTCAAGACCAAGTGGACCAAAATTGTAAGCAGCTGTAAGCGAAAATTGACTCTCCTTTGGGTTGAGCAACTCAATTACAAGTACTCTGTTGTTAGGACCAGCCTACATGCTGAACTAGCAGAACTTCAAAAAATTCTCAGCACAGAACATTTCATTGAGATTAAGAATAGCCTTGACAGCAAGTATAAAGATGCAGCCAAGACCAAAAACCTTTCAACAAAGGAAAACAATCCCCCTCCTTAAAAGAAGAGGAGAGCCCAGCCCAGATGCAAACAGCAGAGGCCAGGACCAAACAGGAGACAAACAGAATTCAATGAACTCTTGACAGGACTGGCTAAACTTATTAAATCAAAATAAACAGTCCCAATAATGACCAAAACATCCATTATTTTCACATAAATGTCATAGTTATTGTTATGCAATAAAATATATTTGTATTCATACATATGTACTCCTTTGCTCCTAAGGAGCCTAGCGGTTCCAACTTTCTTACCTTAAGCTTGATCCATCCCATCCACATTGTTCATGATGGAGAGGATTAATTACCTTAGCATCTTGGACACTATTAAAGAGGAAACCCAAATGGCTCCCCCCTGGGATCCTTCCAAAGGGAAAATCTATGGACAAATTACATTGGCCACACAGTGATAAACCTATCATATATCACACTAACCACTGATCAATATTCAGCCCTTGAGAAAGGCCTCACCTTCTGCCCCACACCTGGTGCACCAGATAAATCAAAAATCTGGTCTGACTTCAAAGACTTCCATAGAAGGCTTTGTCTCAAATACCACTTTCATAAGGATAATGGCCATTTTGACCACCTCACTCCTGAGGAGGCAGACCTGGTAGGATTCCTTGCTTCTAATCTGGATGAAAGTAAAAATCCCTATAAGGATATTCACTCTCAATTCAAAAACAAAAGCAATTGGAAACCTCCAAACACCAACCAATCTTTCGAAGTTTTTTCGCGAGCCTTCAAAAGTAGCCTCCTCAAAGCCCAACCAAAGGCCATTAGAAAAACAAATTTGACTAAAAACCAAACACAGGGACTGAGAGAATTATCTCAGAACCCTGACATTGTCTTAAAAAAGGCTGATAAAGGTTCAGCCATTGTAGTCATGAATACTAAGGATTACCTTAGGGAAGGTTATTGCCCACTAAGTGATCCTGAATTCTACTGCAAACTGAATCATGACCCTACTCCCCAAAAAAAGGAGAAAATTGATCAAACCCTAACCCAAATGAGGGCGAAGGGATTGATCACTGAAGACAATTTTGACCACCTGAGCATTGCTGACTATTCTGAGGGAAGATTTTACCTACTTCCCAAGATTCACAAAAAGGGTGTCCCAGGGAGACCCATCTGCAATTCTGTCAACCACCCTACAAGCAGAATCAGTAAATTTGTTGATGAGCACATTAAAGGATATGTACCTCATACTAAATCATACATTAGAGACACAGAAGATTTTATCACCAAGTTAAAATAATTAGGACAAATCCCTGAAGGTGCCATATTGTGCACCTTAGATGTATCCTCGCTCTACACTAATATTCCTAATCAAGAAGGGATATTGGCTGTGGCAGAAAAACTGAGATCTGACCCTAGTAAAACACCAATTACTAAATTCATTCTAGACTTACTTTCATTAGTCCTCCACAACATGAATTTTGAGTTTAATGGAGAACACTATCTCCAAACTGGTGGTACAGCCATGGGCACTTCTGTGGCCCCAAACTATGCCAACTTGTTTATGGACAGATTCGAAACACAAGCCCTAGAAGGCTACCACCTCAAACCACTTACCTGGTTGAGATTTATTGATGATATCTTCATGATATGTACCCATGGAGAAGACTCATTGAAAGAATTTATCGCCTATTTAAATTCTTTACATCAATCTATCAAATTCACCCACGAATTTAGTAGAACCTCCATCAACTTTTTGGACACCTCAGTAAAACTCAATGAAAATAGGGAACTAATTACCACCCTATTTAACAAACCTACAGATACTCACCTATATCTACACTACACAAGTGCACATCAGACCAGTATCCTTACCAAAGGACCATACAGCCAGTACCTCAGACTGAGACGCATATGTACTCTTGATGAGGACTTCAATAGTAATGCCAGAAACTTAACTGGATACTACCTCAAAAGAGGATATCCCCTAAGATCTCTAAAAAAACACTTTCAGAGAGCCAGCTCCTACACCCAGGACCAAATGTTAGTGGTCAAAACCAAAATAGACTCTACGAGGCCTGTCATGGTCACTTACTTTAGTCCTAAAAATCCCAATGTCACACAATTGATTCGGGATAATTGGAACATTATCCAAAACACAGAGGAACTTCACACCATCTCCCCTGATCCACCAATAATGGGGTTCAGAAGACTCCCCAATTTAAGGGACAAACTTACCTCTGCCAGGATCAATTTCCCACCCATAGATAAACCCCTCAAACCTAGAGCTTTTACCCCAGTCTGCACTAGACTGGGTAAGTGCACATATTGCCCAAAAATAAAAAAAATGGACTCAATCAATAGTTTCTCAACCAAAAGAAATTTCCAGTGCAAAAATCTCCCACCTAAAAATCAAATTACATGTGAATTGAGTAATTTGATCTATCTCATCAATTGTTCCAAATGTGGTCTCCAATATATAGGAGAGACCAAAAGACCACTGAGAGAAAGAATGTATGAACACTTCAGGAGTGTTCATAACATTAAACTCCAAAGTTCAACCCCAGTAGCTAGACATTTCTCTAACCAAGGCCACTCTGCCAAAAACATGGAGTTCTCAGTGCTCCATTGGATGGGGAGTGACAGTGACCCAAATGACACTGTAGGTCACAGAGACCAGGAATTATTTTACATTTGGGCATTCCCCACCCTTCACCCAGCAGGCATTAATATTTTTGTGTGAGCTGTAGTGTCATCTTACTGCACCCCTAACCCAGGTGCCACCTATTTACATTCTCTTATATTTGACCACTCACACAAGAGGCCCATGACCATATCTGGTCTAAAATGACGTGAGTTATGTCAATATGACGTAATATCAACCCTATGACGCTACATGGGGTCATTGAGTATGATGTCATTCTGTATCTAACTGACCCACCTTGGTCTCCTAGATACCACTCCTACCTTATTTGGAGGCATTTTTGAATTTTTAAAATTGTTTAAACAGTGACCAGTTAAGAGCTGTGTTAAATTTTTCTTAAGTAATCATGTGGTTTCTATGCTCTATTTACCACAGCTCCTTCACTAAAAGGGCAAATTTAAACAGACATATAAAAAGTGTCCATCTGAATGTCAGATTCATTTGTGATGTCTGCAAAAGTGAGTTTAAACGTTAGGAGTACTTAACCAGGCATGTGAGGTCAGCACACCCCACTCCTAGTGACAGGAATCAACCACAACATCAGGAAAACTGTACTCTATCCACCAGTAACTGGGATCCCACTACAGATTTTAACTTGGATAATTTCAACATTCCACCCACAGTGGAATTCACTCACGAGATTCAACCAGAACCTCAAAGTGTTTTTTCAACTGATATCTGCAAACAGAAAACAGCCAGTAGCCAGACTGACAGGAGTAAACCACCTAAGAAACTGTCTGTCAAACACCAACACAGTAGTACTTCACCTGTCCTGTTCAAAGACAAGGCAGTCCAGGAGAAACCCATCATGGTCTCCTCTGGTACATCTCCTCATGTCAAGATGCAGGACTGTTATGTCATTCCTTTGGATGAATCACCTTTGGCCCACTCGCCAGGCACTCCTTTGATGACTCCAAGAGAGAGCAGAAATGTACTCTTTGAAGGACTATCACCAATTCAGTGTATTACACTTCTGAATTTAGACAGGCATTTCTGGAGAACAGTGGAGGGGTTGAACCACCTGACACCTTCCCTGTGTGGTCCCCAGAAGACCCACTCCCACCGCCCAATACAGATATTTGGGACTAATGAAGACTGTTAGTTTATTATAAAAGCCTTCCCTGCACACAAACTGGATATTGGAATAATCACCATATTATTGACAATGTGTTAAATATATTAATCTGACACTGAAAATAGACTCATGTGAGCAACTATTTCTATTTCATATACTTTTAGCAGATCCGGTTTTTTACTATAATTTGTAAAAAGTTATGTAATTTTATTTATTTATAAAATTGGCAGGACAATTTTCTACCAATCCCACCAGTTTTTTCTGATTTTGAATGTGTTATTTTGCCACCAAACAAAAAACCTTTTTTTCCCCAACACAAATAACAGGGAAAATTTTCGCTCATATTTTTAAATAAATTTATGTGCATACTTTCATTGTTCCTTTAACCACTAGCTTGATTATTAAACATTATATTATAACTCATTATGTTATTTTATTGTGTTTATTAATTTTTATGCTGGAATCTATGTAAGATTTCACAGTAGCCTTCAGAATATTTTCTAGTGCAATCATGCTCCTGTCTAACAAAACAGTAGTTAGGTATTCCCACACAATTGTGGAATCCACCATACAGTTGGACTAATCCTGCATGTACATAAGATTACAGCCACCCCCTCAGGACAGGTGTGAGTGTCTATCACAATCCCACACTACACTGAACTCACTAGAACTAGATATATGTGTTTACAATGGAATTCAGGAACCAGACTTCATTCAAACCTTCACTCCCATATTGCGGACTTTTACATTCATACATATTGACTTTTTGCATCATAATGCACTAATTCAATACACTATGAACTATAATGCTGTCCTGACAATAATTTATTTTTTATTGTTATTTGAATTAACTGTAATAAATATTTCATGTTATTGTGTTGTAAGTAAATATTCATCACAGTTTTCAACTATATAATAACCCAATTGACTACTATTCACTGGGCTTGTAACTGCACTGGACTACTATTCACTCAGGGGAGCCCCCAATAAGGATTTCCCTGAGAAATAAGTAATACTTGGTCTTAACCTCTATATTTTCAACTGGAGGCTATTTTCAACTTACAACAATTCAGGAGATTTTATAAAAAGAAAAAATCCCAAAAAATCCAAATTTACTCCTTGGCTCCGCAGGGGCATAGGAGCAACTCCCCTGATCCGGAGGAGCTTGACGGAGCCGTTTTTTCCACCTTATAGGGGAAAATTGGCCCACCACCCACTTATACTAAAGAGATTCGAAATAATCAATCATACAGAGAGATTATAAGGCTCAGGAGTTTGCACTTCACTTACACACTGACTAACTTTATAGGTCTACATTGTATATTCAATATATGCCAGTCCCTTCAGGATCAATAATTGTAGTACATATTGGTAAAGAAACAATGGTAACCACATTTTTTTTCAACGACAGTTAACAAATTTTCTTTTGGGTAAGAAGATAATGGCATTTACTTCCATAATGAATTTTGCGGATTGGCATTTAGGTGCCAACCTTAATCATTCCTTCACCCCTTTTTTTGTATCACCCCCATCATTTTGTGGGTCATTTAAATGACACATGGCCGTTTTTGATTGGCCAGTGGTTTGTCCTTAGCTTTTGTCAAGGGGATAATGGCCAGATTTGAACTGGCAGCCAACAAAACAAGTTTACATTTTAAACAACAAAAATTTAATTTTTTCATTTAGTCGTTTTAGTTGTCTCTACAGACACATTTTCATCTCCCATTGGTATGGCAGCAAGAAAGAAGCAGAAGCAGGCAAGTAACCCTTACAATTTGAGGAATAAAGTTGAGATTCCGGTTGAACTTCCATTTCTAGGTCGGATACTGAGTTTGACATTGAGTCTCTTGTAGATTCTTTAGTTTCTCGTGACAGTACCGAATCTAAAGATACTTCCCCTGTGGTTAAACACAAACATGATTTCAAATCTTCTAGGAAAGCACTGCGTGGAAAGGGGAAAGTAAAGTCAGATCCGAGGTCAGAAGATCAACTGGATCAAACTTTGATTCATCAAAGAATACTATTTAAACTGGATGCAATTGGTAAGCGGTTGTCTGTTATTGAAAGTTCTGCTTCTGGTGCCACTTCTAAAGTTAAAAATTCTGTGTGTGGTAGCACTACTGCGAGTTCAAGTCTCCCCAGTTCCTCTCATGAGGGCAACATGCATGCAAAAATACCCGATTTACACACCATTAGGAATGATAAATTGATTCAAGAGCAAGTTGAGGAGCATATTAGACAGTTGTCTAGTTCTGATAAAAAAGGTACGGATCCGAGAATAAAATCACAGTGTGGTGGTTCTGTTGACATATATGTTAAAGAAAAAGTTAAATGGCCACTTGAATACGTTCTTGTTGGTAGCAACAAAGATAGGGTGACTTACAATCAATTGAACATTACTCAATTCATGGTGGGGTTCTGTCGAATCATGAGGGAAGAGTCATGTCAGATAACAAAAAAACACATGCTAGATTATCTTATCTAGCTTCTCGATGACTCGAATGACTTCTCATGGCAGGCAGCCAAGGCCAGCCATGCGGTATTGTTATGTCGGATGGAGCAAGGCGAGGTGACAAGTTGGTCACAGACTGATAAGATTGACCTGGTACATAGGGTTAATATGCAGAAACACCTTCCTCCAGCTCTATCCGCGTATGGTAATAAAAAATTCAAGAAAACTACCTCAGGTCACAAAACTCAAATATCTATGCCATGTGTCTTCTTTAATGATAATTCCTGTAATTATTCAAAGCACCATGAGACAAAATGAGTTTTTACAGGCATATTTGTAGCTTTGCCCAGGATGGGAAGATTAGCCCTCATAGTGCCTTTGACTGTAAACAAAAATTAAAAAACGAATAGCCCTGAGCATGGTCGATGAGGTTACCTTACAACGTGGCTATGCTCGGGAACCTGTTGTTAGGGCTGTAAATAAAAAATGCCCCAGTAGATATGTGTATAGTACTGTTCAGGATGTTTTTTCTGTTCAGGAAGCTGATAAAGCTTCACCCTCGTTATGGAAACAGTAGTTCACTGAAAGTGACACAAGTAAACCTGTCATACCTGGTATTACTTTTGCTGACGTAGTTAAGCAAAATGCTTACTCCTGCAATATGGGTGCCACTAAATCTGTACCTCTGGAGATGACCCAGTTGTGCCGGCTGAAGGGCGTGCCACTTGGGCCAATCAAGGAGAAGAATGCATCTGGCACTGTCAGTCCCCAGGTTCAATCCACTCATATGAACTATTGGGTTTGTCACCCTCGTGACCTTCTGAGGTCATGCTCTGACACACCCTTTGTGGGAGTCGGAAAGATACCTGATATGCATTACTTTGTATAGCACTAATCTCTGGGTATTGTTTTCATTTTTGGACATCCCTGCGAATATGAACTATCGGGTCTGTCATCACTCATGACCTTCTCAGGTCATGCTCTGACCCTTCCTTTGTTGGGATTCGATGGATAATTCACATGCTTTATTTTTATAGCATTAATCTCTGGGGTATTGTTTTCCCTGTTACTTGACCTGGTTGAGGTGACTTGCTTGACATCGGTTGACCTTTCCTCACCTTTAGCCCAGGGTCATTGGGTTATGGGTTCAGGCCCCTCTGTGTCATTTCATCTTTGCATCTATTTTACAGATGCTAGATGTGTAAATTGTTAGGTTACTGGGGTGGGGGAATGTGAATGGATTGCAAGCTGACAATCATTTGTGTCTCAGAGAATATATATGTGATTCATCTCTTACCTTATTTCTTTTACCCAGCAACCTCTAGAATTCTGGGTCTATGGTTATGGTAATAGTCAAACACATGCACTTGGAAAGGACTCAGCCATTTAATAACAATTGATTTTTGTGGGTTTCTTTTATAAATCAGGAATTATTAAGTAGGAGTCAATAAATATTGCTACATACCAATGATCTGGCACCATATGTAAAGCAATTTATATTGTATACATGTCATAATAAGTTTGTAGCTTTCGTTTATACCTCAGTATAAATATAACAATGAAAGTGGGTAAAGCAGGTTTAAGGTTCCGCCTACATATGAAATGTCAATGTCTTACAGTTAAAGGACACATGTTTTCATTAAATTTATAAAAATTTCAAAAGTATGCATTATTCAACCGTACATTGTATTGTTGTTTTTCGTATATTTCCAACCTTAAGCTAATGGACAAAGTGGTTCTGTTTACTTTCACATCTTAAGCAAATGCCAAATAAAACACTACAAAGAACATTAAGGTTTTGACCCAGTAATCAAATACGGTGTGACTAAAAACATCAAGTGCAATTAATCAATCCAAGAAAGAGAATCATACTTCGGACAGAGAAAATTCGAATCATATAAATACTTCATTAATTGAATGCAAACAGCATGCTATAATAGGTTCACATAAAGAGCCTCATGTATGTCATGACATAAAGCTATGTCATGTAACTTGATCATCTAATCTAATTTAATCTAATCTACTGCTTTGCAGACACAATATCTTCCCCATAAATGTGCTAGTTAACAAAATTCATTTATCATAAGGAGAGTCGAAGGGCGAGTTGAAGGTCAGTGATCTGGAGTTATGGGTGTGACCAAAAGGGAAGACTAAAGAACTGGGGCATAGTGACTGAAAGAATTTAAAAAGTGTTTGTGTGATTAATGAACTTTATGGTTATAAGTGGGGGTATGAAGGAACTTAAGTTTAGGGGTGCTTCACCTTGTATTTCTGGAACAGGTGTAGGGGCGAATTAATTCTCTTAGATAAGCTGATTGTTCATGGTTTATAATTCTGTATGCAATAAGGCCTCGTTTAAATTGTCCTCTGTGCCTGACTGGGAGCCAAAGGAATCTTTTCAATTAAGGAGTAATGTGGGAGAATTTAAAAGAATGGCTGACAACCCTGCAGAGTGAGTTTTGGACCCACTGCAATCTCCTTAACTCACAATCAGTGAGTGATATGAACATGGAATTGCAATAGTCTAAACTTACAACTGGGTACCATTGGCATGACTGAAGATTGATGTTGTGGTGCCTTCCAGTAAACTAAATTGGTTAAATTTACAAATTGTATAGAGAGAACAGCAGGAGGTCCAGGGCAGAGCATTGTGGGACACTAAACATGAGCTCACACGTCAGAGAGAGTAGACCCAATTTAAATTGTTTGAAGTCGATGACTTAGGTCAGAGGTGAACCAGTTCAAGGACACTCAGAAAACCATGATTTTTAGGGAATTGAGAAAAGTAGCATGGTCAATATTGTTAAAAGCAGTCACAAGATCAAGTGACATAAGTGCAGCAGGAGCACCACATGACAGATGGATCTCATTTTTACATACAGTAAGAAGCAATTCCGATGGCATGACCAGTTTTATATGCAGAACATAGATGTCGAACATAGCCCTGTAGCCCTGATACCGAACAATAGTTCTTCAAATCTTCACTAAGTGGGGAGGCCTTCTTTATGAGGGTTATGACACCATCTTTCTTGAACTTTTGTGGAAAAACACCCCGAGCCAAAGACAAATTCAGAAGTACCACACTGGTCGGAGAATTTACGATAATATTAAGCAAATCACCCTCTTAGATTTAACTCAAATGAAAGAGATTTGGGGGTTGACATGATGGTAAAGAGTAATAATATTCATTATATCTCAATTCTATCTAAGTACTGTTTTGTTCGTTTGGTGCCTAATCCATGCTTTATTTTTATTGTTCGTGTCTAAAGTGGCATATGTAGGTGCTACCTAATTTTTTTTAAGATTACTTAAATGGTTGCAACTTACTACACAATCTGTATTGTTAATGCAAGTATTTTTAGCAATGGGGGTCTACAGTTATGCAATACCATCAGTTTTAGTTTACCATTATATGGTTCAGTCTTACTCCTCTTCATAATCCAGACTGCTGGGTCAGTGAAGTGGTGACAACTGCAAAGTTTGGCTGCTTTATGATCATGTACACAATTTAAATATGTGATGATAGTTTTAAAGTTTGATAACATGTGGCCTCTTGACTGGAGGGCTTCTTAAAAATCAGCCCTAAACGGGTCCATGATGAAATATATTTCAGAAAAGGTTAATTGCAAAAGAATTGTAAGGCAACAGGATATCAAGGTGTTGCTGTCGTTTGATGTTGCTATCCTATTTTGTTTGAATAAGAATTGATTTCTTACGTATATCTCATCCAGAAACTTCTTTGTGTCAGGCTTTGTGAGCTCTGTATTTCTGCAAAAATAAGTGAAACTATTTGTATATATATATATAATATAGTACATATATAAAGTTGCAGAAGCATAAACAATGAATGATCAAAGGTTATTTACTAAAATGTAATTTACTTATTTGACTGTTTACTTCTTTATTCTTTTGTATTTAAAAATTTCAAGTTTGCCCTCCTGTTATCCAGCTCTGGCTATGTCAGGAGAGGCTGCCATTGAATCCAACATGTTTTCATGAACTGGACCAATACTGAGGTTGTCTGTGAGTAGCAAAGGTTGAGGAGAAATATAAAATTTAAAAACTGAAAGATTTATATTCAATTGTGATTCAATATACTTATTTTACTTATTAATTATTCAAAATGGTTGGTAATAAATGCAAAATTACCCTGGTTAAATAACCTTTAAGACTCAAATGCTATTTTATTTGTCTTTACTGATGATTAAACAATACATCAGTCAGGAAATTGCCCTGGTTTCTATGATTACCTGGCTATATTCCTCACTGTTTTGATTATGGGAATCTGAAAATAGATGTAAAATAAACATTAAACATTGAATTCACAAAATGTTTTCTCTCAAAACATTGAATTCACAAAATGTTTCCTCTCAAATTGGTATAACAAACCACAGCCTCTTTATGCCAAGAGAGCGTCAAAAACAACAACTCAGAATGACAATCTTTCTTTCTCTCAACGGAACCAAACAACCAACAACATAATAAATTATAATGAAAGTTTCACCCATAGTAGCCAGTTAAATAAGCTTTCTGTGAGTAAAACCATTTCCTTCTTAAAATTTCACATACCTATGCTTGACTCTATGAAGCTATACTGGTATTAAAACTGAATAATAAAATTACTATTGTCTAATTTATTTTGATATTACTTTTAAAATATTAATATGATTAATATTATTTTTAATTAATATCATTAATATTATTTTTAATTAATATCATTAATATTATTATCATATTACTTAAAATGCAGTTTTCATGGACAAAATGCAGATTATCTTCTGTATTCACTTAATAACAATGTTGTGTCAATCTATTTTACTGACAGTATAAGCTTTTGTGGTGACATTAATGCCTGAATAGGTAACAAATTTGATTTCATATTGGGTATAACATACCTAAAAATTTACTATTGAAACTGTCAAAATACACCATGGTTTTTTATTTCATTTGTCCTGGGTGGTAGGTTTCTTAGTGACAATTATATTTGTGTCAGTAACCTTGGTAAATCTATAGTTGAAATACAAGTATTTTCTTGTATTGTCTCTCTTAGGTTTGAAAAAAAAATTTTTTTGTGGTGACATCAGCAGAGAACTTAGATAATCTGAACCTTGTACAACTTATTTCTGAATCCAGGTATTTACCAGACCATTTTAGGCTTTGAAATATCATATAACAGACTGTAAGTTTTACACAGAGTGGACATACAGGAAGACAAACATTACAATTCTTCCAACACATTATTAGTTTTACAAACAACAGAGACACATACATAAATGTATATTATATTTTACAGTTTCAATGGGAAAAACGGAAATGGAAATACATGAATAATTGGTTACTGTCTATTGAACAATACATTGTTTATACTACTGGGCCCGTATTCACGAAAGATCTTAGCCAGGGCTTAGGCTTAAAGTTGAAACTTTTGTATCAAGTTTCTGCCCCAAAACTGCTAAGACTTTTGTCTTAGGCTTAGTGGTATTCACAAAGAATTCAAGACCGGTCTTATGCTTAAATTTGGTAAAGATGACTTAATTATGGCCGCCATAAACTTTTTTCCACTTCAAAATTTTAAATGGCTGTAAATAAAGTTTAATTATACAGAACACCTCACTAAAGTAGTATTTGGGAAGTTTATATGTGGTAACAAGGTTTTCTATATCAAAACAGCACTTTTGCTTAGATAAAATGCATTAAATGAAGGATATGTGTCACCAGTAGTGTAGTGTGAATAGAAAAGAAAGGTCACACGACACAGAAAACCACTTTGGTTATTTGATAATCTTGGACTTAGCTAAGTCACGCTGTGTGAATATGGTTTTAAGAAAAAACTTAGCTGAGACAAAAGACTTAACTTTAAGACTGGATTTAAGCCTAAGACCTGGTTAAATCTAAGACCCTTCGTGAATATCAGCCCTGTATATTACTAGCCTATTAAATTTAGTGTTCCTTAACTAGAGATCCTGTCCATACATTGAAGATAGATATTCATATCAAAACATACATAAAAAACTAGAAATATAAAGAATCATTGTGGATTTGTTTATATTATGCAAAAGACCTGGTGTCACGATTTAAAAAAATACAAATTATTACAATGTCCATCACAATGTTGAAAATATTAGTTTAAATGCATCATAACTAAACTTGTGAAATCATAGCTCGTGGGATATTATATCTTAAGTGTTACCATACATTGTATGATATCATAATTATTTGAATGTTTTGCAATTGAGGACAAGCTTAATTATTTGAGTCAATACATTAACATATATTACATATGTATTATAATTTTGAAAACACAAGGTGTTTGCTTGAAGGCCTCAGTGAAGTCTGCGTGAATGGTTTAACATTTAAATTCAGAAGGCCATTATATCAGCAGACAGAATATCTGATCACTGACATTTTAAGATAAATGAGAGGCGTCTAAAAACCTTACTACCCTGTATAATGACCCATACAACATTGATGTCATATTTCATATGACAATATAGTTCACGTGATATCATGGGTCATGCAGGGTTGGGTGAACATAATTTTCACTCTGTTTTTAAGCTTGTCAATTGTAAGAAAGCAGAATCTTTCCATTGCGTGGATTGGTAACCTCAGCGTATCTTAATTAACAAATTGGTGGGAATTTTACATGATCTGGCAATATTTTATTAATGATGTTCCCAAGGAAAATCCGAAGGTCTTAGGCAAGTTTGGAGTATTATCCCAGGCTGCTCACTTTAAAGTTTGAAAGTAACACCATTCACTTACTTTACTGGCTTTTTCCTGTGGAGCTTCAGCCTTGTCTTTTGTGCGTTGCTTTGAATGCGGTTTGCTCTGACTGCCACTGGGATTATGCTGTGTATCAGTTAATTTCTTGGTTTGGGCTTGTACATTTCCAGGACTTTTGAATTTGTTTGGCGGCTGTGGACTGCTGTGTGATTTCTGGCCACTGTGATGCATAGGAATGGAATTACATAATTATCCACCAGACAATACACGTGACCTAAATACCGAAAGGTACAGACTGTGTGTTTTATTTTTGCATCACCTGTTGTCTCTTTGATGGATACTTTGCGTTACAAAGGTGTAAACAAGTGCAGATGTTTTGTAAATATTTCATGAATCATGCAGGCTATAAATATGGTATATACATCATTAAGTAAGAAGTGATTTTACAGTGCTGATGCTCAAACACAAGTCTAGCTCTTGAACCAGCTGAGCTAGAGGTGAATCCCTAGAAGCCCAGGTATTAAAAGAACTGATATTCATGGGAATATTACATACCACCCCTCCAAGGAATGACCTATCCTCAGGTCTTACATGACTACATTATTACATTTCCACTTGCTTGGCTGTGAGAGGGGAAATCTTATTAGCATCCACCATGTAGTGGGAAAGAGAGATTGTTGATTGGTTCTGCTTTGAGTCATTCCCACAGACTTTGAATTACAGACATATATAAACACAAGTCTAGCTCTTTAGCCAGCTGAGGTAAAGGGGAATCCCCAGAAGCCCAGTTATTAGCAGAACTGATATTTGTGAAGATATTATACTTTTCAGAAATAGCAGACATTTCTCATGTTAAACATTGCAGTTTTTCAGTGCACTTTTGCCTGTACTATGGATACATTTAACAGGTAATTTTTAACAATTTAATACTCATGTTACACACTCTTCAGTTGTGATATATATTTTATATATATATGTTATATGGAAAGTTCTCCTATATTACAGTCTGACACTTTTGAAGTCAGGCTAAATTGTTATTGATAAGCTTCCATGGATAGAACTTAAACCAAAATATGCCTATATACTAGTGTGTCATAAACCAAAATGTAGCTATTTTAAGCTACAGGTATTTGCAGTCATATTTCCTAACCAGAAAATCACTGGGACAGAGAAACAATCTCTTCTAAAACAATACATCCAGTTCTTGGTATGAATAAAATCATAAAAAATATTTTAAAAATCCCTGTATTAAGTCAGTTAACCATGTCATCTCTAATGTAATCATCTGTTACTTGTGCCATTTTTCATATGTCCTGTAAACTTCACCCAAATCCATCTACAACTATAAGTGAGTTATTTGTAAAGAGACACACAAACAGATAAATGCTTTCTGTCAATTTTACATAATCCTCCATGTCAGAGGTTAAAAATTGCGTATTTGCATATTGCGTTTAACCATAAGTTTTGTCTCATTGAAAGTCAGCAATGTTGCAACAATAATGAGCTCAGATTCTACATTGAGAACATCAGAAACAATTTAATCTACAAAGTTGTTCACCCCTGACCTTGACGTCTCTTTGTCAATAATTATATTTTAACTATTTAACCAAACAGCTCTGGGTTGTAGCTGGATTTGACAGGACTTTAACTCTCGGGCCTGACTTCAGTTTAAGACTTATGTTTAAGGTCAGTTTTGGCTTAAGTTGGGACTTACAAAAAAGCCTTCAATTTATATAAAGTCACACACTTCACTTACCGGACCAAATACTGGGACTGAAATTCACTTAAATTTGAGAATCAAAATAGTATATTGTGAATTTTTGTGATATTTTATGAAAGTAAATCTTATACAAATTAAAAATGTATTGAAAAAAGGTTGGAGGCGTCACACCAAAAATTGGTA
Organism: Sabellastarte sp. h YS-2021; assembly: GCA_964017235.1. Lineage (NCBI taxonomy): Eukaryota > Metazoa > Annelida > Polychaeta > Sabellida > Sabellidae > Sabellastarte > Sabellastarte sp. h YS-2021. The sequence goes on from OZ024933.1 coordinate 110,912,754, forward strand.
GAAAATCTATGAAGCAAGAATAGCAGTTAGATGTACTATCATAGTTTAATAAATGCTCAATTGCTTATTAACACATGGAGGTTACTTTAGGGGCTTTATTTAGCTTTAGGGGCCATTTTGGAATCAATTATGGTCATTTGTTTCATTTATATTGAATTAAGTAGCTTAAAATTGGGACTTCTTGGTTTCATTACATTATTTTGTACAATGTCCTAACATATAAAATTGGCAAAAATGATCAAAAAACATTGATTCCCCAGTCAAATCATTTTCATATCTTCCACATTTGGTGTCCTGGTTATGACTGTTTCTCTCGTTCAAATAATTTGTTTTTTTTTAATGGGATTATTTATCTGAAAAGAATTCTAATAATGTTTGGGATAACAGTTACACTAGAAAGCATTCATAGAGTGCAGGCCTCTGACCGGGGGTGTTCCCAAAAGTTTTTATTTAGAATATGACCTAGATATTTTCAAAAATGTAATCATTTTTTTCACTAGCCAGGCCCTAGCCACATAAGAAGTGTTGTAAAAGCCTTTTTATTTCTTTTGGGATTATGTCAATCAAACTGTCAAAATTATTAAAACTTACTTAAAAGATCTGATTCTTTTCCCAAAAATAAGTTAATTATTTCCTTTGTCAGAACCTACCCATATTAAAATTTCAGAAAGATACACCCATTACTTCAGGAGTTTTCATGAATACAGACAAAGAGACAGAGAAACAAACACACACAAAAGCATAATGTTCATGGAATAACAACAATTATAAAACCTGCTAGGCTTGATAAAGCTCCTCAGGGATGAATATTCCCATTTATTTTCAGTTTTCTTTCCTAAAACAAAGTATGTGCAAGACACGTGCAAGACATCGTGTTTACTATTCATAGCTTAGGTCCCTTAAGGTCATATCTGTACTACTTTGTTTCCAATTGAAAAACTCCTTACGCCTCAAAGAAAGACTTTGTATCTGGCCAGTGAATGTTGAAGAACAAGTTCTCTTGTAATCTATCCTACTTACTCTCACCTTTCTTGTCAGCTTTTTTAATATGGTTCATAAGGGCTCTTGAGCAGTATTTCAAACATTTGACAGAAAGAGAATCCGAAAATAATTCTTTTTCTAACTTGGCTGAAATCACCCAAATCACATCTTATTCAAATTCAAATGCCACTAAATTGCACCTAATACATTCTACCATACAGAACCAGAAGGTCGGCAAGTTTGTAGCTCATTACTCCAGGGTGGAATAATGTGACCTGGGTTTAGCAAAGATTGCCTTTTCATTCCCAATACAATCGAGAAGATAAAACCACTCCTATACACATATGAATCTCATGATAAAAGTACACATAGGATCACATACACACACACATACACAAACATAAAAGGAGAGATTTCTGGTTGGCTGAATTAAACAAACCCTGTTTTTGCTGAACAACAAACACACACACCGACAAAAGCCACCATCTTTCTTAATCTCTTTTGTGAATCCAGTCCCAGAGCACTCCCTTTTGTCAATTTTTTTTTCAATCTGCCTGCAAATCCACTCACCTATGGTTCACATTCCTAATGCAATGCCAAGAGGGGAATTTAATCAAATACAGGGGAAATATTATATAACATATGATATATTTAGACAAAAAAGTAGTTTTTTAACAAAGTAGTATGTTTGCATTAACGTTAGCGAGACAAAAGTTACCAGACAGTGGTTCACTTATGGGGTGTTTCCACTTTAACCGACTGGCTGGTAATTAGGTAAATTTTCTTGTTCTAGTCACTTCCCGTCTTGTCTTATCACTTCCAGTCTTGTCCTTATCACTTCCAGTCATCTCCTATCATGAAACCAGCTTGGCATATCCTGAAACTGGCTTGTCTTTTGTCATTTCAGCAGTGCTGATTTGCAGTCCATTTATAGCATGATATGAGGTAAAAATATGATCAAGAAGTATGTTAAGAATGAGCAAAAACAGTGCAAATATTCATAATTTTGAAGTTAACAGACAGAAAAGGTCCAAATATATGCTGAGCCTGTAAATAATTAAGAACAGAAACTTGAAAAAATGTTTTATTTGGTCACATAATAATCAAATTTTCAGACTATTTTAACAGAGCAATTTTTCATCAAAAAGGGATAAAAATCAAGATAATTGTGTCAAAGAAAGTTAACAGAATATTTAGATCCCAACATGTGACCAGAACTACAGCATGTTTAATCATTACGTCCAGAATAGAGTTTTTCCCAGAGGCTAGGAATTTAGAAGCTGTCTTTCCCAGAAGTCTAAAATTGGAGAATAAAAACCAGCAACAAGCAAGAGGGTTTTCGTTGTCACATGATATATTGTTAAAAGCACACCTCCCTCTGCCTGGTTTAACAGGATGTAACATTTTTTTTCAATTTTAGGAGCTTTTTGGTCATAATCTGAACCCGAAAGAGATTGACTTATTTCCTATATAATATCAAAGGAAAAGCTTAAAACCATGATTAAAATATCAAAAATATCAGTGTTGTACTTTTGATCTCGTGATGGGATCCTAAAATATTCAGCCTTGACCTAGTTTTAGATTTGTTGATTGGCCAACACTTGATTCTCTTTTTTCCCAGAAATTCATCAAAAACTGTAATGTCCATAACCACCACAAATCTGGTGATACTGTACAGTTCTTCAGTCCTGTTAGTTTCTTACTACAGGCTTGCCGTTGCCTGATATAGCTTGTCTGTTACGGCTTAAGGGCTTGTCGTGGTAGTTTCTAGTCTGGTCATGTAGAAAATATCCAAACCCCAAGTCAGATCGGTCTCTAGATCCAGCAAGCATGGTTGTATTACATCCCGTCAGGAAGGTGAACTGACCCACATGTTTTCCCGCCCCTTTTTTCTATAATTACTGTCCCCGACCCCCGACTTTTGCAACCAACCCTAGAGTCATAGAGTCAGTTATAGGGTTGGTTCCAGTTGTATCAGTTCAAGTTTGAACTTGAACAATGAACAATCAAACCATATAGTTTTATTTATCAAAATAACTTTAATGCAGGTTTAATTGGAGGAAAAAAGTAAGTAACTGGAACAGATAAATCAACAATTTACAGTCTCCTTATATAGTGTATATTTATATATATTCATTTATTCGATTGCCTACCAGGACCTCTATTTTATGCAAACAAGAAAATGGATATTTATTTGCGATTGAATTAATATTAATAGCCACAAAGCATTTTGGCAAATATGAGAGAATTTGGCACCTTATCCAGGGGCATTATTCATCTATTTTAGTAAAGTGGTCTGTACTTTTCAGTATTAAAGTATGAAGTACAGCTTAATACTTGTTGGCATAAAGGTTTTATAAAAGGATCTTTTGCAGTTCTTTATTCTATGGAGATGCGTGTCACTAAATTTGTCATTTCAATATGTCTTACTTCCAATTGGTAAATTTCATACTGACCAAGAATCACACAAATATGTGCAAAGGTCACATTCCTTGCACAGTAAAGATCATATCAGGAGAGATCAGTAAATCTTGTATTCCACTATAAGCTGTATTCCAGCTCACAATTAAGAATTAACAGCCAAGTGAGTATTTGATCTGTTAACAACCTGGCCTCTTTCACATATACACATGGTGTTTCAATAATATTTTATACTTATGTAACCTTTCCATGGTGGTCTAATGAGCCACAACCTTTCTGTTTTTGTAGGATGTCTTCAGCACTTTTCAATGGCATCCAGATTTGAGTACACACAGCATAGAACACGCTTTGCATATTGCACTGCTATTTACAAATGATTTAAAAATGGGTTGTGTCCTCTGTTGAGCTGAACTATATTGTACATACTTGAGAGATAAAGGGAAGAGGTGTGACTGGGCCATCAACCAGCAAGTGAGTACAAACAGAAACAGTGTACTCTGCAAAACCAAGGGTGATCTCATGTCAGGGCCATGTTTTATAGACAATTGAGAATCCACTTTTTAATGAAATCAATTAAAATGTGCCAACCTGTTTTTTGCCTTTCCTGTTCCTGCATTACTGGGGTGAACCTTTGACATTTCTAAAAAACAGAATGATTCTAAACATATGAATACAGTGTGTGTCAGAAGCTGAGGCTGATATGCAAATTGCATATGCAATCAAGCCCGGAGTAAATACTTTCAAAAGTATTTGAACATGAATACTTTCATTTCCATGAATATGAATACACCCATTCCAAAATTAATTCTAATACAAATATGAATACCTTTCAAATACATTTATAAATACTTTTTAATAAATCTTGATAATTTTGCCCTTTGAATAAAATATATAAACATGAAAGCACAAATGAGTAAATGATGGTTCAGATTTCCATCATATTTGACAATTATTCATTTTGACTCTAAGCTCTGAATGTGGTAAACATGAGCTACTCAAAAGTGTTTCTTTGAGCAAACTGAGCTAGCCATTATATCAGAAATCTAAGTGCTAGGATTAGTATTCTTAAAGGTCTGTTACATTAGGTGTCGCAAAAAAGTGATTAGGAATTACTCAAATTTGATAATTGACAATCGTATGTAAACACATTTTAGTTAATCCCCTACTCTGGCAAAGGCAAACACACTTGTCATTTTAAGGTAGGTAGCTTGGTGTTTATAAAGATTACATTGTGAAAATAAATGTAAATAGAAACAAAGAGATGAAGTTATAATCCTATAACTAATTTGATCCAATGGGACACTGTTATTATTAATGCTTGACGAGAGGAGAGGGTTATTGTGATTAGTTTTGTCTGTCTTTCTGTCTGTGCACCGTTTTGCTCTTATAACTCAAAAACTACAGCATCAATCAAGCTCAAATTTGATGGGCAGATATTTCATGGGGTACAGACGGATTCGTTCAAATATGGTATAATTTGAATGAAAAATAAAGTCAAGAGACAGTTTTCCTCATTTTCAATTGGGCAAATACACAGAAATCTGATTCTCTTCATCACATAGATGAAGCAATATTTTACTTTCTGATGATGCCGTAACTTAATAAATGATGTCACAATGTAATTGTTATTGTGAGGTCACAAACCTACCTTGTGATACTTGCTGTCTTTTAACATTTTTTTTAATTTAAAATTTTTTTCTCATTTATGTCTTGAAATTGACATAAAGCTAATAAAGAGTAATTTGGTGTATTCATCATTTTTATTTATTTTATGTTTTCATTTTCTTTGTTACTTTCGATTCCTTGCCAGTCCCATCAGAAAAAAATACCCTGAGTGATTTACACCAAGAAGTAGTTTTTAGCCAATATTTTCACATCCACCAGGAGTTTATGTTTATGTAAGCTTGTTTGTCTATTTGTCTGTCAGTCTGTTTTTTATGTTTACATTACTCCAGAACTAAGTTACTAATTTTTGGGAAAGACCTGGGTCATAGTTTGGATACAAAAAATCATGAATTTTCAGAGGTCCCATTTTCAATGTATTTTTAATGACTTTGGCTTTCTACTTGACATTTCTTCAAAAGTATTGAACAAATTTTGATGTTAAAGTTTTAGTAGGAATTGGCTAGTCAAGGGAAGAAGTGATTAAAATTTTAGGAAAGATCCAGTTTATATTACGGATACCAATGAACCTACAAAATTTTTGGAAACCCCACCATTATCGACATGTGTGCGCAGTGGTTTGTGGAACACTTTGTGCCCAATTTATCAATTAACATTTATAATTATATCAGCGAGAGAGTGAGCCACACTATTGTGAAATACCTACACAATATTTATTCAGTGTCTGGATGTGTGTCCTTAGTGGGGAGAAATCCACTGAAAATTAATTTGCATGTTTGGTTTTATTTTATTGTCTTCCTTGCAATACTTTATAACACTTGCGAGACTGGTCACATCGAGTCAAGCATTTTGCTCTCTCTGAGTGCATCTTGTTATGTTATACAACATTTACTGATTAAAAGTATTAAATATGTGTTGTTAGATTTAGACAGCAAAATTTCATATTTAAACGTAAAATTTGGCAGTGCAGGTTGAAAAATGTATTCGTGAGAATATTCATGAACATGAATACTTCTAATATGTATTTGAATATGAATACTCTGCATTTTTCACAAAAGTTTTAAATTACAAATACACAGAAACGTGTATTCGAATACTTCTGAATATGTATATGAATACCTCAGGCCTATATGCAATTAACCACAAAGTTGCTTAACCAATAACCACAAAATTGGGGTTTTAGGTTCCATTCAAAACCCAGGATCATATTGGGAAAGGTCCTCAACATTATCACTTTTGGGAGTTGAACCCAGATCGAGATGACAGCCTTTATTTAGATGCTAAACCCACTAGGCGACTGAGGACCTCTCTACTTGCAATCAGATGGCTGGCTTGTTTGATTCTTGTATCTTACGAAATAATCGAAGCTTATTGAGAAAGTTGTGGCAAAGCAGCTAAATGAATTCATTTCACGCAAGGGTCTCTTAAATGTCAACCAGTCTGCTTATAAGAGTTCCCACTCCACTGAAACCGCACTGTTGAAAATTCAAAACGATATAGCTTTCTCAGTGGACTCAGGAAAGGCAGTGGCCCTGACATTATTAGACCTGTCAGCAGCGTTTGACATGATTTATCATCATAGGTCAAGAAGCCATCAGAGAGTCGCTTGCACCAAATTTCCCTGTCCCACTCCTCCAAAACAATATCTCTCCGTCGGTGGAAGTAAAGAATCTGGGTGTTACTTTTGACTCAGACAACTCCTTTGACAATCATGTTGCCAAGGTTTGCCGAGCATGTTACTATCATCTTCATGATTTGCGACAAATTCGCAAATTCCTTAGTGAAGAAACTGCAATACTTCTGGCAAATGCTATGGTCAGTAGTCGTCTGGACTACTGTAACTCATTACTTTATGGGGTAAGCAAGTCCAACATAGTTAAACTACAGAGAGTCCAGAATGCTCTTTGCCGCATCATCTTCAGACTTGACAAAATGAGTTATGTTACACCCTTTTTAAAAAAACTCCACTGGCTTCCAATTCAACATCGTATCCTTTTTAAGTATAATCTCCTGGTATTCAAGGCTATCAATCTTTCACAGCCTGCATATCTCTCAGCTTTAATAAGATTGAGCAGTCTCACTCGCGGCAACAGGCTATCTGTCTCCTGAACCCACCCTAAGAAGCACATAGACAGGCGAGGCTTTGCAGTAGCAGCACCAGCTGAATGGAACAAGCTGCCACAAACTGTCAGATCTGAGCAAACAATAGATCGTTTCAGAAGCCAGCTGAAAACTCACTTGTTTAGGCTGGCATACCCCCCACCTTAGTTATACCCTGGCGGGCGCTTTTTAGGTGTCGACCCGTGCCTGTCCCTGGACTCTCCCTTCTTGGACTTAAGCGCATTAGAGGATTTGCATCAATTTTGCGCTCTATAAATCCTATTATTATATAAAAGTTGCAAAATGTGTTTTATGTTCTGTGTGTATGTCATCTACTAAAGCCGATGTTGACTCTTTCATCTTTATTTCTATGTTGCGTACATAGTAACTGTAAGTTTAAACCAATAGAATGGCATACACAAAATATGGGAATGGAATAGAATCACTTAATACTAAATTATTTTAAAGGAGTAGGAGGCATACAAATATACACAGCTGTAAGATATTATACAGATATTAGATATTATACAGCAACACTTGCTTAAAACTTAAGATCTTCAAATTTCTATTATTGATATTATTATTATTATTATTTATATCATTATTATTATAAGATAAGAATTTTTCATGCACTGTTTTATACAGTGTCTTAATTATCAGATAAATATGGATAACTTAGCAACAGCAAACATACAAAAAATATATATGATGCAAAATAATTTTCTTCGGCTACTTTTCATTGCTTTTTTCACATAAAAAAGGATAAAATTGGTGAAACAGAGACCATTAGCAGACATATTATGCTGTGAGGTGACGTAAACAGTGACACATTTTTAAATAATACATTTCGAATAATACATTTTCTGAAACAACCATTATTAAGACCAAAACAGATGTGTCTGTAATCTAAAAGTGCATTTATACTATGAATCAGTTCATTCTGTGCACAATTTATTACCTTCACTTTTTGTGTCCACTGAAAAAAACTTTGTCATTTCTTCCCTCAAGGCTCTGTATCCATGCTGAGCATGCTAGAAGAATGTATAAATAATTATTATTAATTATCATGTTAATAATTTATTAATAAAACCCATCCTTTATAACATTTAGCTGAGGTCACAGTGGTGCAGCGGTAACACACTTGCCTCCCACTTCTGAGATGTGTCAAGCCCTGAACCTTATGTTGGAAAGATGGGAGTGTCTTACCTATGGTCAGGATTTTACAATACAAAACCTTGACCAACTGTATGTACTGGTTTGCTCTACTCATGATGCAACCTGTTGTGATATTACCTTTTCAGTGTTGAAAAGCGACATTAAAACCCAAATAACTAATAAATAATATAAATAAATAATAATAAATAAGAATGGTTGATTACCATTTATGAGTAATGCATTAGTGGACTTAATAATGCTGAGACTAAAAATCTGTCAGAGATTTAATAAATAATTTTGTTAATCGCGAAGATTTTGTACCAATATAGTCCAAACAATTGTACGTTTTGTGAGACCTCTTCTCATGAATTGCGGTATGGTCCTCCATAGCCTAGTGGTGAGCAAGTTTGGCATCTAATCACAGGCTCCCACCTCAATGCTGGTTTGACTCCCATAAATGGCAAACCTGAAGGCCAGACCCAATATGGCCCTGAGATGGGATTTAAAACCTTAGCTTGACATTTACCTGATATTGATCTACCTCATATTTCTAAAATAAAGAAAAAACTATGTGACACTGATTATATCATACCCAGGTCTTCACCATGTGGTAACATCAAATAAGATAACTGCATGTTATATGTGCATAAATGTATATTGCATGCATGAAATAAGATGATCCTATATTATATGTCATAAATATATCAAGTCTAAAGACTTTTTCGAGCGTGTTTCAACTGCTCACAGACAACTGAAATACCATCAATTTAGAAATATTAAATGATCTGTTGGCAACTGGTATACTTGCAGCACATTGGACCAAAGAAAGTTATCCTTATCAGAGGTCATAATGATGCAGTCATCAAAATGCTCAAATCTAGCGATGCCGGTAACACTTTTCTGGAGCTTTTGTGTGTAATATTTGGTTCTAAGCTGCCATCAATAAAATTCATATGAAATATACCCAGGTATTTGGAAGGCAGAATGAGCAGATTTGCAATCAAGATGGCATATTTCAATTAATAAGCCTGAGAGGTTACACCACTTGGTTGAAAACCCCATATGGATTCCTGTATCTTCTGATCTTTTGGATATCAAGAGGCCAATATAAGTTGATAATGTGTTATGCTTTCAGGAGCTGAGGAGCTTGCTTATGCTTCCAGCAGGCTTATGGATGCAATACTTTCTGCTTTTGGCTCTGTTTAGGACATTTGTTTCTTTTAGTATTTACATGCATATTAATATTTTAAGTTTTAAGGAGCCCCTTTTAAGGGACTCAAATTATTATGCTACTGGGAAGGTTAATTATTATTGTGTTGGCCAAGGAAGGGCGCCTCGTATCATCCAAAGATAAAGTTTTTTTGTTAAAGATGTCAAAATGAATAGTCCTCCTAATACTGTCAAAAGAAATGCTATAAACACAGATGTACTCAATCGATTTTCCTTTCATTGCAATTATAAATTTATGGACAATGTTTACAGAACGGTAATTTTGGTGTCCTAGTTCAAGTCCCCCTTTTATCTTTATCATTGTGTAATTCCGCAATTTGCTGTTAAATCGCCGCTGTTTTACTTAAAAAAATTGCGTGAAAAATATAGTAGACGATTGTGCTTCAGTTTTGATTATGCCTATTGTCCTTGTATAGTCGAGTAACACCGCCTCCCATCCCCTACAGTAGTGTCATTGAGTCCAAGTTGGTCTGCTGTTTCCCTGATGAACCGAGACTCAACTTTGTGTTTCCTTCTATGTCTATGATATATGTTTTTTAAGTTCAGCTTTACTTCGGTGTGAGGTGGTCAGAAGCAATTATCAATAACTAGACAGAAGTTTTGAACATTATCAAACTTTTTATGGAAAGGACAAATGTAGGGAAGGTAGCCAAAGGTAGAAGGCGGACGTACAAGATTTAAAGAAGATGTTTGGAGATAGCTTTATAACCATCATTTGTAGCCTATTGAAAACATGTGTATTTATATGGGCGTTGTATTTTAAAATCTCCCTAACCTGTTCCTTCCATTATTCAAAGCCAAGAATGCCAAACACACCTGCAAGTGGTTTTAAAATCTAAAACAAGAGATAGCTCACATCCCAGTGTTGGTACTGAACCACCATTTCAAGTTTAGTCACCCGCTGACTGGGTAAATTGTCTGACTTCAGAAAATGCTTTATTATGATTAATTCAATTGTAACTTCAGCATTTTCTAATTTTCCAGAGCCACCCATAGTTACAATTTACAAATTCATATTCTACATGAGGCATGGGTAATGAACATGGGATTGTGAGTGGACCTACATGCAGCAAGACCAGGCTTTTTGGCATAGCTTTCGTTTGTTTCTTTGTCAAGCTTCCCGTAAATTAAATAATTCATTGTCGCAGTAGTCATTACTATGATTACTACATTTATTGCACTAGTTATCGCTGTGTATCATCCTATTTTGTGAATTCCTTCACTAGAAACGTCAATTTAAAAGGCTTTTGGCCAGATCAGATGGTATTATTGCTAGTTTTTAACCTGTATCATGATTATTATGTAAATTGTTGGACTGAAAAAGTAGTAGTTATATTTAGTCTGGTGTGTTAGACTAAAGTGTTTAAGTTGCCTAATATGGCAGTGAAGTTGCTGCATAATATAATGGCTAGAATTTAGCAGCACCATTAGAAAAAACACAATGGGGACAATTACTAAGTAATTCCACATATGTGAGGAGTAATAAGCACAAATGGAATCAATAGTGCTTAAACGTAGGTAGAAATATAACAATAAAACTGGTGGAATGTGTTAAGTTTTGGAGAAAAGCAGACACCTTTAAATACACCCGATCTCAGGTTCTTCATAGAGACAAGGAGCCACCGACTTTCTGTTCCTTTCAAGCTGTCACTGAGACTGAAGTCCTTAAGTTTATCAAGGAATCCCCTTCTAAAACTTGCTCCCTTGATCCATGCCCCACTCACATTGTGAAACAATGTATTGACATTCTTCTCCCTTTATTGACTAAACTAGTTAACTTGTCCCTCAAAAACGGCATTTTCCCTAATCCTTTCAAACAGGCTATTGTCACTCCCCTCCTCAAAAAGTCCACCCTTTCAAAAGAGGATTTGAAGAGCTACCGACCAGTGTCCAGTCTTAGCTTCTTGTCAAAATTGGTTGAGCGAATTGTGGCTGCCCAAATTAGATCTCATATGGATTCTCATGATCTTGGTAATACTTTCCAGTCAGCCTACAAGGTGGGGCACTCGACAGAAACTGCCTTGTTGTGCATCAAAAATGAGATTCACTTATCTCTGTCCAAGGGCATGCCTACAGCACTAGTGCTACTCGACCTGTCTGCGGCATTTGATACTATCGATCATGACACACTCCTATCCTGTCTGTCGTCTAGATTTGGTTTTGCTGGATCGGCATTAAAATGGTTTAGATCCTATCTCCAGGATCGTTTTCAGTCAGTCAAGATTGGTTCTAGTCTTTTGAATTTGTTCAAATTGAAGTTTGGAGTCCCCCAAGGTTCTGTCTTAGGTCCCCTTCTGTTTTCCCTCTACACAACACCTCTTAGTCAAGTCATCAGAAAATATACCGGAGTCCGTTACCACTTCTATGCGGACGACACTCAGTTGTTCATTCACTTATCCCCTGATGATAGTCTCAAGTCTTTTGACCGTCTTAAATCATGTTTGAATCATATTCAGGTCTGGATGTCTGAAAACAAACTCAAGCTAAATCCTGATAAAACAGAATTCATAGTCTTCGGTGCCAAAGACAGACACAAATGGCTCAGTGACTCACTACCTGTCAATATCCTGGGTAATTGTCTCTCTCCCGCAGATGTTGTACGCAATCTGGGCGTTCTGTTTGATGCAAAGTTTTGTTTCACCAATCACGTAAATTCTGTTATCAAATCCCGCTTTATCAGCCTCAGGGACCTTCATCGTATCAGGAGGTTTCTTTCTGTGGATACATCAGTGGTGATTGCAAATGCTCTGGTCAGTAGTCGTTTGGATTATTGCAACTCTCTTTTTCGCAGTTTGTCATCCCGAAATGCTACAAGGCTCCAATATGTTCAAAATGCGCTTGCACGGTTTGTCACTGGTGCTTCAAAGTACACTCACATTACATCCACCCTTAGGACACTCCATTGGTTACCCGTTAGACAACGTATTATCTTCAAAACCCTAGTTTTGGTCTATAAGTACCTCACCACTGGCCAGCCTAAGTATTTTGCACCATATCTCCCCTTGTACAAATCTGCTGTGAATACAAGACGTTCCAATCCCAAAAATTTGTTCCTTCTGGTTCCCTCTTACTGTCCTTCCATCCATAAATCAAAGGTCCATTTTAACAATAGTTTCTCATATGATGCCCCTAAGTTATGGAATGATCTTCCATATGATATACGCAGTGCTCCAAATCTCTCCAGTTTCAAAAGTCGACTCAAAACCTACCTATTTCAGAAATCATTCCCACCATAGCTTCTTACTACCGAACACCGGACCGCCTCCCTGGCAACGACTCGGAACATGTCTAATGTCTCATGATTTATGCCTTACGGATTGGATGGTGTGCCTTAGAATCCGTTGATACGGAGATTAAGCACCTGGACAACTGATTGATTGATTGAAAAAAAACAATGTTTCTGTGTTCCATACTCAACCTTTGAGTAATTCTTCTTATTATTTACATAACTACTACATCAAATGATATTATATCCAGCAAGTTGGCCTTTTATTTTACATTTAAGCCATGACACCAACATAATAAGCCTAATATAATAAGTAAAACCTCAATAAACTTATATTAGAAACTGATTATCTCATCCTTTTTATCAATATAATCCATTGAATTTGACAAATAATATTGTGTACTCATTTATGGAAATTAGATCCCAAAAAGGTAGGCATACAATTGTTATATTTCTTTGCCTATTAAATTTAAACCAATAGGATATTGACTGAAGTGTATCTGATTACAATGTTTAATAATCTGAATACACATTTATTATTATTTTTATTATTATTATTAACTAGATTGTGCTTATATTTTACTAGCATAAAAACAATAAAAATAAACCTTTAAGAATCATTTTAAGTGGCGTTAATATAATTTCTAGAAGAAACTGCACCTCAATTATGCAAAATTTGCATATAGAAATCCACAAAAATGTTAAATTCAATATCATTGTCAAAGGGACTTCCTTATTTGGTATATGATACTAAACGAGGCTTATAAATGTTATTAAGTAGTCTATCTTCTACTTTGTGCAAAGTTTAGGTTGGGGCAATGATACAGTGCCAAACAGAACATGTTATTATTTTAATTTTATTAGCTAGTAACTTGTATCTATGATCTGTTGTAAACAACCTTATAACTTGTACATTCAAGTCAATCGCTTGCACATATTATACCCCAATATACCCTTGCATATATTACACTTGCATGTACATCTTAAGTAATCTGTAATTTCCAGCTGCTATGTTTCATATGACCCATTTTACTAACTCATATAACAGTTACCAAGACATATATACAAGTGAGATACCAATTGATAAGTTTCAAATACCGTATTAACCTGAAGATAGCAGTAAGTGTAAGGTAAAACAGTATTTTGGACTTTAATGAGATTAGAAATATATTTTGGTCCTTAAATGGTGAGTATTAAGCACAAATGGGATCAATAGTTTGGTAACTTAATTAGAAAGAGTGTTAAAACTGGGAGGGTGTGTGTTAAATTTAGGATTAAGCACTAAGGATTAAATTTAGCTTTTTTAAGCTAATGAGCTTGGCTAGTGAAACTTAATTCCCAGTGATATGGTTAATTTGCGTTAATCCCTTAAGAAAAGATAATTCTAGTTAACAATTTAAAAATAAATATTTATTGATTTTTCCCTATTTAAAATTTCTACTCATATACACTTGTATTTATGTTAAAACTACATCAAATAAACACAATTATGTGTACCAGCGGCTATTGTTCTTTAGCAAGAAATTAAGCTTATTTCACCATGTAGATTTATGTTTTGCTAAAATTAATGTATCAGTCTCTATTGTGTATGCATGATACTTGAGAAGAGAGTTATACTCTCACGAGATATAAAACAACTAGTGACTAGGTTAGATCTCATGGACGACATATGCAAAACTCGAAATATTCGTCGAGCAGAAATAAATGAGCGAAGTGTCATAGTTTTATGCTTTGCTAAAATAAATATATGATTGTATTTCTCTTAAAATATACCAACCCCATATTGAAGATATTTATGTTAGTTCAGGTGCATATTTAATTAAGGTTTAACAATGTTTTTCATTCAAACACTGTCTTAAACATTAGGTTAATTGTTTTGAAAAGATATATCCTCACCTCTTTAACATTAAGCAGTCTATAATCCTTGATGAACTTTTCAGCTCCGTTTAGATTAAATTATGTCCGACCAAGTCATTAACCTTTTCGATTGTTAACTGCTCATATAAATGAATTGAGTTTACTTATTCCAAACTGTGTGTATATATATCTACAAACACTGATTGAAGCATACACCATTGTGTCAACTGAAACCTGAATAACCAAAAATGCACGTGAAAATATTGCCACAAAGAAAATACACACCGTTAGGGTTAAGTGTTGACTTTAGTTATTGAAAAGAAAGAATATTTGTCATTATTTCTATGGAAGCTCAAAAGCGACATTTTACTTGCACATGCATAATAGTGGGTGGTATATGTGTTAGTAAGTGGATCTTACACCTGTTAACCTGTGTATATGAGTTATTTACTCACATTTGTTAACTTAAAATGCAATTATATAACATAGATACAAATCAGTAATGCATCAATAGAGCTCAGTAATTAACAGGCACAAATTACTAACTCAAAGATACCGGCTAGTAGCTCATAGATTTAGTGCTGATATATGGATACACCACTACTGCCATTGTTAGTATAGCCTTTGGGGGGTATGCGGCTCAAGCCTGGAAGTTGTTTGGCCTCAACCTTACACCTGGTATTTAGTATCAGTACACAAAGCCAAGTTGGGAACCCAGGTCATATTTTGGCGGGTTTTTTTTTTGTTTACACTTGGGATTTGAACTGAATGGACGTGTTTTTCAATGCTAGTAGAGGAATGGGATTTTAGACTTTATCACAAAAACTTTTTAGTATTAACACTTACTAGCAATACAAACACCTATTCAAAAACTGGAAGACATATAAGTGCTTTTATGGAACTTTCTTGTAGTAAATGTGAACAATTACACGAGAGACCAGTGGGTAGACGCTGTATAAAAGTGAGTATGGCCACCAACATCACCTCCAGTCAAGCTAATGCCGCGGTATCCGCAGTTCTCTTCAGTAACACCACGGAAAGACCTCCCAGTCCCATTTCATCCACACATTCTGGGACTTCACAAACTGTAAACGTACCTAATACACAGCTTGCAAATGGCGTACCGGACCCCCTGGCTAAACCCTCTAGAACAGAAGAGCTTACTCTCTCAGAACTACAGAAGCTGTCTGCTTGTATGTCTAACATGGAGCAAGAAGTGCACACAGATACAGTAACCTCAACCCCCAGAAAGAGAAAAAAATCCAAGGGCAGAAGTAGAAAAGGAGAGAACTCGGTGATAAGGGGAAATATAGATCTCACAGACACTCAAACCACGTTTGATGACAGTGTTGTACACACTTCACATCATAGTCGACTTGCAATACCCGTACACACCCAACACAGTACTAGCACCACCTCCGTAACCACGACAAGCCTATTCAGCCAGAGGAATCCCATAGCTGTGCAACAGAACAGGGTACCCTTTACTCACGCTGAAACCCAGGTCGTGTTTTCAACATGTCATTCCCTACACCCAGGCCAACATATAGCATCAGGGGCAGAGGGTGTTACAGTAGTGAGGTCCTCAGTGGCCTAGTGGTTAGCAAGTTTGGCATCTAATCATAGGCTGTCACCTCTGTGGGTTCGAGTCCCACAAGTGGCAATTCTGAGGACCTGTCCCAATATGACCCTGGCTGTTGAACGGGACGTAAAACCCCAACTTTGAACTTTGTTACAGTAGTGAGTTCAGGATCCACTATTGGCAATCAACACAGTACAAATAGGCAGCAGAACAGTGCAATTACTGGCAATAACTGCCAAGCAGCACACATACTGCAGAACAACACAGAGGGACCTAGAGCACCAAGTCAAGGCAATTTACCAAGTACTGAGTACAACATAAGGTCACAAACTGTAAACAACACACAATCACATAATACTATGCCACATTATAATGCCAGTTATATGACTTCAGGTGTGAATGGAGGCTTGCCATCATTGAGGGGGCTGTCCCATGGGCAGGAACAGATGCAGCAACAACAGTGAGGTATCACTGGAGGCCTACCCACAAGTCAACAGGTGCAAGAGCACAACATTATCCCCAGTCTTCAGGCTCTCAGGAGCACAGCAGTGAATCAAGAGATGGTGCAAAGGAGACTAGAAGAGTTACAACAAAAAGCCATACCTCAGGACACAGGTAAAATAACAAATTTCTCTACAAGTCATGAACTGGGTTCTGTCACTAATAACACAAAGAAAGGCAAGAAGGAGAAGGTAGAAGTTGTGTGGCCGCAGGATTGTGCCTTTGTGGGTCACCTGAGGGCACGTGTCACGTACAAGCAACTTACCCAGTCACAATTTGTGTTAGGATTCTTGCACTCAGTTCAAGAAGAGGTAAATCCTTACATCAGAAGCAATATGGTCGATTATCTAACTGAACTGTTTCAAAACGTATGTGACTTCGGCTGGCAAGCTGCGAAAGGTGCCCACCTGGTGACGATGACCAAGATGGAGGATGGACTGGTTACCTGGGCAGATCTGAAAAAGGTAAACAAGATTAGGAAGACCTACGTTCGAGCCTCAGGTAGTAGTAATAATTTCAATAGTGACGCATATCAGCAATCAGGAAAGAAAGGAACTAGAAAACCTAGTACCATGCCTTGCAAAGAGTTTCAAGAAGGAAAATGCAACAAGCAACAGGATCATGAGGTTGGTCTAATCACACATGAACACATTTGCGCGTACTGTTTGTACACACTCAACAGGATGTACAACCATGCTGAAAATGTATGCAATAATAAAAGACGGTCAAAAAACGGGCAGCATCCACACCCACAGCAGTAGGGAAACAGCAAGTGGAGAAAGTGTCAGTGCGTGTGCCTACTGTTAAAAATTTAGGAAGGACAAAAACCAACAACAAAATTAAAAGTATCAGCACTAGTAGTGAATCTAGTGATCAGTTAAATGTGAAAGAATATAAAAGTGTCAATGTTACTACACAACAGTCTTGTAAATGTGACAGGGGTCATCATATACCTTGGGTAATTGAAATGTTAGGTCAAAACAACTGGGATCATGTATACAAGTCTGACATTAGGCGTCTTCAATTACAAGACATTGGGGATAAATGTCAGGAATTGATACAGTTTTTAGATCAACAACACCAGCATACTGGGTTTATTCCCCTGTCACCTCTACAATTCAAACCCATAAGGGAGTGTAACAGATGTATTGTGGACTATAATCTTTGTAAAGATCCTGTTAAATTACATAACCATGTAAAAAGCTTTGGTTCCCCCAATTTCTTGGGGGCTCGGGTTCAGGTAAATGACACCATGAACTTGAAGCTTCTAGACGTGTTAGCAGAAGGGTATTGGGATTGCCAACTTCCCTTACTGTTAAGATACGGTTTTCCTATGGACTTCAAAGGTAATGCTGCGGATCTTACGAATGCCACGGCTAGTCACGCTTCTGCCTTGCAATTCCTGGATCATGTTACGGCTTATCTTCATGATGAAATCAAGCATCAAGCTGTTTATGGCCCATTTAATACCAAACCCTTTGGAGATAACACACACATATCTCCATTTATCACTCGTCACAAACCAGACAGTGATAAAAGAAGAGTAATCATAGACTTATCATGGTCTGACAATGCAAGTGTCAATTACTTCACCAGTAGTAACAATTACTTGGGTACAGCATTCAAACTACACTACCCCTCCATTGATACATACACTGATAGGCTCAGGAAGTTGGGTAAGGGTGCTCTAATGCATAAGATAGATCTTTCACGAGCATTCAGGCAACTGAAAGTAGACCTCTATGACTACCCCTTGGTCTGTCTTGAATGGGAAGGTCAATGCTATGTAGACGGAAGTTACGCATTCGGCCATCGTACAGGGTCAATGGCGTGTAGTAGACTAAGCGATTTCTTACATTGCGTCCATGCAAGCAAGGGTTTTTCTACTATGTCGTACGTGGACGACCTTCTTGGAGCGGAAGTCCATAGCAAAGCTAACAGTAGTTTTGGAAGCATGGTTCAGTTGCTACAGGATCTGAACATCCCCATAAGCCAGTCAAAACTCACACCCCCAGCTACCAAGATCAATTGCTTGGGAATAGAGGTAGATTCAGTAAAAGCCACATTGTCTGTCCCAAAAGACAAGTTAACTGAAATCCTCCAAGAGTGTAACAATTTTAAAAATAGAAAATTCTTTAGTAAAAGACAGCTACAAAGCATTATAGGAAAACTCATGTTCATTCACAAGTTGTCAAGCCTGCTAGGCTGTTTGTCAACAGGTTATTAGACACATTGCGTACAATGGGCGAAACATGTAAAATGTCAACACAAGTGCAACAAGATGTCAATTGGTTTTGTGTCTTTGTTAACATATTTAATGGCACGTGCCATTACATACACCCACCTGTATTATGTATGGAAACAATAGAATTAGATGCTTGTTTAACAGGCCTAGGGGCTTGCTATAATTCTTTTGTGTACCAGTATCAATTCAAGAGTGGTGAGGTGTCACCAATGTTCAGTATCACACATTTAGAAATGTGGAATGTGTTGGTGGCCCTTAGAGTCTGGGGTCACTTGTGGTCAAAGAAAAGCGTAACAATAAAGTGTGACAATCAAGCTGTGGTCAGTGTTGTAAACACAGGGGTCACAAAGGATAACGTACTGGCAATCATGGCTAGAAACATTTGGTTAGAGACAGCCGTTGGTGATATTAAGTTTACATTGGTTCATATTCCAGGGAAACACAATGAATGTGCTGACTTGCTATCTAGATGGCACATTACAAGCAAAAACATAGAAAAGTTGAAGAAGTATGTTAGTACTCCTATGTGGTGCAATGTTAAAGCAGAACACTTGTTCCTAAATCTGGAAATCTAATGTTTGCATAATTTTTGTGTATTTTTAGACACCTCCCCAGCTGTCCAAGCTCTCTTAGCCAGGGCCAGATATAGAATCAACTCGGCATATCGTCCTAAAACTACCAGGACCCACACTTCTCACCTTACGGTTCTGTTACAATTTCTGCAATTCATGAATATAGACATTACGACCATGTCCCATCTCACTGTGCTTGCATTCATTGAATTTTTGCAATTTAATGGCCTCTCCCCCTCTAACATTCAAGCTCACATCTCATCCCTCAGGTCTCAGTTTAAATCCCTTTCCCTCTCCCTCCTTCCCTTATCTCATGGTCACCCTGGCTCTCAGGAGCCTTGCTCTCAACATACCCACCACCAGAAGAGTCAAGGGTATCTTTGACATTGAAGTCCTACACAACTTAGTTGCCTTGTGTGACAGGTTCCCCCTTGGCCTGATCTATAAACCAGTCTTTCTCCTTGCCTTTTTTGCCTTTTTCCGTCTGTCCAATCTTGTTCCCCCTTCCATCTCCTCCTTTCCCCCTAGTCCATCTTTGCAGAGGAGATTTCATTCCCCAGTCCTCCTTTGCCACCATTGTAGTCATTGTAGCCACTCTGACCTGTGGCTGCAATTGCTGCCATGACTTCCTGCATTCTTCTTCCCTCCAATTCCCCCATGTTTGCCATCCTCCAGGATCAGGGTGTTGTTCCCCTTACTGAAAGCAAAGTCCGCAAGACCTTGTCCTCCCTCCTCTCTTCCCTTAATATTGACCCCTCCACCCACACATTCCACACTTTTAGAAGGTCAAGTGCCTCACTAGCATTTAATTCCAATGTCACCCTTCAGTCTATCAAACAGCATGGCACCTGGTCTTCTGATGCAGTCTGGTCCTATATAGTATCCAACCCTCATGATCAAGGCTCTGTGGCCTCCACTTTTCAACAACTACTCCAACAATAACCCCTATTTGACCTTTGGCCCGATTACAGTAGTCCCAACTTCCTCTTTCCCTACCATTATTCCTTATAAATCCAAAAGTAAAAAACTCTAGTGTAAACAGGGTGGAAAGGCCACCCCCTTATGTGTGCAAGTGTACCCCAATTATTGGGTAGGTCTCAAGTGTAAATGTTATTGTAAATAAAGTACAATTTAACTATCAACTAAATCTTAGTCATTTTAGTCAGAAACAGTCATAGTGCAATTGCAACTTAAAATGTTAACTCGATTACAAAAGTAATACCTGTAACTCTAGGTGTAACAGATATAGTAATTAGTGTAATCACACTATAACTACTGTCTCCTGGTGACATAAAAATTTTTAGTATGTAACAATTTTAGTATTTTACAAATATGCATATAATTAACATGTGGCAATTGCAGTAATGTGGTCATGGCAATTGCCAATGGTAATAACTGTGATTTAGTACTATAAACTATAATGTAAAATGTTAAAGTAACACAAGTACTCATATAGTAGTGGTTAGAATTAATGTTATGTTAGTGTAGTGTAATCAGTATATAGTAAATGTGGTTTTACTAATAAATAATATATTTCCAACTTGGCCTTTACTTCTTGGCTTGATCAAAAACACAAGTGGAAAAGGATTTTGTAAAAATTTATGCATAAATAATATTATATAGTAGAGTCTTAAGGAATGTAAAGACTCTGTATTTTGGATTTAAATAGCACATTGAATGTATATAGAAACCTTGTGGCCCCTGTTAAGAATTAATACCCATTTGCACTTATGAAAGGATAAATGATGTTAAATTTAACAATAAAAACTTCTTATATAATAGACGGGATGTTGTCATTTTATATGTTTTTGTGTTGTGGTGTAGAAACCCAGCTGTTCATCTTATGAGATGGACAAGAAATCTTCTGAACATTTCATGAAATGGACAACTAAATGTACGAAATTTTAAGCTTCATACACAAAAAATGTTTTTACATTTTTGTTGAACCATTATATAAAATTACCTTATGAATTAAACTTTAACTTTAGAATCTACCACTGATAAGCAGGCAATTATTATTGTTTGTATTTTATTAAGACAGAACCCAAGTAAGACTAATATACAACAATGGTTAATTAACATTAATAATTTTAAGACTAAACACAGCAATGGCACCATAATTTTACTTATCTATATTAATTGATTTATATAGAAGCCCATTAGTAACATGAATTGTGAGAAAAAAATATAAGTTTGTTTCCCGTTTATATTTTTTTGCTATCTTGTAATTATGACATCACAAGTTTGTTTCCCGTTTCTAAATTTTTGCTATCTTGTTATTATGAGATCACAGGTTTGTTTCCCGTTTCTAAATTTTTGCTATCTCGTTATTTTGAGATAGGAATTTCGTTGAGGGGCATTCTCAACGCTGAAATGAGTGCACGCCATGGGAATGGTATGTATGTAGTGGGGGACGCTCACTGACACATGTCCTCAGAGGGGGTGAGGGAGGAGAGGAGGATCTCAGCCATGTACGCAGTGGGGGACACTCAGTGACACATGTCCCCAGTGGGGGATTGTAGAGGAGAGGGGGACCAAACCTGTTACTATCTTTTCTGAATGATTAGTTTGTGTTCCATAATGTTATACTCGTATTATGTGATAAATAAAACCTAACATTTCAGTGATCTATTTTTTCTCTTCAAATAATGATTTTTCTTTGAGGCATCTCCCATTATAGACATAATGTGGTGGGGGACGTCCCCACTACGTACATACCATCCCCCATCACACGCACTCACTTCAGCGCTGAGAATGCCCCTCAACAAAATTGCTATCTCAAAATAATGAGATGGCGAAAATTTAGAAACAGGAAACAAATATACTATCTCAAAATAACGAGATAGCAAAACAATAGAAACGGAAAACAAATATGTTATCTCAAAATAATGAGATACTATCTGAAAATAATGAGATAGTAAAAAAATAGAAACGGGAAACAAACTAGTGATCTCATAATAATGAGATACTATCTCAAAATAATGAGATAGTAAAAAAAATAGAAACGGGAAACAAACTAGTGATCTCATAATAATGAGATAGTAAAAAAATAGAAACGGGAAACAAACTTCTAAATTTTTTCTCAGAATTTATGTTACTAATGGGCTTCCATAGCTTTATTTACCAGTCCAAAAAGGGAAAAATACAAGTATTAAACAATTAAAAATTCAACATTATTGGCTTTTTTATTAATAGTACTCGTATTAGCAACATGTTAAAACACAGACTAAGAGTTTTCTGCACTAAAATCCACGACTCTGAGCTGCTGAATTAAGATCAGCAAACATACAGACAAACGCTGTGTTCAACTTCTGATCACAAAAACTTAATTTCTGACAGTGAAGCCAAAGTAATGATACACATAACCAAGCTATCAGTACAAAGTGTGGAACAAAGTTTCTATGTACAAAGTTCCTTTCAAAGTATTTAAAATCTTTAGATTGATGTGTAAACTTGTCAAGGATTTTTTTTACAAATACATTTACACTAGAACAGGTAATCCACTAAGAATTAAATTGTTTATAGAACTTTCAAATCTGTATGAAATGTATCCACTATTGACATGTACTTCTCAAGGGGGACTTAAAGGGGGGATTTCCTAAGTTAAACTTATGGCCAGCCCAGCGTCCTGAAGAATATAAATAACATCCATAACTGGCCAGTTTATATAGACAAACACTAGACCAGGTCCAAATGACATCAGATATATCCTTGCACCCCCCACATATGCCCCATTTCTTGAGAAGTTCTTGACAACATCACAATTGTCCAAAGCCTCACTGGTCATCATATCATCCGTTTTGGGATTTACATCAGCAACACAGGCATTGACAGTTGTGTTCAGAAGCTCTCCCAGCTTTTCTTCATTGATCAATCTGGCCAGTAACTGTGTTGGTAATATGCTTGGGTCCACAGCATGGTTTGTTTCCTGTCAGGGCCTTGTATGGTTCCATTTGAATGGCTTCTTGAAATGTGTCTTTCATTGACCACGGTTCAAAGCGGCAAATGACATTCCATGAAACTGAGTTCTTGTTACACATCCAATCTTCAATTTCAGCTTCAAAGAGACATCGCCCCTTTCAACATTTCATTAGTTTTGTGGATGTCTTAGGTGACCATTTACTAAGACACAATCAAGCCAAAGCCTGTACAATTCTGTAATAACCTCAGCTGTAAATTCTCACCCATTATCTGATTACAAAACATGTGGTGCGCCAATATCTAGAAAAATGTGCAATAACTCCTTGGTAACGTGTTCTGCAGTTTGTGTTTTTAATGGTAGAACTTGGCTAAACTTATTTAGACAATGTTTGCGTGTCCCTGATATGAGCTTGTCTTTGCTGATAGCTTGCTAACCACACCAGATGCACTTTTACTGTTTTTGATTTTCAGCACACCTTTCACAATGATGAATTGTATTGTATCGTGTATTTATACTCAGCACAATATCTCCATATACTACAGGACTCAAAGCGCTATTTAACCCATCTGACTGCACAAGGACAGCCCTAACTCACAGGTAACTGACATTCCAATAACTGGAAAATAGAGGCTCAAGTATGACCATTTATCAACGTCCTTTAGGTCGTTTAGCCTGCCACTGGGGATAGGACCCAATGACAGAGGACTGCAATTTTAAGTGGTCATCCGAGGCACTATGTATCTGCCTGTACCTGTGTTTGAACCCACGTCCTTTGAGTTCTTAGACAAGTGTGTTACCCACTAAGACACAGTGGCAGATGCATATACTCATGAACAAGACTTCGGGGAATATTACAGTACAAACCTAATTAAAACATTTTAGGTGTTTTCTCTCCCCTTTATGACCAGTTTCCATATGTACTGCACCAACGATATTTTTGCTAAATACATTCTTATCATTTTTGACAACTTTTTCGACACCTCCCAGTGTAACCAAAAGGTAGGTTTTCAATATATGATAACAGTCCATGAAAAGACTTTGTCCAACTTTGCCTGTTTTCGGAACCTTTATTACTTTGTTCATAATCCAAAGTTCAGAGGGATGTACAATTGCTACAGCTACATCAATACCTATAGGGTTTGAAATACTTGGATGTCAAAATCTCGTACCAGCACAGGTTAATAAAGGAAGGTGTTCAGGGATATTTACAGAAAATGTACTGGACCTAATTGCATTCAGTTGCTGAACAGTTACTTGTGATCATCTTTAGATCTAATTATTAAAAATAGCTTCAACCTATTAATTGAACAGTAATTTATAAATGCGTTCTTCCACTAAATTGCTGTAATGCAAAAGTTCAAGTTTTCTAGTGTTGTTCCAAATAATAACACAAAAACATGACAGTGAAATCTCTCAATTAACCTTGTAGCTTCCAACGGATTCTTTATGTAGGTGTACCATTATATTATCTGTTTTTACCAAAACCATAGCTGGTTTTCTATAACAAGTCATGAACGTTATACATGGCATCAGTATTTATAAATTAATCATTGGCTGTATAACAAGATATATTTATTCAGTTGTCAGAACAATATGGTTATTGCTGTAAATTTGCAGTAAAATTATATATTATTAAATTAAATTTATTACTGTAAAATAAGCTGTTATGCAAGCCTAAATGCTAGTTCTAATCCACATTACTTTTAGATGAATGTGTTTACCATTATACTAATCAAATTTTTATGTGAAATTTTACATGAAGTTGATATAAACCATAGACCATAACGGACCATAAAGATTATACATAGCATCAATATACCTATGAATAATCACTAATTGCATATCGTACAGGGTATTTACACAACATATGTTTATTTAGCTGCAATATTAAGATGTGTTTATTTCAGTTGTAATATTAGTTGTTGTACCAGGTGCCAGTTTTAAGTTAAAGTTTATAAGTACATGGCCAAAGAGACCAAATGTAGTTTTAAATAATAAGACTGAAATTATTGGTGTAGGCTATGAGTAAACTGTTTAAGTAAGTTCCAACTGCAGAATAAGTTTTTCCTTATAAAGATACCTCAAACAATAAGGTTAAGTCAAACGCCCATTAAAGGTATATCTTTATTATGTAAAATTAACTTGTAGGATGGTCATAATCTGTTAAATGCAGTGAAAAAAATGCAGACTAGCTTCTACATATGTACAAATTGCATTATTCTGTAAATATACAATAATTGCAATTAAACATGTATTGAACCAGAGTTCCATGTCCATATACTCACAACCACATGCCTTGCAACTAAATAATTAACAAATTAAATCAAAATTAAAAGACAAACGACAGTTAATGCAAGGTACTGGCTAAGATAAGGACAATTACATAACAATACTCATCAAAATGGAAATGGACACTTTTCTTGAAAGTAATACAATACTAAATTCTGGTTGAGATGCGTAGATATTAACAGGTGTTTTAATTGTAAATTTTAATGTAACTAATTTGAACTAAATATCTAATAGAAGCCCAAATGTGTTAAAAAAGTTCCTTCCCATGA
Organism: Sabellastarte sp. h YS-2021; assembly: GCA_964017235.1. Taxonomy (NCBI): domain Eukaryota; kingdom Metazoa; phylum Annelida; class Polychaeta; order Sabellida; family Sabellidae; genus Sabellastarte; species Sabellastarte sp. h YS-2021. The sequence continues at coordinate 110,938,727 of OZ024933.1, forward strand.
ACAATGTATGAGTGGCGAGTACAGGCCAGGGCACTGTTTCAGTGTTGGGAGGAAGACTTTGTAGTACAACTATGGTACAGGGTTAAATTCAGTGTATTGTGAGGGTAGCCAGTCTGCTGTCAGTGCTTGGTGAAAGTTCCGCCCCCTCTCCTGTTCAACAACCTTTTATTCAGGGTGTGAGCTTCCCTTGCTTATATGTGCATGAATTACATTTCATCTAGGTTAATTTACACAATTATCAATATTAGGGTTGATGCTTACAGATACGTATAGTTAGTAATCTTAATTGCATCATGCTAATGCTTATAGACTCACAGATTTCTTGATCTGGATCTTACTGGAGTTAGCTGTACAGTGTAAATGGTGTATATTTAACTAATATTCCTTGACAAGTTTACATATTGGTAATGTGCAAGTAATGTCTTAGTATCTTTGAAGAAATATGTAAATAATCCATGTAGATGTATACTAATAAAGTAGAAGGTTTTAGCTAGCATTATGTGCTGTTTTGTATTCATAAACGTAAAAATAGGCACTTTTCTTGCAAACTTGAACAAAAAATATAATAGAAGCCCAAATGTGTTAAAAAGTACTTGTCTTTAATCAGTTCCATCCCAAGAACACTGACAATACACATATCAAACCAAGAGTTACATATCTAAGATGAGATAAAATGACTAAGACATTCACCTGATTATCAATTACCAATGCTTATCTCTACATTGGATACCACACAATGGAAAAAGGGTTTAAGATTGATGTTTATGAGAGCAAAATTAATGAATGTATTTGATACTAACAATATTAAATGTCTATCTTTCACTCATATATTTGACCAAAAGTTACCCTATGTCTATGTTTCAAAAAATGTGTGAATCAGTGAAAAAATGTTGTGACTTGCAAATTGTAAAGAGCTTGACTCTGTTTCAGAAATTGAGGAAAAATGATGTAAATTCAAAAATATAATAGAAGCCCAAATGTGTTAAAAAGTACTTGTCTTTAATCAGTTCCATCCCAAGAACACTGACAATACACATATCAAACCAAGAGTTACATATCTAAGATGAGATAAAATGACTAAGACATTCACCTGATTATCAATTACCAATGCTTATCTCTACATTGGATACCACACAATGGAAAAAGGGTTTAAGATTGATGTTTATGAGAGCAAAATTAATGAATGTATTTGATACTAACAATATTAAATGTCTATCTTTCACTCATATATTTGACCAAAAGTTACCCTATGTCTATGTTTCAAAAAATGTGTGAATCAGTGAAAAAATGTTGTGACTTGCAAATTGTAAAGAGCTTGACTCTGTTTCAGAAATTGAGGAAAAATGATGTAAATTCATGTAAAACCTGAAATAATAGGTCTATCATAGCAAAATACAGGAGCCCTACATTTCTTAAACTAGAAATTGAAAAGAGAAGAATCAGGAAAATTGAAAAAGGTTTGAGAATATGTAAACAATGTTATTCCTCCAGTATTGATGATGAAATACACATGTTGTTGTACTATAGCAAATTTTCTCAAGTAAAATAGCAACTTGTTTCTAAGGTTTGTAAACTTGATAATATTTTTGCTTCTCTCTGTCTAAAAGACAAAATGGAAAAGTTGCTCAGTGATCCAACTATTGTTAATTTACCAGCCAAATTCGTAATAAAATGTAATGTCTGAAAGTTTCAACGTTTCTCGCAAACCTAAATAGGCTGGATGTGAATATTAAAGTTTTTTTTTCCTTTGTATTTGCAGATTGAGTATTATCACATGTGACACACAAATAAAATATGTATCTATCTATCTTTGCCATGCCCTTTGAGGGTATACCTTTATTATATAAAATTAACTTGTAAGATGTCATACAGGAATCTGTTGAATGCAGACTATCTACTTTGTATGTACAACTAATGTATTCGTGTGAATATATAATAACTGCAATTAGGCATGTATAGAAGTAGAAAATTTGAATAGTTGAACACTTCTGTGTGGGTTGCCTTGGAAAGTAGGGAATGTTACTACATCATGCAAAGTTTACAAAGAGAATAGTGGCAATACAGGTGAGAAACAGGTGAGAGGAACTAAATTTATTGTAAAATGTATTTAACTAAATGTCACAGACTTAATTACACACCCAAGCAGTTTAAATTGATTATCGTTAAAATGAACTATAATATCATTTAACTGTTTAGTTTTTTAATTGATATTGTATAATAGTATTGAGCAAAATTACTCCACATTAAATATTCTTTTAAAGAAAGTTCTTCAGAAAAAATGTTTTGTAAAAGTTACATTTTATAAATGATATTCATAACGTACTAATATAATATATGTAAGATATATGTATGCACATTATGCGAGGTGGCATCTGGGTGCCACCAGGTTCATTCCTGGAGGGTCCTGTTTTCTGTCTTCAACAATTTCGGACCAGACATCAGATTTAGTATGCATGACCATGCTGTTTCGTAAAAAGTTTTTCTATTGGTTTACAGGTTTTTGACCTCAAGTGCTGCCCTTCATTCTGCCATTTGTACGATTGGCAGCAGAGGGGTAACATCTCTTGAAGCTAAATACCAGTGATACTGCATACTTTTAGTTACGTTATTTTTAGTTATATATTTTTATTCTATCACTGGTGTTTCACTTCTTGACGGTTATGTCAGATAGAAAAGCAAAGCAGTATAAGTTATGCTCCAATAAACAGAGGTAAGAACATATACCAATACATAAACAACTGTGCGATGATAGGAAATTTTTGACAGAAATGTTGGGTAAACAGTTGGATCCGGGTGATATTTCTTTCCATGATTCGGAAGTTTCTGTTCCAGATAATGACCTAGATTGTAGTGGCTTGGTTTCACAGTCAGATAATGAGGCACATTCCAGTAAAACAGATAGCTGTACCTACAAGATTCGTTCATACAAAAGCAAGTTGAACAGAGGCTGAAAGAACTTACTGCTTTGCAATCAGGTACTGAGCAAAAAATTAAGTCTCAGAGGGGTGGGGTGGAAGTCATGGTAAAAACAGAATTAATGGCCCCATGAGTTTGTAGTCACTGGAAGTACAAACCGTAGTCACCGGAAGTACAGAGTATTGTACGACCAGTTGACTCCAATACAGTGGATGGCTGGCTTTTGTAGCACCATGAAAGAGGAAAAAAATTCAGAAATGAAAGAACATGTGCTTGATTATGTCATTGCTTTGTTAGAAGATGCAAATGATTTTTCCTGGGTGCCGAAAAGGCCAGCCATGCAGTGTTACTGTGTTGCATGGAACAAGGGGAGGTTTCTAGATCAATGTCCTGCAATTATTTACAACCAGGATTCTTGTGTTCATGATAAAACCCATGAGACGAAAGGTAAAATTTACAAACATATATGCTCAGCATGCTTTGTAAATTGGGGGAAAAGTTTCACAAATACAGAAACCCAATGTAGGAATAAAAATAAAAAATCTCAGTCAAAAAACTTGTGGTACAGATTCAAATGCCTGTACCGAGGTTTCAAAAATCTCAAGAAAACATCATCCAACCAAGTTTGTATGCGCAAAAAATGTGAAAAATTGGGAATTTTTCGAAGAGAGGTATGCAAAGCAGGATTGGCTCGCCTGGTTCTATAAGTCACAAGATAACATTATTGATCACAGGTCTTATGCTGACGTTGTTTGTACCAAAAATGTTGGTGTACCATTTCTATTGAAAAGTGTGCACGATTTCATTCCAACTCTCAGTCTAGTGCAAACTATAAGCAGAATGGTTTTAGTAAAACAGATATACTGGAAAGACACAAACTTCAATCACCAGTACAATATTAAGACCTTGTCCATTCAAAAGTCACTGTAAGGATTCTTTGCTACATTTGAACACTGAATTTGAACTAGATTTCAACAATAGGTTTGCCCCATTACATGACATGGGTTCGGAACTATCTGAGGTAGAACACACCACAGATGCACTGCCTAGTATGGTGACACATTCCAATTTGTCAAACATTCCATGTGTCACGCAGAAGAAGTTGTGTAAGAAAAATGACTTACTAAATACTTGTAATGATAATCGGTCCATTTTATGAGAACCTTCTCACCAGGCATTGAACCATGAGCATGTTATTCCATTGGAATTAAACCAGGAAAAAATTTCACCTGAGGTTTTAATGAATAGAATGAAGTGTGTAGACTATGTCAATTCTTCACAACAAAATGGGACCCAGTTGGGTTTCATACCTTTAACTCCTTTATACTGCTGAACATACTTCCAATAACAATAATAGATGATATTGTAGATCTTCATACAACAGCTAAAGCTAGTAACGTTCCAAATTTTATGGCCTGCAGAATTCCATTGCAATGTCTGCTCAATATTACCAATTGGAAAAAAGTACTTGGTTAATTATTGGGATCAACAGTTAGTGGATCTATTAGGCTTCCTTCGGGTTTCATTTACATTTTGACAGTTCTTGTCCTTTGCAGGCCAACTGAAATCAACTATGCTTCAGCTATTGCTTATTCACAACATATTGACAAGTATTTACAGGATGAAATTCAATTTGGGGCCATTTGTGGGCCTTTTAATTCAAAGCCCTTCTCTTTGCATGTGTCTCCATTTATGACACGTGAGAAGTCAGGTAACACTAAATGTAGAGCTATTGTTGATTTAAGTTGGCCACATGGTCTTTCCGTTAATGCTGGGGCGGCAAAACATAAGTACCTGGGTACTTCCTTTGAACTCAGGTACCCTCCCATTGATAATATTGTACAAGCAGTCAAAAAAGTCGGTCCTTCAGCTCTTATGTTCAAGATAGATATCAGTCATGTCTTTAGGCACTTAAAGATTGATCCTGGAGACTTAGACTTACTAGGACTTTGCCATAACAAGTATTTTATTGCTGGATCTCTGCCTTTTGGGTTCAGACATGGAAGTACTTTCTTCCAGCCTTGTTCAGACGTCCTTAGGTATATAATGGCTTCTCAGAGCTATACAAGGCTGTACAATTATATAGATGATCTTGTGTATATTGGCCCCCCATGATATTTATAATGCTTATAATTACCTTACTAACCTTCTCCAACAGCTAGGTTTGGATATAAGTAAGGATAAGCTTGTTCCTCCTACCACTTCTCTTATATGCCTTGGCATTCAGGTGGATGTTGTTCAGAAGACTATATCTATACCCTAAGACAAATTGCATGCATCAAATACATGATGATTGCAAAAGCTGGGTTGGCAGAAGGACCTGTACCAAAAGACAATTGCAATCTTTATTAGGGTCCCTTTTATATATTACCAAATGTGTATGATATTCAAGATATTTCCTTAATAGAATGCTGGAACTTTTACGTCAGCACACAAATAAAAATACTGTTAAATTGACCAATGAATTTTTTAAAGATTTGCATTGGTTTTTTGGCCTCTTGAACCAGTATAATGGGGTTACTTTTTACAACAATAAAAAACAGCTCTGAATCCGTCCATTTAGATCCTTCTTTAACAGGCTTAGGTGGGGTTTGTGTCCAAATGGTGTATGCTCTCGACATACCAAAAGACTATATGTACTACTCTATTGTTCACCTTGAGATTTTAAATATCATGGTAGCCTAAAGGTGTGGGAATATTGCTGGAAAGACAAATATATTGAGGTTTTTTGTGACAATCTTGCAGTCGTACAAGTACTACAAACAGGAAAAGCCAGGGAAGTTCGGCTAGCTACTTTTGTTAGAACTATATGGCTTATTACTTCCATATTTAACATACAATTAGCTGTAACTTACATACTTGGTAAAAGTAATTCCATTGCAGATTTGCTGTCCAGATGGAAAGTTACTCCCCATAACCAGACTAAGTTATTATCCATCAAACCCATGCATCAGTGGGTTCCCACTCATTTAGATTTGACATTGCTGAATTATCTGATTTAATCCTATTTTCTGTGACTTTCTTTTCTTATTTTTAGATAATAGTATACTAGGCCAGCTCACCACCAGTGCTAGCCAAGGATTGGCTCGTGGTTTTTGGCCTAATACCCTCAGGAACTATGCACGCATATTCAAGGACTTCCTTATCTTCCTGGTGGTTACTGGCCTAGTTATTACTCAGGTATCTTCCCAGACCTTACTATGTTTTATGAAATTTTTGGTCCAGAACCAAATGTTACATGCCAATATTGCCAATTATATGGCTGTCCTCAGGGCTTCCTTTATAATACATGCCATTCCCACTGTACCCTTTAAAGATCACAGATTACCGTTATTCCTTGTAACGATGTTCCCGGGGGTAACAGATCGAAGTTAGCAATAACAAATTTAGATATTTTATAATTTAACTATTTATTAAATGAAATAAAACAAATATTATGAGATACAAATTAAAGCAGTTGAATTCAATGTCTCTTTTATAAAGTCTATACTTGTCTGAGTCTATAGAGTCTATTGACACTTGATATACAGGTAAATTGCCTATACTCATCGGCTGATGTAAATATGTGCGCATCCAAGTCCTTCTACTCCAGAGGGAAAACCTTGTCCAAGTACTCTGCAATAGTAATAACCCTAATTACTGAGGTACCTCAATCAAAATATTTTCTATAGTAGAGCAACTATAACTGTAACAGTGTATTAACATAATTACCTTTAAGTTTATATGTATTACTTCAGTGCATTCATTATAGCTATTATACATGTACATATACACATAATGTATTCAAGCACTCATAGGGCTATATTTAATTTAGCATTTAGCATTACATTACTTTAGCTCAAATTTAACTGCTTTAAACATAATCAAGTATGTGACTATATATTTTACATATAACAGCAATAACATTGTCATACCTGTACACAGTTGGACACAAGATAAGTCAGATAACAGGGGACACACCCCAAATCATGCTTGCTTTTGCATTGACTCTAAACTCCACATGGTCAAAATCCCATACCTACACACACATATATAAAGTTTTATATGCTTAAGAATACATATTAAATGAAACCCAGTAGAGTTGGAATAGTGCCAAGTTGGACTCTGACCACATGCAAATGACCAAATATAGAGCATAGGTTTTAACTGAACTATCCTAAAAGAAATCAAGTCTTTACTCTGAACTGAATTCTATCATTCTATGTAGACAAAATTTACACATAAAACTGACTGTCAAACTGTAGACAAAATGGACACATAAAAACTATAATTGAATAAATGACCCAAATATACAGTAACTCTATTACATTCCTCAAATCAGTAAAAATTAATTCTGATTTTGCACCAACTCTACTTTCTTCCATTACTGTGGACATTTTGCAAAAAAAATTGTCATTTTTGTACTGTATTGCCAAACACAGAGATCTTTAGTGCACTATACTTACTTGCTTTCTTCTCTGTATTAAGACTGTCCAATATTTTACCTCATTCCATTAAACTTTTTGATGGTACTAGATAATTATCTCGAGGTGATATCGTTTTCTCATCTACTCATGCAGTAGTTATTGTAAAATGGTCTAAAACTTTGCAGGACAGGAACACCTTTGCTACTATCGCCCTTCCTGTCCTAGGTCACTCTCCTCTGTGTCCAGTGGCAGCTCTACAATCCATGTTGCAGAAAGTTCCAGGTTCTAACAATGATCCTTTATTTCAGATTTTTTCTGCTGGCAGGTGGGCTCCTCTTACCGATTCCATGGCCAGAAAACATCTCAAGAAAGTATCTAACTTCCTTAATGTACAGCCCTCATTCATTTTCCATGATTTCAGGTCGGCAGGTACCTCTTGGGGTTTTAACCATGGGGTTCCATATTTACAACATGGTACTTGGATGTCTAATGCAGTATGGAAATATATTTTCCACTTCACCTGCATCAGTAGTTGCATTCCTTTACATTTTCCCTGTTTCTTCCTTTGGTGTTTGAGGTTGTGCCTTCAACTCCACTTTGACCTCATAGGTCACTTTCACACCTTCTAATACCACATGTTACCAAATTTCTAAACTGTCTAAACTCATTTTATCTAAACTCATTTTGGGCCCCTAGTGGCCCCTCCTGGGCGCTTTGGGCGGCCAAGAGGGGGCACTTGGTGGCACTTATTGCCTTGGGCAAACCAGTTTCAATTTTGGCACATTTCATCTAGTATTATTGGTGTTGGGTCATGATGCACTCAGACATTGTGACCAAAAAATGTTAACCAATCTAGGGTCCATTATTGTATTATATTTATTTTTCAAATTCCACATTTTAGTATTGGTGGTAGTTTAATGCATTCGTGCATTCTGCTTTAAATAATTTTAAATGATTCTAAAATTATACTCTATCATTGCACAATATAAACTACTTTTAAAGATTCAAGAGTAAAAAGAATTTTTAAAAATAAAAGTTATAATCCCATTTTGGTATTATTTCCCCTATTAACCATTACATCAACATAGCAATTATGTTAACCCCGGGTCAAGGTAAAAAAAGGGCAATGCTATAGGTCAATGCTATCAAGCCCAGTGCCAACTTCAGGCAAGTACAGGTAATGATAATTAACCAAACCAGTAAGAAGCTTAACAGAATGGGCCAACACATAAATTCACTGAGGGGTCAGTGTAGAAGGTCAAAGCTGAGGCTATGTTAAGAGGCCATATGGGCCATTAATATTTCTAGGTTCTCAAGGCTTTGACCAGAAAGCAACTTTTAGTTAGGATTATGTTAAAATAATGCAAGAAAGGCCACCCAGGAACCTATGGGGGAAATAAGTACGAAGCAAGAATAATGCAAAGGTTTGAGCAGACATCAAATCTGACTCTGAAGCAAAGGTCATAGGCATATTTAATTGAGAAGATGAACACTGACAAGCAATGCATAAAAGGCCCAGTCAAGTCACAATAATAGACTAACAACTGTGATCTGCTGATAAATTCCAAGTTACAAACAAGACTGATAAAAGTGATCTCAAAGTCATAGGTAAAAAGAGTTGATACAAGACATAATACTAGTAAAACAATGCAGAGTTATTAATGATACTTGAATCAGAGAAATAGCTGCTAATAAGATTCATTCTTATTAGCAGCAGACCAAGTTGTCTTTGTTAAATTTAACAAAAGAAATATTGTGCCTAGGGAAACTGGTGTGAGACTCAGCTGATCCTGCAGGTGGTCAGCATGAAGGACGAACAGGAACTATTATACATTCACACCAGTAAAAGAGAAGGTTAAAAACAGAAAAATGACATATAAAGCAGACAATTCACAATTCTATGTATTACACAAGATTTCATGTTGAAGGAGTCGCATAAGCGAGGCTGTCTGGACCAGCAGTAGGTTAAACATAGAGGTCCATCCATGGTGTACTGATGGGAAGGACAAATGAGTCCAGCGAATCAGAAAAGAGGTCACAAAATCGTGTTAAAGATTCACACAAACTAAATCCCGAATTTTTAAGGTAGAGTTCAAGGAATGAGCCTACATACACCAAGATACAGTAAAAAATCAAACACTTTCAAATGATTTTTATAGCATATATGATAATGAGTTGTGGTATACATTTAAAAACAAGTCGCTCCATTTATCAAATAAATTCAATATCGTATAAAAAATCTGGAAAAACTAGACAATAAAAATATCTTAAAATATATTGAAGAAAATAAAATAAAACATAGACTGTAGCATGGTATATTTTTAAATCACCTTCATACTTCTAAGAATGGTTTAATGCAATTTTACTTGAGCGATAAACTTTTGTGACATTTGTGAGTCCTAGTACAGTATCCCCCAGTTGCCACAGCCTTTATAATGGTCCTGTATTGAACTGAATTTTCTGCCAATAGCATGTTTATTGGTCGCTAAGGGAGTAGACGGGCTTTGTGTGGCTTTAGTACTGTCAAGTTAATGTCAAGTGCTGCTTAGCATAAGCTATGCACTGAGCGTAAGCTCTAGTGAGGCTCCCACTTCTAGATATCATTTTTGTCACTGAACTATCATAAAAATTGACATAGCCTGATGAGTCCAGCTACTCATGTTGCTGGTGGCTTTGCAGCTTCAGCTTCAGCGTTTACAGTACAGAACCCTAGCGAACTCTATGTACTGGTTTCCTCTGCCCTTCCAATTAAAGCGACGTAAAACCCCAAATAAATAAATAAATACATACCCTCCGCCTTTTGTGAAAAAGTATTAGTTCTGGATAGTTGACGTTAAATTTTAAACTTTTAAAAACAAATTATTTCATTATTTCAGTCTAATCTGTACCGAATACAAAAATACATTGACTCCTAAAAGAAGCAAAACTGATGCATCTGGGTAGACTACCAGGCTGAATTGGGTACTGATACTTTTAATATTTTAGCAAATAGCTTATGCACTTCAGTTGCCAAAATATTTAGTAAAAGGAAACCTTACACCTTTTGGAATTATTTTTTATCATTAAAAGTTTTACCTTATCAAAGTTCAATCATCATTCCCCACGCCACCTCACAGCATTGTGAAAAATATGAATTCTGTGCCCTTTATCTAAAGGAGGGTAAAACTGACAAAATACCATTTTCCCATGTGATCTCACATTACTGTAATGGTGGTCTCCAAATGATTGACCTTTGTTCTCTTATTCATTCTGCACAATTAACATGGATGGCCAGACTCCTGCTGCAACACAGACCTTCTTTCTGACAGGTTTTTTTTTGAATATGAAATATTGCCAGTGGTTAAAATTAGCAAATTTGGATATGATTGGTGCAAATATATTGAAACAAAAAAAATCATATTTTGAAAGGTGTATTGCAAATGTGGTTTATGTGAAAGGGATTTATGTGCAAATGTATGTATTTAAACAAGTGATCAGCTCTTTTTATCTTGATGTGATGTAACCCTAGAATTTCTTCAATGATCTTTTATTTCCAACATTTCTTCAGACATGGAATTGAATCCATGGGAGATGTCGAAGACAGCAACAACTTTGTAATCACTGAAAAAGAACTCAAAAATATACTCAACCTCCCTGGTGTTAATATCCTAAAATTGCTCTACAAGCTGTCTACAAGCTGATAAAACCATTCCCATGACGTTAATTTAATTAAACCAGGGTTTTATTGAATTTGTGAAGAGTGGTAGAATAAGCTCTATAAATTGTTCTTTAAAGCAGCAAAAAATAAATAAAAAATAAATTTGATGTGGTTTCAATATCAAATTTTACATAGAATTCTAGTTACGCATAAATTGTTAATAATATGGACAAAAATTGGTCCCCAAAATTATCTCGCTCAAAGACAGCCACCTAGAAATATCAGTAAATGTCAACATCCAATTATGCTCCAGCCAAAGGCAAGGCCTATGTAATGTAAAGTCAATCTCAATCTGAAAATAACCTTATAGAGAGAGATTAACGATCCCATGAACCACATGGTTCAATGAAGACTTTAATTAAGGAGGGTATCAAAGTAGAATGTAGAGAGTCTGTGTGCAGCATTTGAAAAATGCCTGATATTTCAAGTAACAGGCAGGACTTAATATGTTGTAATAGAGGCTTCCAACCTTATCACATGATGAATACAAAGACCAGACATAAGCTGAGCCATAGTCCAAGTAAATGTCCCAACAAATGTCTCAGCTGAGAGAATAGCCCAGTGAATGGCACTGAACATGCAGTTTCTTACCTCAGCCACAGACACTAATTCAGTTCCAATAGCCACTGCAAACCTCACAGTGTACCCCAATGTCAAAGAATGTACAGCAAAAAGTAACAGCGTTGCCAGCTACAGCAAACAGCAAAATCAGGAAGGCATAGCCAGGTCAGAAATTACAGCAGCCTGTCATCATATAGCATTGACAACAGCAGATGTTCATGTTGTGCACCGATGGGAAAATGCCATCTAGGAAGGCCAAATTCCATTACCTCTACAAAAATTGGTTCTAGACTACCTTATACATGGCTTTGCTGAAGATCTCAACATCTTCCTGCATCAGGTAACTTGGCCAATTTTCTGAAAACACCCAATACCACAGCTAAAAATGCTACAGTACCAACATTACTGAAGAGACATTAATCAAGCAAGAGTCAAACAATGCCAAGTGTCTTGAATCAGTGTTGGCAACACAGATGGTCAAAGGTTTATTCGAAATTTCATTACAGCTTTTCCTTTAAAGGGACAATATCAATGAAGTCCACTTATGTTTGTAAATGTTTGTTTTTTTAAATGAAGATTACTTGTGTCATGAGTGACCATTGTTGGTACAGATATGGCGTATGACCAAAAAAGATAAGTCATAATACAGTTACAGGTTTACAAGATCCAACACTAGCAGCCCTAATACATATGCTCACACACAAATGGATTTTAAACATGAAAATGTTTGAAAGTGAAGACGAGATTCCATGCAAGTATACTAGCAGTGACAATATAAGTGAAAAAAAAACAATTTTGCTCCATAGCCGATTTATAAGCTCTGTTTGGAATCTGAAGCAAAAGTGGTACTAAAATGTCAGTTTGGTCCATCTCATGCCAAAAAATGGTCTTAGCCTTACCTCTGGTCAGCACACTTCAGATAATTATTGGCATAAAATAATGTTTAAATAGTTATGTGGGGTGTTTCACTGGAACCCATCTGGTAGTAACTAGGTATTTTTGGCGGGTTTTGAGCAATCTTTACAGAATCAGATAGGATCATTTGTAGTTTCCCAGCTTTTTGTGTCAGATCAGCAAAATGTCAAACATATTGGATATTTCACCGACCCTCCATGACTCTGTATCTGGACCGTGGCTCCATCCACCTGGAAACCGTCCTGTCGTGGATCTCAACAGCTTGTCAGTTGCACTTCCCCTCCTGTCCTATACTGTTACCATCTTGTCTTGAAAAACTTGCTGTCCTGTCTGGGTTAATTACCAGGACTCTACCTCCAGACAGTCTGTCAAAACTAACTGACCATACTTGAAAGCAAACCGGCATGTAGCAAAAATAACCGATCTGACTTGGACATTTCCTGTTAAGAGGGTAGTCTTCCAGCCTTCAACTGTAGAGTCCGTAACATCTCAGCAAGACAAGCCTGGAACACATTATAACAAGCCATAAACGCCAAACTAACAAGGCATTATACCACAAACAAGCTGGAAACTGTGTAGGTCAAGCAGACTTCCATTTACAACCCATGGTTTGTCTGCTGATGCAATCTCTGTCTATATAAAGCAAGTAGGCTTTCGCAATGCATCATTTGGAATCTGGCATCTGACAGACTACATGTGGCAGTGTTTCAAGAAAAGGAGCTTGTTTTTTTACAATTATCTAGGACAGTTTTGAGTTAAAGTTGGATGACTTTATATTTTAAGAATTTGTGTTTACAAAAACACTGCTTATTTAATAATTGGTCCTAAAAAGGCAGAAGAGTGAGGAAGATAGAAGTTGCTAATGACAGTGTTTCTGAATTTGAGCTGGGGGACACAGAGGCAGACATCCCGTGGAGGAGGGAGGGCAGGGAGGTAAGAGAGGTGGGGGAGGTACAGAAATAGAGGGATGAGGAGGAGACCAGATTATCGGAAGAAAGAATGGAGGAAACCCATTTTCAAGAGGAAGGAGTTGTAGAAATAAGTCCCAGGAAGGAGAAAAGTGACACTGAAACAGAGTGTGTCGGAGAGGCAGGAACATCACAGCCAAGAAGATACAGTCAAAATACAAGAAGGGGCACATGCCAGACTCAGATGAGGAGGCTATTGTGCACTTTCTGAAGGACAAAGGAAGGAAGGAGTGTCTCTGAGAGAAGTTTGACACAAAGTCTGGACAGACCTCAAAAGAGATGACGGAACGTCAGAACTGGATTCAGGATTAATTTGGATTCTGAGGTCACACATCAGATGCAAGGGACTCAGCAAATCATCGGGCTTCAATTGGCAGGACCGGGGAGCCAATGCTTTAGCTGCTTCAGCACACAACCTCTCCAGAGCTTAAACTGACACAGACAGTATGGAGATCAGCATGCAGTCAACAAACACAAGTCACGAACCCCATCATTGCTTCAGGGTGCTCTTTGGTCAACCAGCAGGTCATCAATCAGTTCACATAGATGAGAACCGCCATATCATCACTCCTCGGGTAAAAGCAGGAGACAACAACACATACAGCCTTCTGCAACTATCTGGTATTGGAGGTAAAGGGAATAGAAGAGAAAGACTTTTAGGCATTTAGAAACAAGGCTGTAAAGCTTTTTAGCAGCATCCAACACAGGGCAAAAGAATGTGGTTCAGATACACTATATAGCTTCATTAAAAATATTCCCTCAATGCTGAGCAACCAGCAGATTGACACACAGCAGCCATTTTCACCATATGACACGCAACCACAACTGCCTCTCCTCCAACCACCACTGCCTCAAAGCAAGAACAGCAGCAGCCACCAGCCCAGCCTGAGCCTCCTCCACAATCAGCCAACATCAAACAGCAGCTGCAGTAGAACCACTGCCATTGCCTCTAATCAGTCCTTTTCAGGACTACTGTTGTAAACATTTTTTGCAGGACCACTCGAATCTTCCAAAAACAATTAATAGCTGCTTTTTAAATATATCCCAAACAAGAAGCATTACATCGCCACACACAAGACACTAAATTTGTCCCAAACACAAAAGAAAAAATTGATTGAATGATTGTGTGATTAAATAAAGATTTAATAAGAACATCAAATTTTTTAAAAAAATAACCTTAAAAGATTATGAACTGAGCCAAAAAAAAGTTTAATAATGTAATAAAGTTGAAAAGAAAAAAAAATAAAGAACTGAAAAAACTGGCCAAAAATGTTTGGGCACAGGCAATTAAATTTTGCCTGCCCCCTCAAAAAAAACCAACTAATACTTTAAAGAAGGTTTGACTTTTGGGAGAAGTAAGTTGACCTTCGCATTTGACCTTACTAGTAGGATTTTCGTTAATTTGAAATTTAAAATATCTCAGAAATATGCAAAAAAAAAAAGAATTTTGAAAAAAATAAAGGTTTACAAATTTTAACATTTATTTTTACATAACTTAGGTTGAATGTTTTTAACTGAAGACTTGCGATTTGGTTTGAAATAGTTTGAAACTTACTGGAAATGGATTGGATTTTGTTTGTAAATTGGTTAGAAATTTGAGCAACACCACCTTAAAAAGAAGTTCTTGAAATTATTGGGTAGGTCCAAAAAGGACTGATAGTGACCCTGAAAAAGATTGATGGATGCAAGCTTCTGCCCTCAGGGTTGTTGGTTGACACATCTCAGATCTGGTCGTCCTGAAGAGCCAATTTCCCCATGTCACTGAAGTATTTGAAGGGTTCAGGGCATGACGCAGGGCTTTGGTGGCTCTCTTCTTCTCCTGGGGTCTAGATGCGTCTGTTGCCGCGGTGGTGGCTGTATGGCAGGTGGCGGTACTGGGTTCAGATGTGTCCTTTCTGCCAATCATGATGCAACTCAAAATATGAAACTCAATAAAAACCAAAGTACCCTAAGCTTATGTAAAAAGTCTCTGTGATGTGTAGCTGGCATTTTTACAGTGACAAATGATGTTTTATTCAGCCAGAAGGGGTTTATATAGTGTTAGATTGATCCTGACTCCAAGATTTATCAGTCCAGTCGGGCGAGTCTGGAAATTACTCCAGTCCTGTCTTTTTGTCAGTATGGGTTGTCTGGGGTTGCTACAGCTTGTCTGGCTTTCCCTCCCCTTCTTGTGTTGTGAAGAAAATGATCCCGACCACCATCTGGTCAGGATCTTGATCCAGACAAGCTGGTATATGTCACATCCTGTCGGGGAGATGTAACCAACCAAGCATTTATGTATGCTTTTTTTGCGGTTTACGTCCCTGACTATTCAATGGAACACTCCCATTAGAGAGCAAAAGTTTACTTCTTTGATCCAACTGTGAAAAGACATTCCATATAATTATAGAAATGCTGTTATATCATTTCAATATTTTAGGCCAGCTTTATCTTACAGACATCTAGGTGTCTGTGGGCTCATCCCTGGGGCTTCTTGTAAAACAGCTAATCTTACATCCTGCTTTGGGGATGAAAATACAAGCAAGCCCTATGATGTTTCGTTATATTTAGCCTGTGGCTACTTTCTGAGGACACTAGACACTTGATGACACTTTGCAAAGACATCTTACAAAGCAAGCGAATCTGGTGGCCTGACTGAGTCAGTTCTTGTTATGGCAATGCAGTAAAGAGTTCACATTCCACATTCTTTTGCCATCTGTGCTCTGCAGATGTATACAGAGGATATATGTTTTAGTTGCATTTCATATGGGTGCCACATGGATGAAGGTTGCAAGTTAAGCCCATTTCCGATCATGGTCAGCACATATGTCTATGCATGTTGATATGTAAGAGAGCTTTCAGGGTTCACCTTTTTGCATTTCTTGTAATTTAATTTGGGGTCTGCTTGCGAACAGGGTGCATGTGCTTCTTTGCTGGATGATCATTTTCACAATTCTACCTGACAACTGTTAATGGTAGACAACTGTTATAACTTGAGTTTGACTAGGAAGAGCTGAGATACCCATGCAAGTGAATTTCTGTCAGGAGTATTGGATTCCCATGGCATATGCACATTCACAACCCGACTGAAGGAAAAATAGAATAAAAGTGAGTAAATTTGGGTGTGGTGTCACATTATGTCCAGATGTCTACGGTATCTTAACTAGACATATTTTAGCATAGATGGTAATGTATACAATGTTCAAAAACAATGAAAAAGTATTTTACATGGTTTGGCTTCGGCTATCTAAATAAGAGAGATAGTTAGCCCTATGTGCAAGTGATGGCTAAATATTCTGTGTATCGGGTGCAGCAAAAGAAAAAAAAACAGAAAATGGCCAAAAAACTGGTCAAGCTCATTCAAAAAAAAAACATTTTACACAAGGTCTAAAGAATGCAGACAATGTTGAATACAGCAGAAAGCTTTGCTAAAGTCCACCAAAGTCTGTCTCCGAAATTTTGCAGTTCATATAACAAACAGATTTACTCCTTTGTAAAACTATAATTATATTCGGGAATTAAATGGGTAACGGAAGACATGGAATCATTAGAACTGAAACTTGGTCAAATGAACTAATTTACCAAGCTAATGTACATCATAAATCACATACAACTAACAGGACACAAAAATGTGGACATAAAACATTTGCATAATTTTTTTGAAAAGTGTCGTCAGCAAAGATGGGACAAATTTGGCTGTATCCCTTTGTCCATAATTGAGCCCTTTGATGGCACTCTAACTTATGATGAAAAGAATCCAAAGATTATCAGCAAGTAGGCTGATTAAACAAAGTGATATCCCTAAATTACTCGGACTTAGGATAACAGTTAACGCCCAGCTGACTATCACAGTGACTATCTTGCTCAACTATTTTGATCCAATACCTGAATTAGTCAAATATCCTTTGCAGATAGGAACTTTAATCTAAATTTAATAGAAAAAGCTTACACTTCAGTGCTCTATATGCTTCAGATATAGATAGGTATCTGCAAAAAGTAATATCCTTCAAGGCAATGTTGGGTCCATTTAAAATACACCATCTTCTGTATATATTTTGACATATCTCACTGGAGAAGAGCTTGGTTCACACAATAGAAAACCAACCACCTTAATACTTTAGCTCCAGCTGCTCAGATTTTTAATGTTGACATAAGCGAGCTTTTTGTCATGTCTGTATTGACCTTTGGCCACATATCTGTTGTGCCTGACACATAAAATACATGTCTTTTATAGATCTTTAACACCCGTTTGGATAGTATATGGGTTCTTTTATATTTCATATTTATTTATTTCGGTGTTAACATCACTTTCAACACTGTGTAGGTCAGATCACGATGGGTAGTTTTATAGACAGAGCAAACAATTACATACAGTTAGTAAAAGTTCTGTATTGTAAACTGCCAACTATCGGCAAAAAACCAGCAGCTTTCCTGCATAAGGTCCGGGGTTTGAATCGCAGACATCAGAGGTTGGAGGCGAGTGTGTTATCACTGAATCACAGTGGTCCCCTTTTTTCTTTCATAATACAAGCTATATATTTCATTACATAATGTCACACCTAGGTAACAACACACTTCTGAACTATGTAGTCAATTTGATTGATTGTGGTTTACTCTGAAATATACACCAGGGGCCGATTTCACAAAAGGACTTAGCCCAGACTTAGACTTAAATTCAAAACTTTTATCTTAAAATGAAGCTAAGTCTGTGATCTTAGACTTGGAGGATTTCACAAAGCTGCTAAGTCTAGGTTTTGGCTAAGTCTACAAAAGAGTGGGCTTAACTTTTGTAAACAAAGGCTTAAATATGGCCGCCATATATTTTTCTCACTTCATAATTTGAAATGCCTGAAAATAAAGACTAAATATATAGAAAACCTCCCTAAATTAGTCTTTGGACATATCTCTATGATTACAAGGCTTCCTATTGAAAAACAACATTTTTTTCATAGATAAAATGAGCTAAACAAAGGATATATGTTGCCACTAAAATATTTTGAGTAGAAATAAACTGTCACATGACATAGAAAACCACTGTGGTTATATGATAGGCTTGGACTTCGCTAAGTCACCCTTTGTGAAATCTATTTAAGTCCAGGACTTAGCAAAGACAAAAGGCTCAGATTTAAGTCCCTGACTTAGTCTAAGTCTGAGTCTAAGTCTGAGACCCTTTGTGAGACCTTCGATATTGAACCTATAATGTCGTTCATAATGTTTACTTGTATATATTATTTTAATCCTCCTTCACATGTTTAATGGTCATATTTAACTCTTATGGTTGATATTTTAATAAAGTATACTTTTTAAAAATTTTTGTGGATTTTCTTGCATTAGGCTGAATAAAACAAGATTGACTGAAGCAAAATGGATAGTTCTAAGTAGTGAAGAAGTCATGTACAAATACCTAGAGCTTAAAATGATTACATCCTTTTATCTTTGGTTTTCGTATAATGACATAATTCAATTCCCAGTCAGCGATAACTAAAATTGGGAAATAATTGACTATTTATAAAGCTAGAAATTTGTCATTAAAAGTCAAAGTGCAGTTTTAAAGACCATTGTGATCCCAAAATTAATATTTTTGTTAGTTCTCCCTTCACCAAGCAATGATGTGTTTCATCACATAGGAAAACTATTTAGGAGCTTCATTTCTTGCAGTAAAACACCAAATATTGCAATTACTGAATTGCACATAAATATATCTATGGTGCATGTTCGAATAATGCCCTAAAATTACCATGGATAACAGGATTGCTTAATAAATAACAATCATCATTTGATATCAAAGCTGTGGGATTGAAGAAGTTTGATATTATTCATTAAGACTTAACATCTTTAATTTGCAGAGTTAATGAAATAAACAATTATTTTGGAAGACTTGGATGTGAAGTCTTCAACACTGAGGGACATAATTTTTGAAGTTAAGTTAATCTAAGTTAAGTTAATCTAGTTAATGTTTTAACAACTTGTGACCTGCTGGTACAGAGATTCGGCCCTATAAAAGTTCAATTTGACTAGATAAAGCCCACCAGCCTTCCTACGGAAGTTACTATTTCATAAAGACAGTCCGCTTTAACAACTCAATATTCCTAATGATACATATTGTGTACCATTCAGCTACCTTTGTCATACAAGGTGTTTTGTAGTTTCCCATATTGAAATGGCAATGGTAAATTATTCCCTTAGTTAAACACTAAGTAACACTGAATGCTTTTGATAATGATGTTAATCGACTGTTCGATAAGCTGGTATACGGTTAGGGTTTAGGATGTTTTCATTGCATCCTCATTGCTAAAGTTTCCTCTTTTTACACTCTATATCTCATTCCATGGTTATATTACTAGTTTTTACAATATTAAGTTATCCATTACCTCTATGTAGAGATATCTACTCTACTGCTTTGCAGGCACAATATCTTCCCCCTAACAGGGTACTCAGTGTGCTAGTTAACAAAATGCATTTATCATAATTACAGTAGGGGGACAGTCAAGGTCAGTGATGGGGTGTGACCAAAAGGGAAGGAAACTGAGTTGGGAAAATGGAGTTGAACAGATGGGTTTTGAGGTGTTTCCTGAAGGATGTGACAGAGGGGCTATTTCTTATTGGATGGACTCTTCAGTGTAAAGTGGGGGTATAAAGGAACTTAAGTTTGGGGGTGTTACATCTTATATTTTCGGAAGAGGTGTAGGGGTGAATTCATTCACTCAGTAAAGCTGATTGGCCGTGGTTTAGAATTTTCAACGTAATGAGGCCTATTTTAAATTGTACCCTGTACCTGACTGAGAGCCAATGGAGTTTTTAAAACTTAGCGTTATGTAAGAGAATTTAGAGGAATGGGTGATAATCCTCCAGAGTGACTTTTGAACCCACTGCAATCTCCTTAACTCAAAATCAGTGAGTGATACAAATAGGGAATTGCAATAGTCAAATCTGCTGCTCACCAAAGCATTTGCTAAACGACTGACCTTTTAAGATCTGGAAGAGGTTGGATTCTGTAGAGGTCTCTAGCATGAACTCTGGTAGACTTTATGACCTGTGATACGTGGTCTGAACAATTGAAGTTAGAATCAAAATTAAGATTAGAATTGACTTTAAATTTTTAAAAACTTTTTTTTTGAGGATTGGGGTAACATGGATCTGCTAGAAGATATTAGGACACTTATCTTGTTCAAGTGAGGCATTGATTATTGAAGTGATGGGAGTGATGCGAATGTCCATATTTACCAAATATTTGTTGCAATTTTACTACCATATTCTGTCAGACAGGGAGTCTGCTAACCTCATTGCCAGTCATCCGAATTACAGTAGCCCTCTGATTTGCCAATACACTTCATTGAGTAGTCCAGTGCTAAGGATCTACAAACTCCCCCACTCCAAGTTTTAAAGAGGTTTACTCACTACTCTGTATAATGATCAAGCTAAATTGTTCTTTTCTCAGATTTACTTTAGTAAATCACATATACAAACTTACTGTTTATGTCATCCATTCATATACATAAATGATCATGCATAAGCAGTTACCAAGATGGGGATTCCAATGAGTAGAATGAGGTGCAAGCTACAATAAGTTTGCTAGCATTTTTCAGTGTGATTAGCAAATGCCAAAGCTATGTGTTTGAGTCTTGTTTTGTTCTCTTTAGCCAATCTACTCTGATAATGCCTTGATGATGCTAGCCCCTTTCTGTTCCTCTATCATTTTTTTCGGAGGTAATAATAACAAAAAATATGAAATGACAGATATATTCCCACACTACAAAACAATTAATTTATTCTAATCTAATAGCATTCTAATTGTACAAAACAAATGTAAAAGGTTAAATTTTACAAAGTTATCAACAGTAAATGTCATATCGGGACAGATGTTTGATGCATTCAGCACGTTGCTATGAAATGGAGTCACTTATAAATATTGAGGGGACAGTCTGTAAATAAAAGGTTGACAATTTAATCCCTAATGTCTCTGCAACAAATGACAATAGAGAGTTTAAAATACCCGTTCCCGTTGTGACTGGTACTGCAAAGTGTCATAATGATGTCATCAGCTCACAGGTAAAACTTCATGCTTGAAGTTTTACAACGTGGAGGAGGTGATTTGAAGTTCATCAAAACTGGTAAAGTAAAACTGGTTTTGTATCTTTTATAACAGACTATATACATGAATATTGCAGAAAAGTGGGAGTTTAATATGCGTTTAAATCTTAATTATATAAAACATTAAATCAGGACAACCTTTCCTGGTAAAAAGTGCTGTTTAAAAAATTTGTAGAACCTTGGTATTTCTGTGTAAAACCATGGCCTATGAAGGTACGAACTACTTAATTTTGGTATGGGTGTGGGCATGGAAGAGTCTAAAACTTAAAAACTTTAATGTTAGTTTTTTTCAAATTTGAAACACGAGTTACTGTTAAATCTTTTGCAAATGAATGTGGGAAAGAAAGTCACCCTGAACTAAAAATAAAAAATAAGTACAAGCAATGAGTACTCAGTAGTATCACCCAAAACAATATATTCCACAAAAGGAAAAAAAGTGAATAGTTAGTGCCTTCACTCTCATCAACACCTAAGACTCTTGGAATATGAAAGAGGGTTTTCACTTATCCACGCCAAACGTGTATTTTAACTGAAAAGCCTCTCATATGGAACGTGTTTTGGCATACAGGTCATCACGTGTACGGGTATTTTAAATGCTCTAGTAACAGATATATATACCAGGGGCCGATTTCACAAAGGGACTTAAGTCCAGATTTAGGCTTAAATCTAAGATTTTGGTCTTAAATTTTGTCAAAAAACTGCTAAGTCTGTGGTCTTAGACTTAGCGGATTTCACAAAGCAGCTAAGTCCATGAAATTGGTATGTCAGTGGACTTAACTTTTAAGTCTGAGAGGTAGTGGGCTTAAATTTTGTAAAGAGGACTTAAATATGGCCGCCATAAACTTTTCTCCACTTCAAAATTTGAAATGGCTGTAAATAAATTATAATTATGCAGAACACCTCACTAAAGTAGTGTTTGGGAAGTTTATATGTGCTAACAAGGTTTTCAATTTCAAAACAGCACTTATCCTTAGATAAAATACATTAAAAGAAGAATATGTGGCATCAATATTATATTTTGAATAGATACAAAAGGTCACATGACACAGAAAACCACTGTGGTTATATGATAAGCTTGGACTTAGCTAAGTCACCTTTGTGAAATCCATTTTTCTAGCTAAGACCAAAGTCTTAGATTTAAGTCCAAGACTTAGCCACAAAAGGGACTTAGTTTAAGTCCTTTAGTGAAATCGGCCCCTATAAATATATGCTATGTTAACACTGAACATGTCTATGTCAACCTGTGTATGTGTGCAAATTGAAAAGCTCTATTTATCTTAAGAAGAGACAAAATTATTCCATAAAGGACACCAAATCAAAATGCTTTTGACAAAACTGTATTTATTTAAAGTATTGGGAATAATTGCATTTATAGAAAACTTGATTTTAATTGATATAACATGAAATTTCTAAATTTGCGGGCATTTTTGCATTTACATCAAACAGCTGCCACCACTAATTACCACATCATCAAGATCAAGTACTCTTTCAAGCAAAAATTCATCTTAAGGAATTTGATGAAAATAATTAAGTATTGTATACAATACAAAGTTAAACAAATATTTCACCATGAATATCACAGGTTTATTCATATGTATACACATTCAACATGCAAAATTTAAATATAACAAATATAAGTAGTAAATTTGTAAGCCAATGGGATTTGCATCAATATCAAGCATATTATCAGAACTAAATACTCTTTCATAATGCTCAAAAAGGAATAAATACTAATAAAATATTGTTAGCAATCAAAATTGCAAATAAAACATTTGTTTTTGTAATTTTCACATAAAATTATAAATGTTATTCATATCCTATCCTAACATAATTAGTAAGCACACATAAACCTTAAACCTTTAATATGCAAATATAATAGCAGTAAACACACACTGAAGCAAAAAACTAAAAGTAAAAAATTATACAAATTCTTTAAAAATAGATTAACACAAGAACACAGAGTATAATACCCCATTCAAATTTTTCATGCATCGTCTACCAAGTTAAGCTGTATCTTTTCAATATATGTATTTTAAATTACGATCCAAGAATGCTTGAATTTAATTTATTAAAAAGAAATTTCTAAATATGACAAGATATTTGCATTAATAGCAAACAGCTGCTACCACTGATCACTGGGAAGTAAACATCATCAAGATCTACTGCTTTATTAAGCACAAATTCATCTAAATGAATTAGATGTATCGTTAATGAATGATGGTATACAATACAAATTTTTAAAAATCCACTTTGAATATCACAGGTTCACTCAAATATCTACATAACAACAAACATACAAATTTAAAGCAACCAATGTAAGTGGTGAGCTAATAGAATTTATCAGAATATCAAGCAGAATTGAATACTCTTTTAAAATACTCAAGAAGTAACAAATACTAACAAATGATGTTCAGTAATACAATTGGAAAATATTTGTTTTGTATTTTTTTCAAGAAAATTATGGATTTATTCATATCCTACCATAGTACAATTAGTAAAACATATATAAAATATAAACCTTAAATATACAGAATATAATAGTAATAAATACAAACTGAAGCATAAAACTAAAATGTAGCAATTGTGCAATATCTTTAAAATAGATCAACACAAGTTCACAAAATATAATACCCCATTCACATTTTTCATACATTGTCTACAAATGTATTACCATTTAAATGTCTACTTTATATTTTAAATATATTTAACTTTAGTGGCTATTCTCAGCCCATTAAAGGTAGAGGTTTATAGTTGCTTGATCCCATAGGAATCTTTTATGGCTAGCCCAATATTAATGTTAGAAAATTCTTAATCTTATATGTTAGCCCAAATATTGAGACATTTAGCCACTTGCCTCGATAAATTGGAGCACTCCATTATGCCAGAAATCTAATTTAGATCCATTCAGATGGAACAGTTCAAACCTACCACATTGTTCAATAATAGAAAGTTATTGGGCTTTTTGGGCATCATTTTTAATGTGTGATGTAGATAGTATTACAAAGGGGAGATGAGAGAATAGAGGTAAAATGTCCTGCAAGTCCTAGAGATTGGGCATCATAATTGCTTAAGAAAACACATCTCAGCTTATAACATATAAAATGTGACATTTTCACATGAAAAATACAGATGGTATTCATATGCGATTCTAATACAATCAGTAAGCATACATAAAATATAAACCTTAAATAAACAAAATTAATAGCAATAAGTCTACACTGAAGCATAAAACTGATATGCAGTATCTTTAAAAATAGATTAACATTTCTCATGCATGGTCTACAAATCTATCACTATTTAAAAGCTTGCTTGATATTGTAAATATTATCGTAAGCTGTGAAATCAGGGAAGTGTGACAGTCACTTAACATTCAGAGAAGTGTAGCTGCACCATAAACAGCCCGTGATCAATTCGGTAGAAATCTGGTGTGTGCAGACTTCTGTGCTGTGTGCCTCTTGTTGTCTAGATCCCAAACACTTCACACCAAAGTAAGTTTATTTTATCTTGTGTTTTTGTCATTTATCTTGTATGCATAAAGTGTTACATTGAAAAATGCGATAATATAGTTAACACTTTTAGGGTTTACACTTTACATGTGGCTATTCATACTTCAAAGTCAAAGTTTATACTTACTTAATCCATTTGGAAATATTTAGCCCTGTTTTGGTTTTTATGGCTTGGCCAATAATAATGAAAAACTATGGAATTTTAGAAATATCTTAATCTTTAATGTGGGAAAAAATATGCAGGCATTCACTCAATTTCCTGTGGTGCACCATTACGTCATGGATGATGTAAATTAAAACTATTCAGCTGAACCAGTGTAGGTCTACCATTGTATCTAACAGTATATATAATTGTCCTTCTTTACCATTTTTGCTATGCCATATGGGTAATATGACAAAGGGGTCTGAGAGAAAGGTGGAATTTTTTTAAAAATTGAGATCATAACTGGGCGTTAAAACATACATCTTTCCTTGTTATATATAAAATTGTGACATTTTCACATGACAAACAGATATGATTCATATATTACAATAATATCGTTAATAAACAGACATAAGATATGAACTTTAAGTATACAGACTCTAACATTAATAAATACAAACTAAAGCATAAGATGATTAAATTGTGCAATTTGGGATAGACATATGTATCATTATTTTATTGTTTGCTTGACATTTTAAGTATATATTTAAAACTTTGAGGGTATGATCTTTATATATGGCTAGGCTTACACTTGCTTGATCGAGTAGGAAGTTTTACTGTGGTATGTTTTTATGGCCTTGACAATATTAATGAAAAATTATGCCATGTTAGAAACATCTGAATCTCTAATATTAGGAAAACATATGAGTCATTCACCCACTTTTCTAGGTTACCTTGTGGTGCTACACAGTAGCCTCACAGTAAACAGATACATCTCCAAAATGGGATACATAAGACAATATTTTCTTAGAAGTGCGAATTTGGTGTAAATGTATGACAGCATGATATCTTTCCACAAAATAGGTCAAAAGCACATTACAAAGATCTTGTAAGTCTTTTATAAAGACTTAAAACATCATGCCTAGAAAATACACACATACACATAAACTATTTTTATGGTTTTTATTCAAAACTTAGTTGTTTAAAAACCAGCACCCTGATCCACACCCATTCAAACATTATGCATTCTGATTAAAATTACTTTTATTTTACAGTGGTGGTCTGAATTGCAATGCAATACAAAGCTATCTTTACATCAACACTGAGCATGTAAATATGCAAAATCTTATAAAAATACAGTTATTTTTGAAACTTTAAAATTAACTTAATGAATACAGATAGTGAAAGCCTGTGTCGGGTTACATAATGCAGTGTGTTTTAGATACATTTAAACAGATCTAACATTAAGAGTGTAAATATTCAAAACCTACTATATACAAATACATATATTTAATAGGGAATGAGAAAATATTTATATCAAACAAATTTTACCAATAACAAATGTAAAAACATGCATAAATTCACATCAATTATAGTAATGTTAGAATTGATTTAAAGAAATACTGAGGGAGTGCAATAAACTAATTCAAAGACAGATATTGCAAAGTATATACATGATCACACTGTTCATTGACCAGTTTATGTATAACTTAATATATAAATGTACAACTATTTGTCAAATAATTCTGGTTTTTAATTTTTCAAACATGATATGGAATTATCACACACATTTTATAATTTTATAAATTGCCACAGTGGAGAAAACTTTTTACTCAGACACTCTGAACAGGGTTCCCAGTAACTTTTGTTTCCTTTATTTCTTCCCTTCTATATATTCTGTCAATTTTGTTAGATCTTTTTCTATCTGTAGAATTTTCTCAGACAGATCTGCTGAATTCTTCTGTAAACACATTTGAAGATTTTTAGAATGGTATATTTAAGAATATGTGGCAAGTCAATAAAATTACCATCAATTTATATCAAAGGCTCATATTTGCAGAAAAGGCCACCGAAACAGTTACTGAAATTTTAGAGATAAACCCACAAATTTTGGATGATCAGAAGCAGGAACTCAAGAAAATCAGAGAGTATTAATTAAGAGGACAGGACCCAGAGAAGCAGCTTAAGATAATCAAAGGAAGAAGCTAACAATCTGTAGCATAAGAAATATATGTTTCCAATCTATGTAACTTTTAAAAAAAAAACATTTATATTATTTATCTAGCCCTACAAATTTATTGCTTATAACAAATAACAAATCTTATTTTAGGACATCTTGTTTAAGTAGCACATTTAGTTTAAGTTTTTTCCCAGCCAGTGGCATAAATATGATATAATATTTTGGTGCAATGACATATCTAGTGTTTCAAACTGTCGCCTGCAATTTGAGGCTAAGTTCAAAGGTTAACTTTAATGATTTTATCAGAGCAAGTTTCGACTTCTGACAAACAGTTTTTAAGGATTAATTTATAAATTCTGTATTTAACACCTTTTTGCAACATTTTTTTCTTTATGGTAGCTACCACATCATAATTTTAATACCTGTGATGCCAGAAACATGTTACCAAGAGGCATAATCTGAAATTATAAAAATTAGATATAAAAAAGAAAAATTGAAATTACATAGGTTAAATATTCACATCTTTAAAAGGTAAAGCTACAAATGAATTTCTTGAGATATCTGGCCAGTGTTGCGTACACTAAAGCAACTTAAGAACTTTCAAAACTACCTTAGACATATACTAGTTATGTCCAGAAATTAAAAGAAGTACAGAAACTAAACATTAACATTTTAAATGATTTATGACCAAAACAATATGTAATACCTTTCGTTGCATTTCTTCAGCCTCCTCTTCTACCACTTTGTCAACTGCACAATTTTCCATTTTATCATGTCTGAAAGACTCATCCAAACCTAATTTTTAATTCAAAGAAATTAAAGATTATGTATAATAGTTTAGATTTCTCTGGTTTGTAATTTTGTATATGTATTTTCCTGCCACTGTTTAAAAGGGAAGGTCAAAAATGAGGGGCGATGGTCTGTAACATATAAGACATTTTCACGAAGCCCAAATGGTTAGAAACAGTGATTCTGGCCAAAACAACAGCAATAATATAAAAAGCATGGGCTCAAACTTGCTGTTTGTCTTACTTATATTTGTGATTATCGGACAACCTGTAAAGCCAGAAAATTCAGAGATGGCTAGAGATATTAAAATCTTGATTACTGTATCCTGCAACAATTGCCTACCTTAGAGGTTAAAACTACGATCAAAATCATTGTTTCTTTTGCTATTTTCAAAATATTTATAATTTTAAAATACTTAAAAATGGAAAAACCCAATAAAAAATCTGGAATATCTTGTGGGATCAATTCTAAGTTCAAAATAAGTGTAAGTCCTTGAACTCTGTAGGATTGACAGAGCTCCAGCTCACTCTATCTCCCACCATTTTGAAATGTTTGTGATTTTTACAAAATAGAACAAATTTGCAAAGGTGATGAATGTGAAAAATGAAACTTTCAAAATCGAAAATGTATTGAAATTATTTCAGAAATATATTTATTTGTTATAATATTTGTATATAAATACCCAAGGAATGTATTCACTAACAAGTATTAAAATTATTTCAACATTAGATCAATTTTGTAAAACATTTCAGGGGGCCATTACATTAAATAGCTATTCACAAAGCAGAGATCACCTGAACTGAAACGATAAAACATTTCTTTAAATTCCTGATACATTTTCTGTAAGCCATTTTTGTGTAGCTCGATCCAAAAGTTTATCCGAAATTTGATCAGAGAAATCAGATTAAAAGTTTAATGAATAATTATTTGAGCTGATCCAAAAATCTGATCAAATGTTGATCTTTTTGGCTTTATTTTGATCTGATCTTAACTGATAAATGTTAGTGAATACTGTCCCAGGTATGATGCATTTATTAGTCACCATTTACTATATTTTACCTGAACACTGTAAAAACTACTTATTTGTCTCAGGTGTGATGCATTTATTATTCACCATGGACTATATTTTATCTAAACACTGCAAAAACTACACATTTGTACCACTTAGCTGTAAATAGCGTTATAAGTATGCAATAGCCATGGAAGCTGTGAAAACATGTTACATACATCATTACAATGAAAATTCTAAACATCTTCTGCTTGTTTTTGTCACAGCCTATGCCATGTAGAAATTGTGGCAAATCTTAACACGAAATTTGAAGTTTCATTTTCACTTTTGGCCCTTACTATAGATATATTTCACAGATGAATTTTCAGTATTAGGTAAATATGGACTACTTTGGCTAATTACAAAGAAAATGCTAGGTAGAAATGTAAAAGAACCCCTGTAACTTAGATTTTAAAATTTTAATACACAAGAAGAAACATGCACAAACATAGATCATTTGGTTAATAATATATCGCAAAATATGTTCAATAGGCAAAAACTGGTCAATAAATGTACTAGAACAAATAAAACAAGATCTATAGCTGTTAGCTTCATTACTATCCATGCAAAAACATTCAAGGAAATCCATGCCAAGTGTGGGGACAAACTCAACACTAGCTATTTCAATATTTATTTTTGTTATCAAAGAGGACTCATCATGTTTACTGAAAATTATATGGAATGACCAATTCTCAGCCATTACAACCCTAATGATTTGACCATTCCTTTCAACTTGTGTTTTTCCCCAGTCTAATGCTGCAAATTATCATAAGAATAAGCTGATTTAAAACTCTGAAGGCTGCTAGTTCTGTTATAAATGGAAAGAAAAAATGGCAGAAGAGGCCAATTTTCCAAGGGAAAACTTCTGACCAATATTGTCCATACAGCACGGTATTATACCAAACCCTAATAAGTCCTGTGTAGACTCCTGCAACAAATTTTTATTTGGCACGACCCACTCAGCTCTATATTTACAGAAGAGGGTACAAGGAGAAAGTTGTAACAATGTTAAGATGAATGGTACATCCATTAAGATAATTTCTGAGAAAATTCAAAGTGAAACGATCATCTTCATCGTCTGATCTATTTAAAACAGAACAAAAATTCGCAAAGTTTTTAAACTGTTTAAAATGTGTGACTGGCATCAGTGGTTGTTGGTATTCTGGTCCAGACCTCTATGACTCAAAAGCCCATGGCAGAGTTCTGTTTTTTGACTATTGTATCTATTTCTCATGCCAAGCTTTAATCCATATAGTGGACTGTAGCTATACTAATTCAACATAATTTGGACAAAAATAGATGAACCACAATATGACCATCTGTATAATAAATATTATTTGATTGTTGGTAAATATTGACTCAAAAGGTCATTTGTGAGCTAGTGGTTAGCAAGTTTTGCATCTCATCACGGGCTGCCATGTCTGGGTGGCTTCGATTCCAATAAGTGGCAATGCTGAGGATCTGTCTCAATATGACCCTGGCTGCTGAACACGAAGAAAACCTCAAAAGTGATGGATAATTAATTCTAAAACACTTTCAATGTATATTTAAAATGTCATCACTTATTGGAAAAAGTATATTAACAGTTTTTCTGACTTGTTTTCCATTGCATTAAATCGAGAAAGAAATCCGGGAGAAATAATATTCAAATTTCATTCTAAAATGTAAAATTTAAGTAGGATGGAGGGTTCTAACAGGTGTTCATCTTTTAGAATTTTTTTCTAAAACTAGTTAGCCCACTCTTATACACTGCATATCATTGGAAAGATACGTTAACAGTTCACTTAATCGTTTCATTGAAATAATATCCATGAAGATACAAGGCCAAAACCATTACTGAAAATCAAGTTTAGTTTTCCAACTACTTAGCTCTAGAGCCCTCTGATTCATGCAACACATTTATAAATATTATAGTCCTAGCTTCCACAGTGAACGTACATGTGAACATTTGATGTATGCAATGTATGTAAAATGGTGATAATGATAACTACAGTTGATCGTAATTCATTGCAAAAGGAATTCTCAAATATTCAATTGGTGGCAAGCTGTATAAATTTTGTTTAATCTTACACTGAATTTCCTTGAGATATAACAAAATATCTCGAATACAAAACAAAATATCTGGTTAAAAATACAAACGTTGTCTAGGATAACTTCCTATGAAAATATTTTTGAGCAGTTGTCCAGGAAATACTTACAAAACAGATTATCTGCAAATTCTTTGGCTGACTTTGAACAATATTTAGATGCCACCTTGTCATAAATTTTCTTGCCCAAATACCATAGAGGATTGAATGGAACTACCACCCATGCTTGTAAGTAGTATTCAACATAAAGGCCATAGAGATGATAGTACCAGAACTTCAGTGATTCTTCTTCAGCCTTTTCAAAGGAACGACTGCAAATTACATGACAGAGAATGACATGGAATTATGTGTATGTGGAACATACATTGACTTAATTTTTGTTTTATAACCACACCGAGTTTTGTATTATCCCAGTCTTATTCTGGGAAGATTTAGCCAGAAGTTTGTAACCTGATAAACAACTGAAACTGACACACAACTGAAATAAATTATGTTTATCGATAGTGTTTCTTGTGCCTGCTTTTTCAATGTTATCAAAAACACAAGTTTCTCAGTATATTTTACATTTTGTAAAAGTTACAATATTTTCACAAAAGCACTTGTTGTTAAAACCACTTCTCTGAAGCAACTGTCTTTGTATGTTCTTTCTAGTTTATAAATTTATCACACTCATCAAGGTCTTTCCCATCACTGGATAGTCTGTGCATGTGTTTCTAATTTTATTGCTTTAACAACTTCCCCCATAGTCTTTCTAAGTCCCTACTTAAAAGACAGTCATACAAACATCTCCTTTGTTTCTTTTTTTTCTTTGAAACTCATTAAAATAATATTTCCTCAAAAACAAATGCTAGTAAGGATTAAAGTGTATGAAAGCAGGTATATGAGTAGACTATTATATCCTGGACACTTGGACACTTGTGGGATTATTCTGCCCAGTATCCAACCGATTTTGAAGACTTTATACAAAATAATGTAAAAACACAACAGTACTTTCAATACATTTGTAGTTGAAAAGACACAGTCTCATTTATGGATGTAGGGGTGTCTCTGTTTCTTGATCATAGTGCTGGACCTTGCAGATGGAGGTTTTTCATATTCTGGTACAGGGCTCTTCTCTGGTGAAACTCTCTTGGTGTTTTTCAGGTGAATTCCGATTGATGTTTTCTGTGAAGCTGTTGTGGTTATCTTCATGGACCTGTGTACAATCATCCTCATCCAATCTTTGAGGTGAGGTATTCCTGGGTTTTAAGTCAATTCAATTTCTTCTATATTGGTTCCCATTGGCAGAAACCACGTAGGATCTATCTGAAAGCACTTATTTGCAGTAGCCAGGTTCCCATTGTTGGCCCTTTACTTTTGGTTGTGGCCTGATGTACACTGGCTGGCCTAAACATGGAGGAGGCAAAGGTTTTGTGTGTTTGTCATAGCTGCTTTTCGTTTGTTGACGTTTCTTGATTAGCTTTTCTGTGACATCTTGACATACTTGAGGCTGTAGAAGTTTGCCTGCAGTTGGGATTAGTGTCCTTGTTCTTCTTGCCATTAACCTTTGTACTGGACTGGAGTCCATCCCAACAGATGGAGTGTTTCTCCAGTCTAAGAGGGCCAAATGGATACCACTTTTAGTCCAATCAATCTTCTTTATCATCTGCTTTGCGATCTTCGCAGCTGATTCTGCCTTGCCATCTCCTTGGCTGTGATATGGTGATGAGGTCACATGTTGAATGTCCCATTCTTGTGCAAACTGAGAAAGTTCATTGCAGCCTAGATTTGGTGCATTGTCTGTAGTTATATAATCAGGACTACCGAATCTGAAGAAATGGGGTTTTAAAGCTTTGATAATGTCCCTTGTGGTTGTGGAGTATAGCCTATCAATTTCAAAATAATCACTGTAGTAGTCTACAGTTATTAGATAGCTACTTCCATTCACAGTGAATTGTCAATAGCAAGTTTACTCCATGGCCAGATTGGTAAACCGGGAGTCTGTAGTGGCTCTTTTTGTTGTGCATTGACCATTGCTGCACATGTGCATTTTTCCACAAATGTTCTTATATCACTACCCATGTTAGTCCAGAATAGACGATCCTTGGCTTTGGGGCATCCTGTCAGAACAATGGTTTTAGTTCTAGCAGTGATGAATCACTATCAGATTCTTTGTGAAGTTGAGCTAAAGTTTCATCTGAACAACCCATAGTCTGTAAACTTCATTTTTAAGGCCACTGTAGAATACAACATAGTGTTTGATGTTTCTATTTGCACAGTGAAATTGCAACACACCAAATTTGTACTATGGAGCAAGAAACATTGAATGAAGATGCAGTCCATTTCACAAAAACACAAGTTGTTGTTAAAACAATTCTCTGAAGCAAATATCTTTGTATGTTCTTTCTAGTTTATAAATTTATCATACTCATCAAGGTCTTTCCCATCACTGGATAGTCTGTGCATGTGTTTCTAATTTTATTGATTTAACAACTTCCCCCATAGTCTTTCTAAGTCCCTACTTAAAAGACAGTCATACAAACAGATATTTTGTTATGTTTTGTTAGAACGTGTAAATTTACAGGATATATCAATACCATATAAGGTAGTCAAAATGTTACAATGTTGAACAAGATGTGAAACTAAACTTTGAGCTTTGGCTACAAGATATAAAACCAAACTTTGACCTTTGGTTGCAAGGTCATGTTGTATATTAAAGAAATTACTTCAGGTACAATGGATCAAAATATACACAAATATTTTAACATGAATAAATTCAACACTGAAATCTGACTAAAATAAGCCTTTGCAAGAAATAAACGTACAATAATACAGAAAACCGGGCAAGAAATTAGAGTTATATACCCTGTTTAAAGGTGAAATACTACACTGGGATGCATTGTTATGTCTTTTTTCGATTTTATTGTTTGGGTAGAAAGTGATACTCTATTAGCCTGTTGGATATTGTTGGGCAACTGCACTTTGTGATGTTATTCCATCCTGTTGTTCTGTTGGTTTGATTTAACAAAAAGAAAAAAGGTGTTAAAGTTAGATTTCATTTCAAGATAACACATTCTTCCAAATAAAAATGGCTTCAGAAAAACCGATACCCCACAGCCTTAGGAAATAGTTTTTGACACCATGAGATATAGAAGAAGTAAAATGGTATACAAATTAGCAGACTTTCGGAACAGTGTAATTATATAAAGGTGCCAGAGAAATAATGCCGTGTGAAAAAGATGCATGTGAAAAGTATTAAAGCAAGACAATTCAATAAAAAGATGACTGGACAAAAGAGTAAACTAAAAGTTATTAATCTGTAAAATTTATTAATCGAAGTATAACTGTTAATGGACACTACACTTTTCGGCAAAAATTCTAATAATAATCAGTTGCAGCAATATATATATATATACATTTTCATGATATCAGAACTATGTCTTAGATATAGCAGTATAAAAGATTCAGGCAGAGCCAAGGTCATAGGGCTTGACAAGGTCATGTCTATGCACATCTACAAGCTGCAACCAAAGACCCTATCAAATGTATGAGTCAAAAGATATGTTTTAAGGTGTTTATTCCTGGCTAATACTATTATTTCTGATTTTACAAAAATTGGGTTACATAAGTGGCATGTTCAAGGCATGAACTCTCCAACATCCCCATGTTGTGGCTGTGATTAGGTTTATTTTTGTTTCTCTTCAGGCTTTCTCTCAACTGGGGGGCTTGGTGGTGTAGCGGTTAGAGTTCCCGCCTCCAACCTCTGAGGCCGCCGGTTCGAATCTGGGGCCGGGGACTTCATCATGGAAAGTTGGTAGTTACTTGCCGATGCCCGGTGGTTTACAGTGCAGTATGCACTGGTTTCCTCCACCTGTAAACTACCCATTGCAATATGACCCAGGCTGTTGAACGTGACGTAAAAACAACAAATAAATCAAATTTCTCTCAACTGATTTCTCAAGTTTATATCAGAGGAAAGGGGACATTGAAATTTTCATTTTTGTTATAGCAATTTTAAGTTGCATTTCTAACAACATAAAGTGTGTTTTGTAAAGATAAACAGACATGATGAATGATGATTCAACATACTTAATGTTACATCTGTTTGCATCACAAAGACAGGAATGGGAGCCAAATAAAATTTTAAAAGGGAAAAGTGTTGTTTTAAAACACTTTTGGGGAGTTTATGAAAACAAATTCTGATAGTAAGTAAGCCATATGTTTGAATAAAAGTACGTTGTTTGAGTGTGAAAGATAATTTAAGTACTTCTAAAAATAACATCAATATACATCAATAGTAATGACATTTTATGCATGAATTGGAAAATTTAATTTGTTGCGTTTACACCCAGTATAGAAACTTAGTTAAATTATTATTTATCTTAACGTATCTTTTGACCACTATGAGCATGTTTTGGTTTTCAGAATTGTTCCTGTGTCAGTATGATTTTAGCATAACATTACATAGGTTAATGTTGGCTATGTAGGTTAATGACTTTATGGTTAATTTTATCCATATTGAACTATGACATTCACATTAAACAGTTAAAAGTGAACTAACACATGATAAATCTCGAGAACATTACTGCTTTTGGTAAGGACTAAAAAAAAATGCATTTTCTGTCTGAATGGAGAAAAATTATTCAGAAAAATTTATAAAAAAATGAACAATAGACATACAACGGATTGAGTGATAATATATGAACAAGCTGTAAGTAAGTAATACAATTAATGTAAGAGAATAATTATTGCTCTTTAATTTAGAAGGCAAACCTTTATTATTTGCAGTATCACTCATGAGCCAATGGGTAAAAGGGTCATGCATGCGCAGAGTCATAATCACCACATGGCTCAGGAATTCATTATTTGGGAAGTAGATGACAATTAATTACATGTGCAAAAATTAGGACCAAATATAAGAATCAGAAATACCCCCAGGGATAGTAATACAATCAACTGGGAGGGAGAAAAAGCCTGGGTGACAAAGCATGAAACTAAAACTACCCGAAAGGATTCAACAGATTGAAGATGACACCAGAGGAGAAAATATACATGGTAAATAAAAACATTGCGGCAGATTCTATACGACCAACAGTTCCACAACTGTACTTTCCAAGCCAGGGCCACATACATAATCATTCAAAAAAGGATGGCACACACACATGTGGTAGTTTTTGCTCCGCATCAGCAATATAAATCAGTGAATCCTAAATTGACTCCCATGGAACACACAAGTGGATTCAAGATCACGGACATGGACTTTGTTCTCTATCCTCACTGTGGTTGTAATGGTGGTGGGGTTGATAGGAAACACAGAATCAGATTCGTGAGTTTAAAGGAACCATTTCTTTCAGGAGAGTATTTGCAAGAAGATGGGGTTGTAAACAATCAAAATTTATATATAATACACTATAAATTTAACATGTACAAGCAGAGTATGATGAAGACTGACATAGGGCGTTGAATGTGTGAAGAAGTTGATGGTCATTGTCAACTGGCAATAGACATTGTATAAGTATTAATGTGAGGAGCACCAACAAGTGACAGCAGTAGACATTTCCAATGTAGATTAGTCGCAAATTATACAAGGAAAAGTTCAGTTATTTTTTTTAAGTAATGGATGTCCTTTGGGATAACAGGAACATAATTTGTTGATTCATACAGTTATTCAAAATATCATGTTCCACACCCAATGATAGGAGAAGGCTTAAATTAGACCTATTATATCAGAAGGATGACTCAGTGAACGGTTTTACCTGAGGGTCATATATAGAGGACACAAATTTTGACTCACTTCACTGAATCTTGATTGTCTCATAAATACACTTCAATTTTAAAGAGGGTACACGTTTGATAAAACTGTCTTTAGAAACATCAGAGTTCACCAATTTTTCGAAAATGGGCATGAGCTATTATAGCCAGTTTTATCTAGTTATTAGCTTTCAGTGACGTGAATGGCAGAGGAACATATTTAAAATTATTATTGTCATAGTGAGACGAATTTTGCAAAGTGAAGGGATATGTACATGAGACTATGTAGATGATATATTTGGGTGAGTTCCTGGACATCAGGCAAAGAAAATTTTTAGCAGCTCACTGATAGTCAGGCAGCATAGCTCATTTATTCAAGGAGTTGTGCACTTTGTGATAAAAGCACCAAACTTCCCAAACATGTAGACCAACATAGTACAAAAAACCATAGTGTTCACTGGAGGATCTGGGGATGGAAACTCAACGTTAATACACCAACTGCTAGAGTATCACTCAGATATGCCTTCTGTCACCAGCAGTATCAAGAATGTGTCTTTTCAAACAGCTAGGGTAACTTTGCTGGCCGGAGAGGTCAAACTGCATCAAGAGGAAGAATGTCTGGCTACATAAGGCAAGGCAGGTTCTAGAGGGCAATAATTGGGGCAGAAGATAACATATCATGTGCCGCATTTTACGCCAGCCTTCAGCCACCAGAAACTCAACCCATCTGTCCCACCGTACTGCTTCCGATGTTCCAGGATGATCTGACACTCCATAGATGTAGTGAAGAATGCTGTGCAGCATCTGAATCCTGGTAGACACTGGTGGTCACCTTTGATCAGCCTTGACCAAGAAAATTTAGTGCAAGTGGCCCGAGGACTATGGTGAAGACAAGGTTGTGCTGATGTTTGACAGTTTCAATTTTGAGATGGCTACTCTGAAAACCCTTGGAGACTGGCTGGATGGGAGTGATTGGGTGCAGGCACAAGTTCAAGTTCTTTACTACCTCCAGAATGGCTACTTTTCCTGCGCGCAGCTCATGTCATCCGCACAACACGAGCTCACCAAGTCACTGCAGCTGCACTCTTTATCCTGCAGCACTGAGCCTATGACCGCTACTGTGAGAGAGAATCTACAGAGGCAAATGATCAGCTCAAGTTTGGAGTTACCAGAGAGGAGAAGATGTCCCTCAGTTCCAGTACTGGTCAATCGTGGTGGAACTGGAGCTGCTGTTGCAAATCTATGTGTGTTCCCTGCAGGAGACATCCTTTGATATGTACTTAGATGCCTTGACAGAACTTCCTGGATGGTTCCATGCCCTGCACCACACCAACTATGCCAAGTGGATTCCAGTTCACTTTAAGGACATGGCTGAACTTCCAGAAAGACATCCAGAAAAAGCATCAGAATGTTCAGAGATTCACAATACATAATACAACAAAGGTCTTCTCATCAATCCCAATCGACCAGCCACATAAGCAGAATAACAGCTGCAACTTTTGGAAGCTTTCATACAGTGGTTTGACATTGAAGACAAGCAAATTGTAATTACTAACGGGGAGGAAGTCTTCTGCAAGCCTCTACTACTGCCAGATCTAGCTTCATTGACTCATTTTAACCATGTGGAAGCAGAGAGCCGAATGTTGCTCCATGCATCTCATGCAGCCCAACATGGCCAGCAAAAGATTCTCATCTGAACTGTTGACACCAATGTTGTGGTATTGTCTGTGTCCATGGCTCAGCGTCTGCATCCAGAAGATGAACTGTGGGTGGCTTTTGGGACTGGAAAGGGATTTCTGATATCTTACAGCTCATGAAGTATCTGATGCACTTGGTCCAGAGAAAGCACGAGCGCTACCGATGCTCCATGCACTCACAGGGTGCGACACTATCCAGTTTTGCAGATCACGAAAAGGAGACTATCTAGGCAGTGTGGAACTTGCTGCCAGACCTAACTGAAGCTATCATCTGCACCTTAGTTCATACCTTGAGATGTTCTCCACACCATTGAGAGGTTTGTCATTCTGGTATATGTTAGGACATCCACATGCACAGACACAGACAAGGCTCGAAGGAAACTCTTTGCAAAGAAACATGATATACGACATATTCCACCAACCAAAGCTGCTGTGGAGGAACTTGTAAAGGGGACAGCATACCAGGTTGGTCATGTTTAGGGCCAGATGCTGCTCCCTGCTCCGTTGCTGCCACCAGCAACCAGTTGACAATGGATCATGAGTAGGGATTGAGGGTACAAGCCATACTGGACATCTACCTGAAGCAGCCCACACCTGCTGTGAACTACTTTCATGCAAATGTAATAAAGGTTGCTTGAACTGCTGCAAGTAGAAAAAGGCTGCACTTGGCTGCACTGCCCTGAGCCAGTGGGAAGGAGAGTGCACACAGAACTGATCATGCTCGTCACTCATAACCATGATAACCTACTGCTGAAAGGTCTGCAGAACATTGCAAATTATGAGGCCAGTGAGCATTTGCAGATACTGGGGATGGGTCAGTAGGTCTGGTATCTCAGTATTGAGAGCATTTTACTGAAATATTGTGACGAGATTTTAAAACTGCGAAGGAAGAGTTAAAATATTAGAAACATACCCAAAATCTGAACAAATTATAAGCTTTTATCCCCAGATTTCCGTCTATTTGCAGACTTTTATAGCTACACATTGAGCAAAACTGCCATGTTTTGGTTACGACACTTTATAACCTAAATCGCGCTTGATAACACTTATAATGGAAAGAAAACTTAAAATATTTTGAATAAAAAGATATCTGAAGAAATTACACAGGTTTCCCTCATATTTTGTCCATTTGGGGACTTTTATTGCAATGTCATTAAGACGAAATGTCAATTTTTTTTATTACGGTGTACTAAAGCACGAAGTCCCAAAAGACTTCAGTATTCTTTCAAGCAGTGCTTGAAAGTACATGTACATGTGAATGCAGGTAGGTTACTATAGCAAGTTAATGGTAATACATGTATTATTGGTTCTATAAGAGCTTTTCCATAAGAACTATAACAGTGGTTAGTTTTCACGTAAATAGAGTGAAAAGATGGGTTCTGTTAATGGCATCACTAGAATAAAACTGGTTCTGGAATTTCTGTTTTTTCATGTTTTCTGTCCATTTTAATCATGTTAACAGTGAACTCAAAACACGCACACATTATTTTGCATAGTTTATTTAGAGCTTATAATGCCAGCTGACTCCATTTAAAAAATCACAAGACTTCTTGGGACCCTATTCCAAACATTGCTTTAATTTAACTGGCTGGCATTTTGGAAAACTGCTGCTATGGCCATCAGGGACCAGATCTGCAGTGGCCAAATATCTAGATCTGTTTTCTAAAACTGTGTCAAGTTTGGTGCTTTTATCACAAAATGCACAATAGGTCAGCTATGCTGCCTGACTATGAGGAGTTGCCAGTCACACTACTTCGAGATAAGAAACACTTAATTTTAAAGGAGTAGTAAATGTTTTGGCAAGGGCATGTTTGTACCCATCCAATGTTACATTCCCTTGAAAAAATGTTATCATTCATGCAAAGATTATCATCCCTACCTTTCTAAACAGAATGTTACCTTATTTACAAGGTGTTGCCTCAGGTTAGGACATAATTTTTGTAAGGATCTACAATGTTCTTTTCACCTACTAACATGAATGTATATTAGTGCAATCTTTAAAATTATTAATCAACATGGAGAATATATTTGTATGGATGCCTCTCTTATGTGGCTGATAGATATATGGTGAAAGAAAGTTTATACTGTTATAAAATCTGATGATATAAAGAGGGGGTAGGAATATAGGTCATTTCAAACTAAAATACATATTTTTGGATATTTGGCCTTGGGTGGAAGAATAGGGAAATGAGGCAATTTGAATCTACTGTGAAAATAGTGCCATTATCCAAATCATAAACAAGTTGAAAACACTTGACAAGTTTTTGAGCATGTGAATTATGCATTGGCACTTAAGCAGGGTTTCAACAGATTTAATTTGGCTCATTCAGTGTTTGAACATCACATCCTAAAATTTATCTAAATGCAATTTTAACAATTAAACAAATTTAAGTCATATTAAAAGGTGTCTATTCTACAAACCATATTGATATGTTATTTCAGATTAATTATACTCTCACTGACTACATCCCATATGCAGTGGCCTCTGCTCTCAAGGTGCTTGCTTTTTGGATGATATCAAATTTGGCACTACTTTGACTCTGAAAGACAGTCATTCTAGATGTATATCTAGGTCACACAAAGTCAAGCTATCATTACGAATCGCAGGGCCAAAAACATTCAAAGATCTGACCAGAAACATGTTGTACAGGTACCATTTTTGCAAAATAGAGATCATATGTGTCCTGTCTAAGCACTGAATTGATAGGCAAGGAGCATCAATCAGGTATTGCTGTATTTATAACGAGCCGATAATGAGATTAAGGAAAAAATCAATAGATTGCTGGGAATGGGAAATCAAGGTTTGTGCACACTCCCCACTCACTCAATTTTAATTGCCTGATTTATATTGTTCATAGCTCTTAATAGTGCAATTGTATGTTAGGGCGCTGAAAATGGCATCCATCCCCTTATGGCGAGGAGGATGGCTGCTGGATGTGTGTTAAGATTTTAATGCAATATATATTATAATAAACAAGAATACAAGATGTTCCCAAATGGTGGATTTTATTTTGATGCAAATGCCCAATGAATGAAAAAAGGAATTCATGTTAATACCCAGGAGCAAGACAATTTGGTCCTTTGCGAAATCGGTCCTTGGCAAATCTGCCCCCTAAAACCTCAGCCCTGGGCAAGTTAGTCCTCAGGTTAAAAAAGAAGTATTTCAACAACAGTACTTTCATAGGGCTTAATCTCTGTCATACGTGAGACTCTAATAGTGACAGATATTTCATATGCATAGTGTATGAGGTGAGCATGCATTATGTTTTTAATGAGAAATAATGACAGATAATTACATTATATCAAGGATGATTATTACTTCAGTAATATTTAGCAAACGTGCAATTAACATATATCAAAGATTTTTTAATTATGTAAAAATGATGTCTCCTTTCCCCTTTATTCGCTTATTTGTGTTAGTTTTATCAAAAGTGCAATTAACAGTACAATTTGACCAGGATGTTTTAATTTTGTGACCAATTTGATGGGAGCCGATTTGGTAAAAAGCTAATCTGTCTATGATTTGTTAATACCCTGACAATTGCTTAACTGGCCCACCAAACGACAGAAGTCGTCCTATGTTACCCACTGACAGGACCAGTCTGGTCCTGAGCATTTGCTAGGTGGCGTGACATACTTCGTTCCTGTCTAGACAGATTGACGTCATATCATCTGTTCCATTGTCTAACTCTCTATAAACCCCTAACTGATGTCAGTTGGGTATTAACTTAATAGAATAACTACTACTTGATAGACGGATCAGTTACTGGGAACTGTATTAGAACGCATATACTAAGGCTCTGGTGGCCTTAAACAGGACTCCAGTTGGTCCAAAAGTACATTGCAGGCTTCCAGGTTGCTGCCAGCGTACCCATGATGCACCCCATTTTGGCAGACTTGCTCTGAGGTATGGATAGAGAGGAATGTGTTCTGTCCCTGGAAATCAAACCTCCCAAATGAAGCAACTTGATATTTCTTTTTATAACTAAATGCAGTTATATGCAATATATAGATATATACAATTCTCCTCAACTAAAAAGGGCTACTAATGGATCTGCTGAGCAGCCACTACAGGACCAAAATGGAAGAGCTCTTAATTAGGCCAGGCCACATCCTGCAGATAACTTTGTGTAAAGGTGTTGTTTGACTTCTAATGGCAGGCTGATAATAGCTCTTCAAAGATTCCAGATTGGAACGCTCTTCAAAGATTCCAGATTGGAAGGCCTTAGAGGCAGCCTCATATCATGAGCTTTAACCTGGTGCAGTGTAAGGTTTCCTGGTCGGAGACCTGATAGCACAGGACCATAGTGCAGGGAAGATGTCTTTATGGAAGCTTTTCTTGAAGAATACAAAGACCACCTCTTTGTTCTGACTGAGATATGAGATCCTATCCAGGTGGTAGTGCAAGCCCTTGACTGGGCATAGTGACTTGTGTTGTGCACTTATCCAGAGTTGGGCCCAGGACTGGAATAACCACTGGGTTCACATGTCTGGACAATCTTTGGCCAGCTGGTTCTTGGAAATAAATTTGAGGAGGGGTACAGAAACACCTTGGACCAGTATTACTGGTGTGTGATGTTCCTGCTGTGCCAACCATGTATCTCACTCCTGTATTTGACAGAACCCAATGCAAACAGGAAGACAGTTTTGAAGGTCAAATGCTTCAAGGATGCCTCCTTAAGGGCTTCATAGGGAGCCTTTTTAAGCTGTTGCAATATCAGAGACAGGTTCCAAGAGGCGATGCCAATCCTACCCTTAGGTCTGTTTCTGTGAAAACTATCCAAGGACGAGCGAGACTCTCATTTTCACTGACATTGTTGACTGAATTGTCAATGTGGTTGGTAGTGCCTGATGTGTAGCCATCTAATGTACCTGGCTGAAACTTCCTGTCCTGGAACACATACAGCAAGAACTCGTCTATGGACATTATAGGTGGTACCCTAAAGTCCACCCGATTACTGTGGCACCACTTTAAAAAAATGGTCCACTTTATCTTCATAGACTGATCTGGTTGAGACTCTCTTAAGAGCCTCTATTCCTACTGCCATTGCCTCAGAAAAACTTTTCTCCTTGATAGCGGAGAGTCTAGGAGCCAGAGATTTAGATTTAGGTTGTACCTTTGAGGAACTGACTAAATGGGTGGATCAGAAGATAAGGCAGTCTGGACAGGCACAGTGGGATTTGGCTCAACATGGCTACTAGATCCCCGAACCAGGGCATGTTAGGTCACCCTGGATCAATAAGAACGATTTTCCTGCACTGGGGCGTCCAGTAATTGACTACTGCTTGAAAGACATAAAGGACCACAATGTATGAATGGTCTGGCATAACCTGGTTGTTCACATTCAGCCAACCTGGGATGTGTCAGTTTTGAGAATCACCTTTTTCCCTGACACATTAAATGATTTTGGGATTGGCCCACCAATTTTCTCAAAATTGGTGCAATCTGGCCCCTACACGTAGATCTGAAGCATCAACATATTTGTGATATGGGATATTTGTGACATTCTAGACAAAAATTAAATAACCTACACAGGAAATATCTTTTACATACTTCAGTGACTTTACTTGTTTTACAGCAACGACTGGGTGTTTTTCTTTTATGGCAGTTGTATAGCAAAATGTACATGACCTGCAACAACCGGGGATGCATTTGTTGTATTGAACGATTTAAGTTTTTAAAGAAGTTTTTCTGCTCTCGGTTTTTGCCACACACTGATGTTACAAAGTAATTGTTATTTATAAGATGACTGACCCTTGGCTGGTAGAGATGTGTTGTTGCTTGACTTCCCCTTGTGTGTTTTCCCATCACCACAGGATCAAATAATTTTCACGGCTGGCTGGTCGAACTTACCACTCCCATAAGTGACTTATCCAACCTTTCATAAGGATGATACTGACCTTTCTTTTGGCCCTTGTTCTCGTATTAAGCAATGTCCTCATCCACCTCCTTCAGGGAACCATCCAGAAAGCGGTTGGTCATGTAAATGTTGGTCTTAGTGCAGTTCCTCAGTAGCCATATTCATCTTACTGGCCG
Source organism: Sabellastarte sp. h YS-2021 (assembly GCA_964017235.1). Classification (NCBI taxonomy): domain Eukaryota; kingdom Metazoa; phylum Annelida; class Polychaeta; order Sabellida; family Sabellidae; genus Sabellastarte; species Sabellastarte sp. h YS-2021. Next base: position 110,983,256 of record OZ024933.1, read on the forward strand.
ACTTGCCCTTGCTTTGCTAAGTCTGTATAACTTTCAACTAGGCCTGCATTTTATACTGTACCTTCTTCAGGCATCTATTAAACCCTGCGGCCTGGAGGTGTAACTAGACTAACATTCGGCCTTCTCACATCCCCTGGGATATGATTCTAGATGCTGGTAGAGTAAAGGTAAGTTTAGAAAATCTGGCTACCCAGCTATAGCTACTTTTCAGTTTTGAAGATTCGTTGTATCAGAACTGAACTGGTAGCAGTCTTGATGTACTGGTCAACCCTCCAGCCTCTTATCTCCTAGAAGGGCACCCTTTTGCTAGAGTGACGTTGAGCTTGTCCTACTTCTTACACTACCAGTTGTCTGTTGAACTGTTAACTGAAATTTTACCTACTAGTTGCTATTTTGGCCAGGCAAACTCTGAGGTAGATGTATCCGTCAGGTATGTGCTTTCCAACCCATGTAATGCCTCTTAATATCTCTCTGTTGGTCTGTTCCTCTAAGAGAACTTGGCCAATATCAACTGAAGCAACTCCCCTTACTCTGCTGGTAAAACAGTAACAGTGTGATCAATGGGGTAGACATTCAAACCAGTGTCAATCTCAGAGATGGTATGATGTGTGGCTGCCTCAGTAATGTACCAGGCACCCGGTGCTGTGAAGCAGGGACCGAGTCAGTGCTGGCTTGGTCAGTACACCAGGGTCAATCAACATGCTGACGCTGGTCACCAGATTGAGGTGGGTCAACAGGCTGAGGTCGGTGCTATGAATGGGGCAGACATCTTACTGCACCAGCTGGTGGAGCTTTCGTCAGTGTAATTTTCAGTCTTGAGAAGCTTGGTTCCTGTTGAAGACATTGCTGCCAGCCTAGAGAAACGTTCTGGCCATATTTGATCCAAGGCATGTAATTTACTATCATGAGATGGATTGCAAGGGATAGAATACTTTTTGGCTTTACCCTTGTCTTTGGTAACACTTTTCTCAAGTGGTTTCTTATTCCTATTCTTCTTCTGGTCATTCACTGCACCTAAAACTGAGACTAAAATTGGATCTATTAGGGTAGAACTACTGTCATCAGCTGGGGTGTCAGATCTGCCAATCTGGCTATCTCGCTTTTGTTTCCTTAACTTGTATGAGGGTGGCCAGTTGTCCTTGTTGATCAACAGTCAGAATATTACAGTGAATAAAATTGTCTTCTTTAAAACACAGGGTCGGTACCCTTACCCTTGTCACCACAATGTGCACACCGACTGTTCTGGTTACTGATAGATATAAAGACTTGGAGCAAGTCTAGCATATTCCTTACCCTGTCTGACTTTCATCTTAAGTGTTTATATTAACTGAGATGGTTGTAAAACCCGGAGAAAAATGAGGTGACGCCTAAACAAACTTTGCTATGAACCTGTGACATCATCAACCATTATCTATGAGAAAAACAACATGTCGACTTTTCACAGGACTCGGGATTTTTACTTTTTAGATTGTCATTTGTGACTCTTCGGCCATATATTTCTTAAAAACAACCATAGTTTCCATTTCCTTAAGTGTTTATCCATTTAACGATGGTGAATTCACAGTTTTCATGAAAAATGCTTCCTACGACCTTTAATAATAAACTGTACATAGATAAATCTTACATTGCTTTAATCAAATCGAAAAAAAATAATCTTCCGCAAATCAAAATGTACTGTTGGATTTCACAAGATGTTAATGAAAAGGTGTAACATTATCTCATTCATTATCAAAGCTAAACGGAAAAAAATGACTCAAAATTATTTAGTTGTAAAGTACACATGTAGTTAGATGATGGGAGCCATACAAAATATTATGAAGTAAAAATATTTTTAGTAAAATATTATTCTAGGCAAGTACTTTGCAAAGACTAAATAGTACCTCTAAATTCAAAGATAAAGCCTCACTTACTGAGTGATTAATAATTTAGACTTCTAACCATTTCTTTCTCAATGGTTTTTGGCTTAAATGCAACACATTGAAGATAAAGAGCTGAAAGGATGTCCAGATATGACTTTAGCTTTTGAATAATGCAGAACTTATGGTATCTACTGCGTAGTCAATTGATCATTTGGTCCCTGGGAAAAGTTTCATCTGATGGACACTGGGGCCTGTCCCTGTGAGATGTAATCTGTTAAATGGTCAATTGCTGGGACAGAATGAGTTATTGGAAAATTAATGATTAGTCCAGTAGCTATATCATACAGAAAGGTCAATGCTAGGGTATTAGGTTCAACTAATAGCCAGGACCATGTTGGTACAAGTCCTCAGCATTGTCACATGTGGGAATCAAACTCACTGAAGTAACAGCCTGTGATTAAATGTATCATACAGACAATATATGACTGAAGTATATGATCCATAAAAACAAACCCCCTTACGTAACATTTGTTAAATTAAGTAAAAACTATATTTTAGTTTGCAAATGAACAAATTTGTGAAATATGTGTTTTTCCAGAAAGTAACCCTTTGTGTGCGCGCTTCTCACTCAATTTGGGGTATTACAATGTGCCATATATATTACTACATCAAATAATATCTCACCAGAGAATGAGATAATGTATTGGCAGTCACTGAAATAATGGGATCTTTTGTGTAAAACTGGGAAAATGGCCTACCAGGAACCTGATAGGTAACATGAGTCTTTATGGATTTCATTCATCATTATAGTATAGGCTCTCGTTGGCATGTTATGATCTTTATATTCAAAATAATCTGACTCTTCCCTTGGACCCATCTTAAATTGAAAGGGTATTCTCTTTTGATTGGGACAGTCTGTATTAGTTTGTGTCTGGTAACTTTATTTGGGGTTTTAAAAACGTTTGAAAGGAAATGTTTGGCAAAGCTTAAAAATAATGGGTACGAAAACCATTTATAATAGAATGTTTTAAAAACATTTTATGTTAACCATTTATAAAACGTTTAATGACAAATGTTACAAATGAACATAACATGTCTGAATAATAATGGAATCAGAGGTCAAATTTAATATCTTTTTAAGGTTTCTCACTAATGAAAATGTTATTTCATGTCTAAAATTGTAAGATAATGGCTTAGAAATTGTGCCCTCCTTCAATTCTTACTTTAACAGATTGCATTTGGGGCAATTTTTTACAAAGTATTCTAAATCCCTGATTATTGCTCACCGCCATCTTTGTTTGGACATGTTTGAATGTGAAGGTTAAATAAGCATTATGAAAATATGGATTTAATAAACTTATTTTGGAATGTTTTTAAAACATTTGATAGAAAACATTTCAAAAACGTTTTAAACTGATGGGTATGGAAACCAGTTGCTATTAAACATTTCTGAAACAGTTTCAGAAAAAACATTTACTCAAGAAATGTTGTTTAAACATTTTATGGGTACTGCTTATCAAACATTTCATGATGAATGTTTGAAAAACATTCCCAGCATAACCTTTATTTCTTCAACTATTTATAAATGTTTAAAAATGTTTCAAGTCAAACCTAGCTTCTTGAGTTATTTTATGAAAATTTAATAAACATTTTCAGTAAAAGCATTTTATAGAGAATGTTTATAAAATGTTTTTTCAACATTACACCATAAACATTTCCAAGTAAATGTTTAGAAAACCATATGAAAGGGTTTAAATACGGTTTAAAATGTTTTGTAAATGTTTAAACCATTTTAAAACATTTCAAATGTTTACTGGGTTATTATTTGTGTTCAAGATGTTCTTTGGTGAAACTTGACAAACTGAGATGTACTAATATAAGTTTCATCCCTTGAATATCTTGTCTTAGTTTTCACTATAGATTGCTATACATGTATTCAAGTAACATTAACCCAAATCAATTGAGATATTCTTGCTGAATTCATGTGGATCAGTGTAACTGCAAACTTCACTTTGCACAATATATTGGATAAAATAATGAATCAGTCATTCAAATATTTGCACATCACCAGAATGAAAATATAACCTTATTGGCAGTTGTAAATTCACTTCCTACCTGAATGCTGCAATCAGTAAATTAAGAAGCAATATGTTGGTAATCATCATAAATAAGCCCAACAAAATTGGCAGAAACCAGTCATAGCAGTGTTCATGGTCAGTTGTACAATTTCTTGGTGTTGTTTCCAGACCTTGTAATAAGATGACAAGATTGATTAGAACTTAAATATACCAAATTACAGTCAGGTATTTGGGACATATTACAGTAGTAGTGCCTTTTTGATGAAAAATATAACCTCGCTTTTTAGTTTATAGTTCCAGCTTTTATAAGATGTTGAAAATATATTTTGTACATAAAAGCTTAGAAGGCTGTTGTTTTATGTAAAACAACAAAGGTTGCTTCAGATATAGATTTATTTTATTATTATTATGTCTTTTCAATAATATGCATAATATCCAATAAAATAGCAATGTACAAATGTAAAATAAAATAAATTAAAAATGAATATAATCTCAATCATATCTGCAGTTTTTTACATGTTTCCATGAGTTTTTGACAGATTATAACACAATAAAACAATCTTCCAAAATATGTCTATGTTTATGAAAGAATATTCATCTAAACCTGTCTACTTATTTCATACCCATTCCTTCATGAACTTCATCCACGAATATCTCTCCGAGCATTTGCCAGTATCCACGCCACAAAACATTGCCTAGTAGACGCCACGAAGATTCTGTATTTGGGCTAATGAAGGCCTGGAATGCCACTCCAAAACTTATAATGAATACCATCATTATTAGCATGAAGAAGAACAGGTCTTTCAACTAAAATACCAAATGCAAAGCTTTACATTTAAGTCAATTTATTAATATTGTTTTTTATATTAACACATTTACAATTAAGGTCAAGTTTTGATGAAGAGCTAATTTCTCTGTTTTCATTACATGCAAAAGAATACACTCAAAACCATAACAACCTGGTGGGGTTATAATAATTCACAAGTAGTAGCACTTAAGTGGTCGTCAAAGTAAAATACCACCTTATCTGAAGCACTGTCTGCATTAAGTAGTCCAGAGAATTGATGAAACAGGTATAGATGACAATGGCATTCATCACTGAACTGTACACTCAAGTTGAAATAGGTATACATGATACGTTTAATATAAAACATAACCCTCAGTCTGACAGCTAGAAACTCACTCTTAGTGGCAACTCATCAACCAGCTATAATTTGTGCCCCTCAAGGTCCACTTGTTACATTTGCATCAAGTTATTTGTTTTATAATGGTACCCATTTTCAATTTTAGTGCACATTTTGCAAAGGTGGTCATGCGACAAAATGCCTTATTAAAGACAATTTATGGCTGGAATTTATGCTTTTAACAACTATTACATGCACCGATATACATTACACTTATAAACAGAACATAATCATTCTTTTTGGAATGTAAATGCTGTAAATCACAACTGAAGTTATTCTAGAACACATTTAATACATGGTAGTTGTCTGATTAAAATCTTGAAAGAACAAATTTAAACATAGTTTACTGCTGCATGCAAAAGTAAAATAAAAGAAAATCACATCTTATCAGTCAACAACACTGTTTTAAAGTTTTTTATATGGCACTTTTAGTTCAAAAGATTGTAAAAATGGTATTAATTGTTAGTACATCAGTTAGTCAGGAATGGCTGTCAATGTTTACAGGCTGATCGGTCAGCGTATTACCCCAACCTATATATTCTGGCAAAAATGGCAAAACGGTCATATGGCAATATCCAGAATTTCCCAGGTTTTTACCCTCAAAGTTATGTACTAAACATTTGCTGACATTAAAGTGAGAATACATTAACAAAATGAATTAAAATTAATGCTCATTTATTGTATTTATACTTAAAGTAAGTATTTTTCATATTTAACTTGATTTTACTAGGGACATTAAAAGTTTTCTGTAATACGTATAAATAGAATGAAACAGTTGGGACTTACAGGACACACAAGTCTTGTAATGAGATCATAAATCGAAAGTAGTGCATGTATTGGTTTTGTTCATGCTATCCTAGGTAAAGGAAATATGATATTTGATAAGATTTGTACTAGTCAACATAACCAGATTACTGATCTTTAGATTGACAATAAAAGTACAAATATTCTCACCATTTTAAGAAGATGTTTAAACCAAATTTATGTGCAAATGTAAGATACTATATGGCTATATCTCCCTTCCATTGAGATTTACTTGTGAACTGATTATAACATTGACATTTATTTAATGTCTTTATATTGCTATAACATTATACCTAAATTATTAAAAATTATTTCATTAATTGAAAATAAAATAAAATGAATAAAAATTGAAAGGCCTTTTGGAAAACAGGATGAGCTTCAGTAGGCGAAAGGTTAAAACTGTTATATTTAACCACTTCTCTCTGACTTTTGTAATCATACGGTTTAATCCAGTCCATGTAACATACACCATGCACTAAAGGACTTTCTTATTATATCTCTATATTTTTGAGGGAAACAACAACAACTTTGAATTCATTCACAACCAATGAAATATTGTGATATCAAGTTCCACAACTAAGGTTACCACATGTCAGAATATATATTGTTATAAAGTAAGTTTAAATTGTTAGAAAAGAAAGAAAGATGTACAAACCAGTGTTGTCATAATGGCAATTCGTGGGCCCAACTCCTTCCTAATATATCCAAAACGCAGGATACGGAGGTAGCACAGCAGGATGAAAATACAGAAAAGAATCCTCACCACTGCAAAGTCATTCTTTTCGATTGTGAATCTCACTACCGCAGTCACCTGTGTTTTGAAAAAAATTTTGCCTTTACACTACCACTGGGAAATAGAAAGCTCCATTTAGGGCCAGCTTAGAACACAAAAACTTGTAAAAAATTTCGTAAAAATATCAAGGAACATACCACTCACACGTTTGCCCATCCGTTTGAAAATAGTTGAAATTGATACTTAATTTCATTTTGTAGAAATTAATTTAGAGATATGTAAAGTACCCTTTAACAGTTAATATGCTGCAAGAAAGCATCAATGTATGCGAGTCCTTTTACTGTTTTTTATACCCCACAGCCCTTAAGGGCTGTCGGGGTATTGTTTTTACCCATGGTGTTTGGAAAGGTGGGTGGCTGGAAAAAAATTGTTCGGGCTACATCTCCGTGTGGGAAGTTGATTCTTGATAAGGACATTGGTTGGGGGTTGTAGGTATGTAACGTCATGGTGTGACCTTTATTTGACGTTTGACCTAGTTGTAGCGACCTTGACCTATAAAATCTTGTCCAGGTTATATCTCACAAACTGTAAGATGTAGGAAGTTGGTACTTCATAGGGACATTGGTAGGAGGTTGTAGGTGTGCATCATCATGGTGCAGTCTTGATTTAACATATGACCTAGTAGTAGAGACTATGAGTTTGAAAATCTTGTCTGGGCTATTTATTGGATTTAGTAGGGTACTGAAGGTTGACACTTGGTAGGGACATTGGTTAGGAGATGTAGATGTGCATCATGGTGTGACCTTCAACTTTGGCTCTACCAAAATGTGTTCACCTGCAAGAATTGAGAGATGTTTCTCGTATGACAAAGATATATAGATTGCTGCAACTGATTAGTATATGTACTTTTGTATAATTTTGCTATTTCCATTGACAGCTATACCCCAATTAGTAAAATTTACAGCTTTACCTGATTAATGCTGTTATCTTGCTATTGAAATGTCTTGATTTAATACCTTATCAATACATACTTTTTCTTACTTTTAAATGTTATTTTCTCTACTTAAACATTATTTGGAGCTTTATATAACTGACACTGCTCTGAAAGTATCCGATCTTTGTACTGTTTCACTACTTCTATATTTCATGGTGTTGAAAATTATTTCCACAGGATGTGGGGTATGGGCATCTCTGGCTGTGGGGGTATAGCCACTACGTGCTGGTCAGAATTGGCACTTGTAAAGACACTGTGGCCTGTGACCACATACACATTAGGAAAGTCACAATGCAGTGTGAGGTTTCAGTAAATAATTTATTTAGCTGTAACGGATATTAATAAATATGCTGTTGACAATAATTCAGTTTTAATACAATTGTTTCTGTAATGTCATGAGAATGTATCGAGGTTCAATTGTATATTTGTTCCACCATCACCTTCTGTCACCAGATCCAGTCCCAAAAAAGACTTACTCAAAATTCTAAAGTGTTCCCCGTCCAAATCCTGTGACCTTGAACCTATTCCTACTTCACTAATCAAGGAATGTGCCGATATTAATAATTTGTGTCGCTTTTGTATGAATTCACCAGAGACTATATCCCATGTGTTTATCCAGTGCCCAATTGTGCATAATTTTTGGCAAAAAATCAAGCAGTGGGTTCAGAACGAAGTGGATTTATCTTTTTGTCTAAGTGTTAAAACAGTGCTCCTGGGGCTTGTAGATAATAAACAACTGGAAATTATATTCTTGCTAGTCAAACAGTACATCTTTAAAGCTTTAGTAAATGATACCCCTGCGAATTTCACTACCTTCCAAATATTTTTCAAACAAAAATATGAGGAACAACAATTTTTGGCAGTTATCTCCCTTACCGACCAAAAATTTAAGAATAGTTGGAGTTTGCTTTCTCTTCTTGCCCGGGGCATCTGAGGTATTTTTTTTTTCCTGCAACTTGCTGAAACTTTTTCCACTTCTCTTTATTAATTTTGTGTTGTTGTTAAAAAATAGAAAGTATATGAACATTGTGTTTCTGTTAAAAATGTTACATTCTTTGTACCCTTTGTATGAAAAAAAAAAAGACAAATAAAAAAAAAAAAAGGAATGTGCCGATATTCTCATAACCCCCATCACAAGTATTGTTCATTATTCAATCACAAAATGCATTTTTGACAGCTGTTTTGAGACGATATATGTTACCTCCTCCTTCTCAAGAAGCCGAGCCTTGATAGAAATATCCTTAAAAGCTACAGGCTGGTGTCAAACCGCAGTTCATATCAAAACTTGATGAGACAGTCGTGGCAAAGCAGTTGAAGTACTTCCTCTCACAGGAAGGAATCTTAAATGTTAACCAGTCTTCATACAATAGTTCCAACTGCACTGAAATTGCGTTGTTAAAGATTGAAAACTGAGATATCTCTCTCAGGTGACTTAGGAAAGACAGTGGGCCTAACATAATTAGTCCACTCTGTGGATTTGGATACCGTTGATTCCTCCGTTTAATATGATTGCTTGCATGACTGGTTTGGTTTAAATGGTATTGTATTGCTGTGAATCAAATCTCAGCTTTTAAACCATAAACATGAAAATTAAAATAGATAACAGTTTTTATGATACTATAATTCTTCTCATCGGTGTCTCACAAGGATCCCTACTGGGTCCTGTCCTTTTCACCCTCTACACTAGTCTCCTCAGTCAAGTCATTTCTAAATTCAGTGTCACTCAGAAGTCTAACATATTCTAAACAGCAGAGGTCAGACTGCTCTTTGCTGTATTGTATTCAGACTTGATAGAATAAGTAATGTTACTCCCTATTTGGAAAAAAATCCACTGCCTTCCAGTTCAACATGGTATCCTTTTCAAAACCAACCTTCTGTTTTGCAAGGCTATCAACTTTTTCCAACCCCCATATCTATCAGCTTTAATCAGGTCCAACAGTCTTATTCGTGGAAACATGCTATCTTTTTCCTCAAGTAACCCCAAGAAGCGTATTGGTTAGTGTGGCTTTGCAGTCGCCACACCAGTTGAATAGAACAAATTACAACAAACTGTAAGATTCCAACAAACAATAAATGGTTTTGTAAACCAGCTCAAGACTCACTTGTTTAGACTGGCATACATCACCTTAGTCATACCCCTGGCTGGTACTTTTTGAGTATTTACCCATGTCTGTCCCTGGACTATCCCTTTTTGGACTTAAGCACATTAGCGGATCTCTATAAATTTTGCACTCTATAAATAGTTCTATTATATTATTATTATTTAATATTATTGTATTTGAGAGATGTTAGGCAGTTTGAAGTTTAATTAGAGAGGTTGTAGCACGAAGTGTACTAGTTCTGACATAGGATAAATAAAATAAACAGTATCTCAAATCCCAACAGCAAACCATTCTTCTGACCATTCAGTGCTAACATAAATATTTTCAATTTTGTGGTAAATCTGAGCCACTCTCACACAGCAAGCAGCCTCTGTTACTGATGGGTATGCATTCGTCATACATATGCGCACATATATGTGTTGATCCCAGTTTGTAAAGTAATGTGGTTATTATAAAATGCAAAATATATTATCTTTATTTGCATGGAAAATGCTACAGTTCTGATTTTAACGTATGTACATATTGTCAACACTTGTGACTAAATATCATTCAGGGTGAGTATATGAATTGTTACTTTACAAACAAATTTATAAAAAGATGAACAGGATGCACTCGGAGAGGGCAAAATGTTCGACTCGATGTGACCAGCCTCACAAATGTTATAAAGTATTGTATTAATGACCCTCTATTGTTTGCATTTGAAGCTATGCAGAAAGATTCTAAAATGAAACCAAACCTGAAAATTAAGTTTTAGTAGATTTCTCCCCACTGAGGAACACATGCATACTTGAAGACACACATCCAGGCACTGAATAAATATTTTGTGGGTATTTAGTCAGTTCACAATAAATAAAATAAAATGGTCACAAAGTGTACTAGAAACCACTGAGCACAGACATCTACCATGGTACCATTTCAAAAGTTTTGAAAGTTTTTTGGTACCCAGGATATTAACTCAATCTTCCCTAAAATCTAATCACTTCTTCCCAAGGCTAGCTCCTTCATTTTAAAATATTATCATCAAAATATGTTCATTACTTTTAAAGAAATATTAAGTAGAAAGCAAAAGTCATTAAAATTACTTTGAAAATAGGACCTCTAAAATTCATGATTTTTTATCGAAAATATAATTTAGATCTTTCCCAAGAATTAGTAATTTTTTTCTGTGGATATGTCCTACCCACAAAATAATATAAAGATGTGTTAATTAGTTTTGGAGTGATCTAAACACCAAAAACAGATAGATAAACAAATGGACAAATTAACATACAAAAATGTAAACTCCTGTTGGAGATAAAAATATTGGTGTAAGTCACTTGGTGAAAATCACTCAGGGTAAACTTTCTGGAATGAACTGTTAAGAAATTGAAAGAAAAATAAAAGAAAATGAAAAAGAAATTAATAAAAATGATGAATACACCATCACTCTCTTGATTATCTTTATGTCATTGTAACATCATTACATAATGACATCATCAGAAAGCAAAATATTGATTCACTTATGTGATGAGTAGAATCAGATTTCTAGGTATATGCCCAATTGAAAATAAGAAAATTTCTCTCCAGACTTTATTTTTCAAACAACATATACCAAATTTGGAAGAATTTGTCTGTACCCCAGGAAGTATCTACCTACCAAATTTGAGCTCAATTTGTTGTTAAAGTCTCTGAATTATAAGGACAAAACGGTGCACAGACAGACAGACAAACAGAAACAAACTTATCAGAACTGACACTTTGCATCAACGTCATAATGTGACGTCAGGATGATGTCTCCAGTGAACAACGTCCATTTTGCTGTACTTTGACAAAAAAATTAAACTTACGCCTCTAAAAATCATATATTTGAGTTCTGTAAAAAGGGAAATCATTTTAAATATATTTCCTTAATGAAGGCACAGCTTTTGAAAAATATTATTTTGTCTTTAATTATGATTTTGATATTTATGTAAACTTTTGTTAGTTTTCATTTGCAGTCGAGAAACATTTGCACTAGAAATATATATCAAAAGTACACAACTTTTGAATGATTATTTCTCCTTGAATAATTTGTTCATTTTTGTTCTGTAAAAACTATATTGGTGTGAAGGTTATCAGCAATTTAGTAAAATGAAACTAAGAAATTTTTTATGGCCTAACATTTTAATATTTGCCTGTACTTAAGACACACATTACAAAAAACGGATATTTTGTTGGGGTGGACACTTTAGGGGTAACCCAAGTCATTACTCTGCCCCTGGAATTACTTTCCACTCTTTCCGGCGTTCAGGTGCTACTTTGGCTTTTAACTCTAATGTTAGCATGCAGGATATTCAATCCCGTGGCACCTGGACATCAGACTGCGTCAGGAGATAAATAACCCAAGATTCCAGTCAGTGTAGGAAATTTGTTGAAAATTTCTGCAAAAAGCTGCAGGCACGGCTTGACAGTAGCAGATCCTGCAGTTAATTTGAATAATTTTATATTTTTCTTTCTTTCTTTTAAAGTAATCTAATCTAATGTGGTCTCTTATAGCACTTAATGTACATCAAACACATCTGAACATAAACAAGGTAAATAATCTTAAGTCCAATAACATAGGCAGGTCATAATAAAGACACAGGGATGATGGGAAGGCTATATGGGAGAGACTTTTGTGAAACAGGTAAGATTGGAGCTTTTTCCTGTAGGAGGTAATAGATGCTGAACTGTGTATATTATCAGAAAGATCACTACAAAACTTAGGAGCATCAAAAGGAAAACTATGACCAAAGTGTTTGACTTGTAGAGTAAAGAGTGGAAAGGCGGAGCTATCAGGTATTGACAATCTGAATACTCGTTAACTCGTGTTCTTCAATCAGCTTGTGCTGATTGAAGCTTGATTAAAGTCTAAACAGAAAGTTACAATAGTCTAAATGACTACTAACAAAGGCAATTGCAGCAAAGACTACCAGTTCATGAGTAAGATACTATCTTATTATACCTAGGTCATGCATTTAGACAAAGCAGGCTTTACAAGTCTTCTGAATGTGTTCTGAGGACAAAAAGTCAACATCAAACCACACAGCTAAGTTTTGACAGTGTCAGGGGGGTGAAGAAGAGTTCCAAGAATTATTGACAGGAAAATGAGAGGCATTTCTGACACTGAAACCTAGAACCAAACAGAATAAATTCAATAAGTACTGTTAACAAATAGCAGATCTGGTACACAGATGGCGTTAATTCTGCCATACCATTAATTCCGCTCATTCGGGGGTATATGCATTAAAATAGGTTTTCCAATAATATTAATGTTCATGCCATACCTATTTATTTTCTACACACTGCACATAAGCATGGTTCCCATTCCCTTTTCCAATTTAAATTCCCTGTGTTTTCTTTGTGTTTTCCCTGTGAAGTTTATATTTTTCCATGTAGATTTTATAAATAAAATAACACAATCGTCAAAACATCAAATGTGACCTGTAAGTCGCAACCCGTGGCACGTGAATACAAATGGTTGTTACTCTATTCTGAAGTTTTCAAATTCCCTGTATTTTCCCTGTGTTTTTCCAAAAATTTCAAATTCCCTGTGTTTTCCCTGTCTGGAATTACTTTTCACAATTTTCCCTGTTTTCCCTGTGCAGTGGGAACCCTGATAAGGAGCTGAGGTACATATTAACAGGTATAACTGGTTATACATAAAACTCACGTATCTTGTCACACAATTCTCTGCATAAAAAAAATTGTAACAGGAACTTAAGTCATGGTTTGTAAATTAAAATAAAAATAGCAGAAATCATTAAATCATCTTCAGGTCAATAAATTGTTTGTGCAGTAGCAAAATACCCATTTCTTTGATTTATTGTTTCAGAGCAATTAATTATTTCAGTTTTTTCAAAATTATGCTTACTACTTTCTGCATATATTACATGGTTTAAGTGCATAATGCACACATACAGAACATTATTATGAATGATAATAACCAAGACATTAAAGCAATAGTTACAATTCTGCTCTTGCGTGAGTGTTTGATTTTGAAAGCTAGTTTCTGATTGGGCAATGGTACACAGACTCGACGAATCAGAAGAGAGATATGAAAAGCAATAACAGTACTGATTACACTATGGCTACTGATGTAAATCCTCTAAAATATGTTGAAAAGCAAGGGAAATATATGGAAATATATCTTTTTTTGAAGTTATCTGGACAAACGTACTGTTTACTTGTTAGAGTTACACAAAATAAAATAAAATAAACTTGTTTTCGCATCTTTTTCATCTATTTCTATGAGGTTATATGTACATCGTTGCTTCCAATAGTAGACAAGTTTCTTCGGTGAGTAGTTGTTTTGACTGTTTCCCCTGCTAAACTATATGCAGAACATGAGTTTACTGTTAGCTGGATGCATCAAATAAAATAAGCTCACTTCTTTTTCACCTATTTCTATGAGGAAATTTTCATAAACAAATTTCTTCTGTCAGTAGTTGTTTTGGCTCCACCGACTGGCTACCAATAAAGATGCAGGACTCCAGGTCCGGGTGGAGACAAAATTTCCAAACCAGACCATATATTTGCCGGTCTCGGGCCACCAGTCCGCCTTGAATTTCCTACACTGATTCCAGTGCTTCTGATCAAGTAGCAATAACCTTCCAAAGCCTTTTTGTCACTTAGACTACTCCTACATTGGGTGTTTGGTGTGTCTATCACCTAAGTATTTTAACTTTCCTGTAAATACAGTCTTCTAAATTTATCCTAAGCTTAAGATGATTTTAACTTGTTCATCTTGTTCTACACCAAACTCTTCAGTAAACCTACTTTTCAATCATTTCGTCATATCAGAATTTAAGGTCACCTTAACTGCCCCAGTACGTATTGTACAATCCTTTGTTTTGTAAATATATGCTTGTTTTCCTCTACGATTAATCCTTATCAGTCCATATGTGCAGTTCTTTAAACACAAATAAATGGTGCATCTTATTTGTATCTGTAAAATATCAAATCTATCATGTTTTCAAAAATTACAACTTTACCAGATATATGTACATAAAATCTTAACTAAATCTGGTTTAATCTTTTAGTTTGATATCTTAAAGTTTTAAGGCCCCCTCACTTCATATGTAATATCAAGTAACCATTATACATAAAGTAAAACACTTTGAGGTGGCCTTAATTAAATGTTGGTTAAAATGTATTACTGTACGTAAATAAAACTTGAGCCTGAGGTAATGTGCATTTACTAAATGTTTAGTGCTCTATATCTCGACAATCCTGTGTCCTAGTGTTATTTTGCAAATAGTAACAGATAGGCAAGGGCTTGTACTTTTATCTGTGCAATTTTGAAGTCAATAAGATGCATATTTATTTTACAATTAAATTTTATAACAATGTATATCTACCTATACATCCCATGTGTTAGCACAGACATGTTCGTTCAAGCGTGATGTTTTGCCGTCCAAACCATAATACGTAACGTTGTGACGTAAGATGCAAAGTATCAATAACTCCATCCTATCGTCGAGCGTTAATAAATCATATTAGCTAGCACATGTACAAGGAATTTGGTTTCCTATGCACTGTTTCTGAAGGTCAAAAGATGAAATTTATTTCTAACTTTATTTACCTAACAAAAAGTCCAATGAAATGTGTAAATAACAAAAGAGATATTCCATCTGTATTATAAGTGTATATTAATCTGTACATGTACACTCGTGGACTTGGCAATTAACTCTTATTCTGGGGGAGGAGTTTCAACCTGTATTTTATTTGGTAGTTTTGTTTAATTGCCACTAGTTTTTTAAGTGTTTTTTTGACAATGTGAGTTCATTTATCTACTCTGTATTTGGGTGAATTTCCTTTTTAATGATGAAAATTGCAAATATAGTGTATAAAAGTTTTTACATATTTGAGGCTCAAATCACAGGTAAAGATTTCATTTGGATGATAAAAAATAACATAGCATATAAGATCGCTGTTAATATCAATACATAGCAAACACACATTCATGAGAGTGGGATATGGTCCACTGCATAGCCCTGTCGGTTAAATGGACCAAAACCATTCAGGATAGAAAATCCATAAAAATTTTGAAAATTCCTTCTCTGGGAGCTAACCCCATTTGCCCAGTTCAGGCTGTAAAAAATCTCCTAAAAATCTCTCCTGGCTCCAAAAATTCCCCCCTTTTCCAGTACAAATCCTCAACAAAATGGCTTCCACTTACTGACAACCAGGTCAGACGTCATTTTAAATCATTATTGCTCAAACTCAATCTCCAAGACTCCAATCTGACATTTCACGCATTCCGCCATTCAGGTGCCTCATTCGCCTTTAATTCCAATGTTCCACTCCAAGATATCCAGAGTCATGGCACCTGGACGTCGGAATGCGTCTGGAGATACATCACCCTTGACCACAATGCTTCTGATCAGGTAGCAAAAACTTTTCAAAACCAACTCTATCTTTCCCCTACTTCCTAGTCTGGGGTTTGGGGCTCTCAACTCAAACCTCTACTCATCTCCTTCTTTTCATTCAAAATAAATTAAATTTCTATTAAATTTATATTCAAAACTATCACCTGTGAGTCAAAAATTCATACATCCATGTTAAACTTAAACATGAACTTAAACTCACAGGTCCATATACAAAAACCTAATTTTGAGGTCACCCTAAACTCGGTCATTCCCTAAAAATCATAACCTCAACATCCCAAACTTAGGTTGACCTTAACTCTATATAAGCTTGGAGCTAAGGCCACCCTAACTTCTTCACATCTAACTTCATTGTAAAATTTTAACTTTTTACCTCTTTTAGGGTCACCTCAAACTCATGGATAGCTATGCTAATGTCAGATTATGTATAAATACAAACTAGTTACTGCTATAGCCATTGACAGTATGTATAAAAAATGTAAATAATTGGTCAATGGCTAATGTCTTTCAATGTGATCTATAATAACTAAAACTCACAATTGTAAATAAAATATAGAGTAGTACGTGTTAATGTATAATAAAATAGTATATCCCCACCCTGGGGTTTTCATTGATACTTTGACCCAACTGGAGGCAATGTGAATGTGTATGACTTTAGTTATACGCACCTCATTGCCTCAGTTTTTCAAAACAGTTATTCTTGTTTCTGTACAGATAATTTCATTGGTTGACCTTTTGACCTAGGGTCAGTAGTTTCCCGCTTAAAACCATTTTAGCTTCACTTTTTATTGAAAGTCAAGCAAGGCAGTCGCCATTTTACAGAAACTAAAAAATTGTTAAGTCCCCACTCCCTCCCTAGGACCTATTAATGTCATGTGTTAGTATATTTTCAGAAATACATGTTAAAGATTTACTTCATGGAGGTGGATGCAACATTCATGAAGTCTTGGGTTCAAACCTGAGTAGCAACCAGCATCTATGTCAGTAGGATGCAAGTGTAGTCTATAATATATAAATATCAAAAGTGGTGTGTGTGTGATCAGTGGTGTGATCAATGTTTAAATGTGATCAGTGACGTTGTTCTCAATTGTGACCAGACCTTCATGGATCAGCAAGGACGTTGATGGGCACCATCCATCTCTCAATCCTCACTTCCCCAGGCGGCAGTGCACAGTATGGAACGAATGATGGAGGCGTTATTGGGGCTTTGCCTTCCCTCTTCCGTGTGTTCCTGCCTTGTGGACATGATAGCTTTCAGTCATTATGTAAAATTGCCAGTTTTTCCTTCATTATGGTGTGATAATGGTGCCCCTCTTCTGCTTCCAACAGTGGGCTATGTGACTTTTAGTCGTCCCCAGATGAGCTTGTGTCAGCTGCCATGTGAGAAGGTTGTTTCCCGATATATGTCATTGCGTCTAAGTCAGTAACATTGCTCTCTCGACGCTTAACTCTATTGTATGTGGCTGCATGTCAAGCCACGATGACTGAACACATAAGTTTCCATCCATGGCCACGTCGATGGAGGAGGACACGTCTTCCCAATCACAGGCTACACTGGACCAAGGACTGAACATTAAACTAAATGTTACTTACAGTGCTTTAAAATCTTTCAATGGTGACATTTTAACTGGCCACTGGGCCCTTTTATTGTTTTAAATATAAATGCATCAAATGTGGACTGAATTACAAGGAATGTATTATTGTTTTGCCCTGAACTCTTGCATTATATCATTTCATTTATTGATAAATGATACATATTTTATAGCATATCATATCATATGTAGTACTATTGCATGATATTATTTCATACATGGAATAACTATACTTACGTTCTAACACAGCATAATATATGTAGATTTAGGCATATGCCTTCTCATGTTGGAGCAAAAAGTAAAATACATGCATAGTTTATTTAAATTTTACATATTTTCTACTGCCAACTATGTCTGCTATCAACAGCCATGCTTGCTTTATGTATATTGTCTGGTCATGTTTTATATGTTTGTTTTACTGTCTTTTATTATATCACACACACACTTTACATATAACTTAACGACTTTTATAGCTCTTAATCTCCCCCTTGTCTTTTAATCTCTATCCTTCCCTATATCTAGGGAGATTCAAGTATTTAAAAAAATTTTAACTTATACTTTTATAGTTCTAATCCAACACTCATATGTTACCCCTCAGCAAGGGGCTCTCAACTCAAACCTCTACTCATCTCCTTCTTTTCATTCAAAATAAATTAAATTTCTATTAAATTTATATTCAAAACTATCACCTGTGAGTCAAAAATTCATACATCCATGTTAAACTTAAACTTGAACTTAAACTCACAGGTCCATATACAAAAACCTAATTTTGAGGTCATCCTAAACTCGGTCATTCTCTAAAAATCATAACCTCAACATCCCAAACTTAGGTTGACCTTAACTCTATATAAGCTTGGAGCTAAGGCCACCCTAACTTCTTCACATCTAACTTCATTGTAAAATTTTAACTTTTTACCTCTTTTAGGGTCACCTCAAACTCATGCATAGCTATGCTAATGTCAGATTATGTATAAATACAAACTAGTTGCTGCTATAGCCATTGACAGTATGTATAAAAAATGTAAATAATTGGTCAATGGCTAATGTCTTTCAATGTGATCTATAATAACTAAAACTCACAATTGTAAATAAAATATAGAGTAGTACGTGTTAATGTATAATAAAATAGTATATCCCCACCCTGGGGTTTTCATTGATACTTTGACCCAACTGGAGGCAATGTTTTAAAATCAGAATGTCTTGTAAGACGATCATAAGTGTATTTAAATCGTTTTTTCTTTCGTTTCCAAATTATTAGAAAACATGATAAAGACTTGTGTTGCTGCAAACTGCACCAATCGGTCAGAAACAGAAACAAAGTAAGATTTCATGCATTTCTTAACAAGAATAAAGTGACTTTAAGGTTTCCTTGCATTATAAAGGCTCCCAGGTTTAAGTAATACCCATATACCAATTATGAATGATAATCATGAACTACTTTTGTAAATTTTATTCATGAAAATGGAAATCTTAATGTTATTATTAGGAAGGTATTGCCAGGAATTCTAGGACGCCATAAAGTAGATGTACTCACCATAGTTTGGAACACATGCACTTTAAAAATTTTGCTGAAATGCGTAATGGGGGAGTTCCACTGGGGCTGTCTTGTCAGGAACTATGGATTTTTCGAGGGTTGTGACCAATGTTTACAGAGTTGGTTAGGATCAGTTGTAGCTCGTAGCATGTTGATTGGAAAAATATCAAGCATGTTTGGTTTATTTAAATTGAGCATGATTCATTAAATTAACATTTTCTTTCTTGTCTTAGAAAAATATGGCTTTGGAAAGTCCTTTATACAATAGATCAAAATATTTTATAATGAACCCACATTCTGTGTAAAAAATGGTTTCCTATCAAAAGAATCAATCATGGAAAGAGGAAAATCACAAGGATGTGATCTCTCAACCTTTCTATTCATACTCTGCATTGAATACATGTCTAATGAATTTCCTAGAAGCTTCAATTTTTCTACTATAAAATTATATTAGTTGGAATCCTATATTACATTATATACTGATGATGCAACACTTCCATTTTCAAACCGTAAACAGAAACTGACAAAGCAGGTACAGCAACGGACAATATGGGAAGTGTATAAGACAGGCCAGCTTCATTATACTGACCCACGGCTTCTTGGTTATGAAAGCTCTGTCTATATAAGACTTGTCAGTTTGTGCATTGTATCATTTGAAGTCTGGCATCTGACGGATTACATCTGGCAGTGTTGTGTTTTCACAAATTAACTAGGATTTAGTGTTGAGATACAAGTTTTGTTGATAGACTTTTATTTTTTACAATGATTTTTAAAAGAAAAGTGTGTCCTAAAAAGGGCAAATGAGTGAGAAAGATAGAAATCCCCACAGACACACCCACGCACACACACACAGAGTTTGAGTGGATGGATACAGTTGCTGACATACTGAGGAGGAGAGAGGAGAGGGAACAGAGAGAAGGGGGGGGAGACACAGCAACAAAAGAGGGAAGAAAGAGAGAGGGAGGAAGCCAGCAGGGAGGAAACCATACACTCAACAGAAGAGTGAGTAGCCAAAAGGCGTGCAAGGGCAGAGAGGAGACGCACAGAGGGAGGTGTGACGGAGATATCTTAATCGTACTCTAGGCACCAGAAAGGGCATATAACAAACATTTACTTAACAGACTACTGAGGGGTCTACTGTGGAATAGAGGACCTCTACTACAAGACCATTGAGCACTTTAACAATAAGGCCAGGAAGGAATGCCTGTGCGAGAGATTCACCAACAGATACAAGCTGTCTGTCAACGTGTGTAAGACTTGGTTCAAATCCCCAAGGACGGCAAATTCTCCAAGTCCAAGTCTGGCCAGACTCGCTAGGAAATAAGGGAGTGGCAGAAGTGGATTCAAGACATATTTTACTTCTTGAAGATACTTATCAGATAAAAGGGACTCAGTAAATCTCCCGGCTTCATGTCCATGACCAGAGGAAAAACTGTAACTGCTGCCTCAGCACATGGATAGTACCAACATGTAGACACCACAATATAAGCTTCAAGTACAAGCCCCAGCACAGTTTCCAGCGTTCAGCAGTCAAGAAGCAGGTCATGGTCCAGTTTGCACACATGAAAACCATATTGTCATCTTTTCTCAGGCCATGGCAGGAGACCACCATAACAGCCTTCTGCAGCTACCTGGCATTTGAGTTTGAGGCCTTATAAAATAGAGACTTCCAAACATTCAGAAACTAGACTGTGAAACATTTAAGTGACATCCAGAGTACTGCAAAGGAAAGGAGCTGTCAGCCCCAGCAACCTACACTTTAGAAGATCCAGGAAAACTTCCACCTTTGTGCCGCAGGCTTTTTAACAATGACAGAAACAGCACCAGTTGGTTGAGAATACACCATTACTATTCCAGAGACTGAGATCCCAGTAAGCCAGGTCATCCAACCAACTCAGCAGAGACATGTGTCACCTAGAGCACCCAAGAGGCCAGACAGCAGACAGCTTCCTCTGTAGTTGTTGAACACCAACAAGCTGGACCTTTAAGGCTGCTTACTGTGACATTGACACCGATGAAGCACTTTGGCCCATTTACACTTGCCTGAGCCACAGGCGAAAAAGTTCACACAACATATCAGGATTTTCTAGCTTCTTTGGGAATTTAAGTCAGTCAGGAGCTACCAGGAGATCAACACACCTCAACTGTTTTCACCAAGTGACCCGTATCAACAAGCAGTGTCTCCTTCAAGCACAACCACACAGCAAGAATATCAGCAGCAGCCAGACACAGCCTCCCCAGCAGTCAGCTGACCTCAGACAGCAGCAGAAGTAGAACCAGTGCACTTGCCTACAATCGGTTCTTTTCAGGACCAGTGCTTTACAATTTATAGGACCTTCTCAGGACCACACAAATCTTCCAATTACAATTATTCAGCTAAATGTTTGAAGAAAATTCCAAACAAGAAGCTTTACACGGTCCCAAAATAAATACATAACCTTCAAACACAAATAAACAAAATTAGTGAATGGTTGAATGTGTGAGTGATTGAAAATTTAAATTTAAAAAGTTCAAATGATTTAAACGATTTTGAATTTCGCAAAAAACATTACAACATTTTGGAATGATAACTTGGCCAAAAATGGACCTCAAAAATCTGTTATCAGTTTGAGTTATAAGAATCTTTGGGGAATGATTTTGACCTTTGCATCTGACCTTTTTAGTTTGGATCTTTGAGAAAATTTTGGAGATGTTGGGGCATGATTTAATTAGAAATAGTTTTCAAAATTGTTGAAAGTGTATTGGAATTTTTGGAAGCAATGCCAGCTTAGATAAAAGTTTTTGTAACAATTGGGTAGTCCTGAAAAGAACTGATAGATTTTTCTATCCACAGGATAGGTCTCATCCCAGATCCTGTCCTGCCCAGCCAATGCACCAATATGATTGAAGTAGTCTTTCAGTAGGTCTCACTGATGTTTGGCCTCCCTCAAAGGATTCCTGCAGTTAACACAATCACCACCTGTTCATATTGTAGGGAAGCTACAACATTTACTGAGATGAGACCCTATATGCGCCACCCTTGTGTGTCCTCAACATGTGTAACAACACACATGTTAAAACAATGGCTCTGACCATCTTTTGCCTTTGCTCCTGGAGATAGTGGTGGTTACTATTCTCTTTTCTCCTGTGAGTTTTCTTCTGCCAAAGGATTTCACCATCCATTGCATCAAGGCAAAGGCCTCCCTTCCCCAGGAATTCAGTTGTCTGAAGCCTCAATACACCATCCCTGATCTTCTTCCTCAACTTGCTTTGGCTTAAAATCTGTGCATGTGATGAAGCTCCACCTGATCCAATATCTACCCAAAATAATATGTATTCTACATCGAATAAAGCTAGCAGAAGAAGGGAAAAAGTCCTTGTAGCTGTAACATTCATGTCCAGATTTCTTTGGCTTCTTCATGGTGATATAATAATAGTAGGCTTTATAGAGCGCAATATTGATACAAATCCTCTAATGCGATTAAGTCCTAGAAGGGAGAGTCCAAGGACAGGCATCAATCAACATCTAAAAAGCGCCTGGCAGAGTATAACTAAGGTGAGGGGGTATGTCAGCCTCAACAAGTGCATCTTTATTTGGCTTCTGAAACCATCTATTGTTTGCTGAGATCTGGCAGTCTGTGACAGCTTGTTCCATTCAGCTGATGCGGCTACAGCAAAGCCACGCCTGCCTATGTGCTTCTTAGGGTGGATTGAGGAGACAGATAGCCTGTTCCCATGAGTGAGACTGCTCAATCTTATTAAAGCTAAAAAATATGGAGGCTGTGAAAGATTAATAGCCTTGAATACTAGAAGATTATACTTAAAGGGGATGCGATGTTGAATTGGGAGCCAGTGGAGTTTTTTCAAAAAGGGTTTAACATGACTCATCTTGTCAAGTCTGAAGATGATGCAGCAAAGAGCATTCTGGACTCTCTGTAGTTTGGCTATGTTGGACTTGCTTACCCCACAGAGTAAGGATGTACAGTAGTCTAGACGACTACTGACCATAGCATTTGCCAGAAGTGTTGCAATCTCAACACTAAGGAATTTGCGAATTCATCGAAAATCACAAAGAGAATGGTAACATGCTCGGCAAACCTTGGCAACATGATCGTCAAAGTAGCTGTCTGAGTCAAAGATAACACCCAGAATCTTTACTGCCACCGATGGAGAGATATTGTTTTGGAGGAGTGGAACAGGGGAATTTGGTGCAAGCCATTCTCTGATGGCTTCTTGACCAATAATGATAAATTAATTTTTTTGGGGGGGGTTAGTTTTAGTTTGACACCGTCCATCCACTCCTGTACAGACTTGAGACATTGGTCAGCTCTTCCATGCTAGAATCAAAATTCCTGGAGGCAACTGCTAGGTAGATCTGGATGTCATCGGCATATAGGTGATGAGTAGCATTGAATTTTGAATAACTTGACTGAGGGGATTAGTGTAGAGGGTGAAAAGGAGAGGACCCAGTACGGAGCCTTGGGGGACTCCGAAAGGGAGAATTACTGCCTCAGAGAAACTATCACCTATTTCAATTTTTTTTATAGTTTGAAAGATAGGATTTGATCCATGACAAAACAGTACCATCTAGACCAAACCAGTCATGCAAGCAGTCATATGAAAGAGAATGATCAATCGTATCAAACACCACCGATAGGTCTAATAATGTAAGGGCCATTGCTTTTCCTGAGTCCACTGACAGAGCTCTATCATTTTAAATCTTTAACAAAGCAGTTTCAGTGGAGTGGGAACTCTTATAAGCAGACAGGTTGACATTTAAGAGCCCCTCGTGCAAAATAAGTTCATTTAGCTGCTTTGCCACCACCTTCTCAATAAGTTTTAATATAAAGCTGAGGTTTGACACCAGCCTGTAGTTTCTAAGGATATTTCTATCAAGGCTCAGCTTCTTTTGAAGGGGGTGACATATGCCATCTTAAAACAGTTGGGGAAACTACCTTCTTTGATTGAATAATTTACAATTTTAGTGATAGAGGTGATTAGAATATCAGCACACTCCTTGACCAGTGGCGTTGGAATCGGGTCAAGGTCACACGATTTGGATGGTGAGGAGTAGAATTTTGAGTAGGTCTTCTTCGGACACAGTGATGGATAAAATATTTAAAAATTCACAAAATGTGTTCAACTCATTAGACTGTAGTATTGCAGAAAATAAATTGATTGGGAGCATTATATAACCATCAATAAATAAATATGATTCAAAACATTCCATTTATGGGTGCTGTGATATCAATAAAGTGTGGTAGCTAGATTACAAAGGGAGGTAAAAAATTATGTTCTCGACAAATACACTTAAATTGACGGGTTAAATTGTCCCCAAGCTAGCCCAATGAATAGTTATAGCAGTCCATCATATAGATTGAAAGTTATATGAATGGGAGCTAGAGAGGAGTTGGGTTCCACATGTCTGTTGATATCACTGATTCTGTCTGTAGTGAGACGAGTCTGTTACACACTTGATTTGCATAACTGAAGGCTATCTTGAAATCTTTTAGCAGCTGTCTAGCACAAATTCAGTGTTAGAATTTCACTATTTTTTGTTTACGGAAAAACAGCATTTTAGTCTGGTTACTAATCATCCAAACTACGGAAAACATGGTGGGTAAGTTCAGAAATTGTCTTGCCAATTTTATAAACAAGAAAAATAAAACATTTGTTACTTGATATAGTGAAAAATCCAGATTTGGCCAAGGTAGGTAAAATTAGAAATACTAATATAAAAGTAATCCATTGTGGCATCAAAAAGTTATTTCTTGAAACATAACAGCTGTTGAAAACATGTCCAGATTTTCTACTTATACAGTATATACACTAGAATAATAAATTGAGAGGAAATAGTCACAATTTGCTCCAGAATCCCTCTTTAGGGGGTGGAATAGAGTCTTCTGTTGACCAAGCAGAAGTGGTCTCACGTGGTTCAATCCCTCCACTTTGCTCACGGTAGGTCCTCCTGTACTCTAAAGTGTAATAGCACAGTATGGGAGACTTCCCTTCAAGTAACACAGATATGTTCTTTGTTGGGTGTCATCAGGGATGTCCCAGTTTAATGCGATGCCATATAAGTCATTGTGGTCTTCTCCTGAACAGCTCTGTAACTGTATATTTGAGGGGAAGTGTTGCTGTGTTGATGTCTTACCACAAGCTTTGCTGGGAGTTTCCTCACTTCAGTCTGGGAAATGGCTGTCTTGATTTTACAGATATCAGTGAAAAGTGTACTTTCCTGACTAGATTGGGTACTGCTGGTGGGTTCCATTAAAGGTGAGTAAAACAGTCCAAGTTAAAATCACTGGTAGGATCCCATTGGCTAGCTGTTTAAGTGGAACTGGGGTGAGCAGTGGGGTGAGCAGACTTGATATGTCTTGCAAGATATTCTTTCCTCTTGTACTCATTCTGGCACATATTACAGATGTATCTGACATTTAGGTATACACATTTTATTTATCTCTGGAGGTTAGCTCCACCTTATAGAATTCAACACCTTCATGAATTCTCTACACCAGTCAATTAAATTCACAAGAGTTCCATTAGTTGGATACTACAGTCAAATTCAATGACCATAGGGAACTAATTACTACCCTATACAATAAACCTACTGATACCCATCTTTACCTACATTATTCGAGCACCCATCAAGAGAGTATCCTAACCAAGAGACAATTTAGGCAATATCTCAGACTGAGGTGTATGTGCTCCTTGGCTGAAGACTTAAAGTTGAATGCCAGAAACCTTACTGAATATTACCTTAAAAGACGATATCCCCTAAAACCTGCAAAAACACTTTCAGAGAGCAAACTCCTTCACACAAGACCAATAGAGGTCAAAACCAAATCAGACTCGACAAGACCTGTAATGGTTACCAATTTTAGTCCCAAAAATCCCAATGTCACCAAACTCATTCGGGATAACTGGAACATTATCCAAAATACAGAGGAATTAAACATCATTTTCCCTGACAAACCCATCATGGGCTTTAGAAGACTCCCCAATCTAAGGGACAAACTCACATCTGCTAAGAGCAGATTCCCACCCCTAGACAAACCCCTCAAATCTAGAGTCATAATCCCAGTTTGCACCAGACTGGGCAAATGCACATATTGTTCAAAAATAAAAAAAAAATGGACTCTGTAACTAGCTTCTTCAGTCGGAGGACATTCATGTGCAAAACCTTCCACCAAAATGTCAAATTACTTGTAAAATCAGTAATTTGATTTATCTTATCAATTGCTCTAAGTGTGGCCTCCACTACATTGGTGAAAACCAAGGACCACTGGGACAGAGAATGTATGAACATCTCAGAAGTGTTCAAAACAAGAGACTTCATTGTTCAACTCCAGGGGCTAGATATTGCTAGATTTTCTCTGCTAAAAACATGTAGTTCTCAGTGATACACAGGATGGGGAGTGATACTAACCCAAATGACACTGTAGGTAGTAGAGACCAGGAATAATTTTACATTTGGGCACTCCCTCCCCTTCAACGAGCAGGCATTAATATATGTGTGTCAGCTGTAGTGTCATCTTTATGTACCCCAAACCCAGGTGCCACTTAATTTTTGTAAAATACATAGTGAGTTGTACCATCACTTAAATGGTGGTCCTGTTGCAATCTAAGAAAAACAAGGTTCTAGGCATGATGTTACATCAGTCAATCAATTGAAAACAGTACTTTTAAACAGCCATTGTAGTCACGAAAGAGTTTTTATTTTACATTGTGCCACATGATGAATTTTCATTTCCACATAGTTTCTAAATGATAAGCTGAGGTCATGTAAAGTGGTAAGTGATAAGTACATCAACTAAATACTCATGCCTTGCAAAAAATAACATTCATGAAGAAGAAGATAAACAAGCTATTCTGTGAAGTCTACTACTCTTAAAGTTACTACAATCAATTTATTGCTAGTTATATGTAACCTTAAACTAGCTACTCCTTTAGACTCTTTTATTTTATTAGCCTTTGAAAATGGTTCTTACCTTTGAAATGGTAACCCTAAAGTCATTGTACAGCAATTGTTACTGTATATAATATGTCACCTCATAATGCGTTGCTTCCCAATGTTATACCCACAAACTTTTAAATAATAAACTTACAGTCACTAATCCAGAAGTTATTGATAAGAGTTTAAGGTTACCATATATATACACAGATGTCATTGTTACACCCACTTAACAAATATTAATGGAATCTGTGGTTATCGTGAAAATCACCAGTGCTTCTGGGCTGTGTGGAAGTATGTTTTATTTATTTGTTGTTTTACCTCACGTTCAACAGCCAGGGTCATATTGCGATGGGTAGTTTACAGGTGGAGGAAACCAGCCCATACTGCACTTTAAACCACCGGGCATCGGCAAGTAACTACCAACTTTCCAACATGAAGTGCCCGGCCCGAGATTCGAGCCGGCGGCCTCAGAGGTTGGAGGTGAGAACTCTAACCACTACACCACCGAGCCCCCTTGTGTGGAAGTATGATGTAATAGAAAAGATTAAAAAGGAAAGCAGGCTTTTTTGTTTCAAATCCTGACTTTTATTTCACTTTTAACCTTATAATGTTGCACTAAGTTTTGAATCTTGTAAAGGCTATATCTCAATGACTGTAAGTTGAAGGAAGTTCAACTTGTACACCACACTCTTCACATTTTTAGTTAAATGCAAACGACTGTTTATTCACTTTTAAATGATTATAATAAAGGTAGTACAAAAATATGTTAAGTCTCTTCTATTTGACTGACTCCCAGATGCGTAACATTAAAGTCTTCATTACAGTATCACTGTTCAGAGTTTAAGGTCACATTCCAGTGTATGGATTACTAGGACCAAGTAACACCTATTTTCCAATTTATAGCTGAAGGTTTTTTATTACAGGCTCTTAAATAGTAACCTTAAAGCCTGTACATTAGTTATTACTATGAGTTTAAGGCTACTATAAAACAAATGTTCTCTATAGGCTACTATAAAACAAATGTTCTCCTAAGGCCTACATGTATTCAAATACGAATTATGAATTGAGTCTATAAAGTAGTTTTGAAATATTTTTTATTTTGACCATATAAAATTATAAACATCAAAACCACAAAACCCATCCTGCATTGTAACATTACTAATATAAGAGACGTCGCAGACCTTTGAAGATTAGAGAGGGAGGGCAAGGAGCGTCGCTTCTTGGTAAACTTTTGGCACCCAGAGGCTCCGCCCATAGTATTAGTGATGCGTATGAAATAGCACAGGTTTTCAGTGCTGGAAGGGCAGTTTATTATAAGTTAATGGGTAGTAAAAAGTATGTAAAATATTGGTGGGAAAAATCGAGTGAATCTGAGTCAGAGTCCTTATGAATATTTATATGGTTAGTTTAGTGACACAAAAGCCACAGCAAAAAAAGCTGAATTACTCATGAATATTCATAGTTTTATTGTCACATGATGTCTGGCAATGAGGTTAAATAGACAAGAAAATATTGGAATGATGCAATAAAACCAAAGGGGGCCTGGCTTGTACACCAACACACAGAGTATATAAATTCAATACTTCTGTGGTAAAGGAAGGTGTATTCTTCTTGACCAAGAACGTGGTTTGAATATTGGTCTCCTGTTTCGTGACACATTGCCATAATGACAAGTAAGAAAACGAAGCAAGGTGAACCAAAAGAATCTTTTGCAATATCTCAAGGTGTGGAAAATGTATGGAACAATTGGAAAATAAAGGTTATAAACTGTTTGAAGTAATGGCTGGAACAGATGAACGGGTGAAGAAGCAAGGACTGCTATCAGGGTAGACCGAGTTTCTGTCCCGTCGCCAATTGCTATTGATATGTTGATGGACACAATGGCGAGGGACAGAGCTCGCATTTACTTGTTTTTTTGTGTAAATCTCGATCTGTGGGAAATTATTGCACTTACTTAAAAAGTCCTTCTTGTGTCGATACTGCTGTCCGGCTTACAGTACATATGCTGTTAAACTAACCTGTTTTTAAAAGCCAGGAATTTCAGGGATCTATCAGGGATGTATTGCCCATATTGCTCATACCTTCAGCCCATAGTTCTGTTCATGACAGTAACCAACAACTACCGCCCATATTGTCCATACCTTCAGCCCATAGTTCTGTTCATGACAGTAACCAACAACTACCCTCGTTTGAGGAACTCCGAGCAGAGGAAAGATCACAAGCAGATGTTTAAAAGCGGCTTCATCAGTGCGACAACATCTCTTAGCTAGAAAGTAAAGGTAAAAATACATGAAATTTTAAAGTCTGGAAGATACAGACAAGGTAGGGTTAAAAGAGTAGTCCATTATGGCAGCAAGCAACCTACATATGACGATTTTAGTGCCTTACAGTGGTCCCAAGAGTTCATACAGTGTATAATTGATGAGATTAATGAAAAAAATCAAAGAAAATATGGTGAGACATTTTGTAAGTTCAATGCAAGATGCTATAGAGCTTTCATTTGTTACTATAAAGCGTGCTCATGGCCTGATTTTTCAGGAAATGGAGAAAGGTTCCCTTATGTGGTTACAGACAGAAAAAATAGACAAAATTAGGAGTCGAAACACTCAAAGAATAGTTCCTAGTGGTACCAGTACCACTTCAAAAGTTCAAAGTGAAGGTACTGAGAAAACAATGTTGTGTAAACTATATAACAAAGGCTCGTGTAAATACCAAAACCAAACTGAGCATACACACATACCAGCACTTTAGTAGGAATTGTGTAAGTATGGGAAAGAAATATGAACACCCTAAGAATCAATGTCTGAAGTTGAAAATGATAAAAAACATTCCTAAAGGGAGAAAAAGCTTTAGCAAAAATCATTCGAGAAAATTTCTTTCCAAATGAGTCTGATTTAATGTGGGTGTTCCACCACACGACTAAGCTTCCCAATTAAGGGTTTTTGCGAGTCGGTTTCAAAAATTTGCTTAGTCCCAGGCGTTCTGTAAGGGTTGGTTGTTGTCGGTTGTGGCCGTCAGAAATATCAAATATGTTTGATATTTCTCATGATCCAAACCAATTCTTTTTTCCCGCTGTAAACAAAATGTTCAGTCCCAGGCTTCCTCAGGCCTCCTCAGACCCAAATTTACACAGTCCTATGTTGTCCCAGGCCTCCTGCGACCTTTAGTCATAGGCGGCCGTAGCTTAGTCCCAGGAAGCTGGTTTGCCAGTCCCCGACTCATAACAGACCTTTGAAGTTTCATGCATGTAAAAAGGAATCGGTTTCATTAGTCCCTGGAAGCCTCAGACCATCTGAGGTGGCCTGCGACTCAAAAATCAGGGTCTGGGACTAAGCCCCAGCTAAGAGAAACCGACCCAAACCGATCCAAGTGGCCGCCTCAGGCCACCTGGGACCACACAAATTTAGTCTGCGACGGTCTGAGGATGCCCCAGGAGGCCTGGAACTAAGTACCGATTAAGGACTGACTATTTTCCGTGCGTCAGAAATTAAAACGAGGCAATGAGGGGGTCTGAGACTATAAAAGCGACTGCTCACATGTTCTCATTGTTACTGACTGGTTGGCTACTGAGAAACGTGTGTCACTGTTTATAGGAGTTTTCAGCTTCTTTTAAGTATCATATAATACTTAAGCCTAAGGCAAATTTTACAGTTAGGAGACACATTTTAGTTTTTTACTTCTTTTGCTATTGACTGGAGTTATGAGGAAAGAGAAAGGAGGAAAGAGAGCAAAGAAGAAGATGGATGAGAGGCAAGAGGGGATGGAGAAGGAAGGTGGAGAGGTGGAGGAAAGGACAGAGGAAAGAGCAGAGGAAAGGACAGAGGAAAGGACAGAGGAGGGTACAGAAGAGAGAGAGGAACATGTGAAGTTACCGAGGAAGCTTGCGAAGAATATGAGAGGTGTGAGGAAGATTCAGAGTTCCACTCTGCCAAGAGAGCCAGGGTCTGTGCTACATTCACTGACACCCAAGAAACTGCAATTGTGGAGTTTGTGAAGGAGCATCCAGACCTGTACGACAAGGAGCATGGACGTTTCCATGACAGACAGAAGAAGGAGGCTCTCTGGGCAGAAATCTCTGCAGAACTGAAACTCCAGCCCTTTGATGTCAGAAGATGGTTCGAATCCCAGAAAACTTGTTATGGCAAGCTCTCCAAGCAACAGTCTGGCCAAGCTCCAAGGGAGATGACCAAGAGATAGTCCTGGGTCTATCAGCAGATGGGTTTCCTTAAGACCCACATCAGACGCAAGGGGGCCAGCAGAAGCTCAGGGTTCAAGGCCAGTCCAAACACCAGAAGGCAGGACGAATCTCGTGGATCTACTACTGATACAGAACACCTAGAGTCCAGCATCCTGAGGGAGAGTAGGAGTCAATCTATGATCACATCTGCACCAGTTTCAACAGACTCCAAGATACTCGAGCACTTTGACCAGATGAGGACATTGATCTCAGGTTGCCTGCAGCAGAAGTCAGATAGGCAGCCTTTTTTGACTACGTGGCTTCAGAGGCTGATAAGATGACCCAAGAGGAGTTTGATGACCTAAAGGGCAGAATTTTTAGAGACATTGAAACCATTAAGAGCAACCGTAGATGTCAACCACTACCAGGTGGCTCCAGGAGGCCTGGGACTAAGTACCGATTAAGGGCCGACTATTTTCCGTGTGTCAGAAATTAAAATGAGGCAATGAGGGGGTCTGAGACTATATAACCGACCGCTCACACGTTCTCGTTGTTACTGACTGGTTGGCTAATGAGAAACGTGTGTCACTGTTTTTAGGAGTTTTCAGCTTCTTTTAAATATCATATAATACTTAAGCTTAAGGCAAATTTTACAGTTAGGAGACACATTTTAGTTTTTCACTTTTTTTGCTATTGACTGGAGTTATGAGGAAAGAGAAAGGAGGAAAGAGAGCAAAGAAGAAGATGGATGAGAGGCAAGAGGGGATGGA
Source organism: Sabellastarte sp. h YS-2021 (assembly GCA_964017235.1). Taxonomy (NCBI): domain Eukaryota; kingdom Metazoa; phylum Annelida; class Polychaeta; order Sabellida; family Sabellidae; genus Sabellastarte; species Sabellastarte sp. h YS-2021. The sequence continues at coordinate 111,015,405 of OZ024933.1, forward strand.
GAAGGAAGGTGGAGAGGTGGAGGAAAGGACAGAAGAAAGAGCAGAGGAAAGGACAGAGGAGGGTACAGAAGAGAGAGAGGAACATGTGAAGTTACCGATGAAGCTTGCGAAGAATATGAGAGGTCTGAGAAAGATTCAGAGTTCCACTCAGCCAAGAGAGCCAGGGTCTGTGCTACATTCACTGACACCCAAGAAACTGCAATTGTGGAGTTTGTGAAGGAGCATCCAGACCTGTACGACAAGGAGCATGGACGTTTCCATGACAGACAGAAGAAGGAGGCTCTCTGGGCAGAAATCTCTGCAGAACTGAAACTCCAGCCCTTTGATGTCAGAAGATGGTTCGAATCCCAGAAAACTTGTTATGGCAAGCTCTCCAAGCAACAGTCTGGCCAAGCTCCAAGGCAGATGACCAAGAGACAGTCCTGGGTCTACCAGCAGATGGGTTTCCTTAAGACCCACATCAGACGCAAGGGGGCCAGCAGAAGCTCAGGGTTCGAGGCCAGTCCAAACACAAGCAGGCAGGACGAATCTTGTGGATCTACTACTGATACAGAACACCTAGAGTCCAGTGTCCTGAGGGAGAGTAGGAGTCAATCTATGATCACATCTACACCAGTTTCAACAGACTCCAAGATACTCAAGCACTTTGACCAGATGAGGACATTGATCTCGGGTTGCCTGCAGCAGAAGTCAGATAGGCAGCCTTTCTTTGACTACGTGGCTTCAGAGGCTGAGAAGATGACCCAAGAGGAGTTTGAGGACCTCAAGGGTAGAATTTTTAGAGACATTGAAACCATTAAGAGCAACTGTAGACATCAACCACTACCTAGAACTACCTAGCCACTATCACCACGGAGTCCCAGAGGGTCGGGATACTGCTAACTACCACTCCACAGGCGTCTACTTCCACCCAAGCAGCAGCTAGCAGCAGTTACACACCCAGCCCCATTGGCTTTGGAAACCCTCCATCAGTTCTCACAGTACAGGACGAGGGCAGTAGACACAACTTAAGTGGAATACTAAGCCAGCTACCCGATCTGACATCAACACAGATCATTGAGCAGCCTCAGCAGCAGCAGCCGCCACTCTTCACTATCACCACCACACCACCGCCTCAACAGCAGCAGCCTCATCAGTAGCCATCCAGTGAGGGTGGGTCTTTGACCTGCCAGGGCCTTTTCAGGGCCACCCAAATATTCAGAAAAACAATTTATTAAGCTACATGTTGCTCATATTCCCATCCCAAAACAAAACAGTTCAGTACAAATACTTATCAAAAGAAAAAAAAGCCCAACACCTACACCACCCCAAACATGAAATAAATAACCCATGGTAATACACATAACTCAAAAAGGCCACATAGATAAAAATAGTTAAATTAACTCCCAATATGGCCAATATTCTGCCCACTTATAACTTAAAATCCACTAAAAGTCCAACACTGAAACCATCCCTAGAGTTAAAACATAGCCACCAAACAACTCACAGACAAACCCAATACCAAACATAAGCCCAACCAACAGACTGACAAACACATTTGCAAACATAGGACCCCACAACCAACAGACAGATAAACAGACAGATAAACCAAAATGTAAAGGCCATTTCAGCGGTTATATCTTGTAAATTTCTCTAAATTTTTTGGAAGTAGAAGTAAAAAAAAAATTATTTTGAAATTCGCAACAAATAAAACCTTTTAGTTTGTGTTATTTCTACCAAAACACAAAAAAATGCTGGAATTGGGGTGTAGATTCCATTCAGCCTGTTATGTTGGCCATTGGTTTTGTCTGTTTGTTGGGGGAATTTTGTTGGGCAGTGCGTTTGTCTGTTTTTTTGTGTGAGTTATGTTGGATTCGGGTTTGTCTGTTTGTTTGTTGGGGGAATTATGTTGGGAAATGGTGGTGATATTTGGAACAAGCACAGCTGATTAATTGTTTTTGGAATATTTGGTAGTCCTGAAAAGGACTGATTATTAGTCCTGAAACGGACTGGTTACTGCAGTAGCAGTTATGAATATTATGCCATCTTGCCAAGCCACTGCTCCTTCATTATTGAAGTAGTCCTTCAGGTTACTCTCTGGTGAACTCATCCTGGATGGCCCTGCAGACCTCTGGTACAGGATAATGATGTGTATGACTCTCCAGTGGCCAAATATCTGATGGACAGGGCTAACTTCTCCCCAACACTGATTGGAGCTCTGTAGTTGGTGGCCTGCATGGCTAGATGTGGCTCCAGTCTGGTCTTTATCATTTCAAAAAATTCTGGGGTCACTGTCATGTAAGTGGTGAAGCCTGGAATGTCTGTGGCATACAGATCTGCCATAATGTTGTGGTAGTCCCCCCTCTCCTCTCTCTGTAGTAGCCATGGCCTGACCCTCATGTTGTGCCTTCTTTTAGGTCTCTGTCTGGCTGGTGGTGGTGGTGGTGCTGGTGGTGGTTGCTGTGGTCGATGTAGAAATAGCAAATACATCATTATATGTAACTGAATAAAAACTAAAAAAGCCCTAAGTTGTTGTTGAATCTGTCTTCCATTAAAAGGTGGTATCCTGCTGTGTTCCAAGAAAAGTAGTGATAATTAGAGGACGCCGGGACTTAATCGGGCGTTAGTCGGGGCCCAGTCAGTATATGTATGACAATATCATGCTTCAAACTGACCAGAAAAGTGGCTTAGTCAGTTCTTAGTCGCAGACCAGTCAGGGACTGTGTGGGGCCGCCTGGGGCCTCCTGAGGCTTGCTGAGGCCTATCTGTACTTAGTCCCAGACTTCAATACCTATTCAGTATTCCCGCCCATTTTACTCTTTTTTTCACCGACTGTCCATGATTAAGGGTCGCCGACAGGACCAGGGCTTAGTCCTTTGGTGGAACAGGGGCATAAATTTAACTCTTGCGAAGTGTTATTGAAAAATGAAAGAGTGTAGAAACAAAGACTTGTTGTAATACTGACGAGTGTGGTAAAAGAAAAATTGAACATAACAAACAAATTGTACTTAATATTGATGCACCAGTATTTATCCCTGGTGATAAAATATATCAGTTGTTAAATATATATGCTCAAGCATTTACTAGTAAAAAATTCTGGCATCTATATTAATAACGCTGGGTATATTTTTCAAATGTAATTGCATAGTAAATTAAGCATAAATAATAATGAACCCAGTATGAATGTTCTGCACATGGATCTTTCATCTGACAGTTATGAGGCCAACATTGTTATTAATTCCAGTAACGGCTAGCACCCCCCCCCCCCCAGGGGGGATGGGTGGCCATACCTATGAAAACCCGAGACAGTTTGAGTACCGGGTTGAAAACTATCGAATGTTAGAGGGCATTAACTGTAACACTTGGTGCACGTGTGTATCTGTGAATGTGAGTGAACATTGCTGTTCCATATAATGCCCCTGTTCCACCAAAGGACTAAGCCCCGACCCTGTCCCCGACCCTTAATCATGGACAATCTGTGAAAAAAGGTGAAATGGGTGAGATTACTGAAAGTCTGGGATTAAGTTCAGATCGGCCCGAGGAGGCCCCAGGTGGCCCCACAGAGTCCCAGACCAGTCTGAGACTAAAAACCAATTAAGCCATTTTTCTAGTTGTAGACATACCGACTGGGTCCCAGGACACCTCAGGACTCCTGGGACTAAGCCCCGACTAAGTGCCGGCCTCCTCAGGCCTCCTCAGGCGTCGCCAGACCAAGATAGCCGATTTTTGTTTTGCAATGGGACTAAGGGTCGCAGGAAGCCAGGGACTAAGGGATACAGGTCTGGGACTAAGGGTCGGGGACTAAGGGTCGCAGGAAGCCTGGGACAACATAGGACTGTGTAAATTTGGTCTCAGGAGGCCTGAGGAAGCCTGGGCTGGACATTTTGTGTATGGCGGAAAAAAATAATCGGTTGTGGTTGGGAGAAATATCAAACATTCAAACCACCCCCCAAAAACCCTTAATCGGGAGCCTTAGTCGTGTGGTGGAACACCCACATTAAGCTCACATATAAACAGAAAAACTGAGACAGGAAATATATTGTTAAAAAAGCTTTCAAACAAGTAATAGTAGTATAGGCAGTATAAATAAAAACAATCAAATGTAACAGACAAAGCTTACATGTGCCTTTAGAATTTAGATAGTGGAGGCGATATTAATGATTGGGCAATTGAAAGTTCTATTAATACATTTTCATTTGAAAACACCAAGAAAAATGTTTGCAGTACAGTCCCCTTTGGTTCACATTGTTTCATATAATAATCAAGCATATGATAATCAAGATTTTAATCAAAATCGCTTCTAGGTAGATTTAATTATTATGCTATAGATAAGGTTGTAAGAAATAATAGGGATTGTAAAGCAACTTGCATTCAGTAATATCAAAGTGGTTGTGTTCGTTGTGAGGCAACAGGGGCAAAAATATACATAAATATTACAGACAGTTAAAAAAAGTTAAGTACTCTTGATATGCAAAAATGGGTACAAGAAGTACTCATGTTAGTGAAAAAGTCTGGGGTATTTAATTACAAGCAAGGACGTTTAGCTGACACTTCAAGACTGAACATGGATAACTGGCGACGCTTGTTAAAAACTATGATATCCAAATTCTCTTGGAATACTTTGAATTTGGATTTCCTTTGAACAAAGATTATAATATTTATGATTTTACTGAGGCAATTTCTAATCACACCTCGGCTAATATGCATCCATTAGGTGTTGATAAGTATTTCAAAGATAAAATAGAATATGTAGCAATTATTGGTTCCGTAACGAAAAAGTTATTTCATAAATGACATTGTTCTCCCTTAATGGCAAGAGAAAAGCCTGATGAAGGAGTGCGTGTAATAGTAGATCTGTCATGGCCTTTTAATTCTAGGGTAAATAATTGTGTTCTTTCAGACTATTTTCACTTTATTATGTATCCTAGTATAGATAATGTGGTAAATAAAATTAAAAAGTTTGGTTCTAATTGTCTTTCGTTTAAAATAGATTTTCAGAGAGCCTTTATCAACTTACGAATCAACCATTTTGATTATAATGTTCTGGGTCTCAGCTGGCTTCAGCAAATGTACGTCGACGTAGCGTTGCCGTTTGGAATTAAAACAAGAGGCTTCTAGCTGCCAAATGTGTACAGATACCATGACATACCTCATGTAGACACCAGAACACTGGTTCAGGGCCTATTTGGATGTTTTTGTGGCAGTTTGTCCTCCTAATACTGCCAATTACGCTAATTTGACCTTAAAAAACTTACTTGAAACTCTTGGTCTTCCTATAAACTTCAGGAAAGTTGAAGAGCCTAGTTCCAGCATCACTTGTTTAGGCATTAAAATTGAAGCTATGCAGGGAACTTTATCTATTCCTGAGTGTAAATTTTATAATGTAATAATAGTGGGATTTATAGAGTGCAAAATTGATACAAATCCTCTAATGTGCTTAAGTCCAAGAAGGGAGAGTCTAAGGACAGGCATGGGTCAACATCTAAAAAGCGCCAGCCAGGGTATAACTAAGGTGGGGGGTTTGCCAGCCTGAACAAGTGAGTCTTTAGCTGGCTTCTAAAACCATGTATTGTTTTCCTGAGATCTGACAGTCTGTGGCAGCTTGTTCCATTCAGCTAGTGCAGCTACTGCAAAGCCACGCCTGCCTACGTGCTTCTTAGGGCGGGTTGAGGAGACAGATAGCCTGTGGCCGTGAGTGACACTGCTTGATCTTATTAAAGCTGAAAGATACGGGGGCTGTAAAAGAATAATAGCCTTGAATACCATATACTTAAATAAGATGCGATGTTGAATTGGGAGCCAGTGTAGTTTTTTCAAAAAGAGTATAACATGACTCATTTTGTCAAGTCTGAAGATGATGCGGCAAAGAGCAGTCTGGACTCTCTGTAGTTTGGCTATGTTGGACTTGCTTATCCCATAAAGTAAGGATGTACAGTAGTCTAGATGACTACTGACCATAGCATTTGCCAGAATTATTGTAGTCTCAACACCAAGAAATTTGCAAATTCACGAGGATGATAGTAACATGCTTGGCAAACCTTGGCAACATGATTGTCAAAGGAGTTGTCTGAGTCAAAAATAACACCCAAATTCTTTACTTCCACTGATGGAGAGATATTGTTTTGGAGGAGTGGAACAGGGAAATTTGGTGCAAGCGACTTTCAGATGGCTATTTGACCTATAATGATAAATTTATTTTTTTCTGGGTTTAGTTTTAGTTAAACACTGTCCATCCACTCACACAGACTTGAGACACTCGGTCACCTGTTAATGCTAGAATCAAAGTTCCTGGAGTCAACTGCTAGGTAGATCTGGGTGTCATCAGCATATAGGTGATGGGTAACATTGAATTTTGAAATAACTTGACAGAGGGGACTAGTGTAGAGGGTGAAAAGGAGATGACCTAGTACAGAGCCTTGGCGGACTCCGAAAGGGAGAATTACCGCCTCAGAGAAACTATTTTATACCTATTTTACACCTTTTTTTTGTTTATGGTTTGAAAGATAGAATTTGATCCACGACAAAACAGTACCATCTAGACCAAACCAGTCATGCAAGCAGTCATATAAAAGAGAATAATCAATCGTATCAAATGCCACTGATAGGTCTAATAATGTTAGGGCCACTGCCTTTCCTGAGTCCACTGAAAGAGCTTTATCATTTTCAATCTTCAACAATGTGGTTTCAGTGGAGTGGGAACTCTTATAAGCAGACTGGTTGACATTTAAGAGCCCCTCACATGACATAAATTCATTTATCTGCTTTGCCACCACATTCTCAATAGGTCTTGATATAAAGCTGAGGTTTGACACCAGCCTGTAATTCTTGTGGATATTTCTATCAAGGCTCGGCTTCTTTTGAAGGGGGGTGACATATGCCATCTTAAAACATTTGGGGAAACTACCTTCTTTGATTGAATAATTCACAATTTTGGTGATGGGAGTGAAAATATCAGCAGATTCCATGACCAGTTACGTTGGAATCGTGTCAAGGTCACACAATTTGGATGGTGAGGACTTTCGAATTTTGAGTAGGTTTTCCTTGGATACAGGTGTGAAAGAGAACAGAGTATTTTTAGTGGGGGTGGGTCTATTTTATGGATTTTGTCATAGAAGAACAGAAAGTGTTCGCAAGGTCGGTTTTATTTCTGTAGTCTGGTAGAACAGCAACAGAGGACCAGTGTAAAATCTTTTTGAAACAGTTCCACAAAGCCTTGTGCCACAATGTTGGCATAATGATTACATTTTGACTTCTCAAGCAGGTATTTATACTGATTGAATGCAGCCCAGTATCGGCTACGATTACTGGCTGAGTTTTCACGATGCCATGCCCGCTCATATTCACTCTTGAGTTGTTTTGCCTTGAGGATGTCACAGTTCATGAAACCATACTTGTCCAGGAGACTTCTCAAAGTATTAAAGTATTGATGACTGAAAAGACTGGCAGTTTTATAAGGGCATCTAATGAGATCAGATTTCTGGATATCCATTCTAAAATCTAAGATATTTATCTTGTGAATTTTACTGATGGGAACACATTAAAACTTACAGGATTTTCTGACAGGTAAGATAAAGCTGAACATGATTGCCTGGTGGTCTGATAGTCCCCCAATAACTTTGGGACTAATGGCCCAGGAGAAGGAATCCCTCACACGAAAATATGACCCTGAATATGTGTGGCTGTATTGACAAGTTATGTAAAATTGCTCGAGGACATCATAAAATCTCATTGTCCAGGTGTCATGTTGATCCAGATGAAAATTAAGATCGCCAAGGAGAATATTTTCACAGCCTGACAAATTCATCCAGGAACTGTGGCTTTAAGAGATTTGGGGGCCTATATACTACATGAAATATAACATGATAATTGTTTTTCAAACTTGCTCAAAACTGAGGTCCTCCTTGATGAAAAAACCAACTTCGGCCACTTCCTTAACATTTCGAGCTACATGAGTGAACTTATAACCAGGAGGGGTGATACTAGAGATAAAACTTTCAGTATCCTCTGGCCTAAGCCATGTTTTAGTGACAGATATGAGATCAGCATTGTTATCTTTGACGAACTCCAGAAAGGAAGCAGATTTATTTCTTATAGATCTAATGTTAGAAGACAACCATTAAGAGATCTAGAACCAGGGCCTGGATTGAGACTGATATCACCCAAAAGAGCTAGGAGCAATGATGTCCACGGACTTACATTCTGGAAACTATGTTTCACCTTTTGACAGTGACCCTGGAAAGCCAGATAGGCACAATTGATGCTATCTACACATAGGTGAATCCCCGACTCAATGATCATAGGATGGCCTGAGTGCATGATTGGTTCAGATGAGTAACAGACTCTGATGCCGCTCAAGATGAGGTAAACAGCAAAATACAAGAAGTGCATTTTGGAGAATATTGTTAGTAAGTATATATATGACTAAAATGTATAACTAAAAGCAAAAACATGAAATGATGACAAATCTACTTTGTGGGTTAGTTGAACAAAAAGTGCATCGCCAGACCAACAGTGGCCAAGAATTAAAAAATTTAGAAAAGGTGCACCTAACTTCCCTTATGTACAAACCTGTCTTTCATAATGGAGCCAAAAGAGAAAGTTGTAATAGATTGTGAAAGCAGGAAAAGATTAGTGCATATTTATGAAATGAATTTGGTCAAACGAAAAATTGTGGTAATGATGGTTATCATCTCGTAAAATATGTCACCCATTTTAATGGCTTATGTAGGAACTGCCTGGTTAATCTGTGCAAAGAATAATATAAAATTATTGGATTATATGAATTACAATTTTGTGTTTTCAATGATCAAATCAACTCAAAAAGCTACTTGGTCATTGGTTGCATATACACAAATGCATTCTCCTGCAAGGTTGTTTACCAACAGAATATTATGTACTGTGCTTAATGCTCCTACGGTTGGCAGAGAAAAGCCAGACAGAGACTTTCATAAAGATATTAAATGGTTTACTACGTTTCTAGAGACCTTTAATGGTTCAGTACATATACATAATGACTGTGATCCAACAAAAATAATATTTGTGGATGCTTCTTCAGGTGCAATGGGGGTGAAACTGGGAAATAAGGTATATTCTCTCCCTATTCCAAGTAGTTTAAAGCAAATATGCACAATCATGCATTTAGAAGCAGTAAATATTGTGGTAGCACTGCATACCTGGTCAACAATACTTTACAATAATAAGTGTACTGCATACTGTGACAGTATGGCGGTGGTTGAATGTTTTACATCTCATAAAATATGTGACCCATTTTTAATGGCTTATGTAGGAACTGCCTGGTTAATCTGTGCAAAGAATAATATAAAATTATTGGTTAAATTGATTCCTGGACATAAGAATAAATATGCAGATATTTCATCACGTTGCCAGTACCATAATGATTGTAAAGTAACTGAGGTTCAACTCTTAACCTAGCCTTGCTTAAGGCTTAAACTTGTATGACATCTTTTCAAACATGCACTCATATATTTGGCATTCATAAAACACTCATACATGTGAAGAGATAGAACTGTGGCAGAGAGAGAGCTTTTTAAACTTTGCAGGGTCACTTCAGCTTTGCAATCTACCATTACCATAACTACCAAACGATTGACAGGCCGTCTTCTGAGGGAACTATTCCCCTGAACTCCAGTTGACTAAAACCGTATGCCTGTTTCATGACATGGACAGTAAGCCATCTGTGTACTCTGCTGTGGTTAACTCAGTTGATGTGCCAATCACAGATAAAAGCTTTTCCAATGATATTGCTCTCTCAGTTGGTATGTATTTTCAAAAGAAAAAAGTATTTCATTATTTGAGATAATTTTCTTTTTGTAAGCTGTTTAGTTTACATTTAGAATTTATTTCATTGTGATAAATTGTTTAATTTCTTGCCTTATATATCAAGGCAATATGTTAATCACACAATACTGAGGCCAATTTCAAACACACATACTTAATCTTATTTCAAACACATACTTACATAAGGGAAATCTTTACCTAAGACCAAGTTACACTGACAGTGTCTGAAACAGGATCTAAACACATTGCTTTGGAAAGAACAAAATGTGTCAAAATATGAAATTTGCAACTAAATTTAGAGTTAAGCCTCTCTTGTCCAACCATATGGAGATTTAAGTTAGATTTTGTTCAATGACAGAAAGTTTGCAAAACGAAATGGGTAATTACAGGGGGTTGTTTAATAATATTTATTTCATCTTTTGTAAGGACATTTATATATGTTTGCATGCATTAGGAGGTTATGTTTGTCTGTCTGTCTGTCTGTCAGTTATAGGTGTGTTCCACTGGGACTATCTTGTTGGTAACTAAGAATTTTTTGAGGGTCGGGAGCAATGTTTACAGAGTCGGTTAGGGTAAGATGTAGTTTCCTGGCTTGCTGCGTTGGATTGGTAAAATATCAAACATATCCCTGGTATTTCACCGACCCTCCCTGACTCCTGATCCCAACCGTGGCTCTGTCCACCTTGAAACCGGCTTGTCCAAAACACTTCCAGTCTTGTCTTATTACTTCCAGTCTTTTTCTTATCAATTCCAGTATTATCCTTTTCACTTCAAATGTTATCCTATCATGAAACTGGATTTTTCATTTAACTCTTGCTCATTTGCAGTCCATTTCCAGTACATTATGAAGTAAAAATATCACCGGAAATGACCAGAAAGAGAAAAACAGTGCATGTAATTGTAATCTTAAACCATGTGGGAAGAGTTAGATTTTGTTTGGATGACAGAAATTTTGTGAAATGGAATGGATAATTACAAATAACATGGGATTTTTCAATAATATTTTCTTCATATTTTATAAGGTCATTTATGTATATTTGCTTAAATTAGGAGGTTATGTTTGTCTGTCTGTCAGTTATAGGGGTGTTCCACTGGAGCCATCATGTTTGTTACTAAGAATGTTTTGAGGGTTGTGAGCAATGTTTACAGAATCGGTTAGGGTCAGTTGTAGTTTCCTGGCTTGCCGTGTTGGGTCGGAAAATACCGCACTCTTGATCCCGACCGTGGCTCTGCACACCTAGAAACCAGCTTATCCTAGTCACTTCCCATCTTGTCCTAATCACTTCCAGTCTTGTCTTATTACTTATCATATCCAGTCTTTTCTTTATCAGTTCAAGTCTTGTCCTATCATGAAACCAGCTTATTATATCCAATCTGTGGCTGAAAGGCATGGTCGGGAGATTATAAACTGCATTCCGTCCGTCCGTCCGTCAGTGTGTTTGTTCATCACGTTTTTACATAAACCTTAATATCCCATTCATTTATAAAGATATCTTCACAAAATTTGCAGGGAAAGTTTATGGCTATAAAAACCTGTCTGTGTAAATTAGGGCCTCATTTTGAAAAACAAAATGGCCACCATAGCTAATTGTTTGAAAATCATAAAGGTGTTCTAAATCTCGAAATATTTCAGCTAGCTTAATCAAATTTGCACAAAAGCTATGTGACCAGAAAAGCTAGCCTGATAGTAATTTTGGCCTAGTTCAAAAACAAAATAGTTGCCATATCACATGTTTGATATCAAACAGGGTTATCCTATTAAAAAGACATTATATCTCCACTAATATTGTTCCTAGAGTTTTGGAATGTAAAAACAACTTGTAGGAAGTCATGGCCTGGGAATCATTTCCAGGTGTTGAAATTGACCATTGACCCCTGCTTCAAGGTTAAATGGGGTCATCATACTAAAAGGTCTTTATATATCTCCCTCATTATTGGTGCTATGGATTCGGAATGTAAAGACAGACAAAAAAACCTGAAGGCTGTAATCGAGAGATTGTACAACGCCATTCATATGTGGATCCGTTTGTGTGACTGACTGTGCATCCATTCGTTGTGTGTTTAGTAAGTAAGTAAGTAAGAATGACTTACATAAGGCCGAAATTGATGTAGACATCCTCTAAGGCTCTGATGTGCAAAAAGCGATAGTCAAGTTTCAGAAAGAGGTTCGTTTCCATATTAGCGGCCGAAAGGGGAGATAGGCTATGGTGGAGGATAAGCTAATATGAAAAGGTATGTTTTCAACTGTTTTCTGAAACCAGAAATGCTTTCTATGGTTCTAATGGCTTGAGGAAGCTTGTTCCACTCTGTGGAAGCCGCTACTATGAAGCTGCACAGCCCTCAGCGTTTCTTTGGTTTCGATGAGGAAACTGATAGCCAATTGCCCCGTGTGAGATCACTCTGTCTAATTAGAGGGGAAAGATATGGAGGTTGGCTGAAATGTATTGTTTTATAAGTAAGGATATTGTACTTGAACAATATACGGTAATGAATGGGGAGTCAGTGTAGTTTGTGCAGGAAAGGTGTGACATGAAAATATTGATTCAGCTTGAACACTGTACGACATAAAGCATTTTGAACTCTCTGTAGTCTGGTAGTATATGCCATTTTGTGTTGTAAAGCAGTGAGTTACAGTAATCCAGGTGACTGCTAACCAAGGCATTTGCCACCTTTACAGCTGTTTCATGGTTTAAGTAACTGCAGACCCTACTTAGTTCAAGGAGATGGTGGTAACTTATGCAACATCAATTGGCCACGTGTCTTTGCATTGAATTTTCAGCATCCATGAAGACACCAAGGTTTTTGACCGATTCAGCTGGTTCCATGCTGTTGCCAAGCAAACTCACTGGGAAAGATGACTTCAGGGAGCTTTTAATTTGATCATCAACAACCACTATGAATTCTGTCTTCTCAGGATTTAATTTAAGTTTATTATTTCCCATCCAAGGCTGGACTGCCCCAAGGCAAATTGTCAATTCAGTGATACTGGAATCAAAGTTCCTGGAGTCAGTTCCAAGTAAATTTATGTTTCATCTGCATATAAGTGATGGGTCATGTTGAATTTAGATATGACTGAACTGAGGGGGGTTGTACATAGGGTAAAAAGGAGGAACTCCATGAGGGAGATGAAAAGCATCTGAAAGATGTCCATCTATTTTGATCCGCTGTTTTACATAAACCTTAACATCTCATTCATTTATAAAGATATCTTCACCAAATTTGCAGGGAATGTTTATGGTTATAAAAACCTGTCTGTGCAAAATTTTGGCCTCATTTTGAGAAAAAAGGCCGCTATAGCCTTTTTTGAAAATTATAAAAATCTCGAAATATTTCAGCTAGCTTCATCAAATTTGCACCAAAGATATATGGCTAGAAAAGCTAGCTTGATAGTAATTTTGGCCTAGTTCTAAAAACAAAATAGCCCCCATATAACATGTTTAATGTCAAATGGTGTTATTCTATTAAGAAGGCCTTGTATCTCCGTTAATATTGCTCCTAGAGGTTCCGATTGTGAAAACAACTTGCAGGAAATCATGGCCTGAGAATCTTTTCCAGGTGTTGAATTTAACCTTTGACCCTAGCTTCAAGGTTAAAGTGGTTATCACAATAAAACGTCCTCATTTCTCTCTCATTATTGGTGCTATACTTCAGAATATAAAAACAGACCATGAAAATCCCTGGCCTGCAAATGTTTTGCCTTTCAGAATGAGGCTAATTTTAGTCCCAGAGAAGCTTACCTTCCAATGAAGATATCCTGCAAATTTCGTGAATCTGGCTCATGTAGTTTTCTTCTGAGAGCATTAACACTGAAAATCTCTCTACGCATGGTGCTGGCAGCCCTGTAAAAGCTAAATCAAAGTATCCACCAGATACCTACAGTAGATAAATAAATCTAAAGGAATCTGTGCCCTATAGCTTAAATACAAGCAAGTCAAAATTTTTGATGTTTTTGTCTCCCCAGAGCATAATTTTGTCTCCCAGGTCACCAAAAGGGTGGCCAGATATCTGCCATAGCAAGCAGATTTCAAAGTTGTAGGTTGAACAAAAGAAATCTCTGCGGATGCAGACTCATGTACGGATGCGTGTATGTAAGACAACCATGCATGATCCATAGTATCCCCAATTTTCGGGGATACAATGAATATAGTTCTTTTTGCATTTTATATGGACATGTAGTTATTACATTTGGCAAAGAAAACACTGTTGGTAGAGGTCTACACTCCATGAGTACTTTCTTGCTTGTTGGTGTGACACAAATTTGCATGATACTTTTTGCAATAGTATTTATAGGAATAAATGGGTATTTCAAGAATATTTTCTAAAAAGAAAATCTTTTTAGAGTAAACATTTCACAAAGTTTATAAAAGAATTTAGACCACAGAAAAGTAGACTCAAGTTTATAAAGAATTTATATTACACTAAAAAGCAGCATCAGTTTTATTGCACTACTGTGAAGACAGGTACACTTTACAAGGTGTTATGTTACACATTTCTAGTGATCTGGCTCTATCGACATAAAAGGCCACATGAACTCACTGTGGCTTTTTATGTTAGGCTCTTGTGGTTATAAAGAAAACAGGTGGGGCTAGGCGGGATTTGACTTCAAGCAAAGTTTACAAGGCTCTGTCTCTTAGCTGTATGTTGCTCCAATAGTCAGTATGTGTATGAGTACATTATAGAAACTGAAACTCCATTATCTGAACTAAAATCTTTACCTTACTGCAAAGAAACTTGAGCCTTCAGCAAGGCTACTCTTAACCCAATGTGAATGGTACTTTCCTTATTCATTGTATACTGTCTCAGTATGCCTCCACAGTCTTCCCCAGACCATGATAGCCGATTCTTGTTTTGCAAAATTACTGGATTTTTCTGGGTATATATATAAATTCCGCGATCTAATTATCATTAATAATAATAGTAGGATTTATATAGCACAAAATTGATGCAAATCCTCTAATGCGCTTGAGTCCAAGAAGGGAGAGTCCAGGGACAGGCATGGGTCGATACCTAAAAAGCGCCCGCCAGGGTATAACTAAGGTGGGGGGTATGCCAGCCTAAACTAGTAGGTCTTTAGATGGCTTCTGAAACCATCTATTGTTTGTTGAGATCTGACAGTCTGTGGCAGCTTGTTCCATTCGGCTGGTGCAGCTACTGCAAAGCCACGCCTTCCTATGTGCTTATTAGGGCAGGTTGATAGGTGATAGATAGCCTGTTGCAACAAGTGAGACTGATCGATCTTATTAAAGCTGAAAGATACGGGGGCTGTGAAAGATTAATAGCCTTGAATACCAAAAGGTTGTACTTAAACAGGATGCGATGTTGAATTGGGAGCCAGTGGAGTTCTTTTCAAAAAGGGTGTAACATGACTCATTTTGTCAAGTCTGAAGATGATGCGACAAAGAGCATTCTGGACTCTCTGTAGTTTGGCTATGTTGGACTTGCTTACCCCATAGAGTAAAGAACTACAGTAGTCTAGACGACTACTGACCATAGCGTTTGCCAGAAGTATTGCTGTCTCAACTCCAAGGAATTTGCGAATTCGTCGCAAATCACGAAGATGATAGTAACATGCTCTGCAAACCTTGGCAACATGATTGTCAAAGGAGTTGTCTGAGTCGAAAATAACACCCAGGTTTTTTACTTCCACTGACGGAGAGATATTGTTTTGGAGGGGTGGAACAGGAAAATTTGGTGCAAGTGACTCTCTGATGGCTTTTTGACCTATAATGAGAAATTCGTTTTTTTCTGGGTTTAGTTTTAGTTTGACACCGTCCATCCATTCCTGTACAGACTTGAGACACTCGGTCAGCTCTTCCATGCTAGAGTCAAAATTCCTGGAGTCAACTGCTAGGTAGATCTGGGTGTCATCAGCAGGATTATTACTTCTCTAGGAACACAGCAGGATGCCACCTTTTAATGGAAGACAGCTTTAACAACAACTTAGGGCTTTTTTGGTTTTTATTCAGTTGCATATAATGATGTATTTGCTATTTCTACGTCGGCCAGAGCAACCACCACCAGCAGCACCTCCTCCACCACCACCACCTGCCATACAGAGACCTAGAAGAAGGCACAACATGTGTGTCAGGCCATGGCTATTACAGAGGGAGGAGAGGGGGGCCTACCACAACATTATGGCTGACCTGTATGCAACAGACATTCCAGGATTCACCAATTACATGAGGATGACCCCAGAATTTTTTGAAATGATAAAGACCAGACTGGAACCATGTCTAGCCAGGCAGGCCACCAACTATAGAGCTCCAATCAGTGTTGGGGAGAAGTTAGCCCTCACCATCAGATATCTGGCCACTGGAGAGTCATACACATCATTATCCTGTCAGTTTAGGGTTGGCAGATCCACCATTTCAAAGTTTCTACCACAGGTCTGCAGGGCCATCCAGGATGAGTTCATGAGAGAGTACCTCAGATGTCCTACTACTCCAGATGGGCGGAAAGAACTGGAAAGGGAATTCAGGATCAGGTGGAATGTTCCACATGCCCTTGGAGCCCTTGATGGAAAGCATGTGGCCCCGAAGAAACCCAAGAACACTGGAGCCCTGTACCACAACTACAAGGGGTTATTTTCCATAGTAATGCTAGCCTTGGTAGATGGGCAGTACAAGTTCAGATGGGTGGATGCTGGTTCAGCTGGATCTTGCTTAATGCCGATCAGCTGAAGACGAAGATTGAGGATGGCAGGATAGGCTTCCCTGACCCAGCACCTATAACCCAGGGTGGTAGAGATGTACCCTAATTCATTCGGGCAGATAATGCCTTTGCCCTGAAGACCTGGCTCATGAAACCCTATGGCAGAAGGATGTTAAACAGAGAGGAAAGGATTGCCAACTACAGAATATCAAGGGGCAGAAGAGTTGTTGAGAATGCTTTTGGAATCCTGGTTTCAAGATTTAGAGTCATGATTACTACTATTGAACTACCCCCCAAACAGTCAGGGAAGTGGTCTTCACCTGTGTGGTTCTGCACAACATCATGAGAAGCCAGTATCAAGGTCAACATGGTGGTCAAGAGCCTGGAGATGATGATGATGATGTGCCTGGTGATTGTGGATTGATTGGTGGTGCTGCTGGTGGTGTTCCAGACAGAAACCCTGCTAGAGAGGCCAAAAGATAGAGGGATTACCTGAAGGACTACTTCAATAATGAGGGAGCAGTGGCTTGGCAAGATGGGAGAATATAACTGCTGGTGCTGTAACAAGTCCTTTTCATGACTAATAACCAGTCCTTTTCAGGACTGCCAAATATTCCAAAAACAATTATTCAGCTATGCTGTTTCCAAATATCACCCCCATTTCCCAACATAACTCAACCACCCAACAAACAGACAAAACCCAATGACCAACATAAGTCACAAAAAAACTGACAAACGCACTGCCCAACATAATTCCCCAAACAAACAGCAAACTGAATAGCCAACATTACTCACACAAAAAGACGCACTGACCAACATAATTCCCCAAACAAACAGAGAGACAAACCCAATGGCCAACATAACAGGCTGAATGGAATAATTTTAGCATAAATTTTTAAAAGTGCACCCCAATTCCAGTAGCATTTTTTTGTGTTTTCATAGAAATACCACAAACTAAAAGGTTTTATTTCTTGCGAATTTCAAAAAAATTTTTTTTTAGTTCTACTTCCATAAAATTTACAGAAATTTACAAAATATAACCTTTACATTTTTGTTGCTCTGTCTGTTGGGTGTGGGGACCTATGTTTGCAAATGTGTTCGTCAGTCTGTTGGTTGGGGTTATGTTTGGTATTGGGTTTGTCTGTTAGTTGCTTGGTG
Organism: Sabellastarte sp. h YS-2021; assembly: GCA_964017235.1. Lineage (NCBI taxonomy): Eukaryota > Metazoa > Annelida > Polychaeta > Sabellida > Sabellidae > Sabellastarte > Sabellastarte sp. h YS-2021. The sequence goes on from OZ024933.1 coordinate 111,032,991, forward strand.
GCTATGTTTTAACTTTAGGGATTGTGTCAGTGTTGGACTTTTAACATTACAAATTTAAGGTATCCCATGGATTTTAAGTTATAAATGGGCAGATTATTATTGGCCATATTGGGAGTTAACTTAACTATTTATTTCTATGTGGCCTTTTTGGGTTATGTGTATTACCATGGATTATTTATTTCATGTTTGGGGTGGTGTAGGGGTTGGGCTTTTTTTTTCTTGTGATAAGTATTTGTACTGAGCTGTTTTGTTTTGGGAGGGGAAAATAAATAACATGTAGCTTAATAAATTGTTTTTGGAAGATTTGGTGGCCCTGAAAAGGGCCTGGCAAGTCAAAGACCCACCCTCACTGAATGGCTATTGAGGAGGCTGCTGCTGCTGTTGAGGTGGTGCTGCGGTGGTGATAGTGAAGAGTTGCAGTGGCTGTTGCTGCTGCTGCTGAGGCTGGTCAATGATCTGTGTTGATGTCAGATCTGGTAGCTGGCTTAGTATTCCACTTAGGTTGTCTCTACTGCCCTCGTTCTGTACTGTTAGAACTGATGTAGGGTTACCAAAGCCAATAGGGCTTGGTGTGTAGTAGACGTAACTGCTGCTAGCTGCAGCTTGAGTGGAACTAGATGCCTGTTGAGTGGTTCTTGGCTGTATGCCGACCCTCTGAGACTTTGTAGTGATAGTGGCTAATCTTCTAGGTAGCTCTATGGTTGCTCTTAATGGTTTCAATGTCTCTAAAAATCCTGCCCTTGAGGTCCTCAAACTCCTCTTGGGTCATCTTTTCAGCCTCTGATGCCACGTAGTCAAAGAAGGGTTGCCTGTCTGATTTCTGCTGCAGGAAAGCTGAGATGAATGTCCTCATCTGGTCAAAGTGCTGAAGTATCTTGGAGTCTGTTGAAACTGGTGTAGATGTGATCATACATTGACTCCTACTATCCCTCAGGACACTGGGGCCGATTTCACGAACGGACTTAAGCCTGCTTTTGGGCTTAAGTTTAAGACTTTGGTCTTAATTTCTGTCAAAAATGTGATAAAGTCAGCGGGCTTAGACTTACTGGATTTCACAAGGGGCTAAGTCCATGGATTTGCTAAGTCAGTGGACTTAAATTTGGTTGGTAGTGGGCTTAAATTTTGTAAAGAGGACTTAAATATGGCCGCCATAAACTTTTCTCAACTTCAAAATTTAAAATGGCTGTAAATAAAGTATAATTACACAGAACACCTCACTAAAGTGGTCTTTTGGAAGTTTATATGTGGCAACTAGGTTTTCCATTTCAAAACACCACTTTTCCTTAGATAAAATGCATATAATGAAGGATATATGGCACCAATATTATATTTTCAATAGATATAAAAGGTCACATGACACAGAAAACCACTGTGGTTATTTGATAAGCTTGCACTTAGCTAAGTCACCTTTGTGAAATCCATTTTAAGTTCCAGACCTAGTTAAGACCAAATTCTTAGATTTAAGTCCCTGACTTAGCCAATAAAGGGACTTAATTTAAGTCCTTTAGTGAAATCGGCTCCTGGACTCTAGGTGTTCTGTATCAGTAGTAGATCCACGAGATTCGTCCTGCCTGCTTGTGTTTGGACTGGCCTCGAACCCTGAGCTTCTGCTGGCCCCCTTTCGTCTGATGTGGGTCTTAAGGAAACCCATCTGCTGGTAGACCCAGGACTGTCTCTTGGTCATCTCCCTTGGAGCTTGGCCAGATTGTAGCTTGGGGAGCTTGCCATAAAGAGTTCTCTGGGATTCAAACCATCTTCTGACATCAAAGGGCTGAAGCTTCAGTTCTGCAGCTATTTCTGCCCAGAGAGCCTCCTTCTTCTGTCTGTTGTGGAAACGTGCATGCTCCTTGTCGTAGAACTCTGGATGCTCCTTTACAAACTCCACAATTGCAGTTTCTTGGGTGTCAGTGAATGTTGCACAGACCCTGGAACTCTGAATCTTCCTCACACCTCTCATATTCTTCACAACCTTCCTCAGTAACTTCTGAACGTTCCTCTCTCTCTTCTGTACCCTCCTCTGTCCTTTCCTCAGTGCTTTCCTCAGTGCTTTCCTCTGCCCTCTCCTGCACCTCTCCAACTTCCTTCTCCATCCCCTCTTGCCTCTCATCCATCTTCTTCTTTCCTCTCTTTCCTCCTTTCTCTTTTGTCATAACTCCAGTCAATATCAAAAATAAAGTAAAAAACCAAAATGTGTCTCCTAACTGTAAAAGTTGCCTTAAGCTCAAGTATTATATGATATTTAAAAAAACTGAAAACCCCTGAAACAGTGACACACATCTCTTAGTAGCCAACCAGTCAGTAACAACAAGAATGTGTGCGCGGTCGCTTATATAGTCTCAGACCCCCTCATTGCCTAGTTTTAATTTCCGATGAGTGAAAATAATCGGTTCTTAATTGGTACTTAGTCCCAGGCCTCCTGGTGTGTCCTCAGACCGTTGTAGACTAAATTTATGTGGTCCCAGGTGTCCTGAGGCGGCCGGCTTGGATCGGTTAGGGTCGGTTTTTCTTAGTCGGGGCTTATTCCAGACCTTCATTGTTGAGTTGCAGGACACCTGAGATGGTCTGAAACTTCCTGGGACTAATGAAATCGATTCCTTTTCAGACGCATGAAAGTTCAAAGGTCACTGTTTTAGTACGGACCCATCACGGAGACGCCGAAAATTTAACTAGCGATTTTTATTTGTTTTCTATTGTCACTATACACATATATTTCCTATATTACTGATGGTATTCTGTCTTTATATTGATTTTGTTTCATATGGTTGTTGCTGGGAGTTTACCTCTGTTAATTTACAATAATATTCCCATGTCTTGATATTTGCGGGTATTATCGCCCACTACCGGGAATTATCGTTCAACAACCAAGTTCTGTTACATTGAGTTTCTACATTCCTTCCACAACATATTAATTGCACAACACCATACTCCCGAATTTCCATCTATTTAGGTCCCAATAAGGCTTTGTTATGTTTTTCAGGCCCCTCTAAGGCGTTTTTATTTTTTATTTTCTTTACAGTGGCTCCCGTGGGGAGTTAGGGTGCCTGTTAGACGCCCACAGGACGAAGATTGACTTGAATGTAAGTTGACTGAACTGACTGATAAGCTTAGTGGACACTAGCTATAAGGTCATTTTTTATTTAGATTCCCCAGTCCTTTTGTGTGTTAAGGCTCTGGAGTATGGAAAAATGTTCCTTATACGCTGCCTGGTATTGATTAGTCTTTTCCTTATCAGTACGTCCGACCATAAAGTACAGGTCAAGGGTTGTTTCGTGGGCTCCGTACTACCTCAATCTTTCAGACTGGCTAGTTTTGGTACAAATGCAAGATGCTTTCCCTCATCAGTGAAGTTACGATCCCTCTGTGTTCTCTTGCTTTTATGTGGGGATATATCCCTAAATCCTGGACCTATTGTGATGGGGGTAGCTAACTGTCGGTCTGTAAGAAACAAGGGTCCAATGATTTCTGATGCCGTGTTCAATCACTCACTGGACATATTATCACTGGTCGAAACTCATATTCGCCCGACTGATACCGATTGTCTGCTTCAATCCATCACACCACCATCTTATAAACTGTGTCAAAGACCTCATGGACATGGCTCGGGTGGCGGAGTTGGCTTTCTCATAAACAGCAGCCTGTCTCATAGAATTGTGGATCATCCCACTTTCACCAACTTTGAATGTCTGGTAGTCAGTATTGGATCAAATGCTCATTCTACATTGGTTGCTTGTGTTTATCGTCCTCCAGGTTCATGTTCCAATCCTTTTTGTGATGAGTTTTATACGCTGATTGAGTTCCTCTCATCTACCAATTCCTCCTTCATCATTTGTGGTGACTTTAATATTCATATTGACACACCATCAAGGGAGAGTGTTAATTTCCTTAATATTCTTGACTCCTGCAGTATTACTCAACATGTTCATTCTGCTACCCATCTATATGGCCATACCCTAGATCTCATCCTTACTTCGGATAGTTCTCTGGTTTCAAATGTGGTTGTAAGTGACTACATCTCCGACTATGCAATGATCAAATGCCAAGTTGAAACTTCAAAACCTCCTAACTCACAAGCTAACAGAGTGACTTACAGGAGATATCATAAAATAAACATGGACACTCTACGCAATGACTTGAGCAATTGTTCCTTTGTTGCTTGTCCGGGTGACACTGCGAAAAAACTGTATGATCAATACACTAATGATCTTTCCAACCTACTGGACAAACATGCTCCAGAGGTTACTCACTGTCTTGCCAAGGAGCCAGCAAAGTGGCTATCAGATACCTACAAAAATGCCAAATTCATCCGACGACAGCTTGAACGCATCTAGCGTAAAAAGAAAACTCCTCCCAACCGTGCAAGGCTGCGCAAACAAATTGCCAGGTGTAATTCACTTGCCAATAAAGACAAAGCCACATATTACAGAGCTCTTAAAATGGTGACAACCCTAAAAAGCTGTGGCAAGTTCTGCGTTCTACCTTACACCGTATCCCTGACAAGGTTCTTCCATCAAATAGTTCACACAAAAAATTGGCTGATCAGTTTGCCGCTTTTTTCACCAACAAGATTGCCAAAATCCGAGAGTCTTTTTCCAGTTCTTCATCCTTTTCCTTGCCATCTCCTGTGAATCTGCCAGGACTCGTCAAATTTGATGATGCCTCACCTGATGATATTGCGAAGGTAATCAAAAATTCACCTACAAAATCCTGTCTCCTGGATCCTTGGCCTACTTTCCTAGTTAAGGATTGCCTTGATATACTGCTTCCTTCTATCACAAAACTTGTGAATTGTTCTTTGTCGGAAGGTGCTGTCCCAGATGGCTTCAAAAGTGCTGTTGTCACTCCACTGATAAAGAAATCTTCTTTATCAAAAGACGATCTAAAGAACTATCGCCCTGTGTCTGGGCCGAGCTTTATCTCAAAACTCGTGGAACGTGTAGTTGCCTCACAATTGAGCAGACATGTCTCTCTCCATGGGTTGGAAAATGAGAATCAATCTGCCTATAGACGTGGCCACTCAACTGAAACAGCTCTTTTGTCTATAAAAAATCAGATTCACCTATCTCTAGCCAGAGGTGAGGCCACAGCTGTGGTGCTGCTTGATCAATCTGCAGCTTTTGACACCATTGATCATGACAAACTCCTTGATTGCTTAAGAAAATGGTTCGGTGTCGGGGGTAGATGCCTTGATTGGTTCAAGTCATACCTTTCTGATCGTACCCAATGCATCAAGATTGGCTCTGTTCTCTCTGAGACTAGTAAGCTTAAGTTTGGGGTTTCTCAAGGTTCAGTTCTTGGTCCTTTTCTTTTTTCGTTGTATACCACCCCTTTGAGCAAAGTAATCTCTAAACATCCAGATGTCAAATTTCACTTCTATGCTGACGACACCCAGCTGTTTATTCACCTGACACACAAAAATGCAAAAATTGCCTTTGATCGACTAGGAAAGTGTCTCAAAGATGTCAAACTGTGGTTGTGTGCAAATAAACTAAAGCTGAATGCCGATAAGACCGACTTCATTATATTTGGCTCCAAGTCTCAACAAGATAAGTTAAACCCATTCTTTCCAGTAAACATATTGGGTGAATCACTGATACCTTCAGATGCCGTTAAGAATTTGGGTGTCTGGTTTGACTCAGACTTTTCCTTCACCAAACATGTTAAAAGTGTATGCAAACTTTGTTTCATCCAGATGAGGGATCTTAGACAAATTCGACAGTACTTGACTCGTGATGCTGCTCTTATGGCTGCAAACGCACTTGTGGGGAGTAGACTTGACTTCCCTTCATTGGCTACCCATAAGGCACCATTGCATCTTCAAGACTGCCTTGCTGGTATACAAATACCTACATACTAACTGTCCAAAATATTTCAGCCCATTCCTCAAAGTTAGACAATGTGCCTATAATACTCGGTTGAGTCAATCTGATGGTATAATTCTACATGTTCCTCAATACCAACCATCTATTTACAAATCCACAAAGCAGTTTGGTCTAAGCTTTGCACATGATGCTCCCAAAATATGGAATGAACTCCCGGATGATGTACGATCTGCAACTTCTATTGCTTCCTTCAGAAATAAACTTAAGGCATACCTATTCTGCCAAGCTTATCCTCCTTAGTATTTTCCACCTCATATGGCGTTCTCTGTGATGTCGACCATTGCTATGGATAAGGACAATGATTTTTTGTGACTATGCTTATGATGTTGCACCTTAGAGTCTGTCACTTTGGCAGAGATTAAGCGCTATAAAAGTTGAATTGGAAATTGGAATTGTTATGAGTCGGGGACTGGCAGACCGGCTTCCTGGGACTAAGCTATGGAGGCCTGGGACTAAGGGTCGCAGGAGGCCTGGGACAACATAGGACTGTTAAAATTTGGGTCTGAGGAGGCCTGAGGAAGCCTGGGACTGGATATTTTGTTGACAGTGGGAAAAAAGAATCGGTTTGGGTCACGACCACAACTGACCACAACTGACCCTTACAGGACGCCTGGGACTAAGTAAATTTTTGAAACCGACTCCCAAAAACCGTTAATCGTCAAGCTTAGTCGTGTGGTGGAACACCCACATATGCCAGAGGATTCAAGCTATTTGTTGCATTTATGATCTACATGAAGCTACAGCAGCCATATGATGATGTGATAGTTACTGCGTACTTTGAATACTTAGTTCTCAATGACATGGCTGGTCCTTCACTGTAGAACTATTTATCCATCCACAACCACTTCTTCTGTATGTACGGATGGTCTACGGCAGTACTACACTCAATAAAGATAAAATTAATGGTAAAATCTGCTTCAACAAACAATCCACTCAAACCTAAAGTTAAAGATGTTCTTTCAGTAACTAATTAGAAGCAGTTAATGTCTGTATTGGGTTTCTCTTAAGAGGAATTAGTGTTTAAGGCATTATTTTTGCTTGGGTTTTTTGGGGTTTTTTTCCTGTTGGCTATGTACAAGGTTTGCATTATTAGGGATATTATTTGGACATAGAAAGGTTTTCAGATGATTATTAACCCTCAAGCGACCAAGCTATTTTGGTGACTAATATGACCAAGTATAGTCATTTGTGACCCCACTTATTTTATATAGAAATATTTCTGTATAACAGACTGGTTTTTCACATATATTTCACTTTTCTAACATATTCATCCATCAGAGTATGTAATAAACTATGGATTTGGACATATTTTTTCATAAGAAAGCCGCGAAATCACACAATGATAGAATATTACTTTTATTTAGAAAACCCCTGTCTGCTACGTCTTGCAATATGCATGTTATGTTTTATTTCTTTGTGTTTTCTATCTGTGAATCATAAAAGAAAGAAAGTCATAAAAGTAAAATTATATTGAACAAAATATATATTACAATGTGACAGGATAATTATAGCATCCTTGTCTAGCAGAACTGATCACAAGCAAATATGCCTGTACTTTACCTCAATCTCAATGAATCAAATAATCGTCTTTGTTCAAGCATGTCTATGTTTTTTTTAAAAAAGAGTCCTTCTTTATTTATGTATAATAGATAATGTTTAAATATAGTAATAAAAATGATAATCATATGGACTCTGGGATGTATGACCTTACAATGCCTATGTTTGCTCTGGCCTTCCTTGCTCTGTTATGAAAGTGCATGTTCTTCAGAATGTCTCTAAACCTTGTTCTAGGCATTGTAGCTGCAAGAATTTGTCTTGCATCTGTTTTAGACCAAAGGAATGCTCATGGACCATGGTTGCTTCTTTACAACCCTGCAATGATGCAAGGCCCAGTTACACCAGTGACACCAATTACAATAATTTCTGTACTGTGAATTTATTTCCATTGTTCCTTTTTATTGTCTGGATGATTTTCAATCCACTCTATATTTTTCTGTCCAGCCTCTGTTTTTTTTTGTGCACTGAGTCATTCTATCTCTGATGCAATAAGCAAATGAAATTCTGACTGGATGTCCTCACAATATGCCTGATTTGTTATCCCTGTTGGTGTCCAAGTTATGTCCTCTTCACAATGACTACCTGCTAGAGGAAGATTTCTTCCCCAGTTAATTCTATTTTTGACTGTGTTTGCATTACCTTTGTTAATCATGCTGATTACTATTTCCTACACACAGAACATCTTATTGCAGATCATGGCCTGGATCTTAGACACAGGCTATAACCCAAGCTTGTCCTCTTGTCCACTTGCTTGCCCGCATGCTCAATGTTCATCCAGGAACTCTTGCTCCACCATGAGCATGTGCCTGGCATCTGCCTGATTCTCCTGCAGACACACCTTAGTCTGCTTGTAAGTATAGTATGGACTTCGTGGTAATAATCTATATGAGGGTGTCTGACATGTCAAAGATACAAGAGTCACTGTCCGGTGCTGATTAAACTCCATCAATGGACATGTCCTATTTTAATCATCACTCTGGGCATCTGGAATCTGTCTCAATGCTTGTGCAGCTGTAATTCATGCTATTTTAGGTTTGATGGTCATGCTTTCATGTATAACAGTAGAATGTAGTGCTTAGAGTTGGCAAATTTGGGCTTATCTGACTAAAACTCCAAAAGCCACTGCTACCTATGCTCGGGAAGTGATATAATTCTAACCAAAAACTGTAACTACTCCTGCATTCTTTGGCTTGGCATTTTATTTTATTCCTCTTTTGGTCTTCTGCTACATGCAGCCTGAGGTTGACCTTTCAGGTCATATGTGTCCCCCATGGCCTTGACATGACGAAATAAGTCGTTAGTTTGAGGTAACTTAGACAAGAAATTATTAAATTACTTGGAGTTGGGTCCTTAAAAATGGCTTCCTTTGTTACTGGTCATATGTAAATGTCAAGATAAAGTAGTGGCACTAAAATTGGTCATTGCAGGTTTGCAAAAAAATGGAAACTATGTAAATTATGTAACAATGTAACAGGCAGAAAATTAAATGAATTCTTGGTCTTAAAACATTGTAGTTCCTTACACTTTGCAGTGTGTTTAAAGGCTTAAAAGGAACTATTATATTTAAAACAAGTAGTAGTTTGAACTGAGTTGATTTTAGTAATCATTTTGTGTTGAATAAATGTTTTAACAATGTATAGCAATACTAATGGATAGTAATAAATACTTGTCTTTTCCTCCCCTTCCTTATGCACTGAGATAAAGAAACAGACCAGTTGAAGTGACCAAGGGAGATCTACCCTATTTAATACCCTAGCACATATTTTGAAGTAATGGATAATTTGAAAGACATTGATAAACCATATAAACCATATAAATCAATAATGCAAAATGCAAAACACTGATAAAACCATATAAACCATATAAATCAATAATGCAAAATGCACATCATTTTGTCTTCACTTTTGAATATTTGTTAAGCACAAAAAGTGAAATATTTGAGGTAAAATTCATGTTATCTTCTCTACACTATTTAATACCCTACCACATATTTTGAAGTAATGGATAATTTGAAAAAAATACTGATAAAACCAAACCATACGCACCACAAATAAGAGTAACATGAGACAATCCATAAAGTTCCAAATATCAGAAAAGAATGTTAACATCCGGTAGACTATGAAATTAAATCTGAGGCGTTCATGCCAACTCCATACTTTTGACCACATATTTCCTTTCTTCTTCAATTTGTACAAAGGTCCAGATGTTTTTATGTCCCGCACCTGTGAATTGTTAAAATCATGTTGTTGCATTTACACAAATACAAGCATCCCAAATGACAGTAGAGACCTCAGTTATCAATTAGTTGAAATGCTTGACATTGATTCACATGGATATGACCTTCTTAAGATATGTAAAATGTGAAGCTACATTCTATATGTGAAATCAATCAGGGAGCATTCTGTTAATTTGATTTCCTGTATATAAATAGAAAAAGGACATTTGCGAAAACTATGCATTTATATTTTCCTATTTGGTATTTTTCACCTTATTAGTGGTTATTTCACCTTTTACCACTTGCGATCCATGCAAATAAAAAGCAAGAAAATTGGCATTTCTTGAGAGAAAAAAATACAAACTCCCTTGGTTTGTCCACAAAATAAAAATGTTGCTAAATTTTTTATGTTCTATTAGATCAATACAAAATCAGAAAAACCAAAACCGTTCATTATTTAATTTTTCCTCTTTGACCTTCCAGGGAATGGAATTGGGATCCCTAGGCTAATAAACTACCTAGGTATCCAGTTAGATGCTTGAGCTGTCAATCAAATAAGTGGGCAGTACAGCCACTTGTCATGAGAATTGAAACTACCAACTTTCCACCATGCAGCGTCCGGGCAGAGATTCAAACCTGAGACCTAAGCGGTTGAAGGCCAGCACTCTAACCACTAAACCACGAGCCCCTAAGATCACTACTGGGGGAACCTTAAAAAAAATTTCTGTAGTTAAACCCTGACTAGTTCTTAGTATATACGAATTAGTCAAAACCTCGAGCAAAACAGCTTTTCTTAAAAGGTCTTGCCTTTGTGAATAAGATATGGATCACAGGTCTTAAGCAAGTGTGTTAAGACATTCCAAAAGTAAAAATACTGTAGGTAGTTTCGATTCCATATGTGATGCACAGGTGTTTTGCACCTTTTCTAAAAATAACTGAAACAGTACACAGCAAAGAATGTGGTTGTTCAATCAACTTAGCATTGACACCTTATGGGATATAGTGTAATTCTGCTTAAAAACCTCAACGAAAATGGGGTGTTCTCTCATGGAATGTACAATTTTGGAGAATACGTAAGCCACTATAAGTTACATTAGATGATCAACTCTCCTTAATAATGTTGTACAATAAGTTTGAATCTTTACAGTGCAATGACGAATGCAGCAAGGTCACAGCTGGCCAATATGAGTCCTCTTATGATATTCTTGTACAGATATTTGGTCATCAACAGGTTAATGTGTATAAAGGTGACACAGTTCATTCTGGTCACTCTTCTGATCTGAATGCAGCATGATTGCAGTGAATGTGCAAAGTGCAAAGCATCGAATGGGGTGGCTTTTGTTTGTGTCTCTCTTGGTCACCAATTAAGTCGTACACTGACTCTCTAACATATTGGGAAATCAGTGCTTAATGTGGACAAATTGAAACACCAGCTTGCTGGAAATTTTGATCTTCAGTTGAATTATTGGAACTGGATTTTGTTTAGATTTTGACAGAACTTCTGCTGCAAGGGCTTACTTTATGTTGACTTCACTGATTTATATAATTAACTTTTTCACATAAATAAACATTTATATTTTTATACATCTTAATATTCGGAAGGTAGTGCCAGCGTGTTTCTCAACTTAGGACACCAAGAGTTTATAGTAATGCGACCATGTAAGATGAGGGTTTAGAGCATAAAATACCCAAAGAGAAATATAAACACCTAATTCATGTTGTTCTCCAGTTAACAGTGTAATTGTTTTTATCACACAGTAGCAACCAATAAATGTTTTTCCACAAATTCATCATAAGTTTTTAAATATTATAAAACACATCTCCTTCTGCAATTTGAGGGGTTTAGCAGTTACAGTGCTTGCCATTAACCTCTGAGGTTGCAGGTTCAAATCTCGGCTCGGGTGCTTCATGTTGAAAAGATGGTAGTACTCGCTTATGCCCCGTGGTTTACAGTGCAGAATCTTCACCACCTAGTTAGGATTGGTTTCTCCACCCATAAACTGCCCATCGTAATATGACCCAGGGTGTTGAATGTGATGTAAAACAAAAATAAACCTCAAGAGATATAAGCCTTTTTCTACTCTTCACCATCATTCTTTGTTTTTGCTCATTTTAAGGTAAAGCGTTTAGCTATCTTTACCAAATTTGGTGTGAATGATTATTAGCTTGTTTGGTATTGCATTCGCTTCAATTAGCTAATTAGATATTTTGAGTAAATATGTTATCACTTTAAACCATCTAAGCTAATGCAAATTAATAGTCACAGGTTCACCTACTTTCTACTCAGCTAGTGTGTAGCTTAAATAATTCACTAATATCCTAAAAAAGGCTAAAAGGGTTAGGGTCTACTAGCACCAGCCGCAAAGCCAGCCAAGACTCGAGTAGTGCACTGAAACAGTCACCCATCCCAGTACTAATGTAGCCCATTGCCGCTTAACTTCAGTGCCAGATAGTCCTCACGCTATGGCACAATTCATGAAAGTTCAGAGCCAAAAAACGCGATCTCTGGAAGAGGTTGTCTTGCTAGAGTTCACACTTAAATACTGTACAGATAGCTCAATTTTGAGCAAATATTGGACACTGCAGATAGTTGACACCCTATTTGGGTCACCATCTCTTATTTGGTGGAAACTGAAAGTGTTCTTGACTTGACAAACATAGTTTTGACATGTTACTTGCCGTTTTGAAAACATTGACCATTTCAAAATGGCCAAATAAACATTTTGGCCACTTCAAAATCATCACGATGATTGTAATCAGCCTGTGTTTTCAATGTAAGTATATAATTTATACAGTTATTTTTTTACAGTTTTTTAAATGGCCCAGTTCTTGGCAAAAATCAATTTTTTTTTATTTCTTTGGCATATTATGGTCAAACGACCTGAAAATTAGGTCACGTTAAAATGGCCAATATCTAGATATTACAAAAGCCCAATGTGTTGATGAAGAGATTATTATTCATGAGAACATGGTGTTATTTTTCTTCTACGCTATCCTATTACTTTTCATGTGTTGCAGCTGCTCTTGAACAGTGCGTCCTACTTTTAGCTTTATATTTATTTGGGGTTTTACGTTGCGTGTTTGAACAAAAAGGTGGCACACTGGTAAAATAGTATTGAGTTAAATAGTACTCCATGGAGAAGTCGCTACAGACCTAAAACTTGGACAAAATAGTATTTATAAACATAGCTAAACATATCAATCTGTGAAAATATTTAATGTTAAAGAGAAAATCTTTACCGACCCTAAAGTCATCATAATTAATTTACTGTAAGTCATTTGTAACCTTAAACAATGTGGTGTGCCCAAAGAGTTTATCTATTTGCTTAGCCTGAAATGACTATATAACATTTATGATTGTAAATTGTTGAACACCTCATAACATGTCGCCTTCCAAGGTTTCAATAAAGTAATTTTTATATGTTTGTTGGTTTACGTTTGTTTTACGAGTGTGTCTTGTTAGTGAATTTTGGGCACCCAAAAGCCCCGCCAATCAGGGGGCATTCCGTTAATTTGGTATCCTATATATAAATAAGAAAACGTTGTAAGTAAAAAATATGCATTTTTGTTTTCCTATTTGGCTTTTTGCACCTTATCAGTTGGCTTTTTTCACCTTATGAGTTGTACTTATGATATTTGTTAAAATTATAAAAAAATGAAAACAAGAAGTAAGAAATGGGATGATATTTAAGAAAAATGTACAAAATATTTTTATAGTTGCTGCACATGTCCAAAATATCATTGAATTTCAGCTTATTTTTCTTCTATCAGGTGTGAGCAACTTAAATGAGGGAAAATGGAAACTGTATGTTATTTCCTTGTTTCTTTTGAGCTTACAAGAAATGAAAATAGGATGCACAGGGAATACACCTAGGAATCCCATTGGATGATTGAGGTGTGAATCAATCCAGGGAGTAATAGTGAGGTGATGGTTTGGAGGTCGTGGGGGACACCACGTGCTTGATAGCACTGGTGCTTGAATGGCACTTCAAAGGCCTGTGACGTCACACATGTTAATGATGTCACAATACAACAACATTCTGAGAAAGGTATATCTTATTATTAAACTTTATTATGTCTCAGCAATACAGTTACATACATTTAAGTGAATATTAAGTCTAATTTCATCTATCTCTCTGTTTATTTTACATGGTTTTTGTTTTACAGGCTATTACATTTAAGTCTCATGATATTACTTTGTCTTGAGTGGTTATAAAATCCACTTAGTTTTTACACTGTACATTGCAATAATGAAACTTGAATCTCTTTCGGTGATAACATAACCATTTGCAAAGCCACATATATCATATTTAACATTTTGTGTCTGAGCTTATACAAAGTCTTCCATGTGAATAGTTCTGAACAAAATTCTGGATTATTTTTATTCAATCCTGATCAGGCCAAAAAGAATCTGGATTCAGAACAGTTTTGAGGAGATCCAACGATAAATAGGGAGCCAGAAAAATTGGATAATAAGTCTTAGAAAATCAGCAGCCTAAAACTCCATCTTTTGCAAAGTGGCTAAAAAATTCTACTCCAGAAATTTGGCCCTCGTTGAAGATAAATGTAATCCGATAAGCATAATTTTAAAGTGCTAAATCTCCATCATATGACATACGAAGGCTGACAGACATTTATTTGTGATTAGTACAAAAGGTAAACATGTTTTAAGTGAAGTATCCTTTACTTGTAACCTGGTTGCAGTTGATGCCAAATAATGGAAAATAAGGCTTTATGATCAGGTGATATTGTTTCACAAGATATATACAATATTTTTTTGAATTATCGTTCTTACCAATTTATGTCTTATTGGTACGTAGTAAAAGTGAAATTAACATATATATAAAAATTGCATGTTGTAATCATATCTTTTATCACTTGTTTTTGACAGCATCATTTAAAGTGCAATTATTTGAGGATGTTTAAGTGCTATAAAAATGGAAAATTTCCGAAAAGACACATGCATACAAGATATATCATAAATGAAGAAAACAGTATTATACCAGTGCGTAATAGTTTTCCTGTACATGTGTAATGAGGGATGTTTTACTATTGCTATCCACCATTTTCGATGATTTAAGTATCTCCATATTTATATTTAAAGATACAATGTGAAAAAGGCTGTCATATATGCAGGTGCACCAGTGGATATAAATTAGCACAATGTAGAAATGAATTATTATCCAACAAAAACCAACAGAAGTGCAGTAAAAATACCTTTCTAATGCTACATATTTGTAGGCTAGACTTTTTTTAAATATTGCTGAAAAAGTTGTACTTGTCACTAATTATACATGGTTAGGGGGCGTCGCTGTATACAAGAAAAATGGATCCCACTCTGTGTATCACATATCGGTTATATAGGTTTCTGGTGGATAATAAAAGTTTTACCAAATTATTTAATATGCTAAATTAATTCACTGGCAAATTCATGTGTTCACTGGCACATATGTTTTGTGATCTGCTTTATTTGACATATATTCTCTTTAAAACCACGATAATTTTCCATGGGCTGATTTGATTTGGGCATTTTTGTACTGGGCGTTGAGTTAACCAGGGCAATTTATCTTGGGGATGATTTGAGGGGGTGTAAGATTAGGTCTCGAGTTTGATAGGACCAAGTTGACTGTGATTCAAACCAAATATGTTTTTGGAAGCAAACCAAAATAACAAGATCACTCTGAAGGTGCATGTTATAATAAGTTAATAGGGAGATTGGGATTTTTTGTTTTTGGTATTCGAAGTACCGTATTTGGAATTCAAAATACATTCCAAACTAAATTCCAAACAAGTGCCCAGTCCGGCCAAATGACAAAAATAGTTGGCCTGTGTTATCTACTGGTCTAGTACTATGCATTCATTAGTTGGCTCGTGGTACTTCCTTCTAAAAAGACAGCATGATGACACAGCATCTTTTTTGTTGGGTGTGCGTACTGTGCAGATGTGTTTCTGAAAAAGTTCTCTGTAAGTATGAAGAAAAGTTTTAAGTTCTGCGAATCTTATCTTATTTTCATCTGATATCTACATATTGTGTTTCTGACATGTCATGAGATCTCAAGGACAAAAACTGGCCAGTTACAGGCATGTTATGGCTGGTTCTTATGGACATAATAAGTAAGCAAGGTGCCGAAATAAGAGGTAGAACCAGATCAGTCCATGAAGCAAACTGGACGATTTTTTTCAAAATTAATAATCAGAAAAATCAGATGGACTTCAGGGTACCACCTATCAAATCCATAGCTGACTTTATCTGTTCCATGACCGGAAGTTACAGCTGAGCACTATTGACGGCTACAGATCAGATGAGAACCTCACTTGTCTCTTAGATAGGTTCCACAAAGGTAGACCCAAGGGTCAGAGGGGCATTCCTTTCCGTGGTGCTTCACCATATCACCTTCAAGACTGTCTTCCTCTTAGCTTTGGGTTCTGGCAAACGCAAGAGTGAGATCCATGCTTGGCGACATAAAAACATGAGACACAAGTTAGACTGCTCCAGGGTGTCTCTTTACCTCTCACACAGCTTTCTTTCAAAGAACCAGCTGGCCAAAGAGAGTCCAGACAGTATTGCCCAGGTGGTCATCCCAGTCCTGGTCCCAACGCTGGATAAATCTTAAAACTTAAGGCTGATGAGTCCCTGTGTCTAGTCAGACCCCTACACTATTATTTGGATAGGACCTGGGACTTTAGGCAGAACAAGGAGCTGGTTTTTGTCTCCATCAAGAAAGGATTCAACAAGATATCTCCCCTGCCACTATCTCCTCATGAATTAAGCAGAATCAATCTTTGCTTTGAGCCCTCTGATCAGGTGGTGCTCACCCTACATCAGGTTAAAGCCCTATGATGTTAGGGACCTTGCTGCCTGTAAGGCCTTCCATACAGGAATCTCCTTAGAACAGCTTTTATCAGCTTGCCATTGCAAGTCTCATCCCAACTTTACACAATTTTATCTGAAGGACGTTGCCTGTGCTGATTCCGAGCTCTTCCATTTGAGTCCAGTGGTGACTGCTCAGTAAATCCACCAATAACCCTTTAGCTGGGGATATTTTGTACATCTATGCATCTTGTATATAGTTATATGAAAACAAAGATTACTGCTGCAGTAGTTATCTCCCGCCTTAGGATCAGAAATATTTGATAACTAAGAGAGATATAAGGCCTTTTGTGGTAAGATGACCCACCTTGACATTGAAAAGGGAGTCTAAGATAAAAGTCAACCATTTTAAAGTCTCAGGCCATGACTTCCTATAAGTTGTTTTCACATTCGGAACACCACAGAGCAACCAAAAGGGAGATATAAGGTATTTTTCATAAGATAATGATTTTCAAAGAATTGGCTATGTTAGCCATTTTGTTTTTCAAAATGAGGACAAAATTTTTCACAGGGAAAACATTTGCTCCCCAGAACTTCCCATGCGCTGTTTTTACATTCTCAAGCCGTAGGATCAATAAAAAGGGATATATCAGGACATTTTAGTGTGTTGACCCCATTTGGCTTTGAAGCAGTGGTCAAAGGTCAAATTCAACAACTGGAAAAGATTCCCAGGCCATGACTTCCAACAAGTTGTTTTCACATTCTGAACCCCTAGGAACAAGGGTAAGGGAGGTTAAGGTCTTTTCAATGGGATAAATCTATTTGACATTAAACATGTGAATATGGTGGCCATTTTGTTTTTGAAACTAGCTCAAAATTACTATAAGGCCAGCTTTTCTATCCATGTATCTTTTGTGGAAATTTGATGAAGCTAGATGCAATAGTTCAAGATTTAGAGCATCTTTAAGATTTTCTAACAATTGGCTATGGCAGTCACAGATAAAATTTATTTTATAATCTCCTGTCGATATTCTGCCAATGACAGCAATCGATCTATGTGACTGACTATAGTTCTGTTTAAGGCCACCTTTGCCTTAGTTTTTGAGTTCACTTGTAGTCCCTAGTAACTGACCTGCCTACTAAGCGGAAGTTATTCCAGCAAATTGTCAATTAGGTCAGATGTATTGACGTAATAAAAATGCACATCTGATAAGTCAATAATGTTTTGTAAGTTGATACCTTATGCAGGTGGTCCACTGGGGACTACCTGTCGGTAAGAGCAAGAGTTGATGAAATATCAACCCTTATAACAGACCCTAATTTCAACCCCCTAGCACAGACCTGTCGGTTAACTTAACGGCCTGTCATTTTGAGACTCAACATACCAGATATGGCAAGCTCACTCAGACAAAGTCAGGACAAGCACCTGAGAAGGGTACAGAATGACAGACCTGGTTGAAGGACAGTTTCAGTTTTCTACGAGGTCACATCACTTCAAGTCACCCCAGAGGCCTTCTGCAGCCTCAGCTTCAGTTCAGGATACATCCAAAGACACAGAATCTGAGATGGAAATCAGCCTTACATCAAATGTTACTCATCATCCTTTGAGCACCAGTCCAAAGCAACGACAGCCTCCAGTCACGACTACCACATCTTCCGCAGATCCAGTCTTATATCAGTTCCAGTAGATGAGGTCGATGATTTCCATATTTCTGGGTGCACATCAGGACCCCACTCTAAGTCCATGACAGTCGTTCTGCAGCTATCTCCACTCTGAGATTGAACACCTGGAGGAGAGAGACTTTTTAACCTACAGGAATGAGACAGTGAAGCTTCTCAGTGAAATACAGTACAAAACCGAAGAATGCAAGAGAGAGGTCACCACAAGTCAACAGTCCACCACATTTCAACTTCCAGTAGAAACACAGGCCACATCAGGACATAAATTCATACTCACCATTCCAGACACTTAGACAGTCTCCATTCCAGTTGTGCAGCCTACACAGACAGTCACTGGAGAACCTGTTACAGTGATTGCGAAAGTACAGCAACAACCAAGACCTTCATCATCATTGTCAACATAGCCTGCTACTTCTTACATAGTTGTGGACGACCAACAGCCTGGGACTTCCAGACAGATGATCTTCAACCCTCCTTCAGTTGCAGCTTCACACCAGGAGGGTCAACACAACACATCAGGATTATCCAGTCTCTTTGGAGCTATTCCAAGTGTGCTACAGTATTAGATCAACACACCACAGCCATTTTTACCCTCTCAACTTCAAACAGCACCGTCACCAGTGATAACTTCCACTCATCAAGAATAGTCAAGACCTCCCAGCCAGTCCAGCATCATAGTCAGCCCAAATCAGCGGAATAGCCCGCACAAGTCACACCAAACCAGGCCCTTCTAAGGGCCATCCGAATCTTACAAAAACAATTATTCAGCTGTTGTTTGATTGCCCAAAAACAAAAAAGAACACTATCCCACACTTGCATTTTAACACAGTACACGACAAAAAAGTGTATGAATGAATGAGTGAATGTTGAACAAATATTAATGATGTTCCGCCACAAAACAACAAAAACTAAGAAATAAAAAAATAATTTTAAAAATCTTAACAAACAATTTAAAAATATGAAAAAAAAAGTTTAAAATTTTTTTTTTAAAAAGTAAAGTAAAATTTTGACCCTAAGAATTCAAAAGCAGGCCACTCCCAACCCCACCAAAAATGAGAAACGTTCACCCCCAAAAATCACAAAGATCCGAACATCAATCCAAGTCCCTCCCACCCAGAACCAAATTGAAATGAAACCTATATACAAGTCTGTTGTGTTAAAGGTGTGGAGGGACTGACACACAACCTTTTTGCCAAGTTTCTTCACATAATTTCTCTGCAAAACTATTTCTGTTTTGGATATTTGGGGGCCAGAATTCTTTTTAAAAAGAGATCAATTTTGTTTTACTATTTGGCATTTTTTTAATAAACCCAGGTCATTTTAGTGGTGGAAGTGAACTTTGTGAATGTTTCCCCTGGTCTGCCTATGGTACTAATATGTCATCGGCTAGAGTGGGTGGTCTGTCTGCTCCCTCCTGATGGCTTCTTAAATGTTATGTAGTACCACACATGTTGTTGCTGGTGGTCAACAGCACAATGAATCTCTTCACAAGTATACCAAATGAGTTCTCAACCACCCTCCTCCCCCTGGATATTCTGTAGTTGGCTATTCTCTCCTCCCTGTTTAGTTGTCTACTGTAAAGCTTCTTCAGCAAAGGCATCAGAGCAAAAGCATTGTACCCCAGTAGGAAGTAGTGTAGATTTGGACCCGCAGGTCCAAGTGGTTCAGGTGGTGGTAGTCGTAAGGTCCCATTCTCAATTCTTCTTATCAGTTTACTGCGGTTGAATATCTGAGCATCAGATGATGACCCACTGGCCCCCACATTGACCCACAGGAACTTGTAATCTGCATCAACTAAAGCCAAAAGTACCAGGCAGAAGTAGCCCTTGTAGTTTTCCATCTATTGCAACGACTGCACGGGGGACATTCCATCTGTATCTAAATTTTTCTTCAATTTTCTTTCAGTCATCAGGCTCAGTGGGACACAACAAGTACTCATGTTGAAATTCTTTCAAAATGGCTTTGCATACCTGGGGAACAAATTTGAAGTTGGTCGTTCTTCCAGCCCTACATTGGTATTCCAGTAAAGTGTAGCTTTCCCCTGTGGATAAGTGTCTTAAAGTAACTGCCAGTTTCAAGCCGACTTCTAGTGGCTTCCTGAAGGTGGTTATTGACTTCCTGAGATGGGGGATGATTCCTTTTTCAATCAAATAAAAAAATGCTTGTTTCATCCTGGTAAAGTTTCTGTAACCTGGTATTTCAGTGGTGATTAACTCGTCCAAGAGTGATCTGTAGCAACCATTCTCTTCCCTCTGCAGTATCCAGGGCATTACCCATGGATTCTGGGGCTTCCTTCTCCTTCTGGGTGGTTGGGGTGATGGTGATGCTAGCTGGGCAGGTGTTGGGTTCTGCTGTCTTCTGTGTCTTGAAAATATCTTGCACAATAAAAAATTAAACTCAATAAAAAATCTCAATTGATCTATAAGTTGCTCTTGATGTGTTCCTGTCATCTTTGAACTGTGAAATGAATGGCATATCGGATGGGATTGGAGTTTATATAGTGTAATATGGATCCTGATTCTGGATCCTAACTTTTGATACTGATCCACAAAAACAATCAGTTCTGTCAGGAAGGGTCGGGAACATGCTCCAAGACTTTTCTGTTTGTCTTTACAGCTTGTCTGTTTATGAACCGGCTTGTCTGCTAGGGGTTTGAGGCTTGTCGTGCAACCTCTATGACTGGCCGTGTAAAAAACGTTCCTGACCCTACGTCTTGTCGGGATGTTCATCACGTCCTGTCTGTAACTATACCATCCTGTCATGGATTTCATAATCGCTAACACTATCTATAAATAAAATAGGGTCCATTCTGGTCAGTTCCCAGAGCTTAATTCTGTTCCTTGTAAACATGATTGAAGTAAATATAAGCATTTTTTATTTTAATGCTGATAAGCTGGAAATCTATAACCAATCCTAACTGTCTCTGTAATCATTGCTCCTAACCCTCTAAAAATCCTTAGTTACCAAAAGACGGTCCCAGCTTTACAGCCTCATTTCTAAATGTCTGAAATTCTTTCTCTTCTAATCCCTACATTTAAGGTAGTTGCAGAAGGCTGTACATGTTGTCTCCTGCTTTTGCCCGAGGAATGCTGGCAGCATGGTTCTGTGTGAACTGGTCCATGAGCTGAAATGTAACCTGTAATGTTGCATGCTGATCCCCATACGATCCGTGTCAATTGAAGCTCTGGAGATGTTGTGTGCTGAACCAGCTGAAGCACTGGCTCCTCAGGCCTGGGACTTGAATGCATTGCATCTAACGTGTGACTTTAAGAATCTAAATTTATCCTGTATCCAGTTCTGATGTTCCATCATCTCTTTGGGGGCCTTCCAGACTTGAGAGATAAGTTGCGACTGTTGGCAAAACTCTCCCAGTGAAACTCCTTTCTTGCTATGTCCTTGAAATGCTCATAAGTCTTGGCATATTACTCCCAGTGGTCCTTCACAAAATCCACAATAGCCTCCTTATCTGAGTCAGTCAGGTATATGTTGGTCATTTGCTTCTTCTTGTATCATGACTATGATGACCCCGCCTCTCCTCCAGCCTCTGTTGCTGTGTCACTTCTGTCTGTCCTTGCATGCTTTTCTGTCTCTTGCTCCTCTGGAAAGTGTGTAGTTTCATTCATTCTTGCCTCCTCCCTCCTGGCCTCCTCCCTCTGTTTCTGTGCCTTTTCTTACCTTTGTCTTGCCTCCCTCTCCTCCTTTCTCCGATGAATATCTGCCGCTGTGTCCCCCACCTCAGATTCAGGAATACTTTCTTTTGCCCTTCTTTTTTCCCATTTTTATTGCTAAATAAGCAGCATTTTGTAAAAAAATCCAAATCCTAAAATATAAAGTAAGCCAAAAAACAAACTCCTGTTCTTGAAATGGTGCCAGATGTAATCCTTCAGATGCCAAATTCCAAATGATGCATTATGCAAGCCAACTCACCTTATATGGAGAGATTTCATCAGCAGACAAGCTGTGGGTCGTAAAAATGAAGTCAGTTTGTCCTATACACTTCCTGGCTACGCTGTTGCTGTAACCACCTTGTCGGTTTGTGTTTACAAATTATCTGTATGTGTTCCCGACTTGTCCTGGTGAGATGTTACTGACTCTATGGTTTAAGACTGGGAGACTTCCCATCTTGAAGGGAAGTGTCTAAGTCAGGTCGGTTATGTTTATGACAGACCTGTTTGCTTTTCAATACTTTAGCCCCAAATGCACACAAAAAAGACAAAAGGAGTGACTGTGTGATTGAATGAATATTTTCAAACCTGGCCAGGGGTTTGGTGGTTTTTGTTTTCTCCTGGGGCTGGCTGGGACTATGGCTGTGCTGCTGAATGTAAGTAGGTGCTGGTCCTGGGTTCAGATGTGTCCTTTTCTGTTTAAAAATCATGATTACAATCAACGTATTAAACTCAGTAAAAATACCCTAAGCTTCTGAAGAAAGTCTCTTTGACTTGCAGTGGCAAATGATTATGATAGCCAGATTTGTTTATACAGTTTTGATTTGAACCCGACTCTTCATCCAGACTCTCGAAATTAATCAGTCTAGTCAGGTTGGGTAGATAGAATATTCCAGTCATGTCCATTTGTCAGTACGGCTTGTCAAGGTTTGATGAGGCTTGTCTGTTAGGGTTTACGTCTGGTCCTGGTAGTTTTCCTTCTAGTCATGCAGAAAATCATCTCAATCCCCTAGTTACATCGCTATCCTGATTTAATTGTGTACAAAATCTACTTAAAATTGTAGTTTTTAATATTAAATTAATTACTGATTGCACAACATTTATTCTTGTTGTGGTAGATCAGCAAAATATCAAACATATTTGATATTTCATTGATCCTTCCCGACTCTTGCACCCGTCCGTGGCTCCTTCAACCTGGAAACCGATGTGTCCTAGTCACTATCCGTCTTGTCTTTCTCATTTCCTATCTTGTCCTAATCACTTCCCATCTTGTCCTATTCACTTCCCGTCTTGTTCTATCATAAAAGCAACTTATCTTTGTCACTTAAGGCTTATACTGCTCATTGGCAGGCTATTTCCAGTAACATGTGACAATATAACAAAACAGTGTAAGTAATCCTAACAGATAAAAAAGGTCCACATGTATGCTGTAAATGTTATGAGGCCTGAAAAAATCAGAGCAATTTCTGGGAAAAAGAAGGATCAAGTGTTGACTAATCAAAAATTCGAAAAAATAGGTCAAGGACAGTCAGCATAACATTTCGATCCCATCACATGAGCAGACTACAGCTTGTTTACCCTTATGGGGGGTTTCTACTGAAACCAACTGGCTGGTAACTAGGTATTTTTTGAGGGTTGAGAGCAATGTTTACGGAGTCGGTTATGATCGCTTACACTTTCCAAGCTTTTCACGGTAGATCGGCAAAATATCAAACATATTTGATATTTCACCGACCATCTACAACTCTATATCCGATCCTTGACTCTGCCCACCTTGAAACCGTCCTGTCGTGGATCTTTACAGCTTGTCGGTTACACTTCCTTTCATGTCCTATACTTTACCATCCTATCTTTAAGAACTTGCCGTCCTCTCCTGGCAAAGTACCAGGACTCCACCTCCAGACAGGCTGGCAACATTAACCGACCGTATTTCAAAGTAAACCGGCCTGTCATAAAATTACTGACCTGACTTGTACACTTCCTGTCAAGGCAGAAGTCCTGTCAAGATGGGAAGTCTCCCAGTCTTCAACCATAGGGTTATTAACATCTCAGCAGGACAAGCCAGGAGCAGAAACAGATAAGATGTAAACAGAAACTGACAAGGCGGTTGCACAACAGACAAGCTGGGAACTGTGTAGAACAAGCTGGCTTCATGTTTACTACCCACTGCTTCACTGCTGATAAAATCTCTGTCTATATAAGGACAGTCAATTTGCACACTGCGTCATTTGGAATGCAGCATTTGACGGGTTAAATATGACAGCATTTCAAGAAAAGGACTTTGTTTTTTGTTCAATTACCTAGGGCAGTGTTAAGTTGGCCGACTTTATATTTTAGGATTTTGTTTTTATGAAAACACTGCTTATTGTGTCACAATGGGTCCTAAGAAGGGCAGAAGAGTAAGGAAGATAAAAGTTCCTACTGACCGTGTTCCTCAATTGGGGAGACACTGGGGGACACTGTGGCAGATATTCACCAGAGGAGTGAGGAGAGGGAGGCAAGAGATAGGGAGGAACAAGCCCAGAGACAGAGGGAAGATGGGATCAGGAGGGAGGAGGACGCAAGAATGGAGGAAACACACTCACAAGAGGAGGGAGTTGGAGAAAAAAAGGTCCAGGACTGAGAAAACTGACACAGAAAGCAAGGCTGTAACTTCATTACAGTCACACTACAAGAAGGGAGACATGATCAACATATATCGTACAGACTCTGATGAGGAGGCAATATTTGATTTTGACAAAGACAAAGACAAAGCAAGGATGGAGTGTATCAGGGAGAGGTTCCCCAACAGTCTGTCAAGGTGTGTAAGACCTGGTTTGAGTTGCAGAGGACAAAAGACAGCAAGCTCAGGCAGTCAAAGCTGGACACAACCCGGAAAGAATGTCAGACTTAGATACAGGACAAGTTTGGATTCCTGAGGTGGCCCATTCGATGCAGGGGGCTGAGCAAATTGTCCAAGAAGACCCAAGAAGCCAATGCTTCAGCTACTACAGCACACAACATATCATGAGCCTCCACCGACACAGACAACATGGAGATCAGCATGCAGTTAACAGACACCACATTACAGTCTCAACAAGTCAACAGCCCCACTGCAGCTTTAGGGCACTCTTTGGTCGACCAGTAGGTCACTCAGATAAGAACAATGCTTTCTTCATTCCTCGGGCAGAAGCGGGAGACTACAACTACGACGTTGGAAGTGGATGGATTAGAAAAGAAAGACTTTCAAACATTTGGAAAGGAGGTTGTAATGCTTCTCAGCAACATTCAAAGCAGGGCAGAAGAACGTGATGATCAAGTCCAACAATCTCAACCACAGGCACTTTCATGCAGCTCAAAGTGCGACTTCAACCTTTGTGCAACAGACATTTCAACCACCACAGTCACCAGCACCAGCTGCAATGGAATACATCTTAACCATCCCAGAAATGCAGATGCCTGCAAACCAGGTCATCCAACCCCCAGTGGAAACAAAAGGATAACAGCAGCAAACCAGAGGGCAGCTGAGTTCCTTCCTAGTTGTTGACGACAAGCAGGCTGCTCCTTCAAGACCACTCACTTTTACATTGATGCCTATCAAACACTTGAACCCTCCATCAGTTGCCTAAGCTACAGACAAAAAAAGCCAACACAACATATAAGGACTTTCCATTCAGTCAGCTGATGCCAAACAGCAGCAGCAGTAGAATACCTGCCAAGTCTCCAATTGGTCCTTTTCAGTACCACTGCTGTTAAACATTTTCAGGACCACCCAAATTTTCCAAAAAACATTAATAGCTACTGTTTGCAAAAATCCCCAAACAAGATGCATTACACCACCCCACAAAAAACAGTTTGGCCCCAAACACAAAAAAATTGAATGAATGACTGAATGAATGAGTGTTTGATGGAATAAAACTCTAAGTTAAAGAAAAAACTTAAAATCTTAAAATATCTTGAACTTAGGAAAAACAATTATTTAATAACTTTTAAAAAAAAATTAAAAAAATTAATTGCCCCCACCTTAAAAATTAAAAATGCAAAAGATACTTAGACTTTAAAGATGTCTGACATTCGGGTAAGTATTTTGATTTTTGGCTTTGACCTTGTGACCTTTGACCCTTTGTGAAATTTTGTAGTTTGCCATAAAACTTGGCTGATTTTGATGTTTAGAATTTAGGGGGATGTCATTTTTACATAACTTGGATTTAATGTTTTTAACAGGGGACTTTAAAGTTTTAAAATTTTAAATGTACTTTTTTAAGCTTAGAAACTGTTAGAAATGGATTGGATTTAGTTTGTGGGGCATTTAAACAACACTATTGGTTAGTTCTTGGAATAATTGGGTATTCCTGAAAAGGACTGATAGTAGTCCTGCCAATCCCCCACGTGATTGAAGTAGTTTTTTACTAATTTTTGTTGATGTTTGGCCTGCCTCAAAGGATTCCTATAGTTGCCATTGGGCACAGATACCGCCTGTTGATTTTGTAGGGCTGCTCCATCATTTCCTGGGGTAGGTGCTCTGTTTCTCCCTGGTGAATCCTCATCATATAAACAATGTCTCTGACAACCCTTGGCCTTGATCCATGGTGCCCAGTAGTAAGCAAAACCTGCTAATTAAGATTCCAAAGGCGTTTTCTACCACCCTCCTGCCTCTGGATATCCTGTAGTTGGCAATTCTTTCTTCTCGTGGGAGTTATCTTCTGCTGTAGGGTTTCACCATCCATGTCATCCAGGCAAATGCGTCATCACCCAGGAGGAAATAATATATGTGTCGCCCTCCCTCATCCAGGGATTCAGGTGCTGGAAGCCCCGAGGTGCCATCCTTGGTCATCTGCCTCAACTCACCTCTGTTGAAATCTGTGCATCTGAGCAAGAACCACTGGAGCTACAGTCTATCTGCAAGAATCTGTATTCTGAGTTCACCAGGACCAGGAGAACTAGGTAAAAGAAGTCCTTGTAATTGTCGTAGTCAGTGTCTAATTTCTTTGGCTTCTTCATGGCAATGTGCTTCCCATCTACATGATGTGGGACATTCCATCTGGTTTTGAACTTCTCCTCCACCCTTTTCCAATGTGCAAGGCTATCAGAGCAGCTTAGATATTCATCCTGGAATTCAGCAAGGATGACTTGGCACACCTGGGGGACGAATTTGTAGATGATACTTTTGCAAACTAGCCAGTGATACTGCAAGGAGGTGTAGGTCTCTACAGTGGCCAGGTGTCTCAGCATTATTGCCAGTTTTAGTTCAACTTCTAATGGCTTTCTGAAATTGGTGACTCACTTCTTGATGTGGTGGTGTATGCCCTCTCTGATGAGGTGAAAAAAGGAGCTGGCGTCCTGATAAAATTCTGGTATCCTGGGATGTCTCTGTGTATGAGGTAGGCCAGGAGGTTGCTGTAGCATCATTTTTCTTATCTTTGAAGTATCCAGGGAATAACCCATGGGTTTGGTGGTTTCTTCTTCTCCTGGGGGCTGGCTCTGGCTAAGGTTGTGGCAGTGGCAGGACAGGTGATAGTGCTGGGTTCAAATGTGTCCTTTTCTGTCTTCCCATCAAGATGCAAATCAAATTACTAAACTAAAAAATTACCCTGATGTAGAAAATCAGAGACAGTTGTAGGGTCAGCTCCAGTGGAACATTCAAATAAACTGACCTCTATTTCACCAGAACAAGGAAAAAAGTAGTACACAAACTCAAATACAAAAAATACAAAAACAGAAGATTGCTGTATTTTCAAACAGAACATATGTCAAATAAATGTCAAAAGGACTATGATCACAAAAAAATGTGTGATAATGAACACATGTAATGGGTTTAACCTATTATATAATCTAACCAAAACTTTTAGCATCCACCACATTCCGAAATAGGGGATGTACAGAGTCGGGTATACTTTTCTTATGCCCCTCTTACCAAGGATAACTAGTGTCAACAAGTGCAACTTTTTAATATCTTAAAATCTATGTAGCCTACAACTGTTAAATGTTGAGCTTTTATAATTACCGGTACCCCTGCATATATTTCCCATTATTTCGCTTCAACAGCAACCACCAAAAGTACTAAAAAGTACTAAATCACAGGTATCTTTAACTAGGGCGGAGTTTGGGGTTAGAAGGTTTAGCTCCAATTTGCCAATGGCAAAGTTTTACAGTACTGATTTGCTAAGGGCCGATTTGGCAAATTAAGAGCCAATTTTTCAAGCTCCCTATTAAACACTGGCTTTCCTCAAAACTGATCTGAATCCAGACTGTTTGTCCTGCTCTGTATTGCAGAGACTTATTCAAGTTTAACACACAGATGTACCACTGTCAAAATGTTATTGTATTGTGACATCGTCAGCATGTGTGTCGTCACAGGCCTTTGAAGTGTGTCTCAAGTAGCAATGCTAACAAGCAAGTGGGTGTCCCCCCATCCCTCAATCATCACCCCACTGTAACTATAATTTCTAGAATTTGATTGACATCTCAATCAGCCAATGGGACTCCTTGGTATCTTTTTGATTAGGCTTCATGTGAATCCCATTTTCATTTCTTGTAAACCCCAAAGGAAAACGGAAATAATATACATTTTTCCTTTTCACTAATATATGTTGCCTACATGTAATAGAAAAAAAAGTCTGAAATTCAATAATATTTTATGAAGAGAATTTGTACATTTTTTCTTGAATAATATCCCATTTCTTACTTCTTGTTTGCATGTTTCATCATTTTAACAAATGGCTAAGGTACCAATGATAAGGTGAACAATGACAAATAGGAAAACGGAAATGCATATTTTTTACTTATGACCTTTTCTATCCATATATAGGATACCAAATTAGTGGAATGCCCTCTGCTTTACCATACAGAGGAAAGATAAAACAATTTGAGTGGGAATAGCAAATGAAGATTAAATTTCAAGGCAAAATGTTAAACTTAACTAACCTGTTTTGATTCCTGAAAGAAAAATGCAAACATCCAGATGTATATCAGCCATTCAGAGACAGAGATGTCCTGCACAGAATCAAGTGGTTTCAATTCTGTCAGCACGAAATGTGTCAATATCCCCAAGAAACTAACGTAGCTGATCTAAAACACAGTTTTACAATATTATGTGCTTATTCTGGTCATTAAGTTTAAAACTGACAGGAAATGCATATGAAAAAACTGGTATTAAGTTTAAAACTGACAGGAAATGCATATAAAAAACTTACTTCATTATTTATGATTCATTAGAGTTTTTACTATGTCACCATTCCTATCTAGGGTAGTACAATGACCTGTTTATAAATTATCAATGAGATCATGTAACAGGTGTGTGGGTCGAGGTTGATATAAGTAGCATGGATAGTATGGGTGGTCAGTGGTGTACATGAGGTATTTAAGCTCATTTTCTAAGACATTTTTAATAATATGACCTCAATATTTTAGAGGGATGAGGGACACCTTTCCCAAAAAGTTGGGACTGTCGTCACTGTCGGCACATGACTGTCATCAATGCTCAAATCATTAACTCAAAGAGTCAAGTACATAGAGTATTGTATACCTTTTTGCCTTTGGATGGTCTTGTTTTAGGCTCTGAGATATTTTCCCAACAGTAAATATCTATGATAATCACATAGCCGATTGAATACTGGAACTAAGTGTGACTGAGAGAAACATGTAATGAAACTTTTTAAAATTGTCTGACCTATACAAAATATGCTTAATTTTAAAAATGGATCATCACTCTATGATATATTATTATATCGGTTACATATTTGTTGTTGCTATGAACAAAAATGTAAAAGAGAACAGGCTTTAAGTTTCACAAAACAAATAACACATGAAAAAATACATACATTGAATTATAAATCCTCTGAAACTTACAAATCCCAATCTCCAGAAATAAATACAAAGTTCAATTGCTTGTGAAAATTCTGGAATGAAACTGTTTGGTGGTACCTCCATTTCTAGTTGAAGATTTCACTAGAATGCTTAATCCTGGGTAGCCATATTCTTTTTCACCAGTTATCATCACTGGGGTTTTATGTCCCGTTCAATAGCCAAGGTCATATTGGGACAAGTTCTCAGCATTGTCACTTCTTGGAGTCAAACCCATACAGAGGTGACTGTGATTATATGCCAAAATTGCTAACCACAATATCGTTGAGGACCTATTATCATCTAAAGGCTGAGTAACTGCAACTCAGAGTATGTTTTACTTTTTTATCAAATAATCTTTTTATAGTTCGCAAAAGTATAAAGGGGTATTGTGATTAAAATAGAGTATATGGTAGTATGAATAACAAAAATAAGTATTTGTATTTAAATACATTACGAAAGTATTTGAAATTTCAAATACTTTTTCAAGTACTTTCAAATACATTTAATAACCTGCTACTATACACTTTAAATGATGTTTTCAATTCATATGCACAGGGGCATGGTGGCAGAGTGGTAACACTCTCGCCTCCCACCTCTAATCTAATCTAATCTACTGCTTTGCAGGCGCAATATCTTCCCCACTAAGGGGAAATCAGTGCGCTAGTTAACAAAAATCATTTCTTATAAGAAGAGTCGAGGGGCGTTCAAGGTCAGTGTACCAGGTTTGTGGGTGGGACTGAGAGGGAAGGAGACTAAGTTGGGAAGCTAGAGTTGAAAAGGTGGGTTTTGAGGTGTTTCCTGAAAGATGCGACAGAGGGACTGTTTCTTATTTGGAAGGGGAGAGAGTTCCAAAGAACTGGGGCATAGTGACTAAAAGAATTTGAGAAGTGTTTAATTGATTTATGAACTCTATGGTCAAAAGTGGGGGTATGAAGGAACTTGAGTGTAGGGGTACTTCGTCTAGTATTTCTAAAGGAACTGTAGGGGTGGATTAGTTCTCTTAGGTAAACAGGCTGACCGTGGTTGAGGATTTTGTATGTAATGAGGCCTATTTTGAATTGTACCCTATACCTAACTGGAAGCCAATGGAGTTTTTTCATTTGAGGGGTGATGTGAGAAAATTTTGAGGAACGGGTGACAACCCTGCAGAGTGAGTTTTGCACTAGTTGCAATCTTCTTAGCTCAAAGTCTGTGAGTGATACAAAGAGGGAATTACAGTAGTCCAGTCTGCTGCTGACCAAGGCATTGGCTAAAAGAACTGATGTTTTAAGGTCTAGAAGGGGGCGTATTCTGTAGAGGTCTCTTGAATGAGCTCTAGTGGACTTTAAGACCTGTGACACATGGTCGGAGAAAGTGAAATTGGAATCAAACACCACACCGAGGTTCTTGACACTTTGTGCTGGTGAGACCTGATTACCAAGAATATTGATTGGAAAGTGAGGAAGGAGTTGTTTACGGTTGTTTTTCGAATAAACTCCGTTTTAGCAGGGTTGAGTTTTAATTTATTTGTGAACATGAAGTTTCGGATGTCATTTAGGCAGTTTTTTAGTTTTTGTACAGAGTGAGAAAAATTTGCTGGAGAGAGTGAAATGTATAGCTGAGTGTCATCGGCGTAGAAATGGTAGTTGATGCTACTGGAAAATTGAATGATGGAGCTGATTGGGTTGGTGTAAAGGGAAAAAAGAATTGGACCAAAGACGGAGCCCTGGGGGACCCCATGCTGAAGAGCAACAGGATTTGAGAGTGTGCTGCCTACCTTGACCGAGTGTGTCCTTCCCGACAGGTATGATTTGAACCAGCCGAGTGCCAGTTCACTGATTCCATAGTAACCATTAAGTCTGTCCAGGAGTATAGTGTGATCAATAGTATCGAAAGTGGCGGAGAGATCTAGAAGGGTGAGGGCTGTAACAGACCCTTTGGCCATATTGAGAAGAATATCATTATGAATGTTAAGGAGGGCACTTTCAGTAGAATGGTGTTTTCTATAAGCCGACTGGAAGGCAGTCATCAGGCCGGCTTCATCAAGGTGAGATTGTAGCTGGGCAGCTACTACCCTTTCAAGTATCTTTGAAATAAAGTTTAGATTGGAAACAGGCCTGTAATTTTTGAAAACTTCCTTGTCTAAGGATGAGTTTTTGACAATTGGGGTTACATGGGCCTGCTTAAAGAAATTAGGACACGTACCTTGTGCTAGAGAGGCGTTGATTATTGAGGTGATGGGGGTAATAAGAATATCCAGGAATTCAAGAACAAGAAAAGTGGGCCAAGGGTCAAGGGAGCATGATTTAGTGGGAGAGTCTTGAATGATTTTAGTGACCTGCTCTTCAGTCACAGCAGAGAAAGAGGCAAATGTGGGTGGAGGAGAGTCTGGGGTGATGTGTCAGAAATTGAGTGAGGTAGAGAAAATTGAGTGTATTTTTTCAATTTTTTCTGTAAAGAACTCGACAAATCTGTCAGCCAGAAGCTTTGGGGGGTTTATAGATGGGAGAATCTTTGCTGGGATTCTGTGTAACACATCACCCAGGACTCGCCATAGTTTTTGTGGGTTGTGGTGATTGTCCCGAATTTTTTCTTTGAGGAATTCAGATTTGGCCTGCATGCAGATTTTATTGTACTGGTGGACTTTCTGCATGTATTGGGATCTATTGAAGGTAGATTTGTTTCGGCGCCAAATACGTTCAAACAAACGCTTGGTCTCCTTTGCTGCAATTACCGTTTCATTAACCCATCCTGGGATGTACTTCGCCTTGGTATTTTTGGTGTGTGGTGGTGCATATTTGTCAATAAGGGTGGACAAAGTAGTATGATATTGTTCATAAAGAGTGTCGGCTTCCTTGGACGGATTATTAAGTAGTTCAGAAGTGAGGAGATCTGTTTTTAATTTGTCTTTATCAATTTTTTGGTATTTACGAAAGGTGACAGTAGCCTTGGTTTGGGTTGTAGGGGTTGAGAGATTAAGGGTAAAACTAATTGAAAAGTGGTCGGAAAAGGCATCAGTGGTATGGACATTGGAAATAAGTAGTAATAGATGTAGTGAAATCGCTCCACGGATGTGATAGGGAATTGATCTTTAATGTAGTTTCTCAACTAAGGTCAATGCAGATCCCAATCACCTCCATATGGAAGCAGGTCTTTCATTTACAATATAATGTATATGTATATATGTATATATATATATATATATATATATATATATGTGTGTGTCAACTGGTGTATATATATGTGCAATTGCAATCACATGTTACCATATGTAAACATCACGTCAACATGGAATCAAGAGTTAATATCTATGATATATATCTTCATGTGAAGAAAATGAGGTTAAAATCTCGAGATTTATTCCTTACTCTAGTTTTGAAAGAATTTGAAATTACAAATTTAGGTCGATTTTTTATGTCTATCTTTTATGTAACATGTTTTCTGCGGCATTACCCCTCTCATGGTATCTCAATTTTGAGAGCAATTTATCATGTTTTTTCTTTCAAAGTAAGGAACTTATACAACATATGGAATGAATCATGGAGTACATATTTGCCATATGCTCAAAATTTGAGAGCGCAAATCCACTCAAATGAGGATCAAGTTAGCACTAAAAATTTATAAAAATCAAGCTCAACATGGAAGGATATCAGAAATCTTTTGACTATCAGAATGAATTATAATTGTTCTTACTGTAACTATTCCATGCTTAAAGCTAGTAACTTAGCTAAGCATGAGAAGATATGTACATTCAATTATAAAAGTGAAAAGAAATGTGTGACTTGTGATAAAATATTTTATTCATACGATAATTTATTTAAACATTCAAGGACATGTGGAAAATTTGTTTGTTTTCAATGTGATGTTCCATTTTTATCTACAAAAGCCATGGATTACCATATTTAAACAAGACATAGACATGTTGAATCTCCTAAGAAGACATACAAATGTGCAATATGTAAAGAAATCTGCAAAGATAGGAAAGAATTGTATTCTCATAGATTAAATCAGCATGGAGGAAATGACAATATTCAGGATATACCACCTTTTATTCGGGATCATGGAAATAATGAATTGTATGAGGTGTATAATACTAACAGGAAGTATATTTTTGCAGACGACGAAACTGGAGAACTTAAAAAAACTGTATAATTTTACTACTAATGACCTTCACAGAGGATACAGGAAAATTAGAGGACATCTTACAGAAATATACAATAAACAAACAAACGCCTACAGAATCAATTTTTCTTTTGGAATGATATTGCAGAACACTAATACTCAGGAATATAGGTACTATATTCCTTATTACAATAACAAAGTGTTATATTTCCCCTTTACAATATCTAATAGGAATAGTATAAGATTTTTGATGAATAAATTAGCAAGAATTGATGTTATTCAACAAGCAACAGCAGTGAGACCTTCCACGAACTGGATATTAGTGGCCATAACCAATGTGCAATATACAATTTTTTTAACGGATTTTCCGCTTGGAACTGCGCAAGATCTTCCTACCTACCTGAAGATGCATAAACATTTGAAAACTTTATATATTAATAAAAGGGCCAATAATCCTTATACAGATAATTTATGTTTCTTCAGATGTTTAAAATTTCATTTTAAGAATCATAATACCGTACTATATTATTTGAATAGATGGAGAAACTTTAATCATTTACCCATTTTTTCGAATAAAACAATAAGTTTTGATGGTGTAACACTGGATGATATGACAAAACTGGAAGAATGTTTCAATATCAAAATTAAGATTTTCAATATGAATCCCTCAGGCGCTGTGAATGATATATTTGACTCTATTAATGACAACAAAGAGGTAATGTATCTTAATATTTTTGATGATCATTTAAGTTACATAACAGCTTTAAAGAAGTTTATAAAGAAATATCAATGCGAAAAATGTAGTAAAATGTTTAAGAATGAATGGAATCTGAAGAGACACTATGGATCATGTTATGAAAGGACAAAATATATTTTTCCTGGAGGCTTTCATAAAACTGACCAGACCATATTTGAAAAATTAGAATTTTTAGATATTTTTGTACCTACGAACGAAAGATTTTATCACAACTTCTCCGTATGGGATATGGAGGCCATATTACTTAAAGTAGAACAAAATGTGACCGATAAATTACATTGGATCTCAAAGCATGAACCGATAAGCGTGAGTATTGCCTCGAATGTTGATGGGTATAATAACCCCAAATGTTTTGTTGATATTTCTCCTCAAAATTTAATTTCAAAAATGATGGAATACCTGAATGAAATAAGCGAAATAAATGCTAATAACCTTAAAATGAAATTTAAATATGTATTTGAGGCCTTTGATGAATTGTTGGAAAGGTATTCTGTTATA
Source organism: Sabellastarte sp. h YS-2021 (assembly GCA_964017235.1). Taxonomy (NCBI): domain Eukaryota; kingdom Metazoa; phylum Annelida; class Polychaeta; order Sabellida; family Sabellidae; genus Sabellastarte; species Sabellastarte sp. h YS-2021. The sequence continues at coordinate 111,067,978 of OZ024933.1, forward strand.
GATGAAAACAAGGAAGAACAAGAAACTGTTGAAACAGATATATCTGCCAATATTCATCCTAAAATTATCTCTCATTTCATTTCATCTATAAATGAGGTCAGGAAAAATTTCGAGAAGTATTTATGTCAATTACCTGTTTTAGGATTTAACTCCGGCAAATATGATATAAATTTAATAAAGAAGGAAATCATGCTTTTTATTTCCGAAAATTATAATGATAATGAAATATTCACTATTAAAAAAAATAATTCTTACATTTCCATCTCGACCCCCCACCTGAAATTTTGGGATATATCCAATTTTTTAGCACCAGGATGTTCATACAGTCAATTTTTAAAAGCTTATGGTTCTGAACTTAATAAAGGTGTATTCCCATATCCTTCACTTCCCCAACCCCAAGATTTTTTTTCAAAAGTTTCTAACTCAAATCGTATCAAATGTGATGAAGACTATCTGAAACTTAAAGAAATATGGAAAGAGGAAGGTATGCAAACTTTAAAGGACTATTTGATATATTATAATAATCTAGATACAGGTCCTTTTTGCATAGCACTTAAAAATTTTCTCGAAATTTACTCCTCCCAAGAGATAGACATATTTAAAGACTTCTTTACGCTTCCTGGTGTGGCTAGGAGGATGTTATTCAATTCATCAAAAAGTAAATTTTCTCTAATTAATTCAGATAATGCTGATCTGTACCATACCCTAAGAAAAAATATTGTAGTAGGTCCAAGTATTATTTTTTCGAGATATCATGAAAAAAATGTCACAAATATTAAAGGAATTGAGGGTAATAAGTGTAAAGCCATTGTAGGTTATGATTGTAATGGACTATATTCTTACGCAATTAAACAAGAAATGCCTACAGGGGTTTATGTTAGGAGATTAAGCTCAACAAACTTCAAACCAGAGGTAAGTGAAAAGTATATCGATTCCTACGTTTGGATGGACTTCGTAATGAGAAATGAAAATATTAAAATTTTACATAAACTTAATAATCAAAGAGAAATAAGAATAGCAAATTATCTCTTAGATGGCTATTGTATTCAAAATAAAACTGTGCATGAATTCCATGGTTGTTATTTTCATTATTGTACTGAAAACTGTCCCACTATGAAAAAAATTAAATCTCATAAATGGCTTGAAAAAGTTAAGAAAGTGCAACAAAAAGATCTCAAAAAGAAGAATTTTTTAATATCTCTAGGTTATAATTATGCATCAATCCAAGAATGTGTTTTTAAGCGTGATATTAAAGATAAATGCGATCACTTATATGATTCATATTTACCCTCTTATTTTAAAATGAACAGATCCGTATTGTCTTATGAAAAAATTATTAAAGATATTAAGAATGGAAGTCTTTTTGGAGCTGTCGAGGTAGACATCAACGTTAAGGTAGATAAAATTCAAAAATTTAAAGAATTTCCTGCTTTTTTTTGTACCTCTAACGTTCCTATGAATGTTATTGGAAACCATATGTTGGAATACTGCTCTCAAAATGATATCTCATTCGATTATAAAAGGATACTAATTAGTACTAATCAGGCTGAAAGAATTTTACTTTCTACTCCATTACTGAGATGGTATTTAAAGAATAATTCTGAAATTACCAAAATATATCAAATAATTGAATATCAACCTAAGAAATGTTTCAAAAATTTTATTGATAAGGTTACTGAATTCAGAATTGAAGGAGATAGGAATCCTGATAAGGCTATCATTGGTGATACCTACAAATTATTAAGTAATAGTTCATACGGATCAGTTTTAATGGATAAAACGAAACATACTAATGTAAAATATTTAACAAATAAAGCTAAAATGACTAAAATTATAAATTCCCCCACATTCAAGGCTATGGAAGAATTAAATCATAATATATTTGAGGTGGAAACTTATAAAAGTCGTTTAACCTTAGATACTCCTGTTCAAATTGGGTTTTTTATTTTACAATATGCAAAATTAAGGATGTTAGAATTCTACCACGACTGTATAGTTAAGTACTTTAATCCTAACTCTTTTGAATTAACCGAAACTGATACTGACAGTATTTACATGGCAATTAACAAAAAAATATAGATGAATGCATAAACCAAAAATATTAAAAAAAATTTGAAAAAGAAATTTTTCACTCTTGTCATGATCTTAACTCTACCCAATGGTTTCCGAGGAGATGCTGTCCTACTTATATTGCCTCAGGAAGGCGTGAGGTTGGAAGGTTCAAATTAGAATTCGAAGGTACAAAAATGATATCATTATGTTCGAAATCGAATATAATCGAAAATGAGGAAGGAAAACAAAAAATTTCATGTAAGGGGGTGTCAAAGAAGAATCTTACTAATGCAATGGAAAAATTTGAGGAAACTTTAACTACTAAAAATCTCTCCACCACCAAGAATATTGGTTTCAGAATTAACAAATCCACCATACACACATATTCGCAGGAAAAAATAGGTTTCAATTATTTTTATTGTAAAAGGAAAGTTCTCGAGGATGGGGTAACTACAGAACCTCTAGATATAGCAGTATCACCATGGGAGGAAAAAATTGTAGTTGTTGATGATATTCATAACCCCCTTTCAAATTTATGTCAATGCAGTCTGACCTATGATGACTTTTGTTTTCGTTCCTCAGAACACCTTTATTTTTTTTTAATATCTAAAGATGCAAAAACATATGAATTGAGTAATCAAATTTTAGATGAAACAGATCCATTTGAGTTAGAAATTCTTATGGAAGATTTTAGTAAAAACTATCAAAAAGAAGATGACAGAGAAAGAATTTTGAGATTTGCTATTCTCCAAAAATTTATTCAAAATCGAGAATTCCGAGAAAAATTGAAGGAATGTTCTGATAGTTATATTGTCTATAAACAAAGCACATTATCTAAACAAGATATTTCATTTTGGGGAGTGACCACCCCCTCAAGATTGGTTCTTGTATTGAAGCCATCATCTTTATCAGGAAATAATCTGCTAGGAAAAATTTTGATGGATTATTCTAAGAAGGTGGATGCGTTAATCTAATTTTTTAACATTAAAATAACGATTGGATTAAAAAAATTTATTTCATTAAATTTATACATTCACATTGTTAGAATTATATGTATATTATATATGATGTTAGAATATCAAATGGATTATTGTGGTTATTTTTTTCAAATCACTACAGCCTCGAAACTTGCATTAAATAGTCATTATAAAATTTTATTACAATAAATTCATTTTCCTTATAGCTGGTACCGAATCGTTCAAGTATTCTAACCATGTCCTCATTACGGGAACTGTAGTAACTATAAAATAAACAAAATAATCCACAGGTGTTAGAATATAAAGACTGTAATCTTTTGTTATTGTATTTATATGTTAAATTCTGTTTGAATAAAATGTTATTTATGTATTCATCAGGTTTTCTTGCTATCGAATCGAAATGTTCTACAATATGATTCGAAATATAATGCAACACAATCCAATGACTTCCTTTCTTCTCAGAAGTGTCTAAATTCACTACTATAAGGGATGGATAATCTAAACTTTCGGGAATTAAATCTATCAGATACACACCTTTAAAAATTTTTTAAATTTTTTTATCTTTCATCATAAGATCTTTTATTTCATTACTATCCATGATTCTTACTGAATATGGACGTTTCTTGTGTGATCGATTGTTAATGTATCTGGAAATTTCCATATACTAAAACATTTATAGTTTCATCCAATGCCTTAAAAAATCTCATGCTTACTTTAAGGTGACCTTTCATTGATTTATTCATGATCTTTCCACTTAGATAACTTTGGATATCAAAAAGGAATAATGTATATCCCTTATCATACTCCAGTAAATTAATTACCAAACCTTTTTTTTTATTGTATTCATTGTCTAATAGACTAAGATAAGATGTAACAAAATCTCCACCCTCAAAATTCGGACTTAAGGCTCTATTTGGGACCGATTGACCATCTACTGTAACCTCTAAATAATTTAAGTTCATATGATTAAAGAAGAAAGGGTTTTCATCATAACTTCCTGAATAAGATGAATTGGAAACTAATGCTATTATTATTTTACTAGGAATTTTTCCATGATATATGTTATCTGTCATGAAACTTAATGCCCCTGATGCCACAGTGAAACTTTTGATGACATACCTTTGATTGCATCTGTAATTTTAAGTTTATAAGCCTTAGTACCATGTCTCAATAATCTGAAAGGATTCGTGGATTGAAAAAATTTAAAATTAATTGATACACCATTCAAAATTGCCCTATTTTGTCCATTTGCAAAGTCTGAGAAAAGAACTCCCTCAATATGTGCATGAAACTTAATGCCCCTGATGCCACAGTGAAACTTTTGATGACATACCTTTGATTGCATCTGTAATTTTAAGTTTATAAGCCTTAGTACCATGTCTCAATAATCTGAAAGGATTCGTGGATTGAAAAAATTTAAAATTAATTGATACACCATTCAAAATTGCCCTATTTTGTCCATTTGCAAAGTCTGAGAAAAGAACTCCCTCAATATGTGCTTCCTCCCCATTATTAGAAGGTCTTGATCTCTCGGAAAATCCAGTGTTTCCACCTAGATATGTTGCAATGTCAAAATAACCTGGTAAATTTTTAAAATAGAAGGCAGCCTGGGCTTGAGAATTCAACATATCACTATTAGACTGTAACAATAAATCTATCATTGCTTTATAAGGATAGTTTACACCAACATCAGCAGAAACTATTTTTTGGTTTAAAGATAAATCGATCTGTCGAAAAATTGAATGCAAAGTGAAGTTTACAGGTCCTACTTGATCACTTGTAGCTGTTGGATGACCATTTAAATCTCTTTCATCTTTAATTTTTTCTCCATCAGGACCATTAATAACATATGTAACATGAATTTTACTTTTTGCTAAGTTAATGTAATCCATTGATGTACCCGGTATATTGAATTCAATGATTCCATTATCCGAAATTGAGGCAACAGGATTAAACACTACCCAGTATTCCTTAATTATCGAATTGTCAATTGGAGGGGGTGCAAAAATTGATACAGAAGTTTGAACTACATCCATATTGCTTTGTACGAGCTCGTAATTTTAGGTTTTTTCTTTTCCTTTGCTTTTGATACAGCCTTTTTCACTTTACCTTTTCTTCCCTTTGACTTTATTCCGTTTTTTAAATTTTTTTTGTGTCTCCTTTTTTTCTTAATCTTCTTTTTAATCTTAATGGAATCTCCCCTACCTCCAGTTTGATCAATTTTCCTTTTTTTAGCACTATTTATAGTTAATTCATGTTTTACCTCATTTTTCGCCTGCTCTACAGCTTGTTGAGTGGGAGTAACAACAGTTACATCTAACCTCTTATCTTTAATATCATTTGAAACATTATATCCATTGTCTAATACATAAATTTTTTTTTGATAAGGTATTTCACCTCTTATACATTTTTTACAAAAATTCAAATAGTTGTTCATTTTCTTCGTTTTCTGAAATGAAGTGAAAGGGACACAGCACCAGAGAGAGTTGTTAGCAACCTCATTTGGTTATCCTTTATATATACTCTTATTCAATTTAGACTATTGTCTTTTATTGGAAAATAAAAAATGATCGGACAAAAATTAGAAGATGAGGCGTTTGATGGCATTAAGGTACGTAATATTGGTTCTAAAGAATTTCTCACATAACTGTAGTCAACTATATCCGTGAATATGTAGTATTTTTGTGATATAGTTTCTGAACAGAAGAAATCACATATTCCAACCTCCCATTCTCCGATTATCTGAAGGCTCTCTTTAAGTTCTACAATAAAATTGGAGGGGGTGTTGTCTGGATGATAGGATAAAGAATCCTCGGAAGACAAGAATATGAAGAAACTGTTTTGTTCCATAATTTATTTCCAATTCTATTTCTTTAGGGATTCCACACTGTCTTCTAAAATCCAGGAATTGAACTTTTTAGGCCAACCTTTCCACTTAACTAATATTTCTTTTCTCTTATTTCTTATTCTTTTTTTTAAGATTTTTTCTATTTTATATACTATATCATTATCAAGATATGCTGATTGAAGTTCTGGTTCATAGAAATAACCCTCTATAATATCGTTATTGTAATCCTTCAGTTGATACATAGGTTGATTCTGATTAATTTTACGTTCAGTAACAGTAAAAATTTCACCACTCCATTTTTCGGAATATTCTCGGTCAAAGGTTTTCTTCATATAAGGAATTTTAACTCTATCTGATATATTATATTTAAATTTTTTTTTCCACGGACTCCGCTGATTACATTTTTTTTAATTTTTTGGGCTGAGAAATAAGATTTAGGGTAACTTATATTCGCATATTGATTTACCCATACTTTATAAGGATCTGATTTTTGTGCATCCTGAGGTGACATATTAATAGATCTATGTATTGAATTATTATATCCATTGGTTAAATCTTATAATATATCAATCCATCGATTAGTTTCTCTATTTGTGAAATATTTAAATATTTTTAATTTAATTGTCTTAATAACACGCTCTGCATAGTTTGCTTTGGTTTCATAATAGGTGAATCAATTTTTTCTTGATCCAGTAACCTCTTAAATTCTTTATTTTTATACTCACTTCCCTGATCAGTCCTCAATTTTTTTGGTTTAATTCCCTCCTCAAGTATTAATTTCTCGAAAGTTTTTGTCATCTCAGATCCTGAAAGAGTTTTTAATGGATAGGTGTATAAAAATCTCAAAAAAATATCAATAAAAACTGCAAAGTAACTGTATCCATCATTGTAATCTTTATATTTAACCATATTACCTGTATCTCCATCCCACTGATAGTTCAATGAAAAGGCTAGTACTCTAGGTCGCCTAAAATTTCTAACAACTGGATGGTGTGATGTATAAGATTCTTGCATACTTAACCATTTCTTTAACTCTTTAGGAGTGACTTTAAATAATCGATCCTTCTTTATTTTGTTGTATAATTTATAGAAACCACTAAATGATACAGGACTCCTAAGATCGTAGTATAGATTATGCAGGTAGCTATACATTTCCTCATTTTCAGAATTTTCGTTCCCACTTTCGTAGCCATTCGGGTTTACTTGCTTTCCCTCTGCTTCCTTCACCACTTTGCTGGCCATTGAGATTTTCTAGAGTATTAATATTATCCGGTAAAACAGGAGGTGGAATGATCCTACTATAGTTGTGAGATGTATCAGAATTTTTTGGAGTAAATGTTCTTTTATAATCTTCATCAGATTCTATTTCCTCAGAAAAATCTTCAGGAATCTTGTTATTTTACCTCTCCTTCTTCCTTCGAATAGGTTTTATTTTCCAGAAAGTTATCATTGCTGGTCTTCATGAATGCTTTATATCTCCCGTATTGCTCGATAGGGATCATAACGTACTTATTCATTTTAAAATCTTATTTAGATATTTTTTGATAGAAAATAATAGATCACTTATTTCAATATGATGCAATTTTACTAATCTTCTTCTTTTTTCCTCAAATTTAACGAATTTCTTTAGAAAGTTCAGCCTCTGAAGAAATAAGTCCTTTTTTTCTTTCCTAGAGGTAAGCGAAATACGTTGTAAAAAATTTCTGCTATAGCCTGCAAGTTTTTATTACTTGCATGGGACAGCAAATGTCTGTTTAAGGAATGATTATTTTCGAGTAATAAATTAATGAATAGTACTCTCCTCAAAGAAATAATATATATAAATATATTGATGTTCTCAGATTCTTATTTATATACCACCATATCTTCAAATGGAAATATATGTGACCTTAACATATAGGTACTATCGCTCCTCGGTGATAAATCAATCAGCAGATAAGAAAAAGGTAATAAAGTTGCATCTTCATATGCATCTCTAAGTTTTTTCTTGATTCCTAATTGAGTTCCTAGATATCTTATTTGTTGACAATCTCTGGGATTCTTAAAAAGGATGAAATAATGACTGTTCAGAGAAATGTCCCTCGCATATTTACCTTGGTGAAATAAATTCTGTAATAATAAAAATACTGATAGATTTCTATGATGAGATTCGCGAGAGAAAAGGTTAGCAATAAATGAATCATTCAATGCTGTTATCTGCATGTCGTCTATAATAACTAAATTGTGATCACCATTAGTTAAAGAATTTATTCTCTCTTGGGTAGGTAACTCTTGAAGATAAACTAATCTATCTCCTGTGAAACCCTCAAAGGCTCTCTGCCAAACTCCATAGAAGTAATATATTTTGTTTATAGGTTCAGTAAACATCTTATCTGAATGTTTCAATAAATTAAGTGTAAATGAAGTTTTTCCAGATCCAGTAGGTCCTGAAATTATGCCCGTACACGGTGCAGAGAAACGTAAACCATCCATATGAAGAGTTAGAAGATTTATAACACCTTTGATAGCCTCAATATCTTTACTAACTTGTTTCCAAAATAAACATTCTGCAAACAAATGGTTGCCAGTATTTATACCAAATGACCGGTTTGCTGGCTAGAGTTCTTTTCATTTCAGAAGTTTTGGACGAAGTAAGTGTAAGGATCGTACAATATACTTCTGAAAGAATTTAACTATTCATTTCTCCTAAAAAAAGTTAAAGAGTTTTTAAAACATATATATATATATATATATATATATATCTCAGAAAATGGGGATGTTATTGATTCTAATCCTAATCAATTCATTTCTAAGAAATGTTGAAGGTTACAGTTGTGAGCAGGGACAATGTTATTGTTTTGACAATAGGATAACATGTATTGATATGACTGGACCTAAATTCAGATACAGAGTCAACGTAAACTTTCTGTACATGGATCAGGTTCAAATCCTGGATTTTGAATCAATAATAAGGAATCTTCCAAATCTAGAACATCTCACACTGATGAATATGAGATACTTTAGGTGCGATTGGTTAAATGGAATACCATCAGAGATTAATTTACATACAAATATGTGTGCATCTTATCCAACCACTTTGTATGTCTCTACTGCTAGATCTTATCCAAAGACTGAGTACAGTACTACATCTTATTGGAGCAGCACAGGTGAATATTCTAATATTAATAAAAAAATTTTTGAAATTGTAATATTGTTCTATCCATACACAATTTTTTTTTCTTTTTTTCAAAAATATTTTGTTATATTTTTTTATTTAGAGAGAAAAGATATCACTAAAGCGAGCTCTTCAAAAACAAATGATGAACATTTGCCTACTATAACCTCTACAAAAGAAACTAGTGAAACTAGAGATGATGGTTTTCAAGGCACCACTTTTAGCTCAAAGAAACTCACAGATCCATCCTTATTTTCAAATTCGGATATCACACCTGATCCGATTATTACTACAATGTCAAACCGTAATGAAAAGCATATTCAATCGAAAAGTGGATATTTATTTTGGAACATAATACTCCTTACTTCCTCTTGTGTAGTAATAATTCTCATAACAGTAATTGGATGGATATGTGTCAGATGTATTATCAAAAGAAGAGGGTCAGCAGAAAGTCCTATGAATAGCATCTCTAATGAGGAGATTGAAATGACCAGTGTATTTAATGAACATTTTCAGGAGACATCCTTTGATGGTGGGAGGTAAGATTAGTAAATTTATAAATGAGTCATTTTTCCTAAGCAGGTGTAGGATAGTGATTGAAGGAAATAAAAGGTTATGAAGGATGAAATATGCCATTCTGATATACCTTTAGATGATAACAAATTATCAATCATGTCTGATAATAAGATATTCACAAAATGACTCATGTCTTATTTTTTTTAGCAATTACTTGGTACCACAATGTTGCCTTCAAAGAGAAGAATTTTCAAATACATCGGAAATATCAGCATTTCTAGGTAATCCTATCAAGCTTTCTTCTCGAGAAAGTGATTTGAGGTCATAGGGATGTTCTTTTTAAACATTCAACTGTAATTTTTTATGCAATTATGACAAGACGTGATATGTTCATCATTTGTATATCTTTTTTATTCAGTAAAACTCAATCCATTGTCGCTTAACATATGAAATGATATTGTAACGTCATTGACACATGAAGAGGAAAGGTCAAAGTGCATTTCCTCCACGTGCCTCTATTTTTATTCTAAAACATTCCCAAAAGGTTAATAAATTTGTTTCAATTATTATATAGCACCTCAATTTGTGTAAAAAAAGGAGTCGATAGGAATATCAACAGATATATATGCATCTTATTATCTGAAGAAAATATATTTCCCAATTCCTTGTATGCTGGTGACGACATGCATCCTTAGTATGCAAAGAGCTCTATAAAAAATCAATATTATTAATTTCCTCGCTTCATATACCATTTCCATTCATAAGTTTCTTCGGAACTGTGATTTATAAGGTGAAGAAGATGGAAATTATTAAAGTTTGGTTATTATTTATTGTGTTTACATTGTCGCATGTTGTTATATATACTACATACTTACAATGCGAGAAAGATGAAAACAAAGGTGTTTATATAAAGAACTTTGAAGGCAGTGGTGTGTTTAATCAAAACTTTGGTTTCTGTTCCAATAAGGACGCTGTTATTTTATTTTTCAAAAAGTGTAAAGTCGAACAATATGTCATAAGGAAAGATGCTTTGGAAAAATATTATCCTGAAGTAAAGACAATTGTATGGGAATGTCAGGGAAAATGCCTCATAGAGGATACTAACATAGTCGTCAATATCATTAAATGTCAAAAAGGTATTTTATTATATTATATATTTTCAGTGTTACATTAAAAAGATTATTTAGAAATGACTCTATTGCGATATGTATGATATAAATTTAATATGTGTGCATAGATGTACAGAGAATAATAAGTAAAATAGATTTTTTTCTACTATGTTCAAATGCAAGGAAGTAGTTTCGATGACGAGACCTTATATGAAGACTTTATGATCCCATCATCGAATGAGATGTTTAGGATTAACAAAATAGTATGTATAATAGATTTCAAACCCTATTATCAGCGTACTCTAACCTATACTGAACATATTTTAAATTAAAGATAAATAGTTAGTTCTGACCTTTCTATTTTTTCCTTTTTTTTTTTTTTAATTATTTATTTATTTATGAATTTATTTTTTTTTTCTTTTTCTTTCAGTCAAGAAGGTGGAGTCAATAACAGATAAAGATTCGACTGATGGTGATGCATCCTCTTCATTGCCTTCTCATAATTCAGTTCAAAGTGGATTGTACAGCCTCATCTCCATCCCAATTTTTGCTATTATAATAGCAATTTTTATTATATTTTTAAGGAAATATGGATGTTATAGATGCGCAAACATAGTCAGAGCAGTCTCCAATTACATGATGGATATCAATCTTGGGGATGACATCTCGAATCGTACTCCAGCAGAGGTGAATGAGGCATTGGACAATAAAAGCACAGAGGAATATGGAAGTTCACCAACATCAACCCTTAGCTGGGATTCGAGGATTGCAGTGGAGGCAGACAGGATTAGCCATATCATTAAGGATACTAACATTTCATCTGAAATATCATTATCCCCAACTCATATCAATGATCAAGGTACCCAAATCTCAAACCAGGATATAAATGTCAACCCTGAGGCAGATATCAGTAATTTGACTAATTTTTTGAATGCTACACTCTCTCCCATGGATTTATATCCTTCATTTACTGCTCCCATAGATTTAGAATCAGAATGTGAAGACGATATGACTATTCCTATGAAACTAGATTTTAACCCAAAGACAAATAATGACATTCATAATGTTGCAGATAGTGCGAATGACCTTGAAGGGGGTGAGAGTGAAGAGATTGCATATAGTGTCGACAGTGGTACATCAGAGGATACAAATAATAATGTGCATCAGTCCAGTTGTACTAGATCTGGACTAGTTTACAAGTAGAAAACCAGAGGTTAAGGTAAAGCTTTCAAGAAAGAAAAAACTTGTTATATTGTTCGTTATCTTTTTATTGACACATAATCATACAATAATTTCAAATATGTAGTCTGATTATATATAGATACTGAATATATAAAATATGTTACAAGTAGTATGAGTAATTTAGTGTAACTTACATTATCAAAAAGAGTGTGCCAGTTTATAATATTTTTATATACTCGGTAATTACCTCTGTGACCTATAGATTTTGAGAAGAAACAGTACATTAGATGATATATGAACACTACTTCAGTGTTAAAGTCATGAGAGGAAATGTTATTCATAAATATTATGATGTAGAAGGTACTTCTTGTACTTGTACAAATATTTTGATAATATATACATCGCATGGACTGTTAAATAAAGACATATTAACCTGTACATCTGTGAAATTTCATTTACATCAAACAAATCAATAGGAGTTACTCTCTTTGGTGGTCATATAGACCAATGAAAAGAAATTCTCACCTCAAGTCGAAACTATTTCAGAGTATTAGGATATCATAATGCACTCTTATTATCTAACAATGACTGTAATCATTGTGGTCTCATGAATATCATCTCATTAATGCCTGTTTCTATTATCTCCTGACATTCGACACATTTCATAGGCGAATTTCTTGGCTTATTTAAAAGGAAGGATGAGCAAATGGTACAAGAAAAATGTCCACATGAACTCATAAAAAGCTGCTCTTTTGGAAAACACGCCTTACAGGAGCAGCACTTTAGGGATGTGATTCTACTGTTATAATACTCCTTCCATTCAGAAGAAAGTAAACTTTGGGCATCTGTAGGAGGGGAATTTAACATGAAGGCACATTTAAAGGCCTCTGTTAGGTCATTATTAGATAAGGCTGAAATAAGGTCGTTTTCATAATCTCTTTTAAGATAAACAACAATTGGTACCCAGACGAATAATGATGTTTTGGAATGAGAGGACATGTTAACAATATAAGGTTTGGTAAATAAATTCTCCAGAAGTAGTACCCTACAACATGGATATTTTTTCTTTTCCTTTCCCTCATCCCTCCATATTCTATACAATTTTCCTGAGCATTGAGAACATAAAAAAATGTGAGCATGGGTTGGTGAGAACAATATCTTCCTTCTCAAGTCCTTCCTTACACACAGAACATTGGGCAGATGATAACTCCTCCACCATGAAAGTCACAAATTGAGGGAATTTGTTCCTATAATAAAATAAAGGGAGGATGAGCTTTAGTATATTTCTTAGGGGAATTAATAATTCACGTCTGTGGAAAAACTGAGAAAATGAAATAAATAATTAATAAGAACTTATTTTTTTTAGCTACTGAGATTTTCAAATACAAAAAACTTTAAAATACTTTCATTCATGTAAGAGATTACAAATCTTTGAAATTTAATATGTATATAAAATATACAGAAATCAGTACTTACACTATGTAACTTGGGATAACATCGTTGAGAAGAAGTACCAGCATCATGCCCTCTCGGAAGGATCGCTCCTCAAGCAAGGATACTAGATTCAACAAGGTGGCTGTAGTTGAGACTATTAATGTGGGATAATAAACTGCGAATTTCTTCCCCATAAAAGCATTGATAAAAGCCTCCAGACCTGTAAAATGACCTTTTCTTAATCCCAATGCACTGTATAAAAATTTTTTTCAGGAAAAAATTTTCCGTCAATCAAATATAATATTACATTATGTGAGGGTAAGAGGTTTTATAGATTCCTCAACCTATTAGATGTAAGTCAAAAGTGCAATATGTTATGAATAATCTACCACGTGTCCTGTTATAATTTGAATTAACCTAGCTTACATATTTTCACCTATTTATTTAAAATTAAAATACTAGTTACGATTTACATTGTGTTATTCCTTCGTTTCATTTCATAGAGGTATTATTATATTAACCTCCCCTAAAGGAGGCATTTCCATACTTATGCATTCCTCACATTGAGATGCATCATGGTCAGGTTTCTCCTTATCTATAAGACAGGATGTAGCAGTGTAAACCTCTTGATGGGTTAAAAAAATATCGTTAAATACTCTCAGTAATTCAGACCATTCTGGAAATTTTAAAGAAATTCCCTTTTGAGTTGGAAAAATTTTTCCACTGATAGATTTCTCCCAAAGCCTTATCCCTACATTCTTATAAGGACTGTTACATGAAATATGGTAACCCGCTCCGATGTCGTATTTGACATTAATATCTTTTTCACCATTGTTAATCCTACTTATAGGTTCTTTCATATAGGAATATCTAAATGTACACCCTCATTTATGACCTTTCCATTGGCAAACTCTTTAATATATATATCAGTAATGAAACCTTTATTTCCCCAAAATATAAGGTATTTCTGACCGCCTATATAATAAGTTTTCCTTAGAACCTCACCTACAGCCTGTTGTAGAATAATAGTCTCCTGGTTTGAGATTGGGTTTCCTGATGGTGGATTATCCATTGATGAACTCGTGGTAGCAGTAGAGGTAGCTGGTGAGGTAGTACACGTCTGTTGAAAGGCTTTCAGCAGAGATGACTGTGAGGTATTGGATGCTGGAACTGCAGGAATTTGTGATATATTAGCCCTCTTCAGCTTGGTAGATGATGTTGCCTCATTCTTTGTTTTCTTATTTGAGGATGACGTTGTTGCTGTTACTTGATGTTTACTATTAAGATATGCTTCTGCCATTCTTTTCTTCTTCTTCAAATTCGAGGTTATGTATTCTATAACTCAGACAGATGTCCTTTATCATTGAACTGATGATTGAGGGGATTTATGAGTTTATATAGAGAAAAAATGAACCAGTTTTCATGCTTTGATGTGACAATACCATATGTTAACTTATTTTCATTTTATATCACATTCTTGTCAGTATAACATTATAGGTCATTCTTTTACTGAAGCATTGGAAAAAGCATTAAAATAAAGTCACAATATGGAGAATGCCTCTTGTGTTCATCTATTGCTAGATCAAAGGCTTCCCATTCATTCAAACATATATTACACCAAGGACATATGACCTTGTCTCCTTCTCCTGTGTAAAAAAATCCAGCCCTGGCTAGTTGTTCCCTTCTGACAGGATGAGCTTTTGGCCATAATTTAAAGGTTGCATATCTATCATCATATTTCCTGAGTGAATTAACATCCATCGACTTATGTAGAGGTCTTTGCAGATTAGACCTTTGTGAGGATAGCTGAGGCTTATCTGTAGATAAGGCGAAACCGGAATGATAATGATGAGTATTGGTATCCTTTGGTCTTGAGAATCCGTTTAATGAGAGCCCACAGCTCGGTTTTGAGGCAGCAGTACATGTTGCTTCATTAGAATCTGTAGATTCCTTATTATCAGAATAATTCCTTGTGTTGGCAAACATTGTCGGTATATATTTGAATGAATGCTATGAGAGAGGATTTTCTTGCGATTTTTATAGCAATTTGATGGCTAATTTTTTGTTGAAACATTCATTCCTTTTCCAGGTGATTAGTTCTACATGTTAGCTACATGTTAGGGCATGTTTATGAGATATTCATTGATAAGAAAAATTCTTTGGGTTGATATACATGCCTAGACCTGTTTCAGAGTTTCAGAAAATAACATTAAAATCAGAGTTTACAAATTAAAATTATGATTAAAGACTGTTTCAATATGCTAGAGAAGTATATGAGTTCAGAGAGTACAAAAAAGGGTAATACCTTTTGAAAAGGTAGTATATACGTGGAGGTGGTCATATGATTCTGTTGATTTAAATGCCCTTCATGAGAGGAGAGGTAAACATATGGAGCCTGATTAAATATACAATATTCTATGCTACTTCATGAAGATGCAAATAATTTATCATATATTTATTACATTATCTGAGTAAAGGAGAGAGAAAAGAGATCAGTTCAGAGAGTACAAATAAGGATTACATTCACTATAGGTTTTGAAAACATTTGACCAACATATGGAAGAAAGAGACACGTGGAGTTGATTTACCATATGCAGGCTATAGGTCCCATGTGGGGTGAGGTAGGTGAGGAGATATTCTTCCATATGTGGTATTATAAAAGATTAAATGTACGTTTGTTTATTTAGAGATATGACTTAGTTGGTAAACTACATTAAAGATCATATAAATATAACTGTATGTACAAGGTTGAAGGTTGAATAAATATAACTGTATGTACATATCATTTCTCTAGGTAATAAGATGTCATATATTTAATTATACCAGTCCCTAGTCCACGTGTATACCTTCCATATGTAAAGTAATAACATGTGCAGGAGTTTCCACAGATTTACATTACCAGTCCCTAGTCCACGTGTAAGCTGACAGTTCAGATAGTTTACATTATATAGGAGTTTCCACAGTTTTACATATGCCAGTTTTAAAGTTGCTTGTAAAGTTGCTTGTTTCCTGCTTCCATATGTGGATTAGTTGTTAGTCAACATTTTAATTGCTGAAGAGCCTGAACATTTACATGTATAAGTAAGTTAGTCCACATTCTTAGTCAACATTTTAATTGCTAAAGACGAGAATAATAACTGTAATGACCACATATGGATGAATATCTCCTCAACTACCTCACCCCACATGAGGACCTATAGCATGTAATTCTTCAGTCATATATGGTGACAATGCATTATAAATATTAAATAAATAACTGTATGTACATATGTCATTTTCTCCACGTAATAAGATTCCTTAGTTGACATAGCTATTGTAAGGTGAAGGCTTCCATATGGAAGTGATTGGAATCTCCATTGACCTTAGTTGGGAGACTACATTAAAGATCAATTCCCTATCACATCCGTGGAGCGATTTCACTACATCTATTACTACTGAAATATAGTCATTGTTAGATTTGGTTAATACCTGGTCAAGTGTATGTCCATGAATGTGAGTTGGAAAGTTAACTTTCTGAGTTAAATCAAATGAATCAGTCAAAGAATGAAAGGTTTTTGAATTTGAACCTGTTGTTTCGAGGTGAAAATTGAAGTCGCCGATGATCACCAGGTTCTCCGTGGTATGGTGAATATCCTCCAAAAGTGACTGAAACTGGTCAAAAAAGGATGTAGTGCTGGAGGACGGAGGTCTATATATATTCAGAAGGTAAAAGGATTCTTTGTGAAGGGTTATCTTGAGGAGGAAATTTTCGAAGGTGGTACAGGTCTTTGTTGGAACTACAGAAGGATCCAATCCATCTTTAACAAAAAGCCCAATCCTCCACCGCGACGGGCCGCTCGTGGCTGTTGATAGAGTTTGTAGCCTGGTGGGGTAATTTCGGACAGATTTGCACTTGTGGTGTCAGGTCTTATCCAGGTCTCAGACATGGCGAAGAGATCGGTGTCATTATCAGAAATAAATTTTGCAATGGCAGGATATTTGTTGTGTATTGATCTAATGTTTGCATAGGTGACCTTTGGACACCTGGGTGGTCCTGGGTTTGGGTATATGTCACCAGCAAGCAGGAGTAGGATAAAAAGACGGAAAGGTGGTAGGGCAGGTGGAATTGAGATTGTAGATTTGATGAAAAAATGTAGACAGAAGGTGGTGGTGGGGGGTTTGAAGGGGCAGAAACTGACGACATCAGGGCACTTAATGCTTGAGTTGCTATGGTGCTGATATAAAGCAATAACTGGTTGGATTGCCAGTAAAAAATAAAGGAAAATCATGTTTGAGGTCTTTAAAGTGAATTATAGTGGTTTGGTGGGTTTGAGTTTTGAGTTTGATGATCCCCGATAATGGGGAATGTGAGCGATAAAAGGGGATCAAACAATAAAGTGGGCAGTTTGCATGTGTAAATATCAATTAACTATGTCAAAAGGGGGTAGGTTAAAATGATTATTTTGTTAGTTCTTTCAATAATAGCACCAAGGCAGACGTAAAGTGAGGTTAATTAATTTTTAACTCTATCGGATCTGATTTTCAAAAACAGTACTTCCTCTGAGGCCGGGGTTCGATCCCCGTCAAGGGCTTATGTGGGAAAGCTGGTAGTTGCTTACCGTTGGTCGGCAGTTTACAGTACACAACCCTAGCGAACTCTATGTACTGGTTTCCTCTGCCCTTCCAACTACCCATCGTGATATGACCTGTACAGTGTTGAAAACGACGTAAAACCCCAAATAAATAAATAAATAAATTCATATGCATTAAATCACCAAGTCAAGTTTTAAATGTTCTTGTAAAAAATCCAAGAATAAGTTATGTACTCTGTTCTGTATATATATTGTTGCTATCTTTTAAAGGTCAAAATTGGGGTTTTACGTCCCGTTCTACAGCCAGGGTCATATTTGGACAGGTCCACAGAATTGCCACTTGTGGGACTCGAACCCACAGAGGTGACAGCCTATGATTAGATGCCAAACTTGCTAACCACTAGGCCACTGAGGACCTCTTCTATCTTTTAAATAATATATACATGTATGTATCACAGTAAAATTGGGGGTGGTTAATACTTATCAAAATCATATATGTTGTCATTCAGATCCCAAAACACACTCATTAAAACCTATTAGATTGGGGAAACTATTCAACAAAAAAGGGTTGGCAGCTATTGTGGTCACAATGACATGGGCTTGTGTGCCTTTTGCAGTATTTTGTGAGTCAAAAGGGTCTATTGTTAGGAAGGCAGTCTACTGAGCCCCTTGCTCTATGCATATTTGTTTTGTCACCCTTTGTCTTGCACAGGTATCTCTTTAGGAGAGACTAGGGTGGCCTTAGTATTCAAAATGTTTTCCATTCAAATATGCTTCAGTTGGTTGGAATTCTTTTACTAAATTGAATGCCTCAACTGTATATTCGATCATGAGTTATAGTGCAGAAGTTTGGAATTTCCGTAATCACCTACCTGGACAAAAAATTCAAAACAGAGCTATTAGGTATATTCTAGGAGTTCATCAAAATGCCCCTATATTGGGATTGCAGTCTGAAATGGGGTGGCTAAATGTCAAATTTCGATTATATCTGTCTACCCTGTGATACTGGAATCGTCTTATGGCAATGGATTCTTCACGTTTAACAAGAAAAATTTTAGAGTATGATTTGTGTAATTTTAACAATGAAAATTGGTCTGGACATGTATATAGAATAACAAAAATTTTGAAATGTGAAGAGAATATTCTACAAGGTGAATAATTCAACCTTCAGTCATCAAGTGATAAGCTTTATGATGAAATGCATTATGAATGGTCTAAAGATATTCAAACAAAATCAAAGTTGAGAAATTATGTTAAATTTAATCAAGATATTGAAGCATCAGGGTACCTTAAAATATCTATCTATCTAGATTTCAAAGATCATTAATGGCCCAACTGAGGTTAGGTATATTGCCTCTTGCCCTAGAAACTGGGAGATACTACCAAATACCAATTGAAAACAGATTTTGTAAATTATGTGAAAATGAAAATATTGAGGATGAAATCCACTTTCTATGCTGTTGTAAACATTTTGACCATGAGCGTTTATTATTTTTCACCAAATTAGCTAAAACAGGAAAAAATATTTTTGAAATGTCAGATAATGAAAAATTTGTGTACATAATGCAACTTAACTGTAAGGAACTGCCAATTTTTGTAGAAACCATCTGGAATAAGAGGAAATTGATCCTTGAATCTTTATGCTAATACAACATTATATTTTGTTGGT
Organism: Sabellastarte sp. h YS-2021; assembly: GCA_964017235.1. Taxonomy (NCBI): domain Eukaryota; kingdom Metazoa; phylum Annelida; class Polychaeta; order Sabellida; family Sabellidae; genus Sabellastarte; species Sabellastarte sp. h YS-2021. The sequence continues at coordinate 111,087,490 of OZ024933.1, forward strand.
AAGATTCTGTTTATACTCTTTACTAAAATTTGTTAATGTCTTTATCTGTCACATGTTATGTTATGTCTATAGTGACTTATAAGCCCATTAAGAGGGCTGAGTATCCTGTATCTTATGATTATAAATTAATGTAGCTATAAAAATGTATGATACATGTCACTGTAATAAAATAAAATAAAATAAAAAAATTCATCTGCTTCCCTGAATTGGGGGAAGCTCTTTTTCAGTGAAATCTCAGTTTTGTGTAGACTGATGTAATATGCCTTAGTTAAAATGAGCACATATTTGCATTAAGTTATCCTTTTGGGGAATAATATATTAATTGGTTTGAGCAGGTAAAACTGTTCAATTCCTGAGTACCATTTCAATTGAGTTATCCTTCTAGGGATTAACATAATTGGTAGTAAATTTACCTCAGAAGGAAAATATGTCATTTAACATCATTTCAGTTACTTAGGTGTATGTGTGGCATAACAAAGTTTACTGTTCAATTAACATGTTAAATAAATATAAATTTAAATGAAGTGCTTTTATGTTAACCCTCATAAGTCGCAAATAAAAAATATTTGAAAAGTATTTCAAATACTTTGTCAAAAAGTATTTGAAAGTATTTCAAATACATTCACAAAAAAGTATTTGTAATTGTATTTGCATTTTAAAATTTTGAAAGTTTTTGTATTTAAATACATTTACATGTATTTGACCCCATCCCTGAATTAGCAATTGCAATATCCCTTTAAGCAATGATCAATATAATGTATAAGGACTTTCTCCACTATCTAAAAATCGTGTATGGTTTTTCTCCATGAGTATCAAACAGTGTATCCTTTTATCCTTAGGGCTTTCCTTTGCAGGGCTTTCCTCCGAAATTCCAACAAATAACTAAATGGCTGGTTTATTACACTAATCACGTGTTTTAAATCAGTTTAAACTCTGAAATTGAAGTTATACTTGAAATCATCAAAAATAATTTGGTGTTCGTTCATTTGCCACAAATGAGTTTAGCAAGAACATACACACATATTTCATAACATATTTCATAACATGAAAACTGAGATATCATAACACTGATGGCCCTTAAAAGGTTCCAACAGACAACACAACATATTGTCCATAATTGTAATCATTATTTATACATATATAAAATTGTCACCCCTGATATTTTTTGTAAATCTGGCACTACCATATTAGGGGCATAACAATACAGTTTACTTCCCAGTGGTGTACACTGTAAAAACTCTATTAATGCAATTTACCAAACCTCCTTCATACTTTACCGAATAATAAGCATGGATCCACCTATTTTTGACACAATATCATATTCTCTGCTATTGTGTGACTGGCTTGTTTTAGAGGAAAAGTCACCTCAGATGATGAAAATTATTAATGTTTTACCCAAAATAGCTTTTGTGATTACACTTTGCGGGTACTGCAGAGATCCATCACTATTATGCTATGAGCATTTATATGTATGTATTAAGCATTCCAATATGTTGACATCATAATCCCTGAGGGTGTTTTTCCAGATTTCCCAACTGTTATGTAATGCACATCCCTTCTCTCAGGATGTACACTTCCAATCTTTGTCCTGACTTGAAAAGAGATGCCAGATGTATTTTTCTGCCAAATCTTGATGTAAAGCACCCCCCATTGCTCAACTAACAATCGTGATTTGGCACATACAATGGGTTCAATTGCAACATTTGTTTCAAGTCAAGCATCAAAGTAAAGGTATAACTTAACATAAGTACAATCCTAGCAAAGTATGGGTCAGATTATGTTTAACTGATGTAATTGGGTTTCATACTTTAATTGATTCATCAAAAGTTAGAATTACTCCAAAATATGCCACCACAAAGTATTAAAATTCATACTTACAAAGCTGTAAGCAAACTTGTTGACAGGTGCCGTAAAAAACATTTTTATGCAAAACCATCTGAACTTTCCAAGGCTGTCTACCTGATAGAAATAATCTTTTCCTGGAGAAAATAAGATAAATACTCCAATACATTTTGCTTTTACATGTTGTTGAGCAACAAGCATTTGCATAATATACTTCATTTAAAGTATTTCCTGGGATGTGATGTTTAGTGCCACATCTTTTTCTGATAAGGTTTAAAACACTCTTTTATTCAACAAAGACTTTTCATCTTAGTTTTCTTTGTCACCTTTGTCAAGATAAGATTTTATATTAATTTTGAAATCATTTAACAGATTTTTCTTCATAATATGTCTTAACATTGTTGCAATTACAAAGGGAAGAAAATGGGAAAAATAAATTACACTCACTCATGGAGGACATACCTGAATTATTTTTTACATTTTGTTTTAGGTCGCTACTTTTGCTGTCATTGCATGAATAAAACATGTACACAGAGAAAGATACTTGTTTCAAATAAAAATATTATAAATACAAAATACCTGTAAGATGCATTGCAACCCTCACAGCTTAAGTTAAGTGGCAATTGGATACATTAGTATTTGGAGGAGTGACTGTCTGAATTTCTTGGCCAGGTTGTGGGATGTATCTGATTTAGAATTTATTTATGATACCAGGCTTTCATATATTCTAGTGCACTACTCGGGTGTCTGGTGGCTTTGCAGCTTGCCCGGGTAGGTGAAAAGTTTTTTTGGCCTTGTTGATGAAGAATATTATAAGTAGATATTTGGTTTGAATGTAATAAACAAGAAGTTAATGTATTACAGAATGGGTAGGAGTTTGTAATGTAGTGCATTTGGTTTGTGATAAATTGTGGGTCGTGTTTGCAGAACTTTCTGCTATGCTATGGTTTTATTAGCACCTCGGCACCAATGTGTGTTCTACATTGAAAAAACTTAGATAGGTTTATCCACGACAATGTGTTTTGTAGACTTCCATCTGATCATGTATGCAGTCCTAAACTACATAAAAGTATAGTAACAATGATAGACAAAAGAAGTGTTGAGCCAAGGTAACATTTTATATTTATTTTTGGCATGAAACAATTTTTCAAAATGTGTTCAAACATTGCAGCAATCACATAATAACATAAAAATAAACTACATTCACCTGAGGAAGATTTATCTGTAGGCTTTTTGCATGCTGTAGTTCTGAATCAACACATTTGCTGTTATTGTCTGAATAGAACATGTGTAATGGTCAAGAATTTAAGTAAAACAGCATAATGGAAACAAACCTCAAAATTCCTTAATAACAGGCAAACAATCCCAGAGAACTAGCTTTTGCTGGCTGCAGCACAGACACAAATCAATACTCGTGGCAGTCCACTCCTAATTAAAACCTTAGCCAATCCCTGCTCTTTTAGGTGACGCAGCCCTTCTAAAGTAACTGATATAATAACCCGGCTTGCTGCTAGAGAAGGAGATAGAGATGTACAGTCTAGTGTTTTAACAACTAACATTCTGAGGACTAAGTTGAGTTCACACTTCCCCAGAATGACTGAGTTTCAGTTATCAAAATATAACATGAATTGTACTTGTGAATTGTTACAAGATGAGTGAATAAACTATGAAGGAGTAAACATGTGTTTCGTTTCTGCCATTGTGGCGACCTGGACCTCTCATAAAAATCAGCCAAGCGAGTCTAAGCAGAAGTGGACATAGTGGAGATCTGGGAATCCACAGCTGTCGTCAGGCACTGCTGGAGTCCACCAAAATCACACTCTCTACCCCCAAAACTATAATTTGGACAACATGTACACAGAGGAATATACTGAGGTATTATAAAATAGCGGAAATACCTTGTGCTATGTCATCCAGTAGCCCACAAAGTTGAATATTTGCTGAGGGACCAGTTCTAATTTTTGTATGTTTATGACCCATCCTAGTTCTTGGCATAGGGCAAGGAAGGATTGAGTGTTTTGATGACAGGATTGTTTGTCCTTTGCTCTTATTAGCCAGTTGCCGCGATACAGGTGAATTTTGATCTGATGGACTTGAGCCATGAGTTTGGCCTCTTTTACCATAGTTTTGAACTCCATGGGAGTCGTGGAGAGGCTAAAGGGTAGGGTAGTGAACTGGAAGGTCTGGTTTTGACAATGAAACCTCAGGTACTTTCAAGACTTTTGACTGATAGGGATCTGGAAGTTCTCGTCAATGAAATGTAGAATTGAGACCCACTCGCCTGTTTCTAGCAACAACCTAATTGACTCTGGTACTTCAATCTTAGGTTTGAACCTTCAGGAACTTGTGTAGGCAACTGAGGTCGGTTGTACAAGGGCAGAGAGGATTGAACTGTGACCACTTCTATGGCCTGTTTGTCTAGAACAGAATGTAAAGCCTCTATCAGATGTTTGTGTCTGATAGAGTTTGCATATCCACTTCTGATCAATGCTACTCTAGTTAGAGGAGATTTTATCTTGAAAGGGAGATGGTAACCTTATTTCAAGATGGATACTACTGGGCTGGCACCCTTGGATGCTCAGGTTTCACAAAATCTTTCAGGCATTCCCCAACAGGTAGATTCGGAATCGCATTGTGAACATTTTCTCCATGAGGGACAAAAGACAATTTATTTACAAAGGAATCATGATTGGGCAACACTGTTGGGCTTACTCTATTCATTCATGGATGCCCTTGAAAAACACAGTATGTGCATGAGTTACTACATACATGTAAACTAAAATGTTGATAAAATTTTGATACTACGTCTTGAGTTTGTACTAAACACCGAGTCTTGCCAGGAGTACAGGCACTATGAACAACATTATTGCCAGGAGTACGGACACAACTATCACATCTTTTTTCATCTTTAAAGGTTCTGTCAAAAAAAGTCTTAACCATGGCAGAACAGATGTCAACTCCATTTTTATCTGCTGAACCAGTATACTCCTCATGCCTGATGGGAGATATATCCGACAGTAATTGTCATTTATTGGCTTTTCCTCTTCCTCTGTGATCCTGCACTACTATTTTCCTCTTGCGAACTGAGATCTTGAAAAACGTTGCACTATGTGGGAAAGTCTTGGGTCTGATCCTGGCCTTGCTGAGCTTTGTTTCGCTTTCCCATCCTGTATTTTAGCCCAACTTCTTTGGTAAGGTTGGAAGCTGTTATTCCTGCCCCTGCAAGAACCCAAATGTCAGCTGCTGATTTGCTAATGTCTTCCCCAGCCTTGACTATGATAGCATCAGGGAACAGAGTATTATCTTGGAGTGGGCGGTTTCTGAGGACAGAATAAGGGTCAGGTTTGATGCTCTTCCAGATAACAGTTTCTGTAAAGTATACTGACATTGGCTTCTTGGATGAAAAGGGTGTCTGCCATTTGCTGCAATGACATTCCCAACACATAGTTAATGTTTTGCTGAAGGGCTGTTAGGTCCTTGATTTCATTAAGAGCTGATTCAGCTTTGTTAGATGACTTGCCTTTACCAAACTCCCCATACAGCAGCTTTAAGCCATCCTGAATTTCATTTTGTACTTTGCTAATGCAGCTGGTGAAGGCTGCAGCATGGTTGCACACTTCTGTGGAGTCCTTGAGAGACTTCCCCATTTCCTCATAGTCTCTTGTGAGAGATCTTGAGGCAGAAGAGATACCAGCCAGAGGTTTGAAGATCCTTATGAAAGTGATGTTAAGTGGAGATAGGCTGCCAGCTCACCTATTGAATGGCTTGCCTGTATGAGTACCTGAGGGGTAAGGTCCTGGGTGCAGAGCGTACCATCTAGCTTGGGATTTAGGTGGCTATATGAACTGGTCGATTTGGAGCTAGCTGCGATCACCTGATCTGGTAAAATGGCAGTGAGTAAATGGAGGTACATCTGTTCTATTTTAGGGCAAAACCAGGAGTCAAGGGGCATGGCTATCAACATTTTCCCTGATGGCTAAGGTCCTGCTGTCAGCCCAGAGATTGTCCTGACGAGAAGAACAGACAAGTTCAAAATCTGGAATAAATCCCCATTTCATGTAGGACTAATTTAGGACCTAGGGTCAACAGAAGCATAAGGTGTGGTTTCTGTGGAACTCGGAGGGACTGAATGTGGTTCAGCTAGTAAGACTAAAGTGGAGAGCTGAGCTTGTCGAGGTACCTGACGATTTGCAACATTATTAGAGGTTGCTGTGTCTTGGTAGAGTGCATGGTAGAACTTGCAACCTGAATTGGAAACCCACGCTGAATAGGCACGATGGTCTGAGTTGGAGGCTGGTATTATTCAGGCTCACTAATGCTAGACATGTTTATCCATGACAATGTTTTTGTAGACTTCTAGCCTGATCATTTATGCAATACTGAAGTATATAAAAATTATACTAACGATGATAGACAAAGGAAGTGTTCAGCCAAGATAACATTATTTATTTATTTTTGGCATGAGATCAATTCTCAAAATGTGTCCAAAATTGTTGCAGTCACATAATAACATAAAATAAACTACATTCACCTGTGGAAGACTTATCTGTAGCCTCTCCTGCATTCTGGTGTTTTGAATCATCACTATTGCTGGGATTGTCTGAATAAAACATGTACAGAATAGTATCCTGAGTTCTTATAAACTAGCAGAAATACAAAATAACTGTAAGGGTGCATTAAATGTTTCTGCCAATACAAAAGTTTACAGCTGTAGAGAAGAATAGAATTCTAAACAAGTCATAGTTCCAAGTGACATATCTAGGAAGTGGTATGAATACTTTCCTTAAATGAAAACTTTAGTATACATGACACCAGACAGCTGCTAAATAGTTATTTAAGTTATTGTACTCTTTGGTTACTTTTGTATTTGTACACATGTGAAGGTAAGCTTACAATAAGATTATTTTCTTTTATTTAAAATAACACAAGAAATAGAAAGTAAAGGGACTGTTGATATATTTACTATAGTATATTATCTGTCACATAAGCTCACAAAAATGTCATCTCTCTTAGCTTTATATTGTTTGTGTATTATTTTGATAACTTACTCATTATATTAGAATTATACTTCAGTTGTACCAATCATTACAGATAAAAGCATGCGTAATTTTATCAGATAACCAAATACACAAATCAACCGAAAGGCCTACTTTGTTTCAATTAACATATTAGTAAAGGTATTTCATATAGCATCATGAGCATTATTATTATAAAATCCCCAATGATGAACTTGTGGATTATCTTGCATTTATTCATTTCTTTTTTTCTAATATTTGATTATAAAGAAATGCATTATCCATTGGAACTTTCAACCTTTGTCATATTTTTGCAATTAAATTTACAACTAGTAAAAGAACTAGTACCAATGATCTTATATTCCTTGAATTTGCCTTTGTTTAATTAGAGAAGTTCAATTTATCAGGAAATTTGAACAGAGATAATAAATATCTAAAAGTTTTAAGTAATCGTTATCTTATTAAAGCTGAATAGTGAACTACACACCTTCACTGGTATAACTGAAATATTATGGGAAAACATGCAAAAACATATAAGTCACTCAGAAAGATGATGATATATTATGTTGATCATCTTTGTGAGTGATATATTTTTCTTCGTATATCATACTAAATCTGACAATACTATCAGAAATTAGTCAAAGAAAATAGTGGGGCTGGTAAGAAGTTGTGGCGAGTATTGAGCAAAGTGCTGGGCAGGCCCCAGGTCTCTACCCTTCCATCCTGTACCAATGCAAAATCACTGGCAAATCAGTGTTGTTTATTTTTATAGTGAAGCCTCTCTTTCTCAGTTCTTTTCAGTTGGTCTCCAAAATTGAAGTCCTTAAGATTATTCAGGAATCCCCATCAAAAACATGCTCTTTAGACCCTTGGCCCACTTTCCTGGTGAAAAGGTGTATAGACATTCTCCCCCTTCAATAACTAAGCTGGTTAATTTTTCTCTTCAAGATGGTGTCTTTCCAGAACCTTTCAAAATGCCACAGTCACGCCTCTTATCAAGAAGACCTCATTGTCCAAGGAGGACCTCAAGAACTATCAGCCGGATTCCAGGCTAAATTTTTTGTCGAAGTTGGTGGAGCATGTAGTTGCTGCTCAAATAAGGTCTCACATTGATTCTAATGTTCTTGGTAACATATTTCAGTCTGCCTACAAAGATGGACACTTGACAGAAACTGTGCTGTTGTGCACTGGAACCGTCCTTAGGTGGTTTGTAACATATATCCTGGATTGTTTTCAATCTGTGAAAATTGGCTCAGTTATTTCAGAATGTTTTAAATTTCGGAGTGCCTGAGGGCTCTGTTTTTGGTCCTTTATTGTTCTCCCTATATACTTCCCCCTTTAGTCCGGTAATTGCAAAATTTAAGGATGTGAAATATCATTCTTATGTGGATGACTCCCAGTTGTTCATCCACCTAATGTGCCAACTCATTTCACCAAATAAAACCCAGCTTGGATGATATCCATATTTGGATGTTTGAAAATAAGCTTAAATTAAATCCTGGAAAACTGAGCTTATAGTCTTTGGTTGTATAATGTATAAATGGCTCAAAGATTCCTTCCCAATGAACATTTTGGGAAACTGCCTCTCCCTAATGTATATTGTTCAAATATCTGGGTGAACTGTTTGATTCTAAATTCAGTTTCACCAATTATGTAAATTCTGTTATTAAATCTTGCTTTGCCAACCTCTGAATATTGCATCGTATCCAACGCCTTCTCTCATATGACATGTCAGTTATGGTTGGCAGTCGTCTGGATCATTGCATTTTTTTGTTTCACAATTTGTCCTCCAAGAATATCACAAAGCTTCAAAATATCTAAAATTTTTTGGCACTCTTTGTCTCTGGTGTGTCTATATATTTTCTAATATATCTCTATAACTTTAAAGTCTCTTCACTGGCTTCCTCTTAAACAATGAATCATTTTCAAAACCCTGTTGCTCTTATACAAGTTCCTTACTACTGGAAAGCCAAAATACTTTGCACCAAAATTGTCTTTATATACATCTGCTTTTAAAACAAGACGTAGTAATCCAGAAAAGATGTTCCTTCAAGTCCCCTTCTATAGTTCCTCAGTTCATAAATCTAAAATTCATTTCAACAAGTCCTTCTCATATGCTGCATATCATGTTTCATAGTGCGACTTAAAACCTATCTGTTTCAGAAGTTTTTTCTTCCTCAGTTTTCTTGCTTCTGAACATGGATTATCCCCTGGTGACGACCCTTTTTACTTTATGACTTATGATTTATGCAGTATGATTCCATGGTGTGACTTAGAATCCGCGAGTTCAGACATTTACCACATGGATACCTGATACCTATGTCCAAGTATTATAGGTTAAATATAGAATATGGTGGAGAAAAAAATATATAAGGCTTTAGTGTAATGTATTTTTATATTGTTGTACTTTGCCTACAAGACAAAATAAATAACATCCTGGTTTCAGAGAGACTTATGTTTTCTTTTTTAAAGTAATTTATTCATTTTACAATGTTATCCTATTACGTCTTTCACCTTAAGATGACCTTGCATCAGAGTCATGGGTTCAGAGAAATATAACGTGAAATGCACACTTATTCTTTAAGCTCCTGCAAGGTACACACTTCTAGAAATCTCTTTTTTATTTTATATTTGTTTTTATGTGTTTTTGTCACCAGATACAATTGACACAGTGTGATAAGTACCCTTCTCATCATTAAAGTTAAGTGGCAATGTACTACATTTGTACTTAGATGGGTGGTTGATTTCTAGTCAAGTTTGTGTCATGTATCTGACTTAGAATTTGATTTCGTCACCAGACTGTCATAAACTCTTCTGCACTTGAGTCTCTGATGGCTTTGCAGTTGCGCCCGTAGACCAAAAGACTTTTTGACCTTGTTGATGAAGAATATCACAATATATCTTGTTTGATTGTGACAGAAAAGAAGTTAATGGGTGATAGAATTTGCAGGAGTTGGTAAGGTTGTGTTTGAAAGACCTTTTCCACTTAAGATGGTCTGAGATCAGAGCCATGCATTCAGGGAAATATAAAAAACATAAATATTCAATTGTTTATCAGTGAATTGCACACTTACTTTTCATTGAAGAATATCTAAAGAGATCTTGCTTAAATGTCATCCATAATAAGCTAAAGGGGGACAGAATTGGCAGGAATCTGTGGAATGGTGTATCAGTGTTAATTGCATTCATCCAGATCATTTTCAAAAGTGTTTGGCAACAGGAATGTTCCAAAAATTCCTGGGCTCCAGCATCATAGGCAATTGACATAGGCGTGAGATATTCCCCTAGGTCAAATTCAACTTTAGCTCCTATGTGTTTGTATGCTCCAAATCTATCTGCTTCATAAATATGATCAAGGACTTTCCTTGCAAGAGTACCAAAAGATCTGTAAAACAGAGTCAAATCATTACTAACAATATTGTGTTTTAATAGAGGTTTTACCAGAAAATATATTTGGTTAATAACATAGGTTTAAGAAATAAAACTTTAAAAGTTATTCATGGCTAAGATATCTTTTTTAAAATAGACAATCCAAATTTATATGATTTTAGTCAGTGTGATATATACAGACACATCATCGGCTGTGTGTGCATTTGTCCACAAGTGATTAACAAACTTGCCACCAATTTGTAAATTCAAGGATTGACTTCTAGAGATGACTTAGTACCTTGCAGATGCAAATTGTTACATAGTACCAAAAGTCAGATTTCCATTGAAAATTTTCCGAGTGGCATTGATTCTTTCAGGAAATTTTACTGTATGACAGGTGCATTATTTATATCTAATTTATAACTGTTTTCCACAGTTGGCTAAAGAATATACACAACTGCTCATGGTTTCTCAGTTAATGCAGATTTGGTAGTGTGTTTAGCATTAAGAAAAACAGAACGAAAAAGGGGAAATAATGACTAAGAATCATATTAGGACCCTGTACTACTGATCTGAATTCAGAGATAATAATACATGTTTTAAACTGCAGAACTTATATCATTACACATGACCACTGATCAGCACACAAAGCCTTACTTACTTACTCAGCATTCTCTTCCATTGTTTTCTCCAAATTTAATTCCCGGATACTTTCTGCAGCTTTTGACAGGTTTTTGAACATTTTACAAACAACCAATGCCATTCCTGAAGACAAATGATATAACAATTACATTGAATTGACATTAACATTTTTTCACAAATTGTTTGTATGCAATCATTTAAAAAAAATATATATATATATGACAATTTCAAAGTGTATTTTGGGGCAATATATTACTTTCTACAACTACATTTATATCATGATGAACCGTCATTGAATTGCAAATACTTCCTCTGCCTGGGATTTGAGTCTGGTCACACACATGAGAGGTGAGTAATGATAACTAAGCTGGTAAACCACTCCATCACTAATTCTAATTCTAATAGTACTTCTATAGCACTCAATCTCTATCTATTGACAGACTCTAAGACGCATAAAGCCAAAAATCAGAGATCGTAATCGTTAAATCAGAGACATTGCAGGGGTCGGCACCACGGAGAAAGACGAAATGAAAACAGAGGAAAAAAACTAGGGTGGGTAGGCTTTTTCAAAGAGGTAAGTTTTCAACTTCTTCCTGAATGAGGAGAGAGATTTAGCTGTGCCTAGGTTTAAGGAAAGGTTCGAAGTATTTTGGATGGACACTATGTAGAAACTTGTACACCAGAAGAGCGACCTTGAAAATAGAGAGATGCATGATAGGCAACCAATCAAGACTCTTTCTTACAGGAGTGATATGTGAGTACTTGATGGTATTCGCCACAATTCTAGCTAGACTGTTCTGAACACATTGGAGCCTACGAAGGTCAAGAGTAGAGAGACTTCTGAAAAGAGAATTACAGTAGTCAAGCCGACTTCCAACCAAGGCATTTGCAGCCAAGAGAGCAGCTTCACGTGTAAGATACCCTCTGAGTCGCCTTAAATCCCTGATATGAACAAAACAAGCCTTGCAGATATTCCTGACATGGCAAGAAAAGGAAAAATCTGAATCAAACCAGACACCAAGGTTCCCGATTGCTTCAACAGGTGACAGGGGGGTACCAAGTATATTGACTGGGAAAAATTTGCCAAGTTTTGTAAAGACATTTTTTGAACCGAACAGAATAAACTCTGTCTTATCAGGATTGAGTTTGAGCTTGTTTACTGAGAGCCACTTTCTAACATCATCCAAGCAGTTTTTCAGCCTTTCAAAGGCCAGAGTGGCATGCTTGTGTGTGAGATGAACGTATAACTGCGTGTCATCCGCATAAAAGTAGAAATGTATGCCAGGGAGATTCTGAATAACCTTGCTTAGGGGTGTAGTGTATAATGAGAAAAGGATCAATAAAAATGTTATAACTTCAAGAGAATAAAAGTTTAGTTTACATCATTTTCATAAAGGTAATTTGATCATGACAGCCTCAGTCATTTCCTCACCACTAACTATTGTGCTCATGTTTTGTTAATGTGATACCTACATTAAGTCTTTGCATATCAAATATAAAACAATTTACTCATTGATAACAAGATAGTATTATCTAGTTATTAAATGTTATTACAGGATGAAGAATCTATGGATCAGGAGAGAGAAATGTGATATTAGTTGAATTTGTATCTCAAACTTTTAATAAATATGCTACCATTCTCTAAAATTACATACCAATCTTGCTGTTGCTTAATCGCCAGAATACTTCTGCCATTTCTTTTTTATTGGTTAAGACTGCCAAAAAAAGCAGGTGATTTCCCAGACTCAGCTGGCAATACTGTTCACAATTTTCTAAAAATAGTAAAATGTCAAATATGGAATACTGTAAAATTGGTCTAATAGCTAATTTTATACACCCAGGGACAGTTCTCCAATCAGGACAGTAAATCCATCTACATTAAAAATTACACTGTGACATCTGTCATGATTCTGTTGTTTTAATATATTTTTTCATCACAAGCACAGTATACCTGCTTCATTAAATTCGTGATCTCAGGCAGGTCAGACAGTACCTGATGGATGAGGTTGCTGTCCTGGTGGCCAATGCCCTGGTTAGGAGTCGTCTGGACTACTGCAACTCTCTTTTCAGAAGTCTGTCCAGTTTCAACATGCACAAATTGCAGTGTATTCAAAACACACTTGGTAGGATTGTCAGAAAGTGCAATAGATACTCATAGTCTATTCCTATTCTTAAAAAAACTCCATTGGTTGCCAGTTGAATTTTGGTGTATTTTCAAAACTGCCACTTCTTTGTATAAGCTTCTTCACAGTGGCCACCCAAGTTATTTCAACCCTCAGCTGTCTATTTATTGTGGAAAATATGGCACAACAGACAACAGCTCAGATAAAAGGCTTTGGAGGTTCCTCAATATAACCCTTCAGAACACAAATCCAAAACAAAACACTTCGGTTATAGTTTTGCTTTTGATGTTCCCACACTTGATCTGCCTGATGCTGTCTGTTCTGCTCAAAATCTTGCTTGTTTCAGGAAAAAGCTAAAATCATATCTCTTTGATAAGGCTTTCCCATCTTAACATGTAAACTTGCTGGCGTCTTCATGGTGTCAACCTGGCTATGTCTATGGAATGAGGATTATTGTTTATGAACCTGGTGTTGCACCTTTAAGTCTGCCTTGGCAGAGATTAAGCGCTATAAAAGTTCAGAATAGAACAGAATTGAATAGAATGCAAGGAAAATTGTATAAAATACATCATCATCAAAATTAAGCTGGAATCATCATAAATATTTAAATAGAATATTTATCTCCTTTTTGCTACTCATTGGGTAACTGTTTAGTTTTGGTACTGAAGATACATCAAATAATTTATTCCACAAAGTTTGTTTTCAATGAAAATGGTGTTCCATCAAGTTGATCTTATGTAGCATCTGTGGTTTAATGTATTTTCTTTTAACTTCTGATTGAAGAGCAAATATATTCAGTGCATACCCTTTCATAACACCCGAAGGTGAACTTTTACCTTATTAAAAGAACAAAGTTAACTCACCAATAGTTTACATCTTGAAATAAATATCCCAATATTTTCAATGATTTACTTACAACAAGTTTCCAATCCAATTACATACGTAACCCCACAATTGTGACACAATAACACATTGAGAAAAGGTGTTGAATTGACTCTTGATACTGAGTACAGACTCAGGGGAGTAGTACAAAGAGTAAAACGATGGCTCCCTAGAATTGAACCTTGTGGGATGCCAAAAGGGAGATGGAAAGCATCAGAAAATTTGTCCTTTAATCTAATTTTCTGTTTACGATTGTTAAGGTAAGAATCTATCCATATCAACACAGTACCATCAATCGTTTAGACAATCATGTAAAGTGATGTGACCAGTTGTGTAGAAAGCTGCAGACAGATCTAACAATGTCTTTCCTGAATCCACAGATGTAGTTATATCACTTAGGATCTTGGGGAGAGGTGTCTCACTGGAGTGAAAAACTCCTGTATGCTGACTGATGGACATTGGAGATCTCCTCCTGGCTTATGAAGTCATTTAGCTGTTTAGTCACAACTTTCTCAATTAATTTTTAAACCAATATTTGACACAGGTCTATAATTTTTCGGAACATTATTGTCCATACTTGGTTTTATGAGAAGATTTAAAGCAATTCAGAAAGCTGCCCTCTTTGAGTGAATAATATATGACATTATTAATAGGAGTTTTGAGTACATCAGCACATTCCTTAACCAATGAGGTTGGAATAGGATCAAGGTCACATCTTTTAGTTTTAGAGGACAAAAGAATTTTTAGCACATCATCCTCAGAAACAGGCATACATGAAGACAAGGTATTTTAATAGAACTGGGTCTTATAACTGGGATAGGAGATGATGATTGCAAGGGTATTTAAAGTGTCAAAACATATTTGCCAGGTTGTATGGTCGGGTAATATTACATCCGAAGACTTATGCAGGGTCATTTGGCAATTGTTCCACAATGACTTCAGTTTCCTTTCATTTTCAGCCAAGATTTTTGAAAAATGATTGCACTTAGCCTGTTCAAGGAGGAAATTGTAACAAGTTACAGCCGCATGATATCTACCACGATTTCTGACTGAGTTTTCGAGCCACCATGCTCTCTCACTCTTCCTCTTGAAATGTTTGGCACACATTCATGAAGCCAGTGTGTGGGTGCTTTGATATGTCCTTCTTCTTCTCTGGGGCATGCTTATCAAGAAAGTTGTGCAAAACGGAGAAACATTGATGACTGAGAACACCAGCTGTTTATGAGAACAACTGATAATATCTGAATGTAAAAATCCCTTCCCTAAACTTTTGGACATTAATTTTATGAATTGCACGAATTCTGACACATTTACTGAATTTGCAAGGCACCTTAACAGGTATTTTCACAGAAAAGTTTACTGCAAAATAATTAGATAGGCCATCTGTAACTTGTGGCCAGGCTTCCTGGATGAAAGGTTACCTAATGCATAAAGGATCCAGATTATGGCCATGGATGCGGGTGGGGGTATTAATTATTTGGTTGAATATTAGTTATTGATATTTTAAATTCATAGTAGTTATAAGATATAATATGTAGAATTAGGCAAACCATAATGTACCCTACAATATTATTATTGCATTTGATTAGACAGTTTACAAATGTTTGATTAAAATATATGCTGGTATTAGTTTTTGTTTTGGTAGGTTTGTATATACAATGTACATGATGAAAATTAATATCCACATTATATGTTAGTGATTCAAACATCATGACAAACATTTAATGTGTGCTAATAATTGTCTGGCTAAGTAAACTTCAGAGTAGGATATACATAATTTACACTAGATTAATGAACCATTTTGATTATTTACATCATTTAAAGTTCCATTTGAAATTAGGTCATTGATCATCAGTTTGTCTGCAAAATAACAATTAATGTAACAGTCTTCAACAATAAATATGATTTATTAGCATTAAGTATAGGTTTAAGTATTTTATGTTTTAATGCTATGGTATAAGACATATACATCATAACAGTATGGCGTGAACATTTTAGTTTATGCTAGCACACATATGTTTAAGCATTTAAAAAAGGGGAAGTAAATGCAAATTGGTCTCCTACTCCATTCAAACACACCCTGCCTCAATCAGAATATAGCCTGAAATGTCCTACCAAAACATAAAGAGGACTGTGCCACAATAATCCACTAGCTAGAGCACATGGGCCTGTTTGGTTGCAGCTTGTGACCCCAAAAGAGAAGGGTGTGACATGTGCAAAGGCGAAATGAAGCATAACACAGCCAGTAGTCTTAAAAATAAGTTATGAATTCGCTAAAATGATTTTTTGTGTTTTTGAGCTGAAGCAATACACATATAGATTTAACATAGACCAAAGGCTGTAATTAAGGCTGTATTTTTATCATAAAAGTTACTATTTAAAATATTCAAAACTTAAAGCAAGTATGTAAAAAAGAAATGAGTGGCCTATATAAGTGACCATGAAGTTGGAAAAAGCCATGGTAAGCAGCCATCTGGATTGCTGCAACTCTCTGCTCTATCACACAAAAATGCAAATATTAAAAAAATGCAGTAGTTAACACCTTTTTTAAACTAAATAAATTCAGTCATGTTCCACACTTTCTACATAAACTATACTCGCTCCCTATTCAATACTGCATACCGTTTAAAGACAACTTTCTTACTTACAAGGTAAAAAAATTATCCAAACCCCACATCTGTCCTCTTTAAGTCAGTGCAGTGACTTCACATGGGGCAATGCCCTCTCACTTTCCACAACCAGACCAGACAAACACATGGGAATGCACAGCTTTGCAGTAACAAAGGAATAGGCTTAATAAATATGACAGAACCCAGGATAATAATTCCTGGATTTAGACCACAGTTAAAAATTTGCCTATTCAGATTAGCCTACCCTCCACGACAGCTGATCTCGGCTATTGGACACTAACAGGGACAGTGACTCCTTTCTGGGAATTGTACTATCCCTTCTGGGACATTAGCACTTTAGAGGATGGTTAGATCAATTTGGCACTTTATAAATAATTTATGCCTACTCAATATTCACCAAGTAGTAGTCAAGCTTGTGAAATAGCAGAAATTATTTTTCATTAGCTACACTTAATTGAGGTCATATCATCTCATATGTCATATTCATAGCTGTAAAAAGTATTTTCCTATTCCCATAGCTAAGAACTGCCAATCTCAGTTTATAAGCTTTATTTTAAGGAAGATATTCAAGGATGATTAATCAATTTATTTAAAATTGGTGCCTTATTGTGCTCCTTCAGACTCGGAACGCACATTTGTTTATTGAATGTACATTTATTCAATCCTGACAAAAACTGCAAATTTGGTTAAACTCCATCAGGAGAGAATCATCAAACTTGAATATATGATATGTTAGATACAACATGTTAAATGACCATAGAATTATACATAAATTTGGTGAACCTTGTCCTTATATATTATCTGCAATGAATTTTTTTTTGTTAACATGAAAAAAATAATTGCCAACAAAACAATGTGACAACATGAATTATTTATATAAATGTGTGGCAGTACCAAGCTGCCTCAAGTAAAATTAATATATAGTAGGGGTCATAGAAAAAGTATAATTATTACCAACACAGATTCACTCTGTACCAAGGTAAACTGAAGTACGATTTAGGAGAGAGTGGTATAACCACACAGTATACTTTCAGCTAGCAAATTTTACCCCCAGGGTTATTCTGGCTTAAGTATACCTCCTACTCCATATTCTACCTGGATATACATTAAGCCTGGACAGATTATCTGCTGTGTATTTTTGGTGTCATCCATTCTTAGCCCTAAGGTGTAAAATATTTTTACTACCATTTAACTTCCACATTGTATCTTTAAAACAGATGACTTTTTCAAACAATCAATAATACAAAATATATTAATTAGTAATCAGTAATGATCGAACTAAGTACTAATCACATATGTTTACTAGACAGCAGATATAGTAAGAGCATTAATCAACTTGCTAGTTGAGATAGCATCTAGATGAGACTAAACTACAACATAAATTTTATATTGTAACATTTAGAGCTTTTACACTAAGCCACATTTGTAGTTTATTTACATTACTAATTGCAAATGCTGATATCACTGTTGTTATTTACTTTTCCACATTTAGAACTGTGACAGGCACTAAATTAACCCTTCGATCTAATCCTCAAAAGGTTGGCTACAATCTTCAAATTTAATTAAAAGAAAGCCTCACCACTGGTAAGTTGGATTTAATTGTAATTAGCCCACTTATTTTAGTAACATTTGGGATGGCTTCAACCTCTTTAAATTGACAATTACTTTTAATAAGCCTCAGATCTAATCTTCAAAGGATAGGCTACAATTCCTCAGATCTATTCATTAAAGGAAAGCCTTTTAAACAAAATTAGAGCACAAAAGAGACAAAGTTCTATTATAGTTCTTTTAAGCAAAAGCCAAAATAATATACCTGATACCAATATGCATTTCAATGTAATTTTCAGGTAGTTATTCCTGTTAAAAAGTATGCTTGGCATAATTGAGACTTGTATTTCAAGTTTATTTCAAATATTTATAACTATTTAACTTATTAACTCAGTATAAGATATTTCATATACATATCTTGATTATAGGGGAATACAGTGGATAACTTTAATCAAATATTGGCCATACATAAAACTTTCATGCATGACTTTGTCCATTTCTATTTCACGAAATAACCAATTTCACCAATGACTTTTCCTTTTTTTGTCCCTTTACAGCCACTATTGCAAACAGAAACATTCTAAGATTGAAGAAGAATGAATGTGTAAGTTAAGGATCAAAGGTTAAATAGGGTTTTCAAGGCCTGTAACTTGGGAATTATATAATAAAAGCAGATATAATATGATCTCACAGTTTCTGGAGTTTCTTGATGCTTCCAGGATTCATTTCACAGACAGATATGTGAGAATGTTTCTGTTTTACTATATTTGTGGGATTTTATGTGCCTTGGTGTCTTGCAGATAAAATATGGTGAATATTAAAAGGCAATTTATTAAATAAAATCTAAGGCTGGTTTGGCTTGCGTGTAGGTTCTCTTTACTCTTTTGAGGAATAAATAAAAGAAATGGAAGGTTCATTTCTCCTAAATTTTATCAAGGCTTGCTGTTTTTGATTTAAATTGAAATCTTATTTTCCTGCATAAAATTGTTTTATGATATCTTTTTGCAGCATCAACTAAAATAGGTATTTCAACAGAAGAACAAGATGCACTCAGAGAGAGCAAGACGCTCGACTCCATGTGACCAGTCTCTCAAGTGACATAAAGTATTTTAAGGAAGACAATGAAATAAAACCAAACATGTAAATTAATCTTCATATAAATATCAAGTAGAAAGCTAAAGTCAATAAAAATACATTGAAATGAGACCTCTGAAAAATCATGATTTTTTGTATCCAAAATAAGATCCAGATCTTTCTTTTAGTAAAGTTCTTCTTCCTTCAGTCAGGTCCTATCCACAAATTTTTAAGTAAAGATCTGTTATTAGTTCTGGAGCAATCTAAACACACACACACACACACGCAAAAAAAAACAAAAAAACAAACAAAAAAAAAAACAGACAAATAAACAATTAGCACACAAAACATAAACTGCTGGTGAAGGTAAAAATATTACTTAAAGGTCACTTCTTGGTGAAAATTACGCATGGTATTTTTTGTGATGGACTGTCAAGGAATTGAAAGAAAAAAAGAGAAAATAAAACAGAAATAATAATTAATAAAAATGATGAATATACCACCTCCCTCTTTATTATGTTTATGTCAATTTCAAGACATAAAATGAGAAGAAATATTTTTACTTAAAGACAGCAAGTATCACAAGCTAGGTTTGTGACCTCACAATCACAATTGCATTGTGACATCACTGAGTAATGACATCATCAGAAAGCAAAATATTGATTTTTTACCTATGGGATGAAGAGAAGCAGTTTCACTGTGTATTCCCAATTAAAAATGAGGAAAACTCTCTCCTGGCTTTAATTTTCAAACAAATTAGACCAAATTTGGAACAATCCGTCTGTATCCCATGAAATACCTTCCCACCAAATTTGAGATTGATTGATGTTATAGTTTTTGAGTTATAAGGGCAAAACGGTGCACAGACAGAGAAGCAGATTTCACTGTGAAAGCCCAATTAAAAATAAGAAAAACTCTCTCCTGGCTTTAATTTTCTCACAAATTATACCAAATTTGGAAAAATCCGTCTGTACCCCATAAAATACATGCCCACCAAATTTGAGCTTGATTGGTGTTATAGTTTTTGAGTTATAAGGGTGAAACGGTGCACAGACAGACAGACGGACAGACAGACAGACAGACAGAAACAAACTGATCACAATAACCCTCTCCTATTGTCGAGCGTTAACTAGAGTCAAAGCTAGTGTACAAATTATGCAAAATATAAATATAATTGAACTGGGAAGTGATTTCATAATATTACAGTTCAACATATTCTTAAAAAAATACTGATTAAAATCTTTATTTGAGGTTACTGTATAAAAAGATATTAAACACAAAAATCAGTTTTATAAAGATTAGAACATATACAATATAAATGTACTTCAACAGTAAATATTTGAGAAAAAACATGGTTGTAGTGATTGATAATTTTTTGATAGATATTGTCAAAAAATGTGACAGTTTTTTTTCAGTTTCACCTAATTTACGTCAAACTAAGTACCATAATTGGTTCCAAATGGGCACTCAAACATTTTCCAATTGATTGACTTTGATGTGTAAACTTTGCTCAGTTAACATTTATTAAATTTATTAATTTATTAAATACTTAAATCACAGCAAATGTAAAATTTGATCCAGAGGTTTCTCGATATTTTGTGTAGTCATCCTCACATTGTATTACTTATTTTTGATTGATATTGTATAAAACCTGTCTCAATGAAATATTACAAATTTTTAACATAAGAATTGTCACAGATTACATTTTTGTCTTAAATTAAGTTACTTTTTAATCAGATATTCAGTCCAGTTAGTATAGTACCATCATAGCTTTCCTTGGACAGGAACTATATGCATTTGTATAATTGTTTAATTGTTGTTAATTGAGAATGAAAAAAAAAACTAAATGTCATGCATTACCTTTTCTTGCTTCAGCTATGTAAAGTACACAAAATTTGAGAAATTATGTATAAACTTCTTTGACAAAAACAAATTTCATCAGTGAACCCCTTGTTCACTGTTTTGATATAAAACATCAAGAAAACAATATTTTCAAATACTTGATGTTAAAAGTATTTAGTACCAGTTGTCCTTAAGTCTGTCTTACCAGTCAAAAATCTTATTAATTTAAGGATTTCATTTCCGAAAGGACCCCTTTATCACAATAATCAAGATTCCATTAAGGAAAAAATTATTTATATGAAAATCATTAATGTTGATACACAGAGTTAACCATTATCTTGGAACAGTCTTTAGCAGCCCATAGTGGTCAAAAATAGTACTTTTCAAGGGTATTTCATCACGATCTCATACTTTAGGCCTTGAACACTTCCCGGATAACTTGTCAACAAGTGAAGCTGGCCACTTGTCTCCAGATCTCAAATTTATAATAAAAACATTGATTAAATGCTTTCTACAATAATGTATAAAATTATAGACGGAAAGTTCATTATGAAGACGTTTTTATGTTCTCATAAAATACAACAGACCTGTGATAATTAAGTTCACCAACTCGGTGATATATTTTATACTGATCAAGATTATGGAGGTTCATGCAATAAATCTGGATGTTTTTATGGCTTTTATTTTAGCAAAAGATCCCATTTCTAGACTTTCCTGGTACTTTACCGATCTGTCTCCAGATAGGGGAACATCTGCTTATCTTATCGGAAATGTGTGATTGAGGCATAATGTAATATTTCTCATACCTTGACAAAATATTTCCTCCTGGTAAAGGATCCTGTAGTTGCTTCCCAACAATTTGAAAATCACCTTTCCCACATATGGCAGAAATGGTCTCCATTTCTCATCAGATCTTGTATACTGTGAAGACTCTTTAATCTGTTCCAATTGAAATAACATGTTGTCTCTATCAATATCGCTGATGAGGAAATTAAGATATAGTTTTCTAATGTTGATGCTCAATAGTTGAGAAACACATACAGAATATTTTAACATTTTCTTTAATTTTCTGTCAACATACATCATACTTAATGCGAAATTAAGCTGCTTTAAATTTATGTGTAATTACAAATTGAAATGAACTTATAGATTGATCAAATTTAGCAGATTACATTAAGAGTTCAATAAATTAGTGTCAGCAGCTTTAAAACATTAGAAAGTTACATATATCACTCATTATTTCAATATTAAAATGATAAAGTGAAATGCACAACCAATATATTTTATACACAGATAAATGGAAGGCCAAAGTTGTTCATGACTAAATTTTAGACTTCTGTTGAATAGCCAACTTATTTTTGCAGCTCAGAGCTTCCTTGAAGGCTGTCCGAATATCTGTCAGTCTTTTAAAAGGTTGGTAAAGTTCTAACCTTAACATTTAAAAAACATACACTTACATATAATCAAGCCTTTAAAAGATCTGTCATATTACAAAATACATTTTATAAACATGAGCTGTCTGTGCAATTTTACAAAAGCACTCAAAATATTTTGCAAGTAATCATAATGTATTTTTACTTTTAAAATGTGCAATTTTCTTAAAGGAAACTTCTATGTTTATTCTGCAAAAGTAAATATATGACTGATGTAATACTACAAACACACTTCAAAAAATGTGAATGGTAAAAAAGGAACACAACTAGCAATGTTGGTGTTTCCTTGTTGGCGATTTGTGGTCAATTCTGCGCACTAATTTACTGCAAAAATACCCAAATTATAAACAAAGAGTAAATTTATCTGTACAAATCAAATTAGTAGGTAACTCTGAGTTAACCTACAAATTTTTTGTGTTCTTTTATGCCTGTCAAATTTCGCACGACTTTTGCAACTGCGGCATCATCTGTCATCTGAAGTACAAAATAGTAAAAACAGTTAAAGATTATACATACATTACCACGAAAATATAAATGTAATAACAGCAGCTCCAGGGATCAATTTTAGGTAAAGCTGAGGCCTAATCTCTGACTCAAATCTGATAATTTTTTAAATAATCACAAACGATTCAGACTCACAAAATTTCACATATATACTCTCATTAATTCAGCTGTTCCACTGGAACCAATCACTACAGATCCCATCAACATCAGTTTAAGCTCCATGACCAGATGTAGTACGTCTTGGCTTATTGAGATCCACCTTCCAACATGATTTGAGGTCTGTCTGTTTTTTTTGCATGATCGAACATGAAAAGATGAGGACAACCCATAGAGGCAGAACCAACAAGTCATACCTAATCAATAATGGGGATGTTTCACTGGAGCCAATCCAATAACCAACTCTACGACTAAGATCGGTTGCAAAATTTTGGAGTAATGGACCAAAATCCAGAAAAAAGTGCGCAAAAATTTTGGGTTGGTTACATATCCCTGACAGGAAGTAGCACATCCCAGCCTGTCTGGAGCCAAATCCTGACCTGACTTGGGGTCGTGATGATTTAGTCCATGACAAGCTGTAAACCCCTAACAGACAAGCCGTATCAAGCCCCAGCAAGCCATACTGACTAACCAACAGGACTGGACTATTATCTCAACCCACCCCAACTTAGCGGATTAATTCCTGGAGACAGGATCAAGAGTCAGGATCAAAGCAATACTATATAAATCCACTCTGCTGTCCTAAATCACCATTTGTCACTGCAAAGATGCCAGTTCTTCATCTGAGAGACTTTTTATAGAAGCTTAGGGTACTTTCATTTTTTTATTGATTTTATTTTCGTCATGATTTGCACTCAGCAAAGGACACATCTGACCCCAGTAACAGATCCTGCCATATAACAAACACTTCAGACACAGCTCCAGCCAGCCCTCAGGATAAGAATGCCACTAAACCTCTGGATCCTTTAAAGACAAGAAAATTTTGTTATAGGAACATCCTGGCCGACTTAATACACAGGATACAGATTTTTGTCAGGATGCTACCTACCTCTTTTGATCTCATCAAAGAATGCATACATCACCAAACCAAGAAATCACTAATCAGTTTCAGTAAGCCCTTATAAGTTGGATTGAAACTGGCAATAATGCAGATACATCTGGCAAACAGGAGAGACATACACCTCCTTGCAGTATCACTTGCTGGTTGCCCAAACCACTATCTCCTAATTTTATCTCCTGGTCTGCCAGGCCATCCTTGATGAATTCCAGGAATGAATACTTGTGCTTCCCTAGTAACCTGTGGAGAAGTTCAGAAGCCGATGGAATGTACCCCATGCTGTACGTGCAATATATGGGAAGCATATCACCATAAAGAAGCCAAAGAAATCTTGCAGTGACTATTTCAACTACAATCGCTTCTTTCCCCTAGTGCTGCTAGTCCTGGTTGATGAATAGTCGATGAATACAGATTCATCTGGGTCAATGTGGGGTTAAGTTGATCTCCATCAGATGGAAAGATTTTTAACAAAAACAATTTGAGGGAAAGATCAAGGTTGCCACCTTCCGGCACCTGAACCACTGGGGGAGGCAGGGCCAAATTTATCCTATTTCTTGCTGGGTGATGGCTCCTTTGAATGGTCGATGAATACAGATTCATTTGGGTCAATGTGGGGTTAAGTGGATCTCCATCAGATGGACAGATTTTTAACAAAAACAATTTGAGGGAAAGATCAAGGTTGCCACCTTCTGCCACCTGAACCACTGCGGGAGACAGGGCCAAACTTACACTATTTCTTGCTGGGCGATGGCTCCTTTGCCTTGATGGGACTGATGGTGAGACCCTAACCAAAGACAACTCACAAAGGAAGAAAGTATAGCAAACTACAGGATCTCCAGAGGCAGGAGGGTGGTGGAGAACACATTTAGAATATTGGTGAGTCGATTCACGGTATTACTGGGTACCATGTAGCAAAGGGTGAAGGTTGTCAGAGACACTGTTTTTATATGTGTGGTGTTGCAAAACATTCTGAGGACACACCAGGGCAGAACAGACAGGACACCAACCCCAGCAAATGATGTAGCAGCTCTATAGCACATACAACTACAGGAATCCTTCGAGGGAGACCAAAGATCAGCAAGACCTACTGAAAGATTACTTGAATCATGTGGAGGAAATGGCTGGGGAATGGGACAGGATCTCAGATGTGTCTACCAAATATCCTGGAGCAGAAGAAGCTGGCATCTATGAGTCCTTTTCAGGACTACCCAAGTTTTCAAGAATTTCAAGAATTTCCAACAAATTTCTAAAAATATCAAATTAATTTCCAACAAGTTTTAAAATTATTTCAAAGTAAATCACAAGTCCACTAAGACTTTTTAAAACTTCAACCAAAATTGTGTTTAATTGTACCCCATTAAAAGTCCAAATTAAAAACCTTGAAGGTTAATAACTTTTTTCATTTTTTTTTGACAAATTTGCAAGATTTTTCTAAATTCCAAATTATCAAAATCTTTGGAGAACCTCAAAAGTTTCTCAAAGGTCAGTACTTTCCCCAAATGTCAAATCTTCTGACAAGTCAAAGTGTTTTCATTTTTTGGACAATTTTTATTTTGGGGCAGACCAAAATTTCATCAGCTTTGCCCCAGTTTTTGGGCCAAAGTCTTTTTTTCTCAGTTCTTTTATTATTTTTCTAGATTCAATATCTTTAAAGTCCAAATTTGAATTTGTTAACTTCAAATTTTTGTTCACTCACACACTCACTCATTCACTCATTTTTTTTTTTTTTTTTGTGATTGTGTGTGTTTGGGGTAAAGTGTTTAATGTCGGGAAGTGTAATGCTTCTTGTTTTGGTTTTTTATAGACATGTAGCTAAAACATGGTTTTTGTCCTGGAAAGGACCTTTAAGGACAAAATATTTTTAACATTAAGAATTTCACCAATCTTTGACAATGAGTTCATCCTGATGTTTTACATCTAGAACAGTGAAAAAATAGGGGGTCATCATTGAAACTTTTACATTGAAGGAGGAAGTTCATCTATAATTCCTCAGATTCAGTGTAACTTTCATACCTGAAGTAATTCTATTCTAATTCTATTCTAATTGGACTTTTATAGCGCTTAATCTCCCCAAACAAGAGGACTCTAAGGCGCAACAAAACAAAAAGCAGTCAACAAAATTCTGTGTCCAGGGACATAACAGGGGTCGAACACCACGGAGAACGCCAGGAGGATGATTCAGGCTAGGGTGGATATGCTTTGGTGTACAGGTAGGTTTTAAGCTGTTTTCTGAAGGAGGCCAGGGATGGAGAGGCACGAATCACATCAGGGAGAGTATTCCACACAGTAGGAGCATCAAACGCAAAACTATTACCAAACTGTTTGACAGATTTATGAACAGAGGGGCAGAACTTTGGAATAACTAGGAAATTACCACCACTTTGACTGCGCCTGGTACTATAAGAACTGCTGTAGGAAGAAAGATGTGGTGAAAAATACCTGGGAAAACCTGTGTGAAGACACTTATAAACAAGTGTGACTGTCTTGAACACAATGCGCTGTTCAACAGGAAGCCAATGCAGTTTCTTTAGCACAGGAGTTATGCTGGTGTATCGACTGGTGTTTGATACAATTCTAGCTGCACTATTTTGGATGCACTGTAATTTGCGTAGATTGAACTTGGACAGGCTCCTGAAAAGTGAGTTGCAGTAATCCAACCGACTACTAACAAGAGCGTTGGCTACAAGCACAGAAACATCATGAGTAAGAAACCGCCTGACATGTCTGAAGTCACGGAGTTTAACAAAACAACTTTTGCAGACATTCTGAACATGCTTGGACAAAGAGAAATCTGAATCAAGCCACACACCCAGATTTTTTACTGAATCTGCAGGGCAGAGTGAGTTGCCCAGGATATCAATTGGAAAACATGCTTTCAACTTATCCCTTTGTCTCTTCGAACCAAAGATGATAAACTCAGTCTTATCAGGATTCAGTTTGAGCTTACTAGTTGTCATCCACTCTTTAACATCATTTAGGCACTTATTTAGTTTTTCAAAGGCAGCAGATGCATTCTTCTGGGATAAATGTATATAAAGTTGGCTGTCATCTGCATAGAAATGAAACTTTATTCCATTATGTTTACTGATAATGGAACTGAGGGGGGTAGTGTACAATGAGAACAACAAAGGACCCAGGACAGAACCTTGGGGAACACCAAATAGAAGTTTACAAACATCTGACAAAGTAGAACCAATTTTTACTGATTGGTAACGGTCCATTAGGTAGGATGTGAACCATTTCAGAACGGAGCCACTGACCCCAAACCAGTTTTGGAGGCAACCCAGAAGAGTAGAGTGATCAATGGTGTCGAAGGCAGCAGACAAGTCAAGCAATACCAAGGCAGTGGATTCACCTCTTGACAATGATAAGTGAACCTCATTTTTTATGTAGAGAAGAGCAGTCTCAGTTGAATGGCCCGCCTTATATGCCGACTGGTACGGGTTGTCTAAGTTATTGGCATTAATATGTTCTAACAGCTGCTTAGCAACCACACGTTCTACCAATTTAGATATAAAACTGAGACCTGATACAGGGCGATAATTCTTAAGGTCATTTGAGGGAAGATTTGGCTTTTTAATAAGTGGAGTGACCACAGCAGATTTGAAGGCATCAGGAACACATCCCTCCATGAGTGAGCAGTTGACCAGCTTTGTAAGGGATGGTAGCAATATATCAATGCATTCCTTAATCAGGAATGTCGGCAGAGGGTCCAACAGGCATGATTTTGTTGGTGATGCTTTAATTATTTTATCAACAGCATCTTCAGAAACTTGCCTAAAGACAGTAATTTGGGGAGGATCTGAAGGAGGGTTCACATCATATTCAGTGCCAGAAGAAGCAAAATTATCTCTAATCTTCTTAATTTTGTTGGTAAAGAAGGAGGCAAACTGGTCAGCCAATGACTTTTCGGACTCATGAGATGGAAGTGTGGCATCAGAAACCCTGTTCAGGGTCTTATGGAGCTCACGCCAAAGTTTTCGAGAGTCATGACTATTGTCTGAGATCAGTTTGCTATAGTAGTCTGATTTATCTTTATTTACAAGTGCATTGCACCGAGCAATCTGGCGACGAAGCCTACTCCTGTTAAGTGTACTTTTAGCCCTACGCCAGGTTCTCTCAAATTGGCGCCTAAGGGACTTTGCACGTCGATAATCATCAGACATCCAATCGGCGGACTCCTTTTTCGTCAATTTAGATATAAGAGGTGCATGCCTATCCAGAACATCACTCAAATCATGTACATATTGATCATACAGATCGACAACAGCATCAGCTGGAGACTTGACGAAGGACGTATTTTTGAGATCTGAGCGGAAGTCAGACATATTGATACGGTGGAACCTTCTATATTGAACTACATTTGGAGTATGAGACACTTGACAAGGGAAGGCAACTGAACATTTGACTAATGCGTGATCGGAAACAAAGTCACAAATTTTAACATCCGCAATGGTGTCCTGATCACAGGGAGATAAAATCAGGTCCAATATGTGACCATGTAGATGAGTAGGTTTATTGACTAACTGTTTGAGGTCACATGAATCAAGCAAGGTAGTGAATTTCTGACCGTCACCAACTGGAACATCAACATGAATGTTGAAGTCGCCACAAATGTAATATGAAGAATTAATGGATGAAAGGTAACCAACAAATGACATAAATTCTTCCAGAAAATTACAGGTACATGATCCTGGAGGGCGATAGATGCAGGCAAGCAACACTGAATGGCCATGAAGCCCGATTGACACCACTATATTTTCAAATGACTGATAACAAGGAGTTTCAATTATATGGGGTCTGTAGGAGGATCTGATGAAAAAACCCACACCACCACCAATACCTGAGGGACGAGGCTTGTGAGGAAAGTTAAAATCGGGAGGAGTTATAGACCGTAAGAAGCTGTCAGAGTCAAATGGACGTATGTGTGTTTCCGTGAGGCATAGAAGATCAAGGTCGTATGAAGCCACCATGTCGGCAAGGAGAGGACCCTTGTTCCTTACGGATCTGGCATTCAAAACACCGAGTGTAAACGGACCAGGGTTGAGGGATACATCTCCACCCAGTAACAGTAACAACATGAGCCCTCTTCCATTAACCATGGTCGGAAATTTTCGGCAGGAACACAAATATGATAAATTTTTCGCAACCCGTGTCAAAGGAGGACATGATGTGTAAGATGCTCTGGTGCTGAACCAATCATGCCTGTGGGCCAGTGCCACTGCAAACAGTGCCATGAAGAGGAGTAACCGAGGACTGAACATGACTGGTGGGGTTGTACATCAGTAAGAGCCCCTAGTCTAAGCTCAACAGTGGGGAGCCTCAAAAATATAACCCTACACCTAAAAGTCACAACTCTTCGTCCTGTGGGCGACTCACAGGCACCCTAACACCCCACACTACAGCCTCACCTTAAGCTAAATGACAACACCACCAGACACCAACAGGAAAATGTCTATATACTGATTGGAAATAAACTTAAAGTGAACTTACAAGACACAAATTAAATTATAAATAATACCCAGTACTTGAAATAGGGGAATTATAGATCAAATTACTACGGTAATTCCCGGCAAATGGGCGATAATACCCGCTTTTATATAGAAGTTGATACAGCAGTGAATTGGGGGAATATATACATAAAACAGGCAGAGAATAAGAAAGTAAGATGAAATTAATATATAAGATAGTGGATCCGTCTAAAAATGTGATACATGTACATAAAAACAACCATTATTGTAAAGAGAATTCCAAAAAGCGTCTCCGCGGTGCGTACTAAAACGTAAGTAAGAGAGTAGTATACATAAGATTTGGTATTTTATCATCTCTATCGTATTTGTTTCAATAAGACTTTGTAATATCATATATCACAATAAAAAAGTAACACAAAACATTTGACAAACAGTGTATGTGAATGTAGTTTCTGCCCAAAGAAAGAAATAATGGGGTAATAATCTTATTGGACAGAATATATGATTAAAAGTCACTTAATTCGAGACAATAATCTTTAGTTATATTTTATGTCAGCAAAGTTTATATAATATAAATAAAAAATAAATAATAAAAAGTTGGAGACATAGCACAAAATTTTGAGAAATCTATAAAGCAAACTTTAGATGTGAGATGTGCTGTGGGACTTTAACAAATGCTGATGCAGCAAATTTTGAATGTGAAGTTAGAATCTAAATTGCTTATTTACAAAAGGAAGTGAATCGGTTGGAGAATGTTTGATGGCCCTTTCAGAAACACTTATGGTAAATTATTTCTTTTATTGAATAAAATTGCAAAAAAATGCTAAGTCACTACAACAATGATTTCTACTGATGTATTGTTTACAGCAACACAGTTACTTTGAACTCAAAAATGTAGTTTACAAATTTTTTATCTGGTTATATTGTAAAAGAACATTATTATGAACATACTTATATTCTCCAAAGATATTGAGGGTTTTATAACCACCAATCAGATCAATAGTGTTATGATGCCATGCCCATCTGCTTGCAATGTTTCCTCCAACACACCACACATACATGCAATACAAAACAGCCATAGATTTTTGTGAATAAATTGTCTTTCTCTTTCACCCAATACAAACTGCAATATAAATGCACACATACCACACACATGCATAGATAGAGACTGTCAGATATCTATTAATCACTACCCATTTTCGCTGCGCAATAAATATGTGCACTGACAAAAGCTGAGATTGTCCTTAAGGACAAGACAGGAAGTATGTCTGACAAGCAGTAGAGACTCATGACAGTACGGTTTCCAGGTGGGCAGAGCCAAGGCCTAGATACAGAGTCATGGAGGGTCGGAAAAATATCAAACCTCTTTACTGATTTCTCACTACACAGATTCCCACTACACATCAACAACACTTCCGGACAAGGTCAAGTACTTGCAATTAGTTAGTTAAGTTCTTGTACTTGTATTAGTCAGCTGCAAATTAAAAAATACTTACCTAAATTACCCAAGTACTTTTAATTACTTCTCAAGTACATTCAAAGTACACTTGACCTGTTCAGTTAGCCAGAACATAGGATTTCTTTAATTTTAAAGATGGTACTTTTGATCAATCTTTTTCGTGTTTGACACAAAGAAGACCCACTCAGTCAGAACATAGTAGTGCTTTAATAATAAATGTTAACTGATAATAGTTGGGACTATAATCTGGAACTGGCTGTGCTGTTAATGGAATGCTGATGTGTTATGTCACAGCGAATGCTGGTCTCCATGCTCTGTGTCTGTAGAGGCATGGGATAAGTCCTTTTGCAGAAATGACACTGCCACTGGGTCCTCTCTTTGGTGATTTAAATCCCAAGGAATAGCTGATGCTCTTCCTTCTGGGACTTGAGAAGCTGAAACTTGTCATGCGTCCAATGTGGCCTGTCAGTTCAGGGCCTGGCCAGATGTGGACTGTGTGAGCTGACAGTACCAAGTCATTTGTGACTCAAACCATGTTTTGCAGACCTGGACGAAGAGTTTGTGTGTCATCACCGACTTGCTTCCCCTGTCTCACACTCACTGTGTCACACTCTTTATGTCCTCTTTTCATGTGACCCCTGTTCTAATCCTGGCCTCTAGGTTTTGCCTTCTTTGGAGCCATAATAAACAGTAGCATTTTGAAAACAAAAACGCCTATTAGCTATGCACCTAACTTTCTTTTAAAAAACAAAAACCTGATAGGCCAGCAAATTTTTACCAATAAATGGTAAGTATATATGACTAAGATAAGACATAAGATAAACAAGCATAAGCAAGTTTCCTTGTTGGCTGAGCCACTGTTGGGATAAAAATTCTGGTTGCATTGGTGAAATATCAAACACGTTTGATATTTAGCCAACCCACCAAGTTGGGAAGCATTTGCACTAGTGGAACAACCCCAGAAGAGTGATGTGCCTGTGAAGTAAGTGTTTGATGTTTTGAGTCCACACTGTCAAGCTTCTTATTAATCATTTTAAATAATGTCTTATCATATCTTTGTTCATTTAAAACCACTTAATCTTAGTTTTTTTCTGTTCCTTACTAAGTAGAACAAAAGCCATTTTTATTAAACTGAAAGCTGACAAAATCATGATACATATGTGGATGTTGGCAATGAGAAGTGCCAAATGCACACTTAATAATTATTAAGTCTTCATCCTTTAGTGTGCCTACACTCAAACCAAATAACAAAGAACTTTGTACAATATCATGATTATGTTTATATTTTTCAACACAGTTTAGGGTAATCCAAAGCTAGGATTAATCCTAAAATGCACTTAGCCTGAGCCGGTTTTGAAATATGTCAATAATAACTGGAAGAGTGAATGGATTAAACAGCTTTCTCATAGCTGAGACAAAGATATGATATTCATATGTCATATGAGAGAGAAATTTGAAATAAAAGAAAAATAAGAAAGAAATATTTCTGACCATGTGACCACTTATAGACAGTTTTCTGTTCAAAATATCTATTTACTGAGTGTCATGTGTACAAATTAGTGTACAATAATACATCAACAACTTTACCATAAAAATTCAAAAGACCATGAATTTGAATTATGAATTATGAATGACTAAAGTACATAATGTTATAATATATTAAGCAAATGTAATGATTATAAATTAAAAATGAATATTCAATGTTAACCAAAGTTAAAGTAATAAAAGCTCGGCGAAAATTCTTGGAATAGATTTAATTTATTTACATAACAATGACCTATCTCAAAGGGACTTACCACTTTAACGTAGCAATCACTGAGCCAACATAAATCAGGAAGTTCAACCAATCTTAGCCAACCTTTGTATATTTCTTGAGTCAGCAGACTTTTAACATCTTCATGCTTGTTCGACTCAATGGCATCATAAAATTTGCGCTTTTGATCCTAAAATTAATAGCACTGTTGCTCACATTCTAATCTCTTCAGTTTATGGAAATTTTGTTGTCAGAGGGTCCAAAAGTATATATAAAAAAGGCAAAGAAGTATACTTGTATTTGGATTGCTATTATGCAACAAAACCTGCTGGTTTTAGTTTGTCTGGTAGGTCT
This sequence comes from Sabellastarte sp. h YS-2021, assembly GCA_964017235.1. Taxonomy (NCBI): domain Eukaryota; kingdom Metazoa; phylum Annelida; class Polychaeta; order Sabellida; family Sabellidae; genus Sabellastarte; species Sabellastarte sp. h YS-2021. The sequence continues at coordinate 111,120,485 of OZ024933.1, forward strand.
ACTGATGTTACCACTATATTTGAGTATTGTCAGTAAATCAAATGACAAAAGAAAGAAAAAGGCGCCTCTCACAATTTTTAATTTGCAGTCATTTTTATGTAATATAGCAACATTTATCCAGTTTTCACAGTAAACATAAGACATCTAGGTATAATATATTAAAGGTAAATAAGGTTCAAGCCCAACTGAAGAGGTTACAGTATTACAATTTCTTGGAAAGCATTTCAGCAGAATAATCATCACCAAATGTAGTTTACTGTGCTGACATGAAAAAGTATTACTATTTAAAAAATAACAAACACCAAAATGTAGTCTAGTTTTCTGACATGAACACAATATGTTTAATACTGGGAAATGTGTGACTGGTGTATGTAATTGAGAACGATTACATTTCATGAAGGATGTCATTTTTGGTGGTAAGCATTTCAAAATTTGACAAAATCAGACAATTTGGTTCATCCTTCTTACAATCCAACTTATAATGTTTACTTTATCTGCAGTCCCAAAAATATTGGATATTGGTAGATACCCATCTGGTCCATCTGTTAAGGTTTTGCTGCCTCATTCCTGAATTAGTAATGGGGTGTTCTCCCTCGACAAAGGGGGGTTTTGTGTTAAGTGGGACATTATTTCAATATGAAAAAGTGTTTAATCTCCACTTAAACGCATACTCTAAGTTGCAACAGCCAATCAAAATATATTAAATGTTGTTAAGAAAGGTTTAAGGAGAAGAGTAGGCATCAAAGTATTTAGGGTAACCAGTTTAAGAAACTTGTAAACTGTTTCTGCAGGTTTGCATACTTGTCAATATTTAACAGGCAGTACATGGAATTTATAGACAAAAAATATTGGTTCTTTTGAAAATGCTTGCATTGGGAACAATTCTTGCAAAAACTGTTTTGAATGCATTGCAACTTGAGGATTCGATTTGAAAGTATGCTGAAAAGTGAACGGTATTACTCAAATAACTAAAACCATGGGCATGGCCAGCAAAAGCATTGGCCACAGTCAAAGAAGCAGCGTAGGTAAGAAATGGTTGAGCCCTTTGAGTTTGAATTACACAAAAACTGTTGAATGCATTTTCTATGCACTTAGAAAATATGAAATCTGAGTCGTACCAGACTTCAATTGGTATGAACCGGCCAAAACATCAATATGAAAGGCTGCTGTCAAGTCTTCCTGTTTCAGTTTGGAGCCAAATAATAAATGATTCAATTTAAGTTTGCTACAGGGCATTCAATTTTCAACATCATTCAGACAGTTTTTCAACTGTTTAATGCGACAGATGATTTTTGAGACAAAGATGAACAATAACCTGCATATCATCATCACAGACATGCAGTCTGTCACTACTATGCATACCAATGATCGTGTTAAGGGGTATAGTATACAGTGACCAAAGGGGACCCAAAGCAGACCTTTGATAAGCACCAAACCAGGACTTACTAAGGTCTTATAACATACAGCCAGGACTAACTAGGGCAAAAATAAGACAAAATGTACACGTCTTGCTTACAAAACCACCAACACTAAATCATAATAACAGACAACAGTGTGACTGAACATGTAGTTGTGTCCTGGAAATTGTCCCTGTGGCCCCTTTATGGCCAGCATTTTCAAGGTATTGAACGTCAACAGGCATTTGATGTAAAAGTTGATTTGATTTGATAAAGGTTCACAGACCCTGCAGAATCAAATTTTTATTTGTCGCCACCAAATATACATGTTTTACACCTTGAAGGTTTTTAGTTTTTATCTTGATAAACTTTAGTTTTTACTTCACCATTGGTGCAACATTATGAAAAGACATAATTTGTGTTCTACAAGGACTCAAGAGATTCATGTGCCAGTGTAGCTACAGATGGCGGGTGATGGTTAATTTCTCACAGAGGTGTTAGGAAACAACCATCCAGATGCCAGACAAGTTATATTTCAGTCAGATAATACTTGTGATTCGGATTTAAACTTAGGCAAACTTTTCAAAAAAACTGGATGCACATTCAAGCCGCATTTCAAAAATTTCAGTTTGAGGAAAATTTGATCAGGCGGGGGACATTTCATGGAGAAATGCAAGTACTGAATAGGCCAAAATTTTGAAACATTGGTCACAGTTAGGGGAGAGATTGGACAATATTGAGCAGAATAACACAAAATGCAAAAAATCAGCTGACAAAACAAAAATCAAAAATTCGAGAAAGACAAAATCTCAAAAATCTGGTTCATATGGCAGGCCTGGTTTCCCATGGTTTGGGTGGCATTACTAACCCCCCACATCCTGCCATTCCTGCCCCCGGGGAAATAAGAAATTATGAACATATTCAACGTCAAATGCATGAAAGGTTAAAGCAACTGTCTGAAGATTTGAGTTCAGGTAATGAAAAAGTAAATTCGCATAGGGCTGGGGATGGGTATGTATACATCAGCAACAGGGTTAAGTGGCAGCATGAGTTTGTCTCAACCAGTACCAACAAAGAGAGGGTCACTTATGACCAATTTCTCCAGTGCAGTAGATGGCTGAGTTTTGCCAGACCATGAGAGATCAACCTGACATAAAAATTCGTGATCATTAGTTAGATTTTGTGATTCATTTGTCAGATGATGCTTAGGATTTCTCATGGTCTGCAACAAAAGCCAACTATGCATTTTTACTCTGCTGTATGGGAGAAGGGAAAATTTCTGGATGGTCAGACTCTGAGATAAATCACAGAATGCTAGTATTGTACTAGAATGCATTGGATATTTACAGAACATGTCGTCATATTGAAATTGACCCTGGAGACATTGACTTGTTGTGTCTTTAACATCAGAGCAAATTTTACATTGACCTATCTCACTGTACACTATGTAATGAAAAATTAATGGTCATAATGCATGTTCCATATGTTAGCACTGTTCCAGTTTATTGTTTAATCTAAGCATTACTACCATATAAGGTAACTGAGTTATTGATTTTTTGTGTAAAGTGGAATTGATGTTTATTGATGTTGTATTGATCGATTTAATAGTAGTTATAGAGTGGGGGAAATCCCATTAGGCTTCTATAACCTCAGTGATTATATAAATAGATTTGAGAAATCATTTAAACTGGTTTCTAGAACTTACTCACTAGATCTGGTGACAGGTGTTAACTTTAAGTTAGTTCTATAACATTCTAGACGTTTCTATAACTATATATAAGGATTGTACATCTGACCAGAAATGAACTTAGTATTTGATGGCTATAAGGAAAGCTAATGGTGTATTAGAACTACTGTTGTGTGGATATAAACCTCTTGTGTTGTGATGAACTCTTGTTGGAGTGAACTGTACAGTGATACAGTGTCTGGGTAGATTTGCTGTATTTTGGATATTGTGCATTGATATACCAGAGAATGGATTTACTACATTTTGGACATTGTCCATATTTTGGTGTGGACAGCATAGTTGTGAAATCTCTCTACATATCTGTATGCAGAGATTTTCTGTTATCGGACATTGAAAAGGATAGGTACATTTTGTATCATCAGGACATTGAACTGATCATAGAATACAGATATTTGTGTATTAGTGGACATTGGACAGATCACAGGACACATTGGTGGATACGGTGGACAAACTCGTGTGTCAGCTACAGTGGCCAGGTGATATTGGTTTCATTATAGTATCATTGTCTTTGTATCATCATGCTTTTGAGAGGATACCAGTTGGCTGTAATCATTATTTATAATTGCTACATACATTTGTTGAGTTAAACTTTTTGTCTTTTCCTGTTGCAACTTAAAGGCAACCGATAATCCCTACTGCACTTGTCTGTGGCCAGAACAGGAAAATTGGGGGCTCATGCGGGATTCAACCATTTGATCTAACTGTTTGATCCAACCATTCAGCTGGGGGCCATGGTGGCAGAGTGGTAACACTCTCGCCTCCCACCTCTCCTGCCGCGGTTCGATCCTCGTCATGGCCGTAAGTGGGAAAGCTGGTAGTTGCTTGCCGTTGGTCGGCAGTTTACAGTACAGAACCCTAGCAAACTATATGTACTGGTTTCCTCTGCCCTTTCAACTACCCGTCGTGATATGACCTGTACAGTGTTGAAAGCGATGTAAAACCCCAAATAAATAAATAAAAACCCAACCATTCAGCTAACAGTTTGAAAATAAATTTGATTTGACAATTTTGTACAGTCAACAGTGCTCAAAATGGTTAGTGCTAAAGAGTTTGTACAATCATCATCTATAGAGGTTCTAGAAACTTATGAAAGATATGCTAATGCAGATAGCACAAGAGTTACAGTTAGAGGTGAAACGGTCAACGTGTGAACATGAAATTAAAAGGTTTTTTGTTGAAGAGTTAGTTGATGAAGACGTTTTACCTGATAGTTGTTTAGAACTGTATAAACCTCTGCCAATGTAACATTCTAAGCAATTTGAGATAAGGCAATTAGAAATTGAAAGAGAGTTAAGACTTAGAGAACTTGAAGCTCAAATATATAAAACATAAGTTGAGCTTAAACATGAAAGAGAAATGAATGTTTTAGAACTCAATGTTCGTAGGAATGCCCATGAATAGTCCATTGCAACCAAATTTGATTTGGGTAAAAATGTGTGACTGGTACCACCTTTCAATGAGTCGTAAGTCGATCAATATTTTTAGCAATTTGAGATGGCCCAGAGACCAGTGGCCTTTATTGCTGCATAGTGTTTTGAAGGGGAAAGCCCAAGAGGCATATACAGCTTTGCCAATTTTTGAATGCGTGGACTATGCTATTTTGAAGGCATATGAGTTGGTTCCAGAAGCATATCGTCAAAAATTCAGAGAAAACAAGAAAGGCAACTGATAATCGCTATCGCACTTGTCCATGACAGTAATAATCCACTCCTGATTTACATAGACAGTCTAGTCTATTGTACAGTGCCCTCTACATGTAACAGGTTACATGTACATAAAAATAAGTTGCAGTCACTGTTGTGCTATCTTTTATCTGTTTGCAAATGTGGTAATTCTGGTAATTAAACCATATGTTATAGGTTTTGAGAGATTAAGTCTATTATATCACTTCCTGCACCATTTGTGCAAGATTTACCTTGGTTTCAATTTGTTATGAAATATTTTAATAGTGTTACCATTCATGATGTGAGACCTGATGCTGCTGATATATTTTTGATGGATCCCTCATTGGTTTAGGATATGTTTTAATAACTTTGTGTATGCACTTACTTTGCCAAAGAATTATGGTGGGTATAATATTGCTCAGCAAAAATTCTAAATATTGTGTGGCACTCAAAATTTGGGGTCAGGCCTGAAAAGCTAGATAAGAGAATGCAAAATTATTGTGATAATGTAGCTGTGGTTGACACTCTTAACTCTGGCAGGGCTCAAGATGCTGTTAGCACCTGGGGCCAAAACATCCACCCTGGGCAATGTTGCCAGTGAACGTGTATTTTCAGGCTTCAGAACTGACACACTTGCTGCTTATAGTAGGTACTTTAGAGACTTCCTGTGGTTCATGGTCCTGGCTGGTTTATCATTGACCCTGGCTCGACTTTGCACATACTGACGTTTATTCTACAGAATGGTATGTCTATTTCAAATATCACAATGTTGGTGGGATTAGATCCATGTACATAGTATATTAGCTAGATACAAAACAATTTAGAGAAAATAGGATCTCTTTGTTTTCAAAAGCTGTTAAAATCAGCATAACTTTAAAAGTTATTGTGCACTTGACCTTGAATGTGCAATTATTGGAGAATATTTTACACATCTGCCAGAGTTTGCAATTTCCTGTGGTATTTTAAGCTTTATATTTGTTTTGTTTTTACCCTTTTGAGACTTTCTAATATACTCCTCACACTTTAGTCTCATTTGATGATTCTAGGCACTAGTGCAGCCGGATGTAGTTTTGGCCATTCTAAGGCAATGGTCATTATACAATGGTCAAAGACCTTGCAGAATAGATGTAAGACTACCACAGTTGCCATACGTGTATTGGGCAAGTCAATATTATTATCCAGTTGCTGGACTAGCATCCATGATAAGTAAGTATCTCGTCTTTGTTTCAAGCAAGCATCTGAAGACCATTTCTACTGCTTAATTTCTTAGTGAGTCCCTGACTTCCCATAGTTTTAGCAGAGCTGGGGGATTCACTGTGGTGTTCCTTTACAGGATATTCATGCCCAAGGAATGTTGTCTTCCCGGTGGTCTGAAGATATGTACACCTTATTACAGGGGTTTCAAGTGTTGCTGACTCTTTTCCTGTCATCTCACTCTTAGTCCTACATTTCTACTGGGTGTTTGGGTGCATTTACTGGTTTATATCGCCATATGAATGTGACCTTTGAACTTGTATTTGACCTTCGAGGTGTAATGAAGAAGTCACAATTTATCTGCAGAATATATCCTGATGCGAACTTGGAAGGGGGACCAGCCTGCCATGTTATATGTTTGTCATGTTACTTTTATTGTGATTTCAATTTTGGCCCAGGGCCATATTCACTGGACGGGAATGTGATATTGCAAAACTTGCATGCCATAATGTCATCATACAGAATTTCCGGACTTGGATTGTACATAAGATTGTTTTAGTGTAATATCTGGAATTCATCTTTGGACTGTGTCATCTGGATTAGTATATATGACAGTATTGTTACTGTGTCTTCATTCAAGATACATTGTAGGATCTCCTGGGGGTTGAACTTTGTGTCAAGATTATTTCATTTTAGAATTTTATTAGGAACTGCTGATTATAGAATCATGATTTATATATGATGCAATTTCTGCAGTTATTTACATATAAATGCCTTTAGTTGACTTGGATGAATTGCACTGAACTGATAAATTATATTGAGTATTATGTTGCGATATTTACATACAATTATGACAGTAAATAAATGAAATCTATTTCAGTTGAATTACTATGTACATATATAATCCCAATTTGGCCTTCTTATTGTTTAAGGGAGACCCGGGGAATGTAAACATTTTTTTAAATGACAGACAATATTAAATGCAGCTGAGAGATCAATCAATACTAGTGCTTAAGATTGGCCTTAGGATAAAGACAGATGTATTTTATTTTAGTAGACAAACTAGTCATCCCAGTTGTGAACAGAGCGTTCTTCTGATACACCTCAAAAACATTTGTCACATAGTAGCAATTAACAATGATTTTGTTTTGTTGTCTTAATAAGATACAGGTGTTGAGCATGCCTCTGTACTAATAGTCATCTAATTTATCTGAGATGCGTTATTAGGTTCTAATGTCATGCATCTGAAGAATGTTGCCCATTTTAATTCAACACAACATGAATGTTTTCTAACAGACAATTAAGCAAATAACCTGATAAAAACGCAACATTTTGTGGTTATATAAATGTGTCTCTTAAATTACATTTCACAGTAAATTAGTGCAGTAGTTAAATAATTGGGTTATTCAATTTGACCAACAATGCAGTTTCTTTCATTAATTGTAATTGCTGCAATTCACTCCACATATAGGTGAACTGAAAATTACAGTATTTGAATTTATGAAGTTATTTTCAAAAATAAATTTGTTCATTATTAATAGTCTAATAATGCATGGTAAAAATATTTAAATAACAGGAAATATAACAGTAAACCAATTATATTTAGTGATTTCTTGAATGAATTTAGAATGAAGATGAAAGCTCTTTGTAACCTCTACAAGCAGGAGGGTGTAAAAATATGGTAGTACAAATGGTACTAAAGTTAAATGAATTAATTTAATTATCTAGCCACTTTGTACTTCTTATTATCTAATTGGAAAGTAATATAACTATGCAGTGTCTTGTCAATTCACAATTTGGTAAGATAAAGATCAGAAGCTTTTTATGTTTTCTGTTTTGTCCTGTGTCAATGCTTGTGACGTCATACTGTAACATTACATAATTGTTTGTACCATTTTGTAAAACACTGTACACTGTCTGTACTATTTTGTAATATTGTATATAATCTGTACTTTTATGTATCCCAAAAAAAACAATAAAAACAAAGTTATTTTCAAACAATAATATATTATGACATAAATTGAAATTACTATCATAGATTACTTACCAATGAAATTGTTCTTGTGGAGTATACTATATTATTTTCCTTTTAAGTGCTTTAACTTTCTCTGGGGTTCAGCAATGTAGAGATTACTTTTTTGTTTTTTTGAGGTGAAAGGATCGGGATTCACTTTGTTTTTGTTTTCACACTTTCATGAATTGTATACCAGTCTAGTACAATGCTCAGGTTTCTGATTGTTTGATTGCAGGTACACCAAAACAAATTTCAAACTTGTTTAATTCTCATTTTAATGTGATAACTACTACCATGTAAATGTTACAGACATTTACTAAAGTCAGTGTGTTAAATATTTGTGAAATAAAGTGCTTCAGCTATGTTTTAATAAACAAGTTTGACACACAAGTTTGACACATAGAAAGTTAACTGGAGATATAAGTGAAAATCAACCTTGTACAATAGAAACCTGTGAAAAAGTTATTGATGAATAATTTGACAGATACATTGTTAGTGCAAAAAGGATAAACAATCAGGAATGTTCAAATGTTAAAGATATGGCACAGGTAAAGGATCAGTCCAATATATCTAAGAGATTAGATGAAGGATTATGTGATACACAAAAAACAGTACTGGAATGGAAACAAACAGTGGTTCATTTGATGGTGATTTTATGAATAGATCTGAAGATGATACAAACCTAACAGATAAGGAGATATGTGCTGGAAAACCTAAAACCATATTTGAGGATACAGAAATTGTCGATCAGCAGGCTAACCTACCAAAATATTCAGGTACTGTATCCATTCAACGACCCCTTCACCATTTAAAAAGAAGCTTAAAAGAAAGAGGAAATCTTCTTCTGATCCAGATAGACTGGTAAGCACTAAAACAGACTTTGAAAATTTACAGATACAATGTTTAACAAATTTAGTGAAAAAACTGTTCAGTTATCCAAAAATCTGAACAGAAATTTTGAAAAAACAATGGAACAATTAAAGGAAGTGCAAAAATCAACAGAAAAGGCAAATCGAAAGATGAAGGAGTCCTTTGTTGAATTTGATAGAAGACTCAGTGATTTAGAACCAATGGTGAAAGAGGTACCAGCAGTGAAAAAAGTGTGGATAGTTTTGCTGCAACATGTGGAAAAATCAAGGATAAATTAACAACGAGTGAAAAGACAGTTTCAGAACTAGAAATAAAAGTGAAGAAACAAGAAGGTGTACTTTCACTGTATAAAGGAAGAGTTTTAAGGATGGAACATGAAGTGAAATGTTTAAAGGAGGAAAGTTTAAACCTCAAATGTCACTCCATGAAAGATAATCTAGTGTTTACAAACATTGATGAAAGTTTTTGAAGATAAAAGTGAAGACACAGAAAAAGTACTGACCAAATTTCTGGAAAAAGAAATGAAAATACCAAAGGAAGTGCTGAAAAAAATAACATTTGATAGAGTGCACAGAATGGGATGTAAAAATACAAGATACAACCGTCCTATTGTAGCAAAGTTCAACCCTTATAGTGGAAAAGAAGCTGTTCTGAAACATACTTTGAACTTAGATAGCAGCAAGAATAATACCCAGAAGAAATAAGGAAGAGAAGAGACCAAGTTTAACCAGCATAAAAGGAGGCAAAATGTGAAGGAAAGAAGCCAAAGTGATTCAAGGACAAAGAGTTGGTTGGAAAACAATTCATCTATGCCCCGGATGATAGTAGTGTGACAAAAACTAATATAGACATAGACCAGATAGCTTTGAACGTAAGCATCTATAGAACTCCAGATAAAAAGATAATATACAGTGAATTCAAGGGGCATGCAGTGAGGCTAAATGACACTAACCATGTAACTTCTGCACTTCATGCTATAAGAATGGACCCAACAGCAGCCAGGGCCACACATTTAGTGTATGCATACAAGGTAAAGAAGGAAAATGGACAAACTGAAATTAACTATGAAGACGACAGAGAATATGGTGCTGGTAAATGTACATTATGTTGATTCTGGAAAGGAAGTCCTTAACATTAGTAGACTCTAAACAAAGAGTAATTAAAATAATATTACATGTAAAATTTCACATATTTTCCATACAGTGATTTTTGGACAGCAAAGTGATGTTATAACGAAATATACCAAAAATATGTAAAGATACATTTGAATTTTGGACAGTAAAGTGATGTTATAATGAAAAATACAAAAAATATGTAAAGATACATGGAACTTTAAATCAAAACTCTCAGTTTGTCTTGAAACAGTACTTTGTGTTGTATGTTTACCTTTTTACCAGATATCTGTCTGCATACAAGTGTAAAACCTTTTGTTTGGCAGTATTGTTTCTTTTTGTTTTCCTATTTGTGTACCTGTGTTTAATGTCACCTACTATTAAGTCAGTTAATCAACAATGTAGTAATGTGATTTCTTTATTGTCATGGAATGTAAGAGGCATTAATGATGAAACCAAAAGAAAGTCAGTTTTTAGATTTTTGAGGAATACGAAATCAGATGTCATGTTGCTTCAAGAGACTTATAGTACAAAGGAAGTAGAAACTAAATGGACAAGGGAATGGGGCAACAGCATTATTTTTGCTCATGGAACAAACCACAGTAAGGGGGTAATGATTCTGTTTAAAAAAAGGAATTGATATTGAGGTTAAGAGTTGTTATAGGGATACCCATGGGAGATTTATCATATGTGTCTTAACAATAAATGACATGCTTTATACAATAAGTAATATATATGCTCCAGATAAGGAGAAAGAACAGGTAGATTTTTTCATGAGCTTAAAAGTGCTTTTGCTATTCAGAATATAGATGTATCAGATAAAGTCATATTAGGAGGGGATTGGAATGTGATACAAAATATGCAACTAGACAAACTAGGGGGAATGCTGAATTAAAGATTAGGTCTGTGGACATGATTAATAATTTGAAAATGCAATACGATCTGCAAGATATCTGGATAATATTATACCCAACAAATAAAAGACTTACATGGAGACAAAAACGGCCCTTAATTCAGTGTAGATTGGACTTTTGGCTCACTTCAGTAAATATTCAAGACACAGTCATAAATGCTGATATCATACCAGGTGTTTTTTAAGATCATTCAGTTATAATATTGAAATTGGATGATAAAACTGAAGTGAATCGTGGCAATAGATTTTGGAAACTTAATTGTTCGTTGTTGAATGACAAAAACTATGTTAGTGAAATTTCAGAATTAATACCTGCTTGGGGCAAAGAACATAGCCCCATTGAGGATAAGCAAATCCTATGGAATATTCTGAAATACGAGATAAAAATTTTTTCAATAAGATACAGTTCAAACAAAAAACGTAATACTAAAAGTAAACAAAATGAATTTTTGATTAAATTGAGTGAACTTGAATTAAAATTGGACCAAAATCCATCGCCGCAACTTATTACAGATTACAATAATGCTAAAAAATCACTTAGAGAAGTAGAAAGCTATAAAACTAAAGGAGTGATCATAAGGAGTAAAATTCAGTGGGTGGAAGAGGGGGAACAATCGTCAAAGTATTTTTTTGGCTTGGAGAAAAACAATTATGCTAAAAAAACATTCGTAAACTAGAATGACCTGACGGCACTGTTACTATGGATCCAGAAGAAATTCTTAATTTAGAACAAAATTACTAAAAAATTTTACAGCTGCAAAAACTTAAACAATTATCCTGACAAGGAAAAATTATTTTTTGAGAAAAACAAAGCACAGAAATTAACCACTTATTTGCAAAATATTTGTGAGGGCTCTCTTACTTCAGCTGAATGTAAGAAGGCATTAAATACCTTTAAAGATAACAAAACTCCAGGTAATGACGGAATACCTGCAGAATTTTATAAAAAATTTTGGCATTTAGTAGGAACATACATCACAGACCCTTTATATTTTGCTTTTGAACATGGTGAACTTTCAGCATCCCACAGACAGGCAGTTATTACACTTATTGAAAAAAGGACAAAATTAGACAAAAAATTCAAAATTGGCGCCCTATATCTTTGCTTAATGTAGATCTTAAGATTGGAACAAAAGCCCTAGCCTTAAGGTTGCAAGATGTTTTACTTATGTTATAGATGATGATCAAACAGGATTTGTCAGCGGTTGAACCATATTTGACAGCATTAAAATTATACAAGAGTTACTGGATCTCACCAAAAAATCTAAGTTAGAAGGTGTTTTACTTTTCATTGACTTCGAAAAGGCTTTTGACAGCATTGAATGGAGTTTTTTACATAAAGCTCTAGAGCAAATGAATTTTGGAAATCAATTCAGAAAATGGATTAAAACTTTGTATAACAACATTTCTAGCTGCATTATAAACAATGGAGCAACTACCCCATATTTTAATCTTGAAAGAGGAACAAGACAAGGAGATCATTTGTCTCCATATAATATTGAACCAATGCCTATGTCCTATTCAATGTTTTAACTGCATATCCCAGTTGATTTCAGGTAATTTTATATCTTTAACATTAATTTTCCTCTCATATAGCTTTCTGGTTTGAATAGAAAAGTAAAGGAAGTCTTTCTATTTCTCCACACAGTCTCCATCTATCATTTGGTATTTCTACCATTCATAAATTTTGTCCAAGTAGATAATATATGACATATATTCCATTGCAGCTTGTAATCAAAATGTACATTCTTTTGTCAGAGATGCTTTTAACCTTTGAACATGTATAGGCGACCATTACAATTATGTAAAATGAAGAGTTAATTACAGTAGTCCCACAATTAAGTTTAAAATCTCTTGATGTGAGTACATCTGATATTTGACACTGAATTGAAAGTCAGTTGAGGGGAGTGAAACCTAAAAGTGCTTTAACTCACTCATAATTAGCCATAAAGGTTAAGGATGCAAAACAGACCCAGAGGGTATCATGTGTTAGGAATCTTTTGATATGGTCATAGAAGATATCTAATCTAAAAATGAGAAATTATGTGCTGTTTTTATCTGATGCAGATATACAAAGTGAAAAGTCCTTAGTTTTAATTCTAACTGGACGTTAAGCTACAGCATTTAATCTACCCTTATGAAGGAGACTCTGATGTAAAACAGTACTAAGACGGTAACCATTTTCACTGAAAGTAGCACATATTAGGCCAAATGGGACTTGTAAGTAGATCGCTTGGTTATTGCAAAGAATGCCATGTGCAGAGGTCTGTAAAATAATACATAAAAATAAGAGAATAAGTTATTTAATTGGCTAAGGAAACATATTTACAGAAGTCTATTACAGTAACACTTGTACATACGTTATCACAGTGAACTAGAGCAAATATTTGAGTTAAAATACATGAGTCCTACAACACACAATATAAGTATCCTGATGAAAGCTATGGAAGATCAACATGTTGCATGGTTTTTAATATGGTTACTCTGATAATGCACTGCTAGTTACTCACCTCAACTAAAACTAGAGGATCACTTGCAAAAAAAGATAATGTTTTTGCACAGAAAAAACAAAGTGTACCGAAAAGGGTATAAAAGTGAGTGCTAAAGTATTAAGAAAATGCTCTGTTTCTAGCCTTATACTGTTGTGGCAACCAAAGTTAGTGTAGTGTGCTCTATCTAGCATGGTTTTGTTTTGCAATTTTTGAAAAAAAATTCGAAAATTCAAAAGGCTGCCATTTTTGGAGAAACAAAATTTTTTGCAAATTGGGATGACTACTCTGCAGAGATACCTTGTGGGTCAAAATTTTCTTTGAAATCCCTCTATCTAGCACAGCTTTCAAGATATAAGCATTTTTGTGTTTTGCAATTTTTGAAAAAAATTCGAAAATTCAAAATGGCTGCCATTTTTGGTGAGACAAAATTTTTTTGAAAATTGGGATAGCTACTCTGTAGAGATACCTTGTGGGTCAAAAACTTTGTCAAGATCACTCTATCTCGCACAGTTTTTAAGATATCAGCAAAGAAAACAGGGACAGAAAAGAGGTCAGGGATGACAGAAATTACCAAGGATTATAAAGACTAAGGTGGGCATGCCGTGGTGTACAGGTAACTCTTTAAGCTACTTTCTGACAGAGGCTAGACAGGAGGCACATGAATCTTATTAGTAAGTGACCTTGAAAAGGTGAAGTTCATTAATGTTCATTAATAACTATAAACATATTAATCCATATTAGCTTTGTTTTAATACCCCTTTACTCTGACACCAATCTCACTATAAACCTTCTTTTTTCATTGTTTGAAAAAATAAACTTACCTCTGTAATTTCTCCTACCAGTGCATTCACTTCCAGAAATGAAATGTAATGCTATAATGTTGTACTGTAATGTTAGACCATTATTTTATATTAAAATTCAATGGAACGCAATTTTCCATTCTGTTATAGACTGCTGTAGCCATGTTTATGTTAAAGGAAACTTTCATAACAGCCTTACACAACTATACCCTCTTTGTAGTGCTACAGCAAAATAAAGAAAAATATAGTTACTGGATGGACAGAATATATTAAAGCAATAAAATAAGAATGCATTTTGGCACTCTATGTGTCAGAGCAATGGAAGTAGTCATATTTTGTCAGATATTAAAATTAAGGGGAAAAATAGTACCTTACCTAGAACTATTGATGAAGTTGTTGAAATTAAATGTTGTATGTATTTTTTAGGAAAGTACAATACTTTACATAACACTGTGTTTTATTGTTAATGTGACATGGCCTGTTAAGAAATATAACTAGTCAGATTTCTAATTCATGCTACAGTAGTAATGCTATAGTAACCATAAAGTTTCAGTGCCTGATGTTACAGAAATAAGCATATGAAACTTGTCATGTATCATAGTAATCTTGGGCTTAATCAGCTAATTACAGAGGAACTGTCTTTTGCATGATTGTAGGATATTTATTTGATATTATATGGGAACAAGGCTAAGCATTCCACTCACTATTGTAAATAGACAAAAATTGTAGATTCTAAATCTGTTCCATAGTGGCTGTTGTTTCTAAGATAAGTATTTTTGTACATTTTTTTTAAATTTGAATCTTTATTTTTTGCATAAACATTGAAAAAGGGCACCTTGCATCTATAAATTTTAGAGGTAACTGAAATTTGGCACATATTTGTTGTTTTATAGTACTTATATATTACTGCTGGCAAATGAATATCTGATATTTGTCTTTAAAGCCTTGTGGTATGAGAATAAGACACTTGAAACTGTGATAGCAAGATTGTATCTACAAAATTATATCATGGATAAAAAAACTGTCTATATTATAAGGAAATGTTATTATCAATAATTATGTAGGCAACAAAAGCTGGGAAAATGTAAAAAATCTCCCTAAAAATATTCTTACATACTCTGGTAAAAAAAGTTTCAATTTTCTTCACTTCTGGTTTAGTCTTCAGTTAGAATGAACAAATTGTAATCATAAATAATTCACAACACTAAACAAACATTTCTTCTTTAATTGTGACAAAAATTATGAAATCCTCTTGAAAAGTAAGTGGCACTATCAAATCACTTTTATATTATGAGGACTTCTACCATCAGGCAATAAACAGTTAACAATAAGGCCAAAATTTGTTTCAGCCTACATGTGTGAGCTGCAAAGCAATAAGAAAACAGGAGTACTGCACTATAGTAGTGCATAATTCATGAAAATTCAGACACAAAGTGTAAAAGCGATCTCCAGAAGCATCAGCCTCTGAGAGAGCTGGCACTTTAAAATACTTAAGTCATGAAGCAATAGAATATTTACCTGATTTGCATTTCTAACCGAGACTGCAACATTACGAATGTCAACAAATCTTCCACTCTCAGGTTGACAAAAATTAAAATAGAACAGGTTAATTTGATACCTTTTTTGCAAATAATCTCAAAAGGAATTATCTATGAAAATATGTGTAAATAATTATAACACAAGCTGAAATTGCACATTTTAACTAGGTGACCAATTGCATTTAAAATAAGTTGATGGAATTTGCAAAGTAATATTTGGATATTTCAAATTAACTATGTTGCGCACAACAAGCACATCACAGAGGACATTTAAGATATCTAGTTAGTTATTTGTCCCACTTGGTGTTGGTCCAAACACTTTTTTCCTTCAATATACTTTTTATTCACACTTTTTTCACATCAGTGCTAAGAGAATCTGGGAAGGTGAGGGTGTCAAACCCTCCATTAGATCCATTTACAAGTGCAGTATGATGCATTTAGATTAAGATTTTGACATTTATTTGAAGACTCAAGTATATATATAGTAGCAACAAGAAGATTTGTATTGATGGCTTGCTGATTGACTTCTGCTAAAGTATAGCCTAATATGATGTTAAAAGGTGTAAGTAATAATGTTGTTGTGACCTTACATTTAATATATTCTAGAACTAGTTTCCAAAACTCTTTTACCTTTGGACATAGGACAAGCATATGAATTATATTTTCCATTTCATTACTTTCACTCAAGCATGTAGCGTCTTCACTGATGTTTACTTTTGATAAATACGACCTTGTTCCCAGTATTCTGTACAAAATTCTTAATTGGAACCATTTATATGTATTGTCTCTAATTGACCAGTGACAAATTTAGAATATATGCTTTCACATTTGAATATTGATTGTAACATTTAATTCATTTTCCCATTTGCTTTTTGCAACATTGTTGTTCTGATGCTTAGCAAGTAAAATTTAATCAAGACCATTAGTGTCATTATTCTTTTGTATCCAATGGATCAGTTGCATAATAGGGCCAATTATTTTATTAAATTCTCCATGCTTATGTTCAATAATAACTTTACGGACAACAGCTGATAACCGAAGGTCATCTAAACAATTCAATGAATCCAAATTGTAATGAATTTTCAATTTCTGGCTTGTGAGAACCTTTCCCTCATTTTCTATTACATCAGAAATTATTATTATTATTCCTTTAGAATACAATTTTGGGGAAAACATAGCTTTAACTGATAGATACTCATTGTACCAAAGAGGTCTTGATGCAATTTGTAAATTGGAATTTATTTATTTTTCCTTGGTCATTTTTGCAATAAAGACAACTAACCAAAATACATTATTTGTTTTCATTTGTAAAGGATTCCTGTAATCAGGCCCAAAATCTGTAAGTTGTCTTAAGTCCCGATGGGTGGTTACTTGGAATAATTTTTAATGATTATAAAGACTAAGGTGGGTATGCTCTGGTGTACATGTAGTCTTTAGGCTACTTTCTGACAGAGGCTAGACAGGAGGGCACATGAATCTCATTAGTAAGTGACTTTGACCACCTCAAAGGTGAAGTTCATCAATGTTCATTAATAACTATAAACATATTAACCCATGTTAACTTTGTTTTAATACCTGTTTCCTCTAACACCAACCTTACTATAAAACCTTTTTAATGGGGGTATTAATTGTTTGAAAAATAAACTTACTTCTGTAATTCCCTGTTGGACCTCTTCTCCTACCACCTCATTCACTTCCTGAAATGAAATGCAATACTATTATGTTGTACTGTAATGTTACACTATTATGAAATATTAAAATTCCATTGAACGCAATTTTCCATTCTGTTATAGGCTGCTGTAGCCATGTTTATGTTATAGGAAACTTTCATAGCAGCCTTACACAACTATACCCTCTTTGTAGTGCTATAGCAAAATAGAGAAATATATAGTTACCAGATGGACAGAATGTATAAGCAGTAAGATAAGAATGCATTTTGGCACTCTTTTTTGTGTCAGGGCAATGGAAGTAGTCATTTTTTGTCAGATATTAAAAATAAGGGTAAAAATAGTACCTTACCTAGAACTATTGATGAAATTGTTGGAAGCCAACATTGTAAGTAATTTTTCAGAAAAATTACAATACTTTACATAACAGTGTGTCTTATGTTATATGTTTGTCATGTTACTTTTATTATGTTGTTACTTTTACTACGATTTCAACTTTGGCCCAGGGTAATATTCACTGGACAGGACTGTGATATTGCAAAACATGCATGCCATAATCTCATCATATAGAATCTTAGGAGTTGGATTGTACATAAGACTGTTTTACTGTAATATCTGGAATTCATCTTTGGACTGTGTCATCTGGACTTGTGTATGACAGTATTGTTATGTTGGCTTCATTCAAGGTACATCTTAGGATCTCATGGGGACTGAACTTTGTGTCAAGATTATTCCATTTTAGAATTTTATTAGGAACTGTTCATTATGGAATTATGATTTATATATGATGCAATTGCTGCAGTTATTTACATATAACTGCCTTTAATTGACTTGGATGGATTGCACTGAACTGATAAATTATATTAAGTATTATGTTGTGATATTTACATACAACAATGACAGTAAATAAATGAAATCTAATTCAGTTGAATAAATATGTATATAAAAATCCCAGTTTGGCCTTCTTATTGTTTTAGGGGGACTAGGGGAATGTAAATATTTTTTTGAATGCCAGACAAAATGAAATGTAGCTGAGAGGTCATGCAATACCAGTGCTTAAGATTGGCCTTGGGATAAAGACATATGTATTTTATTTTTAATGGAAAAACTAGTCATCTCAGTTGTGAACAGACCGTCATGATTCTGACACACTGCAAAGACATTTGTCACATAATTGCAACTAACAATGATTTTGTTTTGCATATAAATGTCTTAACAAGATACACATATTGAGCACGCCTCTGTACTAATAGACATCTAATTTATTCACGATGAGTTATTAGGTTCTAATGCCATACACCTGAAGAATATTGCCCATTTCATTTCAAGAAAACATGATTGTTTCTCAACAGACAATTAAGCAAATAACCTGATAAAAAAGTAGAACTTTGTGGTTATATAAATGTGTCTCTTAATTTACATTTTACAGTAAATTACTGCAGTAGTTAAATAATTAGGTTATTCAACTTTACAGAAAATGCAGTTTCTTTCATTAATTGTAAATGTTGCAATTCACTCCACATATAGGTGAACTGAAAATTATAGTATTTGAATTTATGAAGTTATTTTCAAACAATAATCTATTATGATGTAAATTGAAATTAATATCATAGTTTATTTACCATTGGAATTGATCTTGTGGATTACGTTATATTATTTTCCTTTTAAGTGCTTTTAACTTTCTCTGAGGTTCACCCATGTAGAGATTATCTTTCTCTGTTTTGGGGGAAAGAGGTGGGTTCATTTTTATTTTGTCTTCACACTTTCATGAATTGTATACCGGTCTAGTGCAATGCTCAGGTTTCTGATTGTTGTGCAGTCCGCACAGGTACAACAAAACAAATTTCAAACTTGTTTAATTCTAGTTTTAATGTGATAACTGTAAATATGTAAATGTTATAGACATTTCTTAAGTCAGTGGGTTAAATATTTGTAAAATAAAGTGCTTCTTATAAATTTAATGAACAAGTTCAACCATAAAATGGCTGAATCAAGTACATCACTTGTGACTACTGACTTAGTCTATTATTAGATTTGACATAGTTCATTTTGAAAAGCTGTACCTAACCTCAATACCTTCGTTGTTTCAGCTAACCCATCCTTTAATTATATAATATTCAGCCAATGCTTATTGCCTATTCAATGTTTTAACTGCATATCCCAGAATTCATGATTTCAAGTAATTTATATCTTTAACACAGTAATTTTCCTCTA
This sequence comes from Sabellastarte sp. h YS-2021, assembly GCA_964017235.1. Lineage (NCBI taxonomy): Eukaryota > Metazoa > Annelida > Polychaeta > Sabellida > Sabellidae > Sabellastarte > Sabellastarte sp. h YS-2021. Next base: position 111,140,107 of record OZ024933.1, read on the forward strand.
ATATAGCTTTCTGGTTTGAATATAAAAGTGAAAGAAGCTGAAGTCTTTCTATTTCTCCACACAGTCTCCATCTATGATTTGGTATTTCCACCATTCATCAATTTTGTCCAAGTTGATAATATATGATATATATTCCATAGCAGTTTGTAATCAAAATTGGCATTCTTTTGTCAGAGATGCTTTTAACCTTTGAACATGTATAGATGACCAATTGCAATTATATAAAATGAAGAGTGGATTACAGTAGTCCCACAATTAAGGCTAAAATCTTTTGATGTGAGTACATCTGATATTTCATCCTTTATTGAAATTCAGTTGATGGGAGTGAAACCTAAGTGTTTGTAACTCACTCATAATTTGCCATAAAGGTTAAGGATGCAAAACAGACCCAGAGGGTAGCATGTGTTAGGAATCTTTTGATGTGGTCATAGAAGATATCTAACCTAAAAATGAGAAATTATGAAGGAGACTCTGATGTGCAACAGCACTAAGATGGTAACCATTTTCAGTTTCCAGGGACAGAAAAGAGGTCAGGGATAACAGAAATTGATGGTGTACAGGTAGTCTTTAAGCTACTTTCTGACAGAGGCTAGGCAAGAGGGCACACAAATTTCATTAGGAAGTGACCTTAAACACCTTAAAGGTGAAATTCATTAATGTTCATTAATAACTATAAACATATTAACCCATGTTAACTTTGTTTTAATACCCGTTTACTTTAACATCAACCTTACTATAAAACCTTCTTTTTAATGGGGGTATTAATTGTTTGAAAAAATAAACTTACTTCTGTACCTGTTCTCCTACCACCTCATTCACTTCCTTGAAATGAAATACAATGCTGTTATGTTGTACTTTAGTGTTAGACCTTTTTCTAATATTAAAATTCCATGAAACACAATTTTTCATTCTGTTATTTATTTATTTGATGTTTTATGTGGCTTTCAACACTGTACCGGTCATATCACGAAGGGTAGTTAGAAGGGCTGAGGAAACCAGCAATACAGTTCATCAGGATTCTGTACTGTAAACTGCCGACCAACGGCAACCAACTACCAGCTTTCCCACTTGAGGCCATGCCGGGAACCGAACCCCGGCCTCAAATTTGGGAGGCGAGAGTGTTACCACTTTGCCACCGTGGCCCCCTTTCATTCTGTTATAGACTGATGTAGCCATGTTTATGTTATAGGAAACTTTCATAGCAGGCCTCATACAACTATACCCTTTACAAATGGTTACAGAGCTTCAAAACTGTATGCATTAAACCTATCCCAATGTTTCACAAACCAGCAGGATGCAAGCTCTGTTCAAGCTGAAAACAATGCAGAGTAAATTAAAATTGTTCCAGAAATGAGGAAGTTGTACTCATTTTCAATGAAACATCAAGTAAAAATCAGATGACCAATAAGTGGTTGCCAAATTTTATTGAAATAAATTTCTTCATGACATAACTGACTTAATAACTTTTGTTCTGAGTATACTTGATGTAATCAACGAATGAATCCATTTGGATTAAGACTTTGACATTTATTTGAAGACTCAAGTATATATATAGCAGCAACAAGAAGAATTGTATTGATGGGTTGCTGATTGACTTCTGCTAAAGTACAGCCTAATGTCAAAAGGTGTAAGTAATAATGTTGCTGTGACCTTACATTTAATACATTCTAGAACTGGTTTCCAAAACTCCAAAACTTACTTTCACTCAAGCATGTAGCGTCTTCACTGATGTTTACTTTTGATGAATCCGACCTTGTTCCCAGTATTCTGTACATTCTTAATTGGAACTATTTATATGTATTGACTCTAATTGACCAGTGACAAATATGGAATGTACGCTTCCACATTTGATTATCAATTAATTCATTTTCCCATTTGCTTCTTGGAACATGGTTGTTCTGATGTTTAGCAAATACAATTTTATAAAAACCGTTAGTGTCATTATTCTTTTGTATCCAATAATTCAGTGGCATAATAGGGCCAATTATTTTATTAAATTCTGCATGCTTATGTTCAGCAATAAACTTACGGATAACAGTTGATAAACAAAGGTAGTCTAAAAAATTCAATTTTTCCAAATTGTAATGATCTTTCAATTTCTGGCTAGTAAAAACGTTTCCCTCATTGTCTATTACATCAGAAATTATTATTATTATTCCTTTAGAATGCCATTTGGGGAAAAATATAGCTTTAACTGATAGTTATTGTTGAATTAAAGAGGACTTGAATAAAATTGTAAATTGGAATTTATTTGTTTTTCCTTTGTCAATTTTTTCCATCCAGTAAAGACATCTTACCAAAATATATTATTTATTTTCATTTGTGAAGCATTACTATAATCAGGAGCAAAATCTGTAAGGATTGTTAGTTGGAATAATTTTGTCTATGGGGAGGACTTACTGATCAGTCTCTTTATTCATCTGGCCTTTATAGCCACAATAGAGTACTCCAATAAAATACTTAAATAAATAAGGGGAAATGGAATCCCCTTGTAGACAACCACGTCCAGTACTAATAAATTCAGACATTAAACCACTTTGTAATACAGTTGCTTTGATGTCAGTATTGAATAATTTTATCCATCTCAAGAACTCAGTTGAAAAGCCCAAAAAATATAAAGTCTTGTATATAAAATTCTAAAATATCAAATCCAAACCTTTTTGAAAATCAAAAGCCCTGGTATTTGTGCCTTTTCAGTATGATGCATTATATCATATAATAATCGAGTTGATTCACTTTTGAATCTGCCAGGCACAAAACCTGTCTACTTGTTATTAATTAAAAAGTTTAAAAATGGTTTCATTTGATTGGCTATTGCTCCTGACGCTAATTTATAAATAATGCATAGCATTGAAAGAGGGTGCCAATTTCCAATATAATCTCTTGATTTTCCAGGTTAGGGCAGGCAAGTTATAATGAACTATCTCAATGACAAAGGCATTGTGGCAATTCTAAAGATGTAGTTTAAAGCTCTTAGAACCCCAAACTTAATTCTATTAGAAAAAAACCTTTAAAAATTCAGCCAGTAAGCCATCTATCCCAGATCACTTATTGTGTTTCATATTTTCAAGACTGTGTTCAACTCCTCAAGCTGAAGCTTTCTTTCTAGAGATTTGGCTTGTGATTCATTAAGTTTATTAATTTAGGGTTACAGAACAAATCATTAAGGCTTAAGTCTTCAAGCTGATTTTCATAAGATTTAAATATTTTTATGATACATTTGGAATTCAGCCAAAACATCTTTTTCATTGGTAATGTAATTGCCATCATACTTCTTAATTCGATTTAAAGTTTTATTTGTATAGTTTCTCATTTCAAGTGAACAGACAAATTTGGTAGTTTTTCCACCATCTGGTAACCACTACGCTCTAGATCTGGCACAGTGGCCTTTCATTTTTTTGTGTTTGCATGTTTTTCATGTGTTTGCATCCCAGTTCAGTCTGAGTTGAACATACAAATCTTAAAAGAAATGCTGAATAATCACTGGGCTAAATAGCTCATTGTGCTGTTGCAGTTTGGTTTTCCATTGGGATTCAATCATGAATGTGAACTTAAGCATGACAAACAAAATCATAAATCAGCTTTTGAAAACCTAAAAGACATTGACGTATACTTGAAAGATAAGATACAGCACGGGGCTATAGAAGGTCCCTTTGACCAAAATCCAACTCTGAAAATAAACGGGTTATCATTGATCTCAGTTGGCCAGGGTAGATAAAATGTACATTTACAAGCAAATTTTAACTTAACTTTCCCCACAATTGGTGACTTGACAAGGGAACTTACTTAATTGGGAAAAAGTGTTCACATCTTCAAAATTGATGTTAGTAGAGCTTTCACGCACCTCAAAGTAAACCCTTATGATTATGACTTGATGGGCATCGAATGGAATGGTTCGTGCATCGATACATGTCTACATATGTTAGTTGACACAGGGTTAGTGATGCCATTCGCTTTATTATGAAATAGCATGATTGTGATGTCATCAATTATATTGATAATTTTTTTAGGCTTTGGTACCCCCATACAGGCAAAATGTTCTTTTTGACATATTGAATGATGTAATGTCTCAACTTGATATGGCAATAATTGACAAGAAATTGGTCACTCCAAGCAAGAAATAGTCAAGGAATGGCTACCAAAAACTTATTGTACAAAGCGCCAGCTTCAGTCTGCTTTACATACACAAATGTGTTAAACCTGCAAGGTGTTTTAAACAGGGTGCTTGAGTTATTGAGAACTTCTTCAAATCCTGGCAGAATCAAGCATTCAGAAGAGTTCAAAAGAGACATAAGGCGGTTTGATTGATTTTTACCAGGATATAATGGTATTTCCATAAATGCTCATAAACCCAACAATCACACACTGGAACTAGATGCCTGTTTAACAGGCTTGCGTGGCAGATGGAACAACCTGGTCTACAATCTTAGAATACCATTGGGCTACCAAAATGTGACAATAGTTCATTGGGAAATGATTAATATATTCATGGCAGTAAAAATCTTCAGTCCAAATCACATGTCCTGGTAAAATGTGACAATAAGGCAGATGTATTATGTTCTCGATCCTTTTTTGGGGGCATATGCCCGTAATATATGGTACTGGGCAACAAATGCTGATAATGACCTTCTTACTGGAAAATAATCTCTTACATAAACCCAACAGAATTTTCAGTTCCGATGAAACAGGATTTGGGGACAAATGTGACAATTCTAGGGAAAAGGGAATCTTCAAAAAAGGGTCGAAATTCCCATAACACAGACAGATTAAGCTGAGAAATCATATATCTGTGAACTATTGTGCATCAGCAACAGGTGCAACATCACCCTTAGTCATTTTCGAAAAAGCTTTTCAGTAGATGTGTAAGAAAAGGGCCCCGTTGGGGCAATTTATAGGGCCAATGAATCTGGCTTCATGTCAAAAGATTTGTACTTGACCTGGTTTTCTGAGTGCTTCATTCCAAACTGTGGCTATGATTCAGACATACCAGTCATATTGGTCCAGGATAACCATTCCACCCACATGGGATACTCCCTCCGAGAAAATCTCATTGAACATAACATCTTGATTTATAATTTACCTGCCCATTCTAGTCATGTTCTCCAACCCATGGACATGTTCTTTGCTGCATTTAAAACAAATTTACAGGCATAGCAAGGGATGCCTCACTTTAGTTAATAAGTCATATTTCCCTGCAGTTTTGAGAGCCACTATGAGTTCCTTCCCTTCCTCAGTATATACAAATGTCTTCAAAGCAACAGGAATTTACCCATTTGATAGAAATGCCATTGATAGGTCAAAATTAATAGGAGACCCACCCCAACCCAAATCCTTGGACTATGACAGTATGTATGTACCACTGTTCAGTATGGAATGCATTACAGAAAATGACGCGATCACAGAATCATCTATATAAACACATCACAAAGATGATTTAGACATTGTATTGATCACACAAAACAGTGATGTTGATTATGTTTCTACTGGTGAAGGTGTAGTCCTGGAGTCAATTGGGACTCAAACTGACACTACTGAGGGTGCATGCACAGCATGCAATAAAAATATTATGGAGCATCCCTTAGTTAAGTCCAAGAAAATTCCGGATTATTTAGCAAATGAACTATGGGTACCACATACAGTGGCTAAAGCAGCAAAGAAGAAAGAGTGTCAGCTTGGTACAAGAATAATAACCAATGAAGAGAATATGAAGAAAAAGAAACAACAAATGGAAAAAAACTACAAGAAGAGCAGATGAAAGAGAAGAAACATATGGAAAGAATTAAAGCAAAATATGATAGAGAAAAACTACTGGTAGAAATGAAGAGAGCAAGAGAGATAAGAAAAGCAGACATAGCGGAAAGGAAAGAAAAGGCAGAGGAGCAAAGGGCAATTATGGAACAACGAAAACACCAAAGACAAATTAAGCGGGCAATGGTTGTTGAAGAAAAAAGTAAAAGGCAAGAAGAAAAGAGAAGCAAAAAGAGTAGTCAAAGTAGAAATTTTGCGAACGTAACAAGCCTTAGCTTGAACGGAGAGTGCACAAGCTGCCTCAGTTTTTATCCTCCTGGGACAAGTACCAGTACAAATGAAGCAGAGCCCTCTTGGTATTGTTGCATTATTTGTTGTGATTGGTATCACAGTGTGTGCTGTGGCGATGAATTCTACACACCCAATACTTTCATATGTATTTCCTGTATTTTAACATAACATGTTGTGCCAAATTTGTGTCAATTTTTTAATTGATGAATGTAGAAGCTTTACACACATTTATGTAATTTATGATTACATATTCATTCATTTTCCTCATTTCATTTAGGATTTACTGTCACTTTCAACACAGTATATAGGTCATTTCATGAGTAGTTTTGTTGACAGAGTTGACAGTTTTTCAGTCAAGGTTCTGTACTGTAAACTGCCAATGATCAGAAAGTAACTACCACCTGTCAAATGCAGCATCCGGGGTTTTGAACCCCAGACCTCTAAGGTTGGAGGTGAGTGTATTACCACTGTACCACCATGGCCCCCTTTTGGCTTTTATTTAGTCATCCAAGCCACTATGTACTACCTGTACATAGGTTTGAACCCATGTCCAGTGTTCGTAATAAGTGTATTACCCACTAGGTCACTAAGGCAGACAAAATTTACATCGAGCCTGATTCACAATATTGATATATGGGCCTGTTTCAAACTCACACAAAATTTGACGTACGATTTTCTTGTTATTTATTTTTCGTTAACACAATAAAATAATTCTATTTAAAATATCTGTGATGGGAAGTCATTTATTCACTTTATTTATTATATTGTTATACAAATTGGTAACAGGAATTGGTATTACAATTCATTAAATATATCTATAAATTTTATCTTACATATTGTAATAGACTGATAGATTTTAAATACGCAGTATGAAATAATGAATTATAGTGTTATATTGTTATTTATTATCAACCATGTACCATATTTGACCGATATAGGGAATATATTTTATATGTATATAACGGCACCTCCATGCCATAGATACTTAGTGTCAATAACTTCCATAACATCTGGTTTTTCACTAATATTTCGGAAACTATATAACCTACACATATGCACTGTATAACATTTGAAAAGTATTTGGCATTGCTTCTGCTTGTGTTTGTTGCTTTAAAAATACATTCAAAAATTGCTGAGAAATCGAAAGTTAGAGATTGAAGTTTTGTATTCACTAGTGCCCCGGATATATGTCAGCTATTTTCACAATCACTCTTTAAATAAGAATTTATTTATCGTGGATAATAAAAGTAGAACAGCCGTCATCATCAGATATATACAAAAAATATATTTACCGCTCATGAAGATTAGCAATTTCATGCTTGTATAATATTGTTATCTTCATTTGTGATATAGCTTTTCTGTATATGTCATTCGCTAAGTTTCCTTATTTTATTTATTCAATTTAATGTGTAACCTTCCTTGAAATGTGCATTCATGCTGGATGTGGAAAGATGTATGTCATTCATGTAGATTTTAATTTTCTTGTGTCAACTGTATTGAAGAGATAATGAAATATATTTTTTCAACTCTTGTTGTTTTTTATTGCTGGGGAAATATCCTGTATGAACAAAATTAATTTTTTGTTATTTCTTTTGAAAAATTTTGTGGTACATTTTCTTTCTTAGCTAATTCAGCAGAGCTCCAAAATATGTACCATTTAACAGATAAATATAAAGTACCTGAACAACATATTGAGCAGAAACACTCTAAGCACAATAGTTCAGAGGTATCAAAGTAGCTAAAATGGTCATAGTTATGTGAAAATGCTACCAATTTTGTTGAAATCTGGTACTTCTCTATTCTTAGCAATGACAACGTTAAAGGAAAAAAAATGAGAGTTTTAGCTCCAAAATTTTGACCTAGAACATGCCAGCAAACAAACATACAAACAAACTGATTATAATAATTGGCTTGGAATGACTCAAGTTTGAATGACTTTATGTTGAAAGTTGACTTTGGATTTATCTCCTCTGTATTGAACATTGTACTTGATCTTCAAATATCCATGGAGAATGATTAAAAACACTGTACACTTGATAAAACTTAATATGGAAAAAACAACTACTTCTCACAAGAAAAAAAACATTGGACTTGGTTGGGATTGAACCTGGGTTGGAAGATTGCCTTTCAACAGAAACCCATTGTAAGGTGGCGGTCCTGGTGAATGAATATGTAACTAATGCATCCAATCAATAAATAATGTGAAAGTGTCTTACATGAATACATAATGATGAGTTGTTTCCGCGAATTTCAAAAAGTAGTTCAATATGTTTTAGTATTTTTTTTCAAAGTATTAGATCAACATTTTTATTTTCAAAAATGAATAATATAAATTAAATAAAATATTAAATAAAATTATTAGGAAGAAATTGGGTTTGAACCAGGGTTGGTTGGTTGCCTGTGACTGCTCCCTGCACTATTGATTTAAATTACCATGTCATTCTGATTCAAGTTTGTGAAAACAAGATATGCTATTTAAATGTATTATAAATACTGTCGGCATATTTAAAAAAAATTACATTGGATTTTTTATGAGTTAAAAAAAAGAAAAAATATACATTCACGCTCAGAAAGTATTCAAACCCAGCCATCAATATGCCATTCCTACACCTTACCAACTGAGCTACCACTCACTTTGGAAATAGATAGTATACATTAATATCCACCATAAATAATGTAACCATTCAAAAAATTCGTGAGGTGGCAAATTTCACATTTCTACCGATCTTACAGATCAGTCAACTTTAACTCTATTTATCCATGGCTACAGTATACTATATTGCAAAAACAATGATGCCGACAAATTGGTATTGGTTTGGGCCTGTTTTCTCCAAAATTTGACACATATTGCTTGATTAATAGCAGAGCAATGCATTAAAACAGTCCAAAAACAACATATTAAAAGTGGCGAATTTCACATTTCTTACTCTAAAGCTTGATAAATTTATGTTTTAAAACTGTTAGTCATCAAAGTATCATCAAAATCAACACCATTGTCAACACCAGCAGTGAAGTTACACCTACTTTTATATTTTGGCTAATAAATATTGAATTATTTCATAGATATGACATCTGGCACCATAGGCTTACCATATCCCAAGACATACGCCTTAAGACATTTGTACCTTTGTTTGTACACTGAGTTTGTTCCAATTTGAATTCTGGCCGGCTGCAGCTAGTTTGATTTCTCTAACATATGGGGGCCAAAGCCAGCTTGGTTTCTCTAAACAATGAGAGCCACAGTCAGTTTCACTATATCACAGATTAATTATACCGGAGGACAATATGTACCACAGCATTTCACAGTATACCACAGAATAAAAATTAAAGGATTTTATGTATATGAGGACAAATTTGTTCCTTGAAACGGTTGAGTTAGAGAGAAGAAATTCTGTTGAGATAGAAGATCTTTCAAGAGCCATGGATGAGAAAAACCAGGCAAAGGAGAAAGCAGTAATTGAAGCAAGAAGACAAAGAGGTAGGGCTAAGGGCAGCTTGACACAGTGTACAGGAGTGTTGCAGAAATTAATGACTGAAACAACAAAAATCAAGAATGTAGAAGAAAGGTTAAAACACCTTCTGGAGGCAATAAATAAGTTTGAACTAGCACATGACCCTGATGTGTGATAGCTGTGATACTGCTGAGGCAGAAACATATAGGGCTGAGGTGAATACCAAAGTAATAGAAAGCAAAGACTGATGTTGAAGCTTGGATAGAGGCAAGTGATGATCAAGATAAGGAAGAAAGTATGATTTCAACTCAGCAACTGGTGAGAGAGAAAGAAAGTGCCCAGGATATCTTGTCAGCTGAGTGCCAGAAGTATGAGGTACAAATGGGAAAAGAGAGCGGCAACATATGTTAATAAAATGAAGATGTTACAAGGGGAACTGGACCTGAAAAATCCGAAAGTCAGCTTGATTAGATTCAATCAAATATCATTTCAACTGAATGTGACAGGCCACATACTGAAAGCCCAAATAATCCACCAAAGATGCGAGAAAATGAAGAGTCTTTTTCATCACTCAAAAACCCTTCTTCAGATGTTGACTGTAACAAGGATACAACAACAATGCTTTGTACAAACCATGCAGATGTCAAAATGTGAATTCATGAAATTTGTTGGAGATCCACTGAAATATTGGCAATTCATCAGAACCTTCAAAAATACCATTAATAAGAAAGGAACTGTTTCCAGGACAAAAACCTGATGGAAGTCTGATGGATTTTGTTTATTTGGGGTTTTATGTCACTTTCAACACTGTGCAGGTCATATCACGACGGGTAGTTGGAAGGGCAGCGGAAGTCTGATGGAAGCAGTACCTCAGTGGTACAGTAAACATATTACTACAGTGCTGCAGTGTGAATGAGCCACAAAGAGACTACAAACTGGCCTTGGAATTGTTTGGCAACATCTTTGTAACCACCCAGCAATGGGTAAGAAAAATCACCAAAGGACCACAGGTTAAGGGCAAGGCAGAACTGGGCATATATGCAGATGAACTAAGATGTGATCAAGAAACATTTGTAGCCATGGGACAAGAAGAAGAGCTCAATAATTCACATCAGCTCTTAGCTATTATAGAGACCTGAAAATGAGATGGCTTCATGACAATCATAGTATAAGAGAAAGACAACAAAAACAAGGCATTCGTACTGACACTGTCAAATTTATTGATGTAGCAGCAGCAGGGGTATGTGACCCAATGTTTCAAAGTATTGCTCCAGAGGATATGTCAAATTAAAGAAGTGATGAAGGAGTGCCAAGAAGCATGTCAATGCACACTTTTAATCACAACATGATCAGAAACACACATAATTCCAAAAAGTGCCCATGCTGTGAATATAATTACTCCCAATCTGGAAATGTGACAAGTTTAAGACCTTAGTGTTCAGGAAAGATTTGCTCAAGGGAGACAGAAAGGGCTTTGTGTTAACTGTTTTGGCAAAGGTCACTTTGCAAAAAATGTAGGAAACCATTTGTATCTGATGTTGTTTATGGAAGAAATTCTAAAATGGTAGGCTGCGCAGTGACCTTGGACACATCTTTTGCGCAATGCTAGAATCGCAAATATAGAATGGTAAATAAAGCAACGCTGTTGAATTCTGCGTACATCGTCCCTTCACATACAAATGTAAACAAATGACTGGCGGTAAAATAAGTGGTTAAAATATCCATAAAATTGCCATTTCTTGCTTGATTTTAATAAATAGCATATCATTTTAAAGCTTACAACGAATTGAAAGCATCTACAGTGACAATCTCTCAATATTTCATAACAAATTCTATGAAAATAGAGTGACAAAAATACTTACTTTTTTACCATAGATATCGCTATCTATGTTTCACTGATAGAACAGCCAACATGATTTGTTTTGAGTTTTGCGTAAGATTTACTGTTTATTTTGACCAAAATATTAGTGTAACCACTGCGCTGACTTAACAAAAGCATTATCATAAGAAAAGTCGAGGGGCATTCAAGGTCAATAATCTGGGGTTGTGGGTGTGACCAAGAGGGAAGGAAACTAAGTTGGAAAACTAGAATTAAAGGGGTGGGTTTTGATGTGTTTCCTGAAAGATGCGACAGAGGGGCTATTTCTTATTTGGAAGGGGAAGGAGATCCAGAGAACTGGGGCATAGTGACTGAAAGAATTGGAGAAAAGTTTAACTGATTTATGAGCCTTATGGTCGACTGTGGGGGTGTGAAGGAACTTGAATTTAGGGGTACTTCGTCTAGTATTCCTGGAAGAGGTGTAGGGATGAATTAATTCTCTGAGGTAAACTGGTTGACCCTGGTTGAGAATTTTATATGTAATGAGACCAATTTTAAATTGTATCCTATATTTGATAGGGAGCCAATGGAGTTTTTTTAATTGAGGGGTAATGTGACAGTATTTCGAGGACCGGGTGACAACCCTACAGAGTGAGTTTTGAACTAACTGCAATCTTCTTAACTGAAAATCTGTAAGTGATAAGAATAAGGAATTGCAGTAGTCCAGTCTGTTGCTCACCAAAGCATTTGCTAGAAGAACTGATGTGTTGAGATCTAGAAGGGGACGAATTCTATAAAGGTCTCTCGCATGAACTCTAGTGGACTTTATGACCTGTGACACATGGTCTGAGAATGAGAAATTGGAGTCGAACACCACTCTGAGGTTCCTAACACTTTGTGCCGGTGAGACCTGATTGCCAAGAATATTGATCGGAAAGTGAGGAAGGAGTTGTTTACGGTTATTTTTGGAGCCTATCAGAATAAACTCAGTTTTCTCGGGATTGAGTTTTAATTTGTTTGCAGACATGAAATTTTGAATGTCGCTTAGGTAGTTTTTTAGTTTTTGTACAGAGTGAGAGAAATTTGTTGGTGTTAGTGTTATTTGTAAGTGCTAGTTCACTGATACCGTAGTAAACATTAAGTCTGTCCAGGAGAATGGTGTGGTCAATGGTATCAAATGTGGCTGACAGATCCAAGAGGGTAAGGGCTGTCACAGACCCTTTGGCCATATTGAGGAGAATGTCGTTGTGGATATTAAGGAGAGCACTTTCGGTTGAATGATGTTTTCTGTATGCTGATTGAAAGGCAGTCATAAGGCCAGCTTCGTCAAGGTGAGTTTGTAACTGGAGTGCCACAACCCTTTCAAGTATCTTTGAAATGAAGTTCAGATTTGAGACAGGCCGATAGTTTTTAAGGATTTCGTTGTCTGAGGATGATTTTTTGAGGATGGAGGTAACATGGGCCTGCTTGAAGAAATTTGGACACTTCCCTTCTTCAAGGAAAACATTATTTATTGAAGTATTGGGAGTGATAAGAATATCCAGATAATCAAGAACAAGAAAAGTGGGCCAAGGGTCAAGGGAACATGATTTACTTGTAGATTTCATGATGAGTTTAGTCACTTGATCCTCGGTAACAGTAGAGAAAGTGGAAAGCACTGGGGGAGGAGAGTATGGGGCGATGTGTTTTGACTTCTGGGAGATAGGAAAAGTTGAACGTATTTTTTCTATTTTTTCTGAGAAGAACTCCACAAATGATGGTTATCCTGGATGATATATCCTGGAACATATGCAATGTTAAATCTTGTCCCCAGCATCAAACTGTACTGAAGAGCTCAGAGATAGTGCGGAAGTACACCAGACAGAGTTGATAATGACCCAAACTAGGAAGCTTATGAAATCAACATTGATAACACTCCTAGTGTCTGAAGAGGGTAAAGAGAAGAGCCAAAGCAAATGACAAATGTCACTGTACAGCCATGTTTAAATATTGATTTGTCTAAACTTGCTAATAGATGTAACTGTCATCAATGGCATCATTTGAGTGACATTGCTATACCCAATGTAAATGCTGATCAAGTTCACCTGTTAAAGTATCAGTTATCCAAGTGCTTAATCTCTAAATTCACACGTTCCAAGGCACACCATCCAAAAGCAATGCATAAATCATAAGTCATGACATAATAAGCTCGTCACCATGGGACCATCAGTGTTCAGTATTAAGAAAAGCTAGGGAGGAAAAGACTTTTGATACAGATAAGTTTTAAGTTGCCATTTGAAACATGTTGCTGTAAGAGCAGTTCAAATTTCCATTGGCAAGTCATTCCAAAGTTTTGGAGCATCATATAAGAAACACTTTTGAAATGAACTTCAGATTTATGAACTGAAGAGCTGTCAAAGGGAACTTTCAGACTATCTTTTTGTATCACTATGTCTTGTTTTAACAGCAGATGTATATAAAGACAAATAAGGGCAAAGTATTTATGCTTGAAAGTGCTAAGGTACTTATGTATTAGTACCAGTGTTTTGAAAATGATAAGTTGTTTAACAGGAAGCCAGTGGAGAGACTTTGTGTGTTAAACAATTTTGGATGTTTCTTATCCTTGTTAGATCCTTGGAAGACAAACTGCAAAACAGAGAATCGCAATAATCCAAATGACTACTGACCAAGGCATCTGTTAGTAGACAAAATTGCTCTGATTTATTAATTCCAGTGGATATCAGAAAAGGCCAACCAGAGAATCTATGTAATCCCAACCATATTTGGTTCGGTTATTAAAGGGGCCTGTTAATACCTCTAAACCAGCAAGCAAGGCATCCCATTTTGTACCTAAAGAAACATCTCTGTAGAAAGACCTGGCTATGATGTGGAAATTGAAAGTGTTCACTCAGAAGATTCTGTGATATCTCCAAATGACAAGAAATCTCTGGAAAATACAAAAACTATTATTTATGACCACTAATACCATGAGCATCTCCTTTAAAGAGTCACCACTACTAATGAGCAGTCTTACTATGGATGAGAAACGACTGAAGTTGCTTTGTAAAAGATTAAACAAAGACAAAAATTTAAAAGTGAAAATACCAGTGAGATCCAAAAACTCCTTGAAAAGGGTTATGCTAAAGAAGTATAATTGGCAGATTTAACTAGGGTAGAAAGAAATGTGTGGTATTTACCCAATCATCCTGTTTTCAACCCAAAGAAGCTGAAAATATGCAGAGTAGTATTTGACTCTACAGCAAAATATGGTGGTTACCCTTGAATGACCACATATAAATGTCTTGACCAAGCAAACAAGTTGGTTGGAATCCTTTTGAAATTCAGTGAGGGACAAGTCATGGCAGATATTGAGGCAAAGTTCAATCAAGTCTGGGTTATTGTGTCAGATCATGGCACACTGCACTTCTTATGGTTCCAGCAAGATGACACTGAAAAACCATCGAAAGCATACCAAATGATAAGTCATTTGTTTGGAGGAGTATGGAGTCCCACTTGTGCAAACAATGCACTTCAGCATCTGATAAGATAATTTCAACAGGTGTATTCACAATGTGTGCTGGATAATGTACTGCATAATTTCAATGTTGATGATTGCTTGAAGTATTGTAATGGTGAAGAATTTAGATGAAAATGCTTAATTATTAACAATCTTTAAATTCCGTAAAACACAGGCAAAGTGCCTCAGCAAATTAACTCTCTTTGGACTTAACAGTAGAAATCAATAGTCACATAGCACACCGCCTCTAATAATAGCCTCAGCCAATCCTCGCTTCTGTGAGATAGCCCTCTCAGAAATAAACCCAGTAATTGGTGACAGAGAATATGTGTTAGTGTACAGTGACTAGTATAAGAACTTCAGCCTTGAGCTGAGGACATCGAGAGAGATCAGGACAATAACAGTGAATGAACATGAAATAGTATGCAGAGGGGGAGAGCCTAGTTTGCGTGTTTATTGAACTAGAAAAAATTGTGGAAGAGTTATCAAGTATTTCGGTTCTGTCTTTGTGGCGATCCTAAACCTCTCAATAGTTGCTGCCAAGCGAGTACAGACAGAAGTGGACATAGTGGAGATCTGGTAATCCACAGCTGCCCCAAGGCACTGCTGGAGTCCACCTTAAACTTCCCCCAAAACAGAACATTTGGACATGGTGAGATGCCAAAGTGCTAGACAATACAACTGGATATTAGTTATAAATAAACAGTTACACAAATGAACTATAGAAGTGTTTTTGAAGTGTTTTTCTAACCGATGGCTCAACAAGATGGAAGCACGACCACTACCCAAGGACAACCAGTACCACAGACTGAAGATCTTGAGGACGATGAAGTTAATTTAGTCAATCTGGACATTATCAACAGTGGTGAAATTGTGACCAGTACTGCTACTCTTGACAGTGATGTTATAAACAATAGTAATGTTATGGACAATACAGCAGCCGACTTCCTACC
Source organism: Sabellastarte sp. h YS-2021 (assembly GCA_964017235.1). NCBI lineage: Eukaryota > Metazoa > Annelida > Polychaeta > Sabellida > Sabellidae > Sabellastarte > Sabellastarte sp. h YS-2021. Next base: position 111,155,866 of record OZ024933.1, read on the forward strand.
TCAACAATACATCCCAACACAGCACCGGCACGACAGACCAGTTCCGGACAGGGGACTGCAACCATCACAGCCACAGGCGGCAGATGTTCAGCGCAACCCTATCCACAATCCCCTGAGAACTCCCACCCTCCCACCCAAAAACCTTCACAACCATGTAGATCCCAAAATAAATTTTAGGGCACAAACTTCACAAGACAAGGAATTTCCTCAAAGATCTGACTATAATCTATTCACTCAGGCAGATTTTCCACCATTGCCTTATATGTTTCAACCGGTCACACAACAAAATCTTGAGCTAAACAACTTACCTTTTAAATTAGACTCATTCAGTGGCAACCCAGATCAAGATGCAGAAGGATTTCTTAACAATTTCAAACTCACAGCTGCAGTCCTGGACTGGAATTTTGACAAACAGCCAGGTATTTTTCACATGTGTTTACAAGGTACAGCTAAGATATGGTTCCAACAGCTTGATATACCTACTAGCACAAATATTGAAAAAATATTTTCTGCTTTTCTTTTCAAATTTAAACCTTTAGGTCCAGATTGGCGCAGAGAAGCTTGTTTCTTATCTCTTAGACAAATGCCACAGGAAAACTCCCAACAATTTGTCAACAGAGTATTAGAACAAGGCACAAAATTAGGTAAATCGGACAGAGATCTTTTGACCCAGTTTATTAGGGGACTGCCCACACCCAATAGAATTCACACCATCGCACAAGACACAGACACCTTCGACGGGGCCACCAGAATTGCCACTTTGTTTGAAACCGCACAGACATTTGGTCAGGATGACAGTACAGTTACTCTACAACAACAAGGGACAAGTGTGAAAGAACAGAACTTTAACATTATAGACTCTAGAATTCAGTGTGCTTACTGCAGGAAGGACGGCCACCACATTTCTGAGTGTCACCACAGACAGTACAACAACCACAGGAGACAACACCCCTACAGTGCACAGTGGAACTGGACACAGCACAGCCCACCACAGAAAGGACCCACTAACAGACGAACTAACAAACTCAGGTCTGTGTACTATGATATTTTGTGTTTCAATTGTAATGGCACAGGTCACATTGCCCGTGATTGTCATATGGGAAAAATACAAAAACCTAATTTGCAGGACACTAATTATCATAGACCCAATTTCAAGAAACAGGACCACCCGTTCCGACAAGAAAATTATTACAAACCCTGTCAATATCAACAAAATAGGGAGAATGTTTATCAGGCCTATAGACAATCAACTTTCCAAAAAAGGGACCTTCCCGATACCCACAGTGACAGATGCAGGCAAACTTACAAGAATAGTCATTTGAACTAGCAAAGCCCAGAGCACAAATACATAAACCCCCTTTTGGCAAACAACCCGTTTCACAGTACTCTGGGCGATTTTCTCAAACATCTCATCCCCATAAACATTCACAAATTACTGGCAGTGAACCTGAGTCACCTCATTCTTGTCAAAATGTACAGTACAGAGACAGATATTTTAATGAGACTTGTGATTGTATTCAGAAAAGGTCGGGTATCTGTTTTGTTCCTGCAAAGAAAGGTTCTGTTCATAAAAAGTCGTTCAAGGATAGTAGCCTAGAGCCTTATGAATCATGCTATCAAACCCCTTGCTATAATAGATATTCACCACTGAGTGATTTTCAAAATGCAGACTGTTTGAACACATTTGTCCAGCCACCCAAACACCATAACAAACGTAACGCCTCATGTACATCTGCAAACCCCATTACAAAACCTGCACGGTTTCATACTTCAAGGCCAAATTTCCCCACTCAAAGGACGGCTTTTACAGACCATTTGTACAGGCACAGAAAACAAAGTATCTCCAATCAATACGCCCCCAGAGACCTCAGGAAAATACATCGATTGGAGACAAAACAGTTTAACCACAAACCTCCAGTTCAAGTCCATACCACCAATAACCGAATACCAATTAAATTAGTTGATGAGAATTATATTGCTTTCTTGTTCATTGCCAAATATGTTGTTTTTTGCCAATACTAATGCATTTTATTATACACTGAATGGATGCTTTATGTCACCTTACATTTTCTTATTTTCATGCTGTTGTTGCACATATCCATATATCTGTTTGTGATGTCATCTAAGGTCTTATTTTACCATTCTATTTGACATTGATTCTTATATAATCCACTGCTTTATTTGATGCTGTATAATTGCCATAGGCACTATCTTCTTAAACAGTTAGTACTACTGAATGCATTTCAACAAAGGGTAATAACACATGCCTTTAACAGAAGCTTCTTAATGACATGTCTTTTGCTTTCCGCTGAGTATATTAACTCAGCTATTGTGCATTTATTTGCATCTTTTTGGACCTCTTTGCCTTAACAGTGTCCATATGCTGGATAGCATTTTTATAATTGATACCTTACTATTAACATAATTGTGCACACCATACAGCTTCTTTAATACCAGCATTACTTAGACCTTAGACTTAAAGTAGACCCTATTTTATGACAATGGCATATGTAAAATAAAAATAATGTACAATTACTTACCTTCTTATGAGCACTGTTCTCTTCTCATACCTTTATTCCATTGCCAGGGCAAAGATAACATTCCTCTCTTCATCTTCTTATTCTCCAGTTGTACATGCTCCTTATCAGCATGATTACAATGTCTGTAAGAATTCTATCGTGAGTTCAGGAGTCATCCGCTCCCCTTTTGTCAAATAAATATTACTTACCAGAAACACCTTATACAGCCACTGTGTAGCACTACCTTTACTTGCTACATAGTAATTTCCTTTAATTACCTCTAATTTACAGTTGACCCAATTTTCTACTTTAAATGCATCAAATAAATATGACTTACCTTTCTAATTTACAGCCAAACAACTTTTTTGTGCTAAAGACATGTTAGCTACTCACAATTTCTACATTCTTCTTTCATTGGTAGATATTGATACCTTACGTTATGCGCATAACATTTTGCTTAAGATAATTGCTACATGCACGGGCTGAATAAATGAATAACAATTATAACAGAACTGAAGAAATAATAATAATTGGCAATTTAATAAGCTGTACATTAAATAAAGAATAATTATAACAATAATGGAGTATCTAGTACTAACTATCAAATTAAACAAAGAAGAGAATAATAATAGTAATACTTATATCAGAACTACAGGAGCATAGGTTTTGTATGATCCACACTTTTTCTGTCTGGGACAAAGTTCCCTATTAGCACTGGATCATTAAGAGTGATGTCACTTTCAGTATCCAATTATTACTTTTTTATGTCTTGATGTGCTTTACTTGTGTTATCCTTTTGCTTTGGTCAACACAATTTTCCCGTACACATCACATAGCCCGTTTGGCATTAAAAACATGCTAACTGTTCAGATACACCAGGATACTGATTGGCTGGGGGAGGACCTGATCACTCTTCTCACAGCTGATTTATGTATCTTTCCATTTAACTGTGATTTTGGTTAGCATTGGATTGAAATTGGCCATTCCTTCTAATGCTAATAGCATCATTTCACAAATGCACTAAAATTTCGCAACCAAACCACTTCACATTTAAATTGTTTATGTAGATGTGACTATTTCTGTATTCCATATTAAGTTTTCCTTGTGTTGTATCACATTTAATCCTGTATATGTACCTCTTGCTTGTACCATTTTACTTGTTAACATTAAATCCTCTAAACTTGAGTATATTAACAAAATGTTGCCTTTATTGGCCGCAGTTCAGTATGTTTGCCTAAATGTGTCATTACAAGAGTTCTTACCTTAATTGGTTGGTTCTCTCAATCAAGCGTTCTTACCTTAATTGGTCGGTTCTTTGCTAACTATCATCTTATTGTTCATGTAATAGTCATGTGTACCTTACTTTTACTTGTACGTTTTTCATTACCTGTTCTTTTCAAGTGTGACCAGTTCACTATACTTGTGTCTTTGTTATATATATACTAGTTCAATATTTACATTCCAAGTGTCAGATGGTAACAGTTGTAACAGTATTTACATTCCAAGTGTCAGATGGTAACAGTTGTACCAGTACAATGTATATTCAGTAATGAGGTCTATCAATTACTTCCCCAATGTGTAATGGTGAATAAGGTTGAGTTAAATTGGTAAAGGTTAATCTAAAATAGGATTATTTGATTTCCAAAATATAATAGTTCATACATCCTAAGATTATTCAATTTATTTGTAACAAGTTTGTGTTAACCATACATTTAACCTTTGTCATTTGTCAGAACAAAACTATAGTGTCAGATTGTAAACAACTATTAAAAAAACATGTGTAAAATGTTTAATTTCATAATGTTCTCTACCAGTACAGTTGCTTAAAGTATTTCTTTCAAGTTATTCTAAATTTACTTGTACATCATATTGTTTGCTTACCAGGTAATTGCTTTAAGATGAACACTACGAACATTCATATACAATGATATAACTTATTGTCTTTTAGGATTAATATGTAATAAGGTTTCCAAGTTAAAAAATTAAGTATTTAAACATTTAGAGTTTATACCATTGTTATATGTAGCAAATTAAAATTCATTTTGTGGCAGCGTGGACGTGCCATCTCTTAGCCCCGGTGTGTAATGGTGAAGAATTTAGATGAAAATGCTTAATTATTAACAATCTTTAAATTCCGTAAAACACAGGCAAAGTGCCTCAGTAAATTAACTCTCTTTGGACTTAACAGTAGAAATCAATAGTCACATAGCACACCGCCTCTAATAATAGCCTCAGCCAATCCTCGCTTCTGTGAGATAGCCCTCTCAGAAATAAACCCAGTAATTGGTGACAGAGAATATGTGTTAGTGTACAGTGACTAGTATAAGAACTTCAGCCTTGAACTGAGGACATCGAGAGAGATCAGGACAATAACAGTGAATGAACATGAAATAGTTTGCAGAGGGGGAGAGCCTAGTTTGCTCTCTCACTCGTGAGAATGTGTTGTATTATTATTGGGACTTGTGTTTATTGAACTAGAATAAATTGTGGAAGAGTTATCAAGTGTTTCGCTTCTGTCTTTGTGGCGATCCTAAACCTCTCAATAGTTGCTGCCAAGCGAGTACAGACAGAAGTGGACATAGTGGAGATCTGGTAATCCACAGCTGCCCCAAGGCACTGCTGGAGTCCACCTTAAACTTCCCCCAAAACAGAACATTTGGACAAGTATGTTGATATGTTAGAGACAGCAATACCCTTGGCCAAGAATGAAAGAGAACTTTTAGCCAGAAGAGGATACCGCCTGACAAAATATGTGTCTAATTCACTGGAACTGTTGAACCGTTGAACACTATTCCAAAGAGACTTATGGACTCCTGGCTCTTCTTTCATGCAGACCAAATACAGGAGCAGCTGGGGCTCTAATGCCCAGTTACCATAGGAGACAATAGTTGATTTTTTAAAAATTTCTTTATCATCTCTAGAATGAATTAGCAGCTATTTTTAATTGAATCACTGTTGCAAATCCTTTACTGCTTCAATTGTTGTTTTCATTTCCTTGTAACATCACTGTCTTTGACCTTTGACTTTCAACATTTATCTCTTTGCCAGCCTTGTTTTCTAACTTGGATCTTATTTCTTGCCTACAATCTTGGTGTGGTCTATCGGGCTTGCCATGACTGGTTATTTCAATGGACTGTATCTCATACCATTGCATACGTCGATTACTACCATCGCTTATGACCTTTGATTTTGTGATCTGTGATGTTTCTCATTAAAACCTTGAGAATTTTGAAGTATAACTGTCCTTCAGAGGTGTTGTCCCATTCTGTTAAATTCTTCATGGTCTGGTTATTTTATATTGCACTTACTTTGGTTCAAACTTGCACTGAGCTTTGCAGTAGTGATCTTAAGCATCTGCCTTTGACCTTGACCCTGGGTCAACACAATTGCTATGTTGGTGTAACTGTTACACAGTTTAATTACAGTTTAATAAATCTAAAATTAAATCTACTGCTTTGCAGGCGCAATATCTTCCCCGAAGGGGAACTCAGTGCGCTAACTAATCATATATAATATCTGAGTCATAGTGGGAGACGTGTCCAGGTCTGTATTCCGATGGTTGTGGGTGTGAACGTGGGGAAGAAAGCTAGGTCGGAAAAGCAGATTTGAAAAGGTGGGTTTTCAGGTGCTTCCTGAAGGATGTGACAGATGGACTGGTTCTTACATGGACAGGAAGTGAGTTCCAGAAAACAGGTGCATGATGGCTGAAAAATTTGGTAAGATACTTATGAGACTTATGTATTTTAGAGTCAAAAGAAGGAACTTGCAGGAATTTGTATTTTGGACTGCTACGTCTGGTGTTCCTTGATGAGGTATATGGATGAAGTTTATCCTTGAGGTACACAGGTTGACCTTATATGTGATAAATAAGAACCCTGTATTTGACTGGTAGCCAATGTAGTTTTTCCAGATTTGGAGTTGCGTGAGTGTACCTCGAGATCTAGTGACTACTCGACAGAGGGAGTTCTGAACACCCTGCAACCTCTTGAGCTCAGAAAGAGTGAGTGAGGCAAAGAGGGAATTACAGTAGTCAATTCGGCTACTGATGAGAGCATTTGCAAGGAGTATTGCTGTGTTAAGGTCAAGGAGATGGCGAATCCTATATAAATACATATATTGTATACACATTATATCAGTACCTTATAAAGATAATTTATGATATGTACATCTATTTTACAAAATATTTTCGTGGTGCTGTATTATACAATTTTTAATCTAAGTTCTTGGGAGTTGGCGAAATGACATACAGAAATTCATTTTTGTTGTTCCTTCAATTTCCTAATTTGGTAAGTAAAACTGCACCTGGCTTTCAAATATTCTGCCTTCCAGTTTGTACCATGATACAGTGTCAGCAGTATGTTATTAAAGGCTGACCAATCAATATATTTAAGTAACAAAGGTATTGTGACCCTCTTTGAGAGAAAACACTGCATCAATAACTTGGCAAAAATAATACTCCATAACAAAGATTTACTTAAGCTTGGCCATTAATATCCCCCACAGTGATCCCTTCTCATCTTTGCGATAGTGCAAGGTGACAATTACAGTCTAATTGCTGAGGCTTTACATTAAAAAATAAGAACAAAAATCATGGTGGAGGATGGCTCCTTGGTTCTCGGCCACAATCAGCAATGAACCACAACACACTTGCTATGCTGTCTGAGGTTTGGAGAGGATGTACTAGTGATCAAGTAGAAGTTAAATAACAGTAGTAAATCGATGCAAAAGAGCATTACGGCAAAGCCAGGTAAGGGAAGTAAGGATAAGTTAGGGCACTGCCCAACAAAGATTTGGGATGGTGTTGGGAAAGTGAGATATTAGGAAAGTAGTGGACCGATTAGAAACCAGAGGTAGTGAATACTTATGTGAGTTGGAACAGTGTTTGCTTTGACTGTAAAGCTTTTACTGTTCAGTTTACATTCTATTTGTCATTTCTGGGGAAACAGAGGGAACAAATGTTGACCAATCATAAAAGTAATACAGACATCATGTGGTAAAATTATTCCAAAAGCAGTCACAATAACATTTAGATTTCATTTGATTGCTATGTTAAAATCAGACTAAGTGGAAATAATTACTAAAGGTCTGCAAAGTTTTGATAAAAACATAAAAACTTATTAAGTATCAATAGATAAAAAAACTTTGGGCAATAAACACCAAATAAAAATGGAGTAAAGATATTAAATTATTATTGGAATGTATTAACATGGGCAATCTTCTTACAAATTTTAGTAAATGTGATATTAACCAAGCAATTATAAAGTTAAAACAGTACCATGGAGATAATTGGATATATATGGTAAACAATAAACCCAAACTAAGAAAATATAAGAAAATTCAAAGCATCTCTTGACCCTGCAAATTATCTCACTTGGAATTTACAAAAGTCTGACAGGTCTCTTTTTGCCCAATTTCGGTATAGAATTTTACAATTGAGGGTGGAAAGTGGTAGATTATGTAACCTTGAGCTTGGTTAAAGAATTTGCCAAATGTGTGATAATGCAATTGAAGACGAGTTTCATTTTCTATGTATTTGTCCTATATACCAAAATCTTAGAGAAAATCTGTATTCATCATATTATAATATGTCCAATGATTTTATTGATTTATCTGATGACCAAAAATTAGTTTATATGTTGAAACAACCTATACGTAACCTAATTAAATATGTAACTTAAGCATGGAATTTAAGGAAAAGTAAGTTATTTTATTAAATATTTATCTGGTTTTACAAATTCACCACACAGTATTAATTTACAGTTTTATTTTCAAAGTGACATAAAAGCGGGGCTGGGTAATGTGGGCTGGGTAACTCATCATTATGTATTTTTTCTTGTTGTTGCTGTTATATAAATTGTTGCATGTCACTATAATAAATAAACTCTTAAGTTAAATTCTTACTCTTATGTTAAATCTGGTCCCAAGCATCATACTGTACTGAAGAGCTCAGAAATAGTGACATCGTTATACCCAATGTAAATGCTGATCAAGTTCACCTGGTATCAGGTATCCAAGTGCTTAATCTCTAAACTCGCACATTCCAAGGCACACCATCCAAAAGCAATGCATAAATGATAAGTCATATGACATAATAAGCTCGTTACCATGGGACCATCAGTGTTCAGTATTAAGAAGCGCTAGGGAGGAAAAGACTTCTGATACAGATAAGTTTTAAGCCACACTTTGAAACATGTTACTGTACGAGTTCAAATTTCCATTGGCAAGTCATTCCAAAGTTTTGGAGCATCATATAAGAAACACTTTTGAAATGAACTTCAGGTTGATGAACTGAAGAGCTGTCAAAGGGAACTTTGATGCTGAGTCATGGAAAGCAGTCAGATATATCTACATGCGCACTGCCTTGACTGCAAAGTTTACGCGAAATGAAAACTTGAAGGGATTCTTAAAGGCCAAAGGAAAAAAGACTTTAGTCGAAGCTAATGCTTTTGATAAGTTCTGGGGGTGGGTTTGTCACTTGGAAACAAAAACTTATGGGATCCATCTAAATGGAAAGGAGCAAACAATCTTGGTAAACTTCTAGAAGAAATCAGAGAGGCAATCTAGTAATTAGTTTCTAAAGAGTTGTGCGTTTGCCTTAAATTGAAACAGAATTAAACCCAGAATAATGAAAAAAACAGTTTTATGTCTATACCTATATAGCATTTGTGCTACACTAAGCCTTGGACATACATCAATAAATGTCTCATTTAGTCTGTCATAAAATAACTGAATAACAATTGACACAAATATGTACTGTATAATTGTGTAATGTATCCATGTATTTTCTGAGATTTTTATAAGGTTTCTCTTAAAACTTGCATTGATTTCACCTAATTTAAGAAGATACTTCTCAATTGTCACATCTTTACATTGTTATGCATGATAAAACAAAAACAAAATGTTTTTTCATACCTTGTTAAACATAGATGTGTGTGGTATGTTGACATTTATAAATTAAGGAATATATCATGTAGTAAGTATTGTTGCATAATTTGTAGTACCATTCTATATCTTGTGGTAAACATTTCAACTGGAAAAAAGTTTTATTAAGTATTGTTACATAATTCATTATATTATTCTATAGCTTGTGGTGAACATTTCCACCGGCAATAATGTTGTAATTGACTGGCAGTTTCATAAAGTCTTGCCTTAAAATATGCATTGACCTTACCGGTTCTAAGAACCTCTCTTTGTTTCTTCATAGATGTTGCATCCTTGATATATGTTGTAAACTAAATTTAACATACATTACAAAATACGGTTGTATTTGATATGGACATACCTACCAATTACCATATGTTTTTGTAGTATGTATTAACTACTTCATAATTTGTTGTACTATTGAACACTTGGTAGCAGACATTGCAATTGGAAATAATTAGAATTAAAATACTTATTACATTTCTTGTTTGCTCTTCACATCGCTATCTTTTTAAAATACTGTGTTCTTCATTGTGGACTCTCGTTTCTTTATTTTTCATTGTTCCTGACTGACATGTTTTTAGTTTCTAGTACATGTTGCATACTTGTATTTGTAGACTTGAACAGGGTAAAGTTGACAAAAGGGTATTACAATCATGATAAATGTTATTGCTATCTGAATACTTATATCAGTGACTCAACAAATATAGAAGAGTATTAGTTTCTATAGTCTCAACACTAGAGGTTTGGGCACCACTTCCAAAAGAGTAGCTATATTTATGTGGCTTAAACAAAAAGGTGAAGGTATATATCTACTCCAGGAAACACATTCTACTTGTAACATTGAATCAAAATGGACGGGGGAATGGGGTGGTAAAATATTTTTTTCTCATGGAGAATCAAATGCAAGAGGAGTTGCAATCTTAGTCACAAAGAACCTGTATATAAATATAAATTTTACATTAAATGATACTAATGGTAGGTTTATATTGCTTGATTTTACTATAGGTAATCAAAAGCTCATTATAATTAACCTCTATGCCCCAACTCTCGATAAAAAAGCTGAACAAAGTAATTTTGGTAATTACGTTATTTCACAATTAGAAAATTATATTGGCCATAATATAATAATTGGAGGGGACTTAGATATTTCACTCGATCACATTGAACCCAAAATAAGTTCTGTTCCATGTTATAGTGATCAGTTACTACTTTTGCAACAAATGCTTGATGTAATAGATATCTGGAGAATCTTAAATCCGAACAAATTAAGATATACTAGACGCCAAAGGGCCAGATCAGGTTTTTCTCAGTCTAGACTTGATTATTTCTTAATATCGTGTCATTTACAATATAGCGTGAAAAATATTGATATTCTCTCTAATATTAAATCTGACCATAGTCTAATTTCAGCTAGTTTTAATTATAATTGACGAACCCGCAAGAGGAAAAGGACTTTGGAAACTAAACTCTAGTCGCTTACTACAGTCAGAATTTAAAACATTGATTAGCAAAACAATAGAAAACGCAAAAATAGATGCACAAAATTTGAAAAACGAATCTTTGACTTGGGATTTTATTAACCCTTTCGCTAATGAAGGAACATTATTCCACTGGACTGTAGCCATATGACGTCATATCACGTCAAAAACGCCAATGAAGTAAAATGATAACTCACTACCTTATACACTTTATTTTCGGTATTTTTTGGCATATTTCATTAGGAATTGATGGAAGTCGAATGGGAAATTTTGTGGGAATTCCCCAAATATAAATAACCATGAGTAAACAATATGCAGCTATATGCAGCAATATATACAGAAACCAGTTAAAATAGGTGAAATGGTGAATTTTTTTAAAAAATATAGCATAACTTTCATATAAAATACTTAAAAAATCGAATTAATACTGATACACCAAAGAAAACGTATAACAGTACACTGAAGGGAAAGAAGAAATATATATTATTGCCGTCGACCCTTGGTCGACGGACATGGTCCATTCTAATACACATTGATGTCGACTGCTAGTTGACATACATGGTAGTGAAAGAGTTAGATGCAGAATATGCACCGAGTCAATATCTTATGCAATAAAATTAAAGAAAAGAAATTCTATTAAAGTAAAAGAATGGAATGACAGATTTACAGAATTAGAGGAAACAGTTAGCAATACTCGTGCTATAAACCACCTTGAGGAAATGACAATAATTAAAAAACAGTTAGAGGACATCTTTTTAGAAAGGGCTCGAGGGACTATTATTAGGTCAAGATGTAAACATGTACTAAAAAAATTTTAAAAAGAGGAAGATTAAGTGCTTTAAAGATTTTTTATTAGATTATATACTAGGTTAAACCCATGGTTTCATTAGTAAAAAACATAATTTGAGACTGAGAATTTGAGACCACAGTAGTTTTATGGGGGCTGATTTGACTAGGATACTTTTTCCTGGGGACCAATTTCACTAGGGTAGTTTATCTTGTGGGCCAATTTGACAGGGGCTAATTTAGTAAAAGGCTAATTTGTCTATCATTCTCTCAATATGGTATGCTGATGTCAAGCAGAAAATGCAATGCTATAATTTTTTAAATATTCAAAATGATCAAACGATTTCAATTTTCATTTAATGATCTGTTCCTTGTACAATTGTCAACATTTCCTGAATATTCATTGACATCTTCTACAGCTTATTCTCAAACAAACGAATGGCACCAATTACATAGCCTCCAAGGTGGAGGTAATGACATTTTAGCTTTCATGCTGTCTTTGGTCGTGGCAAAAGTTTTACCAACTACAAACTTTCATGATTTGGGTCAGACAGGGGATTGAAAAGAAGGCAATAAGAGGTTGAATGGCAGTGTGTTACCCATTACAAACAAGAGGTGGGACTATTATTATTACATGGTTTGCCCTTTATTTGTCTTTGTAATGGATTTCAGGCATTTTAGACATATGTAAATGAGTGACTGGTTGAACCTTGCCCCTCCTCCATTGTTTGGCACCACTTGAACAGAAACTCCTTATTTGTGACTTTTTGTGGTTACCAATATGAACTTCTATTAATTAATCTATGCATTCACAAAAGCACAAGTTAAGAATTTTTTTACCGAAAAATGTCAAAAGTGATACCTGACAGTTCTTTTCAGGGGCAATAATGTATTTATTACCTCTGCCAAGGGGTTCGTGTAACTAACAACATGCTATAGTCTATTTGGTAGTTCAGTAACATAACTCTTAAAGTTATTGACAGATTTGGATGAAGTTTTCAGGAAATGTTCACAATTGAACAGGGAGCAGAAGGTTAGATTGTTCTGAAGATGCAGCTCACCATCTGAATCCAGGAAATATTTAAAGGAATTTTGTCATTGACATTGTATCCATAAGTTATGGACATAACTTGATTATTTTTATGAAATAATGACAATGGAACAAGGACCATATGATTATAGATAATTAGATCTTTGTAGTGATCACTGAATGGATCCATGAAAGTTCAAATGGATTATATTTTTTCATTGTACTCTTAAGTCATATTGGAGGTGTTGGGTCTTGGTGGAGGTAGGTACTCTCTGAATGTTATTTACATGAAATTTGATTGCACAAAAATTGCCAAAAAATTTTCATTCCGACAATGACCACTTAAGCTACCATCACCTCCAATTAATTTGTAGGGCCCATGAAATTCACAGGTGTTAACAATGTATTAACAAATTTCTTTTCAAATTTAAAAGTGTGTCAAGTAATAGCTGGGAACAATTACTATATATTACATTATTTTGAACAATCTATTTCTTACATTTTGTGTGTCCATATTGTCTTCCCAGGCACGTTTTGGCTTCCTGTAACAGAAAATAGATGACACGATTATGTGCAACACAAACACTTACAGATGTCAACTCAATATAAGGAATTCACTAGAATGAAGCTTAGTGTTTATTGTTTTGTAGTTGTAAAATGAACGTTTAAATAAATTCCATTCATTACACCATGGCATTCGTCAAGCAAATATGTACAGCTTCAAAAAGATCAAAATTCTCTTTGTCAAACAGTGTCCAGACTCAGATTTCTCTACATTTAGTGAACTACACTGAATCCAAAAAAAGAGTTCAGCTCAGATGTAACTCATTGTATTGAGCTCATTAACTGCAAGCAGCCACATTATCTATCAAATGTAACACCTCTCCTCCGGTTGGAAACCTGGTGTGAATATGTGCCTTGATCATTGTCAAAGTTACTTAGATATCTTTTGATGACAACTTCATACAACTTTTCACACTGTCAACCCAACATTTGTAGTTCCTCAACCAAGGTGTGTGTTTGTCTATCTCTGTATACAATTCTCCAAGACTAATGAATACACAAGTATTAAATTTGCGAAATGTTTTATGCAAACTGTTATTTTGTCCCTGTTTAGTTGTGTTGTTATACATTTAATGGGGGCCACGGTGCAAAGTGGTAACACTCTCGCCTCCCACCTATGAGGCCGTTTACAGTACACAACCCTAGTGAACTCTATGTACTGGTTTCTTCTGCCCTTCCAACTACCCGTGGTGATATGACCTGTACAGTGTTGAAAGCGACGTAAAACCCCAAATAAATAAATATACATTTAATGTGATAGTACAAAACCAGGAAAAATAAATAAATAAATAAAAACAAACAAACTTAGAACATAGATATATGGATTGGTGCAAGCGATTATTATAGGTACTTTTGTCTGACAGCTGTACTTCAAATGATGAATTTTAAAGGTTCATTAAAAATTACAAACTATACAGGGAAAGCAAGAGTGATTAAAATTTGCCAAATATATTGTGGATGTTAAAACATATCCAAATTTTCAACTGCCCAGTTTTCAGTAATTTTGATCTCAAAGTTGACATTACTCTAAAATTAATTAAAAAGCAGCATTTGAGGGAAATTGCAACATGGGAATGCTTGTCTGCCTAGGTGGAGGACTGCACTAGGAGTGGTTTGCATTTTGACCTTGCAAACATTGCCTCTGTTTGAAATATGCATGAACACAAGTTCTAAACATTCCAAAACATATTTATTTATTTATGCTTGAACCTTTGCTTAGTTACACTAAGAATGCTTCCCAAATGACCTTTGAGAAAAATGTCGTGAAAAGGACCATATAAGTGCAAAGCATGAGTATCATGTTGTTAATATTCGCAAGTAGTCTATATCACAGACTTTTTGCATCCTTTCTTAAAGAATTGTTTTATATTTTTGTCATTACTCACACAGAATTGTGATATTAAATGTAAAACATCCCTTACAGGTCATTCACAGAAACTTCATCACACATAGAGATAACCATTACAATACTTGTATGATATTATCATCTTGATGTGTGATGTATTTTTAGTATAGCCTTGTGGGAAGTTTACCTTTTATATATGGGTTTTAATCAAAATTTGACTCATTTTCTTTGCCTTTGTCCAATCGAAGCTTAAACTAATATCTAATCCTTCAAACTGGAGAAATCACAGCCATAGTACCCTTCTCATTAATATATAGGTTAATCTATCTATCTTCTATCTATTTTCCACTATGTTACACTTCAGTAATTTATCGGTTGAAAGCCATTTCATAGCGTCAAGTTGATCTCAGTGATCTTGTTTCATTTTTTGTTGCATTTTTGAACTATGTTTTCAATAAAACGTTGTTCAACCTCTCTAATATTTATGAGAAGATATAAGGTCGCAGATTTTCCATGGGGTTTTCTAGCACCTACTCAATAATATCACTGCAATTTATGGAGTCATTATGCGCTCATTCAAGTCCCTGATCTCTAGTGGTGCTACAGAATCAATGGTTCTACAGAGGGTTAGTTGGATGTTGTATATTATTATGTCTATATTAAATATGTTATAGTTGTACAGCAACTTTCAAAGTTATGTAATTCTCTGATCAACAGAGACTCTATACAAAAGTGGCCTGATATTACCTCATGATGCGGGACTCAATTGAGAGCATAATGACTCTGTATGTGGTCATGTTAATGAGTTGGTGCTATTGCAGTGAGTTTAAAGTATTTAATCTACATACAGGCTTTCATTTTACGAAATATTCCCAGGAAACCCCAAGGGAAATCCCTGACTTCATATTTCCTCATGAACCTTAATGAGTATGTAAGACAGAAGATATTTCAATCTTAGAAATGAGATGTGCAAACATTTAGAAAAGAGTGCTGAACCAATCTGCTCTTTGCCAAATCGGCCCCTTAAAATCTTGGCCTTTGCCAAATAAGCCCCTTAAAATACTGAACCCCTGCAAATTCAGCTCTGGGTATAACATAATAAAACGTAATGCAATAAGAGTACTTTTATAGCACTTTACATCCATCATATAGCAGACTCTAATTCTGACAGACATTTATTTATGCACTGTAAATCAGGTAAGCATGTGTCAGGTCTGTATTAGGGTGTTCTATCAAGTCCTTTTATTTTATGCCCTTTAGACACTTGTACCATAGTGTAATTAACATATATCAAACTTTTTGGATGCTGTAATCCATACCTTTCATTATCTTTCCTGTACTTGTGTGTTAGAATTATTACAAGTGCAACTGCCTTGACTATTAAGTTCTGTAAAGTTTTTTATTAGATAATATGTTATGCCCCTGTTCCACCAAAGAACTAAGCCCGATCCTGTCTGGGACCCTTAATCGTGGACATCCGGAGAAAAAAAGAGTAAAATGGGAGGGAATACTGAATCGGAATTGAAGCCTGGGTCCCA
Source organism: Sabellastarte sp. h YS-2021 (assembly GCA_964017235.1). Classification (NCBI taxonomy): domain Eukaryota; kingdom Metazoa; phylum Annelida; class Polychaeta; order Sabellida; family Sabellidae; genus Sabellastarte; species Sabellastarte sp. h YS-2021. Next base: position 111,172,050 of record OZ024933.1, read on the forward strand.
GGATGCCTCAGTCCTCCTGGGACTAAGCCCAACTAACACCCGATTAAGTCCCGGCATCCTCAGGTGTCCTGAGGACTCCTCAGTCTTCCCCAGACCAATGTGGCTGATTCTTGTTTTGCAGAAAAACTAGATTTTCTGGGTATATATATATATTCTGCGATCTAATTATGATTACTTTTCTAGGAACACAGCAGGATGCCACCTTTTAATGGCAGACAGCTTCAACAACAACATAGGGCTTTTTTAGTTTTTATTCACTTAAATATAATGATGTATTTGCTATTTTTGTGTTGATCACAGCAACCACCACCAGCACCTCAACCATCACCACCACCTAGAAGAAGCCACATTATGTGGGTCAGGCCATGGCTACTACAGAGAGAGGAGAGGGGCCCTACCACAACATTATGGCTGAACTGTATGGCACAGACATTCCAGGATTCACCAATTACACGAGGATAACCCCAGAATTTTTTTGAAATGATAAGATCAGACTGGAACCACGTATAGCCAGGAAGGCCACCAACTACAGAGCTCCAATCAGTGTTCGGGAGAAGTTAGCCCTCACCATCAGATATCTGGCCACTGGAGAGTCATACACATCATTATCCTGTCAGTTCAGGGTTGGCAGATCCACCATCTCCAAGTTTCTACCAGATGTCTGCAGGGCCATCCAGGATGAGTGCACCAGAGAGTTCCTCAGATGTCCTACTAATCCAGATGAGTAGACAGAACTAAAAAGGGAATTCAGGATCAGGTGGAATGTTCCACATGCCCTGGGAGCCCTTGATGGAAAGCATGTGGCCCGGAAGAAACCCAAGAACACTGGAGCCCTGTACCATAACTACAAGGCGTTCTTTTCCATAGTAATGTTGGCCTTGGTAGATGGACAGTAGTGGATGCTGGTACAGCTGGATCTTGCTCAGATGCCCAGATATTTAATGCTTGTCAGCTGAAGAGGAAGATTGAGGATGGCAGGATAGGCTTCCCTGACCCAGCACCTATAACCCAGGGTTGTAGAGATGTATCCTACTTCATTCTGGCAGATGATGTCTTTGCCCTGAAGACCTGGCTGATAAAATCCTATGGCAGAAGGATGTTAACCAGAGAGGAAAGGTTTGCCAACTACAGAACATCAAGGGACAGGAGAGTTGTTGAAAACGCATTGGCATCCTGGTCTCAAGATTCAGAGTGATGTTGACCACTATTGAAATTCCCCCACAAACGGTCAGAGAAGTGGTCTTGTGTGGTTCTGCACAACATACTGAGAAGCCAGTATCAAGGTCAACATGGTGGTCAAGAGCCTGGAGATGATGATGATGATGTGCCTGGTGATTGTCGATTGATTGGTGGTGCTGCTGCTGGTGGTCCAGACAGAAACCCTGTTTGAGAAGCCAAAAGACAGAGTCATTACCTCAAGGACTACTTCAATAATGAGGGAGCAGTGGCCTGGCAAGATGGCAGAATATAACTGCTACTGAAGTAACCAGTCCTTTTCAGGACTACCAAATATTCCAAAAACAATTAATCAGCTGTGCTTGTTCCAAATATCACCACCATTTGCCAACATAAGTCACCCACCAAACAAACAGATAAACACAATGCCCAACAAAAGTCACACAAAAAACAGACCAACACACTGCTATACATAAATCCCCCAAACAAGAAACAGACAAACCCAATGCCCAAGATAACTCACAAAAAACAGACCAACGCACTGCCCAACATAATTCCCCCAACAAATAAACAGACAAACCCAATGCCCAACATAACTCACACAAAAAACAAACGCACTGCCCAACATAAATCCCCCAACAAACAGACAAACCCAATGCCCAACATAACTGGCTAAATGGAATAAATATTGCATACATTTTTAAATATACACCCCAATATCAGTTACATTTTTCTTGTGTTTTTGAACAAATAACACAAACTAAAAGTTTTTATTTGTTGTGAATCTCAAAATAAAATTTTTTCCTTCTACTTCCATAAAATTTACAAAACATAACCACCGAAATGATTATCTTTACAGTATGGTTTATCCGTCTGTTGGTTTTGAGGAGTTATGTTTGCAAATTTTATGTTTGGTATTGGGTTTGTCTGTTTCTTCCTTGGGAGCTATGTTTTAACTCTAGGGATGGTGTGAGTGTTGGACTTTTTTATTACAAATTTAAGCTATCCCATGGATTCTGAGTTATAAATGGGCAGATTATTGGCCATATTGGGAGTTTATTTAACTACTTTTTTCTGTGTGGCCTTCTATTGTTATGTGTATTACCATGGGTTATTTCTTTCATTTTTGGAGTGGTGTAGGTGATGGACTTTTTATTTCTTGTGATAAGTATTTGTACTGAACTGTTTTGTTTTGGGAGGGGAATATGAGCAACATGTAGCTAAATAAATTGTTTTTGGAATATTTGGGTGGCCCTGAAAAGGGCCTGGCAGGTCAAAGACCCACCCTGACTGGATGGCTACTGAGGAGGCTGCTGCTGTTGAGGTGGTGCTGTGGTGGTGATAGTGAAGAGTTGCGGCTACTGCTGCTGCTGCTGAGGCTGCTCAATGATCTGTGTTGATGACAGATCTGGTAGCTGGCTTAGTATTCCACTTAAGTTGTGCCTACTGCCCTCGTCCTGTACTGTGAGAACTGATGGAGGGTTTCCAAAGCCAATGGGGCTGGGTGTGTAGTAGACGTAACTCCTGCTAGCTGCAGCTTGGGTGGAAGTAGATGCCTCTTGAGTAGTAGTTGGCAGTATTCCGACCATCTGGGACTCCTTGGAGATAGTGGCTGATCTTCTAGGTAGTGGTTGATGTCTAAGGTAGCTCTTAATGGTTTCAATGTCTCTAAAATCCTGCTCTTGAGGTCCTCCAACTCCTCTTGGGTCATCTTTTCAGCCTCTGATGCCATGTAGTCAAAGAAGAGCTGCCTGTCTGACTTCTGCTGCAGGAAACCTGAGATCAATGTCCTCATCTTGTCAAAGTGCTCAAGTATCTTGGAATTTGTTGAAACGGGTGTAGATGTGAACATAGGTTGACTCCTACTCTTCCTCAGGACACTGGACTCTAGGTGTTCTGTATCAGTTGTAGATCCACAAGATTTGTCCTGCCTTCTGGTGTTTGGACTGGCCTCAAACCTTGAGCTTCTGCTGGCTCCCTTGCATCTGATGTGGGTCTTAAGGAAACCCATCTGCTGGTAGACCCAGGACTGTCTCTTGGTCATCTCCCTTGGGGCTTGGCCAGACTGTTGCTTGGAGAGCTTGCCATAACGAGTTCTCTGGGATTCAAACCATCTTCTGACATCAAAAGGCTTGAGCTTCAGTTCTGCAGAGATTTCTGCCCGGAGAGCCTCCTTCTTCTGTCTGTCGTGGAAATGTCCATGCTCCTTGTCGTAAAGCTCTAGATGTCCTTCACAAACTCCACAATTGCTGTTTCTTGACTGTCAGTGAATGTAGCACAGACTCTGGCTCTCTTGGCTACTGAGTGGCACTCTGAATCTTCCTCACACCTCTCATCTTCTTCGCAAGCTTCCTCAGTAACTTCTAAACGTTCCTTTCCTCTGTCCTTTCCTCCATCTCTCCACCTTCCTTCTCCCTCTACTCTTGCCTCATATCCATCTTTTTCTTTCCTCTTTTCTCTCCTTTCTATTTCCTCATAACTCCAGTCAATAGTAAAACAAAAGTAAAGAACTAAAATGTGTCTCCTGACTGTAAAATTTGCCCTAAGCTCAAGTATTATATGATATTTAAAAAAATAAAAACCCCTACAAAACAGTGACAAGCGTCTCTCAGTAGTCAACCAGTCAGTAACAACGAGAATGTGTGTGCAGTCACTTATATAGTCCCAGACCCCATCATTGCCTCGTTTTAATTTCTGACGCACGGAAAATAGTCGATTATTTTTAGTTATTTTTTTTTCTTCAATATACTTTTTATTCACCCTTTTTTCACATCAGTACCATAAGAATCTGGGAGGGCAAGGGTGGCAAACCCTCCATCAGATTCATTTACAAGTGCAGTGTATTGCAAAGACAACAAGGTCAACATTTTTGCTATTTTATATACTTTTAAAAAGAAGATTTTTACAATTGCATAACTCCACAAGGTCTTTTGAGATTCTTAATTGGTACTTACTTCCAGGCCTCCTGGGGCATCCACAGACCGTTGCAGACTAAATTTGTGTGATCCCAGGTGACCTGAGGAGGCTGGCTTGGATCGGTTTGAATCGGCTTTTCTTAGTCGGGGCTTAGTCCCAGACCTTGATTTTTGAGTTGCAGGACACCTGAGACAGTCTGAGGCTTCCCAGGACTAATGAAACCGATTCCTTTTCACACACATGAAACTTCAAAGATCTGTAATGAGGCGGAGACTGCCAAACAGGCTTCCTGGGACTAAGCTACGCACGCCTCTGACTAAGGGTCACAGGTGGCCTGGGACAACATAGAACTGTGTAAATTTGGGTCTGAGGAGGCCTGAGGCAGACTGGGACTGGAGATTTTGTTGACCGCAGCAAAAAAGAATCGGTTTGAGTTGGGAAAAATATCAAACATGTTTGATTTCTCTCACGGCCACAACCGACAGCTACCGACCCTTACAGAACACCTGGGACAAAGCAGATTTTTGAAACCGACTCCCAAGAACCCTTAATCGGGAAGCTTAGTCCTGTGGTGGAACACCCACATTAGGTAAACCCATGGCTTCTGTTCACTAGCACATATTTTTATGATTTTTGTCTTTGAGAGTACAGTAACTTTCTGTGGGCCGATTTAAGCTATATCTTTTTGTGGGAGCCGATTAGTTTATGTAACAGTAGTGCTTCTGTATTATCACAAGAGATCTGGGACTTAGATGAATGCATAATGACTCCATTCCGGATAGGAAAAAGCACATAGCATATCATAGCTCCCATTGCTCTACTGGAGTTCAGTGACTTGAATGAGTGCATAACGACCCCATAAGTGACTGTGAGTTCTCGAGTTTAAAGTATCAGATCTTTGTTGAGACTTCCAAGTTATAAAATATTGCTGGAAAACCCAAGGGGAAATCTGTGACCTCATATCTCCAAAAGGAATATTAAGGTCTTTGTTGCTATTGACGTGAGTTCTCGAGTTTAAAGTATTGAATCTTTGTAGAGATTTGCCATTGATAAAATATTGCTAGAAAACTCCAGTGGAAATCTGTCACCTCTTATCTTTTCATGAATATTAATGTGTTTGCTGCTATGACCATGAGTTCTAGAGTTTAAAATGTTAATAGCAGTCCATCGCACCAGTCCGATTAGAACCTACGTAAGTCTACATTTCACAATGAACCATTATCACTATGATGAAGAAGGCTGACAAGCAAATGATGAAAATGGTATGAAATTAAATAAGAATTTGAGAAAAACAATATCATTTAAAACAGAAAAAATATGATAAAATATGGACAATTATCCCCATTTTAATGTATTCACATTGATATCTAACAGTCCAAATGGGTGAGGTTTCATTATTCCATTTTATTACATAATAATGAATTATTTTTGCTTGTTGGTCTAAAGATAACATTTAGAAATAATCATCTAATTATTTAACCAAATTCTGTAATTTGAGTGGTTTCTACTGTTCCAGTAAATACGATATTTGCCGATTTGCAGTATATTGATTGACACTATTGATCAATCCATAATGATGGTCGTTTTTAGGAACACTTATTGGGTGATAGATAGATTAGATATACACTTTATAACTGTAAGTGTGGTTACATGTTAGGTGTAAATCTAAATCTACTGCTTTGCAGGCGCAATATCTTCCCCGAAGGGAAACTCAGTGCGCTAAACTAATCATATATAATATCCGAGTCATAGTGGGGGACGTGTCCAGGTCTGTAATCCGATGGTTGTGGGTGTGAACGTGGGGAAGAAAATTAGGTCGGAAAAGTAGATTTGAAAAGGTGGGTTTTCAGGTGCTTACTGAAGGATGTGACAGATGGACTGGTTCTTACATGGACAGGAAGTGAGTTCCAGAATACAGGTGCATGATGGCTGAAAGATTTGGTAAGATACTTATGAGACTTATGTATTTTAGAGTCAAAAGAAGGAACTTGAAGGAATTTGTATTTTGGACTGCTACGTCTGGTGTTCCTTGATGAGGTATATGGATGAAGTTTATCCTTGAGGTACACAGGTTGACCATACTTAAGGACCTTATATGTGATCAACCCAATTTTGAAAAGAACCCTGTATTTGACTGGTAGCCAATGTAGTTTTTCCAGATTTGGAGTTGCATGAGTGTACCTCGAGGTTCTAGTGACTACTCGACAGAGGGAGTTCTGAACACCCTGCAACTTCTTGAGCTCAGAAAGAGTGAGTGAGGCAAAGAGGGAATTACAGTAGTCAATTCGGCTACTGACGAGAGCATTTGCAAGGAGTATTGCTGTGTTAAGGTCAAGGAGATGGCGAATCCTATATAAATCTCTTATATGGAACCGAGTTGACTTGATGACTTGGGAAATGTGATCTGTGAGGGTCAGGTTGGGGTTGAACACCACTCTTAGGTTTTTGACATTTGAGGCAGGTGAGACTTTATTCCCAAGAATATCAGTGGGAAAAAGCGAATGAAGTTGTATATATTTTGAACCAATAAGGATGAATTCTGTTTTGTCTGGGTTTAATTTGAGTTTATTTGCAGCCATGAAATTTTGTATATCATTTAGGCAGTCCATTAGAGCTGTCATTGACTGACTGAAATTTGATGGTGAAAGAGTAAAGTATAACTGAGTGTCGTCTGCATAAAAATGGTGTTTGATACCCCTATGAGATTGAATAATTGAACTGAGTGGATTTGTGTACATGGAAAAGAGGAGTGGCCCCAGGACAGAGCCTTGAGGGACCCCAAATTTCAAAACCATGGGATGTGACAGCACAGAGCCTACCTTGACTGATTGAGTCCTGTCCGACAAGTAAGACTCCAACCAACTCAGAGCCAGTCCATTGATGCCATAGCAGTCATGTAACCTATGGAACAGGATCGAGTGGTCAATCGTGTCGAAAGCTGCAGAGAGATCAAGGAGGGTTAAGGCTGTTGTACTGCCTTCAGACATAGAGGAAAAGATCATCCTGCATATTTAGGAGGGCACTTTCCGTAGAATGAAACCTTCTATAGGCAGATTGGAAACCAGTCAAAAGACAGGACTCGTCCAGGTGAGACAGGAGTTGGGACGACACCACTCTCTCTAAGATCTTTGAAGCAAAGTTTAAATTAGAGACCGGCCTATAGTTTTTAAGGACTTCTCTATCCAGGGTTGATTTTTTTAGGAGTGGAGTTACATGGGCCTGTTTGAAAAATTTAGGGCAGCTTCCTTCACGGAGTGATGCATTAATTACTGATGTGATAGGGGTGATGAGGATATCTAAAAACTCAATTACAAGAAATGTTGGCCAAGGATCAAGCGAGCAAGATTTGCTAGGGGAGTTTTTGATGATTTTAGCTACCTGATCTTCTGAAACTGAGGAAAAAGCTGAGAAAACAGGCGGTGTGAGATCAGAGTCGGTGTATTTAGGGGGATTAGAGTTGGCGAAGGATTGACGAATGTTTGTGATTTTTTCTGTGAAAAATTCAACAAATTTGTTAGCTAAAAGTTGAGGAGAATTTACTGAGGGAAGTACCTTTGCAGCGGATCTGTGGAGTATGTCGTTTAAAGTTTGCCAAAGTTTCTGAGGATTATCTTGGTTGTCATGAATTCTGGATTTGAGGAAGTCGGATTTCACTTTCATGCAGATTTTATTATACATATGAACCTTTTTGATATATTGTGATCTGTTGAAACTGGATTTGTTTTTGCGCCAAAGGTGTTCAAAGAGACGTTTTGTTTCTTTTGCCGCAATAACACTGTCATTTACCCACCCAGGGATATATTTGGACCTGACGTGTTTAGTGATGGAAGGAGCATGTTTGTCAATGAGAGTTGTTAGAGTGGAGTAGTACTGTGAGTACAAGGCATCATAATTATTTTTGGGATCAACAATAAGTTCAGATGAGAGAAGATCCTTTCTCATGGCTTCCATATTGATTTTATGGTATTTTCTGAAAGTGACGGTGTCTCCAGAGATTCGTCTTTGGGGGGTGATATTGACCTTGAATGTTATGGAGAAGTGATCGGAGAAGGCCTAAGGTGTACTTAAAGATCTATCAGTCAAATTTAAAGAAACCGCAACACTGTGATGCAACTCACCCAACTCCAGGTGAGTCTGTCATTACTGAAACATGTATCGCAGGCACTTCTATATTGCTTCTGCTTACAAAGCTGCAAGTAAAGTACAACATAACATAGAAATACATTTACAACAGCTGATTCTTGAAAACAGATGAACATCATTCACCACCATAACTTTGGGCATAATTTTTTTTGGATAGTTTTATTTGAATACTTAATTAATGGTCCCTCTGTGTATGATTCCAAAACTTAATGACAATTAATTCATCAGACCACTATAATGTTAACGAGGTTTATTGGGATAATATAATTCTGAATAGACTAAGAAAATTTTTTTATGCAACAGTTTTGTTATCATTTAGGAGGATGTATTTGACTACATATTATCAGCTTATTACAAAATGACAATTTTAGCAAAAAATGGTGTGTTTTTTTTAAATGTGATAAAAATGTCATAAAGCAGATATACTCATTCAATGACCTGGACTGTTGATTGTACACATTCCACAGATAAAAGATTGAATTGTACATTCAATGGCTGTTTGCTGTTGAATGTGGACATTGAATAGCTTAGCCATTAAATGTATACATTCAATAACTAACCAATTAAATCCATACATTCAAGGGTCATCTAAATTAAGTACAACATATTATTTATTTAAGTATTGATTGACACAAACACAGATTCCTTAACAAATTTTATTATATTTTGCCCACAAAACAATTCAAATCAATTAACTTTTTATAAAGCCGTTGTAGGGGCAATTATGTAATATTGAGGCTGGGACCATATTTTCCCCCAAGATGGGGTCTATCTATGACTCAGTCTACCTCAAATGATTCGGATCTTGATCAAGATTCAAAGTTAATTTTAGTGATTTTACCTAATACCATGTTCTGTGTCTTGCACTCTAAATTGGCAAAACAACCTGTAAATTTGTATAGAAAAAAACATTAAATATATGTCCATGATAATTTTAGCAATGGCAGATTATTGTTGATGATGCTTTGTCCATATTCTGTTTTATACCAAGTAGCGGTGTGGGGCAGCTTCTGACTGGGAGCACAATCTGGTTAGAGTGAATGTTGTAGACGACACACACACACACACTTTACTCAGTGTTTATAATATTCTACAAATAGTCATTCCAGAAATTATGAGAAAATCATCTTTTATAACACGTTGACATAGTGCGTAATACAGTTGTCTCCTGCCTCTTAAGTGAGGGGTTCAGTTCCTGTCCAGTCCTGAAGAGATAAGGATGTTAGCTGTTTGCCAGAGTAAAATGGTTTTCAGTGCAAAATCTTGACCAGCCAGTGTCTACACCTTAAGTAAAATTGATGTTTTAGTCAGTGCTAATGTGAATTTTTATAGCACTTAATCTTGACTAACTTTAGATTCTAAGGCACAACATGGAATAAGACATGGTCCAAAATCATGTGTTAGAGACTCGAAAAAGGTCAAAGTAAAAGTTCTGATGAAGGAATATTTATTTATTATTGTGACCTAGCAGATAATGCATTCGCATAAGAACACAGAACATGTGGGTGCAATCCCCAGGTACATTCAGGTACACAGTGGCTCACATGACCAATTAAAATTGAGTCCTGTCCCAAATGGAAGACCATAATGTAGTCATTCTTGGGATTTTGAGTTTGAGTAATATCAGGTACGTGAGATTGGTCTGTATTTATATTTTGGGATGAGTCTTATAACATTTTGAATCCTCTGGTAAATGGGGTATAAATAGACAATACAACGTAAAAAGTATGTGAAGGCCAACAGATGTCAATACGACAGATTTATGCTTGTAAGATACTGAAAATTTAATCTGTGTACTGTCCTATACAAACAAATAATCTTGTTTTTAGTATCATACATCTGGATCAAAAACTAGAGATAGATAGGTGACTATGCTATGGTTAGCAGTAAATATATTTAGTGTAAAACCAGTTAATCACCTGCAATTTTCAGTCCAATGAAAAAAGTAACTTTATAATTTTCACCTTCTAGGCTTCACAGTCATACTGGAAATACATATGTATAAATAATGGCATATTAAAATGAGAGTACTCTAGAAATCAAGTCCCTAAATCATCTATACTCCTAGAACCGGTTTTAGAAAAGGTCTTACACTTAGCCCAATTGTTTTTTTCTGTGCCTGAGACATAAATCAAAGACTTTGGAGTTGGTTACGTTTTGGGATTAAGTAGTGTACTACTTTTTGGAGATGCTCTATGGAGTTTTGCTTTCTTTTCAGCCATATCAAATTTTAAAGGTGAGATAAATTGGTGGTAATGAAATTATAATTTTTGTAGACAAAACTTAAATTAATTCTCAAACTGAAGCTAATGTCCTAGCTAAAGTTTATACTCAGGTGCTCTGCGAAATCTGATAAATGTAAGACCACAGAGCCAGCCTAAGTTTTATACAAAAACGGAACTAGTAGTCTAAGTTTGTGCCAATTCTGTTTGGTGAAATCCACCTTGCATACCTGTAGCAGCCACAGTGTTGTTTTGTAATATGGCGTATCAGTGTGACATTTCCATTGCCTAACTATGTACAACAAAATCAGTCACTGAATATTTAATCATGAATTGTTTGTATGCATTTTATTTTAAAGGTATGGAACAAAATTTGATCAGGCCCCTCTATTTAATCTTTTCAATCTAAAGCAACCTAGCTCAATGGCACAGACGTTGAAACTATTTTATGTGTATATTTCCAACTAGCCTTCCAACAAGCAGCCATTCAAATACACAGTACACATCTAGTACAGTCATGAGGCTCACCTCATAAATTCAAGACATAACATGGCTCACCTATGCTAGAGTGTTACATATATGGGCACTGTGTCTGTGCATTATTTGATCTAAGCTTTATATGTATGTGTTAACATCTAAAGTAAGGGAGTTATTGATTTTTGTGTTATGTGTTATGATATTTATTGATCTGTTTATAGACTGGAGGGAATCCCTCTAGTCTGACCTCAGTAATGTTATTTATAGATTTGAGGGAAGCCTATAAGGTAAATGTAGGTTCTAGAACTTTCTCATTTAATCTAGTTACTGATATTAACTTCAGGTTAGTTCTGTACGATTCTAGAGGGTTCTTTTAAGTGTATATAATGACTGTACATCTGACCACAAGTGAACTTAGTATTCTCTGGCTATAAGGAAGGCTATTGTGTCTTGGAATATATTCAAGAAGATATAAAGTGCTTGTGCTGCTCTGAACTTTTGCTGGAGTGAACTGGATACATTGTCTGGCTAGATTTATTGTACTTTGGATATTTTTGGATATTGTACATTCATATAACAGAGAGTAGATTTACTGCATTTTGGACATTGTCCATATCTTGGAGCAGATAATACAGTTGTGCAAATGGGAGCTGGACGAATCAGCCCTTTGTCAAATCGGCCCTCGGCAAATTGGCCCCCTAGAAAAGTCGGCCCTCGGCAAATCGGCACCATAAAAATTCGGCCCTGGACAAATCGGCCCCCAGTTTAAAACATTTGTAATTAAAATTTATTTATAGACCTGCAGAGAGCATTTGACTGGGTCGATAAAGATATTTCTTCAGGATTATTAAAACAATAAAATAAGGGGTCCTTTTCAGCAGAAACAACAAATTGAAATTGGTGTTGAATTAAAATCTAGTCCATGTTAATGTTGACTAAAGGGTGTGTGTATAATGGTGAGGACTTTAGCTAGGTGTGATTGATACACATCAAAGATAATTGGATGATGTAATCAATCCCCTTTTAACTTATATCCAAATAATTCTAATCAGGTTCTTATTAAAATAATGGGTGGACAAATATCCATGACTATGTAGTGACAATAGAGACAATTGTTTATATGTTGTTTGAGTAAGTGTAATTAACACATATGAAAGATGTCAGGATACTGTAATCAATCCCTTGTAACCTAAGAATTATTAAAAATGCAATTACATTGCCTGCACAGCCTCTGTTGATGGGATTATAACTTAAGTGATTTTTGGTATTTGTTTAGTATAGGGATTACTAGCTAAAATGTTAGACAAATAAAAAAAAGTAAAAACATCTGCTTCCTGCTATATGTCAAACTAGGCAGTAATAACGTAGTATATGCCTAGGCATATACTACTATATTACTGCTTAGTTTGGCATATAGCAGGAAACAGATGTTTTTAGTTTTGTCACTATGAGTGCTCCTTCAACAACTGCGAGTCAAACTGACTTCTGTGATGCCATGTCTAGAGACAATGTCACCCCTGAACCACAAAGTAGTTGTGACAAACCCATCCCTATTAACAAACTAATTGCCACATGAAACCCCCAAGGCACTTAGGAAAAGGGTGTATGAACACAAAACATCAGTCCTAAAGGATGGACCAATCACACCAGTTTCACGTCATTTCAAAATTGATGGACACAACCACAAACGCGCAGTTTATTCTGCTAGAGGAATGTATACCAAAATTTGAATCAACCTGCACTTCCACACGAATGGGCACTGAGTTGTGCTGGATATTCAAATTACATTATCTGGCACCTAATCAACCAATTTGTGTGATTATTTATGCTTATTATTTGGATTATACTGCACTCAATAATCCACCCCCTATTCTTTCTTCCAAATAAAAAAAGTACTAGACATTAAAAGCTGATTGTTCCCTTTGATGTCCATGCAGAGGATTATTATATGATCTACCCCTTGTGGGCAAAGAGAACAATGGACATTTATCCCTATTGTTGTGACTTTAATAATACAATAACTATTTGGGGGAAAATAAAATAATACCAGTCACTGTGAAGATTATGCATACAAATCTATGAGGTCAGAGTAAACTGAACAGATACATAGAACTCAGAGGTAAACCTTAATATCTGGGTGGTTATTGCGAAAAATTACACAAATCTTATGTACACATATCTATCTATAGCGAGGGGACCGATTTGACCAGGTAATTTTATTTTGGGGGCCGATTTGACGGGGGCCTGTTTGGTAAAAGGGCCGATTTGTCTATGATTCGTGCAAACTCTCTGAATATCTCTAGACAGACATTCTGTGTAATTGGATAAAAAAGGATAGCAGGACAAGGACATTTCGTGTTATTGAACATTGAACAGATCACAGGATACAGATAGCTGTGTGTGAGTGAACATTGGACATCACAGGACGGACCATAGGACAGATTACAGGACAGATTGCTGGATAGGGCGGATAAATTTAACTGTTAGTCACAGTGGTCAAGTCAGATAGGTTTCATTATTGTATCAATGTGTGTATGGTTCACTGTAATCATTATTTGTAGTTGTTAAATAAATTTGTTCAGTTAAACTTTCTGTCTTTTCCTGTTGTAACTTAAAGGCAACCGGTAATTGCTACCACGCTTGCCCTTGACCGTAACATACAGTATAATTTTTAAGTGCCAGATATAAAAATATATTTTACAATATACTGTCTTCATACTTTTATTATATTACCTGCTTTACTTGTAGGTGCATTGTATCCGTGATATTGACAAAATGTATTTTGCAGACTTTACATGTTGTTTTACCTTATCATGTTTTACAGTGCACTGATAGACAAAGTCTGATACTATGTTAGTGCATAATGATTTAACTGTTCACTGTAAACTGCCTTTTTATGTTATTTGATCATTTGCCTTCACTTATTGCACACATGTATTATTTGCATACGTACTTTTTAAGCTAATCTAAATAGAAACTATATGGACAATGATTTATATCATTGTGAAACATTATCAAATTTAAATTTAACAGTAAACTCTAGACATCTTATGTTTTGGTGTTATTAAAGAACTGTCTCAATTTTCTTTTGTTTTGCTTTGTTGTTGTCTCAAAAAGTTATCTTGCAATAATCTTTTTAAAAAGATTACTCTTGATGCAGTCTGTACTTCAACAATTTTAAAAACCGAGAAAGGTAAGTATGTTTTATTATGCAATGTAGTTTTCAAATTTACCTTCCAACAAAGACATGTGTAGAAGTTATATTCCAGGCTAACCCAGTGCAAGTCAGCAGATTTCATACTGTATCAAACATTGGGATCTTGAGTTGAGGCAAACATCTCGAGATTGTGCAGAACATCTCGAGTTTGGGCACCCCAAACTTAGGATCAATATGACATAATACTCTACATGCAATATCTGGAATTTTAATTTGGTACAACATCCCATAGAATTTAGATTGAGTTTTCTTTAGTTCTATTAACTGTTGTTTTGGGGGGGAAGCCCACAAACTTCTAAAGTTTTCATTGAAAAGGAGGGTGGATACTGCAGTCAATGCCTTTCATCCTCTGTTCTTTACTCTCTTGTTTGTGTTAGAATAGAATTATTAAAAGTGTAATTGATTTAATGGAGATTAAGCATTATGCAAGTTTTCATTGGATTATATCTCAAGTTAAACCCATGGCTTCTGTTTACTACCACATGATTTGTGATTTTTGTCCTTTAAGGGTACATTAATTTTCTGGGGGCGATTTGACTAGGGTAGTTTTTCCTGGGGGCAGATTGACTAGAGTATATTATTTTGGGGGCTGATTTGACAGGGATAGATTTGGTAAAGGGCCGATTTGACTATGATGCATTATGTTACAATGTGAAGAATGATGTCATTAGTCTGTGTTTGAAACATCATCTGTTCTCATCATCTGTTCACAGAAATTTGAATGGCTGTGTGAGACAGGTTGGTCCATTTCAATCTGTTTATATATTGATTAGCTATAAGTTTTAAAAGTTTATGCAGATGTGCTGGGCTAAATCTGTACATATGACAGGAAAATGCATATTATAGACAATTGAATTAAACAAAAATAATATGTGATTTATTGTCTAAAAGCTTTAATATGCATACCACTAACACTTAAACTAATTGAGCCATTAACGCAAATAGCGATTTATGGATTATATAACTGCAGTCCCCTTTCATAATACACTCTTTTTAAGGTTTTAACATTATCTTATGTGTAAATTTTAGGTATATTTTCTGCCAAAGTAAACACAATCAAATTATAAATCAAGATTATGCATGTTTACATTTCTGTCTGACGATTCTGTTGCAGGACAGTGTGAAAGCTTTCAAAGTTTTAAACTATTCCAAAATTCCTGTTTCATTTCCATTTTCGTTTGCATGAGTGTTTGAAAAAAAAGCCTCCATGAAATCATAAACTAAATCCTTTGCATATTTGTGTTGATGGAACAGCAAAACATAGTGTATAGTCTTTCTACTATGAAGTAAAAATGCATTTATTTGATGCCAAATATTTCATTGATGCCATGTTACGTATGTAGATAATAGTTATTTTTTAATCTTTATAACAACCAAAATAGGTCAGTAATTTAAAAAAAAAATAATCTAAGATAATGTTTATTTATGCTTAAATGAACTAGATAAACTGGCCATTATTTGATATTTGCATAAAGCTTTAAATCTGTCTGCCAATGGATTTGGTGTGTTTTCTTATTAAGTAAATTATAACTAGACCAAGTGGCCTAAATATACACGATTGTAAGGTGTTCATAGAAGGGTGCAAATGGTTGTGGAGTGTCATTTGTTTTATCTGTTGAATTCCCAAACTGTCTGGGCTGATGCATGAAATAAGAGTAGCTGGCGGCTTAGTGCCAGATAGTAATTCTAGGTAGTATTATTAATATGTTAACCCAGAACTGCCATTTCATGTCTTTTGTTATCTGGTTTCTGCAAGTTATTAGCTCAATTACAAAAAAAAATTTAACTTTGTACACTTTTTAAGAGACCAATTTTCAAATTACCGATTGAAAAATTCAAGTTATTAAGGTATATATTTATTCAAGTTATCATGTAAACATTGATGTAAAGTGGTTATGTGTTATCAATTTGTGAACACAATAACTTGTAAAAGTCAGAAACTCATATTCATGTGCTATATAATTGCAGAAGGCTGCACGTGTTGTTGTCTCCTGCTTTTGTCCAAGAAAAGATGATAGCCTGGGTCTCATCTGTGTAAACTGGTACATGACCTGCTGATCGACCTGAAGCTGCGGTGAGGTTCATGAAATTTTGAGGCTGTAACGTGGTATCTGTTGACTTCATACTGATCTCTTTCTGTAAATCCCTCTTCTTGCGAGTATGCTTCCTCCCTCCTTTCATCCTCCTCCTCACTCTATTGCCGTTGCTGTACCTCGACCATCTCTCTGGCCTCCCTCTCCTTCCTTCTCCACTGGATATATGCTGCTGTGTCTTCCAGCTCAAAGACACTCCAGCTCCAGGAACACTATCAGTGGAAACTTCTAGCTTCATCACTCTTCTGCCTTTCTTAGGATCTATTGTCAAATAATAAGCAGCAGCGTTTTTGTAAAGAAACAAAATCATAAAAATCATAAAGTCATCCAACTTCAACTAAAAACAAACTTCTATTCCTGAAACACTTCCAGATGTAATCTGTCAGATGCCAGAATCCAAATGATGCATTGCCAAAGCCCTCAGCAGAAAAGCCGTGGGTCATAAAAATGAAGCTGGGTTGTCTTATACAGTTCCCAGCTTGTCAGTTCTGTATTCTTGGCTTAGCTGTATGTGTTCCCAGCTTGTCCTCCTGAGAAGTTCCCGACTCTACAGTTGAAGACTGCGAGACCAGTCCAAGTCAGGTCCATTATGTTTAAAATAGGCCAGTTTGCTTTCAGGTACGGTTTGTGTTTAAGGACTGACTGGAGATAGAATCCTGGGACTAAACTAGAACAGAACGGCAAATTTTATAAGACGAGACGGTTTATGACCAGATATTGGAAGTGTAACCAACAAGCTTTTAGAGCTCCATGACATGATGGTTTCCAGGTGGGCAGAGCCACAGTCCGGACATACAGTCTTTGAGGGTCTGTGAAATATCAAACTTTTATAGTGCTTAATGTCCATCATTTTAAATACTCTTATTCAACAATTCAACACATTCAGTAAGAGTTAGTCTATTACCTTAGCTGGGTTAGAGTAAATGAATCACACATACAATCCAGGGTATAATCTTGAAATAAATTCAATTTTGGGTTCCAGAATAACATACATGCAAAATGGAACATATACCTCTGTCAAAGCTAGACTAGCACCAAACCATGTCTGGTTTTGTATTGGATAAGAATCAGTTCAGGAGTATTTGTGTATGAAATTCATCACTAATATTTGTTGGTTATGACAACATATGCATTACACTAAAGATATGTAAATGGGCCATTCATTTCTGGGTTAGGTAATTCATTGAAATGTTGCTCATCAATCCAGAAAATAAAATTTCTCAATGATCATAAAAGAACAAAGATTTTATGTAAAGGTCTTTGGATAAATATCAGTAATTTTGTCAAAGCTCAGTTTGCATCGACAAACAGGTAATCCAAGCTCAGACCAATGCATTTTAAACATTTTTTAAACAAAACTAAGTATTAGGATGCTAAATTTTGCAACTCCTATTCGAGTTTTAAAAATCTATTTTATCTTATTTTATTTCTGTCTATATTATGAAATATTTTACAGTATTATTTAATGACATAAGCTACTGTCCTGTTGGTATGAAGTCAGAAAATGATTTGTCCCGATAAGTATGTATTCCATGGTAGTGCAACACGACAAAAAATATAATTGGTCCATATTTTAAATGCAAAGGGCAAATTTTGTATAAAATCAATATTTTTGCAGCATTAAAAGTGGCGAAGCTGATTCAATGATCAACCAAGTTCTCTCACTGCAGTTAAATATATTGATTTTAGTGCCTCACTGTTCATTATCAACAGAATAACAGATCAAGTATAACCTGCTCTGGTGTTCCAATTGTTATCTTAGAAGTTAAATACTTAATGATGGTGCAATAGTTTCAAAGAAGTTGCAGACTATGTGATGTAAAAGGTATTTCAAGGCCACATGAGGGTGTGGAGTAGATCAGTTCTGGAAAAAAATTGCTTCCTACTTTAAAAACTTTTACTCGTCACCACTGCCACATGTGGCAATTTTTAATTGGTCAAGCATTGGTCATTGTGTTTGAAACCCCTTCACTCTGACATTTTGAAGGCGGAGGCACATAGGATCATATCTGTAAAAAGTGGTCATCCTCCCTGTTATTCCATCTCTATCTCTCTTTACCTAGTATTATTTTCTAGTATTTTCAGGTCACAATGGGCAACAATGGTGGAAATGTAGGCCTAAATTTCAGCTGTGCATAGGAGTTACTCCCTTTTGGTGCTTCTCCCTTATAACTCACCTGTTTGTTCCAGGCTTTGTGCTTGTGTGCCAATTGAAGCCTTTTTCCATTTTCCAGTTGAGTCATCTATGTACCATTTGCTTGTTTTTCTTTTATTCACGTCACTTCTGATAATACATTTCAATGTTATTGTTATGCTTTTATGTAAATGTAATTTTATGGTGTATTTTAATTGGTAGTACTTATTTCCAGCACATTAATGCTAATCAAATATGTATTACTGTACACTTCACATTATTTGGGAATTGTGATCCACCAGTCATTTGTTGTAATCATGAGGTGGATCATTGTTAGGTTAGGACTGAATGGCACATTCATCTAGGGACTGTAAATTTACTACGTAGTGAGGGGGATGTCAATGGTTAGATTTTTAATCTTAGCATATCAATGTCTTCATGTTAGTTTTATTGTCATTTACTGTCTTAACTCATTATAACTTGAATTAAACACTGACAATTTTTCCAGTTTAAAGAACAGTAACTATGTGATTTGTCTTACCTTTCTTCAGTTGTTCTTGCAATTATAGGTCCAACTCTGTTTATGCTCATTTCTGAAACAATTCCCAAAGTACTTGTATATTGTTTATGTTTAATGAATTGCAGTTGAAGTACAAATAGCATACATAACTCACTTAAACAAAAAAATAGTACACATACCTCTGCCTTGAATCATTTTTTGATTATTTAGGTGACAAGAAAATGATTTCGATCTAAATCAAATAAAAAAATTTGGGATTTTTATCAAAAATATGTTCGAGTTGCTTAAATTACATGTTAGTTTGGACAAGCACCCCACATCAAAGAGTTCATAATATATTTTCACAACTTTTGGATAAAACACAAACAGAAAAAACACAGACAATTGAAAACAACCAAACATTAAATGTCAAATCAAGTAACTTCATGCTATGATACTATGATTACCTTCATGACTTCAGTAAATGGTTAGAATTAATGTAGTGGGTAACACACTTTCCTTCCTCTCAGTACATAAAATTATTATAGTTTTAGTCATTCAAGAAATCATCAGGAAGTTTTCTTTGATAATATGGTGTATTAGATAGTGGACACTTCTTCTGTCTCTGTGGTGCTGGGTACAATTCCCAACCAGACCAGAAATGGCAAAGATAGTAGTTGGATTTCAGTGCAGAATACTAGTATGCATAACTTTTGCCCTAGCCAGTCATTGGCATATTACATATGGCATATTTATTGCCTGGTATTAACCACTCTCAGATTTGGCAATCTCAATAAAAATGCCCTGTTAACTTGAAGGCAAATCCACACTTTTTTCTGGTATCCCTCTCACTATTGACACAAGATTTGCCTAATAAATTATGTCAAGAGTGGTAACATACTTGACATGCACATACACAAATATGTGATAGGTACCCTGAAGGACTTCAATGTATTGTATGTGTTATTTGTAAATGTGGAAAATATTATTAATGTAATTATCATTGACATTTATCAGCAAGTGTACTACTTTTGACCCATACATGCGGTTATAGCGTTCATTCAATCATCTTGTGTCATTAATGCTTACTGTTTTAATGCTCTCATCTCTGTGGGTTCCGCCAATTAGGCTGTTCCTAAAACTTTTATGGCGGAAAAATATCAGTCACTGTTTATTTAATCGATATTTGTGTTGCACAGGATGAACTTTTCTTAGAATTAATATGTACCTTACTATTGTTATCATTGTGTCCCTCAAGATGTTTTACAATGCACTCTTAAGCAATTTCTAATACTACTATAGTGCATGATGATTTCACTGTTAATTGCTATGATTTTTTGTAATTTGACCATTTGACTCTTTTCCTTCAGTTATAATACATGTATAATTGGAAAACTTCCAATAAGACGTCTATAATACAAATATATCAAAAATAAAGATGACAATACTGTATAAGTTCATACTATGGTTTTAGATTGTTAATGTTCAAGAGTGATATACTTTTTTCATTTTACTGTCCAACATTTTGTTTTAAATATATATATTTAAAAAAATCAACTGTCTGTATGTCTCCTTTGTCGAACAAATATGATGAGTTGTGGATCAGAAAAAATGCTGCATGCTTCAAAGTCTAAGACATCCGTTCAGCTGGCTTAAAAGGTCATAACAGTCAGTATTTAATGGGAATGGATGATAGCAGCAAAAATAGATAGAGAAGGAGCTTGGGGGTCTTTATGTAAATTGGCCCAAACTGCTGAGTAATACCCTAGACCACGAGCCATGACATTTTGTATTGGAAGGTGTTGTTATTGAAGGCTGAAATTTCATCAGATCTCCTGCAAATGGGGAAACCATAGTCAGCAGTTGAAATATTGAGAATTTGAAGACTAATTTTCATAGAATTGTCAATCATCTGTGCAATCATCTGTGCAAATAGTTGAGAATCACTTTTGCAAATAACAGAACAGTATAATGTTGCTTTTGGGAATGTGGGTGGTCCCTGAGAGCCATAACTGGACATAGAAACATGTTCATCACAGCTGAAATTTAAAACACATAGTTATGTTGGAGAGATTTTGTTCATTTCAAGAGTCTGCAAAGATTATAACTGAATTAGTACTTTTATTGCTCTTATTCTTGATCTTAAAGAGGTAGTCCAGTTGCATAATACAGAAAAAAAAGACAGAGATCCACAATGATATAACCAGAGCCATAGAAGAGGTCAGCACCATGCAGAATGAATGGGAAAGAGATCAGAAACTAGGGTCAGTGTGATTGTACTAAGAGAGTGTTTTTCGACTTCTTTCTGAACAAGGAAAAGTGGTTGAACTTAATCATCAGACAGATCATTCCAAATCTTATGAACATCATTAAAAAAGCTTCTGTAACATCCCATCATATATGCAGGCATACATAAGTGTACCACAAACTTTGTTGAAAAATATGAATATGGCCTGACAGTGGGGTAGCAGATGTGCACATGCAAACAAGCTGAATTCTCCCAAGAAAAGTGCCATTACCTGAATATCCAAGCACAGGACAAGGATTGCAACTAGCTACAGGCCACACAATGGGATAATATACATACAAGGTACACATGAGTGCACCATACAGCATATGCAAACCCTGTCACTTTGCAAGCACAATATCTTCCTCACAGTGGGGAACTCAGTACACTAACAAAATCATTATCGCATGGAATCAAGGGGCGCTCAAGGTCGGTAATCCAGGATTGTGGGTGCGATGGAGAGGGAAGGAATACTAAGTTGGGAAGCTAGAACTGACAAAGTGAGTTTTGAAGTGCTTCTTAAAAGATGCAACAGATGGACTATTTCTTACATGGAAAAGGAAAGAGTTCCAAAGGACAGGGGAATAGTGATAATATACATGCAAGGTACACATGAGTGCATCATAGAGCATATACAAACCGTGTTACTTAATGACTAAACCTCTTGTGAATTTCCCTTTAGACATGGGTGGATTTGTAGCCATACTGAGTGCATGTAGAGAATAATGTGCATGCCAATTTTTATTGCTGGGTCTCTGCTACCTCAACATTTTGCTACAAAATTACACATGTAGCTTAAGTGTCTCTTGCCAATTATCCAGGACGTACTTGCACATATGGTTGGATGTATGAAAGGCTTAAAGCTGTGGCCAATGTGCTTAGTAGATGACGTCCTGTCTTATAAATTGATTAGGGTTAAATTTTGTGTTTTTTTTGGGAGGCAACTGGGAAATGGTCATTGTGCCAATGCATGAGTTAATATCAGGAAAGTATGTGTTGCCATATAGTGTCATTGAGTTATTGATTTTTCAGTATACTACAGAACTGGTTAAATTGTATTTATGTTTGTTGTACTCTACTGACTGACTGACTATCCTCTTCGTTCCTTGTGGAACATAAATCAAGGCTTCTCCACTTTGGTCTTGCATTTGCTATCTTTTCTACAGCTCCCCAACCCCTCCATCCCATTTCTTTCCTCTCACACTCTACTGTCCTCCATGCTTCCATTTGTCTACCCCTGCTTCTTTTCCCTTCTGGTGTCCTTGCCAGTGCTGTTCTGATGTTATTGATTCTGTCATTTCTAAGGATGTGACCAATATATTTCCATCTCTTAATTTTAATCTCCTCTTCTAATTTGATGGTCCCTGTTACTTTTTGTAATTTCCTGTTGCTGGTGGTATTTTGGAAAGCTTCATATTTTTTAATTTCGGTGGCATTGATTTTCCAGCATCTGGATCCGTATATAAAACCAGGTTTTACATTGGTGTTATATATTTTTATTTTGGTGTTTCTGCTATAGATGTTGGATATCCAAATTTGTTTTTAGTTGGTTGAATGCTGCTCTGGCTTTTTGTAATTTTTTTTATCTCATTGATTGTTTCTCCTTCTTTACTTACTAATGTCCCTAGGTATGTAAACTTGTCCACATCTTCTATTTCCTCATTCTTTATCTTCAGGGGATCTTTTACCTTGGTAGTTATTCTGATTGCTTTGGTCTTATTTACATTAATTTCTAGTCCAGTTGTCTCTGCTGTTTCACTAGTTCTTTGCAATTTCTCTTTCATGTCACTTTTCCTGCCAGACTGTAGGGCAGTATCCTCAGCAAATTTCAGGTCTTCTAGCTTGCTTGTAAAGTTCCATCTTATTCCTGTGTTTTTATCTTCTACACTTTGTCTCATTATCCTGCCCAGCACTAGTATGAACAGAAAGCCTGACATGCTGCAACCTTGTTTGACACCTGATATAAGTTTTAGATCTCTACTAGAGTGATCTATTTATAAACTGGTGGAAATCCTTAAGTAATAAGGTATGAGTCGACATATTGCAAACATGAAATGTTGTAACATTTAATGAAAAACACACCATAATGTTTCTTAATGAATTCTACATCTGCACATTAGGAAACGAAAGTTACTAGTTAAGTATCTACAACATAAAGAGGTTCAATTGATGAAACAGCCACCCTTTATTGCCAAATCGCAGTAGTTAAACAAAACAAAGTAAAAAGAAGTTATTAAACTTAAGTCAATTTGCAACTACTTTAAAATGTGGATAAAAAAAAACTTTAAGAGACTTCAGCTATATTATTTTGTTCACTGCCAAGATAAGAATTAGAAATATAGATAACCTGTTGATTTTCCTATAATCTACATAAGAAGTTAATTGAGTAACATGTAACAAGCAGATTAATGACTTCAACAACATTAACGTAAGGTTTTATAAAACAAGCCTATTATATCTGACTTTCGACTGTTCAGTACAAAATGGAAATGTATAAATGGAGTTTCTTCTGTTTCGCACTAATACAACATAAATACAAATGGATTCTAATAAGTTGTTGGTCTGAAGGCACAGAAAAACAAACTGGAGATTATTACTGCGGGCACTCAGCACTGACATTTCATTTCTTATGTTAACTGGTTTTTACCAGTTACTAATTCGTAACAGTGACTTTATCCCATTAGAAATTTCTCAGTTGTTGAGGTTTCCCCCACCTTGGTAGTTAGTTTTGCCTCATTTGCATGCACTGTTTATGACATAAGTGGAAACTCTCCTGATCACTTTTGTGAAACACCCAGGGACAATTCATGTTAATTGGGTTCCAGCTGACATTATGCAAATTCAAAGCACCATAAAAACCAATAGAATTTTGAAGTAAATTGTGTAAAACACAAGGCCAAATATAACAAATGGTAAACCATGAACAGATTAATCAAGGCAGACTCTAATAAACATTAGGAATACCCCTGTTCTACTTTTGTAATTGGCATTTTTACCAAATTGGGACCCACCAGATTGATCCCAAGATAAAATACTCCAATCGAATAGGCTCTAAAAATGCCGAAACAACCAGGTGGGGGAAACCTCCAAAGCTGAGAAATGTCTAATTTCAATATCTTGGTAGTTAGTTTACCTCATTTGCATACACTGTTTATCATATAAAGTGGAGATTCTCCTTGCAACTTTTGTGAAAACCCAGGGACAAATTGTGCCACAAAGGTGGGGGGAAACCTCCAAAGCTGAGAAATGTCTATTTTTCCCCACCTTGGTAGTTAGTTTTGCCTCATTTGCATACACTGCTTATATTATAAAGTGGAGATTCCCCTGGTGCTTTTTTGTTTTAAGATAAAATAAAGGTATTTCGTTATTGTCTATGCATAGGTATTATTATTATTATTATTATTAATATAATAGTTCAAACTATCAGCTTACTTGGCAGGGAAATCATCCACAGATGAGAAATGTCAAATAACACTTTTTGAAATTTTTGCACAAAAGATAAAAATAGCATAATTATCTATGATTTGACCACAGTGGAATTTTCTTCCACTGATTGACCATCCTTTTACCAAGCTATGGTTTTTGCCCTATACTAAAGTGATTTCCCCTTTATATTTTATTCCTTCCAGTTCATTTAGTGCTGTAAATATACATTGAATACTGTTCAAAGACTTTCATCTGATATTCTCTGGAAATTGTACCAATTAATGTTTAATAAATGCCCTGGAACCTGATTCAAATACTACCATCTGATAGAAATTTACTCAGTGTGCTTGTTTGTTCGTCATTGTCCATAGTTAGTCTGGTTGTTCAATTTTAAACTTGACTGT
Source organism: Sabellastarte sp. h YS-2021 (assembly GCA_964017235.1). NCBI lineage: Eukaryota > Metazoa > Annelida > Polychaeta > Sabellida > Sabellidae > Sabellastarte > Sabellastarte sp. h YS-2021. The sequence goes on from OZ024933.1 coordinate 111,197,044, forward strand.
AAAGCATCTTTATTTCTGAATGAGATTAAACCTAAAAAAATTTTAAGACCACATTGCTTGAAAACTGTTTTGCATCCCTGTACAGATTATGTGTGTAAAAACACACCTGCCAGGTCCCATCTTCAAACTCCAACTAGAAAGCACATGAAAGCCAGTTAAATCTGACACTTGGAAAAACGAACAGATCCCTCTCTGAAACTGTGCCACATCACACAAGGTTATTGGCCATTCAGATTTGTGTGTGTACAATACAAAATAGTGAAAAGTGAAGTGAAATTACTGTTTTATAAACTGTGTTGGAAACAGTGAGCTTCAGTCAAAAAATAGTGCAAAGATTTTTATATGTAATGGTCTTATAATTAAAAATTAACACTACAACTTGACTGTAACTGGTGTTCTAAATAGTGAATAAGTTTGTAGTTTTTAGTGTAACAATCCAGCTGCTGATACTGTGTCACTTTTAAAATGTACTGATGAGCAAGTGCTTCACCAAGTTCTTGTCCATATTTTCTCAAAGTGTGATAAATTTTTACGGTACCATCAATTATCTCAAAGTGTGATAATTTTTTACGGTACCATCAATTATTAAATCCTTATTTTTATACAGAAGAAGTTAGTCCAAGGTTCAACAGTCATAAGTACATTGTATTAGTTTTTATCATGCGATCAATATTCATTACATGCTCTAGTTGACCATAAAGAAAAGTGACAATTTATAAACCAGCTGGTCAAAACACACTGTAAAAGACTCACTGTATTAGCCTGTCTGAACGTATCAGAATTCAGGCAATAGCATTACAGAATCAGACCTGAATTGCAGAGACATTTTGTAAAATTCTGGTGAAGAGTGTGATCGACCGACAAGATGGGCCGACAGTCCAATGTGCATCTAGAACCAATGGGGTCCTTTTTATCAAAATGTGACATTTCCTACACCTGGGCAGTGTGATGGTCTCCTCAAAAACTAGACCTTGAGTTACTCAGGGATGGTCCTTAAATGTGGAACAGGCCCTTTATGTTCCCTGTTACATGAGTGAGTAAAACGTCTTTTACACCGAAAGTCCATAAATCTAGTAAAATTTTATTTATTAGTAAACCAAATTTTATTATTATTTTAAAATATGGAAAATAAAGTTAAAAGACATGGATTATTAAGAAATAGACATAACTTGGGTAATTTTTGCTAGAAATAAATATCGCTTCCGTAAATTTTTAAGATACATGAGAAGTTAATTGGTCAATTTCTAGCAAGTTGATAAAAGACTCAATAACAGTAATCTAAGGTATCACTTATTTATGGTTTAGCTGACTCAATAAACTAATAATTTCTGATTATCTGCAAAAACATTTAACACTGTCAGTCAATAGGGTTTTTTGTGTGTCTCCTTGTAAGTTATCTAGACAAAAATGTACTTAATATATGTTGTTTTAAAGTGTACATTGCAAAGTGCAAATATACAAATTGAGTTTCCTTTGTCTCCCCACTATATACCACATAAATACAAGAGAATTTAAACAAGTCAACTTGGTGCCTGAAACCAGGGAGTAATACAACAGAGGATTCTTACTAAGGTGGTATGTCTTGGTATACTAGTGAATTTGGTTAATTGGACTATTTGCACTCGTGATGAAAAAATAGAAAAGACAATTCAGATATGTGATCAGTGGTCAGGTAAATTTAATTGTACCAAAGCTCAGTTGCAATCTCTTGTGGAGCCGTATTCACTAAACCTTCTATATTTTAAAGGTCCCTTTATTAAAGGAAGGTGAAAAATCCCCTTTGGTAAGGTCACCTTTAAAATGCTATTCACTTAACCTCCTTTATGGTTTCCTTACCAAAGGAGACCTTAAAAAAAGGGTCCTTTATTAAAGGAGTGTGTTAAGTCATCTGATTGGTTAAAAATGTTTGTTCATAAAGGCTCCTTCATCTTTCCCTTACTTTTGTATTTTCTTTTTTCTATTTATATTATTAGTATAAGATTGGTGTTATGGTGTGTTTTCTATTGCCGTTTAAGATGATATTTCATATTTTAAGAAATAAATATCTAAGTTTTAAAGATTTTTGCATTGCATACTCATAATTTATTGTCCACTGTGTGCAAATACTATTTGACCCATATAGAGGGACATACGGAGGGGGGGGTTATATTTTATTAATATATCATTAGAAAGGTTGTCTTATAGCGCCATTCCCCCAAACCCAAGGACAGAAGATTGGGATTTAAAATTTTTATTCTTTAACATTAAAGCAAGCACAATTAGTACAATTGTTTAAAACACATATATAGGAGTAAATGAACTAAATCATCATATTAGCACTAGTTATGATAAAATGAGTGGGAATTCAAACTTCAGCTACATACATCATTATTGATACTTTAACTTGTTTAACGCTTAGAACAATGCTACTAACAGAAAAGTAAACCATAATGATATTTCAAACTGCACACTCAAGATTAATAAATGTGACTGTTTACAGGCATAATTACGATAACTAACCATAAAGATTTGATTACATTCACTGATCCAAACTTCAGGATAATTTCCCACTGTGAGATTGTGACTACTTTATAAACCTTTGGCCTCTGGGCCAGGGGAGCTCGAACATGAAATGAACGCAATCTGAGGTAAGAGGTCAAAAGGTCAAACCGTCAGATTGAAAGACAGGTAAAGTCAAGAGAGACCTGACTGAAAGGGGGAGACCGTGAACAGGTCCCCCAGTTTTGAAGGTTAATAGACCGAGTCATTGTTCGGGCTCACCTGACCTTGATATGGTGTAACCGTCCAAAGAGCACCAATTTGGAGTTAAATTATAAGAAATAAGCGGTGAAATGGAAATAATGTGACTCCGACTGGGAAAACAAATTATAAAATAGTACGATAAGAATGAAATTAACATAGGTTAGTGGGCTATAATTTGCACAAGGCTAAGTTACCGTACCATGGAATTCACAGAGGCCACATAACAATTGAATACATATCAAAAATTGTTAAGAAAAAAAAAAAACAACAAAAAACACAGCCTTTAGAGGATGGTAGAATGGAACTGGAAATGTTCCAAGTGGCTCCTAGTACTGGGAGGTTCCTCCTATGTGAATGAAAGTTAGGCTCACTCCTGTTGTCCATTAAGGGCATTCCGAGCTAAAAGAATCCAAATCCAAAAGGCTAGGTTCCTGGTGCTGTGGGTATCCATGGAATCCCAGGCTACCATTATGATATGACCTAATATTAGTATGGCTACTTAGACTTAAGGCTTTTGATCGTCGATGCCATGATCTGTCTAGCTCAGCATTTGGAATCCCTAGTTTGGACCGAGCATTACGGCCCGCTAATTATAACAAAAAAGCTCATAGACCATGGCACCTGAGGTGCATGATATTTCACATAATATTATTCATGAGATACGTAAAAGGACACAATAAAATTACTGTACATGTGAGCAATGGAGGCACATTGTGTAATGAATTACTGGCAGACAAAAATATACATGATATACCGTCAAGACACATGGTAAACATCCAGCATTGAGTAGTACTGACAATCTATTTACACGTTTAATATAATACAAATTGATATTGAAAGACGTTGAAATGGCAATAGCAGAACAAGATATTGTGTCCTTTGGTATAGAAGGCTGGTAAGCTGCGTTGTGACTGTCCGACGGCGGCTGTCAACACTTGGCCCCCGACTAGGACGGCAGCTGAACCAGAGCACCTCAAATTTTGTACGATCATGTGTGGCAAGAGTCTGAAACACAACATAATGTATGCAGTATCAAGGGCCTAAACAGATTACACGCCCTATAAAATTTGGGTGGGTTTTACTAGGGGTGGGTGTTTTCAATGTGACCCCACTGCCAGCTGAAGTTTGAATGACAATGTCAGGTGAAGGATTATAAAGCATTCAAGTATGACCAATCAGAGGAGAGGAAAAACTAGGACAAGTGTGCTTGCTAAAGCTTGGAGAGGGTTTGTAGGAATGAACCCGTCCACACCTAGATGTGGACCCGCACATTCCCCCAAACCCAAGGACAGAAGATTGGGATTTAAAATTTTTATTCTTTAACATTAAAGCAAGCACAATTAGTACAATTGTTTAAAACACATATATAGGAGTAAATGAACTAAATCATCATATTAGCACTAGTTATGATAAAATGAGTGGGAATTCAAACTTCAGCTACATACATCATTATTGATACTTTAACTTGTTTAACGCTTAGAACAATGCTACTAACAGAAAAGTAAACCATAATGATATTTCAAACTGCACACTCAAGATTAATAAATGTGACTGTTTACAGGCATAATTACGATAACTAACCATAAAGATTTGATTACATTCACTGATCCAAACTTCAGGATAATTTCCCACTGTGAGATTGTGACTACTTTATAAACCTTTGGCCTCTGGGCCAGGGGAGCTCGAACATGAAATGAACGCAATCTGAGGTAAGAGGTCAAAAGGTCAAACCGTCAGATTGAAAGACAGGTAAAGTCAAGAGAGACCTGACTGAAAGGGGGAGACCGTGAACAGGTCCCCCAGTTTTGAAGGTTAATAGACCGAGTCATTGTTCGGGCTCACCTGACCTTGATATGGTGTAACCGTCCAAAGAGCACCAATTTGGAGTTAAATTATAAGAAATAAGCGGTGAAATGGAAATAATGTGACTCCCAAGGCCAAACTTAAGTGTGTAAGTGTTTACTAAAGGTTTGTGCGACGGGAGAGGAGGATGACGGAAGGGCCCGAAGGTAGGACCAAACAGCGTTGGATTTCCATGTGCCATGGGCCTGGATGTGTTCTAATGGGACCCCATGCTGAAACGCCCAAGAAGAGGCGGCTCTCCTAAAGGCATGAAAGGTCAGTGGTGGTTGTATGTGTAATAACTGAGACACCTTTTTCAAATGCTTACGAGCCACGGAATCGGTCAGGACCATGGGGATACCTTTCTTTGTAATCATGAAAAGGGGATCATTTTCTGAACCCGGAATATGGCAAAGCATGGTTTTCAAGGCTACAATAGGACATATTTGTGAATCACCTAGATATGGAACATTAATGGTTCTGGTCTCTTTTCTATCTTGGATGGTCTTAGACCATTTGATGATAACTGTGGCGCCAAACTGGGTGAAAATGACGTCTCCCCGAGCCATATGTCTAGTAAAATCATATTGTTTGGTAGTATGTGGCAACAAATTGGAAAGACGTAGAAAAGAGAAGAAGACAAAAGAGTACAAAGCTGTAAATGTGATATTATGTTGAAGACCAGCCGATGTGGCCATAACTTGGTGTAGCGTATCAATTGTGAGGCACTGAGCAATTTTTGGAGCAAAAGGCCTGTTGATTTTGATGGATTTTAGGAGAAGAGGGATCCGACGATCCTGAAATGGATGTGTGGGAAGGCCATGTATTATGTGAAACGCCCTTATTGCAGCCAGATTATTTGAGATGTTAGACTCTGACAAACTAGCATTGATCAAGTATTGCATATATGCTAGTAGAACTAAAGGAGTCACCTGATGCAACGACAACCCAGCAGCCACCTGGAATGCTAGAAAGTCTTTCCACATTCGGGTGTACTGTGTGAGAGTGGCGGGACGAAACCCATTCTTTAAGCTCACAGACGCCAGGGACGCCAGCTGGGCCGCCGCTGCAGGTAAGCCTGAAAAATAGTATATTATATGGTATAATTCAATAATGTTAGATCGATATGGGAATCCACCCAAACATGATCAGGGCAAAGACTTTGGAGTTTAGACCAATCGTGGTGACTATTTCCCCATCTGGACAGCAAATCAGCAATGGTATTCTGGACACCTGCAATGTGGGAAAATGTAAAATGAATGTTGTATAATGCTGACAAGAGCCATATGTTGCGCGCACAGATGGCCAGCGTCTCGTCTCTGGTCCTGCCTGAGGTTAGGACTTCTACAACTGCAAGGTTATCACAAAATATTTGTATTTTCTTATTTTCCCATTGAGAAGCCCAGATTTTACATGCAACCAGTATGTTCAATATCTCGAGATGGACAATACTATAGTCGCGAAACCCCTTTGGAATGGGGAGTGCATAGACAAAGGAGCCATAAACTCCACCTAGGCCTGTAAGGGAGGCATCCAGATAAACCTGGGCATCTTGTTCAGTGATCTTGTAATATGTAATGCCATTGTAAGTATCCAGAAAGGTTAAAAACCAGTTTAGGTCAGCAAAAAATTGTTGGTGGAGTAGTATTTTACGATGATTGACATTTTGTCTTAGCAGTGCCAACATGCGATTAAGAAAATAACGGGCAGGTTTAATGCACTTGGTGATATATAGCAAGGAACCTAGTAGTGACTGTAGGTCGCGTTTGCTACAGTACGTCTTACTTAACCAAGAAAAACAGATATCTTTTATCTGCTGAAGCTTGTCTTTAGGGATGGAAATCGTCTGAGTGACCGTATCCACCAGTATTCCTAAGCACACGACCTGCGTTGCAGGAGCGATCAACTTACTAGGACTGACTTCCAAGCCGAGGTCTTGCAATAAGTGTTGGAGGAACGTAAAAGACTGATGAATTTCATGGGGCAATCCCACATAGATCAGATCATCAATATAGTTGAAAATGGTGTGAAAACCATAGTTTTTCATGATGTAACGTATAGCGTCTGAGCAACGTTGAAAAAATACAGAACCGTGCCTGTACCCAAAAGCAAGAGACCCATCGAAATAATAGTCATTGTGATGAAAACCTAGGAGATCTAGATCGCCTGGGTCTATTCTGATATGGCGGAAGGCCCTACTGATGTCAATTTTGTAAAGGAGGGCATCGGGGCCTAAGTCACGAATTGCTTGTATGATATGGTCTATTGAGGGATAGTGTAGTGTGAAATATGTATCAAGATAACTATTTTTAGACACTCCATGGTTAACAGAAAACCCCTTTGGCCAACTCAGGTCCATGATGGTACGTTTTTTGTTGGAATTTGGCTTATCCCTTACCATTAGAGGGGAGACATGCATGGGAAAAGGTTTTTCATGATATGGTCCATGTATTGCACCGTATGACAGTTCCTCCAAGATATATTGTTCAACATGTGATGTGTTTTGGAGTGCCGACATATGGTTTGTATCTGAGGGATGGAGGATGCCATCTCGACAGAAATCTAACGGAAAGCCGTATTCGATTAAGTCTGGCAGTTGCTTATCCCAGAATCGGTGTAAGTGATAACGCCACCTTTGGGGCTTAAGCTGAGAAGCAATAGGAATTCTGGCCCCTAAGAAATTGGGAATGCCAGTTTGTCGAACAATCTTATGGGCCGTAATGATGTCGGGAGGTCGATCATAGTCAATAGGATCGCCATGATATACTTTGAGGGGCGTAAGCGGGATGAAGCCAAAGTCTTCACCATTTTGTTGCACACAGTTATTGTATTCCATACATTTATGCCTGTTGGCAAACACATGATCTGGTATACGCTGGGTCGAAATATCGAGGCTATTGGGGTCATGAGTTGCGTAGCAACTGTTAACATTAGTTTGTTTTGCTATGCCATTGTTAACGTGTGATGGTAAATCGTCTTGTGCAGGAAATGGATTGTCACGCCTGTCCAAAGTGACATCCATTCCCTCGGGAGTTAACCCAGTTTTGTTTTTACTGGCCAATAAGGGCATGGAGGCAGTGGTCAGGTGATGAACAACCTGAGATTGCTCAATCGGTGGATTTGTTTGCAGAGAATTTGGCGACCTGACTTTCTGTGCCCGGTCAGTAATCTTATCTCTCTTTCGTTGGGAATTAAAATTACATGCACTTTGCCCTATGCTATCTGTGTGCACACTATCCCCAGCTGTATCCGAATCTTTATTCAAGTTCTGTAGTATTTGGAAACGGTTAGAGGTGGGGATGTGATTATGTGCATCGCGTTCTACCTTGCCGGATTTTTTTGTATTCCTGAGAAAAGGTAATCTTTTGTTACCATCAAATTGTGTATTTGCGGGGGCATAATTGTGAACCTCTTTCTGGAATTGATCCCGAGAAGCCTTGACATTGTTGATACTTGTTTCTTGGGGTAGTGTTTTCGAAAGCTGTTTGTCAAGGCTAGTACTTTGCTTCTTTACGACATCTGCATATGATAAACGTGGGGAATTTTCCCGAAGAGCCCTCTGCATGTGATACCATTGCAGGGCTGTTTGTTTGTTTGTCTCAACTTCTAGTATTCGGGGGGCAAGGTGAACATTGTTGGTCTGAACGACTCGTGTGCCAAAATGACGGGTATGGGTACCAAGACTCATACCCGGAGTTATTCGTTTTTTGTCTGTTTTTTCTGTTTATTGCGGCATTGAGATTCAGGATGAGTAAATGTTTTACCAGACGTGGCAAAGCAATGAGTGCAGATATGCTTGTACAGGGTTCCCCGGGTATCATGGGATTTGAGGTGGGCACAGGAACCCTGGTTGTAATACTGGCACGGCATGCTTTTGGTGGCTTTAGTCGTTTGCTTTTTAGCACCTATGTGTTGGGAGGATGTACTAACCGGAGAAACATGCCTTTGAGCGTTTGCTCTTCTAACTCGGTCGATTTTTTCGACCTGTGCATAATCTTTGATTTCGCCTTGTTCCATCCGGCATAAAAGAACGGCGTGACTGGCCTTTGCCGCCTCCCAGCTGAAATCATTTGCATCATCAAAAAGTGCTATCAGATAATCTAACATAGAATTTTGAATGTCCCTGTTCTGTTCATCACGCATTATGCGGCAAAAGCCAGTGACCCATTGAATGACAGATAGCTGGTCATATGATACACGCTCTTTCTGTGAGCCGGACAAGACATATTCATGTGGCCATTTAACTTTGTTTGGCACAAGGACTTCTACGGGGCCGCCGCGTAACGATTTTTGTTTGTGCGTACCTGATTTTTCTGCCTCAGCTAACTCTTTGAGTCGTTTTTCAACTTGGGCTTGGATCAAGAGATCTTGTCTAATAGTGTGTAACTGTGGAATTTGGTCCACACTCTGTGGCAAGATTTGATGCTGAGTAGAATTTGGTGTAGCGGAGGTTTCCCCTTGTTTTGCACTGATACTTTTGGACTTGTCATTACTCGGATGTTTATTTTTGCTGGTCTTAACTTTTTTAGGATCATTTGTTTTTTTACAGCGAGTCTGTTCTATTTTATCAAGTCTTTGACTGATTGTCTGTAATTGACTCAATATCTGGGAATTAATCAGTTGTTGGACTGCTGAATTGTCTGGAGCACTCTCACTAACATTATCGGATCTTTCAGACTCCTGTCCCCCTGTTTGTTCCCCATCAGAAGTCCCCACAACATCACTACAATTTAAATCTGACTCCGAGGAACTATCAGATTCCTCATTGTGTGGTTGAGTATTTGTTTTGAGAAGTTGTGACAGGAAATCAGAATCATTATTCAACTGTAGTTGAATGGGAACTTGGATTTGATCTGCTTTGTTAGACCGCAAATTGTAAGTGCTCTCCGACATGTTTAAAATCTACATACATAAATAGCCAAGTAACCTAAGCAGAACTCACTATATACTACTGGACTCTATAATACAATCACCTTGAAAAGACAAGATTTAACAAGTGTTTTGTGATCAAAAGAATGTCAGACCATATAGCATAATTATAAATTACATATATGCACTAACGGTACAACATAGAATAATATCTATATGCGGTAACGGTAAATCAATACATATAGAAAACAACGGCAACTTCTATGTGCGTTAACGGCACCACATTACATATAGAATCTGACAAAAAGATATGTGTATTAACGGTACATCAATATATAGTTAATATAAAACACTAAAACATATAAAAGAGCATAATAAAATGAAAATATAAAATGAAATTATAAAACCAAAGTCCAGTTTGACTAGAAGACAAGATGTCTGCTGTTTTCAATGTGACCCCACTGCCAGCTGAAGTTTGAATGACAATGTCAGGTGAAGGATTATAAAGCATTCAAGTATGACCAATCAGAGGAGAGGAAAAACTAGGACAAGTGTGCTTGCTAAAGCTTGGAGAGGGTTTGTAGGAATGAACCCGTCCACACCTAGATGTGGACCCGCATTATGCTCATGTTTGTTACATTAAAATTCATGCAGAAATGACAGATATTGCAGGTTAAAGATTGCAGTTTCTATATTCACTGGTGTCCATGCTTTTGACATGCTTTTTCACATCCTCTCATTAAATATTCATATTATTTAATCTATAAATAGTACAAAATGGTAGATAATAAAAGTAAAACATCCTTCATCAGACATATACAGAAAAAAATATCACTCATGAAGATAAACAATATAATACTCGTGCTACGCAGTGGTATAATAATAATATCTTCATTCATGATATATTTTTTTTGTATATGTCATACGGGAAGTTTTGCTATTGTGGTAATAGCCAGTTTTCACACAGATATTGTGACACACACATCAAATACATTTTTATTGGGTTTGACTACATATCAACTGAATATCCCAAAAATTTCAAAGAAAGGTGTATGGTGATATAAATGACGTAGTATGGACAAAAAAAAGGTGCAAATGTCATAACATTTCACCAATTACCTCAATTTTTACTTAACAAGTCAAACCACCAAAACTCCCCCTTTTCATAAAGGTGGTCACACACTTACCTTGAAAATTAAGGGAAAAAAACAAGGATTCCTCAGTAAAGGAAGGTTAGTGAATATCAAAATTCAAGATTCCCCTGAAAGTTAAGAATATCCTAGATTTTTAAGGTTTCCTTGAAATTCAAGGAAACAAAGTTAGGCTTAATTAACTTTACAAGTGCTTTTTTGAGGATTTAGGTGTTTTCTACTTTTTACTAGGCAATTCAATGGTGCTGTTTTATGATAAGTCGGGAAAGTACACTTTGACGCTTCATTCACAGGGCTAGGGGTTTATTATGGTGACCAGGTTTACACCTTGCCCACCCGCCAAAATTAAAAAATATATATAGTATTGTGTATCCATACATGTTAAATATAGTAATAGCCTTGACACTATAGGCAGATAAATAGGGAAATGGAAATGTTCAGATAAAATGTTACAATAAAGCTGTAGTAGATTTTTTGTCATTGGACAACACCAGCGATCTTATCATAGCCAACTGGGTAAGGCATGTTTGCTTCCATTTATAACATTAATTTGTCTTTTTTCATGTTCTAGGTAGATCCAACCTAGCTACAGACTTTTTATTAAGATGAACGTTTGACCAATCCACCTCCAATAGGCTATATTAATTTATTCTAAATCCCTGTAATCACTGTAATCACACTCATATTGAAATGACTTTGTTGAATCATGATTTGTACATTTTTCACCTATAGCCCAGCTGTCCACCAGGGATCAGGATAATATTTTTGGACTTTCCGTGAGTAACACTGTCCCTAGCTGCCCTGCTGTTGGCTGGGCTGTCTGTTTTTAAGGTGAATACAAACATTTTACTAATCATGGAATATCTACTTAGAAACAAATGCTCAGTTGCAGGTATTATTAATTACATGGCAGCTGGAGGAGTTGTGTCCAATGTTTATTTTCTGGCAACTGGTTCTATAGAGCTGGACAGACTCAGTGGAAAATACAATCATTAATGATCACTCAACCTCTTCTAAAAATGTCAGCCTATAATATCTAAAAAAATGTTACTTGAAATTGTGCACGCCTGTGTTTTGTATGAATTTTTAATAGTTTTTAAGCCGTTTAACCGTTCGGTCTAGAGGGTAGCATGGAGGTGCTACCTTATTCAGTGTTAAGAGGAAATCTATTCCAGTCATCTAGGTCAGCACTTGTCATTGCCTGACCCCTCTGGCTACCCCTGTATTGCTGCCAAACTGAGGCATCCATCATTAATATTTTGTTTGTCAAACAGGCAATTTGCCGTTTATATAATATTTGGTTTTCTGTTGGTTGGATAAACACTAGATGAATATCTGACAGAAATATTTGGACACAGCAATATTTAACATGTCATTTGATTCCCTACAGTGATCATGAGTGAATCTTCTGATGACGTCATTTCTTCATGTGTAACACAAGTTCCTTGGAAGGGAGGCAAGTGCTGCTCTGGATACAGGGTTGCCTGGAAGGGATGAGTTTATTTTCTATTAGTATTTTATTATTTTAAATCGTTTTTACTCTATTTTAACATTATTATTTTAGGCACAAAATTCCTGTCTTACATAAGAGCCCACATTAGAAAATATCTATGGGTCGGGTTCCAATTTTTACAAACAAAATCTGTCCAATGTGTGCAGGTCAGGGCAAGGAATGTGGACACCCAGCCACATGTTGTGTCCAAACAAAATTATTAGGGCACTGCAGCGTCAAAATGCCGAGGTCATATCCAACAAAATGAAGGTCATTTGGGACAGGTCAAAAAGTTTTTTTGTGAAATGTGTAAATCCAGAACTGTGTACAATTCCATGTGGAAGTGTCATATAAGTACAAACTGGAGAGCAGATTGGGCCTGGTTTTGTAAAAAACATAAGCACAAGTGTTCAATAGCAATCTTACAGGTAGGGATAACAAGCATAGTCAGAACCAAGGCTAGTTTAGTCTACACCCAAGGTGAACTAAAATATGATCAGGTTGCTCACAAAGCTGAGACTGCAAGATTTCCACAACATTGTGACAAAGGTTTAAAATCCAGTCATGGTCCTAGAAAAAATATAGCAGATAAAAAATTTTCACTAAATATAATCTACAACAGGTACTTAGTAGTAATACCAGCTGACTAATTCAGTTATGTAACAGCTTTCAAGTGTTAGAAATACTTCTACTGAAGAGTTTGAGGATCATAAAAAATAAATGCTAATGCTCCAGTTTTATACCTGCTTCGTGTAATTTGGTTCAGTAAACAATGACTCAAGCAATAACCACTGTGAGCCCAAATGCCAATTAACCCCTAATACAAAAGATCTCTCCATGAGGAAACTTCAAAGAACATGACACCAGATACCAATCTAAACCAATTGCTAATGTAAAAAAGGTGGGGTCATAAACTGTAACATTATGGCCAACAACAGTGTTAATGCAGAGGTCTCAATCGCAACAGTAAGTGGCAATGGCCATCAGAAATCAAATACAATTAATATGTCATTCTTCCAAGATGATAAATACTGTTTAGCCACAGTTTCTGGATAAAACACATCCATAACATGCCATTTTTACACAATAAAGCTATGAAACAAACCTGGCTGTAGCAAGCAAAAGACAATGTAATTTTTAAAAATTGGCAGGTTTAAAATCAAGACAAATTTGGCTTTACTCCACTGGATGAGTTAAAGCTACCTTATGTCAATTTGGCACGTGCCATCTCACATTCCTCTCTTGGTATTCACTTAATACACAGAAACTCACAGGTCACCAATTTTCTGGATGCCAACAAAATTTCATCATGTCCCCCTGTTAAACAAATTGCAACAGCTGATGTCATTTTTGGCCCACCTGGTCTTCATGTTATTCTGAAATGGTCCAAGACCATGCAAACCAAAGATACAGTAGAAATTATTAAATTGCCTGTACTACATGACTCCATACTATGTCCGGTGAAAGCCACACAACACCGTCTCAGAACAACTCCAGGTCACTCAGATTCTCCCTTATTCCAGCTCAGGTCACATGCCTTATTGTTGCCTCTTGTACCTTAACATGGTATTGGGCAGTTCAGGATACACCATTGTCACTGGGAAAGGCTTGGTAGCAATTACCAGTTGCTTTTAAGTTGCAATATGAAAAGTCAAAACGGTTTACTTAGGAAATTGATTGAGCATTTAAAAGAATGATTAGAGTCATCTGAGATACTTAATAGTTTCTAAAATGTTGAAACCAATAATGAAACCAGTCTGACCTGACTACAGTCCTATCCAAGTAATTAACATTAAAGTTTGTCCACTGTATCCAACAAATAGTCGTTTGGTCTGTTCAGTGTCGAATAACACACAGTATCGGTATACTGTAATCTGTTCAGCGTCCAATAATACAAATATCTGTATACTGTGACCCTTTCAGGGTCCACTAACTGACAGTGTCTGCACAATTATTCTGTCCACTCCAGATCGTGACCAATATCCAAAATCCACACTCTGGTAGGTCCATAAACAAGATTAAGTTCATTCCAATAAAACATCACCACAAAGAAACACTGAGGACATTATAGAAGCTAAGGGGGTTTTCCCGAATCTGTAAATAGATACTTATAGGGGCAACACACAACACTTTCCTCAGATTAAATCATCCATTGGTACAGTGCCCATTTGTGTAACACGTCCCCCATAAAGAAAATAAAGAAAAATTTTGAAAGCCAATGGGATATAAAATTTTACAAACCTTTTTTCAGCAAATATATGTATACAGGTGATGACTTTTCACAAAGCATATTTATCTAAATACAAAAATAACATTCAAAGTATGTGTAATTTTCACAAACTTACAAACCCCAAGTATTGTAACTCCAAATTGTACTTTAAACAAAGTTTCTGGATAAAATACATCCATAACATGCCATATTTTACCTTTGACAAGTCTTATATATGCACAGAATTCTTGCCATTAACATTGTTACAATCAGTACCCATAATAAGCTATGGTATACCTCTTTCGAAGCATGGGTGTACTATGTTCACTTCACACACTTGGCTTAACTTTCTTCTGCCAGGATTTTCAAGAACACAATTGAGAATTCCTATTGCAGGTATGACACATGGTATCTGGCCTGGGGTGTACTCCTTTGGGGAGGTTATGACATTGAAACCTTGCCTCCTGGATTGAAAACACAGTTTTGTGATTTCCTATCATAAAGCAGTTTCATTTTTGAAAATTTGAGAATTTTTAAAACTTTGCTATGCCAGCGCACAAGCTACTTCTAAACTTCGAGACATAATCTAACAGGTTTAAGCTCTCAGTGCTCCCAGATAATCAATTTTCTTTCAACGACTTGAGAAGATCACGGAATGAATGACCAAAAACCAACTCAAAGAGACTAAAACATAAAGGGATTAAAACACTCTAGCACTGATTCCCGAACTGCAAACAACAATAAGTTTTTGTCTTCATTCTAGTCCCTTTCATTGTTTAAACAGTATGTCCTAGTCACATTTTTGAAGGTTGACTGGAACCTTTCAATTACACCATGTGCCTCTGCATCATAAGATTTGATCTGTTTGGCATCAAGCTAAAATACAACTTGTTGAAATAGTCCTGACATAAAATTTGACCCTTTTCCTGACCGAATCTCTTTTGGAAAACCAACTAAAGTAATAAAGTTGACCAGAGCTTTTGAGATTTTTGGTGCTGTTATGTTGGTCATTTGGTTCTGGAAATCTGGTCAAGGCTCACATAAGAGTTAAGAGATATTGGTTTCTAAATTTTGTTTTTTTTTTTGGCAAAGGCCAACACAACCAAAATGAGCAGCTACAGCTGTTCAAGAAAGCCGCTAGAATCAACTGTCCCCTTAACCCCTAAAACACATTTTTTGTTAACACTGGCAAACGTCTGTCCATAGTTAACCTTTGTGACCAGTTGCAATTTCTACTTGACTTCAAAGCTTTATTTTTATTATTATACTTCTTTTTTTTCTTAGATTGTCAAATATTCTGTCCCATTTGATCATACTAGACAGTTAGCGTAAGGGGACTTAATCGTAACTCAAGAAACTGCCATTTTAATAATCAAATGGTCTACGACTGCACATGAAGGAAATAAAGTAATCACTATTACTTTGACTTGTCTAGGTCCTCTAGCCTATATCCTTCAGCAGCTTCTGCCAATGATCCACTGTTTCGCATATGGAGTGGTTCCTGTTACCAATTCAGCTTCCAAAGAGCAGTAGAACAATATTTACTCTTCTTCACTTTGACCCCTATCTCTCCTTTCATGATATTTCATTGTTACTATAAAACATTTTCGTAGAATTAAATGATTTCATCCCATCTGCTGTCTCTTATTTTTTTCATGTGTGAGGTACCCTGGGAATGCATTCTTCTCTTTTCTTAGAATCTCTCATCTTGTTCCTCATTATTTTTTGCTTGTTTTAATATTTCTATACATTTACTTAGGGGGATTGTATCTTCACAGTTAAAATATTTATAATACATGGGCACATCTTAAGCATTTTTGTAATTCTACTGTTTGGCATCTTATCATGACATAAACCCCATGTTGGTACAAACTAGAAGATAAAATATTTAATAACAGTTGTTTTAGGCATTTATTCAAACCAAACAATTACGCACCTCAGCAAACCAAAGAAGATGAAGTAATGACAGAGATAATGTAAATATCTTCTAGAATTTCCAGATACAAATTGTACCAAAGTTGAGATGCAGATGTCTAGCAAAAATTATATTATCGCCCATTGAAAAGTTTTTTACTTTGATTTTCTGGTAGTAAAAAAAAAACAGTTTATAACTTTCACTTGTGTCAATGCATGCTTTAACCAAGAGAAATCTTATGTAGGTGTTATGAACTTAGAAACAACAACTTCATAACTCATTCTGAGAAGTTAATAACTTGTAGATACCATTTAGGTGATTTTTGGTAGCTTACAAGTTCCAACAGTTCTACTTACTAATTTGTACAAATTATTTACTAAACGATACATACAAGTGATACCACAGTTAGTAACTCATCCATACTAGTTATTACCTTCCACATACCAGTTACTAGGGCCACGGTGATGCAGTGGTAACACACACACTTCGCACCTCTGATATCATTGGGTCAAACCCCAGACCTTATGTGGGAAAGTTGGTAGTTGCTTACTGGTGGTCAGCAGTTTACAGTACAGAACCTTGAACTACTATATATGTACTGGTTTCCTCTACCCACAAATCTATCCATCATCATATCAACTGTATGGGAGCTGGACAAATCAGCCCTTGACAACTCAGCCCCCTGGTATAAAATAACAAAATGTAATGCAATAGGAACACTTTTATAGTGCTTAATCCCCCTTGTACAACAGACTCTAACGCTGACAATAATTTATGCACAATAAATAAAGTAAGCATTTATCAGGTTATTAATGACAAATAATTCTTTGGGGATAATTCTTTGTTGCCAAGTTATGTTCCTTTCATAAGCGCGACAGCTTCTAAAGTGATAATTAAAGTGTAATTAACCCCTAACAAAGGCACTCGCAGGTACACAGTGGCTCGCATGGCCAATTAAAATTGGGTCCAGTCACGTGTGGCAGACCATTATGTGACCATTCTTGGGAGTTTGCGTTTGGGTAATATTAGTTAAGTGAGAGCTTGGCCTATACTGGTACAGTTGGGATGAGTCATATAGCATATTAAATCCTCTAGTAAATGGAGTATAAATAGACAATACAAAATAAAAGGTATGAAGAGGCCCACAGATGTCAATACGATAGATTTACGCTCGTAAGATTCTAATTCTAATTTGACTTTTATAGCGCTTAATCTGCACTGAGTAGTGGACTCTAAGGCGCAACAAGACCATAGCAATAGGCAAATTCGAAGTCCAGGGACAAAAAACAGGTCGGCACCACAGAGAAGCCATACGAAAAGTGAGCTAAGGAGGATAAGCCTTTGCGTAGAGATAGGTTTTGAGCTTCTTTCTAAAAGAGGCCATAGTGGGTGATGCACGGATGTCTTCAGGGAGTGAATTCCAAACAGTGGGGGCATCAAAGGCAAAACTGAAGCCAAACTGCTTAGTGGACTTGTGAATTGTGGGTTGAAATTTCGCTCGTAAGCTCATAATTTTAATCTGTGTACTTACCTCTACAAATTTTATGATCAAAAATTAGAGATAGAGAGGTGATTTTTATTGACTATCATTTTACTATTATTTGAGCAATGCTGTATAACCAGTAAATTACCTGCAATTCCTTGGTCCAATGAAAAAGTAGCTTAATAATTTTCTCCTCAAGGCTTCACAGTCATTCTGGAAATATATATGTATAAATAATGACATATTAAAATGAGAGTACTCTAGAAATTAAGTCTTTAAATCAGCTATACTCCTAGAACCAGTTTCAAAAAAGATCTTACACTCAGCCCAATTGTTTTTCTGTGCCTGGGAAAGAAATCAAAGACTTTGGACTTAGCTAGGTTTTGGGTTTAAGTGGTGTTTTACTATTGAGGACTTTGCTAAGGCCAATCTTGGACTGATTTATTAAATAACCCTATTTGTTTTCTGTGTCATGTGACCCTTTATTTCTACTTAAAACATAGTACTGGCGACATGTGTCCTTAGTTTGGCATATTTTATCTTTCAGCTAATTTGCAATGGAAACTTTTGTACCTACATAAAACTTTCAAAGACTACTTTAGGGAGATGCTCTGTATATTTATGCATTTTGCTCAGCCATATGAAAATTTAAAGCTGAGAGAAACTGATGGTAATCAAATTTAAGTTTTTGTTGACAAAACTTAAACCCATTCTCACATTGAAGCTGAAGACCTACCTAAAGCTTATACTTGGCTGCTTTGTGATATCTGCTAAATCTACAACCATAGATCTAGCCTATGTTTTACACAAAAGACTGAACTATAAGTCTAAGTGTGGGCCAATTCTTATTGTGAAATCCACCTTGCATACATGTAGCAGCCAAAGTTTTCTTTGGTAATGTGTGGCATATCAGTGTGACAGTTTCATTGCCTGACTAGGTACAACAAAACCAGTCACTGAATATATAATCATCATTTGTTTCTATGCATTTTATTTAAAAGGTACAGAATAAAATTCCCTCAAGCACTCCTACTTCATCTTTTCAGTCTAAAGCAACCTAGCTCAATGGCACAGACATTGAAACGTTTTATGTAGTATATTTCCAACTAACCTTCCAACAAGCCCTTTCACATATAGTGTAGCCATCCTAGTACCTAGTATACATATAGTACAATCATGATGCTCACCTCATAAATTAGGGAAAGTCATAACATGATACACATATGTTGGAGTCAAACTTAAAGTGCCAGATATAAACTTATAAATTTACAATATACTGTCTTTATACTTTAAATTATAATACCTTCTTTAGTTGGATGTGCATTGTATCTGTGATAATGTCAAAATGTACTATTATAGATTTTACATGCTGTTACACCTTATCATATTTTACAATGCACTCTTAAGCAAAGTCTGATACTACATTAGTGCATAATGATTTAACTGTTACCTGTAATCTGCTTCTTGTGTTATTTGATCATTTACCTTCATTTATTATACTTTTGTATTATTTGCATACATACCGTTTTAGATAATTTAAATAGAAACATTATGGACAATGACTACATCATTGTGAAACATTAACAATTTAAATTTTCTTTAATTTTGCTTTGCTGTTGTCTCAAAAAGTTATCTTGCAATGGCCTTTTTTAAAGATTGGGGGGTAGCATCAAGGTGCTACCTTAATCAGTGCTAGTTTGGAAAAGTTTCTCTGGTCATCTAGGTCGATATCAATTATTGGCTGACCCCTCTGATGACCCTAGCAATTGCTGCCAAAAGCTATCCACCATCATTAAATAATTTGATTTCAATCAGGCAACTTGCCTTCTTTTAAACTTAACATTTAGAATTTTTATTATTTTTGTTTTCCTCCCTCCCACCCTTCTCATCTCACTCATGGCATCGTCCGGGAGCAAGTGTCAGGACGAGGGTATCCTCAGAACCTAACTTAACACCCCCTTTGGCGCAGGGGGGGGGCCCTGTTGTGCATCAAAGCTTGTTAACAATGGCGTTCACAGGGGGGCTCTCCTTGCTAGCTATCAGGGTATCATCCTCCTAGTCTCCACCCTTTGCTGCGGTAGCAGCGGGCCCTCGGGCCCAATCCTATATCTCAAACTTCATCTTTCATTACTCTAGGGTGATACCAAACCAGTAAATCTCTTGTAAAACATTCTGACCAGAGAGCTATTTTCAAAACTTAAGTTTATCTATAACAATATTAGATTGTAGGATGTTATGTATTGTAATTGGTATATGCAAAACACTAATACAAGTTTCTAGTTTCAGGCTGTCTCGTTTTGAGAAGGGCTGATATGTTGATATGACTTCTGCATTACAAATAGTGGGAGTACTTGGCATTTACCAGTACTCGGAGTAACATAAATATGTGATTATGGAGATGCTACATGATTATGGAGATGCCTCTAGCAGCCAGGAACTACCATGGATGCAGATGGAGGTCACTGGATACGCAGCTTAAATTTTCGATTTTATGCATTGTATTTGTATGGGAATATATGCTGCATCATAGTCAGCACCCATACCATTGTATAAGGGACTGAATGTCAGTCCACCTAAGGTTTGAGCTAGGCAACACACGGGACAGTGATGTCAGACGGGACTGTGCTTATATGAGAATAGTCATTGAGTGAGGGGTGGGGCTATTATCTTTACATTTTATACATGTATTTTATTCATAATTTTAATTTGTTGTTGGGGTCACCTCCCCTTTGTTTACGTCATATAAACACGCTTAAATACACCTTCATAAGATTGCATTAACTTAAGGTCACCTTAACACATTTCTGGCCTTAGGCTGAAATTGAGCCTAGGCCTACAAGATCCTAAAAGAATCTCTCACATCGGAAAGTTGTCATTCAGGGCTGAAACACAGCCCCACTTTAAGTTCATGTCTTATCTTTTCTTCCAACCAACAAAGACTGGCCTCATCTTACACTGTAAGTAAGTAAATTCAATGCCACAGGCCAGTTTATTTAAACTCTAGATTCACTTTCCACTCTTTAAAGACTGGCTCTAATTTTCACTTTAAGTAGGCCCACGGCATAACATAAGGCCAGTCTTAAATTGTGGGCTAAAAGCAACCCACTCTTTATCATTCCAATGTTTGCTTAACCTCAAGTTAAGGTCACCTTAGGACCAAATGTTTGCATGTGAGGTGACCCCAAAGTATTAATGTGTACATATATTTAGAATAAATGTAGTATATATTCCCAACTTGGGCTGTTTCAATGTTCACACAAGGTCAAACTCAAACCAGGGCACTGTGCTCTTGATGCAGTCTTTTATTCAACAATAAAAATGAGAATTTCAGGTATGTTTTATTATGCAATATAGTCTTCAAACAACCTTCCAAAAAGACATATAATAAAGTCATATCCCAGGCTAACCCAGTGCAAGTCTGCTAGAACAACAGACAAAAATGTTTGAACACAATAAAGAGTTGTAATTTTGATCGACAAGCTAACTAAGTTCCCCCACTTTTGTAGCATAGAACAATAGAACAATCATTTGTTCTCAGAATTAAGGTAAAAATTAACATTTCAACATGAATAATGGCCGTGTTATGCAAGTCATTCCCTTTCAGTTTGTTAAGTGTATTAATTAGCTATTAGTTTTTTTTATAACTAAAATGTATGTATGGCAGGAAATTGTATATTGTAGATAGAAGGATATTACTGCAATTGAACTAAACTGAAATACTATGAGATTTGTTTTGTAAAAGCTTTAATATGCATACTGCTAGCTATTAAACCAATTGACTATCCCAATGTAGCTTACGAGTGTTTGTAAGTATATTTTTATATCAAATAATTCAATTTTCAGACAGAGAGAGTGACTTTGTTTAATGATACACATTGGTATCACCAGCACCTTGAACAGTACATGTTCCTACTGGGGTCAGTCATGACCATTACACTAAAATGTGTCAAAGTTGCTGAATATCATTGACAAATAAAAACATCATCAATTGTCATTTAGATACCAAATGTGTACATGAAGCCATTAATGGGGTGTTCAACTGGAGCCAACCCTGGCCAACCTTAGCCGATTTTAGTGGTCAGAAGCTTTTGTTGATATATTTAGAAATGGTCAATTATAGGTTTCCGGCCTAATGCTAAGGGTTGGATTAAATATCAAACATGTTTGATAGATCACATCACAGACCCTAGCCAACTTCCATTCCCAACCATGACTCCAACCACCAATAAACTGTCCTGTTAGAACTCTGCACGTGTTGTTGTGATTGTTTACCGGCTTGTCATATGCATTACCATCCTGTCTGTTTTAAATTCTCAGGTTATCTGTTATATGGAAACCGACCTCACTCCTGGACAGACTTGGGAAGATAATGGACTGTTCTTAAAAGTCAGCCAGCGTGTTGGCAACGTTGCAGGACTAAATTTGGTGTTTCCAAACCAGGCCAGTAGCACATCCAGACTTTGGATGTGGGGTCAGTTTCATCTCACCAAGACATGTTGTCTTAAAGTTTTGACAAGATATAAGCACTTACAGACAATACAGTTAAAATAACAGATAAGCCAGGATGTGAATAGGACCGTGAACTTGCATGTGCTGTTGGAAGGGAAAATTCAGTGCATTTGCCAGGACATGTAGCATGTAAGGTAGGTCGGAAATAACTCATTCATTCATTTGATTGTTGGCGGTTCCAAGCATTACACTGCATCACATATGTGGTTTTACTTTCTATTAATTAACTTAATATTAGGGAGTAGTTTTTCAGTTATAGGGAGTAGTTTTTCTTGCGATTTCTTTCTTTTTTTTAAGTGTCACATATTTTTGAATGAAGTCTCCTGGGAAAACCAAGAAGACAAGAAAGATATGTCATCCACCAAGGATGTTTGGACTTGGTGATGCTGAATCCAAAAGAGGAGAGAGAAGAGAGAGGGAGAGAGGAAAGCGAGAGAAGGGACTTAAAAATGAAACGCCTAAGGACTGACCAAAGTGAATCCAAAAAAGCAAAAGTGGCACCCAGATAACAGAAGATTTACTATCACTAAAAGACTGCTTACTGGAGACTGCTTACTGGAGACCTTTGACAACGATTGTAAAATAGACGTCATGACCAGTATGATCTGGTTTGAGTACCCGCAAACCACATAAGGAAAGCTCACACAAAGTCAGGAGTGTCAGAGTTTACCTTTTTGAAGATGCATATCCAAAGAAAGGGCCTGAGCAAATCTTTATTGTTTACACCAACACAGTCTGGAGCTGGAACTGTATCAGTGCACAACATTTCACGAGAGTCAACATTTTCCCGACAGATAAACAAAAAGTCTTGTTTATCGCAACATTGTGACTTTAGTCTTCTAAAATGGTGCCTAAACCAAGAACAGAACTAAGATTTTTTTTCTTATGTTTCTAATGGGATTCCATATTTCACCAAACAAAATTGTACAGTTTTATTAACCCCAGCACAAACATGTCAAGTCTGCAGTGTCAACACAGTGGTGTTGCCATCTGTCTTTCTATCAGTTTTCGTGCTATAGTTGGAATGGAATATACAAGGATTCAGAGTCAGAGTGATCTGTCTTCATGTGCCCCAGTACTTCTTTATGAGAGGCAGAATAACAATAATCATTATTGGTTGTCACTATTGTCGACTGTTTTACCACAGTCTTCATCAATCACTGACAGTGTTGAAGCTATGGTAGATATTTGTACAGTAGCGTTCATGAATCTTCCTCTGTCTCTCTCTTTGTTGAAACAGTCATTATTAACCATAGATTCTATGTAATTTGGCTAAAATCCAAGCATTAAGTTGACAGAAACTCTGAGATTGGTGACAAACGCCCATGTCAAAGAATATGTCCCCAATTTCTGCCAAAATTTAGTCCCTGACAAAGAATGCTGAATCGTAAGTAGTATTTCTAATTATCTACAAAGCTGGAGTAGGATCTTGTGGGACCTGGGCATTACTGATCATTATAGAAGTCACACAAACTACTATTGAATAACATAATTTTGTTTTTTACTTAACCAAACAAGACCTAAAATAGTTGACACTACATATTATGTAGATTTAGAAGTATTACCATATGAATAGAACCTTTAATGCACAAATAATTACAAGAAATTGATCGATCACTCAAGTAGTTGACCAATGATTTAAGCCTTACTACACGAAATTCTATTAATAAAAGGTTTATTTTACACTAGAGTAGTTGCTATTTCTCCAATAAAGACGTTTAGAGTTAAGCTATTGGAAAAGTTACCTCCACCAAAGTGGTTATGTTTTCAATAGATTCATTTCTTTGTCTTTTTTTCTGTTTGTGTTCACAATTACTCCATAACTAATAGAGGAATGTTTGGGCTGGTAAAATTGTCAACAGTCCAGTAGTTATGCCGCTCTAAAATAATTGTAAATCTGAAATTTTATATGTACACATTGTCTGACTAAAGGAAATATTATTATATTATTTGTTTATTTATTTATTCTAGTTTATTTACTTATTTACTTTCGTAATCATGGTACAATAAAACTGCTAAATTTAATCATTCATTCAAAATGAAATACAGATACAAAAAGCATATTTGCAGAAAATAAAAATATGCCACTGGCAATTGATAATTGTAGAATTAATTACTGCATAGAAAGGATAGCATGAAATATATTTCCTGTCTTCTTATGCGGTGGTTCCATATTCCCGACTTTGGCCACAATTCTTGGTGATTTTGAAGTTGGAACTTTTCATTTGCACCCAGCTATTTTCATTAAAATAGGTACCAATGAACGAGATGAGAAACCTCGGCATAATTTTGATCATTTTGGCTACCTATTGAAAAAATGTTGCTATGAATGAGCATTTCAGTTTTTCATGTCTGTCCATCCCTTGATTTCCCCTTGCTGAAGGTAACATAGTGGTCCATAAAAACATTGCTACGCTGTCGAAAAATAATGTAAAACAAAACTTCATTCATCATCAGAAACAAGAGACTAGAGCTAAATTCCATGACATACAGTCCAGAATATATTATTTTTATATTACCTGGTGCGATTTACTATGCATGCTTAATGCCCACAGGTTCATCAACAGCTGCCATTTTTCATTAATGTGTCTTTGCCTATGTAAGCTACAAATATACTATAAACTTTACTATAAAGGTATTTTACAGAGCTCCTTTGCTCCTTTGTTTTCTACTTATGGTAAATTAATCGCAAATAAAATTGAAGTTTTTATATTTAGGTTTTTACAGCTATTTTTATTAATATTCTTTTGATAAATATGGATGTTAACCAATTATTCACTAATGGTGAATAAGAAAAATCCCCTATTAGACTTACACGAGAAAAATATAGCAGTCATGGTGTTGAACAATAAAAGACTTAAATTATGAACTTGTGTAACATATTATCAACGACCACTGTATTTCAGAAAGTTGGTCATATGAAACTCTTTTTCTGTTTTAACCAAGTAAGATTTATTTGTGGTACAGTTTCATTGTGTTAATGACATTGCAACAATTTGGAACATAAGGTTGCTGTCACCGTGGGTTGGTAAAAGATAGAGAGGGTTGAAGACAATGGAATAACATTGAAGAATCCATCAAGAACATCGAAAAATATACTGTTCACAGATTTATGCCATTAAAATTGGCTACTGTCTAACCTGGCCATGAAGTTTTTCTCCTCTGACCCCCCCCCCCCCCCCCCCCAAAAAAAAAGGTATTTTTTTTCAACAGTCTCATCACAGTAGTGCTATAAAGTCTTTCATTGAAAACAAAAAATTGTATTAGAAAACGGCTATATTTTTTTGAAAACTAATGATAATTTTTACAAGAAAACCCTTTATATTTCCCATAAGAAAGAAACACAGGATAAATATGATCCTTTTTCAAGTTGGTTAATTATCTATTTGCATGTTTACCGTATGACAAACGATTGCAATCCATCACTGGGTGTATTTTATGCAGATTTACAATCTGCAACAGATGGATTATTATTGTGTTATCCTATCTAAAGTACTTTTAAATGTCATTCTTAAGTATTTATAGAGAATTTTACTTTGTCAGTAAAGGCTCACTAGTTAATAAATAAACCAAGTTAGATGGTGTCAAATTAATTTTCAGTCATTCATGTCAATCCATTTAAAACTGTGCATGTGTGTAATAAAACTTATGACAATTAAGTACCTTTGAAATATGAGATAAGTCAATGGGTAACACAAAGCACTTTTGTCAGGTTAACCAGAGTTTTTTTCTGGGTGCAGTGGGAAACCAAGACATGCCCCTTCTCCCTCATGGAATTAATATGGTGGGCAATATCCCCTTTTAGTGAATTTAGTGGAAAAAGGTTAGAATCTGCACAGATGATAGTTGATCAGGTTACATACAGAGTTTGTAAGCAGGGTTACACCCTCTGGCAATTTGGTGGTGGGGCGCATCTGGTCAAAAGAATGCTGGGGTGCCATCAGAGTCGTTACCTGGTGAGGCTGTATACTATGGGTGCAGAAGGTGTCACTTCAGTGGTTCCAGTTTAGGTAGGCTGGTGATGAGACTCACCCCTCTATGTTGTTTATGTTGGAAAAGGTTGGTCTCGATATATAAGGTACTCATATAGGTTGGATCCAAGCCCATAAGGCAACCATGTAAGGGGATCTCTGTCCCCATGAAAAACTGGTACCAGGATCATGGCCCTACCCTTATGGGGTTACAGGGGTGGCTGGGTCCTGTTTGATAATATCATCCTGTTTTTCTGCTTTTAGCTACCTCGGTGAAACATCATAACATCCTTCGCCTACAGGATACCAATTGGATCATTGAGGATGAGAAGTATATTAAAAGCCTTAGGAAGGGAGTAATCTTATTAATTACCAATGTAGAATATTCAGTCAAATTGATCAATGATCAAAGTGGAAATCTTTTAATGCTGGAGATTGCCATAAATTATATGACCTTTTAAGTATTTAATGTCTATACACCAAATAAAGATTTCATAATTTTATCCAATATCTTGATACACTGATTCAAGACGTAGCACACCCTCATCTGTGGTGAAATGGAATATTATTATTATAAACAAATTAGTAACCTTTAGTCACACAGTGTTCTGTTAGATATTACTGACACCTGTAATCTTTTATGCTTTTACAGATTCACCCATCCAACTACCATACATTTCATCTAGAATAGATAGACCCTATCAAACAACCTAGATTAGACTGCTTAAAAGGTTCACAGACAATACTATACCTAAAAGCAAAATGTACTACTGATGCAGCATATTGACCCAATCATTCTTCTATTGAATTAGTCCTTAAAGTCAATCATTTTAAAAGAGGCAAAGGTATATGGAAGCTCAATTGCTTACTTATAAAAGACAGAGAATACATCAATTCAGTAAATGAGACAATTTCCTATGAGACCATTAGATACGTTGTGAAGATATATTAAACTGATAAAATTGGTGAAATTGGCTTTAACAGCATACATGTGACCATTCTCTTTCGTGAAACAATCCTTTAACAATTAAGAGGGACTACACTAGAATATGCAACACTAAAGAAGCATGAACCGAGTGACAAAAAATAAAGGCTAACTCATGATATTAAAGTATTGCAACCCTAGGAAAACAATATTTTCCATATATTATCAGAAAAATAGAAACAGTAGAATATCTGCAAAAACAATTGGAGGAATCTAAAGCATATTAGCTTAGAAATGGTGAAAAACCATCAAAATATTTGTGAAATTATATTAAAAGTCATTCAAATAAATTAAACTGGAGACTGAAAATTTAATCAAATCACAAGGAAATAATACTAGAAATATAAACTTATAATTGCAATCTTTTAAAATAATTTCAGATTGATACAATTCCCATATCTTCTTTAAGTGACACTGAACACTTGCATAAACTTAATGACGAATATTCAAAAGAACTAGATAGAAAATTAACAATTGATGAACTCTCACAGGTACTAAAATGGAGCCTCAAAAGAGGAAAAATATTTTTTGGCACTCAATTTAATAACAGGAGCACTTTGGATTTCTTTGAACAAATAGTCTCAAGGACTGGAAAAATGTTGATAAGATATGTTTTAACTGAATATAGATAACATAAAATGGTTTCAATACTGGGTGTTAAATGTGTTAATAGGCACAAGAAGCTACTGCTATAAATTCAAAATAAGAAACACGCCTTCTTTTGGTTATTGCAATGCTTCTGAAAAACATTTGAACATCTATTGTTAGAATGCACAGATAATTTTATCTGGAATGAACTAAGGAAGTTTAGCCCACCACAGCCCCTAGTAATGTCATCTTCTATCACCTTAAACATGATTCTAACTTCCATTTTTTGTTAATATTGTGTATCTAATAACAAAAAAACTATATTGTTCAGTAGTCAAACACATTTACCAAACCAAATTGATCTGTATATTACAAAGAATTTTAGTTAATATAAAAAAAACGTTTTGCCAACTTAAAATCCAGTAGAACTTAATTTGATAAAGAATGGTGTAATGTTATCAATATATCACTGTTACAGAATCAGTAAGTTACATTCTTTATTCCTACAATCAACTCATGACCAACAATGTCACTGCTTTGGTTGTTAAAGCTTGAATAAAATCAACACCAATAACAATTGTGAGACATTGCAAACAAGTTAACCACAAGTTGACCGGTCTTTTAAGATGGTTTGCATGATTCTCTTTAGTTTGCAGTTAATACTATTGGAATATTTGCATCTTTATCAGACCTAAAAATTTAGCACTCATAAGAAACATTGGTGATTTGGGTGCCTTGGTGGTGGTATGCGCTCTCTCAGTACTCCTGTTCTTTATATCATACTATTCACCCAGAAACACGAACTTTGTTTAACTGATGGATTAATATGTAAGCCACGAACACAAATAATGATTTAGGAATTATATAACCAGACTCCCCTTTTATAATCCCATAATCCCCCACTCATTATATCTTGACAATGTATTGTGTGTTAGTGACTGTCATAAAGATGTTACTTCACTTAAACAGGAAAATTTAAATGAACCGGTTCTTTAAAAAATAAAACAGAAGAAGACCCACCATAAACAGAAAAAACTTAGAAATCAATATCATGCATGTTTACATCATTGTGTCACGGCTGAATTTCCAGTGTAGTATGAAAGCTTTTAAAGTTTTAATCCACCCTAAACTTAAGATAAGATAAATTCTATTCATGACTGACTGTTTCCATGAGTGTTGAAAATACCTTTAACATAAACTTAACTTAATCATTTGCATATTTTAAAAGATGACAACAAAACAGTGTGCAGTCTTTCTTCAGTTGTAACAATGCATTATGTTGATTTGTCTTTTGCAATGACAAAACTTTGAAATATTCACAACTTTCCTCCTGATAATTTTCCTACAATCTACATAAGAAGTTGTTCTATTGAAATCTATTACTTATTTATGCTTTAGATAACTAAAAAAACTGATCGTCTGTTATTATTTGCAAAAAAGTTATGGCTGTGAGCCATATGACATCTGTTGTGTAGGTCTTTGTAATTGTATTCAAACCAGGCCACAGTATCTGAACAAATATCTTTGTAAAGTGTCCATTGTACTATACAATTGGGTGTATAGAGCTTAACTTTTTACCTGCTAAATAAAATAGCTTCTGGGCTGAAACAAGAGAAGTTGGTTGTCTGAAGCCAGAGGGTAATTTAAATAAAGGATTATTACTATGGAGGCTCAGCGCTGCCATTTCTTTTCTTGGGTTAACTTTTTCCTGCAAGTTTTTTAGTCAATTATACAAAATATTAACTAGTACCTGTACCTTAATGAGATTAAAGCACACTTGGGATGTCATTCTATTGTTTTATTTATTTGGGGCTTTACATCGCTTTCAACACTGTAGAGGTCATATCACGACGGTAGTTGGAAGGGCAGGTGAAACCAGTACATACAGGTCGTTAGGGTTCTGTACTGTAAACTGCCAACCAACAGCAAGCAACTACCAGCTTTCCAACTTGAGGCCGTGCTAGGAATCGAACCCCGGCCTCAGAGGTGGGAGGTGAGAGTGTTACCTCTCTGCCACCGTGGCCCCTGTCATTCTATTGTTAAAAATGTGCCTTATTTTTAGGTAATGCAAACTTTTCGTTCTTATTTACAGACAATGGGAAAATGGGAAAATAATGCACACTATTACTCTACCCCTTCAGGGTCTCGTACAGTGTGCATTATTTTCCCAGCAAGGCACACTTTTGAATACTTTACTTATCACATAATGTTCAAGTTACTGAATGATGGCACATTTCCTTACAGTCATTTCTGTACGTACATTAAAACATCATTTATCTGCCCCTCTATAGCCCAAGTCTAAAGATTATCCCATGCTAAATCTTGTCTCCCTAATCTAATGCACTTGTCTAGCATGAGTGAGAAAACAATATTTTTGCAGACTATTTACTCTACTCCTTTGTAAAAGCATACCATCCACACTAAAAAATCTAACTTCTTTGACCTTTAACACAACTGTTGTTCAATTTTATTTTTCACTGGTGCCCTTATATTCCACAACCTTTCTGCATTCTTCTATATGAATTTCTTTTACTTATCTTTTGGAGGGTTTTTAGGGTGAAATCTGATACTCAAAAACATTTGGATTCTGAACAAAGGGACCAGCGGATGAAATCAAATGAAATTCGCCAATTCACCAATACTCCTGTGTCAAGTAAGTTATATTGCCTGAAATGCCTTTTAAGCCTGAGCTCTAGCGAGGCTCACACTTCTAGAGATCACTTTTTTTTTCTATTTTCTTTTGCCTCAGGACTTTTATCAATTATGGCATAGCGTGATGAGTGCCTGTCTCTTCACTGAAGTTAAGTGGTAATGGGCTATGTTAGTATTGGGATAGATAGCTGCTTCAGTGCACTATTCCTGTCTCTGATTACAGTACACCCCATGCTAGTAGACCAAACCCCCTTTTGACCTTGTTTATTTTGCTGACTGAACATGGCTGAACAACAACTGGATGAATAAGTTGCAATTCCTGATCCCCAGCAAGGAAAGATCTTAGGTAGGTATAAGAAGATATATTGCAAAGTTGAAAACCGTCTTAACCACTTCCAACATTTACATCTGGGGAACATGGTGTAGCAGTGGTAACACACTCATCTCCCACCTCCGACTCAGAGTTCAAATCTGACTTGGCCTCATATGGGACAGCTGGTAGTTGCTTTGGTCAGAAGTTTTCTGTACAGAATCTTGACCAACTGTATGTACTGGTTTTCTCTGGCCTTGCTACTACCCATCACAATATAACCAATAAGGTACTAGGCATGACTTAAAACACTTAATAAATAAATACAGTTACATTTGAGGACTATTTTTAAGTTTCACATTTCTAGAGATCATTTTTTTCTTTTTTTTTTCTTTTGTCACTGCACTATCATGAGAATTGGAGTAGTATGATGAGTACCCGTCTCTTTAGTGAACTTAAGCATCAGTTGGCTATGTTAGTTCTTGGATGGGTGACTGTCTGAGTTCTAGACCAACTATGGGATATGTCTGAGACGGAATTTCTTTTTCTCGACAGAATGTTGTAGCGAGTTCTGGTGTATTACTCTTGTCTCTGACGGCTCTACAGCTCATGCATATAGAATAAAAATATTCCCGCCTTGTTATTTCCATCACGGCTGAAAAGGGAGGAGTAAGGATATTGTAATATGGTCTGTTTGTCCAAGCACATAACCCAAACATTATTCATCAAACACTGGTCATTTTAGACAAAAAATAATGAAACATTTAAGTATACTGCAAACCCAAAAGTTAGCTTAATTCTTAACAACAGAGAAACAGAAATCACAATATTCTGAATTGATAAGAGATATGGCAAAAGAATCCACAGCTATAGAAACTTGGTTGGACTTATTTCCTTTCCTGGGACACATTGAGTGGAATTCATTTATATATAAAATAACCAAAGAGCCCTATTTACAGTCATTTCAATACAAAGTTTTAAATAGAACCATTAATTGCCGATATAATCTCTTTCAATGGAAGATAATTTCTTTGAAAATCTGTAATTATTGCATTCAAACTGACACAATAGAGCTCCACTTTTACAACTGTAGTGACTCAAATAACTTTTGGAAGGAGGTTTGCATATGGCTACAAAACTGATATGAAGTTCAATTTCACAATATGTCAAATCATTTTGGGAACCTTCAGAACCTTCTTAATTGACGAGTGTATACAGTTTGTGTTTAATTACATTACATTGTTAGGAAAATGGTATATTAATAAACATGAATCTAATAATAAGCGAAGAGCATTTCCTAACCTTATGTGTATAGATAAGGAAAACATATAAATTTTGGGAATAGCTTATATTTTACATGAAAGTGTAGAAGCATTTGACAATTATTTTGGCAATCTTTACAATTATTTTGGTCATTAAAGAACCAAAGAAATGTAGACTAATAACCATGAAACAGTATTATGTTATTATATCAATATACATTTATTTTTGTATAAAGAGTAAATGTTAATGGTGCTTCTAGAACCTCTAACCATTACTCAAATAATTGTGTTATCTTCTACACTAAACGTTGTGTATACTTAATACAAATTTAAATTATTAAACTTCAGCGAGGCAATAAAATTTTTAAAAAACATCAAATAAATAAAACCGGGTCATCTTTTCAAAGAAGCTGGGATCTAACTGTTTCTAACTGATAAATAGAGGTCATATGTGAAACACAAAAAAATGGTGTCAGAGATCAGTTTGGAATTTTACACTCAGGTTCTCAGAGCCCAGGTAACACCAGTTGTTAGTGTGTATCATGTGCTAAAACTGTGTACTAAAGCTAAATTAGGTAAATATTTTGTTGTTAAAACTTCAAAATTCAGAAGTTTATGTTTGATAATATTTATGAAAACTTATAAACCATATTTGATGTCAGATTATCTTAGCCTTGGTTACTATGAAGTCAGTGGGAGCCACAGTGGCAGAGTGGTAACACTCTCGCCTATCACCTCTGAGGGCGGGGCTCAATTCCCATGGGATTCTAGTGGGAAAGCTGGTAGTTGCTTGCCTTTGGTCGGCAGTTTACAGTACAGAACCCTGACGAACTGAAGGTACAGGTTTCCTCTGCCCTTCCAACTACCCGTCGTGATATGACCTGTACCATGTTGAAAGCAACGTAAAGCCCCAAATAAATAACTATGAAGTCAGACCCACAAGTCACAAAGCTGAGGACCTGTCCCAATATGACCGTGACTGTTGAACGGGACATTAAACTCCCAATTTTGATTGTAACATCAGATCTCAGAAGATATCAGAAACCAAAGTAGTGCACACTGGAAGGGCTGATTCCACACCCAAAGTGCAAATTCCATGAAAGTCTGGTGACAAGAGAAAGTGATCTCTCAAAGTGTGAATCTTCCAAGAGATCATGCTTGAAAATGTAATTACAGAATCTTTATTTCCGGTATTAAATATAAGTCAATATATGGTCCGATGATTAATAAAAACCACATGCTGTAAGATGTCCACCTCTGCTTAAAGTAACATTTGAGCTAGTTTCTTTTCTACATACTTGACAAAGAAATTTATGTAGGTTTGAAATTAAATTTAGTTGTAACTATTTTATGCATCTGTTAGTAATCACAAACAATTTATGGATCATTATGGTTGAAATCACACCAAACATTCACTGATTGTGAATGTGCAGGTATACTTATTTTAATCCATTACAAAAGCTCAGAAAATGACTGCAGATATTTAATTTAGAATCACAGGCACTTAAATATTAAATCAAACTCTCCAAAAATATAAATCCATTTGACTTTTAGTGCAAATGATGTGCTCACCTATTTGCTGATATTCACTGGTTTTCCATGTTAAAGACACCGTTTAAGCTCCCTCTCACTACAACAGAAAATGTCCCACTAAGTCAAAATTCTGCTGGAGAAGAATTTATAACTCCTGTGGTAATGTTTATGGCTAGGTTAACCTGTTCCAAAAGCATTTTGTGGATATTTCTACAAAAAACGAATTCTTTGAAGTATATTGACTATGCAAATGGTTACAGGCATCAGATTTCATAGAACTGTGTCAACTAAAAACTGTACAGTAGTAAGAAGGAATCTGAGGGACAATAAATATTGCCGCAAGGAACTATATACACACAGACCCGAGTCGCCACTTTCTTTTGTGGGATCAATTTGTAATTATGTGACTTAATTGTGTCTACTAGTTTTTAATTCATTTCCGAACTCCAATAAGTGGTACATACAGGTTACTCAGTCGTCTATACAAGTTAGTAAGTTGTATTGGCTATACAAGTTAGCAAGTTGTATATACAATTTAGTCAGTTGTATAAGTAAGTGATATATCAAGTTACATACAAGTTATTCAGTAGCATATACAAGTTAGTTAGCTATATATGTAAGAAAGGGGTATATACAAGTTAGTAGTATATGTAACTGGTTTATACAAGTTAGTCAGTAGCATATGTAAGATTGTAAGTGATATATGCAAGTTAGTGACTCATAAATGCAAGTTATTAGTTGCTATATATAAATAAAAGGGGGGCATATACATGTTATTCAATAGTATACACCAGTTATTAGCACATATGTTAAGCTTAACAACTGTAGCCTATCAGTTATCCTACTGGTTTCCACAAGATATTACCTTGCTTTGAATAATAATAGTGTTTTTTATGCAGAAACAGTTTTGACGACAAGTTTACATTCCTTCGCCAGACCCCCTGGGTAACATAAATAAAAAAATCCTGTCGACATAAGAAATGGGATTCAAACATATAACAGATGAAGCTGATATTACTGCTTTAGTACGTAGCATGAGTGTCATGTTGTTCATCTGTATCAGCCCCATATTTTTATGCTTGAGCTGTAGCAAGGCTCTCGCTTCTAGAAATCACTTTTATTGTTTTTTTTTTATCTCCGAACTTTCATGAAATGAGGCGCAGTGTGATGAGTATCTGTCTCTTCACTGAAGTTAGGCTGCAATGGGCTACATTAGTACTCGAATTAATGACTGCTTCAGTACACTATTCGTGTCCCTGATGGCTTTGTGGCTTTTTACCCACTATTTTGTATGAATAATGAGCCCCCAAAAATCCATATTATCAGAAAAAAAATATAAAAAAATATATCTGGAATGTATCCATACATACAATACACACGAGTGAATACAAAAACTTGTAAAAATATTAACTTGAACTTTCTCTGTCATTTTGGCTCAGAAGTAACAGAAACGGGCAGAAACTTTGTAAAATACATTTTAAATGGTGCATATAACACGTTACATTACAGGATTGATGAAATATTGACGAAAAACCACCCCATTGTTTTGCACTAATTATGTACAGTAACTGATGCTGCATAACAGAAAAAAATATTTCCTGCAAATAGAACCATTTATAAAAAAAACTAACTGTGGAATATTTATTGACAAAAGAGCTACACCTGGACTGAAGAATTCAGAGAGTTAAATGAAGCATTCTTTGTGTAGGCCGTACATTGTCAGCAGTCATTACATTGTCAGATCCCCTCAGAGAGATCCCCTCAATGTCACAAATGTTAGTTGAAATGTTTCAATAACTGTAAAATCTGTGTAAATTATCATTTATATTCACATAAACTTATTGCACAACACTTCAGTACCTCTCTTTTATGCAGATATGGTCAGTTGACATTTATTTGTAAAGTACTTCAGGAATTGTTAAGGACAGTGTCTGAGTCATCAAAACACTTGAGGACTTCCTTGCAGAAAACTTAACCAACAGTAAACTGAGGTTTTTGTTTACTCACAGGTTTGCTAACTAACAGTTCAATAGTGTCTACAGAAAGCAGTCTATGCCCCATATCCAACAGCATATAGAGGTGTACATTTATGGCGACAACGAGCATTAAGACATTTTTAACAGTAAATTGCAAGCACAGTAAGTGATATGCTATACATATCAGTGCGCAAATTAATAAGTAGTAAGTATCCAAACACATTGTGACCTGTGCACCAAAAATTGATGTACACATTGCAGTTTTTCATGACATAACTTATTCCATCCAGTGGAAACCCAAATTAAATTAGATCCAAAAACTATTGATTCCAATAATATCTGAGATAATGTCTCCGCAAACCAATATTTTTATGTCTAGCAGGGTTTTAAAATTAGTGGGTACACTAGTAAATAGTGCATAGGGCACAAAATGATATAACTGAAGTCCACCCCATTTTGCTCCTTGCATTGTTTATACTCTGCACACATGCCCCTTTGTGATAATATGACAACATACAAGGGGGTACATCTTCAGTTGGCAGAATCATTCACTGATCTGAAAATGATGAGTATCTGTTGTACTGGCTTATGATATTAGCTTTTGACAAAGATATAACTAACAGGCCAGATGGATGTTGTGTTAATTTTCTAACATGGGCTTACAAAAGATGAGCTTGTGTAACTTTGAACCCCAAAAACTTTATTCTTATGTCGTAACTGGCACTTGCTAGGGATTGAGATAGGCTTTGTATAAACTTGCAAAGTCAGTTTTTTGTAAACTGGCATGCGTTCTGTATATAGTAGATATGCCATATATTCTCTTACTAGCAGCTTAATTCATTATTAAGGGTTTTACATCCTGTTCAACAGTGAGGGACCTATCAGCAGCCAACACTTGAAAAAACTTGGCCAATGTAAAACTAGTAACTACCATGGCTTCACAGAAGGAATTAACTAGTTAGTTTTACAATAAAAGTTGGCAGTCATTTAACCTCAGACCTACTATGAGAACTGTTATAAAATCAACTTTTACGGGTGCAGTTGATATCAGATTTAACCATTCCAGAGCTATTTCTTTTAGTCAGAGTCTTTGAACATTCAATTTGAGCATGTGGATACACCTTTCCCTCTGCAGCCCTGCATGCAATATGTTAAGTATGCCTTTGGTCATGTGTTTCTGTGTGCATGCATCTATTTTCATTAAAATAGGTAAGGCAGAAGCTTCCCCATACTTTCGACTACTTACGATGCATAATTAGCATTACCAATTCTTTAAAGAGGGCAGATTTTTGTCAATATCTCATTAATTATGTGCTATTTTATTATCAATATTACATTATTAGAAGTGTTATTTTTTACAACACTTCTTCTCATTTCAAATGCATGCACAAAATATGAAGAAGTCTTAATTTAAAACTCCGAGTTATTATTTTCACTGTTGCCCATTTATATGAAAGCCCTTTGACATTCCTTCCTTAAATATTATCCATACAAAATGGTGGATAATAAAGAAAAACATCCCTCATTAGACATATACAGAAAAATATATCACTCTTGAAAGTTAACAATATTATATCCGTACTAAGCATACATTTAATATAGTTATCCTCATTTATGACATATATTTTAAGTACATGTTTTTTTAGGTGTTTTCCTATAATGTTTGCTTGCCCCCCCCCCCCCCCCCCCCCCAAAAAAAAAAAAACAAAAAAAAAAACAAAGCTTGGCAAAAGCATAAATTGGCTTGTGTAATATCATAAATCTGCCTCCCAATATGGTACAGTTGGCATAACAGATCAGAGGATCAGTTTCATCCAGGGGAGGGGGCATCCAGTTATAGATCAAGCTATTCACTGGCATGGACACCTCTGGGTAGATTATGGTCACCCTTGACGGCATTGCAATTGATTGGGAGTAGTCCTGTACCACCTGAAAGAGCAGGCGGTCACAGACATGTTCAGAATCTTTACCCACACTGAGTTTTCCCCACTGACGGCCAAGAACGACTGAAAAATACCGCAGATTATACTAGATGTACACCAAGGCCTACAGTGGTGGCCTGGGAAACCCAATGTCGTGCTTGCTCTTGGTATGTTTTAACAGTAAAACAGTTACATTATGCATGTGTAACAACTTATTTTGTATCAATGACTTAATTTGTATTACCTGACTTATTTTGTATTATTTTTTTTACTTTTTTTGTGTTACTGACTTATTTTGTTATAGAATTGCCTTATTTTGTATTACTTAGCCGAATTATTTCATATCAGCAGTTCACTTAATATGTTACAAATGGTGCAAGATTCAGGGTGATACAAAATAAGTCGATAATACAAAATAAGATGCTCTATAGACAACTTGTTTTGTACCACTGACTTATTTTGTAGCAATTTCAATTCACCTTTTAATAGTGGCTTGTCTCCATCAAAGGATGGACTCAAAAGGAATGTAATCCTTACTGTATTCAATTTTGTGGTCCATTTACCATTTGCATTCAATGTCTTGATGTCAGTTTTTGCCCCTTCAAACCCCACACCACCACTTTATGCCTATATTTTACCATTTAATCCTCAATATCACTTCCACCAGCCCCACCACCTTTCCGCCTTTTCATCCTACTCGTGCTTGCTGGTGACATCAACCCAAACCCAGGACCACTCAGGTGTCCAAAGGTCACCTACGCAAATATTAGGTCAATTCACAATAAATATCCTGCCATTGCAAAAACTTAGTTCTGACAATTGTACTGATCTCTTCGCCATGTCCGAGACTTGGATTAGGCCTGACACCACAAGTGCAAACTTGTCCGAAAGTCACCCCACCAGGTTACAATCTTTGTCAACAGCCACAAGAGGCCCATCACGGTGTAGGATTGGGTTTTTATGTCAAAGATGGACTGGATCCTACCGTTGTTCCTACAAAGGCCTGCACCACCTCCAGTACTCCAACCGTTTTTGAACTATTTCAGTCACTTTTGGAGGATATTCATCACACCACGGAAAATCTGGTGATCATCAGCAACTTCAGTTTTTACCTTGAAACAAGATGCTCAAATTTAAAAACTGTTCACTCATTGATTGATTCATTTGATTTTATTCAGAAAGTTAACTTCCCGACTCACATTCATGAACATACTCTTGACCTGGTTTTAACCAAATCCAATAATGACAATATTTCTAATGACCATACCACTGATGCTTTTTCTGACAATTTTTCAATTAGTTTTACCCTAAATTTCTCAACCCCTAGTTCCCAAAGTAATGCTACTGTTACCTTTGATAAAGAGAAAATGAAAACAGATCTCCTTGCTTCTAAACTACTTGATAATCTGTCCAAGGAAGCCAATACCCTCTATCAACAATATCACTCTACCTTTTCTACCCTTATTGACAAACATGCAGCACCACATACCAAACACACCAAGGCAAAGTACATTCCAGGATGTGTTAATGAAACTGTGCAGCAAAAGAGACCAAGCATTTTTATGAATGCATTCGTCGCAGAAATAAATCTACATTCAATAGATCCCAATACATGAAGAAAGTCCATCAGTACAATTTAATCTGCATGCAGTCAAATCTGAATCCCTTAAAGCAAAAAGTTCGAGACAATCACCACAACCCACAAAAATTATGGCGAGTTCTGGGAGATGTGTTACACAGATTCCCAGCCAAGATGCTCCCATTGATAAAGGCTGACAGATTTGTGGAGTTCTTTACAGAAAAAAATGAAAAAATACACTCAATTTTCCCTACTTCCAGGAATTCACAACACATCACTCCAGACTCTTCTCCCCCCATGTTTTCCTCTTTTTCTACTGTAACCGAGGATCAAGTAAATCATCTTCTCTTGACCCTTGGCCCACTTTTCTTGTTCTTGAGTATCTGGATATTCTCATCACCCCCATCACTTCAATAATCAATGCCTCTCTTGAACAGGCAGGCCCATGTTACCCCAATTCTAAAAAAAAACATCCTTAGACAAAGAAGTTTTCACAGAATACAGGCCTGTCTCTAATTTAAACTTTATCTCAAAGATACTTGACAGAGTAGTAGCAGCCCAGCTACAAACTCACCTTGATGAATCCGGCCTGATGACTGCCTTCCAATCAGGTTACAGAAAACACCATTCTACTGAAAGTGCCCTACTTAATATTCACAATAACAGCCCTTACCCTTCTAGATCTCTCCGCCGTGTTCGATACCATTGACCACACCATTCTCCTGGACAGACTTAATGTTTACTATGGAATCAGTGAACTGGCACTTGGCTGGTTCAAATCATACCAGGATGGACACACTCGGTCAAGGTAGGTAGCACACTCTCACATCCTTCTACGCTCCAGTTTGAAGTCCCCCAGGGTTTCATCCTCGGTCCAATTTTTTTTTCTCTCTATGCTAACCCAATCAGCTCAACCATTCACTCTCACAGTAGTTTTAATTACCACTTTTATGCTGATGACACACAGTTATACATTACACTGTCACCAGCAAATTTCCTTCACTCTGTACAAAAACTATTGGTATTGGATCCAATGTTGTGCACATCATTTTTACTAGGTTTTTGGTGACATTGGTAGTCTTCGTAAAGAACATCTAGCCAAGGATATTTGTGAACAAATGTTGCATAACCTTATTACTATCAATACTTGAAGCTGTTAGGAGGCAAAATCAAGATAGTGAAACTGATCAACACTACTATGTCATTGTTAGACTTATCTGATGTTGTAGTATGTGTCTTCGAATGTTAAGCTTCAAAGCTTTCATTGCTCTTCCAAAAATGTTTGTTCACACATGTATGTAAGCAAAAAGAAAGAATGGATAAATAAAACCAACAACCTTAATTTAGTATCCACCATATAAAATATATATGGTAGAACCTCGATTATCCGGCCTTCTATTATCTGAATCTCTGGATTAACCAAACCGAAACCTTGTCTCCCTAAATATCATGCACCGTCTAATGTGAGCAATATTACAGGATTTTGCATATTTTTGTAAACTATTAATTCTAGTGTTATGTACAACATACCATCCATGAAAATGCCTATTGATCTTCAATGCCATTGTTTCAATTGGGGAGGGATTAATGCATTTACACGACTCCAGTACACAATGAAAGCTTGTTTGACTGCATTTTGCAATTTATAATCCCCCAGAGTAGGTCGATTCACACACTGATGTGTATCAAAAGAAAAGATGCATTACCAACCTAACTCATTTTTCACTCAAAGCGTGTTTGCTTTGGGTTTTACAATAAAAAATCTCCCGGGGTTTTTCGATTGACAAAATGCATGACGATGTTTATCTAGAAATAAAACGACAACAATCAGTGTACCAACCGAACACACCCAGCTCAAGTCAGCGTATTATTTTAAATAGCAATAAAATATCCATAGATATGGAGCAAAAGAGTGGCAATTAGAGGGTCAGTTATATCATATTACACAAATATATTAAACTACTTCATTAATGACCACCCAAGTAGCGCATAAAACGATAGTTATTCTATTATCGCCCACATAGTAACCCATAGACTGTGAATTTACTTCATCTATCCAAACCCCTCTATTATCCGACCTGGTTGTATATCTCCCATTAGGTGTGGATAACCGGGGTTCTACTGAATATTTTATTTGTTACATGTCTTCTGAGGCTGTATATCAATATTCTAGGTATTAAAACAGTTTAGTTCATTGGTTTTCATAACCAAAGCATACTTATTCTGCATCTTGCTGTCATCATATATGATGGTCACAAAGTGAAAGGTTTAAGTACGCAAGAGTGACAAATACTACCTGTGATACCATTCTTTACATTTTGGTGACCACTGCCTATGGCCTTTCCCCTTTGAAGCCTGACTTCTTGTTGCTGTGGCAGATTATGATGTGGGACATTATTAAGTCAAAGTTTTCTTTGACCCGAGTCTGTCGCGCCATGAGTTCTTATTTTGGTCTGACCCAAGTTGCCAATGGTGAGCTTCCCAAACTGTATTCTCTGCCCTCAGATTTCAGCAAAACAAGACTTACAGGTGTTCTGAATATGCCTGGAGAAAGATATATCCGAGTCAAACCATACATTAAGGTTACTGACTGTTTCAGCTGGAGAAAAGAGATTTCCAAGGATGATGATATGGAAAATTGTGTCGCGTATTTTCTAGACACCTCACATGGGAAAGTTTAATATGTTTAATATGCTTTAATCTGTGTTATAAGTGATATAACAACATTGGTTAGTTATTTCAACAAACAAGTAAATTTACTACTTCTCACTGACTCTGACCCACCAGTTCAGAATTTTTTTGTTTTGTAAATTATTTTCACTCTTCATTTTCATCAGCTGAAGGCTGTGATAGAAATTTAATTCATCACAATGCAACCAAGTATTGGTTTTAAGTTTTATATGAATAATAAAGTATAAAGGCTATTATAATAATCTGAAAGACAACGATAAGTAAAAATAAATAAACTAGAAAGTACTCATGGAGTGCAGACCTCCACCAATGGTGATTCTAAAAAAATTACAATTTTTATATCAAGAATATGATCCAAATCTTTCTCAAATGTAATAACTACATGTCCCTATAAAATGAGGAAAGAACTATTCATTATTTTGAGTAACTGTGAACACAGAGTTGGGGGATGTTTCACTGGAGCCAACCCTACAACTGACCATTCGACTCTATAGAGTCAGTAAGCTGAGTCCGTGATCGGGGACAAAAATCCAGAAAAAGGCGTGGGAAAAATGTGGGTAGGTTTAACCTGCCTGACCAAACATAATACATCTGGGCTGATCTGCATTCAGATCCTGTCCTGACCTGGGATTAGGGTGCTTTTCTCCACAACAAACAGATACAACAGACAAGTTGTAGGTTATTGTGACAAGCTGTAGTTGAAAAAGACAGGGAGTTTTTTTCTTTTGTAACCAAATAACACACTTCTTCAGGTTTCTTAATATTTTACAGCATACATGTGTATCTTTTTAGAAGGGTTGCATGTAACCAACTCACCTATTAGATTGATGTGTCCAACATCCGTCTATCGCGTCAACATTTCGTTTCTGGACTGTAATTGGAAAACGCTTTGTTGAATTCAAACTTGACAAGGAGATAGATCACCATGATAGTTCCTTTCGAAATTGGTTTGATTCCGTCTGTTTGTTTGTCCATTTTTTTGTCCTTTTGTCTGTGGGTCAACATTTTCGTTTCCAGACTCTAACTCAAAAACGCTTTTTCCAATCAAATTCAAACTTGACAGGGAGATAGAGTACCATCATAGCTAAGTTGCTTTCGAAATCGGTGTAATTCTGTTTGTCCATCAACATTTCCGTTTCAAGAAAAAGTCGAAAACGCTTTGTCCAATCGAATTCAAACTTTGCAGGGAGATAGATCACCATCATAGCTAAGTTACTTTGAAAAATTTGTGTAATTCCGTCTGTTTGTTTGTCCATTTTTTGTCCATTTGTCTGTGGGTCAACATTTTCATTTCCGGACTCTAGCTCAAAAACGTTTTGTCCAATCGAATTCAAACTTGACAGGGAGATGGATCACCATGATAGCTAAGTTCTTTTCAAAATTGGTGTTATTCCGTCTGTTTGTTTGTCCGTCTTTTGTCCGTTTATCTGTGGGTCAACATTTTGGTTTCTGGACTCTAACTCAAAATGCTTTGTCTAATCGAATTCAAACATTTCCAAATTTAATTACAGCAATCGCTAACCTTGTTGCAACCTGTGCAACTCGCCTTTTGGGGTGTCTCTGACCCTCTTGCCTGCCTGTTAACTTTAAGATTATGATTACATGCACTGTTTTCTCTCATTCTTAACATATTTTTACTGCACAATGTACTGGAAATAGGCTGCAAATGATAAAAGACGTAAAAGACGTAATGACAAAAACAAATCGGTTTCATGATACGATAAGACTTGAAGAGATAAGGGCAAGACTGGAATTGATAGAACAAGACTGGAAGTGATAACACAAGACTGGAAGTGATTAGGACAAGCCAGTTTCCAGGTGGGCAGAGCCGCAATTGGGATCAAGAATTGGGAAGGGTAAAAAATACATTGAATGAAATTTTATACATGTTTCTTATTT
This sequence comes from Sabellastarte sp. h YS-2021, assembly GCA_964017235.1. NCBI lineage: Eukaryota > Metazoa > Annelida > Polychaeta > Sabellida > Sabellidae > Sabellastarte > Sabellastarte sp. h YS-2021. The sequence continues at coordinate 111,240,624 of OZ024933.1, forward strand.
TGCTGACCCACCACAAGCCAGGAAACTACAACTGACCATAACTTGAAAAATCCTTATTTACCAACAAGACAGCCCCTGTGAAACACCCCTACAACTGATAGACAAACATAACCTCCTAATGCAGGCAAATATACATAAATGCCATTGTAAAATATGAAATACATATCATGAAACAGTCCTGTGTATTTTACCAACTCTTAATTACCCATTCTGTTTTAGAAACCTTCTGTCATCCAAGCAAAACTTAACTCTCTCAACATAGTTGGATAACAGAGGTTTAACTCTAAATTTAGTTACAAATTTCATATTTTGACACATTGTTTTGTTTCTAAAGAAGTCTGTTTTTAGATCTGGTTTCACACACTGTCAGTGTAAATTGGTTTTAAGATTCCCCTTAGATTAAGTGTGTGTTTGAAATAAGATTAAATGTGTGTTTTTGAAATTGCCCTCCTCTCAGTATTTTGTGATTAAGACATTGACTTGATGTCTAAGACAGAGTTGAAATAATTTATCACAGTGAAATCAATTTTGACAGTAAAATAAGCAGGTTACAGAAAGAGAATCATCTCTAATTAATGAAATACTTTTTGCTTTTGAAAATAGATATGAGGTGAGGTGAGAGAGCAGCAAGATTGTTGAAAAATCTTTTATCTGTGAATGACACTTTAGGTGGGTTAACCGCAGCAGTATACATTATAGAGTACACAGATGCCTTGCTGTGCATGTCATAAAACACACATATGGTTTCAGTCAACTGGAGTTTGGGGGAATACTTCCCTTAGAAGACAGCCTTGGAATCATTTTGTAATCATGGTAATGGGGGATTACAAAGCTGAACCGTCTCTGCAAAGTTTACAAGGCTCTCTGTCTGATAAGCTTCTAACTCATAACATGTATGAGTGCTTTATGAATACTGGATATCTGTGTGCATCTTTGAAAAAGATATCATACAAATTAGAGTCTTAGGCAAGGCTACACCAGAGGTCATTAATATCCATGGATTCAACTTTTTAACTAACGAGATATCTTATGTTTCATGACTGGCCATCTTTTATTGGCTTTAAGTAGTTTACCAACCAAAAAAATACACACACGAACCCCCTCCCCATTTTCATCTGATACCACTATTCCACCTTCCTGATTAGATGTATGACCTGGTTAATTTTAAAGGCTGGTCCGGGCTAGGACTGTTACTATTTAACATGCAGAGGAGACTGACAAAACAATTAGAGTGAAAAAGGTTTGTCATACAACCAAAAAGGCCAGTCTTAAGACATGCTCCTGATCCCCATAATTAATAAAGATAACTTGTAATAACTCGTAAAGTCTGCCCACTCTTAGAACATTTGTTACTGGACTAATGCGTCCCATCTCTTGTTGTGACTACTTTTCCCCAGCTCCATTTTACAGGCAGTTGATTTTCACCATAAAAGAAGTGGCCAGGATGGGTCAGAACATTCAAAAGATCAGTGGTAACACCATTTTGACCACAAGGATCTGTCAGAATTTCCCAAGGCAGAAATAATCACTTGCAAAGGATTTTACACATGGTAGATACTTTTGTCTAGGGGCCAGCAGGTGACAACGGAATAAAGATACAATAATAATTTTATCTGCAATCTGACTAGGGTTTTATACAACTACAAGAGAACTACAATTTATATTGCTGCATAAGAATGCACAAATATTTTCTGGACGCATGTAAGCCAAACAATACATGACACATATATATAACAGCCACAGCCTTGACCTGTGGGTAGTGCAATAAAAATAATTCTGAATCCATATTTGGATTGCTGATCCCAAACAACTTTGAGCAGGAAAAGCCACAGGATAATCCTACTGAGTATGACAATATAACCATAGTCCTATGATAATATAACCCTGATGTGATAGTTTATAGTTTTTATAGTTATATAGTTTTCTATTTATGCATATTGACAAAGAAATACCAAACTAGATTGATACCATTGTAATACCATCAAGTCTCCCCTTCGAGAGCCAATGGAAACAAATGGATGAGCACAGAAATATTCTTTGGCCCTGACTTAAATATTAGAAGGCAGAAACTGAGCATCCAAACAATAGAGAGACATATCTGACTAGAAAGAGGGACAGTAGCATGACACATAGATGTAGAATATATTATGAGCCAGAGCCCACTGAAAGGAGTATAAGGGTCTTTTCAGGGCTAGCCAAAGGTTTCAAGAACATCCAAGCTAGTTTTCTGATTGATCTTTCCCATCCTTGCTGAACTCCAGCCGAGTGGCCCTGATTATGCACAGTAGCAGAGATGATTAGTTAGGCCATTCATAGGAGTGTTATGCTCTATTCTTTCATGTGACTACATCACTCAGGTATAAGATTTGTTCAATTTCATCGGTAGATCGGGTATAGCAAGAAAAGCGCTGTAGCATAACATTTAAAAAGCACATAATGGGTAAAGCTGTGTTCTTTACCCTTCAGACTGATTGTATTTACAAGTTCACAAATATCCCTCCTGCCCCTGCCTTTCACCCCTCTATCAAGTATATTTTAGTACAGCTCATGAAGACTGATGGGACAGTTTTTAAAAAAAAATTGAAAAAGGCTGTCACGAGGGCACAATGCTTATGTAGTTGTGTCAAATCACCCCAAAAGACATATTATCCAAATACAAAGCAGTATGTTTGTATCTTGTAATGGACAAGCATGGACTAGGCTTGAGAATGTAATCACCAGTGATCAATAGCTTTTAAAATCACCCCGGCATAGGTTTCCACTACTAAGCAGATGATATGCAGTTATAGGTTCATCTTGCACAGAAGAATGAGGCTTATGCCTTTGATAGATTAGAAAAACTACTTAGATTATGTCAAAAAGTGGCCATCCGCAAATAAGCTGAAGATAAACACAGATAAAACTGAATTCATCATTTTTGGTTTAAAGATGTAAAACTTAATAAAGCATTCCCAGTTAATATTCTTGGTAATTTCCTCTTTCCTGCTGAGGTGGTCAGGAACCTTGGTGTATGCTTTGGTAGTGACTTTTCCTTCTCGACCATGTCCAGAACACTTGTAAGTCTTGTTTTGCTGAAATCCAAGATCTTAACCATCTCAGAGGCATGTTATGCTGCTTTTATGGCTGCAGATGATATGGTTGGTAGTCGACTTGACTACTGTAATTCCTTGTTTAGGAGTCTCTCTGCTTTTGATGTTCATAAACTGCAATGTATCTAAAACAGTCTTGCTAGAAATAGTTTCCAACACTACCAAGTATTCCCACATCACCCCTGTTAGAAAGCCACTCCATTTGCTGCTTATAGAATATCATTCTATATTTAAGACTGCCTTACTGGTGTACAAGTTTCTACAAAGTGGTTATCCAAAATATTTTGAACTTTTTTAAAACCTAGACATAGTGTGTACAATATGCGTAAAAACCAAGTAGACGGTGTGTTCCACACTTTACCACTTCAGTTTTTAAGTCTACTAAGCACTTTGGCCTCAGCTTTGCTTACGATGCTCCAAACATTTGGAAAGATTTACCTGATGATATGCGTTTGGCCACTAGTTCAGAAAGAAGCTCAAAGCCTATCTCTTTGCAAAAAATAGCTACTCTAATTTCTGTTTTCTCCTGGTCTTTATCCATGGCACTGACCCCTGCTATATCTGTTCCATGATTATGGATTTTTGCTTTTCTGTATTGTGCTCCCAGAGTCTGTCTTTAGATGGAGATTGAGCGCTATAACATCACTATTGGAATTAGATTTGAAGAGAGAAAAGGAGGTACTTGACCAGGCCTGGTGCTAGGTGACAAGTGATTGTCAAGAAATTTATAGAACAATGTTACAGTTTTGAACCCTGTCTTGCAAAGGTTTTGATATAGTTTTACTCATGTCCATGACAAACATGTCTCAGATCTAAACCTTCACAAAAGATAGGTTGCACCATTTCCACAATATTATTTGTAAGCAACACACATTCAGGTCAGTTGGAATGCAAATTTGCAAAACTGAAACAGGGCAGAAAAGAATTTTTGTGGGATTATTTAAAATCGGACTAGTTTTATTAAAATACAGAATAGCCATTTTCCTGTAGAATACATATAAATTGCTTCTTATTTATTGAAGTGACACATTTATGATACAATTGGTATAAATAAATATTAAAATGATGGGTTGAATTTCATACATACTGAGCCCAAAGTTTATCACTATTGCCCCACCAGTAAGAAATTTTTCAAAATTTTTCTTCAAAGAATTTTCAACCTTCAATAAACAGTCCCCATGGGCGGTCCTAGTAATCACTAAATAATTCCGGATTCAACATCCAGATCAGGATCTTTGAGGAAGACCTAACCACAGCAAGACCCCACCTTGTGAGAAATGTGAACTGCAATCCAATGTGCAGTCTTTAAATTATGTGCACAGACAGACAAACAGACTGACCCTTATGGAGTGAAGAATAATAAGTGCAAAGTTATCAACTAATGGATCAATAAAAGCCACTTTAAATTATGTCACAAGTGACTTGTGGTAAGGAATACTTTCTGTTTCCATGTCCAACTTAGGCTGTGACACTTTGAGGGTCAAAATATTTTAACTTTTTAAAACTTTTTTTAAAAATGCAATATCCCAGATAGCATTCCGTCGTCAGACCGACGTTGGCTGTTGGTTGCATGGTCAGCAGATTTTGCCAAAGTTTGGCCCACACTGGTCCAACATTGGATATTGGTCACATGGTCAGCAGATTTTGCCACCCTTGGACCAAACATTTTAGACATAAAAATAATGTTCTCATTATAAATTTACACTAAAAAAGTTGTCTGTGAACATTATAATTTTATCACTGGATTATGGAATATAACCTTATGACACTGTTCCACCATTGTTAAAGTTTGGTTATGTGACTTATCAGGGATTCCCTTAACTAAGAGCCACCACAACCTATCAATCACTTGCCCCCTTTGCCCTCCTGATTGCCTAAAATCAGGAGAATATCAAAAATGTTTGATATGTCTTGAATAGTAAGTTACTATCATCATTCTGACTTATCTTGTGGCATTAAGCCAAATCATAATGATAGCACTCCAACCATATGATATCATAATGATAGCACTCCAGCCATATGATATCACCCGTTTGACTAACCGTATTAAAATTGTACAGGTCGGGACCGTTCTGCCCATGACTTTGACCAAAGTGATGACATGAAGCATGTCATCTCCCAACTATCATTTATTGCCGATCGATCAGGAGGATTGGAAATATGAACTTGTAAAATTTTATCACCAACGTGTCTTATCATACTGAAATCATATGAAAATGGTATAGGTCAAAAGGTTACTCCAAGTTGGGTAGGAAATTGATAGCTTTCCAGATGAATCACATAGTTCCCAGCCTGATCGGTGGGGGTGGGATGCATTTAAATTTCCCTGCCTTTTTCTACTCCAATCCTTCAAGACTTGTCAGGCCTTAGGTCTCGACAGTCCCTTGAATATGGAACTAGTTATTTAATATAAGCATGAAACAATTTACTTTAGTAGCTTTATGAAGAGTTGAGTCATATTTGTGAAAGACTTGCTTACATGTGATGGTAAATGATTTTAATCTGAAACAATTTTACACAAACTATCAAATACAAGAAGTGGGTTGGTTGAATTGGTTTCTTTCAAGGCAAAGCGTACGAAAATTGTTTCTAAAACTGACTGAAACATATGTCAGTTTGTGCGACTGAGTTGACTTTTGAATATGGATCTATTTGCTGGAAAAATAGTTCATGGACCCTTGATGCCTGAATTCAAATGACCTCTACAAGCTCCGTGTCAACAGGAAAATATGGGAGACAAATAGGACAAACTGTCCTAAATTCACAATTGAATCATGAAGACTTACACTATGTTTATCTGAACTATCTGCGCCTCTAAACATACAACAAAGGTCTGCGTGACTTTAAATCTAAAATACAAGCATATTTCCCTGTGGAAGTTATATGAATCAATGGATTCTGAATGTATCAAAGCTATGTTGGAGAAATGTAATAGGAAAGAAAATATATGCCACCTGCTCTTTGAAGAAAATAAAAGAAGTATGGTGAAATAGAATATTTCATGAATGACAACAATGTAACACAAGTGCTTACCACATTTTATCACCCACACAAAGATGGTCATGATTTCGTGTGTGTTCATTCGTTTGTCTCTTTGATTATCTTTTTATGTTCATGATTACTAAAACGCTTAGGATGTCATATTAATAGAATTTTAGGGTATTGACCAATGGACAAAAATATTAGAAGCAGTTATGTAACACAAAATTGATATAAATCTTCTAATAATCTTCTAAAGTCGAAAGAGGCCAAGTCCTAAACCAAGCAAAGGTCATTCCCCAGCATTAACCCGCATGGTGGGTGATGGGGGTGGGGATGGGGGCATTAAGATCATTTAGTGGCAGTCTGTGCCATACCACTGGTGTTGTAATGGCAGAACCACACCTGAAAATTGATGTTACTCTATCATACTCTGAATACAAAAAGGAGAAATTTCTCACCTATTCTCATTAAGGATTTTTTTTTAAATTTAAAGTTTTTTTAAAAATGCAGTAATATACTATTAAAAGCCTCAGTAGCTATTACATTTGGACAAATGTCACTAAATTTCCATTTCTGTCACACTGAGTTCACGTCACACTGTTCATATACCAATTCCCTGGCATTAAGTTACTTATTTCTTTCTTTATTTAGCAGTTTATTTCTCATATATAATTTTACACAAAAGTGCTATTACAATACGGCAAAATAGCTACATTATGTGTGACAGACTGAGAAGATAATATTAATCTGCCTTATGTAATTCCCTGTTATGTATTTCCACTGTTATTGATAAGTATCACCAGAGTCTATAAGAAATATATTGAATGTAGGTGACACTGGTGTCCTGAAGTACTTCTTGGCTGAACGGATGTACTGACTGTAGAAACGGTTTTGAACTAGTTCAAAAGCATTTTAATATTAAGACCATATTTGTGCATGATCTCTTATTGTAAGTGTGCTTTAATGTATCCGAGTCATAGCACGACTGTGCAAAAATAGCAAAGATATCACAAAAATAAATATGAATTCGAGTTTATTTAGGTACAAAGTTGTATCAGATTATCTAGGGGCTTGTAGGTTAGATGTCTTTTTAGACAAGACATGTTTTGTAAGAGCTGTAGCAGCTATTACATTTATATATGGTGTTATTTATGTGATTAACCTAAAAAAGGCAAGCTTGATTGTTTTGTAGCATTGTGACGTAATGACATATGTTTACGTCAGAAGCAGATGACACCATACATGAAATTATTACAAATTTATGCCCCTGTTCCACCACACGACTAAGGCTCGTGATTAAGGTATATTGGGAATTAGTTTCCAAAAAATGTAGAGTCCTAGACAGTCAGGTTGAGTCTGTTTGGATCTGTTGTTGTCGGTTTAAAAATCAAACATGTTTTACATTTTTTAAGACTGTAACTGATCCACTGTCACCCATACCCACAAATATCCCTGTATTAGGTTTCCTGGGGCCTCCTCAGACCCAAAATACACAATCTTATGCCCCTGTTCCACCAAAGGACTAAGCCCCGATCCTGTCTGCGACCCTTAATCGTGGACAGTCGGTGGAGAAAATGGTAAAATGGGCGGGAATGCTAAATTAGTATCAAAGCCTGGGATTAAGTTCAGATCGGCCTCAGTAAACCTGAGGAGGCCCCAGGAGGCCCCATACAGTCTCTGACTGTTCTGCAACTAAGAACCGATTAAGCCATTTTTCTGGTTGGTTTGAACCATGATGTTCAGGACTAAGCCCCGACTAACCCCGATTAAGTCACAGCTTCCTCAGGCGTCCTGAGGCCTCCTCAGTGTTCCTCAGACCACGATGGCCGATTCTTGTTTTGCAAGAAAACTGCATTCTCTGGGTATATATAAAAATTCTGGGATGTAATTATCATTACTTGTCCAGGAACACAGCAGGATGCTACCTTTCATTGGAAGACAGCTTCAGCAACAAATTAAATTTTTTTTTAGTTTTTATTTAGTTACATATACTGATGTATTTGCTATTTCTACATCGACCACAGCAACCACCACAAACAGCACCTCCACCACCACCACCACCAGCCGTACAGAGACCTAGAAGAAGGCATAACATGTGGGTCAGGCCATGGCTACTACAGAGAGAGGAGAGGGGGGCCTAGCACAACATTATGGCTGAACTGTATGCCACAGACATTCCAGGATTCACCAATTACATGAGGATGACCCCAGAATTCTTTGAAATGATAAAGACCAGACTGGAATCACGTCTAGCCAGGCAGGCCACCAACTACAGAGCTCCAATCAGTGTTGGGGAAAAGTTAGCCCTCACCATCAGATATCTGGCCACTGGAGAGTCATACACATCATTATACTGTCAATTCAGAGTTGGCAGATCCACCATTTCCAAGTTTCTACCAGAGGTCTGCACATCCAGGATGAGTTCACCAGAGAGTACCTCAGATGTCCTACTACTCCAGATGAGTGGAAAGAACTGGAAACAGAATTCAGGATCAGGCGGAATGTTCCACATGCCCTGGGAGCCCTTGATGGCAAGCATGTGGCCCTGAAGAAACCCAAGAACTCTGAAGCCCTGTACCACAACTATAAGGGATTCTTTTCAATAGTATTGTTGGCCTTGATTGCTGGACAGTACAAGTTCAGATGGGTGGATGTGGGTACAGCTGGATCTTGCTCAGATGCCCAGATATTTAATACCTGTCACCTGAAGAGGAAGATTGATGATGGCAGCATAGGCTTCCCTGACCCAGCACCTATAACCCAGGGTGGTCAAGATATCCCCTACTTCATCCTGGCAGATGATGCATTTACCCTGAAGACCTAGCTGATGAAACCCTAGGATATTAACCAGAGAGGAAAGGATTGCCAACTACAGAATATCAGGGGGCAGGAGAGTTGTTGAGAATGCTTTGGGCATCCTGGTTTTAAGATTTAGGGTCATGATCTATTGAACTACCCCCAGAAACAGTCAGGGATTTGGTCTTGACCTGTGTGGTTCTGCACAACATACTGAGAAGCCAGTATCAAGGTCACCATGGTGGTCAACAGCCTGGTGGTGATGATGATTGTGGTCGTGACAAAAACCCTGCCAGAGAAGCCAAAAGACTGAGGGATTACCTCAAGGACTACTTCAATAATGAGGGAGCAGTGGCCTGGCAAGATGGCAGAATATAACTGCTACTGCAGTAACCAGTCCTTTTCAGGACTAATAACCAGTCTTTTTCATGACTACCAAATATTCCAATAACAATTTATGTTTGCAAATTCGTTTGTCAGTTCATTTGCTGTGGGTTATGTTTGGTATTGGGTTTGTCTGTTTGTTGATTGGTGGCTATGTGATAACATAATATCTTTTAACTCTAGGGATGGTGTCAGTGTTGGACTTTTTTATTACAGATTTAAAGCAATCCCATGGATTTTAAAGTACAAATGGGCAGATTATTGGCCATATTGGGAGTTTATTTATCTATTTTTTCTCTATGTGGCCTTCTGTTATTATGCGTATTACCAAGGGTAATTTGTTTCATGTTTGGGGTGGTGTGGGTGTTGGGCTTTTTTTTCTTTTTTTGTGATAAGTATTTGTACTAAACTGTTATGTTTTGGGGGGATCTGAACAACTTGCAGGTAAATAATTGTTTTTGGAAGATTTAGTCTGCCCTGAAAAGGGCCTGAGACCCCACTAGACTGGCTGGCTACTGGGAGGCTGCTGCTGTTGAGGCGGTGCTGTGATGGTGATGGTGTAGAGCTGCTTCTGTTGCTGCTGCTGAGGCTGCTCAATGATCTGTGTTGTTAGATCTGGTATCTGGCTTAGTATTCCACTTAAGTTGTTTCTGCTGCCCTCGTCTTGTACTGTGAGCACTGTTGGAGGGTTTCCAAAGCCAATGGGGCTGGGTGTGTGGTAGACACAACTGCTGGAACTGCTGCCTGCTGCAGCCTGGGTGGAACTGGATGCCTGTTGAGTGGTTGTTGGCAGTATCCCGACCCTCTGTGACTCTATGGTAATAGTAACTGATATCTTGGGTAGAACTTGATGTCTGTGAGTGTTCTTTACTTCTTCAATTTCTCTATCCTGCCCTTGAGGTCCTCAAACTCCTCTTGGGTCATCTTTTCAGCCTCTGATGCCACGTAGTCAAAGAAGGGCTGCCTGTCTGACTTCTGCTGCAGGAAACCTGAGATCAGTGTCATCATGTGGTCAAAGTGCTCGAGTATCTTTGAATCTGTAAAAACTGGTATAGATGTAATAATTGGTGACTTGTACTCTCCCTCAGGACACTGGACTCAAGATGTTCTGTATCAGTAGTAGAGCCATGCGATTTTTCTGTTGGCCTCCTTGCATCTGATGTGGGTCTTAAGGAAACCTATCTGCTGGTAGACCAAAGACTGTCTCTTGGTCATCTCCCTTGGGGCTTGGCCAGACTGTAGCTTGGAGAGCTTTCCATAACAAGTTCTCTGTGACTCAAACCACCTTCTGACATCAAAGGGCTGGAGCTTCAGTTCTGCAGAGATTTCTGCTCAGAGAGCCTCCTTCCTATGTCTGTCGTGGAAACGTCCATGCTCCTTGCCGTACAGCTCTGGGTGCTCCTTCACAAACTCAACAATGGCAATTTCTTGGCTGTCAGTGAATGTAGCACAAACCCTGGCTCTCTTGGCTGCTGATTGGCACTCTGATTCTTCCTAACACCTCTCATCTTCTTTGCAAGCTTCCCCAGTAACTTCTAATCCTTCCTCTCTATCCTCTCTTCTGTACCCTCCTCTGTCCTCTCCTCTGTCCTCTCCTCCAACTTTCCACCTTCCTTCTCCATCTCCTCTTGCCTTTCCTCCACCTTCTTCTTTCCTATCTTTCCTCCTTTCTCTTTCCTCATAACTCCAGTAAATATCACAAAAAAGTATAAAAACTGAAATGTGTCTCCTAACTGTTAAATTTGCCCTAACTCAAGTAAAATGTGAAATGTAAAAAAACTGAAAACCCCTAAGCAGTAAGTGACACACGTCTCTGAGTAACCAACCAGTCTAAACACAAAAAGCATGTGTGCGGTAGCTTATACAGTCCCAGACCCCCTCATTGCCTCTCAGACGAGCGGAAAATAGTCGATGCTTAATCGGTTCTTAGTCCCAGGCCTCCTGAGGCATCCTCAGACTGTCGCAGACTAAATTTCAGTGGTCCCAGGCTGCCTGAGGAGGCCGGTTTGGATCGGCTTCTCTTAGTCGGGGCTTAGTCTAAGACCCAGGACACCTGAGACAGTCTGAGGCTATCAAACATGTTTGATATTTCTCACAGCCCCAACCGACAACTACCGATCCATACCGAACACCTGGGACTAAGCAAATATTTGAAACCGACTACAAAAAAAACCTTAATCGGGAAGCTTAGTCGTGTGGTGGAACACCCACATTATATGTTGTCTGAGGCATCCTGGGACTCTTAATCCTAGAACGTTTTAGCTTAGTCCCAGATCCATCCCTGATCCACCAGAGATTGACCAAAACAAAAATCGGCCATTGCGGTCTGAGAGAATCTGTTATTAGTCCCAGGAGGCCTGGCATTGTCTCACACCGGTCTGAGACCCAGTCAGTGTATCCCAAACAGAAACTGTGTTGAATCCATTCACAAATGTAGCATAATTGCTTCTTAGTCAAGGAAACGATTGTGAGTTGTCGGAGGAAGTCTGAGGCTTCCTGAGAACTATCTGAACTTAATCCCAGAACTGTATCAAGACTCCAATTCCCCATCCATTATTCATGTTTTTTTCACCAACTCTCAAAGAGTAACGATCGCGCGATCAATCGAGGATTAATCCTTTGGTGGAACAGGGGCATTAGAGTTTACAGCCTATTGTGTTATTGTTGGGGAAATATTATACTTTTAACAGCACTCTGAGAGTGCATACATCTGCCAATACACATAATTATAAGTAAAAAGGAAAAATCCAGAATTTATTTTGTATCCAGATGGTGATCCAGATCACTCTTACAATTTAATTGGATCTAGGATAGACAAAGACCTACCTTTGAAATTTTTATAAGTAATATTTGTGCAATCCTGCTAACAAAGAAACAGACAAATGGAATAACAGACAAACAAATGGTCATAAAAATAATACCACCTCTTTCATTTACAATATGTTTAACTTAACATATTGTTGAACAAAGGAAATATCCTCACATGTGAATTATCAGTCTCATAAACTTTTCTGATATGTGTCAACTCAAAGGAACAACGGAGTTCTGACATAACTTATGTTAACATAATCATCATAATAACACAATGTGAATGGGAATCATAAAAGCAATTTATTCCACTATTTATTTATTTTATTTAGTTTTTAAACAATAGCATTATGCAGTAAAAAGGGACGTAATGTGTGTGCACCATAGTGTGCACCATAGTCATTAAGTATAAACCTATTTTATTACAATTTAACCATATTATTGCCAAGTTAACTATATAGGCTAATAAACTAAGCCCTAATCACCTTTTGGCAGTATCATTTCCTGGGACAGAGTCACACGACTCCATTTGTATAAAGGGGTAGACAAGATAGGTTATAGCAACCCTAGAAAGTAGTTGTGATAGCCTAAACATCAGGCCTACCTGCATTACAGTTAAAGAAAAGGTTAAGGTTGGGGTTTTACATCCCATTCAACAGAGTGTCATATTGATTCAGGTCTTCACATTGTCACTTGTCTTGAGACAAGCTCCGGACCTTCACAGGCAAAAAAATAAGTGGTACAATAAATAAGATTGCATTCAGGTTTATATCATCAGGATGGTCAGGAGACAATCTGGTAATGGTGGGACATGGGTAATATACAGCCACAAAGCATTCAAACATTCACCCCATTACCCAGCTGGATAAACAAACAGATGTTGATACAAATTGGGGGAAAATACACAATAAAACTATATTGTTGAAACCTCAAGCCATACACTTGTGACAGCAATTGGATCAGAATGGAATTACTGAAAACTTTGTAATTTACCTGATGATGCAGCTATTTGTTCCATCGGATGCTGCCAGTATCAGTGGAATAGGCATATATGCCAAATACCATAAAACTGAACAGGCAGGAGATATTTTGTGTTTGTGAAAGGAAAATATCTTGTTTGTATAAATGAAGCCATGAATTTATAATCTAGAAACTAAAGCCCTGAACACACAGGCAACAAAATTATGTAAACCGATCCACTAATTAAGTTATAACCTCCATAACATATATACTTAGCCACCACAAAACTCTTTTATTTTTAAGAATTCTCCAAGTTATAGAACAAATGCATAATTTTTATCATTTTGTTAAATAGGAAAATGCAAATTTGTATTTAAAATACAGAGTTTTTGTTATACTGGTACAATTAGAGGATAAGAAAATGACAAAAAACTCACAAGACACCAGTACCGAATTACTATTTATTAGCCACCAGATGACATATTTTACTTAACGAATGGACATTAAATGTATCATTTTAATCCATGGAGTTTGTTTACTTATCATTAATATATAGTTTACTTATTATTCATATTCAAATGGTGGATAATAAAGTTAAAACATCCTTCACAAGATATATGTGTCATGTTGGGATGTTGTACTATTATATGCACAAGTGCTGCTTACTTTGTAGCTTTTCATGGCAAAAGTGACTTAAATTTGTAATTTTAAGTTTGTCTTACAACATATTAAGGCTGTAAAATAAAATTTCCAAATTTACACACCCAGAGACTTAACATGCAGTTAAGTGTAGAATGATATGGCAATTGTTCTAATTAAATGACTTAAATCGTTTAGATACATTTATCTTTAATACCTTTAATGACACTTTTAGAACAATGTTTTTCAGAGCATAAACAAAAGGGATGATCCTGAATGTAAGTTTAAATAATTTAATTTGTAATTTTAGTTGTTGTTTCTCATTATAAGGCAGAAGTTTGTAGATAACTGTAGGAGTAGCTCTGTAGATATTATAAAAAGAGATACATGGACAGTATACATTATAATATTATAATTGTCAGTATGTTGGTTGAAAGTGCAGTACAAGATTTAATCAGCTCAGATTATAATTGGTAATTATGTATAAAGAAAAATTAAATGTACCTCTAGATACAGTATTCAAGAGCATAGACTGGTAGGTATGGCAGTAGATCAGTATGGACAATGAGTATTTTGTTATATTTTGCATTCTCAGATGTCACTGTGGATGAGTTGAACAAGGTTGTTAACAAGCTGAACCAAAGCATTATGACAAATGCCAAAGGCATTAATGTCCAGAGTGCCATACTGAATCAATTGTCAGTCCAAGTGGCTGATCTGGCTGCCAATCAGTTAAAGGCAAAGACTCGTATTTCTGCAATTGAATCACAACAAATAGGTAAAACAATGCAACAAAAGAGCATTGATATAAATTAGTGAAATCTTCAAGTGAATCTGAAGCTAAGCACCTTTCAGATTTGAAATAATTGAGATGACGTAAGAGAATTTTAGAAATTTGTTTAGCATTGAACAATGCTTTATAACTCACATGCAAAATTTTGTTTCACACTTTCTGCAAACAACACCATGCAATGGTACAATCTAGCTCCTGACTATGCTGATAGGGCAAACCAATATAAAACTCACTGCATAAGTTCCATAACCTATTTGTTTCTGAAACACTTCTTCAGAGGAGAGACAACCCATTCCTTTGTTTTATGGGCGATTCGATGAAATAGTTCGTTATTCGAATGGGGAGTTGTACAAGTTCAGTGATATAGTTACACAGACTGGTAGTGGTTCTTACAACACAGATGATGGGAAGTACCCATGTGGGGAGACTGGTTACTACCTTGTTGCTGTCATGCTGTATGGTGGTAGTGAGTACTTCCTGTTGTTATGATAAAGTTACCCATCCACTTGAAGGAATCAAAAAGCAATTATTATTATTATTATTATTTATTTCTCGTACAAACATTTTAGATAATTACTAACATGACATTTAAGCAATTATTTAAAATAGCCTAGTGGTTCACCAGTTTGGCATCTAATCACAGGTGTATGTGTGTGTTCAACTCCCACAAGTGACAATGCGGATGGGCTTCCCCATAATATCCTGGCAGTTGAATGTTAGGTGATAACTTAACCTTGACTTTGCAACAAATCTGAATAATGATCTGCCTTACTGGTACACTATTATATTTCCTTCTGTCTACATTAATGTTTGATAATTTCACTTATGACATGATGTTGTGTAAACATTTACACAGGGACAAAATAACTAGTATATGGGCCACATAAAATATATCTAATTGGAATATGATTGATTTATTTTATTTCCTTGAAACCCATTGTAAAGTGAGTGATATCATAATCATGATACACCCAGATGCAGAACAGCAGTGTACACTGGTTCATCACAATTCCACATAGTATATAATTCAAAGGCATAAAGTACTTTTAAAAGAGATTGTTTATGAGAATTTTGTTTGCGTATATCTGCTCCGAAAAATTATTCATGGAAACAGTTGAACTCAACAAATTGTAATAACTGATCTTCCAAAACAGTTTGTAAGATAATAATTGCGTTGTTTTTGAAGCAAATATATTTTTTTATTTAACAGCTTTAATCACAGTTCTTCAACCGAAAAATATAAGTTATTTACCATAAATAGTGAATATTATGGACATAACCAAGTAATGCAACTTGGGGCCAGTTTCAAACCAATGACTACTGAGAAAATAGAAATATTGTCTGGCCATCATATGAATCCACCATCACTCCCCACCCATCACCCCCTTCTGTCAGAAACAATGTTGGTAATTCAGGTCTCATGAGAACAGGAAACACTATGGTATATGGGGATCTGTACCTGGACACAGTAAAGATTACCACTGTGAAAGCCGTAAATGATATGTACACCAGATACGGTGAAGCAGATGACTTGCAGGCGAGCAGTGCTGTAATTGTCCTGTGCAATAAAGACCAGACACTCTATGTCAAGGGCTATGCTCTTGGAGGCAACCAGCCCAGAACCGATCGCGGTGACTTCACAGTGATACTTGTCAAAAATAACCCATGATTTTACTTAACTAAAAACTGAATGTATTTGGAGGTGATCAGACTAGTATGATAAAAATTACATAAAGGTATAGGTGAAAAGATATATTTGGTCTTTGCCTCACATTTCTCTGAGTAAAGACTTCCACATTGCTATATACTATGGTCAAAGAATAAGTGAAGCTAATACCCATGCATCAGAAGTATGTTTGGTACAAGTATGTTAGACAGAAACATTTAAGTAATAATTACCACACAAATCTTTTATATGTTTCTCAGGTTCAATATAATCTATCCACCTTTAAGGACTATCGCTACTAAATACTTTTAACTCGAGAATTTAACCAAAGTTTGAAAACAAATTCATCTTGATATTTTATTTCCAGAACAGCCAAAAATAGGGAGGGTCACCATTGTAACTTCTTTTACTGATGTAAGAAACCGACCCATAATTTCTCAGATTTATTATAATTTACATAGCTGATTAAAGAAAAGAGAACACAAAACATTTTGTGTTTTTCTTCTGTGTTTCATTGCTTTTTAAAATGACTTTTAATGTCATATTTCACATCAAACAACAACACACAAAAACAACTAAAGAACAGTATAGTTAAATATAGTTTTATCCCAAGGAAATATTTCACATCAAACAACAATACATTTAATATTTCACATCAAACAACAATACACAAAACAACTAAAATAATATAGGTAAAAATAGCTTTAGCCCAAGGAAAGCTACGACAGAGCTTTCCTAACTGGACAGAAAATCTGACTAAAATTCACTTAATTTGAGATAAAAATGTAACATGTGAAAGCACTAACATTAAGAATTTTGCAATATTCAGGAAAACCAATTCAAGATAATATCAAACAAAATAAATAATAAAAGGTTGGGGTCACTGCACAAAGTACTGAGTAATTGTTGAAGCAAATATTAGATGTGCTCTGGTCTGCTCAGTAATAAATACTGACTCAGCAGTTTTCAGTGTAAAAATGTTATCTCCATTGCTTATTTGCCAATTACTAAGAACTTGCTTGATGATGCTAATTTGCTTTATTACTTATTATTAATTATTACTTTCTTTAGTATTTAATAATATTGGAACTAAAAAGCTCTTGTAGATTTTATTTAGGTTTTAACATCAACACTGCATAGGTCATCGCAACAGGTAGTTTTATGGGCAGAGGAAACTAGTTGACTAGGTCACGGTCTGGTACTGAAAACTGCCGAACATCCGTAAGCAACTGCCAACTTTCCCACATAGGGTCAGGAGTTTGAACAGCAGACCTCACTGGTGGGAGACAAATGTGTTACCACTGTGCCACCAGTGCCTACCGAAAGCATAAAATGCATCGTTAACATCTGACCAATTCATGCATTGTTTGTGATCAGTGGTTTTATTATCCATCACAGGTATTTCATCTACATATTAGGACATACAGTCTCAATAATATTTTTTTCTATGACCAGAACCCCATTAACAAATATTTCATTAAATATGTAAGGTAGGGCATGTTATATAGTTCAGTATAAAGGCATTTTACACAGCTTCCATTATTTTTTTGTCTTCTTTTTGTTATCTCAACATAATAGTTAAAGTTCTCATATTTACTGGGAGGTCCCCATTGGCCTGTTGGTTAGCAAGCTTGGCGGACATAGGCTGTCATATCTTTGTGTGTTTGCCACCCACAAGTAACAAAGCTAAGGACCTGACCCAATTGTGACTGTTAGATGGGGTTAAAACCCTAACTTTGACTGGTGCAAGTAACAATGGATACCTTTCACAGATAATCTTTTTCTATTATTTTGGTAAAGATGGATTTATTTTACTTATTGTTGAAGCAGTAAGGTGGGTAATAAATTTAAAACAGCCATCTCAGTGCAAATTTTAAAATTTTTAAGCATGAGCTAAAGCAAGGCTCGCGTGTCTAGGGATCAATTTTTCATTTTTTTTTCTTTTTCATTTTATTTTTTGTTGTCTCTGGACCTTCATGAATTGTGGTATAGCATGATGAGTATATGTCTCCTCACGCAAGTTGCATCAGTACTGGGATGGGTGACTGCTTTAGTGCACTACTTGTGTCTCTGATGGCTTTGCGGCTCATGCTAGTAGACTGAATCCCCTTTGAGCCTCGTTTTACTCAACATGACAAAACAGACAATCCGGTCTGACATATTCTCACAAGCTGAACATGAACCTACAACACAGAGATGACTGTCAGCTTATTTAAATGCCAAACTAATTAATTACTGGCCCTGGTTGTAAAATGGTATGTCAGGCATCATTGAACCATTAAAGTACACCATTAAAGTACACTTGTGATGTCATTCTATTGTTAAAAGTGTGCATCATTTTTAAGTAATGCACATTTTTTGTGTTACAGACACCTGAAATAGTCAAATTTTTGTTTGCCTGAAACTTGAGATAAATGCTACAAATTGAGAAAATAAATTTGAAAAAAATGCATTAATAATAATTCTGCTGCATAATAAAAGAATGGTCCTCAGTGGTTTATTAGTTAGCAAGTTTGGCATCTAATGGCAGGTAATCACCTCTGTGTGGGCTACAACCCCGCAACTGACAATGCTGAGGATCTCTCCCAATATGACCTTAGCTGTTGAACGGGACGTAAAGACCCAACTTTGATGTTTGCATTATACAAGATACATAATTATTTCATGTGACCCTTATGTAGTTCACAAAAGTGTACATTACACAAAAGTGTACATAACAAATGTGTTTTAATTGTAGCAAATCAGTTTTCACTATCCAGTTCATTTGCCCAAAAGGTGTTCCAAGTTAAAGTGTTCTGAGTTATAAGCAAATTATTATAGTCATTTTTTGCTATCCATTTTGAAAGAGAGATTGCACAGAATAGTACTACAAGAAACCAATATCAACACCTAGGGATAAGTAACCGAAATTATGTGGACAGTTTTAACAGAAACAAAGGTCAATATATAAAAAAATGCTAATCAAATATATCGATATTTAGGCAAATTGGTTTGCCAAAAATTTTAAACCGATACCATAAAAGTGTAGTATTTCTGGAAAGGGGGGGGGGGGGGGGGGGGGCGTAGATGTATAAAAAAGTTTGTCAGCTTTCAGTTTAGTAAAATATTAGCAGTGTGTCTTACTGGGAAACTAATGTACACTATTACTCGACCCCTTTAACATCTCTTAAAGTGTACATTATTTTCCCAGTAAGGCACACTTTTTTATACTTTACCTATCACAAGGCAAATAATGTAATAAACATGGTGACTGAAGTCGCACAAATAGTCACCCAGAGGTGGTTAGTTTGGGAGTTCAGTTAAAGTAATCTATTTTTAATAGAGAAGAAGAGCACTTAGTGAGCGCAGACCTCCGCCAAGGCAGCTCAGTCCCCCAATGCTGTGTTTACTCCATAATATAATTCCTGGGCTTTGAAAACCTACTATTAGCCTAGATATTGTATTTTTTACGCTTTGTTCCTTGTCCCATTTCAGAAATTTAATGAAAATTTCATCCAAATCCACCCATAACTTTTTCAGTTATCTTCCTTTAAAAAGTACTTGATTCCAGAAGATCCAGACAATTATCCAGATCACACCCAAAATCTAATCACTTCTTCTTTGTCCCATTTCGGATATGTCCTGGAAATTTCACTGTCCATAAGTTTTTTAATTATCTTTCTTTAAAGAATTAAGGAAACCAGAAGATCCAGGCAGTGATCCGAATCACTCACAAAATCTAATCACTTCTTGCTTTACCAATTTCTCACATATCCTGAAAATTTCATCAAAATCTGTCCATAACTTTTTGAGCTATCTTTCTTTGAAAATTAAATTTCATGGATCCAGAAGATCCAGACAGTGATCTGAATCACTCCCAAAATCTAATCAATTCTTCCTTTTACCATTTCGGACATATCCTGAAAAGTTTATCAAAATCCGTCCATAGGTTTTTGAGTTATCGTGTTCACAAACAAACAGACAAACCCAGGAGAAAACATAACCTTCTTGGCGGAGGTAACAACACATGGTAAACAAACTCTTCAATAGCCACAACCCACATAAAGAAACATGTGTGGCTGTAGTGGCTGTTTTGTTCACTGGAGAATAAACATGTCAAAAACATGTACATAGAAAAATTGTGGCAGCAAAAAATATATATAATCGGAGTTAAATATTTAGTGGAAGAGAGTACACATGCTTACTGTGTTGTTTGGAGAAGAGTAAATATTTCAAAACTCATCTCTTCTTATATCCATTTGGTTTGACTGTATGTCGAGTATGGAGATTCATTTATTTGGGTTTGCACGTCGCTTTCAATACTGTACACGTCATATCACGATGGGTAGTTTTGTAGGCAGAGGAAACCAGTACATACAATTGGTCAAGGTTTTGTACTCTAAACTGCAGACCAACGGCAAGCAACTACCAACTTTCCCACATAAGGCGAGCTGGGCCACAATATAGCATTGTATAATGTATGATTTATTACCATATTTGATTTTAAAATTTCCTTCAGATGTATTTTTCTGGACAATTTACTTCACATATTTTATAACATTTTGACAATTGTATCAAGATATGCATATGTCTTTTGATTTCATATACATTTCAGATATGGATTATTCATTATTCATTTAAATACAAAAAGCTGGTGACCATAAATCTCATTTGTGGAGCAGCGACTACAGCCAATTATAAATTGTATGAAAAATCTGCCACTCCAACAATTGTGTATGAATCTCAATCGGATCCATGGTATGAATGGTCCTTTACATAGTCTTGTATTTTGGTGAAATTGTTTCACAGACCCACTATATTTATTTGAAACGATTATTGAATTTAGCAAAATAAATTCTGAGCACAAACAACTTTCTTTTTATTTGTTTTAAGTGTGGTCATGTGAAGTTTTTTAAATTAAAATCTGCTTCCACACAAGTGCAAGTTATACATGTCACCAACATCAAACCAATGAACTTTTTACGGTGCATTTGAAGAGACGATAATATACAAGTCAGGGGTCCCATTTAAAATAATTTGTATACCGAAATCCCCGAAAACAATTATTTTATATCCATCGCCACTTTGGCTTCTTTATATGGAAATGATATATCCCCAGAAATACACTGCTGCAAGTGACATACAATTTTATTAAACTAATATTCTGAGTTCGCGTTTTGTGCCAAGATGAAATTTGTTCAATGCCAAGATGCCAAGCAGTAGTGTGGGCAATTGTGATTTACTTTCGGATGAGTTCAATATACATTTACAAGAGGAAACTACCATAGACAGCAAGTCAAGTTACTAGAAGAGTCTACTTTTTTATTTTCAGAATAATAACGGTTATATGTGATCCCTTTTACAGGTAAGTTAAATATTTATTTACGCCTTTATCATATTAGAATAGTATTAATCCATCATTGTGTGGACCTTAATGCAGAATTATAATCCACAGAAACTTTGTGGTTTTATACTGCAAATCAGATCATAATTCTTTACAAAGTTCACCCAGTGATGGAATTTTGTTATATTATTATACCCAAACTACCTTTACTACTTTTTCAAGCTCTACTCAAGTATGAATGTCTAATACAATACTTGATTTAGTCTGCATGTGCTCGCTACTAATATGTTGCCCTGGTCATGACAGAAACCAGCAAGGGGTTTGTATATATTTATTATAATTTTATTATAATTTATCATTTTTCAACAATGTAAAATCCTTTTTGAATAGAATTAATGTGAAACCCAAAAAGATAAAAGAAACCCCAAAACATAGATACAACATTATAATATTACTTGTGAACATAATGTGGTAATGTATGCCATTTTAAAGAGGGTCCACTGACCCAGCATGCTTGCCATGTGAAGTCTGTTTATGTGTGTAATCAAACCTGTGGCAGTAATTGCCTCCACCCGGAGGGTCAGTTGTGAGTTCTGTTTGATTGCCTGCCTGTGTAACAACTTATTTTCTATCAATGACTTATTTTGTATTACCGACTTATTTTGTAATAAAATTGCCTTATTTTGTATTACTTGGCCGACTTATTTCATACCAATAGTTGACTTAATATGTTACAAAGCGGTGCACAGCATTTTGACAAGATATCAGGGTGATACAAAATAAGTTGATAATACAAAATAAGCTGCTCTATAGACAGTCATTGATACAAAATAAGTTGTTACATGCCTGTTTCTGTTCAGGATAACTCCAAAAGTAATGAATGAATCTTTCTAAAATTTCATGTGGGTAGGTCGTGATCAAAAGAGGTAATCAAGTTTTTCTAAAGATCTTAATCTTATTCTGGATACAACATTTCTAAAAAATCCAAAGCACACTTCCCCTGGTGGAGGTTTTAACTCTAGGAGTCCTTTCCAGTTACAAACTGGCTTTCAAGTTTATGTATAAAAGCAATTAAGAGCCATGTAAAATTAGTTTCTCAGTTTTACTTTGTGGAGTACTTTATATCACTTTAATATAAAATAAACTCTATCATTGAACTTATATTACAACCTTGTGCTTCATTTCACAGCTGCAGGACACAGGGGTACAGTGAGAACCTCACTCATTTCCCACATAACAGGTGTCCTGGATTCAATTCCTGGCCAAACCTAAAATGAGAAAGATGGTACTTACTTGCCTTTGCCTGATGGATTTTACTGCTAGATCTTGACCAATTACTATGGACCACTTTCCTCTATCACTTCAACCACCTGATGTGATCTGACCTATACCATGTTTTGAAAATCAAAACATTGATTGGACGATCAGTCAATCCATCAATCAACATTTTATCACTTGTTTTTTTTCTCTCTTATTTTTATTCCATATGTAAACAAACACTTGGCCAAAGTAAATATGTCTCCACTTCAAAATTTGAAATGCCAGAAAATAAAGAGTAAAAAATATATAAAATATATATTTTATAATATATTTTCAAAAGTTAAAATGTGTTCAACAAGAAGGTATGCAAAATATTTTCTGTAAAAATAAAGATAGACAACCAATATGGTTATTTGGTAATCTTCGTCTTAGCTATTTATTTATTTGTAATTTAACATGGCTTTTAACAGTGTATAGGTCATATCATGACAGGTAGCTTTATGAGCAGAGGAAACCAGTACATACAGTAGGTCAAGATTCTGCACTATAAACTACCGACCAAGATTTCAGGGTGATACAAAATAAGCCGCTCTATAGACAACTTGTTTTATATCACTGACTTATTTTGTAGTAATTTCAATTCACCTTGTATAGTGCTTTGTCTCCATCAAAGAATGGACTCAAAGAAATTTAATCCTAACTGTATTCAGTCTTGTAGATAATTTACCATTTGCCTGATAATAATTCTTATTTTCAGCACTGACATTTCACAGAGATATAATTGATTAGACTAGTCAGTGGTATAATGAAAATTATATCCGTTAAATCTTCGACTGGAATATACTTGTGGAAGTATAAATGCTCTTGTTGAATTGGATAAAGTTTACATATAGAGAGCTCAGAATTGGTTTATTGGTAGAAACATTAGCATAAAAAGGTTAAATTACTGCAACAAGTAGCAACAAACATGTTGTGTTTTCAGGTAAAACATAGCATCAGAGAAGCCCAGATCCTACAACCTTGGAAAAAATTAATGAACTCCATGAGATTATATGTTAAAATGTACACTTTGTACACTCAAGAAACATCTGCCTAAATAATATATTCATGTTCAACATTACAGAGTAAAAGTTATAGCAAGCATTGATATAAGACTATGAAGTTTAACAATACACCTGTCCCCCAGCAAATGTTCATGAGAAGCAACAACTTTCTAAAGACAATAAAGGTCAGCATTGCTATGACAAAGTCAAAGGTCAACATGTTAGACTGCACATTGCTAACTTACACTTCCTAACCAATATCCCTACCATGTATCAACCTAGGAGATTACAGGTTGAAAGATATGGGCCGGATATGATATTAAAGATCAAAGTCACTACGTCAAGATCAAAGGTTAAATCAAGGTCATACTGTGATGTTGCACACACATAAACCCCCTAACCAGTGTGTCTCAATGTCTCTGTCAAGGCTCAACAATATTCAAAGTGCTATTAATGTGCAGATACTTACTTAATTAGACAACTTAGGCAAAAGATTGAAAAAAATAGAGGGAAAAATGTGCAAAAAGACTTCGGATAGAAGCAAAATTTTAAAATGCTGTTACGGAAACCTCAAGATCCAAAGTAAATCCATCAACAACCTTCCGTGTCAATTACAACTCTTGAATCCATGAGGCAGGATGATATCTTACAAGCTAAAGAGATTGCAAGAACTAGCAGAGTTAGTGAAAACAGGTACTCTTTCAAAATTAAAGTCACAAAGAGGTGGCAAGGTTGAAGTACTTATCAAAAATCGAGTGAAATGGCCACACAAATTTGTACTCTCTGGAGCTAACAAAGAGAGGATCACTTATGACCAGTTGAATGTCACTCAGTGGGTGGCTGGCTTTGGTAGAACCATCCGGGAAGAGTCGGATCTGGAATAGAAACCACCTATGCTTGATTACATGATTGCCTTAATGGATGATGCAAACAACTTTTCCTGGGGTTCTTCCAAGGTCAGCCATGCAGTGTTGCTCTGTCGTATGGAGCAGGGACAGGTTAAAAATTTTGCTGATACTGTGGCCATAGAACGTATTAGAAGAGCAAATGCTCAAACGTTTGGACCTGTGAACCAATTTTCAAATGCGGTAGGTCAAATTTGCAAAAACAACCAGAAGCATGCCATGTAATTACTTCAACCAAGGAACATGTTTACAAAATAAATCTCATGAGACAAGGGGTGTCCTATACAAACACATATGTGCTTCTTGTTTTGCCAGCAATGTTAAAACTTTTCCACATCCGGAAGTGGAATGAAAGAACAAGTCTAAAAGTTCAAAAAATGAATAGTTCTGGATGGGCATGGATCCATGTTCATCCAGAAAGAAAGAATAGTTGTAAATAAGCAATTGCCGAATGCAATTGTCAATGCTTTTCACAATAACATTGCATTTTAATGTTATGCAGAGGTACTTAAACATGGTAAACAGATCATGGTACGACAAGCTGTTAGCAAAGTGCCAATAACATGTTCTTCACATAACCGTATGCTTGTCAGTGGTCAGAAATGAATGAAGACAATTAGGACTTCTGGTTCCTTAAAAAGGAGGAACT
Source organism: Sabellastarte sp. h YS-2021 (assembly GCA_964017235.1). Lineage (NCBI taxonomy): Eukaryota > Metazoa > Annelida > Polychaeta > Sabellida > Sabellidae > Sabellastarte > Sabellastarte sp. h YS-2021. The sequence continues at coordinate 111,265,921 of OZ024933.1, forward strand.
AGATGTACCTGTCATTGCTCTTTGTTGAGATAGCCCTTCAACAGTTGCCAAACCTATACGTTTCGTGGGCAATAAAAATGGAAATGGGAAAAAACTGGGTCAGGGAATGAATAAAGAACATATAAAAGTGGATCATTTTGCAAAACCTTTTAGGGGCAACAAAAACAAAACTGGGAAAAAATTGGGTTTGAATTCCACTGAAGGTTTTAGGGCTGACAAAGATTTGGAACAAAAAGTACACAATATGGTACTTCCAGAAACACAGCTTGTACCCACAAATGTTGATACACAGGTACATACAAGCATTCCACTCTCCTCAAAAACATGCTGACATTTTAACGCCAATAAAAACAGAAACGGTCCTAAATTGGGTAGCATGGATAATGAGGATGGGTTGCAGGTTCAATATTCCAGTTCACTGCAACTTGAAAATGCATTGGAATCTTGTAATATAATGGGTGATATGATTAATGCTAGTAAACAAAGAAAGAAAAATATACCAAAGACTGTAAAGTCGGAAAAAATTTATTCAACAAACTATAACTAGTGTATGTATTAAAACAATGCTAGATTTGGTTTCGTACCCTATAATGACCTTCTGGTGTATACAGGAAAGGAAGTAATATGGGGAAACATACCAAACATACTTGACATGCACAAGTTGATACAGAATTCCATTTACCTAATTTTTTGCAAATGCGAATACCTGTCGAGTTCCGATTGAATATCAAGAGGTGGAAACATTAATTGCATAAATCAGCCATAGATTATCATGACCATGTTTCTCATTACATTGCAGAGGAACTAAAACATGGGGCTGTGTATGGTCCTTTTGACGAAAACCATTTCCTTGTCACATATCACCTTTTTAACAAGGCATAAACCCAATTCGGATAACAGGAGGGTTATTGTAGATCTCAGCTGGCCAGTAGGCCAATCTGTCAATGATGGTGTTGCTAAAGATAGATATCTGAACACATACTTTGACCTTAATTATCCATCAGTTGACAATATTGTGGATAAGCTAAAGAAATTAGGTGACTCTGCTTTATTATTTTTAATTCACATTAGTAGAGCTTTCAGGCATCTCCGGATAGACCCTGGTGACTTAGACTTGTTACGTCTCAAGCACGACTCTTACTATGTCAACGGAACTTTGGCGTTCGGATTTCAGCATAGATTCATATTTTTTCAGAGGTGTATGGATGCCATACAGTCCATCATGGATCACAAATTCGGTTATCCAAATTTGCAGAATTTTATTGATGACCTAATATATACGGCTATGCCACATGAAATTAAAGAAGCTTACACCCCTCTATTGGCCTTATTGCATGACCTTGGTTTAGAGGTCAGTGAGAAGAAGTAAGTTCCTCCCACTAGTAAAGCAATATATTTGGGCATTGATGCATGCATTAAAACTTTATCTATTCCTTTGGATAAATTTGGGGATATCAAAAATATGTGTAACAAATGGACCATGAAAAGTAGAGCAACAAAAACACAGTTACAATTGCTCCTAGGTTCTTTCTTATATATAACCAAATGTGTCAAACCAGCACATTATTTTCTTAATAGAATGTTGCATCTTCTGAGAACTCATCATGATGCCGTGTTATAAACTTAAAAAATGATTTTCATCAAGATTTGAACTAGTTTGTTATGTTTCTCACCCAATACAATGGTGTCACATTCTATGATAACCAGGTAGTCCAGGAGACACGTTACTGGATGCATGTTTACAATGTCTTGGAGGAGCCTTTTATAATGAGGTGTATGAACTTACCATACCCCTAGGCTTTAAAGACTATGATACTGTACATCTAGAAATTTTAAATATTGTTGTTGCATTGAAAATATGGGGACAAAGATGGAAAGATTAAAAAAAATTGAGATTAAATGTGACAATATGGCCGTAGTAGATGTTATTAGGTCTGGCCGTGCTAGGGACCAGATTCTAGCTAAATGTGCCCATAATATATGGCTTATCACACCCATATTTAACATTAATCTGGTTGTAAACCATATACCTGGTCAACATAATGCAGTAGCCGACTTGCTTTCTAGGTGGAAAGGTTCCTCAGATGATTTCCTCAAATTGAGAAACCTGTTGCCGCATCTTCACTGGATTCCAGCCTTTCACCAAGACCCCTTAATCTTATATATGTAGAATTATTACAAAAGATTGTCATGGTTTGTGAACGACTACATACTCCACATATTTTCAAACCCCTGTATCTGTTTGCGTTCTTTTCCTTCCTGTGGCTATTGAACATTCTCCCTCATTCTGCTAGGCAATTCGACCCTACCAGACATTTGACTAGAGGAGATCTCATATTTACACAGAACTCTTGCATTGATAATCAAGTGGCCCAAGACCATCCATTAAAACAATTGTCATCCCTTCTCTCGGATCATCTCCATTATGCCAAGTCGCATCCTTGCAGCATATGTTTAAGGTTATTCCCGCATCAAAAAGTTCACCATTATTTTGTCTGCAATCCAGGTCAAGTCTGACATCTTTATCAGACTCTACAGCCAGAAAACATCTTAAGAATGTTTGCTTTCTTTGCTTTTAGGTATTTCTCCGTCCTTGACCTTTTATATGTTTAGGTGTTCTGGTACCACTTGGGCTTTTTCAAATGGGGTACCCTTGCAAGAAATTATGCACCATGGTACCTGGTCGTCTGACTCTGTCTGTCGATATATTCAATCAGTACCTCATTCTTCTTCTGCTGTATTCTCCACCTTCCAACAACTTCTCATGCTTTAGTTTTTGTTCTAGTCTAGAGTCTGGGACCCTTATCAGGCAGATTTCAGTATTATACTACTGATATAGTTATACTTAATGTTATTGTTATTTCTCAAGAACACTGATGCGAAAACGTAATACAATACAAAAATATAACATATAAACATTGCTTCTGAGCCAATAACACTTGCAATGATGAAATTAATCCTCATTCCATTGGCAATGAATTTCCCTGCACTGTAAAGTCGACTTTTATTCCAAATTGCATTCAACGTGCAATGGCTACGCATATCAAGGAAAATTGCATGATATTTCATGGAATTGCTAATAAGAGGCAAATATTTGAAAATTATAACACTTTGGGTGTATTTCCTAACTTATGATCTATTTTAGTGTAATCTATGCAAAAGTCTTAATGTAACATAAAAATAACAGGACCTAGCACATCGGAGAACCGATGCAAATTGTATCCACCAGAAAGATAACACACCAAAGCCAATCAACCATTCGCTTAACCTTGAAGGAGGAGCCAAAGGTGAAATCTGACCACATCAAGCGATTCTTAGCCCATGATGTCCTAGAGGTTGGCAATGTCACACCAACCTGTAGAAAAAAAACTAGAAAAAGCGAGTTATAAGCACTTTTAATTTTTGCTATCCTCATTTGACCTTGAAGGAGGGACCCAACATCAAATCTGCCCACATCAAAAGATTCCCAGTTCAGGGTTTCCTATAGATTGGTTTCACATTGCAAACCTCCAGGACCAATAATAAGCGAGTTATAAGCACTTTTAGGTTTGGCAGCCATCTTGTTTTTTGAAATGAGGCCAAAAATATTCCCAGTCAAGATTTTGTAATGAGGAACATATCTTGCAAATTTGAGATCTCTACCAATAATACCCTTTGTTCTAGAGGGCCAACAAAAGTCCTTGCTGAAAGTCAAAAAAATGCTGTGGCGGCCATCTTGTTTTTCAAAATGAGGCTAAACATATTCCCAGACAAAACTTTATGGTTATGAATACATCTTGCAAATTCGAGGCTAGCTCTAATATTTTTTCATTAGAGCGGTAACGGTGAAATCTCTCTACACACTGCGAGGGCGGTGGTGGCGTTGTAACAAAACAAAATCCATAATTGCTTGATACAATGAATAAACAAAGAGTTCCACAGTTGTATAAAACAAAATTTCTTACACAGTTTGGTCTTTTATAACCTGATAATACAAAATAAGTCAGTGATACAAAACAAGATGTCTATAGAGCAGCTTATTTTGTACTATCAACTTATTTTGTATCACCCTGAAATCTTGTTGAAATTCTGCGCACCGTTTTGTAACATATTAATTCAAGTGTTGGTACGAAAGAAGTCAGCCAAGTAATACAAAATAAGGCAATTTTACAACTAAATAAGTCAGTAATACGAAATAAGTCATAAATTGATACGAAATAAGTCAGATAGTACAAAAATAAGTTGCTACAGGCCCTCTGTGAAACCTGTACCTGCTGCGTATTTTAAACACTGAATTAAAGTGACATTGTTTAACATGAAAGGATAAAATACTGACAATACAGCATTGTCTGATGTTTGCCATTTCACTTGCTTGCTTTCTGCACCTTGTGATCCACGATTATTGTGGAAATAAGTGCTTATAAAAGTCTGTACATAATAATAATTGCTTGTCAAGGCAAATTTTGAATTCCCTTCAGCTAAGCACAAACCACATGGCAGAATACCTTTTGAATTTTTTCACCGGCAAAACTCTTGCATTTTTACCTACCATATAAGAAAATTGAAGCGACAACAGAAAGATAAACAAATATACTTGGGTGGAGGTCTGTGTTATGATTGATGTTATGGGTACCTCAGTTGGCTGGTCAGTGCCTGTTTGGAATGTATGGCGGTCACTTGGTTGACCTTTGCTTGACTGCATGATGAGAAGGTCCTGCTGAGATCTGGTGCTGTGTTGAGTGCCAGCCTGCTTGCTGGTGAAGACATATGTGCTGTGGATGTTATGCGTACCTCACTTGCTGTTCAGTGCCTGTTGTGATGGTATGTTGGTAAGTTGGTTGACCTTTGATTGGCTGCATGATGAAAAGCGTCTGCTTTCCTGTTCAATTGTATTGGATGGTACTTCAATGGTTGGATGTCCTGGTTCGCACCTGTGGCACTTAGTTGCCTCCTGCATGGCCAATGGTTATTTGGCACTTGGTTGCCCTCTTTACAAGCTGTTATCATCTGGCTGGTTCACCTGGTTAGCATTTGATTGCGTCGTCCCTAGTCACTTGGTTGACTCTTGGCACTTGATTGCCTTAATTAGCTTCAGGACATTGGACATGAACCTGATACTCTTCCTTTTACCTTATGCATAGACACTATTTTGGTTGGTGCCATGGAGGTCTTCCTGGGACTAATGATTCCAGACTGTCGGTTGTGTTGTGGATTTAGGATTAGTGTGCTATTATTACTTTATAAGGCACCCTCTGACGGACCTGTAAAGTTTTATTGCTGCTTCTTTACTTCGAGTTATTGGAATATTTGAACTTTGATATATATCTCTGGACTGTTATTTATGAGCATGGGGAACCAGCCTGCCATGTCACTTGCAACTCTGCTGTTATCATAGTTCACATAGCATACATAATTATATTGTATCATAGTTAACATAACATACATAATTATTTCGTCATGTGGACCTTATGACTTCCAAATCAGTTTACTTGTGTTTTTGTCATGGTAGAAAGTCCGATCTGGTAGAATTTCAAATTTCACCAGTAGAAAGTCCAATTGGAGTTACTACCAACATAAACTTGGTAGAAAGTCCAATTGGAGACAGAACTGTATATATGGCGATATATTTTGTATATGGACTGATATTAAAATGTTAACAATATGTTATTGCTTATTACACATAATATGAGATTTATAAATTTTTAGTCCCAATTTCATTATTTCTGACTTGGGGAATGTTGCTTCATGGAAATCTACACAGAAGTGGTGGAGAAATGGCAACTGTTTGATTATTTACTGATTCCTTTGTATGCATGCCTATTTTGCATTTTTTCTTTAGATATGGAGTTATTTCAGTTATTATCCTTGCAAAATAAAGGATAGCAAAAGTAAAATATCCTTCATCAGACAAAAACAAATATCTCCCTGTTGATCATAATGATAATATTGTCATCTTCATTTGTGATATATTTTCGTCATTCTCGGAGTTTTTGTAACATATTAACTTGTGTCTGATACAATTGATACATGTTTTACCTTTTCTTTAAATTTGTTAACTTGGACTTATTTGAACTAATACTTTTACCTTTTACCCAATCATTTAACCAAATTACTGGTTAATCAATATAAAATAACCTTTGTGATGTATATTTTAAGTTGTAATCGTTCCAGAAGACAAAGTACAGACTCAGATAGTATCAATTTATCTTTTCATGTGACACAACTACAAAATATTTGTCAGTCCTATAATATATCCTCTTATGCTTTAATGCCTACACATATATGAACACTAAAGTAAAGTAGCAGTTCCAGTGCCTTCCCAAGAGGAAGTTGGGGGTTGAAAAAAAGAGCATAAAAAAATTCTAGAGACTCAATCCAGATCCAGATCTGGACCAGCACAACTTGTATGAAAATGTGACCCAGATCTGATTCACAGTTTTCAAGCTATGTGCAAGGACAGACTGACAAAAGGAGGAACTACACCTTTTTCACCCGTGTCAATGCCAGTTGTTGCCCATTCCCATAATACCCTGGACCTTTTGGTATAAAATTGTGTAGATCTCTGTTGCCATGATTAGGAAGGGTAAAAATTATGTGTACAATGCTCTCTAAAATAAGTCTGTCCATTTTACATAAGATGTCCTTAAATTAAGATATTAAGCACCAACACCCATGGAAAAACGCCCCATTCGAAATCAGAGATTGTATTTCCATTTATTCAGCTCTTATGGAAAAAATGTCAAGATGAGGCCTATAAACTTCAGAGGTTCAGATAGTGTATACAGTACTTCTTTGAGCATCCAAAACCGCCCAAATATTGCCTAAGTTACTTTTAATTGTCTTTTTACAGTGGTGAATTGTTGCCTTTTCAATAGGAAAAAATCTAACACAGTACATGGAAAGGAAAAGCTATGTTAAAGAGACTGTAAAATACTTAATATTTCGTGGATTCTAATAATGACACCACCAAATTGTTCATTGCTATCTCTAGAATGCTCGTATATAGCTATTTAAAGTGGAAATCTAACATAAGATATTGCAAAATGAAGATACTGTTAACCAACATCCATGGAAATACAATGGCCTAATACAATAGCACTGGGAAATGAAAAGCTATGTTAAATAGACTGTAAAGTATTTAATATCCCTTAGATTTTAATAAGAATAATACGAAATTATTCATTTTACATGTAGAATGCTCGCATATAGCTATTCAAAATTGAAATCTGACCTAAGATATGTTAAGTAAAATATTAAACTCCAACATCAACGGAAAAATCGCTCAATTAAGTGAAATCAACGACTTTGTTAAAATCACTGTAAAATGCTTAATATTTACTTGATTTAAATTAGAGAACCACCAAATTGTTCATTACAATGTATAGAATACTCGATTATAGATAATTAAGCTGCGAAGTTAACAAAAGATATCTTAAAAGTAGAATCTTAAAAGTGTAGAATGCTCATCCCTGGATGATACAACTGTGTTAAAAGCTCGGCAAAATGTTTAATAGCTGATATATTTGAATAAGATAACCACCACATTCCTCATTACTGTGTGTAGAATGCACATATGTACTAATATGTATATTAGACGAATGTTAGGCGATTTTCCATTTCCATCACAGAATTCTGCCACTTTTCTGTGGTTTAGAAAATATCGGTCAAAACCCTTCTTTTTCACCGACAACTACACCGTTTTATGCAAAAAGATTGAGGGTATAGCGGGTACAAGCAATAATGGACACAGACACAGATGATGGGTGTAGTTCCTACTAAACCTGATTAAACTAGCAGTGATGTATGCCATAATTATTTTTCATACCTGATATAAAAATTACTTCAGATATATTTGATCTTGGCAATATACTCTACTTATATTCATGTTTTGGCATGTACTTATGTACTTAAAATTGTATGAAGACATACATGATGTCATATTTACCTTCTGATTTCCTGCACTTTTCACCTATGCATATCATTATGCACTCTAATACAAAACTACTGTCTGCATAAGTCATTGGTCAAGCAGCAACAATAGCTAGATGTGTATATATCTGTATAAAAAGTCTGCTATTCCAACATTACACGTGACTCTCGTCTGGAAAAAATGGTATCAATCACACAATAGTGCTATAAAGTCTTTAATTGAAAAAAAAACAATTGTAGTAGAAAAAGGCTATATTTATTTAAAAACATTATTGACAATTTTCACAAAAGAAACCCTTTATATTTCCCATAAGAAAAAAAACACAGGATAAATATGATCCTTTTTCAAGTTGGTTAATTTTCTATTTGCATGTTTACCGCATGACAAATGGTAGTAATCCATCCCTGGGTATACTTTATGCAGATTTACAATCTGCAGCAGATGGATTATTACTGTGTTATACTGTCTAAAGTTCTTTTAAAATTCATTCTTAAGTATTTATAGAGAATTTTACTTTGTCACAAAGGCTCACCAGTTAATAAGTAAACCAAGTCAAATGGTGTCAAATTAAAATTAGTCATTCATGTCAATCCATTTAAAACTGTTCATGTGTGTAATAAAACTTGTGACAATTAAGTACCTTTGAAATTTGAGATAAGTCAATGGGTAAAACAAAGCACTTTTATGAGGTTAACCAGTTTTTTCTGGGTTCAGGGGAAACCAAGACACGCCCCCTCTCCTTCATGGAATTAATATGGTGGGTGATATCCCTTTTTAGTGAATTTAGGGGGAAAAGGTTAGAATCTGCACAGGTGATGGTTGATCAGGTTACATACAGAGTTTGTGAGTAGGGTTACACCCTTTGGCCATTTGGTGGTGGGGCGCATCTGGTCAAAAGAATGCTGGGGTGCCATCAGACTCTTTACCTGGTGAGGCTGTATATTATGGGTGCAGAAGGTGTCACTTGAGTGGTCCCAGTTTAGGTAGGCTGGTGGTGAGACTCACCCCTCTATGTAGTTTATGTTAGAAAAGGAGGTTCTCGATATATAAGGTGCTCATACAGGTTGGATCCAAACCCATAAGGCACCAATGTAAGGGGATCTCTGTCCCCATGGGAAACTGGTGCCCTACCCTTATGGGGTTACAGGGATGGCTGGGTCCTGTTCGACAATATCATCCTGGTTTTCTGTTTGTTAGCTACCTTAGTGAAACATCCTAACCTCCTTCGCTTACAGGATACCCATTGGACCATTGAGGATGAGAAGTATATTAAAAGTCTTAGGAAGGGAGCAATCTTATTAATTACTAATGTCGAATATTCAGTCAAATTGATCAAATCTTTTATTGCTAGAGATTGCCATAAATTATATGACATTTTGATTATTTAATGTTTATACACCAAATACAGACTCCAACATTTTAGATCACCATCAAGATATTGATACACTGATTCAAGAAGTAGCACACCCTCATCTTTGGCGAAATGGAATATTATCATAAACAAATTTATAATCTTTAGTCACACAGCATTCTTTTAGATATTACTGACACCTGTAATCTTTTATGCTTTTACAGATTCACCCATCCAACTACCATACATTAGATCTAGCATAGATAGACCCTATCAAACAACCTGGATTAGATTGCTTTAAAGGTTCTCACACAATACTATACCTAAAAGCAAAATGTACTACTGATGCAGCATATTGATCTGATCATTCTTCTATTGAATCAGTCCTTAAAATCAATCAATTTAAAAGAGGCAAAGGTATATGGTATCTCAGTTGCTTACTTATAAAGGACAAAAAATACATCAATTCAGTAAATGAAACAATTTCCTATGAGACCATTAAGTACGCAGTGAAGATATATTAAACTGATAAAATTGGCAAAATTGGCTTTAACAGCATACATGTGACCATTCTCTTTCTTGAAACAATCCTTTAACAATTACAAGGGACTACACTACAATATGCAACACCAAAGAAGCATGAACTGAGTGACGATAAAGGCTAACTGAGTGACAATAAAGGCTAACTGGGTGAAAATAAAGGCTAACTCATTATATTAAAGTATTGGAACCCAAGGAAAACAATAATTTCCATATATTATCAGAAAAATAGAAAGAAATAGAACATCTGCAAAAACAATAATTGGACGAATCTAAAGCATATTAGCTTAGAAATGGTGAAAAGCCATCAAAATATTTGTGAAATTATATTGAAAGTCATTGAAATAAATTAAACTGGAGACTGAAAATTAAATCAAATCACAAGGAAATATTAATAGAAATATAAACTTATAATTGCAATCGTTTAAAATAATTTCAGGGTGATACAATTCCCATATCTTCTGTAAGTGACACTTAACTCTTGCATAAACTTAATGAAATTAACTAGACAGAAAATTAACAATTGATAAACTCTCACAGGTACTAAAATGTATCCTCAAAAGAGAAAAAATATTTTTTGCACTCAATTTAATAACAGGAGCACTTTGGATAACTATGGACAAACAGTCACGAGGACTGAAAAAATGTTGACAAGATCTGTTCTAACTGAATAAAGATAATTTAAAATGGTTTCAATACAGTCTGCTAAATGTGTTAATAGGCATAAGAAGCTACAACTATAAATTCAAAATAAGAAACACACCTTCTTTTTGTTATTGCAATGATTCTGAAAAACATTTGAACCTCTATTGTTAGAATGGACAGGTAATTTTATCTGGAATGACTAAGGAAGTTTAGCCTACTTTTAAATACAGCTCCTAGTTATGTCATTTTCTATCACCTTAGACATGATTCTAACTTCCTTTTTTAACTTCCTGTATCTAATAACAAAGAACTATATCATTCAATATTCAAAGACATTTACCAAACCAAATTGATCTGTATATTAAAAGGATTGAAGTTATGCAACATAAAAAAATGTTTTGCCAACTTGAAATCCAGTATAACCTAATTTGATAAAGAATGGTGTAATGTTATCAATGTGTCAATGTTACAGAGTCAGTAAGTTACATTATTAATCAATTCATGACCAACAATGTCACTGCTTTGTTTGTTAAAGCTTGAATAAAATCAACACTAATAACAATTGTGAGACGTTGCAAACAAGCTGAGCACAAGTTGACTGGCCTTTTAAGATGGTTTGCATGATTTTCTTCAGTTTGCAGTTAATACTATTGAAATATTTCATCTTTATCAGGCCTCAAAATTTAACAAAACTGTTATGTTTTTATTTGGAAACAAAAACACTAAAATGACTAATTGTTTGTTAACAGCAAAGTGGATTTGGGTACTGCTCAATTTGGCTTAATTTAAGTGAGGTTTTCTTAAATATGAAATAATTACTTGAAATTTTATTATTTTTTGCTTTGGAAACAAGGCCATAAGAGGTTTGGGTCTACTAGTGCAAGTTACAAAGCCATCAGAGACACGAGTAGTGCACTTAGGTGGTCACCCATCCAAGTACTTAGTTCAGTGAAGAAACAGGTACTCCAGGTTTTGTCCTCAGACAATAAAAAAAATTAAAAAGTGATCTCTAGAAGCGAGAGCCTCACAAGAGCTCACACTTAGAAAAAGAAAGAAGCTTTTAGAATCTTTGAAATAGAGACCCTTAACGGAAATAAGTAGAAAAACAGTAATGAAAATGTTTATTTGATCAAAATTTGTGCATCTATTCACAACAATTCTTTCACCTGATGGTCAATTATCAGAGAAACTCTCTCTTGTTTGACTACCTTTGGAAATAGAAGCCAGGCAAAATAAAAAGGAGCATCATTATTCACAATTTTAGCAAAGGGATTCTAAATTATCAAATCTGAATTGTTTATGCATCACGGAGAAACACTTTGATGACTATCAAAAGCTTTCCCATGGAGAGACATTTTTGAGCAATCAGTGTGCCCAGTTTACAAAATTAGTAAGTTTAGACCTAGCTGGTGCAAATATTTATTTAACTCAATGTCTAGTAAATTTATGAGTAGAATATGTTGTTGATATAATTGACAGTAACTGAAAATTTCTTGTTTGGTTTCAAAGGCCTCAAATACATTAGAGAAAACTGGAACATTATCCAGAACACTGAGGAATTACATGCCATTTTCCCAGACCAACCTGTTATGGGCTTCAGGCGACTCCCCAACCTGAGGGACAAACTCACATCTGCCAAAATCAGATATCCCCCATAGTATGTAAGAAACACGTGAGAAAGCCCTGAATTGATGTAAACATCCTCTAAGGTGCTGATGTGCAAAAAGGGATAGTCCAGTTCCAAAACAAGGTCCGTTACCATATTAGCGTTCGATAGGGGAGATAGGCTATGGTGGAGGATAAGCTAATCTAAAAAGATATGTTTTCAACTGTTTCCTGAAACCAGAAATGCTTTCCATGGTTGAGGAAGCTTGTTCCACTCCGTGGGAGCCCCTACTATGAAGCTGCGCAGCCCTGAGCGTTTATTTGGTTTAGATGAGGAAATTGATAGGTGATTGCCCCGTGTGAGCTCACTCCGCCTAATTAGAGAGGAAAGATATGGTGGTTGGCTGAAATGTATTGCTTTTTAAGTAAGAAGATTGTATTTGAACAATATACGGTAATGAATAGGAAGCCAGTGCAGTTTGTGCAATAAGGGTGTGACATGACAATATTTATTTAGCTTGCATACCGTACGACATAAGGCATTTTGAACTCTCTGCAGTCTGCTAGTATATGCCTTTTTGTGTTGTAAAGCAGTGAGTTACAGTAATCCAAGAGACTGCTGACCAAGGCATTTGCCACCCTTACAGCTGTTTCATGATTTAAGTACCTGCGGACCCTTCGTAGTTCCCAGAGATGGTAGTAACTTATGCGACAGAGATTAGCCACGTGTCTTTGCATTGAGTTTTCCGCATCCAGGATGACACCAAGATTTAGCTGGATCCATGCTGTTGCCAAGCAAACTCACTGGGAAAGATGCCTTCAGGGAGCTTCTAATTTGATCATCACCAATCACTATAAATTCCGTCTTGTCAGGATTTAATTTAAGTTTATTTTTTCCCATCTAAGCCTGGACTGCCTCGAGGCAATTTGTCAGTTCAGTGATATTAGAATCAAAGTTCCTAGAGTCAAGTTCCAAGTAAATTTGTATGTCATCTGCATATAAGTGATGGGTCACGTTGGATTTACATATGACTGAATTAAGTGGGGTTGTACATAGGGTAAAAAGGAGTGGCAGTTGAATAGTATTGAGTGGTCAATTTTATCAAAGGCTGCAGATAAGTCTAAAAGGACTAATCCAACAGCTGCACCCTTGTCCATAGAGGTGGCAATGTCATTTTGTATTTTTAACAAGGCCGTTTCAGTTGAGTGAAAAACTCTATAAGCCGACTGATTTTCATTGGATATACCCTTGTGAGCAATGTGCTCATTTATCTGCCTAGCCATAGCTTTCTCTATGAGTTTGGAGATATAGCTGAGGTTTGAGACTGGTCGATAATTCTTGAGAATATTTCTGTCAGACCAGCTTTTTTCAACAAGGGTGTAACATGTGCAATCTTAAAACAGGATAGGAAACGATCAAGGACCAATGATGTTGGGATTGGATCCAAGTCACATGATTTATTTGGTGTGGACCTAATGATTTTAAGGACTTCTTCCTCTGAGATGGTGCGGAAGGAAGCAAACTTATTTTTGTAGGAACTTGTGATAGAGGGATCAACATCAGTAGACAATAATCCAGATCTTATGATCTGGAAGCACAATTTTTGGTGATCTATGAAGGACTTTCTTTATGGAATTCCACAAGGCCTTGAGGTTATCCTCATGTTCCCTAACCATATTACTATAGTATTTGGTTTTCGCACATTCCAAGAGGTGGTTGAAATGGTTCACTGCGGCTCTATGCCTACTACAATTAATGGCAGAGTTGTCCCTTCGCCACTCCCTCTCAAGTTTGTGCTTGCGTCTCTTTGCTGCCAAAATCTTGCTGTTTATGAACCCTTTGTTGGCATGTTGTGGAGTTTTGTGTTCATATACAGGTGCATGCTTGTCCAGTAAATTCCTGAGGATATGAAAATACTGGTGTGATAGTAAGCTGGCTGTATTGTAAGGAGCCTGGATAAGATTGGAGTTTGCAATATCAGACATGAATTCAGTTTTGTTTATCTTGCCAAGTTTTCTGATGTTTAAGCATTTTACTCTGCAGGAATTTTTGACCAGAAATGTTGTGGTGAAAAAGCTGCCAGGTGGTCTGATATGCCGTCCTTTACATAATGGTGAACTGAGGAAGTTAAGGATTTACTAGTGCAGAGTACATCAAGGATATGTCGTTGACACATGTTGTATAAAATCAAAATCAAACAGAACTGTGTTGAATTTATTTGTCCAGCAGTTTTAACTGTCCAGCTGGATGTTGACATCTCCCAGGATAATGTTTTCATGTGGTGACAAAGCAGCCGCTTCCATGAAACAGGTGAACTCCTCAATAAATTTGCTTTTACTGGTGCTTGGAGATCGGTAGATTGCATGTATCAAGAGCTGGCTTGACTGTTGCTCTGACAGTTTGACGGTAGTATGTTCAAAAGTGTCCCGCTGATCAGTTTGGTAAAGGACACTATCGAAGTCATTCCTGACAAAGACAGCAACTCCTCCTCCTTTCTTGTTCCTGCATGCGACATGGTGAAGCTGGAAACCTGCAGGGGTTATCTCATCTATTAGACCCTGTGTGTCCGACGGCCTTAGCCAGGTCTCAGTGACACCAACCATGTCACGGTCAAATCACCAAAGGCCGATGCTTTGTTATGCAATGACCGGGTGTTCAGCAGACAGGCTTTCAAATTTCTGACCGATGGACCTGGGTTCAAGCTAATGTCACCGGAAAGAATCAGGATGAAGGACCACCAAGGGTTGACATTTCTGAAACAGTGTGTCACATGACGACAGTGGGCCTGCAGGGCGACAAAAGCAATGTTGCATGTGTCCAAAGAGGATAGTAAACTTGGGTGAATAATTTTTGGTGATGGCAATCTACTTTCGTTGGTGGGGGCTGTTGACCGAGCAGTCAAAAGGATGGAAAAACAGAACCAAAAAATGCAATGCATGACCAATGAAATCCAAATTTAAATTTAGAAATAGGTGCACCTACCTTTCCTGCGTACAAATCTTTCTAATTACAGCATCACAGTACCAAAATCAAAAGATACTAGGTTAGGAAGGAGTAGATTGGTGCATGTGTTTGATAGATGTATATGTTAAAATATAACAAACAGTGGACAGGGAATGTGGATTGGTAACCAATATTTTATGATATATATCTATTTTACATGTAATACACTTGGTATGCTTTGTGTGTGAAACATTGAAAGTGTAACCACGGGAATTATCGGCTGGGCGATAATACCCGTTCACGACAAACAGTACTTTAAACTATTATCTGGGCATACTAACAGTCTCTAATCTGTTGGTTTGTGAATTTTTCATCCAATGCATACAGTACCAGTAAAATACATAAAATACCGACCAGTTCTGTTTCCAAAATTAACAATTTCAATCGAGAATTTAAAAACCACGTCTCCCCTTGCGAACGCTAAAACCAGAGACAAACCTATCAAACCTAAGTCTTTTTTACCAGTCTGCATAAGACTGGGTAAATGCACCTACTGTCCAAATATCATCAAAAAGGACAGTACAATCAGTTTCTCAAGCAAAAAAGAATATAAGTACTAAAACCACCCAAACACCAACTTACCTGTGAGCTCAGTAACTTGATACATCAACTGTTCTAAGTGTGGCCTCCAATACATTGGAGAGACAACAAGACCACTTAGACTGAGAATGTATGAGCATTTCAGGAGTGTTCAAAATAAGAAACTCAACTTGTCAACCCCTGTGTCTAGACATTTTTCTAGCCATTGCCAGTGTACCAAAAATATGGAGTTTTCTGTGCTACACAGGATGGGAGATGAAAATGACCCAAATGACACTGCAGGCCGTAGAGGCCAAGAATTATATTACATTTGGGCATTTCCCACCATACACCCAGCAGGCATAATGCACCCATTACCCAGGTGCCAACTTATCTTATATGCCAAAAATACATATTTATGTGTTTTTAACAAGGAAATGAGCAAAGGCGTTTGTAAAATTCTGGTTGAAAATCCAGGAGATCTACATGTTAACTTAATGAAGATGGAAAAAAATTAATTGTAAATTAGAACTTTAAATTAGAACTTTATCTAAGATATTCGCTTTTTGCTTTAAAGCAATGAATAATAAAAATATTGCATTGTTAAAACACAGTATCATCTATGAAATACCTGGAAAGGACTAATTGTTTTGCTAAATGTTAATAAAAATGATATAAATGCCTTTAATATGATTATTTACCTGAAAAATTGATACATCTGTTTTGCATATGTCAAAATGACATCAAAAACTCAGTTTACATCAATGTTAAACTGAAATTGTGTGCACCTGAAATCTTATTTGGACATTTGAAATCAAATTACTTTAAGTGAACCAGAAAAATTAAAGCACTAAATAATGACAAAAGAATTCATGGCTAAAATAGATAGCGAGGATCATTACTTTGAAAAAAAAATTGGGGAGGTTTCAATTGATTCTTCTATGAGGGAAGTTGAGCCTTAATCTTTTTATCTCCAAAGCTGAAGTGATCATTTGTTTATTTCTCATTTATTTTTGACAGTGTAAAAAGGAATAACAATGCAGTGCAAAAATGTCATGATGTACTTATGCATTGTTATATTTCAATATATATAGCTATTACACCATCTTCAAGAGTGATTATATTTCAATTATTTTCTAAAGACATTATTGATCAATAACTCAGCGATCTATGTATAATCCTACATCATATTGTCTTGGTTAATTTCGTAAGAGATTTAGTGGGAAACTCAATCATCTTCCACCTCTCAAGTTATATATTTCATTCCTGGCCTGACCTGAAGTGGGAAATGTGCTATTTGCTTGCCAATTCCCAATGTTTTAGTGCAGAATCTTGACCAATAAGTGTGCACTGATTCCCTCCATCCCCTTAGCCATCTGGTGTGATATGACTCATACAATGTTTTGAAATGAAAAAAAAAGTAAAGCAGTATATCAGTTCAGATCCACCTGCTCTAAGGTAGACCTCATGCTTGAACTTTTCTTCTGGCCACCATATTAAAGCATTGTGATATGCCCCTCTCAATAAAGCAGTAGTCATTGTGAAACAGAATAGCTACAATGATATCAGAAATTATTTACAAAACCAACTTATTTTAACCTTCAGTAGTAATTTATGTTTTTGGATGTGTTTGCATTGTTTGTCTATGTTTGTATTTGTTATGTTTGCAATAACTCCCAATAACTCCAAAGCAAATGGACGGATCTTGTGAAGCCTTTTTCGTGAGTTTGACCTTAACAAAAGGGATATATTTTTATACACTACTTGGAATAATGATCAAGCTGCCTTTTCCTATTCCAAGATTTACTCTAGTAAACTCACATACAAACTGACTGTTTATGTCATCCATCAACACACATAGCAAGTTGCTGATTCCAGTGAGTGGAATAATGTACCAGCTTTAAATAGTTTACTGTGTGATTAGCAAACACAGAAACAAATGTGTTGAGAATTGTGTCTCATTGTATCAAGTGACTCTACTCGAAGAATGTATTTATGATGAAAGCTTCTTTCTCTTTCTTGGTCAATCCTGATTCAGATAATATAAAGTAAAACATATCAAGTCACAAAGATATTCTCACACAACAAAATCATTTATTTACTTTGAAAGAAATGTGAAAGGTTGCATTGTACAATCATCTTGACAGCAAAGGTTGTACGAGGAAAGGTGTCTAATTCATTCCACAAGTTCCTGTAAAAAGGTTTCACTCTTAATAACATAGAGGTGACAGTTGGCAAATTAAAGGTGAACTGTTTGGTTCATAAAGACTCTTCAACAAATAACAATAAGAGTGCGTTGTCTACTATGTTATCACAAAGTTGAACTTTTCTATGTCAACATGTGTATGTGTACAAACCAAAAAGATCTATTAATCTTACAGAGAGACATAATCACGTCACTAGTAATACCATGTTAAAATGGTTTTTTTGACAAAAATGTATTTATTTAAAGTATCAGGAATAAGGAGTAATTAAAATCCCACAATACTTGAACTTAATTGAAATAAAATAAAATTTCTAAATTTGAAAAACATATTTACACTAATAGCAAACACCTGACACAAGTGATTATTGAGGAGTAAATATCATCAAAATCTAGTACTCTTTGAAGCAGTAATTTAGCTTAATGAATTACATATATTTCAATAAATTATGGTATACAATACAAAGTTTTAAAAATCCATTTTGAATATCACAGGTTCACTCAAATGTGTACATATGCAACAAAGATTTAAATCTAAATCAACTAATATAAGTGGAGAGCTAATAGAATTTATCAGAATATCAAGCATATTGTTAGAATTGAATACTCTTTCAAAATATTCAAGAAAGAACGAATATTAGCAAATTATGGTCATTAATAAAACAAATAGGAAAATGTTTGTTTTGCAAAAAAATATGGATTTGTTCATATCCTATCCTAGTACAATTAGTAAACATACATAAAATATAAACCTTAAATATACAGAATGTAATAGCAATAATACAAACTGAAGCATAAAACTAAAATGTAAGAAGTATACAATATCTTTAAAAATAGATTAAGCTCTGGGAGAATGCATAGAAAAAGTCTTACAATTCCAAAAGATTGGGCATCATAACGGATTGGGAAAACACATATCTCCTTGTGACATGTGACATTTTTGCATGAAAAATACAGATAGTATTCTTGTTATATCCTTATACAATCAGTAAGCATACATAAAATATAAACCTAAAATATAAAAAAGTAATAGCAAACAGTCTAAACTGAAGTATAAAACTAAAATTAAAAAGTATGCAAAAAATATCTCAAAAAGTATAGATTAACAGAAATTAAAAATAATATATAATACCCCATTTGCATTTTCCATGTATGGTCTACAAGTCTATCGCCATTTAAAAGTTTGCTTTATATTTAAAATATATTTGACACTCTTAGTGTTTTCACTTTATATGTGGCTATTCATACTTCATTAAGGTTCAAAGTTTACACTTGCTTAATCCCTTTGGGAATATCTTACCTCTGCTTTCGTTTTTTATGGCTTGGCCAATGATAATGAGAAATTATGGAATATTAGAAATCTCCTAATCTTTTATACGGAAAAATATGGAGACATTCACCAACTTTCCTGTGGTGATACATTATGTCAGGGATGATCTAAATAAGAACCATTCAGGTGGACCATCGTAGGTCCACCATAATATCTAATATAAATCTTTTTTATTTTTGCTGCATTATATAGACAATATGACAAAGGGGTTCTGAAAGAATGCGGGAATTTTTTTTTTAAAAAAATCATTCAGATGGGGCCTCATAATTGGGTGGAAAAACATATATTTTCTTTGTTATATATAAAATTATAATATTTTTACATAAAAAAATACAGATACTATTCGTATCCTATCCTAATACAGTTAATAAACATACATAAAATATGAACCTTAAATATACAGAATCTAATAGCAATAAATACAAACTGAAGCATAAAACTAAAACGTTGAAATTGTGCAGTTTGGGATCAATAAATGTATCCCCATTTTAATGTCTGCTTAATATTTCAAAAATATTCAAAACTCTTGGGGTTTAAACTTTATATGTGGCTATTCTTACTCCATTAAAGGTCAAGGTTCCCACTTGCTTGATCCCGTAGGAATATTTTACCCTGAGATGATTGTTATGGCTTGGCCAATATTAAAGAGAAATTATGCCATGCTAGAAATATCATAATATTTCATGTTAGAAAAAAATATGAGGCATTCCCCCACTTTTCTAGGTTAACTTGTGTTGTGGTAAACAGACACATTTCTGAACTGGGATATATAAGACCATCTCATCCTAGAAGTGTGAATATGGTGTAAATATATCACACAATATTATCTTACTACAAAACAGGTCAAAAGTACACTATAAAGATGTTGCAAGTGTTTTAAAAAGACTAAAATATCATGCTTAGAAACTACACTCATATACATAAACTATTCTTATGCTAAGGTTTTTATTCTAAACTTAGTTGATTTAACCAGCAGCCGGATCCACACCCATTCAACCATTATGCTTATTGATAACTATATTACTTTAACTTTACTGGGTGGTCTTAACTTCAGTGCAATACAAAGCTATCTCAAGACAAACACTGAGCATGTAAATATGCATAAACTTATACAAATACAGTTATTCATGCAAAAGTGAGTTTTAAAGATATTTAAACACACCTAATACTAAAAGTGTAAATATTCTAAACCTGTTACATACAAATACATATATTTAAATGTGTATGAGAATGCATCTAAATTGATCAAAATTTAACAAATTACAAGTGTAAAACATGCATAAACTAATACAAATATGGAAATATCAGAATTGATCTAAACAAATACTGACAAAGTGCAGAAAAGGAACAAATTCAAAGGCAGATATTGAGAAAGTATATACATGGCCACACTATTATCAGTGACAATAAAATAAAACTTAAAATAAAAAAGTCTCAATGTTTGACAACTAACACTTGTTTCTTATTATCTCAAAAGGATATAAAAGTATCAAAGAAAGAAATCACATGACATTATAGTTTTTTATAAATTTCCACAATCGAGATAACTTTTCAATAAGTCTTGACAGGGCTCTCCAGTGACTTTTGTAATCCTTATTTCTTCCCTTCTATATGCTGTCTTTTTTAGATCTTATACCATCTGTAGAAATTTCTCCGGCAGTTCTACTGAATCCTGCTGCAAAAAACATATAAGATTTAGGCTTGTTTCTCACATATTGTATTATTCATTTCATTCTATTTACACTTATTTGAATCAATCTAACAACAACAGGTGAAGGCAGGTCCTCCAAATGTGACTGCGCGGTAAACACATGCGCAGTCAAAAGACTCAGGAGATGGACACCTGAAGTCTTTGTTTGGTGACATAAGCTGGTAGATTTTGTGATCCTCACCCTCATTGGGTCATATCCCCAAGAGAAAGCTTTACAATCTCAGTGACATTTATAATCATACCTGTCAGTGTTTTAGTTAGAGAATTATCAGGTACTAGATAGCTTGGGTTATACTTGTGCAGTTGGACGTGATTAAATCGAACTTTGACTCCTGTAGCAAAGGATATATCATGCCAACAATACAATACCATTAACTAGGTATTTGATTTGAAGCCTGCAACCATTTTCATAGTATCCTTGGCTTCTATTTATTAATATTCATAATCTTAACCATTTTACATATTGCTAGAAAACTTCATTTTAAAGGGAACAAAATAACCTGTTTCATTCGGGATTATTTTTGGTAGTGTACAACATCCAACAAGAAAAATACATTGGTTAAGAAATTTAGTACTGAATACAAAACTGTCATTGATGCTAGTCTTGTGCAAGCTTGCAATTAATTTTTTATTAGAATTTGCCTAGTCATGCTCAATATATAAGTATCCGTTTAAACAAAGCCACCAAACTAAGTAAGTATTCATGTTAAGTTAAGTCTAAAATGGCAAAAATACCATCCATGCATTAAATTTTAATTTCAGAAAAGGACAGATGTAATATCCTATCTGAAAGAAATACATAATATGTCTCCAAAATGCCCACTTAAATGATAAGCACATAACCTTTTTTAATAACCAAACTTTTATAAAAACATAAAACAATCACCTAATACAGCCCTGTGATGTTTTTTTATAAAATGTGAAGATTTCAATCCTGTCTATGATCTTTCAAATGATACACATGTTAATCAAAATGTCAGACACATAGCTTTAGAAATGTGTGATAATTAATATTGAAATGTGTGAATTAACATATAGTTTTGAGACAGGTGACGGAGAGAAAGCATATAAAACAGGTCAGACTAGATCATTTTCTTATACATCATGCTATGAATGATCTTGTTGAAAATTGTGTCACAATCTATGTGATTTATAAAAATATGTAATCATTTATCTGGCCAAATCTGTTGCTTATAATAAATACCAAATCTCATTTAAGGACATCTAGTTTAAGTAACATATCTATTTTAAGTTTTTTCTCTGCCAACGCCATAAATCTGATATCATGTTTTGGTGCAGTGCATATCCAGGGGCTAAGTTCAAAGGTAACCTTTAATATTTTTGTCAGAGCAAGGTATTTTGTGAATTCTGAATACATGAGTGTATTTAACCCCTTTTGCAATATTTTGTATTGTGGTATAATATAATGATATAATAATGATTTTGTAGAGAAATTTGATTGGCCAAATATTTGTGATGCAAAAAAGTGTTACCAACAGACATAATCCGAAATCATGAAAATGATATGTACAACAGAAAATTTGAAATTACATACATTCAACATTCACATCTTGGAATGTTACAAATGTAATAGTTTGCACCCTTATGAAGGAATGTTTATTTCACTGACACTAAAACTGAATAAATTCAGCGGTGATATAATTCTTAAAATATCTGACCAGTGATACTTACACAAAAGCAAAGTGGTAACTTTAAAACTACCTTAGATGTATACTAGTTATGTTCGCAAATTAAAAGAAGTACAGAAACTAAACCATAAGATCTTCAAATGATAAATGACTAAACAGTATGCAATACCTCTCATTGCCTTTCTTCAGCCCTCTCTGCCATCACTTCTTTAAGTGCTTTCTCTTCCATTAAATGATTTCTGAAACACTCATCCAAACCTAAGATTCAAACAATTTAAAAATTATTTATAATAATTGATGTCGAGTTTAGACTTTGCTTGTTATCATTAGCAAAAGCAATAATTTCCTACCACTGTTTAACAGGAAAGGACAAAGATGAGGGACAATGGTTTGAAATAAATAAGACAATTCCAGGAAGTCCAAATTGTTAGAAACAGTGATTCTGACAAAAATAGCAACAACAATATTAAAACATGAGCTCAAAGTTGCTATTCCTCTTACTTACATTTGTGATTATCAAAAATGAAAACTGTAGAGAAATGTTACAGAAAAATAAAAATAAAATTTGATTTCTGAATTCTGCAACTATTGACACTACCTTTGAGGTTAAGACTATGATCAACATCATTTAAAATTTCTTTATAATTTTACCAATACTATGATCAAAATCATTAACAATTTTTACAATTTTACAAAACCTTAGAAAAGGCAAAACCCAATTTTAATAATGTTTCCAACAACCTTGTTCACTGTATCTCCTACCAGTTCTGTTTATGATTTTCAAAGAAAGAGCAAATTGGCAAAGGTGATTTTTGACTGTGAAAAATGAAACTTCAACATCAAAAATGCATCAAAAGTATTTTAAAATTAAAAAAAAATTAATACAGATCAAGGGCTGATATTTTCGGGGGTTAAAGAGTTACCCAAGGAATGTATTCACTAACTATTATTAGAATTAGATGAACATTAGGTTAATTTTGTGAAAAAGTTCCAAGGGGAGCATTACATTAAATAACTTTTCACAAAGCAGAGATTACCTGAGCTTTTCAGTAAGCCATTTTTGTATAATTTGATCCAACAGTTAATCCAAAATTTGATCAAACAAACTGATTAAAAGTTTATGAATACAAATATTAGCTGATCTAAAAATCTGATCAAATTTTGATCTATTTTACTTTAATTTGACCTGATCTTAACTGATCAATGTTAGTGAATACTGTTCCAGGTATGATGCATTTATTATTCACCATGGAATGTATTTTACCTAAATACTGTAAAGACTAAATAATTGTTTTTTTTAAAAATATCCAGTTACCTCTTACTTGTAAATAGTGTTATGAATATGCAGTATCTTAAAACCTATGGAAGCTGTAAAACATGTTATAAACATCAGTACAAGGAATCTTTTACAAATCGTCTGCTTGTTTTTTGCTATAACATGAGCCATCCAGAAATTGTGGCAAATCAAAACATGATATTTGAAGTTTCACATTGAGTGATGGACCTTACTGTGGAGGTGTTTCACAGCTGAATTAACATTATTAGGTAAATTGGGACACATTGGCTAATTACTTGAACAAAATGGTAGGTAGTAAATGTAAAATAGCCCTTGTGAATTAGATCTTTAAATCTTAATACATAAGAAGAAAAATACACAACGAAAAATACACATACCATGTCTAAAGACTCTGATTATACGAGATGTAAGATATGATCATTTGGGGAATTTTCCTACTAAATAAGATATCTTAAAATATGTTCAATAAGTTAAACAATGATCTATAAATATACTAAAAATAAGATACACAAGGTCCAGAGCTGTCAGTTTTATTGGGATAATTTATATCTATGCAAAAAAATTCAAGGAAATCCATGACCAGTTGTGGGACAAACTCAACAATAACTTTAATATTTAAATTTTATTATTAAAGAGAACCCATCCTGTTTACTGAATATTTTGAGGAATGACCAATTCACAGCCATCAAAAACCATGACTTTACCATTCCTTTCAACTTCTGTTATACCCACTCTCCAATGTTGCAAATAATCATAAGAATAAGCTGATTTATAACTCAGGAGGCCGCTAGTCCTGTTATAAAGGGAAAGGGAAATTGGCAGAAGAGACAATAATATCCCGAGTGAAAAGTGTAAGTGTAAATGGAAATTTTTGATCTAACAAAACCTGAATCTGACTGATATTGTTCATAAAGCAAGGTACTGGTAGAGAACCCTGGTAAGTCTTGTGTAGACTCTCACAACTTATTTTCATTTAACACAAAATCACTCGGCTTTTTACAGAAGAGGGTATAATGAGAAGTTGTAACAATGTAAAGATGAATTGTACATGCGCTAAGATAATTTCTGAACAAATTCAAAGTAAAAAGATCAGTCCCAACTATTAAGAACACAACAAAAATTAGCAGTTGTCTAGGAAATACTTACAAAACAGATTATCTGCAAATTCTTTGTCTGGCTTTGGACAACATTTACATTTTACTGCTGAGTCAATAATAACCTTGACAAAATACCATGGAAAATTGAATGGGACCACCATCCATGTTTGTGAGTAGTATTCATCATACAGGCCATAGAGATGATAGTGCCAGATTTTCAGTGATTCTTCTTCAGCCTTTTCAAAGGAACGACTGCAAAATTACATGACAGAGAGTTTAAACTTAATACATGAAAATGGGTGTATGTGGAACATACATAGACTAATTTTTTTTTAATCACAGCGAGTTTTGTGTTATCCCAGTCTTACTCTGGGAAAATTTTACAAGAAATTCCTAACTCGACACACAACTCAAACTTAGCACAAACCGGAAGAGATTATGTTTATTGTTATTTTGTTATGATTGCTAGAACAAGTACATTTCCAGGATGTATCAATATCATATAAGGTAGTCAAAATGTTAAAATGTTGAACGAGATGTAAAACCAAACTTTGAGCTTTGGCTAACATGTTACACGGTCAAGCTGTATAAAAAAGAAATTACTTCAGGTGCAATGGATCAAAATATACAAAAACATTTTAACATGAATAAATTCAACACTGAAGTCCTACTAAAATAACCCTACATACAGTAACAGAGAAAACTGGGAAAGAAATTAAAGTAAAATGCCCTGTTTAAATGTGAAATATCACATTGGGATGCATTGTCTTTTTTCGATTTTATTGTTTGGATAGAAAGTGCCACTCTATTAGCCTGGTATTGTTGGGTAACAGCACTTTGTGATGTTATTTCATCCTGTTGTTTTGTTGATTTGATTTAAGAAAATGAAAAATAGCATTAAAGTTAGACTTCTTTCCAAAATCTCACATTCATCGAAATAAAAATGGCGTCAGAGACACCAGTACCCCACAGGCTTAGGAAACAGTTTTTAGATACTATGACATATAGAAGAGGTTAAACGGCATAAAAATTGTCAGACTTTCAGAACAGTAAAAATGTATAAAGTTGCCAGAGAAATAATGCTGACGTGAAAAAGATATATGTAAAAAATATTAAAACAAGACCATTCAATAGAATGATGACTCCAAATTTTAGTAAACTAAAAGTTATTAATCTGTAAAATATCTTATTTGAAGTATAACTGTCAATGGAAATTACACTTTTCAGCAAAAGTTCTAATAATAATCAGTTGTTGCAACCAATGATGCTATCAAATGTATGAATCAGAAATATGTCTTAAGGTGTATATTCCTTCCTAAAACTATTATCTCTAATTTTACAATATTTGGGTTACTCCAGTGGCATATTCAAAGCATAAACTATCCGACATCCTCCATGCTGTGGTTGTGATAAGGTGTATTTTTATTTCTCTTCAGGCTTTCTCTCAACTGATTTCTCGAGTTTATATCAGAGCAAAGGGGACATTGAAGTTTTCATTTTTGCTGCAGAGATGAAAAAAATGTGCAAACTACCCACTCACTGCATTTTAATTGTTTGATTCATATTGTTCTTAGTTATCATTAGTGTAATTGTATGTTAGGGCTGTGAAAATGGCATGCCCCCGCTTATAGTGAGGAGGATGGCTGCTGCATGTGTGTTAAAATTTTAATGTAATATATATTATAACAAACAAGAATACAAGATATTCACAAATGATGGATTTTATTTTGATGCACATGCCCATTGAATGACAAAAGTAACTCATGTTAATACCCAGGAGCTAGACTATTTAGTCCTTTGCCACAACGGTCCTAGGCAAATCAGCCCATAAAACCACCACCCTGGGAAAGTTAGCCCTCAGGTTAAAAATGAAATGTATTGCAATAAGAGTACTTTTGAAGGAATTAATCGCCATCAAATAGCAGACTCTAATATTGACAGATATTTCATATGCACAGTGCATTAGGTGAGCAAGTATTATGTTTTAGTTAGAAATAATGGCAGATAATTATTTGTGATCATGTTGTTTCATCAAACTGTTTTTACTTATGTCCTTTAGACACTTGTTTATAATTATAAGTGCAATTATGTCAAGGACGATTACTACTTCAGTAATATTTAGCAAAAGTGCAATTAAAATATATCAAAGATTTTTAGTGATGTAATCAATGTAGTTTCGACTTCTCCTTTATTCACTTATCCAGATTGGAAGGCCTGCATTTTCTGCTCCACATTATTCATGCATCTATTGAACCCTGCGGCCTGTTTGCAGATGTAATTGGACTCACAATCGGCCTTCTCACATCTCCTGGGATATTATTTTAGATGCTGGCGGAGTAGTGGTAAGTTCAGAGAATCTGGCTACCCAGCTATAGCTACGTTTCAGCTTTGAAGACGCGTTGTACCAGAACACGACTGAACTGGTAGCAGTCTTGATGTACTGGTCTCATTGCAACCCTCCAGCCTCTTATCTCCTAGAAGGGTACCCTTTTGCTAGAGTGAGGTTGAGCTTGTCCAACTTCTTACACAACCAGTTATCTGTTGGACTGTTAACTGAAATTTTACTTACTAGTTGCTGTTTTGGCCAGGCACAGGGATGTGCTTCGAGCCCATGAAGTATTTAATGCCTCTTCACTTCTCTCTGTAGGTCTGTTCCTCTGAGAGAGCTTGGTCAGTGTCAGCTGAAGAAGGATCTTGTTCTAGGTCAGACAGCTCCCCTTACTAGGCAGGTCAAACAGTAACAGTGTGGTCAATGCGGTCGACATTCTAGTCTTTGTCCATCTTGTCAGTGCTGGCTTGGTCAGTAGATTAGGATCAATCAACAGGCTGAAGTTGGTCACCAGGCTGAGGTTGGTGCTATGAGTGGCTCTGACATCTTCTAGTGGAGCTTTTGTCAGTGTCATTTTCACAGGCTGGTTCCTGTTGGAGACTTCTGCACATCATCATTGCTGCCAGTCTAGAGAAACGTTTTGACCATTTTAGATCTAAGGCCTATAATTTACTGTCATTAGACGGACTGGAAGGGGTAGAATGCTTCTTTACTCTTGTCTTTGGCAACACTTTTCCCAGGCAGCTTCTTCTTCTTCTTCTTTTTTTTGGTTTTTCACTGTCTGTTAGGGTAGAACTATTATCATCAGCTGGGGTGTCAGATTTGTCAAACTTGATACCTCACTTTTTTTCTTTAACTTGTATCTCTATTTATTTATTTGGGGTTTTATGTCACTTTCAAAACTGTACAGGTCATATCACGGTGGGAAGTTGGAAAGACAGAGGAAACCAGTACATACAGTTGGACAAGGTTCTGTACTGTGAACTGCTGACCAACAGCAAGCAACTACCAACTGTCACACTTGAGGTAGAGCCATGGACCGAACCCATGGCTGCAGCTGTGGGAGTGTTACCACTCTGCAACCATGGTCATTTGGCCTCCCAACTTGTATGAGGGAGTGGCCAGTTGTACTCGTTGATGAACAGTCAAAACATTACAATGAAGACAGTCTTCTTTCAAAACACGTGGGCCACTACCCTTGTCCTTGTCAAGTATCACATCATATGGCAAAGTTGAAAATAAAGTTCAATTCTGCAAATAATCTACAAATTCTTCAACTTTCTGAGGGCTTTTGATACACAACGCACAGTACATGCACCCAACAGAAAGATGCTACTCTGTCTCCGATTAACACAGGACGACTTTTTGTGTCATTTGGCAGCCCAGTCTGTTCCGATTGATTAAGTCATTGTCCATTGGGTAAGATATATTAATGCAATAAAAGTACTAATTTCCATATTTTATGGTTGAAACGCAGCTTGTCTCTTATCCTATGTAATTTAATATATCTCATTTTATAAATTAACTCACTGTATATATGAATAGATGTTAACTCTTCAAATTGTAGAAGGCTCAGGGAAAATCTTTAAAAGGTTAAAATCAAGATATTGTCGTGAAACAATGTTACTAGAAACACATGTGAGAAATCTGCAAAAATTATAGGGTAGCTGAAGAGTTAAAAATTACATATTAAACCAGGGAGGCAGAGAGGCAGATTACAGTATTATGAATTTAAGTTTGTATCTTGTGTGAAGCAAGCTGGTTGAGAGGTAAAGGCTATTGTAAATTTAATAATAAACTCTACATAGATAAATCTTACGTTGCTTTAATAAAATAGGAAAAAATTAATCTTCTGTAAATCAAAATGTACTGTTGGATTTCCCAAGATGTAACAATGAAAAAGTGTAACATTATCTCTTTCATTATCAAAGCCAAAAGGAAAAAAATGACTCAAAGATTATTTAGTTGTAAAGTATACATGTAGTTAGATAATGGGAGCTATACAAAAATATTATGAAGCAAAAATATTATTTAGTAAAATATTATTCTAGGCAAGTACTTTGCAAAGACTAAATAGTTCCTCTATATTCAAAGATAAGGCCTCAATTTCTGAGTAATTAATAATTTTAACTTCTTCCCATTTCTTATCTCAATGGTCTTGGGCTTGAATACAAAACATTGAAGATAAAAAGCTGAAAGGCTGTTCAGATATGACTTTAGCTTTCAAACAATGCAGAACTTATGATATCAACTGTGTAGTCAATTGATCATTTGGTCCCGGGGAAAACTTTCATTAGATGGATACTGGGGCCTGTCCCTGTCAGATACAGTCTGTTAAATGGTCGTTTGCTGGAACAAAAAAGTCAATGCTAGGGTATTATGTCCGACTTATAGCCAGGACAATATTGGTACAAGTCCTCAGCATTGTCACATGTGGTAGTCAAACTCACAGAAGTGACAGCCTGTGATTAGACATATCATACAGAAAATATATGACTGATGTCATATATGATCCATAAACACAAACCCTCTGAAGTAATGCCCCTGTTCCACCAAAGGACTAAGCCCTGATCCTGTCCTTGACCCTTAATCGTTGACAGTTGGTGTAAGAAAAAGTAAAATGGGTGGGAATAGTGAATCGGTATTAAAGCCACGGATTAAGTACAGATCGACCTCAGGAAGCCCGAGGAGGGCCCAGGAGGCCCCACACAGTCCCCGACTGGTCAGCGACTAAGAACCAACTAAGCCAGTTTTCTGGTCAGTTTGAAGCATGATCTTGTCTTAGACATACCGACTGAGTCCCAGGACGCCTCAGGACTCCTGGGACTAAGCCCCAAATAATCCCCGATTAAGTCCCGGCTTCCTCAGGCGTCCTCAGGCCTGGATGCCACCTTTTAATGGAAGACAGCTTCAGCAACAATTTAGGGTTTTTTAGTTTTATTCAGTTACATATAATCATGTATTTGCTATTTCTACGTCGACCACAGGCACCACCACCAGCACCTGCACCCCCCACAACCAGCCAGACAGTGACCTAGAAGAAGACACAACATGTGGGTCAGACCATGGCTACTACAGAGAGAGGAAAGGGGGCCTACCACATCATTATGGCTGAACTGTATGCCACAGACATTCCAAGATTCACCAATTACATGGGATGAACCCAGAATTTTTTGAAATGATGAAGACCAGACTGCAACCACATATAGCCAGGCAGGCCACCAACTACAGAGCTCCAATCAGTGTGGGGAAAAGCTAGCCCTCACCATTGGATATCTGGCTACTGGAGAGTCATACACATCATTATCCTGTCACTTCAGGGTTGGCAGATACACCATCTCCAAGTTTCTACCAGAGGTTTGCAGGGCCATCCAGGATGAGTTCACCAGAGAGTACCTCAGATGTCCTACTACTCCAGATGAGTGGAAAGAACTGGAAAGGGAATTCATGATCAGGTGGAATTTCCACATGCCCTGGGAGCCCTTGATGGCAAGCATGTGGCCCTGAAGAAACCCAAGAACACTGGAGCCCTGTACCACAACTATAAGGGATTCTTTTCAGTAGTAATGTTGGCCTTGGTTGATGGACAGTACACCTGTTTCAGGAAAAGGTTAAAATCATATCTCTTCCACAAGGCATTCCCACCTTAGCATACACTCTATCCGGCGTCTCCGTGGTACTGGACTTGGCAACGGCTATGGACAGATGATTTCTTAAACTTGATTTTTGGTGTTGCGCCTTAGAGTCTGCCTTGCAGAGATTAAGCGCTATAAAAGTACAGAATAGAATAGAATAGAACAAGTTCAGATGGGTTGATGCAGGTACAGCTGGATCTTGCTCAGATGCCCAGATATTTAATGCCTGTCAGCTAAAGAGGAAGATTGATGATGGCAGCATAGGCTTCCTTGACCCAGCACCTATCACCCAGGGTGGTCGAGATGTCCCCTACTTCATCCTGGCAGATGATGCATTTACCCTGAAGACCTGGCTGATGAAACCCTATGAAGAATGTTAACCAGAGAGGAAAGGATTGCCAACTACAGAATATCAAGGGGCATGAGAGTTGTTGAGAACGCTTTTGGCATCCTGGTCTCAAGATTCAGAGTCATGTTGACCTCTATTGAACTCCCCCAGCAACAGTAAGGGAAGTGGTCTTTACCTGTGTGGTTCTGCACAACATACTGAGACGGCAGTATCAAGGTCAACATAGTGGTCAAGAGCCTGGAGATGATAATGATGATGATGATGATGGCTTGGCAAGATGGCAGAATATAACTGCTACTGCAGTAACCAATCCTTTTCAGGACTAATAACCAGTCCTTTTCAGGACTACCAAATATTCCAAAAACAATTTATCGGCTGTGCTTGTTTCAAATAACCCAATCCAATGACAAACATCTGTCCGACAAACAGACAAACCCAATGCAAAACATAAATCCCCCAACCTACAAACAGACAAACCTAATACCAAACATAAATCACCAACCTACAAACAGACAAACCTAATACCCAACATAAATTCCCCAACCTACAGACAGACAAAACTAATACCCAACATAAATCCCCCAACCTACAAACAGACAAACCCAATGCCAAGCATAAATCCCCCAACCTACAAACAGACAAACTCAATACCCAACATAAATCTTCCAACCGACAAACAGACAAACCCAATATCCAACATAACTTGCTAAATTTAATAAATATTGCATACATTTTGAAAGATACACCCAAAATTCAGTTACATATTTTTTGTCTTATGGAAAAATAACTGAAAGTAAAAGTTTCTCCATTGTTGCGAATCTTAAAATTAAATTTATTTCTTCTACTCTCAGAAAATTTACAAAATATAACCACTGAAATGGTTATCTTTAGAGTACACTTTATCTGCCTGTTGGTTTTGGGGAGTTATGTTTTCAAGTTTGTTTGTCAGTTCGTTGGTTGGGGGTTATGATTGGTATTGGGTTTGTGTGTTTGTTGGGTGGTGCATATGTGATAGCAAAATATCTTTTAACTCTAGAGATGGTGTCAGTGTTGGACTTTTTTATTACAGATTTTAACCAATCCCATGGATTTTAAGCTACTAATGGGCAGATTATTGGGCATATTTGGAGTTAATTTATCTTACTTTTCTCTATGTAGCCTTTTGTTGTTATGTGTATTACCGTGGGTTATTTGTTTCATGTTTGGGGTGGTTTCGGTGTTGGTTTTTTTTTCTTTTTTTTGCCAGTGATAAGTATTTGTACTGAACTGTTTTGTTTTGGGAGGGGAATATGAATAACAAGCCACTTATTAATTGTTTTTTGGAAGATTTGGTGGCCCTGAAAGGGGCCTTGCAGGTCAAAGACCCACCCTGACTGGATGGCTACTGAGGAGGCTGCTGTTGTTGAGGCGGTGCTGTGGTGGTGATAGTAAAGAGCTGCTGCTGTGGCTGCTGAGGCTGCTCAATGATCTGTGTTGATGTTAGATCTGGTAGATGGCTTAGTATTCCACTTAAGTTGTGTCTACTGTCCTCGTCCTGTACTGTGACCACAATGGAGGATTTCCAAAGCCAATGGGGCTGGGTGTCTAGTAGATGTAACTGTTGGAACTGGTGCCTTCTGCTGCCTGGGTGGAACTAGACTCCTGTTGAGTGGTTGTCGGCAATATCCCTACCCTCTGGGACACCGTGGTAATAATGGCTGATCTCCTGGGTAGTGGTTGACATCTACGATTGCTCTTTATGGTTTCAATGTCTCTAAAAATCCTGTCCTTGAGGTCCTCAAACTCCTCTTGGGTCATCTTTTCAGCCTCTGATGCCACGTAGTCAAAGAAGGGTTGCCTGTCTGACTTCTGCTGCAGGAAACCTGAGATCAAAGTCCTCATCTGGTCAAAGTGCTAGAGTATCTTGAAGTCTGTGGAAACTCGTGGAAACTGATGTGAATATTGGTTGACTCCTACTCTCCCTCAGGACACTGGATTCAAGGTGTTCTGTATCAGCAGTAGATCTACGAGATTTGTCCTGTTTTCTGGTGTTTGGACTGGCCTCAAACCCAGAGCTTCTGCTGGCCCCTTGTGTCTGATGTGGGTCTTAAGGAAACCCATCTGCTGGTAGACCCAGGACTGTCTCTTGGTCATCTC
This sequence comes from Sabellastarte sp. h YS-2021, assembly GCA_964017235.1. Lineage (NCBI taxonomy): Eukaryota > Metazoa > Annelida > Polychaeta > Sabellida > Sabellidae > Sabellastarte > Sabellastarte sp. h YS-2021. Next base: position 111,299,230 of record OZ024933.1, read on the forward strand.
CCTTGGGGCTTGCCCAGATTGTAGCTTGGACAGCTTGCCATAATGAGTTCTCTGGGATTCAAACCACCTTCTGACATCAAAGAGCTGGAGCTTTAGTTCTGCAGAGATTTCTGACCAGACAGCCTCTCTACTCTCCCTGTCGTGGAAACGTGCATGCTTCTTGTCATACACCTCTGGGTGATCCTTCACAAACTCAACAATTGCAGTTTCTTGGCTGTCAGTGAATGTAGTACAGACCCTGGCTCTTTCGGCTGCTGAGTGGAACTCTGAATCTTCCTCACACCTCTCATCTTCTTCATAAGCTTCCTCTGTAACTTTTAAATGTTCCCCTGTCTCCTCTATCCTCTGTCCTCTGTCTCAAAACAGAGACACATGTCTCTCAGTAGCCAACCACATGTGCGCTGCCGCTTATATAGTCCCAGACCCCCTCATTGCCTCGTTTTAATTTCCTATGCACGGAAAATAGTCGGTTCTTAATCGGTACTTAGTCCCAGGCCTCCTGGCTTGTCCTTAGGCCTTTGCAGACTAAATTTCTGTTGTCCCAGGTGGCCTGAGGAGGCCGGTTTGGATCGGTTGGGGTTGGCTTCTGTTAGTCGGGGCTTACTCCCAGGACACCTGAGACTGTCTCTTATTCACATGCATAATACTTCAAAGATCTGTTATGAGTCGGGGACTGACAACAGGCTTCCTGGGACTAAGCTAGGAACGCCTGGGTCTAAGGGTTGCAGGAGGCCTGGGACAACATAGGACTGTGTAAATTTGGGTCTGAGGAGGCCTGAGGAAGCCTGAGACTGGACATTTTGTTGATGGCGGGAAATAAGAATCGGTTTGGATCATGACAATATCAAACATGTTTGATTTTTCTCACGGCTCCAACTGACAACTAGCGATGCTTACAGAACGCCTGGGACTAAGCAAATTTTTGAAACCGACTCCCAAAAACCCTTAATCGGGAGCCTTAGTTGTGTGGTGGAACACCCACATTAGATTTGTAAAATTAAGCAAAGAACTATATTTTAATTTGCAAATGAACAAGCTTGACAAAATATGTTTCCCAGAAAGTAACTCTTTATGTGATTGCTTCTCACTCAGTTGGTGTCATGTATATTACTACATGTATATTGTAGAAATAATCCATGAGTGATCATGGTTTTACATGGCATTTAACCATGGAACTTCCGGTAATAATTTTACGAAGCCGAATGAATGAACCTTCTCTTGGACACATGTTAAATTTAAAGGGCATTCTCTTGTGATTGGGACAGTCTGTATTAGTCTGTGTCTGGCAATTTTCCCAGTAAATATTTTTGGATTTGAAAAACGTTTGAAAGGAAATGTTTGGCAAAGCTTAAAAATTATGGGTTCGAAAACCACCTATAATAGAATGTTTTTAAAACGTTTTTTGTATATGTTATGCATAATGTATACTATTTTTAAATGTTTTGTAAATGTTAAAACCATTTTAAAACGTATCAAATGTTTACTGAGGTATTATTGGTGTCCAAGATGTTCTTTGATGAAACTTAACAAACTGAGATGTACTGATATAAGTTTCCTCCCTTGAATTTCTTGGGATTTTAGTTTTCACTATAGATTGCTATATATCTATTCAAGTGACATGAACCCAAATCACTTGATATATACTTGCTGAATTCATGTCAATCAATGCAATCTGCACAAACTGTGTACAATATATTGGGTAAAATAGTGAATCAGTGATTCAAATATTTGACACCATAATGAAAATATAACCTTATTGGCAGTTGTAAATTCCCTTCCTACCTGAATATTGCAATCAGTAAATTAAGAAGCAATATGTTGGTAATCATCATAAACAAGCCCAACAAAATTGGCAGAAACCACTCATGGCAGTATTCATACACATCTTGTTGTGAGCTCGCCGGTTCCCCGTCAGCTACACAATTTCTTGGTTCTGTTTCCAGGCCTTGTAACAGGATGACAAGATTGATTAGAACTTAAAGTTCAAATTTTACTTATTTACACTGATTTATGATATATGCCAAATTACAATCAGGTATGTGGGACATATTACAGTAGTCAAGCACAGTGTACAGTTGTAAAATAAAATAAATTAAAAATGAATATAATCTCAATCATATCTGCAGTTTTGCCTGTTTCAATTATTTTTTCACAAATTATAGCACAATAACAGAATCTTCCAAAATATGTTTGTCTATTTTTATGAAAGAATATTCATCTACTTATTCCATACCCATTCCTTCATGAACTTCATCCACAAATATCTCTCCGAGCATCTGCCAATATGGACGCCACAAAACATGGCCTAGTAGATACAAAGAAGGTTCTGCATTTGGACTAATGAAGGCCTGGAATGCCACTCCAAAACTTATAATGAATACCATCATTATAAGCATGAAGAAGAACAAGTCTTTCAACTAAAATATCAAAATGCAAAGTTTTACATTTAAGTCCATTGGTTAATATTGTTTTTCTATATTAAGGCATTTACAATTAAGGTAAAGTTTTGATGAAAAAACTGAGGCAATGAGGTGTGTATAACTTAAGGTGACACACATTCATATATGCAAAAGCAAAACTATCTGAACATCACATCTTATCAGTCAATAACACTGTTTTGAAGTTTTTTATATGGCACTTTTAGTTCAAAAGGTTGTAAATAGGGTATTAATTGTTGGTATATCAGTTAGGAATAACTGTCAATGTTAACAGGCTGATGGGTCAGCTAATTACCCCCTAACCTATATATTCTGGCAAAAATGCCAAAACGGTCACATGGCAATATCCAAACCTTCCAAGGTTTTTACCTTCAAAATTATGTAATAGACATTGCTGACGTAAAAAAAAAATAAATAAAGAAAATGAATTAAATTAATGCTCATTTATTAAGTTTATATTTAAGAATTTTTAATAGTTTAACTTAATTTAACAAGGGACATTAAAAGTTCTCAGTAATACTTATAAATAGAATGAAACTGTTGGGAGTTACAGTACACAGAGGTCTTGTTATGAGATCATAAATTCAAAGTAGTGTTTGTATTGGTTTTGTTTGTGCTATCCTAGATAAATGAAATATGATATTTGATAAGATTTGTACTAGCCAACATAACCAGTTTACTGATATCTAGATTGACAATATAGGTACAAATAATCTCACCATTTTACAGAAGACGTTTAAACCAAAATTATATACACAAATGTAAAATACTATATTGTATATCTCCCTCTATTGACATTTACTTGTTAATTGATTATACCATTGACATTTATTTAATGTCTTTATATTCCTATAACATTATACCTAAATTATTAAAAATATTACATTTCATTAATTGAAATTAATAAAAAATGAAAAGCCTTTTGGAAACCAGGAGCAGTTTCAATGGGCGAATGGTTAAATTTGTTATACTTAACCACTTCTCTCTGACTTTTGTAATCATAGAGTTCAATTCGGTCCATGTAACATACACCATGCACTGAAGGACTTTCTTATTATATCTCTATATTTTCAAAGGAGACAACCCCAACTTTGGATTTATTAACAACCAATGAACTATTCTGATATCAAGTTCCACAACAAAGGTTACCACATGTCATAATATACATGGTTATAAAGTAAGTTTACATTGTTAAAAAAGAATGAAAGATGTACATACCAGTGTTGCAATAATGACAATTCGTGGTCCCAACTCCTTCTTAACATATCCAAAACGCAGGACACGGAAGTAGCACAGCAAGATCAAAATACAGAAAAGAATCCTCACCACTGCGAAGTCATTCTTTTCATTTGTGAATCTCACTACCACGGTCGCCTGTGTTTTGAAAGAGTTATAGCCTTTACACTACCACTGTGAACGGAAAATCCCCTTTTAGGGCCAGCTCAGAACACAAAAACTCATACAGGTTCTATATCATAAAAATATCAACAAACATACCATTCACTCGTTTGTCCATCGGTTTGAAAATAGTTGAAGTAGATACTTAATTTCATTTTATAGAAATTAGTTTCAAGATATGTAAAGTACCCTTTAACAGTTAATATGCTGCAAGAAATCATCAATGAATATGAGTCCCTTTACTGTTTAATATCAAGCTCCTTTTATGCCCCACAGCACTGAAGGGCTGTCGTGTATTATTTTCACCCTTGGTGTCCGGATGGGTGGGTGTGCATGCAGTGCGTAAAAATTTGTCTGGGCTGTATCTTTGAAACTGTAAAGTGTTGGAAGTTCACACTTGGTAGGGACATTGGATATGGGGTGTAGGTGTGCAACGTCAGGGGGTGACCTTGATTTGATCTTTGACCTTGCTGTAGTGACATTGACCTAAAAAATCTTGTCCAGGCTATATCTTGGAAACCATTAGGTGTAGGAAGTTGTTATTTGGTGTGGACATTGGCTGGGGGTTAGGCCTGCAAAGTCATGGTGCGACCTTGATTTGACCTTTGACCTTGCTGTAGTGACCTTAACCTATCAAATCTTGTCCAGGCTTTATCTCGGAAACCATAAGGTGTAGGAAGTTGTTACTCGATAGAGACATTGGTTAGGGGTGTAGGTGTGCAAGATCATGGTGTGACCTTGATTTGACCTTTGACCTTGCTGTGGTGACCTTGACCAATAAAATTTTGTCTGGGTTATATCTCAGAAACTGTAAGGTGTAGGAAGTTGATACTTGGGAGAGACATGGGTTAGGGGATGCAAATGTGTATCAGGGTGTTACCTTTAACTTAGCCCTACCTAAGTGTGTTCACCTGCAAGATTTGAGATAAGTTTCTCTTATCACAAAGATATATAGATTGCTGCAACTGATTAGTATATGTACTTTTGTATAATTGTGCTATTTCCATTGGCAGCTATAATTCAATTAGTAAAATTTACAGCTTTGCTGTATTTAGTTTACTGATTTATGCTGTTATATTGCTATTGAAATGTTTTGATTTAATATCTTATCTTTACATACATTTTCGTTCTTTTAGATGTTATTTTCTCTTCTTAAACATTATTTAGACCTTTATATAACTAACACTGCTCTGAAAGTATCCCGATCTTTGTACTCTTTCACTAAATTATTTACCCTGGATGTGGGGTATGGGCATCGCTGATGTAAATTTATGTGTATAGATGGGTATATGTATGTCTGTGTGTGGGGTACAGCCACAATATGCTGGTCAGGATTGGCACTTGTAAAGACACTTCAAAGGCCTGTGACCTGATATGTATTAGGAAAGTCACAATGCAGTTTGAGGTTTCAGTAAATAGTTTATCTAGCTGTAACTGACATTAAAAAGGTGCTGTTGACAGTACTTCAGTTTTAATACAATTATTTTGTGTAATTTCATGCAAATGCATCAAGGTTTAATTGTTTATTTGTTCCACCATCACCTTCCATCACCAGACCCAGTCCCATTAAAAATACTTTGTCCTTTTTCACACCTGTGTCTGAGGAAGACTTACTAAAAATTCTAAAGTGTTCCCCGTCCAAATCCTGTGACCTTGAACCTATTCCTACTTCACTAATCAAGGAGTGTGCTGATATTATCACAACCCCTCATCACTAGTATTGTTAATTATTCAATCACAAAACACAGTTTATTAGAAAGTTTTGCTGTAAACTGCACCAACCGGTCAGAAACAGAAAGAAAGTAAGCTTTCATGCATTTCCTAACAAGGATAAAGATGAAGCCAGATATAAAGTGTGGATAATGCAGATACAAAGGACTCGGGCAAAATGGGCTGGACCTGCTACACAATATTGCTATGTGTGCAGTGGCCATTTCGCAGTAGACACAAATGAATTAGTACACAATCTTATGACAGACATGGGCATGAAAAGAACCAGTCAGCTAAAAAGTAAGGCCATTCTTACCATATTTCCTAGGGAAATAGGGGAAGAAACAGAGCCAAAGACGGTTAGATTAGCTTTTGAAAAACATGAAAGGATAGGAATTATGTAAAATATTCTTGTTAGTTCATCTGCTACTGCTGATAGTTCTAATAGTAATGCAAGTCATAATAACCTTGCTATGGAAACTAAAGACATAGATGAGATTAGGGTACCTTTGACAAGAACTGTTTCCTGTCAAACTAAATCACACGTAAACAGTAAAAAGATTCAAGCAGTTTTAAAACATAGATGTGCCAAACATGTTCAAACAATGTTCTACTGAATTAAGCCTGAGGCTGACACGAAGACTATAACCAGCAAGTGATGGTGGGTCAACACAAACTGTTAAATGCACGTTAATGTCAACAAGTGTGTGACAACTCATAGGTGGACGTAAAATGCATTGATCAACATAATCACTAGAAATTATTTCTCATTATTGATCATTAAAGCAATTAGTTGCAATTGAGGGATGCTGTCCTAATACATGACTACATGATGTCTTATTCAGTAAAATGCCTGTCATATTTAGAGTCTGTCATATGATGGAGATTATGCTCTATAAAAGTACCCTAATTACATTACATTTTGCCATTTGCTGCAACTGGGGCCAAGTTTTTAAGGGGCTTATTTGGCACATGACCAATATGTGCAGTTCCCTATCAGCTGTGATCTTTGTCCTTTGCTAGACATGTATTCTCTTTGAGGTCATTGCAATTTTCAAGGCCCATTTGACCAGTGCATTTTTCTTGGGCTGTTTTAATGGATGTGGGGACTATTTGACCGGGCCAAGTTGACTATGATTCATATCAAATATGTTATTAGAAGCTAAAATAATAATAGTTTAAACTATTGACATGGTGGGGCGGGCAACTCAAATACTCATTGATAATGACTCTGTTGAAAATTCAACATTTTGATCAGTTCTTCGTTTGGTCAGATCCTATCCACACAAATGTTTTTACCAATGTGTTCAGTAGCTTTCAATTAATTATAGACACAAAATAAGGACACTCAAACATAACTTCATTTGCAGAAGCAATTGTACTCCCTATTATTTAGTAAAATGTGTATACAAAATTATATACATATGATAAATTACTGATTTTACTTTGAATAAAGCATTTCTTAAATGATTCACATATGTAACTAATAAAGCTATCTCTTATAGGTAAAATGTAATCATTTAAGCTGGGTAAACGGGCTAGGTTAATAGCCATGTACATTACTGCTTGAACATTCAAAGCCATTTTTCACTTCTATTTCAACAGTTAGGGCCTATCATGAGAAGTCCTTATAATTTTCCAAATGCTGTCATGGCCTGGATTTGAACCCTTGACCAAGAAGGTGAGAGGTAATTTTAAAAGGCACTCCCTTAATTGTTTCTTATTATGTGTTCAATGATCTTTTATGTTTCCGTTTTTTTGGGGGGGGATTTATTTTATAGAAAAACCATTAACTCTATGCCCCCCTTATTTCTAAATACATATTTATAGCAGGAACTTAGACTTAGATATCTTTAAGTAAGATAATAAGCAGCAAAATACAGTGAAAATAATAAGTTAATGTGTAAGTGAATAGTTGACTCCTTGACTTATAATCTCTCTTTATGATTGATTTTTTTTTCGAATCTCTCAGGTTTAGTATTCTCATCAGAGGCAAATGAAGAAATAGCTCTTCTATACATATTCAAATGCATAAACGAGAAAATATTTATCCTTAAGCAAGATTATCCTTTTGGGGAGAAATCTTGAGTAAGGACACGTCAAATATGTTGTCAAAAACAAGATGACTGGGGAGTCCTGAAATGTAAGGACTGTGGTGAGATTTTATAAATAGGTTTAAATAATACTAAAAACCAAATAAATAGTTTTAAGTGATGAATAAAATATTTAAAAATTTACTATAATGTGTTCCTATCATCGGACTTTAGTATTTCAAAATATCATTTGATTAGGAGCATTGTATAGCCATCAATCAATAAATATATTCATTCCATTCATTGCTGCTGTGGTTTGAATATAGTGTGGTAGCTAGATTACAAAGGGAGGTAAAATTTATGTTCTTGACAAGTACATTCAAATTGAGGGGTTGGTTTGTCCCCCACGAAGCCCAATGAATAGTTATAGCAGCCCATCATAAACACTGATAGTTAAGTTAATGGGAGCTAGAGAGGAATTGGGTTCCAAATGTCTGTTGCGGTCACTGATTCTGTCTTTCATGAGACGAATCTGTTCCACACATGATTTGCATAACGGTTACCAATTTTGGTCCCAAAAATCCCGATGTCTCCAAACTCATTAGGGATAACTGGAACATTATCCAGAATACAGAGGAATTAAATACCATTTTCCTGACAAACCCATCATGGGTTTTAGAAAACTCCCCAATCTAAGAGACAAACTCACATCTGCCAAGATCAGATTTCCATCCCTAGACAAACCCCTCAAACCTAGAGTCATAATCCCAGTTTGAACCAGACTGGGCAAATGCACATATTGTCCAAAAAAAAAAAAAATGGACTCTGTAACTAGCTTCCTCAACAAGAGGACACTCATGTGCAAAAACTTCCCACCAAAATGTCAAATTACTTGTGAAATCAGTAATTTGATTTATCTTATCAATGGCTCTAAATGTGGCCTCCAATACATTGGTGAATCTGAGGTCACTGGTTCGAATCTCTGGCCTGGCGCTTCATGTTGGAAAGTTGGTAGTTACTTGCCGATGCCCAGTGGTTTACAGTGCAGTATGCACTGGTTTCCTCCACCTGTAAACTATCTGTCACCATATGACCCTGGCTGTTGAATGTGACGTAAAATAACAAATAAATCCAATACATGGGTGAAACCAAAAAACCACTGAGACAGAGAATGTATGATCACCTTAGAAGTGTTCAAAACAAGGAACTTCATTGTTCAACCCCAGTGGCCAGACATTCCTCTGACCAAGGCCACTCAAATAAAAACATGGAGTTCTCAGTGCTACACAGGATGGGGAGTGATACTAACCCAAATGACAGTGTAGGTCGTAGAGACCAGGAATTATTTTACATTCTGTCGTTCCCTACCCTTCACCCAGCAAGCATTAATATATTTGTAGTGTCATCTTTATGCACCTCTAACCCAGATGCCACTTAATTTTTGTAAAATACATAGTGAGTTGTACCATCACTTAAATGGTGGTCGTGTTGCAATCTAAGAAAAACAAGGTTCTAGGCATGATGTTACATCAATAAGTTAATCAATCCAAAAAGTATTTTTGAATAGCCATTGTCCTAATGAAAGGGTTTTTATTTTACATTGTGCCACACGATAAATTTTCATTTCCACATAGTTTCTAAATGATAAGCTGAGGTCAAGTTAGTGATAAGCACAACAACTAAATACTCAGACATTGCAAAAACTAAGATTTATGAAGAAGAAGATAAACAAGATATTCTATTAAATATACTACTCTTAAAGTTACTACAATCAATTTATTGATAGTTATATGTAACCTTAAACTAGCTGGTCCTTTAGACTCTTTGTACTTTTTATTTTCTAAGCCTTTGAAAATGGTTCTTACATTTGAAGTTCTAATCCTAAAGTCATTGTACAACAATAAATACTGTATATAATATGTCACCTCATAATATGTTGCTTCCCAATGTTACACTCACAAACTGTGAATAAAATCAATAAATTAATATTTCCATATTGTTTTTTTAAATAATACACTTACAGTCAATAAAGAGGAAGTTATTGATAAGAGTTTAAGGTTGCCATATATAAACAGATGTCATTGCTTACACCCACTTAACAAATATTAATGGAATCTGCGGTTGTCGTGAAAATCACCAGCAGTTCTGGACTGTGTGGAAGTATGAAGTAATAGAAAAGATTAAAAAGGAAAACAGGCTTTGTCTGTTTCAAATCCTGACTTTTATCTCACTTTTAACCTTGTAATGTTGCACTGAGTTTTGAATCTTGTAAAGGCTATACCTCAATGACTGTTATGCCCCAGTTCCACCAAAGGATTAAGCCCCGATCCTGTTGGCGACCCTTAATCGTGGACAGTCAGTAAAAAAAAAGCAAAAATGGGCGGGAATATTGGGTCGGTTTTAAAGTCTGGGATTAAGTACAGATCGTCCTCAGACTCCTCAGGTGGCCCCAGACAGTCCCCAAATGGTCCGGGACTAAGAACCGATTAAGGCGCGTTTCTGGTCAGTTTCAACCACGATCCTGTCACAGACATACTGACCGGGTCCCAGGGAGCCCCGACTAACACACGATTAAGTCCCAGCGTCCTCAGGCCTCCTCAGTCTTCCCCAGACCAGGAACGCCGATTCTTGTTTTGCAAAGTTGCTGGATTTTTTGGGTATATATATATATAAAATCCGCAATCTAATCACCATTGCTTTTCTGGGAACACAGCAGGATGCCACCTTTTAATGGAAGACAGATTCAACAACAACTTAGGGCTTTTTTGGTTTTTATTCAGTTACAAATAATCATGTATTTCCAATGTTTATGTCGACCACAGCAACCACCAGCACCAGCACCACCACCACGACCAGCACCCATACAGAGACCTAGAAGAAGGCACAACATGTGGGTCAGGCCATGGCTACTGCAGAGAGAGGAGAGGGGGGCCTACCACAACATTATGGCTGATCTGTATGCCACAGACATTCCAGGATTCACCAACTACATGAGGATGACCCCAGAATTTTTTGAAATGATAAAGACCAGACTGGAACCACATCTAGCCAGGCAGGCCACCAACTACAGAGCACCAATCAGTGTTGGGGAGAAGTTAGCCCTCACCATCAGATATCTGGCCACTGGAGAGTCCTACACATCACTATCCTGTCAGTTCAGGGTTGGAAGATCCACCATTTCCAAGTTTCTACCAGAGGTCTGCAGGGCCATCCAGAATGAGTTCACCAGGGAGTACCTGAAATGTCCTAGTACCCCAGATGAGTCGAAAGAACTGGAGAGGGAATTCAGGATCAGATGGAATGTTCCACATGCCCTGGGAGCTCTGGATGGGAAGCATGTGGCCCTCACGAAACCCAAGAACACTGGAGCCCTCTACCACAACTACAAGGGGTTCTTTTCCATTGTGATGTTGGCCCTGGTAGATGGACAGTATAAGTTTAGATGGGTGGATGCAAGTACAGAAGGATCTTGCTCAGATGGCCAGATATTTAATGCCTCTCAGCTGAAGAGGAGGATTGAAGATGGCAGAATGGGCTTCCCTGACCCAGCTCCTATAATCCAGGGTGGTCCAGATGTCTCCTACTTCATCCTGGCAGATGATGTTTTTGTCCTGAAGACAATATTCTCAAAAACAGGACACAAACCCCAACATAAATTGCTAAGTAGAATAAATATTGCATATAATATGAAAGCTACATCCTCATTTCACTTTATTTGGGATTTATTTTGCAAATATATTTGAAACAGAAATGTTTTCCTGGAAATCTTAAAAATAAATTCTTCTACCCCACTTGACAAATATTTATTGCATATAACTACTACACTGGTTTTAATAATGGGAGATTATGTTTGCAAAGCAGCTTGTCAGTTTTTTGCTTTGGGTTTTGTTTGCTATTGGGTTTGTCAGTTTTTGGTTGGTGGTTATGTTTGTCACTGGGTTTGTCTGTCACTTGGGGGTTATGTTTGGTATTGGGTTTGTGTGTTTGTGGGTTGGTAAGTATGTGACAATGCCTTTTAACTCTAGGGAAGGTGCAAGTGTTGGACTTTTCAATTAAAGATTTTAAACTATCCCATGGATTTTAAGCTAAAAATGGGCTGATTATTGGCCATATTGGGAGTTTTTTTTTAATTTTTTTATGTGGCCTTTCTTGTTATGTGTGGTACCATGGGTTATTTATTTCATGTTTGGGGTTGTGTAGGTGTTGGACTTTATTTTTTTTTTTGTGATAAGTATTTGTACTGAACTTTTTTGTTTTGTGAGGGGAATGTGTACAACTTGCAGGTGAATAATTGTTTTTCGAAGATTTGGTGGCCCTGAAAAGGGCCTGGCAGGTCAAAGACCCGCCCTGACTGGATGGCTACTGAGGAGGCTGCTGCTGCTGTTGAGGTGGTTCTAAAGTGGTGATAGTAAAGAGCTGCTGCTGCGGTTGTTGCGGCTGTGGCTGCTCGACGATCTGTGTTGATGTCAGATCAGGTAGCTGGCTTAAAATTCCACTCAGGTTATGTCTGCTCCCTTCGTCCTGTACAGTTAGGACAGATGTAGGGTTGCTGAAGCCAATGGGGCTTGGTGCATAGTAGACAAAACTGCTGCCAGCTGCTGCTTCAGTGGAACTAGACGCCTGTTGAGTGGTTGGTGGCAGTAGACCGACCCTCTGCGACTCCGTGGTAATAGTGGCTGATCTTCTGGGCAATTGCTGACATCTACGGTTGCTCTTGATAGTTTCAATGTCTCTAAATATCTTGCCCTTTAATTCTTCAAATTCTTCTTGAGTCATCTTTTCGGCCTCTGGTGCCACGTAGTCGAAGAAGGGCTGCCTGTCAGACTTCTGCTGCAGAAAACCTGAGATTAGTGTCCTCATCTGCTCAAAATGTTCCAGAATCTTGGAGTCTGTTGTTGAAATGGGTATAGATGAAATGATGGACTGACTCCTCTCCCTCAGGACACTAGACTCGAGGTGTTCTGTGTCAGTAGTTGACCCAAGTGATTCATCCTGCCTGCTGGTATTCGGACTAGCCTTGAACCCTGAACTTCTGTTGGCCCCCTTTCTTCTGATGTGGGTTTTAAGGAAACCCATCGATTGGTAGACCCAGGACTGTCTCTTGGTCATCTCCGTCAGGGCTTGGCCAGATTGGAGCTTAGACAGCTTGCCATAATGTGTTCGCTGGAACTCGAACCACCGTCTTACATCAAAGGGCTGGAGCTTGAGTTCTGCAGATATTTCTGCCCAGAGAGTCTCTCTTCTGGTCCTGTCATGGAAACCTGGATGTTCCTTGTCATACAGTTCAGGGTGCTGCTTGACAAATTCCACAATGCAAATTTCCTGACTGTCTGTAAAAGTGGCACACACCCTGGCTCTCTTGGCTGAAGAATGGCACTCCGGATCTTCTTCACACCTCTCTTCTTCTGCCACAGCTTCCCCAATAGCTGGACCTTGCTCAATCTCCTCGTCCTCTCTCCTCTCAGTTCCTTCTTCTGTAATAACTTCACTCCTCTTCTCTACTTCACTTTTCTTCTCCCTCTCATCCATCTTTTTCCTTCCTCTCTTCCCTCCTTTTTCTTTCCTCATAATCCAGTCGACAAAATAATAAAAAATAGTAAAATGTGTCTCCTAACTGTGAAATTTACCCTAAGCTCAAGTAAATAATATATAAAATAAAAACTGAAAACCCCTACAAATCAGTGACACACGTCTCTCAGTAGCCAAACAGTCAGTAACAATGAGAATGTGTGCGCGGTCGCTTATATAGTCCCAGACCTCCTCATTGCCTCGTTTTAATTTCAGACGTGTGGAAAAGAGTCGGTTCTTAGTCGGTTGTTAGTCCCAGGCCTCCTGGGGTGTCCTCAGACCGTCACAGACTAAAAATGTGTGGTCCCAGGCGTCCTGGGGAGGCCGGTTTGGATCAGTTAGGGTCGGTTTCTCTTAGTCGGGGCTTAGTCCCAGACCTAGATTTTTGGGTCCCAGGACACCGCAGACAATCTGAGGCTTCCGGGGACTAATGTAACCGACCCACTTTTACATGCATGAAATTCATACGCATCATATTGGAGTCTGGGACTAACAACCGGCCTCCTGGGACTAAGCTAGGGAGGTCTGGGATTAAGTGTCGCAGGCGGTCTGGGACAACACACGACTCTGTAAATTTGGGTCTGAGGAGGACTGAGGACGCCTGGGACTGGACATTTTGTGGAGGGCGGGAAATATGAATCGGTTGTAGTCGTGTGAAATATCAAACATGTTTGATTTTTCACAGGGCCTCAACCGACCACAACCGACCCTTACAGAAGGTCTGGGACAAATATTTGAAACCAACCCCCAAAAATCCTTAATCGGGAGCCTTAGTCATGTGATGGAACACCCACATAAGGTAAAGGATGTGAAAATTGTACACCTAACTCTTCGCATTTTAGTTATATGCAAACAACTGTTTATTCACTTTAAAATGATTATAATAAAGGGAGTACAAAATATGTTAAGCCACTTCTATTTGACTGTCTCCCAAATGGGTAACCTTAAAGTTTTCATTACAATATGACTGTTCAGAGTTTAAGGTCATATTACAGTGTATGTCTTACTTGGACCAAGTACCACCCATTTCCAATTCATAGCTGAAGTTTTTTTTATCAGTGGCTCTTAAATGGTAACCTTAAAGCCTGAATATTAGCTATTATTATGAGTTTAAGGCCAGTATAAAACAAATGTTCTCCTAAGGCTTACAAGTATTCGCACACGAATTATGAATTAAGTCTATAAAGTAGTTTTTGAAGTATTTATTACTTTGACCATATGATGCATTTAGAATAGCACAGGTTTTCCATGCTGGAAGGAGAGTTTATTTTAGGTTATTGATTAGTAAAAAAGTGTGTAAAATATTGGAGGGAAAAATCGAGTGAATCTGGGTGAATATTTATAAGGTTAGTCTAGTCACACAAAAGCCATGTCAAAAATGCAGAATTACTCCCCTAAGTGATCATGAATATTCATAGTTTTATTGTCAAATGATGTCAGGTAATGGGGTTAAATAGACAAGAAAATATTGCAATGGTGCAATTGAAACAAAGGGGTGTTACTTGTACGCTAAAACTATATTAATTCAATACTGGTGTGGTAAACGAAGGTATATTCTTCTTTACCAAGCACATGGTTTGAATATTAGTCTGCTATTTGGGGATACATTGCCAAAATGGGACATCTGAAAAGGAAGCAAAGTGAACCAGAAGAAACTTCTGCAATATCTCAAGGTGTGGAATTAAGTGAACAGAAACATATGGAACAGTTGGAAAATAAAATTGATAAACTGATGGCTCGAATGGATGAAAGGGTGAAGAAGCAAGGACTGCTATCAGAGATGTATCTCCCATAGATCTGTTCGTAACAGTAAACACCAAGTACCCTTGTTTGAGGATCTGCGATCAGAAAAAACAATACAAGCAGAAGTTCAAAAGCAGCTTCAACAGTTCGACAAGATCTCTTGGCTGTAAAGTGGAGGTAAAGTACATGAAATTTTAAAGTCTGGTAGATAGACACAAAGGTTTTCTTAGGGTTAAAAGAGTAGTCCATTGGCCTCAAAATTATGGTTCTGTGCCTTATGGCAGCAAGCAACCTCAGATGACCATTTCTTCATACAGTGTTTTATTGATGAGAGTACTGAAAAGATCCAAGAAAATATGCTCAAACATTTGGGTAGTTCAATGCAAGATGCAATAGAGGCAGAAAAAATGGACAAAATTAAGAGTTGAATTACTCAAAGAATAGTTCCTAGTGGTACCAGTACTACTTCAAAAGTTCAAACTGAAGGTACTAAGAAAATAATGTTGTGCAAACTATATAACAAAGGCTTGTGTGTATACCAAAACCAAACTGAGCATGCTGACAAGGGTATGATATACGAGCACTTATGTAGCAATTGTTTCTCCAGTTGTCTTATGAAACAATTATCTTCTGTTTAAGATAGATTTACAGCGAGCCTTTCCCAACTTAAGGATCTACCCTTTTGATTTTTATGTACTAGCTTTCAGCTAGCATCAGCAAATGTATGTAGACATATCATTGCAGTTTGGATTTTAAAGAAACGGGGCTTCTAGCTGCCAAATGTATACAGATGCAATAACATACCTCATATGGACATAAATGACAGAAAAAAGGCATCCTGTATATACTACCGGCAGGACCGGTGTGCATTCACAAGGTGGCGCATCAACCTTCCTTCCTGTCTAGACATGCTGACATCATTGCATCTTTTGTTTGGCGCGTGGAGTGTGCGGAAGTGTTTCACAGAGAGAGAATATTTTGAAAGTTTATTAGGCGAATTTACAATAAAACAAACTTTATGTAACCATTTTTCTGCTGTTATCTACATACATCATGTCATCACCTGGACAGAAAAGAGGCACTTGTGGCCATGTTATGACTATGATGGCCATCTTTGCAGAGAGAAGGGGTGGGAGACGACCCTGGTGTGAAGTGGCAAAACTACCCTATTTGCAGACCTTTCACTACAGAGCAGATCCAGCAATTGGCCAACCGCCACATACAGAACAAGGAAGGAAAGAGAGCAGAAGAAGATAGTTCCTGCCTCCCCTGTTTCAACTACCCCCACTCTCTTGAACCCTTCAGAAGTGACACTGTTTGGATGGGTAGAGAGAGAGACAGCTACTTCTGCTAAATCTACACCTGCTGGGAAGAAAAAGAAGAGACCTGACGAGTCCCCCAAGCCCAGTAACAAAAACCCAGTAGCAAACCCATGTCTTATGGTCCCAGAGGTTTAGATGCTCAAGGCAATGTTGCTTCCTAAGTCCTTTGCTGTGCTGGTGGAGCCAGTCAAGAAGCCTGCAACAGTGGTAACAAGTGATCAACTCTTTTTGATCCAGGAGCCAGTACCAGCCAGACATCTACCAGTGTTGCCACTGAACAGACTGGTTCCAGATCTGCTCAGACCACTGGGGAAATTGGCAGCATGACCGCTTCCTGGCCAGTTGAAGCTCCTAGTACGAGAGGGTTTGATGCTGCCAGCAAGACAGCTACCCACCCTGTTGAGGGTCCTGGTATGAGAGTGTTACCCACCCAGCCTGTCGAGGCTCCCGGTGCAGGGACAGCCACCCAGTCTGTTGAGGCTCCAGGTGCAGATCATGAAGTTCTGCTAACCAGTACTGGTAGTGCTGCTGTACATGTGGACCAGGCCCTTACTGGTGGAAAGACTGTTACTGTTGCAGAGTGAACCAGGCTCCCCTTTTGATTGCAATGTCCAGGGTGACTCACCAGACAAAGACTTTGCAAGGGATGACTCTGCTGATCAAGAACTCTCTGAAGAAGGTAGTTACAGAGAAACTATCAGAGGAGTGAAGTCATTTATGGGCTGGCACCAGATCCCTGACTTTGACAGTGCTTTGTCTTCCTTCGATGACAACCCATTTGCTGGTTCTAGAGCCCAGCCAACTGGGAAGGTCTCCATCAAACTTCCGGTTGATGACTGGCTGTGCAGAAAACTGGAAAAGTTAAATCTCACCATCTCTGAAGGCTACCCATCCAGGAATGCGGAAACCAGTTTGGAAAGATGCCCAGATCTTCTAGATGGTATGATATGCATACTGTCAAGAAGGACTCTGGTAGATCTACTGTGTGCTCCTGGTCACCTGAACTGGCAAAGCTCAACAGTACCTTCAGCAGGGTTGCCAGACACAGCTTGCCTTCTGCCCTGGCCTCCCAGGCAACCACCCAGGACACTTTAAGAGAACAGACAGTTATGTGTAACCAGGTAGCTGGGTTATCAAGATGTCTAAGTAAAGTTCAGGAATCAATGATAGCACAGCTTAAAACCCTGCATCTGGATAAGGGTAAAGGCAACCCCTCGGAAAGAACGCAGCATTCTGTAGATGAGTTGGAGTATCTGGTGACTTTTTAACCAGGCCATGACACATACAATGCAGGATCTGTCCAAAGGCTTCTTCATCAACATGGCCAACCTCACTCTGGCTTGTCAAGACAGCTACGTGGAGTATTTGTGTGCTGGTGTAAAACAGGATACCGTCACTGGCTTGCATACTGCACTGGTCCACTTACAGTCACTGTTCCCAGACAAGTTGCTAGTCAAAGTAGAGGAAGAGGTTTCTAGAAATGAGGAGAGGTGTTCTTCTGTCAACTATCACAGGAAGCCTGGTTGCTATCACCCCTATGCTTCCTCAACTACAATACCAGCACACCAAACTGCATGAAAATAGATCAGGGACAGTCAACATGGCCAGAAAGGATGTGGCAAGGCCTCATGTTTTCAACAGAAACCCGCTAATGGTTCCAAGCAGAGTAAATGACAATTACTGTGTTCAGAGTGTGGCCGGACTGAAAAACTTTGTATATGTGTCCGGCAAGACAGAAAGCTTGATAGCAATGATGAGAAAAATGATGAAAATACATACGAATTCAGTGACTGAACAAAAATATACAAACAGTAAAATAATTTCTGTCCAAAGACAGATTGTCCCTATGGTTCATTTTTGATTTACAGAAATAGAAAACCAAAATATCATAATGTGCAAACACAATCTCATTGAAAATTTTTTTTGATCAAAGTGCTCTTTGCTATCTGCTATTTGCTAATTGTGTAACATCACACACTCCTTTGCAGATCTACATCTGCATCTTTTGAAATTTTAGCTTGAGTCAACAGAAATGTTTGTTTAACATGTTATGAATGTATCACAATACATTTGTACATTGTATGACATATGCTGCAAAATAAAATTGTAAAACTATTCATGTCTGTTTTCAGGGCAACACTATGAACATATTTCGTAAGTGTAATACTGGAATCTCAAAATGATAAATAGTGGTTTCAATTATCACAAAGAACAATCTCTTATAGATATTGGGAGATGGGCACTGATGAGATAACTTTGATAGATAAAATGGAGATTTCCAGTACATAACGCCAACAATTCAATGAGATTCAAGATTTTTGAATATCACAATTTTCAGGGGAATAGAAAATATGCTTTTAAAACCTCATAAATACAAGCTACAGTAAATCTGAAATACAGTTTTCAATATTAATTTTGAATAAATAAAATTTTCTTGCATAAAAAAAATATTTTAAGAACATACTGGCAGTATAACGTTAATTTTTTTTTCTGAAAATATGAACTTTTTTTTCTTTGTGTTAATAAAAATATGAATATTTTTTATTTTTTGCTTTTGAGGAAAAAGCTTAGAGCTATAAATCTGTTGAATTTTAATTCTTTGGTGTCAAAATATGTACTTTGACACCAAAAGCAGGTTTCTATGTCAAATATTGGAGGAGATATGCCACTTTTAAGAATTGGATAATGTGTCATGCCGGCCATTTTGGATTTTCCACTTTTATGAAAAATGCTCAAGGGTGGCAATGTACCAACCTCCTGGATTTCATTATGGGGGTCCTAACCTTGAATAATCAGCAGAGAAAAAAATTTAACCAACATTTTTAGGTTCAGTCAAAATTGTGGGTTTTGGCTGCTGGACTAAAACCTTTAATGGTTCGGTAAATATACATAATAACTGTGATCCAACAAAAATAATATTTGTGGATGCTTCTTCATGTGCAATGGGGGCGAAACTGGGAAATAAGGTATATTCCCTCTCCATTGTAAGTAGTTTAAATCAAACATGCACAATCGTGCATTTTGAAGCAGTAAATATTGTGGTAGCACTGCGTACCTGGTCAACAATACTTTGTGATCATAAGTGTACTGTATACTGCGAAAAAATGGCAGTGGTTGAATGTTTTACATCTCATAAAATGCTTGACCCATTTTTAGTGGCCTGTGTACGAACTGCCTGGTTAATCTGTTCAAAGAATAATATAAAATTATTGGTTAAATTTATACCTGGACATAAGAATAGATATGTAGATATTTTATCACATTGGAAGTACTATAATGCTTGTAAAGTAACTGTGAGGTTCAACTCTTAACCAAATGTGAATGGTACTTTCTTTGTTCATTGTATGCTATCCTAGACTTTGAAATATAACATATGTAGGGACGACTCCCTACACGGTGGGAACAGTTCTGCTTCCTCTCTGCTTTGTAGATAACACAGTAATGGAGTGGCTGACACAACAAGCTTCTGAAAGAGCTGTCTCGGGTTTGAGGCCTAGGACACATGCAGCCTATGCCAAAGGATTCAAGCTATTTGTCACATTTATGGTCTACATGAATTTTTTATTTGTTGTTTTATGTCGCGTTCAACAGCCAGGGTCAAACTGCGATGGGTAGTTTGCAGGTGGAGGAAACCAGTGCATACTTCACTATAAACCACCGGGCATCGGCAAGTAACTACCAACTTTCCAACATGAAGCGTCCGGCCTGAGATTCGAACCGGCGGCTACAGAGGTTGGAGGCGAGAACTCTAACCACTACACTACCGAGCCCCCTGGTCTACATGAAGCTACAGCAGCTGTACAATGATGTGATAGTTACTGTATTCTTTCAGTACTTAGTTCTCAACAACCTGGTAGGTCCTTCACTGCGGAACTATTATCAATGCTCAACCACTTCTTCCGTATGTATGAATGGTCTATGGCTGTACTACACTCAAGAAAGATTAAATCAATGGTAAAATCTGTTTTGACAAACAATCCACTCAAACCTAAATTTAAAGGTGTTCTTTCAGTTACTAATTTTCAGTGACTAAAAAGCAGTTAATATCTGTAATGGGTTTGATATTTCTAGGTTTCCATTAGTTAGAAATATTGTTTGGACATCGAAAGGTTTTCAGATGATTATTAATATAGAAAGAACATCCAAAATATGGATCATTTCGATGCAGTTCATATTCCAAAGTTAAAATCACCAGAAATTTGTCCATTTGTAGTAACAAAAGAATTGATTAGACATTTAAAGTTAAATATGCAAGACCCATTGTTTCAAACAGTAGATAAAGGTGTAAAATACCAGTTACAGCTGTACAGGTAAAGGTATTGAATGATATGATCAGGTTGCTAGGACTCAATCCTAAGAATTTTGAGTACCACTGCTTTTGTTGTAGTGGGGCTTGACTTGCTTTTGAGCTTAATGTCCCATTTTTAAAACATAAAATTGCATAAAATCAGATGTGATTTGGGCTTATCTTACTAAAACTCCAAAAGCGGCAGCACATATGGCTTCTACCTTTGCTCAAAAAGCGATATAATTCTAATCAAAAATTGTAACTACCCTTACACTCTTTGGCTTGGCATTTTATTTTATTCCTAATTTACTGGTCTTCTGCTACAACCAGCCTGGGATTGACCTTTAAGGTTATATGCGTCTCCCATGACCTTGACATGACAAAATATATCTACAGTGCTCTGCTTAGCCGTTAGTTTGAGGTAATCTAGCCAGGAAATCATTAAATTACTTGGAATTGGGTCCTGAAAAATGGTTTCCTTTGTTACTGGTCATATGTAAATGTTAAGATAAAGTAATGGGATTAACATTGTTCATTGCGGGTTTGCTAAAAATTGGAAACTATGTAAATTATGTAACAATGCACCAGCCATAAAATTAAATGAATTCCTGATCTTAAAACATTGTAGTTTCTTACAGTTTGCAGTGTGTTAAAAGTTTAAAGGGAACTGTTGTATATATAACAAGTAGTATTGTAACCGAGTTAATTTTAGTAAACATTTTGTGTTGAATAAATGCTTTAACAATGTATAGCAATACTAATGGATACTAATAAAGAGAATCCAAAGATGTTTAAACAAAAGAGTTATCACTTAACTTGTTTTTTCCTCCCCTTCCTTGTGCACTGAGATAAGGAAAGAGACCAATTGAAGTGACCGAGGAAAATCGTTTATTTGTAAGTTTTTAATTTATGTATTTTAAACTTAAAGCAGCAGAAATTAAGTGTTTTTATGTTTATTTTTAGTTTTGAAATTAAACCTGTAGAGCAAACTATATATATTTTTCATTTTCAATCTAATAAGGTGAAGAACAGAGAGAAATATACAAAGGCTTTAAACAAAGCAGAAAATGGAGCTTTACACTTATTTCATTAACATATAATCTTAAACTGAAAAAGGATAACCTTATAAATCCATAATGTGAAATATACTTCATTTTGTCTTCATTTTTCGCTTTGTGTTTGTTAAATAGAAAAACAAATTAACAGAAAGCCCCCTGATTCACACAAACACACAAAAAAAATTATTAAATATGCTTTGAGGTGAATATTCTTCTCTACATTATTTACTACCCTAGCACATATTTTGAAGTAATGGATAATTTGAAATACACTGATAAAACCAAGCCATACCCACCACAAATAAACATATCATGAGAAAGTCCATGAAGTTCCAAACATCAGAAAAGACTGCTAGCATCCGGTAGAATCTGACATTAAATCTGAGGCGCTCATGCTGACTCCATACTTTTGACCACATATTACCTTTATTCTTCAATTTGTACAACGGTCCTGATATCTTCAGTTTCCATACCTGTGAATTGTTAAAATCATATTGTTACATTTAAACGAATACAAACATCCCAAATGACAGTAGAGATCTTAGTTATCAAACAGTTGAAATGTTTGATATTGATTCACATGGATATGGCCATAGCTTCTAACTAGAGTAGCTTCTTAAGATACTACTCTAGAAACCTTTGTTTTATTCTTTAGTTGATGACATGAATCTGGGAAACGAGTGCATTAAATAATGAGGGTACCTACCGTTAATTTCTTAATCTATGTCCCCTTTAATTGGGATTAAAATGGTAAACAATTTGTTACGCATTTATTGTTTTGATCTGAACAAACTGAAACACACCTATCGTCATTTAGTGTTTGATGTAAATGAAAAAACACAAAACTGTACATTTTGAAGCCCTCACAAGGCGCCCACTGTTAATATAAAAACTGTAATGGTGAAGAATTTAGATGAAAATATTTAATTATTAATAATCTTTAAATTCCATAAAACACAGGCAAAGTGCCTCAGTAAGTTGCCTCTCTTTAGACTTGACAGTAGAAATCAATAGTCACATAGCACACCGCCTCTAATAATAGCCTCAGCCAATCCCCGCTTGTGTGAGATAGACCTCTCAGAAATAAACCCAGTAATTGGTGACAAGTAATATGTGTTAGTGTACAGTATCTAGTATAAGAACTTCAGCCTTGAGCTGAGGAGAGAGAGATCAGGACAATAACAAGTGAATGAACATGAAATAGTATGTAGAGGGGAAGAGCTTAGTTTGCTCTCTCGCTCGTGAGAATGTATTGTATTATTATAGTGGAGATCTGGTAATCCACAGCTGCCCCAAGGCACTGCTGGAGTCCACCTTAAACTTCCCCCAAAATGCAAAATTTGGACATGGTGATGCCAATGTGCTAAACAATACAACTGGATATTAGTTATAAATAAACTGTGACACAAATGAACTATAAAAGTGTTTTTGAAGTGTTTTTCTAACTGATGGCTCAACAGGCTGGAAGCACGACCACTGCCCCAGGACAACCGGGAACACAGACTGGCAACCTAGGAGAGAATGAAGTTATTTTAATCAATCAGGACGTGATCAACAATGGTGAAATTGTGACCAGTACTGCTGCTCTTGACAGGGATGATATAAACAATAGTAATGCTATGGACAATACAGCAGCCGATATCCTACCTCAACAATACATCCCACCACAGCACCGGCATGACAGACCAGCTCCGGACAGGCACATTCAACAATCACAGTCACAGGCGGTAGATGTTTAGCGCAACTCTATTCAAAATCCCATGAGAACTCCCACCCTCCCACCCAAAATCCTTCACAACCATGTAGACCCAAAAATAAATTTTAGGGCAACAAATTCACAAGACAGTACCTTTCCTCAAAGATCTGACTATAATTTATTCAATCAGACAGATTTTCCACCCTTGCATTCCAGGTTTCCACCGACCACACAACAAATTGTTGAGATCAACAACTTGCCTTTTAAATTAGATTCATTTAGTGGCAACCCGGATCAAGATGCAGAGGAATTTCTTAACAACTTCAAACTTGCAGCTAATGTTTTGAGCTGGACTTTTGACAAACAGCCAGGTATTTTTCACATGTGTTTACAAGGTAGAGCTAAGATATGGTTCCAACAACTTGACTCTCCTGCCAGCTCAAATATTGAAAAGATATTTTCTGCTTTTCTTTTAAAATTTAAACCTTTAGGCCCAGATTGGAGCAGAGAAGCTTGTTTTTTATCTCTTAGACAAATGCCCCAGGAAAACTCCCAACAATTTGCCAACAGAGTATTAGAACAAGGCACAAAATTAGGTAAATCAGACAGAGCTCTTTTGACCCAGTTTATTAGGGGCCTGCCCACACCCAATAGAATTCACACCATCACACAAGACACAGACACCTTCGACGGCGCTACCAGAATTGCCACTTTGTTTGAAACCGCACAGACATTTGGTCAGGATGACAGTACAGTTACTGTACAACAACAAGGGACAAGTGTGAAAGAACAGAACTTTAACATTGTGGCCTCTAGAATTCAGTGTGCTTACTGCAGAAAGGATGGCCACCACATTTCTGAGTGTCACCACAGGCAGTACAACAACCACAGGAGACAACACCCCTACAATGCATAGTGAGAACAGAACACAGCACAGCCCACCACAGAAAGGACCCACTAACAGATGAACCAACAAACTCAGGTCTGTGTACTATGATATTTTGTGTTTCAATTGTAATGGCACAGGTCACATTGCCCATGATTGTCATAGGGAACAAATTCAAAAACCTAATTTGCAGGGTACTAATTATCATCGACCTAATTTCAAGGAACAGGACCCTCCATTTCGACAAGATACTTATTACAAACCCCGTCAAAATCAACAAACTAAGGAGAATGTTTATCAGGGCTATAGACAATCAACTTTCCAAAAACGGTACCTTCCCAATACCCACAGTGACAGACGCAGGCCAAACTACATGATTAGTCATTTAAACTAGCAAAGCCGAGAGCACAAATACATAAACCCCCTTTTGGCAAAAAACCAGTTTCACAGTACTCTGGGCGATTTTCTCAAACATTTCATCCCCATAAGCATTCACAAATCAGTGTCAGTGAAACTGAGTCACTTCATTCTTGTCAAAATGTACAGTACAGAGACAGATATTTTAAGAGACTTGTGATTGTATTCAGAAAAGGTCCGGTATCTGTTTTGTTCCTGCAAAGAAAGGTTCATTTCATAAAAAGTCATTCAAGAATAGTAGCCAAGAGCCAAATGAATCATGCTATCAAACCCCTTGCTATAATAGATATTCACCACTGAGTGATTTTCAAGACTGTTTGAACACATTTGACCAGCCATCCAAACACCATAACATACATAATGCCTCATGCACATCTGCAAACTCCACTACAAAACCTGCAAGGTTTCATACTTCAAGGCCAAATTTCCCCACTCACAAGACGGCTTTTACAGACCATTTGTACAGGCACAGAGAACAAAGTATCTCCAATCAATATGCCCCCAGAGACTTCAGGAAAATGCATCGATTGGAGACAAAACAGTTTAATCACAAACCTCCAGTTCAAATCTATACCACCAATAACCGAATACCAATTAAATTGGTTGATGAGAATTATATTGCTTTGATTGATACAGGCTCAGATATTTGTACAATCCCTGAGAAAATTTTATTGCAAGATGGCAACTTGAGGAGATTACCAAGACTTAAAAGTAGTACCTCAGAAGCCACAACAGCTGCGGAAAACAATTCAGTATTTTTTAAATATACAGTGTTTCCAAAGTTAACCATAGGAAACTACACAGTCACTAATAAATTTTATGTAGCCCAAAATTCAGATAATGATTTCATATTAGGAATCCCATTCCTCAGCCAAACAAGAGCTCATTTAGATTTTGGTTCTCAAGTCTGTACATTGACTTTGAATAATGCAGTCATCACAGACAGATGCACAACAATTCCACCACACTCCACAATGAAAGTTTTGTGCTCCTCTAGGACTTCTCAAATGAATAAGGGACCAGTTTTAATCAGCTCCCGTGTGAGAAATAAATTCCAATCTAAATTGTTTATACCAGAAGTTTATACAGAAATAGACATCCTGAATAAACCAGTTTTCAAAATCCCCATTACAAGTAAGACGGGAAAACATATTATTTTACCTGAAGACTTGCACATTGGCTTTATTATTTTCCTTGACAGAGAACCTCATTCACCAATAGATAATGACAGAGAAAACATTCCAAAAAGGCCTTGCACTAACTCACCTCCAACAGACTTAATTAAGTCAGTCTGTATGCTGAACCCCACAACACATAAATCAGATAAACGCCCTCAAGCCACTTTTCCAATACTTGAACATATCCTTTCTTCTGCTTCAACTTTAACTCCCCAAGAAAAACAAAAATTATTAGAACTTTTAAAAGAAGTTGATGATGTTTTCTTACACCCTGGCCAGAAGTTATCTTGCACAAATATAGTTGAGCAGCACTTGGGGATTCCAAAAGATACCCCAGTTTGGCCTTGCCATTGTCTCAGATTAAACAACACCAGAATGGCAATACTGGAAGAATGTGTTAAAGATCTCTTACATCAAGGTATAATACAACACAGTTATAGTCCCTATTCAAATCCTGTTGTATTAGTTACCAAAAAGAATGGCAGTATTTGCCCATGTTTAGATTGTAGAACTTTAAATGAAAAAATTCCTCCAGTAGCAGTAAACCCAAGACCAGTTAATGACATACTAGCATCTATACCGCCTGGATCAAGTATTTTTCGACTTTCGACCTTACTTCAGCGTACTTCCAACTGCCCCTGGCAGAGGAAGACAGGAAGTATACTGCTTTTGATTCAGGGCGAGGTAAGATGGAATACTGTAGAGCAGTAATGGGATGCAAAGTAAGCTCAAGCACATTACTTACTGCTATAAATAAGTTATTTCATGACATGATACACACTGAGATTCACTATTTTTTAGATGACGGGCTTATAGCATCTCCTACTTTTGAACAGCATCTAGTAACCTTGAGAAAATGTTTGAACGTTTAAGGAAAGCTAAGCTTATGTTAGGACGTAAAAATGTTCCTTTGGCACTTCGTCTACTGAGTTTCTAGGACACAAACTGTCCTCTTCCGGCATTTCCCCTTCAGTCAATAAATTAAGGGCCGTAAAGAATTTCCCACAACCAAAGAGTGCCAAACAGGTTAAAAGCTTTATTGGTTTAGCCTCTTATTATAGACGTTTTATTCTGCCTTTCTCACATAGAGCTCATAGCCTATATGACTTGACAAAACAAAATGTGCCTTTTTGCTGGACAGACAATTGTGAGATAACTTTTCAAACTTTAAAAAACAAACTTTGCACAGCACCTGTTTTACTTTCTCCAGACCAAAACCTTCCATTCCACATTTTTTCAGATGCTTCCAAGAAATCAGTAGGATTTGTTTTAATGCAAAAGAAAAATGGTAGATTACAGCCAATAGCATATGGCAGTAAAATCTTAGACAAACACCAAGAGAATTGGAGTATAACCTGCTTAGAAGCATTTGCGCTCGTTAAAGGTGTGCATCATTTCCACTTTTATATTGAAGGAAATAAAGTAATTCTACTCACTGATCACAGTGCATTAACATATATTGCCAAACAACACCTCACAGACACCAAAATCAAGGTACATACCGTTCACTAGTTTACCCATTTATATACATAGAAACAGAAAACGTTAAAGCACCCACTTCCATTTTACTGTTTTACTGTTTTGAAACAGTTAAAGGGTTAGATACTTAATTCTATTTTCTGGCAAGTCAATGAGAAATGTATAAAGCACCTTTTAACAGTTTACATTCTGTATTAAAGCATATGGCCTTTTACTTTTTAATGTAATACCTTTTTACTCTTTTACTATTTTTACCCCATTTTGTCTTTTTGGGGGAGGGGGATAGGGAGGGCAGCCATGTGCTGGTGAGAAGTGACACCTGTGGTTATGCTTCAAAGGCCTATGATGTCACATGTCAGTGATGTCACAAAACAGTGGGCTTTACATACAGATTTTGTATCTGTGAGGCATCTCAGTAATTATGTATGAATTTTCAGTTTAATTTTATCTAGACATAATTAATGTAAATTATTTATTTTAAATATACGTTATTTAATACAAATGATGGTGGTTCCCTAATTCTACTTAGAATTCTACAGGAATGCATACTACAGGACATTATAAGTACTCATAAGCAGGGAGCTAGAAAATCAGCCCTTTGACAAATCAGCCGTCAGCAAATTGGCCCTTGTAAACTTGTTCGATGGTTAAAATTAAACAATAATATGTAATGCAATAAGAATATGTTGAAGGTGCACAGAGTGGTCTGGAAACTACCAGGACAAGCCCTAAAGCCCTACCAGACAAGCCCTAACAGACAAGCTGTATCAGGCCACAACAAGCCCTAGTTACAAACAGAAAGGACTTGAGAAAGATACAGACTCACCACGACCAGACTTGTTGCCTGTATTGCCATTACAGTTTTAGAAGAATTTTTGGGCAAAATTAAGGATCAAGTGTCGACCAATCAACAAATCTAAAACTATGTCACTAGTGAATTTGTGGATCCCATCACGTGACCAGAACTACAGGGTGTTTACCTTCATCTCCAGAAAAATGTGCTTTCTCAGAAGCTCGAAATTATTTGGTATAAATGTGTAGGAAAATTGCTCAGATGGATGGAATATTGAAGGGGTCCTTGCCAAAAGCTCGAAAATTTGACTATAAAAGCAAGGGACAAGTAAGAGAGACTTCATTGTCACGTAAGCTATTGGTAGAAACACATCTTCCTCTTCTTGTTTGAAAAGATGGTACCATATGTAATGAAAATTTTATATTTAAATGACTTTTTCATTCATAAATTGAAGCAGACATACATTGATTTTAGTTTTTATGTATTTGAGCCCAGTAAACATTTTTAGGTTTTGCAAACGTTTGAAAGGAAACGTTTGGCAAAGGTTAAAAAATGATGGGTACGAAAACCATTTGTAATGGAATGTTTTTAAAACGTTTTATGAAAACCGTTTATTAAACATTCAATGATAAATGTTAGAAATATGTTATAAATGAACATAATAATGTCTGAATAATAATGGGGTCAGAGGTCAAATTCAATATCTTTGTATGGTTGCTCACTATTGAAAATATTATTTTCATGTCTAAAATTGTAAGATGGTGGGTTAGAAATTGTGCCCCCATTGAATTCATACTTTTAGGGATTGCATGTGGGGCAATTTTTGACAAAGTCCTCTAAAATCCCCTATTATTGCTCACCACCATCTTTGTTTGGACATGTTTGAAGGTGAAGGTTTAAAATTATAGGTTTAAAAAACGTTTTTGATAGAATGTTTTTAAAACATTTGACAAGCAATGTTCTTTAAACATTTTATGTGTACTGTTTATCAAACATTTCATAATAAATGTTAGAAAAAACATTTCCATCAAATCTTAATTTCTTCAGCTACTTTATAAATGTTTTTAAAATGTTTCCAGTCAAGCCTAACTTCTTGAGTTATTTTATAAATGTTTAATAAACGTTTTCAGTAAAAATGTTTTTATAGAGAATGTTTATAAAATGTTTTTTAAACATTACAGCAAAAATGTTTACTTAGTAACGTTTAGAAAACCAAAGACAGGGTTTACTTAGGTTTTAAAAACGTTTTGTAAACGTCTAAACCATTTAAAAAGATTTCTAATGTTTACTGGGAGGGAGCAGTGGCGTGACAAGATGGTAGAATATTACTCCTGCTGCAGTAAACAGTCCTTTTCAGGACTAATAACCAGTCCTTTTCAGGACTATCAAATATTCCAAAAACAATAAATAAGCTGTGCTTCTTACAAATATCACAACCATTTGCCAACATAAGTCACCCACCCAACAAACAGACAAACCCAATGCCCAACAGAAATCACCCAACTGACAAACATACAAACACAATACCCAACAGAAGTCACCCAACTGACTAATAGACAAACACAGTGCTAAACATTATTCTTTAAAACAAGACACAAACTCAAACATAAATTGCTAAATAGAATAAATATTGCATATAATATGAAAGCTACATCCTCATTTTACTTAATTTGGTATTTATTTTGGAAATATATTTGAAACAGAAATGTTTTTCAGGAAATCTTAAAATTAAATTGTTTTACTCCACTTGACAAATATAACCCCCAAACTGGTTTTCTTCACAAGAATAGGGGATTATGTTTGCAAAATAGTAATTCAATCTTTTGGTTTGCGTTCTGTTTGCTATTGGGTTTGTCAGTTTTTTGGTTGGTGGTTATGTTTGCTATTGGGTTTGTCTGTTTGTCAGTTGGGGGTTATGTTTGGTATTGGGTTTGTCTGTGGGTTGGTAAGTATGTGATAATGCCATTTAAATCTAGGGATGGTGTAAGTGTTGGACCTTTTTATTAAAGATTTTAACCAATCCCATGGATTTTAAGCTAAAAATGGGCTGATTATTGGCCATATTGGGAGTTCATTTATTTTAATTTTTTATATGGTCTTTTTTGTTATGTGTGGTAACATGGGTTATTTGTTTCATGTTTGGCGATTGTGTGGGTGTTAGACTTTTTTTTTTCTTATGATAAGTATTTGTACTGAACTGTTATGTTTTGGGAGGGGATTTTTTATAACATGTAGCTTAATTAATTGTTTTTGGAATATTTGGGTGGCCCTGAAAAGGGCCTGGCAGGTCAAAGACCCGCCCTGACTGGATGGCTACTGAGGAGGCTGCTGCTGCTGTTGAGGCGGTGCTGTAGTGGTGATAGTGAAGAGTTGTGGTTGCTGCTGCTGCTGTTGAGGCTGCTCAATGATCTGTGTAGATGTCAGATCTGGTAGCTGGCTTAGTATTCCACTTAAGTTGTGTCTACTGCCCTCGTCCTGTACTGTTAGAACTGATGTAGGGTTGCCAAAGCCAAGTGGGCTGGGTGTGTAGTAGACATAACTGCTGCTAGCTGCAGCTTGGGTGGAAGTAGACGCCTGTTGAGTGGTTGTTGGCAGTATCCCGACCCTCTGGGACTCCATGGTAATAGTGGCTGATCTTCTTGGTAGTGGTTCACATCTACCGTTGCTCTTAATGCTTTCAATGTCTCTAAAAATCCTGCCCTTGAGATCCTCAAATTCCTCTTGCGTCATCTTTTCAGCCTCTGATGCCACATAGTCAAAGAAGGGCTGCCTGTCTGATTTCTGCTGCAGGAAACCTGAGATCAATGTCCTCATCTGGTCAAAGTGCTCGATTATCTTGGAGTCTGTTGAAACTGGTGTAGATGTAAAGATAGGTTGACTCCTGCTCCTACTCTCCCTCTGGACTCAAGGTGTTCTGTATCAGTAGATACTTAAAGTCATTTCTAAGTCATTATTGCATTATTCAAGATTTTAAGGAAGCCTTACAGTGTAGAATTTTCAAGGCCAAAACAACACCTATGTATCAAGTATAACTGAAATTCGCCAAGTATTTTTTATAATTGGCCCTGTAAGTGGTAACCTTAAAGTTGCTATAATAAATGGATTTGTAAGTTTAAGGTCACCATAAAGTTGGAATACTCTCCATACTTTGTGCCATCCTCATACCAAATATTAATAAAATTTATGAAGCAGTTTGGGAGTATTTTAATTTATTTGACAATACAAACTCTAAACCCATTCACACATTTAAATTCTGTATTGTGAAGTCACAATCCAGCCTACTGTGGTTGTCAGGGACATGGCCTTCACTTAATAAGCTGTGGAATTTTTGAAGGCCAAAATATACCATAAACTGTCAAAGGGGAAAAGGCCATTTTCTTTTTCAAATCCTGACCTTTGTACAATTTTCCTAATTGCAATTAGTCATTAGGTAAAGGGTAAGAATACAGTATTTAAAATGACAAAACAGTAAAACAGTAAAACGGAAGTGGGTGCTTTACCGTTTTCTGTTTCTATGTATATAAATGGGTAAACTAGTGAACGGTATGTACCTTGATTCACCAAAGTGGCAAGATGGTTGCAAACCCTTATTAACTTTGATATTCAGATCATTTATGAAAAAGCCAGTAATAATACAATAGCAGATGTTCTAAGTAGAAATGTGGATGAAAATAATGCAATTCCATTCTCCAAAATCACAGAAAATTGGTTAGAAGAAAAATTTGATCAGTTTTGTCCACCCCTTAAAAAAACAATTACAACTAATAGGACAAAAAGCAGTAGTACTCAGACAGACCAATTACCAGTATATATAACCCAAAACAAATTGCACCGCATACCATCTATCTCAAAGTTGTCTCTCTCTCTTCAGACAGTATCTCAGACCGGAATGATTTACTCAATGGTCAGAGATCAGATCCATATTTTGCCCCAATTATCAATTTCTTAGAACGTGGGGAACTCACCGGTCGAGACCGATTTGATAGAAGAATTATCATTGAATCGGAATGGTTTCACTTAGATCATGGCATTTTATACCGTACTAGCCTAACTCACTTTTGCAAAAACCAGTCGCGCCACAAAGTCGTCTTATGTATCCCAGAAAATCTAATGCTCCAGGCAATAATTGAAATGCATAATGTTGGCCATCTGGGCATTACCAAGCTGTATTTACAGCTTCGACAACAGTATTATTCACCCAAATTAAGACAAATGGTGAAACACGTAGTACAGACTTGCTCTCAATGTCAGAGAGTGAAGCCTTTACACCCAAGTCATCAAAAACCAATCAAAATGGCCCGACTCCCGGAACGTTATAGTACTTATAGTATGGACTTGTATGGACCTTTAACAGATAAGACGGATAACTCCGGATTTCCTTTTTTGCATATCTTAGTTGTCAAAGAACTATGGTCAGGTTGGGTCACTTTGGTTCCACTTTGTAAAACAAAGACGGAGGCAATCGCCCACGCGATTTATTCTGACATCATATTGAGCTTTGGAAATTTCCAAAAATTATGCTCCGATAATGCACCCAATTTGAGCACCCTAGCTATCAAAAAAATTTGCCACCTTCTGTCTATTAAAACACACAAATCCTATGCCTACAACGCCGCTACTAACGGCAAGATCGAAAGAACAATGGCTGTAATCGGGCCACCTGTAGAAAATTTGGACAAGATACAAAAGACTGGCTCCACCTATTGAAAATTATAGCTTCGAGCATCAATTTGAGCCCACAGGCCCATACACAGTTCAGTCTATTCTTCCTCCAACATTTCCGCGAGTACCTGTCTATCTTCGCCTTTTCAGATTCCACCGAGGCCGATCCGTCAAATGATGCCCATTATTATTCAAATGTAGTCAAACGTGTTCTGGAGGACAAGTGATTAAGCATTGACATTTACCAACAAATTCATGATGACTATTGTAAGACACAAGAAGATAAGAAAAATAAAGGTAGAAAGGTCATCCCCCTCGTAATTAATCAACCAATATATTTAAAAATATTCCATCCAAGTACGGACAGATCTGCCAAACTACAACCCCGTTGGAAAGGCCATTTTTACATAGAAAACTTCAAAGGCATCAGTGGTGTTTATCTCTCCAAAGAAATAGGTCAGCCCCCTTTAGCCACAGTTTTTTACACAGACTTTGTGAAGCCATTCATCACGTGCCTGGTCCAACCTCAAATAACCCCTATTCTTCAGCCGACACATATCAGTTAGACTGGTTAGCATTAGATTTAGACCATATAGCATTTTATTCTGACAATGAAAATACCCCTCACAGAAATGGTCAAACCCAAAACCCACCATCAGTGAAACCCCCTGGTTTTCAATAAAAAACCCCTATGGGTAAGACACCTGACATTTCAAATGGCCAGTTAACTGAAGGACAAACAGACAAACACACACATGATGCCAAACCAGATCTATCTGAGAACACAGTAGATTGTCCAGAACCCACTTTACCAACCACACCAAATCAAAGATCAAATACTAATGCAGAGAATAATGTACCTAAGGAGACAAATACTAGTGTAGATCACAACTCAGACCTTCCCACCCTTTTAGGTAAGAAATATTTTGGTAAAGACCTATATCTCCAATATAAGACAGATCCTCAAAGTGACAGAATTAAATGGGTGAGAGTATCTGATCTTCCCAAAGATCATACCCATGTAGTTAACTTAGAAGCTATACCATTTGTTACAAGATCTGGCCGCACCACAAAGCAACGCCCCCTATGAAATGTGAACCTGATTCACCCTATTTACCATCCACTTTGAAGTACCATAAACCAAAGCTTAGTATATCAATTTCCTTACCCAAACCTTGATTTTCCAATTTTTCAGCACATCTTATATAGTACATTTTATAAGCAAGACAAACTCTCTGCAAACACAATGTTCTCACATCCGGCTAATTATAAGTCAAAAGGACTTTTAGTGAATATTGGTTAAAGTAATCTCCCTGGCTCAGCTTTTGCTCATTTATAATAATCATAATAATCATAATGCAGGGTGATTTTCCGTCTGAAATTCCTTGTAATTTGCCATGACTGGTAATTGTCACCATACTTTAATCTGTTTAACTTCCAAATGAACAAAACTTACAAGGTCTTGCTAACTACTAATATATATCTCCAATTCAAATTTCGTCTTTTTACAGTGAGAATATTTAAATTTGATTTTATATTCAAAGTCCAATTTTAAGACAACCAGTCCATTTTCTCATATCCCCTATTTCAGTCAAATCACCCAATGAAAGGTTACATTTTTATTTTTTCACAGACCCCATTTTCTAAATGTACCATCTCATTTAGGTGTCATTACCCTCAACTCACTTCAACCCCAGTTATAAACCCCAGGCAAAATGCTGGAGACACAAGTCTAGTTAGTGACATTACAGAATTCATTTCGACTGAGTTTCCACTGACATTGTACAGTATTTCTGGAAAAAATGCCACAAAAATTGTCCATGGCAAGCCACAAACATAAATGCTTACAGTTAATTTACAGGCACATGTATGCTACATGGTTTTAACAGCATAATTAGGGACACAAATATGACCCATTATTTATTCAATTTTCTTGATTTTCTTTATTTTTCAAGCTCAGTACAGCCCACCAAACTATTTCTATTTCTATTATTTTATTTCCAGTCAAAAATGACAAATTAAACACCTAGATTTCTGTCCCTGGTAACATAGTGAATTTTCCCCAACTTTTGCTGAAAAATGCCTCAAAAACCCTAATTTTGTAAACTCCTAGTTACTAATCAGAAAGCTTATTCTTCTTGCATTTAAAGCTCCATCTCTTAAAGGAGCTTTTGGTGAAACACATTAGTCGTGATTCACCATTCCCCCCACCATCATAGCCATAAGATGAGAACATAATTACCCGTTTATGACAATTGACTTCTCCAAATTGAATCCAGTCTCGTAAAAGTGTCTCTCAGATGTGATTAAGACAGCTGTTTATGACTGACAATTTCCGTCAATAGTCCATTAAAACGCTCATAAAAAGAATCCCAAATGTCACCATAATGACAATCCCCAGTCATAAAATATCTGGAAATGGGCAGAAACGACAATCTGCCCAAGACTATGAATCATACATCCTGCCCACCAAACGCTGCACATAGACCCCAGCCACTGTCTGCGCATGACACTAGACAGGCTTGGCCTTGCCAAGCCATGCGCACTGCACTGGGCTGATTAACATATAGGGTTTCTTAGGCACCATTTTAAACCCAGCTCTGATGTTAGCATATACGAACAACAATTTGCCTACTTAAGAATTTTAGCTCACTTGTGACATATGAAAGTTTACCCAAACAATTCCGCACTTGTAAATAATTACCAAATTCTCCAACTATATTACAACCTCACTATATGGACTTTCACATATTTTGCAGTATACATGCATCGGGAACACATACTTTAGCTCATAATAGCAACTGACGAGAAACTCAAGCTACATTCCCTGCCAAACAGCCCCATACGAGACACTTATATAATATAGTTTAACTTTGGTGATTGAAGTGTGATATGTATGAGCAGATTTGAACCCACTTCCACAACCCTATTGCATAATGGCATAATAAACCACTACATATTCAATTGCTCTTATTCAGTTGGACAGAACAGATGCTTTGACTGACAATTTCCGTCAATAGTCCATTAAAACGCTCATAAAAAGAATCCCAAATGTCACCATAATGACAATCCCCAGTCATAAAATATCTGGAAATGGGCAGAAACGACAATTACCAATTACCAACGGTAATTACCAGAATAGTGAAGGGTAAAAGCAATCATATTTCCACTACTTAATTAAAATTGTGGTGTCAGATTTATAAATTTCTGCATAATGACTAATATGTTATAAATGTAAAAGTGTATTATTATGTCAGTGTTTATTATATTCAAACACACTACAGAGTAATCAGAGTTAAGGATGATTCAGTTTTTAACAATACTTATCTTCAAATACAGTTAAGTTAAGTCATTCAGTATTCATATTGTTTACAGTTATTATCAGTTCTGTTGTATTGCAGTCAGTAATTATAGTGTTTACAGTTATTCTCCATTCTATGTTCGTCTAGATTTCAGTATATCAAGTATATACTCAGTTACTGAACCTCTATCTTCACATCTTGTCAATCACTCATTCACATGATATGTATTGTTATCAAATGAATATCTGATATGTAATAATTAACTTTAATTTGCATTGTCTGAGGAATTTATTCGTTTTATGGTTCACCAAGCATAATAACTATGACAAGGATTATGATGATATATTTGGGCAGATAATATTGTTCTGTATTTCAAAATGTGTGGTATATGAAATAGATATCTTATAATTTTAAAGAGTACTCTCTGTGAAGTGTGAACTACCCAATATGTACATTTAGAATGTATACGTATAGTACAGCATTGTTGAAGTATTGACAGAAAATTTAGGTGTGACCTTTATAATATGCACTAACCAATTGTCCATTGTTGCAAAACTCATCATACTTACCTTAGCGTCATGAATAACCTCTTTAGGCCATCCATTAGCTCTTGGCCCGTTGTTTCTTTACACATTGCTGTGTTAAACAATTATTCATTGCAGTAAATCCAATTATACTTACCTTTAAACCACTGCAGACCCTGGTGTACCATCTTGTGGGTACATCCAAATAAATCAATAAAAATAAATAAATAAATAAAATATTAAATAATAATAACAAGTAAATACTTCAAATTTACTTCATTGAGGCATTGACAATAAATGAATGAATATATATTTTTAAGATAGTCTATTATAAACATAAATAAAAGTATGCATAGAGCAAACGGTCTATTATCAATACAAGCAAAAGCAAGA
The DNA here is from genome assembly GCA_964017235.1 of Sabellastarte sp. h YS-2021. Classification (NCBI taxonomy): domain Eukaryota; kingdom Metazoa; phylum Annelida; class Polychaeta; order Sabellida; family Sabellidae; genus Sabellastarte; species Sabellastarte sp. h YS-2021. The sequence continues at coordinate 111,336,118 of OZ024933.1, forward strand.
CTACTTATAATTTTTTCAAACCATAAATAAATAACCATATGAATAAAATGAAATAATACAGTAATACAGACCGCAATGACCCAAATAGAAATCAATGTTATTCACATTACTCATAAGTTCAGTTTTTCCTTACCTCAACACATGGTCACCGCAACCATTGTCTGGGTAAAGTCTACACTTATGAAACAGACTCCAGATTGTCTTATTTTCCAAACAAAACAGAATGTAATCTTCTACTTTATAGAGGCATGAATAATGTTTTACAACTTGTAAAGAATCGTAGCCATAAAATAGCATGTTCTGCTTTCAGTTTTCATACAGAAGGCCTATTTTTCAAGTCCACTAATTTCTTAAAAATTTACAGATGAAAGCTGTTTTCTGTCTCATTAATATAATATTATACTATGTTTCTGTGTACCTTCACAGTATATTACAGACTGATTTTGTACAACATGGTCAGCTTAGGGTGTACTTGCTTCATAGATGGATTTTAGTGATAGACAAATTTTCTATCAATGCTCTATAGCAAGTTATTGAAATTACATCCTTACAGATGATGAAATAGTTACAAGAGATGCCTCAGTTGTTACGTTTCATCTGTATTAAATACACATCAGATCAGTTTGGCTTGACAATTGGAGTTATGGTGCCTAGCTTCAGTTGTGCTTTCCAAATAATTATGTTCTGATAAACATGAAAGCTGATATTTTTATTAAATCAAGATGTTGTAAACTAAGTTTCACATTTCTTCTATTCTATGACAATGATGATGTCAACTTATATGTTCCAATCTTCAGTCATTGCTTTCTTATCTGTTGCCATATATGTTGTTTGTTGCCAATACTAATGCATTATATTACACATTGAATGAGTGCTTTATGTCACCTTACATTTTCTTAATTTCATGGTGTTGTTGCAGATATCCCTATGTCTGTTTATGATATCATCTAAGGTCTTATTTTATCATTCTATTTGACATTGATTCTCATATAATCCACTGCTTTATTAGATGCTGTATAATTGCCATAGGCACTATCTTTCTAAAACAGTTAGTATTACTCAATTCATTTCAAAAAAGGGTCATAACACATGCCTTTAACAGAAGTTTCCTAATGACATGTCTTTTGCTTTCCACTGAGTATCTTAACTCAGCTATTGCGCATTTATTGTTTAATTACACCTTTTTGGACCTCTTTGCCTTAACAGTGTCCATATGCTGGATACCATTCTTACAATTAATACCTTATTATTAACATAATTATACATACCATATTGCTTCTTTAGTACCAGCATTACTTATGTTGCTTTTGCATTTAATTGATTGTAGCACAACTGTTGCTATCTTTCAAAAGTAGACCCTATTTTATGGCAATGGCATAGGTCAAATACAAAATATGTACAATTACTTACCTTCTTACCAGCACTGCTCTGTTCTCATACCTCTGTTCTATTACCAGGGCAAAGGTAACATTCTTCTCTTCGTCTTCTTGTTCTCCAGTTGTACATGCTTCTTATCGGCATGATTAAAGTGTCTGTATGAATTTCATCATGAGTTCAGGAGTCATTAGCTCTCCTCTTATCAACTAAATATTACTTACCGGAAACACCTTATACGCAGCAATGCACCCACTGTGTAGCACAACTTTTACTTACTACATAGTAATTTTATTTACTTACCTTTCTAACTTTTTTGTGCTAAAGCCCTGTTAGCTACTCACAATTTCTACATTCTTCCTTCATTGGTAGATATTAATACCTTACGTTATGTGCATAACATTTTGCTTAAGATAACTACTACATGTACGGGCTAAATAATTGAATAATAATTATAATAGTACTGAAGAAGTAATAATAATTAACAATTTAATAAGGTGTACGATAAATAAAGAACAATTATAACAATAAAGGAGTATCGAGTAATAATTATCAAATTAAACAAGAAGCAAGGAATAATAATAGTAATACCTTTATCAGAACTACAAGAGCCTAGGCTTTGTATGATCCACACTTTTATGTCTGGGACAAAGTTCCCCATTAGCACTGGATCATCAACAGTGATACCACTTTCAGTATCCAATTAGTACTTTCTTTATGTCTTGATGTGCTTTACTTGTGTTATCCTATTCGTTTGGTAAAAAACATTTTCAGTACACATCCCATAGCCCATTTAGCATTGATAACATGTTCATTGTTCAATTACACCAGGATACTGATTGGCTGGGGAGGACCTGATCACTCCTCTCACAGCTGACTTATGTATCTTTCCACTTAACTGTGACCATGGTTGGCATTGGATTGAAATTGGCCATTCCTTTCAATGCTAATACCACCGTTTCACAAATAGTCTTCTTATTTGACTTTACAACTAGTGCTCCAAAATTTTCAACCCCAAAAACTTCACTTTTCAGTTGTTTATGTTAGTGTGACAATTTATGTACTTTGTATTCAGTCATACTTGTGTTGTATAAACATATATATGTATGAATATTCCATTGGTACTTTGTTAACCTATTAACTTTAACACCTTCTATTGAATATATTAACCAAATGTTGCCTTTATTGGCCGCAGTTCAGTATGTTTGCCTAAATGTGTCATTTCAAGAGTTCTTACCTTAATTGGTTGGTTCTCTCAATCAAGCGTTCTTACCTTAATTGGTCGGTTCTTTGCTAATTATCATCTTATTGTTTGTGTGATAGCCATGTACACCTTGTCTTACATGTACATTTTTCATTACCTATTGTTTTCAAGTGTGACCAGTTCACTATACTTGTATCTTTGTTATATATACTAGTTCAATATTTACATCCCAAGGAACAGATCGTAACATTTGTAACAGTATAACGTATATTCAGTAATGAGGTCTATGAATTACTTCCCCAATGTGTAATAGTGAACGAAGTTGAATCAAAATTGATAAAGTTAAATCTAAAACAAGATTAATTGGTTTTCGAAATATAATAGTTCATATGTCCCAAGATTATTCAATTTATTTGTAACAAGTTTGTGTTAGCCATACTTTTAACCTTGTCATTTGTTCGAACAGAAAACCATAGTGTCAGATTATAAACAATTATTAAGAAAACATGTATAAAATGTCTAATTTTATAATGTTCTCTACTAGTACAGTTGCTTAAAGTATTTGTTTCAAGTTATTCTAAATTTACTTGTACATCATATTGTTTGTTCACTAAATAATTGCTTTAAGATGAACACTGCAAACATTCATACACAATGATGTAACTTATTGTCTTTAAGGATTAATATGTAACAAGGTTTCCGAGTTAAAAATAGAGTAATTTAAGTTTTTAGAGTTTATACCATTGTTATATATATATAGTAAATTTAAATTCCTTTTTGTGGCAGCATGGACATGCCATCTCTTAGCCCCGGTGTGTAATGGTGAAGAATTTAGATGAAAATGTTTAATTAGTAATAATCTTTAAATTCCATAAAACACAGGCAAAGTGCCTCAGTAAGTTGGCTCTCTTTGGACTTAACAGTAGAAATCAATAGTTACATAGCACACCGCCTCTAATAATAGCCTCAGCCAATCCCCACTTGTGTGAGATAGACTTCTCAGAAATAAACCCAGTAATTGGTGACAAGTAGTATGTGTTAGTGTACAGTATCTAGTATAAGAACTTCAGCCTTGAGCTGAGGAGAGGGAGATCAGGACAATAACAAGTGAATAAAAATGAAATAGTATGCAGAGGGGAAGAGCTTAGTTTTCTCTCTCGCTCGTGAGAATGTGTTGTATTATTATTGGGACTTTTGTTTATTGAACTAGAATAAACTGTGAAAGAGTTTCGCTTCTGTCTTTGTGACGATCCTAAACCTCTCAATAGTTGCTGCCAAGTGAGTACAGACAGAAGTGGACATAGTGGAGATCTGGTAATCCACAGCTGCCCCAAGGCACTGCTGGAGTCCACCTTAAACTTCCCCCAAAATGCAAAATTTGGACAAAAACCATTCCATATTTAGAACTTTTTACAAACAGTCAATCACCATTATTCTGTTTAATGTTTGATTGTTTTAAGAAAATGTAACACAAATTAAAATCAAATTTGTCCACTAAATGGAGGGCTGATCAATCAAGGTACACAGTGTGTACTGCTTTATCCATTTATATACAGAGAAATACAAAAACGGTAAAGCACTTCCGTTTTACCTATTGGTTCATAAAAATGAGGAAAAGTGTATAAGGGCCAGGATTTGAAAAAGAAAACGGCCTATTCACTTTTGTCTGTTGATGATATATTTTGGCCCCTCATACTTTTCCACAACTTATTAAGTGACGGCCATATCCCTGGCAACCACAGTAGTCTTGATTGTGACATCACAATGCAAAGTTTAGAAATATGAATGGGCTTCAAAGAATTTATATTGCCATATAATGAATTATTCAAAACTACTAGATGGATTTCATTAACATTTAGGAATTGAATGACAAAAAGTTTAGCCAGAATTTCTGCTATACAGTGACCTTAAACTCCTGGCAATGAGTCTATAATAGCAACTTTAAGGTTACCACTTACAGGGCCAAAATAAAACAAAATGCTTGGTGAATTTCAGTTATAATTGGTATTAGGTTGTTACTTGGCCCTGGAAAGCCATATAACTTAAGATGGCCTTAAACTCTGAACAATATTGTTTGTATAATGACTTTAAGGTTTACCATTTATTGCCAATCATATAAAAGTGACTTGACAGATTAAATTCATTCTTCGTATGTAGTTGTGTATAGACCCTGGCATGGAATTTTAAATAAGTATTTTCATAGAATAATAGGTTCAGGTAGTTTTTTTGGGAAGAGTGTTCCGTACAAGCTGTAGATCTGTAGCTGTTGTACAGATTGTGTACCGGGAAAACTTTAGTTAGTATTCAGCTTATAATTTATAAACTACAAGTAAACTTTAACTTCATAAATTACAAAGATATAAAAGACCCAACATGTAGATGTCAACGAAATGATACAAACAGACACTTGTAAGTTACATGATAAGCTCTCTGTAACTGCTAGGTTTTGCTTTCTATGGTTCGTTTAATGTCAACCAATTGAGGTGACAGTCAAGGCTCTTGTTTAAAATTTGAGAACAAGGTGCATATAAGGGTACAATAGATTAAATATTTTTTGACAGATGTAGCATGTTATGGTATAACAGCAGCTATTGAGAAAGACTAAAAATACCAACTTCAACATTTGATATGGATGGCTCTATATAGGACCATTTAGAAAAGTAAATAGCTTAAATTGTGCTTGTCCATTCCCAACGTTTTTCTCAAATTACTTCAATTTTGAAATGAAGGCAATATCCGTATAGGTCATTGGACAAAATTGGAAAGGTTTTCAAGAGTCATGAGAATATCAAACATTTTTATGTTGTTTCAAAGGTTGGTGGACTTTGTTCCTGAAACTTGCAAATTGCATTGGTGAGCATATTCAATCCTATTGATAATAAGTTTGATCTTACAGGTCTACATGTACTCTAAATCATATCCTATTACCAAGTCAAAGAACTAGTGCACACTTACTTTGGGTTTTAAGTCCTATTCAACAGCCTGGGTTATAGTGTGACAGGCCCTCAGAAATGCCATATATGAGCGTTAAACTTGGCACAGAGGTAAGAGACTGTGAGAAGATGTGAAACTTGCCACCTCATATATTGTTTTTCAGTATGATTCAAAGGTGAAAATTCAAATTATATTGCTATTAAGGTTAATCCAATTTGAATTGTACATGTTATGTACAAGTTGAAATTTGTACAAGTTACAACTTGTACAAAAAGCCTGTACAAGTTGCAACTTGTAGAAGCAGCTTGCACAAGTTGCAACTCGTACAAGATTGGCTGTACAAGTTGTAACTTGTACAGAATTTCACCATCAAATAACCCCAACTTGTACCATTCTGTTGTACAAGTTGAATTTAAAAAGAACTTTGATGAAATTTAATAAATTAACAAATTTATACTGAAAATATTTCTTATTTTATGTGTATAAATATTCAAATTAGTGCAAGGATGTCACATATATGTCATTTCCATAAAAATTAATACTAAATTTATAGAAAATACAGAAAAAGTTATTAATATGTGCATATTAATATATTAGCTTTATACCTTAGTTGATCATTCGAGGGTCAAGTTATTTACATTGTTTGTCATGCAGAAAAAGTAGGTGTTAGTGTCAAATACTAGATTCAATCAGACTTGAAAGATGAAAGTTAATAAAGTAGTAAGAAACAGAAATTTTCTAAATGCAATCAACTGTCATGGTGTGGCTGTAGCATCACAGCTGTTTTTTTTATTTATCTCAAGACAATCTCAAAGTCTTAAGGATGATCAAGCACTGAAGATAGGATCTCTCAACTGTCGCTCAGTTAGGAATAAAGCTATACTGCTCCAAGATTTTGTGGTTGAAAATAGTCTGGATTTATTGGCAGTCACTGAAACATGGCTCTCTGCAGAACATGATGAAAGTGACATTACCTCAGCACTTACTCCATCTGGATACACTTTTATCCATACTCCTAGAAAAGGGAGAATTGGAGGTGGTGTTGGAACACTTTTGAAAGACAACATTACTCACAAGGTCAATGCTTTACACTCTTTTAAAACTTTTGAGTGTCAAGAAATAATTCTGACTTTCCCTCACCAGTCAGTTAGATTGTGTGTGTTATACAGACCACCCAAGATTGATGGTACTAGCATTGGTGATTTTTTCCAGGAATTTGGAGATTACCTGGCAATGCTGACCTCATTTCCGGAGTCACTTATGATACTTGGAGATTTAAATTTGCATTTGAACAAAACAGATCTACTTAAAACAGTCAAATTCAACACATTGTTAAGCATCCATGGTCTCATGCAAAAAGTTGATTTCTCCACTCATTGCTCTGGTCATATTCTTGATATTATGATTGTTAGAGAACATGATTCTAGTTTTTTTCATCCAGAGTGTGTCGATCCATGTTTATCAGATCACAAAGCTTTGTGGTTTAACATGACAACCAAAAAACCCCCATCAATCAAAGAAAATAAATGTTTTCGCCTGATCAAGAGAATTAATCCCACAGAATTTTCAAAGGACCTTAGTGAAATTGATCACAGTTCATCTAGCACGGAAGAGCTTGTTAATGCCTATAATACATCTCTCCAACAGATTTTGGATAAGCATGCCCCTAAAACAAATAAAACTGTGATTATCAGACCAAATACTAGATGGTACAATGCAGAAATTAGGCAAGCCAAGGTTATAAAAAGGCGACTTGAAAGGAAGTGGAAGAAAAGCCAACTCCCTGCTGATTATCAGAAGTTTCGAGATCAGTGTCAGTCATTAAACATTGCTATAACCAAATGTAAGACTGAATTTCTTTCTCAGAAAATTGTAAGTTGTGAGGGTGATGCCAGAAGGCTTTTTGATAGATCTAAATCTCTCTTGGGCAGCACAAAAAGCTCTCTATACCAGATTGTGAGAATCACCAGACACTTGCAAATAAGTTCAATGACTTTTTTCTGGATAAAATTGTTAAAATCAGGGAGGGTTTAAGGAAAAGCTGTTTCCAGGGATCAGTATGAACAAACTACAACATTTCACTCCAGCCAGTGAGGAAGAGATCAAGAAAATTCTGAAAAAATCATCATCGGCTACATGTGAGCTAGACCCAATGCCTACACATTTGTTGAAAGAACATGTTGACACACTAGCTCCCATCATTACAAAGATGGTGAATTCATCCCTTGAAACTGGTGCATGTCCTACTGCTTTTAAGCATGGTGTAATTTCTCCCCTACTGAAGAAGGAAAACTTAGATAAAGATAACTTTAAAAACTATCACCCTGTGTCAAATTTACCTTTCATGTCCAAGGTTTTAGAACAAGTGGTTTCGTCTAGACTGAAGGCTCATCTTGATGCTCATAGCCTTTGGCAGAAGAATCAATCAGCATACAGAGCATTTCATTGTACAGAGACTGCTCTGCTTCGTGTGCAAAATGATATTCTTTCATCAATTAACAAAAAGCAGCTGGTTTCACTTGTCATGCTGGATCTTAGCGTAGCTTTTGACACCATCGACCATCAGAAATTATTAGACAGACTCTCAGCCACATACGGAGTTAGTGGTGTTCCTCTGAATTGGTTCAAATCTTACCTCAGTGATAGGTCACAATCTGTAAGGATTGGACACTATATATCAGAACTATCTTCACTTTGGTGTGCCTCAGGGGTCAGTCCTCGGACCTCTCCTATTCACCTTGTACATGTCCCCAGTGTGTGATATTGCGACCAGCTATGGAATAAATAGCATGTTTTATGCTGATGACTCCCAGTTGTATGTGACAGCAAATCCCAAGGGAAATACTAATCAAGTTATGTCAAAACTAGAGAACTGTATTGAGGACATCAATATTTGGATGGAAAGAAATTTCCTGAAACTAAATGCTTCAAAGACAGAATTCATTGTTTTTGGCTCCAAGTTGAACCTTGGTAATGTCTCTGTTTCACCTATTACTGTGGGTGACTACAAGATTCCAATAGCCAGTACAGTCAAGAATCTAGGGGTAGTGATGGACAGCTTGCTAAATATGGATAACTTCGTGAAAGCTAAAGCAAGGAGTATCAACATGAACCTCAGAAAATATAGCCATATACGGAAGTATCTCACACATGATGCATGCAGATCGCTAGTGCAAGCCACAGTCCAATCTCGCCTTGACTACTGTTCTAGTTTGCTGTATGGGATTAAAAACCAAAACATAAGCCACCTCCAAAGAATACAAAATTCAGCTGCACGCCTGATCTATCACCTTCCCTCTTATGAGCACTCTTCTGGTCTCCGACACAAACTGCACTGGCTACCAGTGAAGCAACAAATTGAATTCAGAATTCTGACTTATGTTTACAACTGTCTACACAACAGTGCACCATCGTATTTGTCTGAACTTCTTCAACTAGCAACCTCTCAACGTCAATTGAGATCAAGTTCAAACCTTAACTTAGTTCAGAGTAGAACTTTCAGTAAAGTTGGGGACCGAGCTTTTCAGAACATTGGCCCCACTCTCTGGAATAGTCTTCCATTGTCAATAAAGCATGCCAGCAGTGTCACATGTTTTAAGAAACTTTTAAAGACCTTTCTTTTTAGATGTGCCTACTCTTAAATTTTAATCTGTCACTTTTACTTTCTTATTTTTGTACAGCGCTTTGAGCTCCAAAGATAAAGCGCTTTATAAATGCTGCTTAATAATAATAATAATAATAATTAATAACTAGGATCACAAGTGTGCAAGGGAAAGAATCAAAGGATAGATGATAGTATACGCATAATTGTAATTAACAAGTGTTTTACATTAACACAATCCTTGTATAGTCTTAAAATTCAGATTTCAGTTTGTTTTGTTATCAGAAAACAATAAATTTTATTTATCCCTATCTTTCAGAACAAATAAATTTAGGATAATTATTATAAATTAAATGGTTATGAAAACTAACTCAAAAGTCAGATATAGGGTTCAGTTGAGCCAGTTTGAAGAGCAGGGCTGTTAGATCCCTGGTGTGGCAGTTGTCCCGTCGTTATAATATCACTACAACCTTAACTTAGTCTTGCTTTATTTCTGTGACCCAAATTCTAGGAACGAATCAGATTCCTTCCCTAGAATTTCGAATTGCCTCCATCTTCACTTTGAATTTGCTACTCAAGGGTAACACTACATTTCAAATGCGAAGAAGATTTTATCAAATATTTTAGTTTATATTATACAACATTTTGAAACGTAACAAGAAGAATACTAAGGACACTCCTAGAAAGAAAACAAAGGCATCTATGTCTATGCATGATAGCAGGAAGGACCTTAGTGCGGATTTCGACACTGCTGTTTCTTTGCCTCAAACTCAACAGGACTTTCAACCTGTAAGTACCAGTCTTCCGTCCACTTCTGAAGGGGTTCCTTTACAGCCAACACACAATCCGTCTGATTCCGCCGCCATACTAGCTTACCTCAAGAAGATTGACACATCCTATGAGGCACTAGCTAAACGTGTCCAAGATTTAGAGGCGAATAGGTTAGGAAGTCAACCCCAAACCATAGTGGGCAGCTCAGCAATACCACTGAGTTCACAACTTCCCTCAGGAGCTCAGGTGTCAGCCATGGCGTCAACGGCGCGTCAACTTCAAGGGATTCAGTCAGTTACAGCCCCTGCTCATGATGTAGGGCATCAAGGAGTACAGGACAGTGCTCAACATTTCTCACGCGATGGGTTGATGCCAGATATTAGTGTACTACGTCAGAATCCTCACATTTCGCAGTCAGTGTCACAGATCCTCTTGCACGGCAGGACTCCTTCCAAGGTAAGGCTGCTACCAAGAAATCGGAAAGGTTTAATACTACAGATACAATAACGGCTATTCCTGAGCTTAGGTGGCCTAATGAAGGGTATCTTGGGGTTAGTGCGAAGAAAAGAATCCCATATGATGACCTGTCAGTAACCGAATGGGCAGTAGGACAACTGTCGAATGTCTTCCATATACAGGACACCAACCTAGCCAGACAGGCCCTACTCCAAGTGATTCTAGCTCTTAAAGATGCCACCTCCCTACCTTGGGAAGCTGTCAGATCAGCCTGGGGGAATTCTATGCATGAGGTTGAACAAGGCACACTTTCATGCAAGGATAACGTCCAGTGGTCACTCAATAGGCTATCTGCATCCCAGATTGCATTAGCTAATGCTCGCACCATCAACCAACCGTCATTACAGAGAAAGGACAAGATTTGTCAGTTTTACAACCAAGGTTCTTGCTCTCATGAGTCAAGTCATGGTAACTTCAGGCACCACTGCTCATTCTGTGCAAGGTCGGGCAGAATCTTGACTCACCCAGAGATGAAATGTAATACAAAAATGAAACAGGAAGGACAGACAAATAAATAGGCCAAAGAACTATCTGCACAGCAGCCAAATGACATTAAAGACAGTAAATTTCATAATAACTCTCATTGTGAGGAATTACTTACCAGGGACAGAACTTGTAAAAATGGACATATGTTGCATAATTTGTTTTATACTTATTATATTGTGCCAGAGTTCCTGTGAAGGGGGTGGGGATCCTTATGTCCCACTTACTACTGGGTACTTAAGGGATGGTTTGTCCCACAGTTCGACCATAGGGGAACAGGCTTCTAGTCTTACACACAGGACCTCTGGCGACGGTGATACATGTACTGACACTCAGTGTCAATATTTATTTGTTGATAACAATCAGTTAATTGTTAAATCAAGTAATCCTGTATTTAACCCATATGCACAGAGTAATGTACAGAAGTCTCAGTGTGGGTTCAGTAATTATTCATGGCAAGCATACAATACGGGGTCATATTTTCATAGTGGTAACTCAGTGCAGGAAGGTAACGTGTGTTTTGAAACTATACTTGACAGTATTTGTGTATTCGACAGTGGTAGTTCCAATGCTGGTACTTTGGTTTACCAATTGGTGGATTTTGTTAGCATATATAACGAATTTGATAACAGTTCACAACAGTTAGTATATGTACATCCCACTTCAGGTTGTGTATGTGCTGGTTTCTGTCACTTTCAGCATGTTGACTTAACAGCTATACAATTTGTCGAGTGCTGTCAGGTACCTAGTGGTCAGTTGAACGTTGTGGTGTCGGGTTTAATCCCCATCCACATGGCATATGTATACAAGGAAGTATCTGATTTATCATGTAACCCCAAAGTAGCTGATGATAACTACTTGCATGATTGTGTTGCCTTTGAATGTCATGGCATACTTTACGACGAATATACATACAAGATTATTGATAATTTGATTGATAAAGTTAATCATGTTGACCAAACTGATCAGGTGAATGATCCTGTCAGTTTATCATTGCATGACAGTGACGCCAGTGTCAAGTGTCAGGACATTTGTCCTTTCCCCAATGGTATTGGGAGTCACTTAGTTGGCAGTGACCTTGATTCTGACCTCTCTGTGTTTCACGATTTCGACATTGCCGACAAAGTTTGAGGTTTCCTTAACCACAGTTCAGGAGAATTTTTCATTTATTGGCCCTGACAGGGATCTTGTTACTATTTCCACCATTCCACAATGTTTTCAGATTGCAGGAATCATTAGGGGAACTGGACTTCCCAATTACAGGCAGGCTAGGATACCCCTCAGGTTGGGTATTAACCTTCAGACCTGGGAGTACAGATTAAGGGATTATCCTGACAAATTTTTGCTCCAGTACCTCAAGTTTGGATTCCCCCTTTCCTTAACTGACCCTACTAGTCTTCACAATGTACATATATCTAATCACCCTTCGGCCCTGGCTTACCCTGAGGTGGTTGACCAATATATAGCTAAGGAAGTGGGACTTGGAGCCATGTTGGGCCCCTCTGACCACAAGAATTTTGACCACTATCATTGCTCCCCCCTTCTTACCCGGCCAAAGGAAACAGATAAGCGATGTGTCATACTAAATCTCTCCTACCCCACGGGGCTTCGGTCAATGACAGCGTCAGTAAGTCACATTTTGACGGTAGGCGTTTCACATTGAAATTTCCCATGATTGATGACATAGTTCAGGATATACTGGATACTGATGACCCTGTCATATTCAAGGTTGACGTGGCTAGGGCGTTTCATAACTTGCGCGTCGACCCAGTTGACGCCGTCAAATTTGGTATATCATGGGGTGGTCGGTCATACGTCGATGGCAGTGCCGCGTCCCAGATGGCTTCCGACGCCATTGTCTTCATCATGAAGGGTATGGGATGTAAGGTTCACGCCTATATCGATGATTACATCATTGTGGCCCAAAGGGCTTGGCTTTTGAACGTTACAACAATTTGGTTAACTTACTCCAAGAATTGGGCTTGCCCATGAATGAGGATAAGACCCCACATCAGACCTTCTCACTTGCTTGGGCATTCAGATTAATATACCTAATGCTACTGTTAGCATTGATCCCGACAAGCTACATAGCATCTTTAAAGAATGCATTAAAACCAGTTACAAAAAATTTATCACAAAGAAGGGCTTGCAGTCCCTTATTGGTAAACTGATTTATATCCACAAGTGTGTATCCCCTGCCAGAGCTTTCATAAACTGTATGTTAGGCCTCTTAAGAAGTTCTAAGAGTACCAAAAGAATCAGACTTACAGCTGAATTTTTCTCAGACTTGGAATGGTTTTTAAAATTTCTCCCTTACTTCAATGGAATTACTATGTTTAAGAGGTTGGCCGTACCTTCCCAAGAAACCATTCACTTAGATGCTTGCTTGTCAGGTATGGGGAGAATTTGATCCAACAGGGTATATTCATGCCCAGCCCTTACAATCCCAGGTACCAAATTACACATAAACCATCTTGAGATGTTCAACATAGTCTTGGCACTAAGACTTTGGGGAAAGTTTTGGACAAATGCATCTGTATGCATCAGGTGCAACAACTTGGCTGTTGTTCAGGTAGTACAGAACTTAAGAACTAAAGACAACATTTTAGCAGCATGTGTGCGTAACATTTGGTTCATATGTGCTATGTGGAACATAGACCTTAGGATTCACCACATTAGGGGCACTTTGAATGTGGAAGCTGACCTTTTGTCAAGGTTATATTCTGGTAAACATGTAGATCAAGATTTATTGGACAATCTCCATACCAACTACATATGGAAAAAAGTGGAAGTTAGCCATTTACAATTGGATCTTTCTCTATAATTTCAGATGCTTCACAGTCATCTCTTCACCTCCTCACTGGGGCTTGGGCGAGAATTGACCAGGCATTTAGACCTTCTACTTCCTCAGCTCACTGTACACACTTCAGGACATTTATAGCATTTTTAGTGTTTCTTAATCTCCCTATTGTTATTTCAACACATGATATTCTTGTTTTCCTTGAGTACTTGGTTAAATCATCAATTTCACCTAAGGTAGTCAGGAACTACCTTTCTTCCATAGCTTCCATGGCTTGCCTTCACAGAATTCCTCACTAGGCCATTCAAAGTGAGCCAGTAAAAAGATTTTTCAATTAATTCTTCCTTCTCACCTACTCATAGAGGAATTTTTGATATTCACACACTTTACCTTATTTCCATCACTTGTGACCGTTTGTCAGATCTTCTGTTATTCAGAGCAATCTTCCTCACTGCATTTTCTGTCCAACATTGCCCCTCACAGCAAGAAAGCTTTTGATCTCGCCATACATATACTTAGGCAGGACCTTATCTTTGCTCCCCCGGCATTCATATCCTTGTGAAATGGACCAAGACACTCCAGGATCGCAAAGCCCACCATATGGTCCAACTCCCTGCTATAAACAATATGTATCAATATGTTAGGCCAATTAGGGCATTGATGGCTTCCAGGCCCCTTCCACCATCGGCCCCTTTATTTGCTGTGGCATATCCCCCACATCACCAAATTATTGACACTCACATCAGAGATGCCCTCAAGCAAATTCTAACTTACCTTTCCATCCCACTATGTGGCCATGGCTTCCATCCATTCAGGAGATCTGGAGCCACTTTCTGTTTCAATAACAATGTCTCCCTGCAGAATATCATGTCTCATGGGTTGTGGCGCAGCTCTGCCATTTGGACATACTTATGACATTCTACCCAGGCAGCCTCCACTGTCCCCTTGAACTTTGCCTCCAAAATTCCTCCCACCTTTTAGTTTGGGCTTGGTGCGAAATATTTTTAAACATTTCCATGTTAATGTAACCTTTTAAAAATCTCTTCTTGTTGCTAACATGTAAATAAAATTCCTCAACCTTTAGAACTTCATTTCATCTTATGACCTTTTGACCTCACACTATCACCTTCACTGACCTCAGTATCTACCCTCAATGACCTTTGATTTAACATTAGGACAACTGTGAAGAGCAGGGCTGTTAGGGCCGTGGTGTGGCAGTTGTCCCTTCGTTATAATATCACTACAACCTTAACTTAGTCTTGCTTTATTTCTGTGACCCAAATTCTAGGAATAAATCAGATTCCTTCCCTAGTAATTCGAATTGCCTCCATCTTCACTTTGAATTTGCTACTCAAGGGCAACACTACATTTCAACCCACCATCCACACCCAAGACCTTAATGTCTTGTTTCACTGGCGTTCTTTAGCACTCTGCATTCCTCTTTGTCCCTGACCCCTTGTGCCTGGTCCCAGCACTTGGGAGGTCTCCATATTCGATTGACGTAGGACTCAGAGTATTGGGATACTCTAAACTCTTGATTCAAGTTAGAGTTGCTTCATGGATCCTGTTGTCCGTGCTCCTTAACCTGGTAAGTTAAGGTTTTCCCTGATGTAATCCGGGCTTCAGTTACCCTCTTAGGCTGTGACCCCTTGTGGCCTCGTCCCAGCCCAAGGGAGGTCTCCACTGGGATAGACATAGGCCTTTGAGTCTCGGGATAAGCTGTGACAGGCTGACCCTGATCACCCCTACTGACTTAGTCCTTTCGTTTCATAGGCTGATGCCTTATTTCCTCTAGTATTTTGATCACTACTAGAGAGTATTCTGATCCCTGGGTTTTCGATGTTCCCTTAATTTGGTAAATTAAGGTTTTCAATGATGTAATCCTGTTCTCAGGCACCCCTGTTGACAACATGGTCGACATGGTCAAAGGCAGGACCAGGCTAACCCTGGCATCCCCCTCTCTACTTGACACTATTATAAAATCGAATTTGTCACCACAGACTTATTGGTTGATTTCCTAACTTCACAGGCTGGATTATGTTTTCCAACAGGGGCATTAGTTGATGCTCCAACTTTACATCCACTTTTAGTATATGCAGTATTTACATTATTTTACTAAGTATGTTTTATATTATAGCACTGGTTGGTGCGAAATATTTTTAAAAATTTCCATGTTAATGTAACCTTTTAAAAATCTCTTCTTGTTGTAACCTTTTAAAAATCTCTTCTTGTTGCTAACATGTAAATGAAATTCCTCAACCTTTAGAACTTCATTTCATCTTCTGACCTTTTGACCTGTCACTATCACCTTCACTGACCTCAGTATCTACCCTCAATGACCTTTGATTTGACATTTGGACACCTGTGACTTAAACTTTTAAAATAATATAAAGAAATGCATTAAAAAGTGTGGTTATTGTAAAGAAAATTATGAAAATATATGAATCAATAGTTTACTTGCTCATTAAAGAAGTATAATTTATAGTAAATTTATTATTTATAAAGATCATATGTGTTGAATTTATGAATTTTAAAGTATAAAGTTATTAAAATATATTGCTTAACTGATAAATATGGAATTTGTACAAGTTGCAACTTGTACAGATTTCTTGAATAAGTTGCAACTTGTAAAAAATCTCAACTTGTACATAACATACATGTGAAGTGAAAACTCATATGGACCTCAAATTCAGTTGTGATATACAGACCTACTGAACAGCACAGTAAGTTTTGTTATCCTATATACCCATATCGCATCAGAAAATCTTACTGTCGACCCTCTGTTTGCAAACAAACACAAAGAATTTCATGTGTGGCAGGATATTTATGCTAATTTGTTCTAGGATAATCAATTCTTTAATATTATCAACCTTAAATGGATATATTTAGCTGAGAGTGGGTGACCAATATCATGTCCATGAGCTCTAAACTCACATTTAAGGACCCACAATGGTCACGAACCACATTACGAAAATGGCAGCCTTGTGTATGTTTGTGAGATCAGCACAGAAATATCTGAACCAAGTGAAAAACAAATGATCTAGATATGGAGCACTATAGGAACAAAGGGCCACATTCAACCTTGAAGGATGGTTGTAGGTCTAATTTTACATATAAAAGCTAATAGTAGTTAACTATAGTGTTACAGCTTTAAGAATTAACCACGACACAGTAAATTAGAATTAGGTGAACAACACCTTGACAAATATAATCTGCGTTTAATAGAGTTGGAGTTGACTCAGCATGAAATGTGAAAACAACTATTGCTCTCTTAGCTGTGGAACTACAACTTTACACTTCTCCATGATACAGACTATGAAAAGTAGTTAAACAAAATACATGATAAAACTGTGACAGTTAAAAGATTTGATCGGTGTTAAAAGATAAGATCTTGGAAGATTGCTGCCTTGTGGCCAAACTGAAGAAAGTAAGCAAACATTATTTAGAGCAAAAAACCCGATATTAATTAATAATCTAATACTATTTTCTAAAATTTAAAGGGGAAAATAAAATACCCCCATGCTGTAGGCCAAAGAAAACAGGAAGTGACTATTACAACTACAAGGGGTTCTTTTGCCTGGTTTCCCTGGCCCTGGTGGACGCAAAATACAGATTGCTGTAGATAGACTGTGGGTCCAGTGGTTCCTGCTTAGATGCACATATTTTCAACAGAAGGCTTATGAGGGAGAAGATTGAGGATGGCAGCTTGGGGCTTCCGGCACCTGAACCCTTGCTGGAAGGGCGGGGGGGGGGGGGTCAGTCTTAAACTACTTCTTGCTGGGTGACGACGCCTTTGCCTTGAAGTCTTGGATTTTTAAATAGTGGTTTCAACCTTTCTTGTCTCCCAGTAGTAGTTCCTATAGTACCAGGCGTAGTCACCCAGATTGTCAATACCTTACTGTTCCTCCTTTCTGCCCATCATTTTTATCACAGCTTTGCCTTTGATGCTCCTAGGATCTGGAATGAACTCTCTCATGATGTGCTCAGTGCAGCATCAATTGCCTCCTTCAGAAAGAAGCTTAAAATTTATCTGTTTGCAAAAGCCTATCCGCCATAGCCTCCCTTGTCACCCTGTGTCTCCTTGGTATGACCTGGCTATGTCCTCGGATTAACTGCCTTTGCTTTATGTTCTGTTGCGCCTTAAAGTCCATCTGTGATGGAGATTAAGCACTATAAAAGTCAACATTAGATTACAATAGATTGGATTGTCAAACCTACAGCCAAAGATAACTGAAAAGGGGGAAAATAACAACCAACTACAGGATCTCCAGGGGCAGGAGGATGGTAGAAAACGCCATTGGAATCTTAGTGAGCCGCTTCAGGGTACTACTGGGCACCCTGAAGCAAAGGCCAAGGGTTGTCAGAAACATTGTTTCCTTGTGTGGTGTTGCACAACATACTGAGGACGCACCAGTGAAGGACAGAAAGGACACCATCCCCAATGAAAAGATGTGGTCCAACAGAATTTAGATGGACAGGATGTGTATGTGCCAAATGAGAACTACAGGAATCCTCCACGGGAGGCCAAACATCAACAAAAACTACTGAAGGACTGCTTTAATCACGTGGGAGCATTGGCTAGGCAGGACAGGATCTGAGATGTGGCTACCCACAACCCTGGTTTGCAGAAGCTAGCATCTATCAGTCCTTTTCAGGACCACTATCAGTGCTTTTCAGGACAAACCAATTATTCTAGGAACTTTTATTTGGGCTGGTGTTACAAAAAAAACGTCTAACTAATTTCCAAATCAAATCCATTTTATTTCCAAGAAATTTCAAAAACACTTCCAACCCAATCACAAATCCTAAGACACTCAACCTAAGTTATGTCCAAACAAAGTACCCCTTAAATTGTTTTCGTGCAAACTTACCAGATATTTAAAGTTCAAAATCTGCAGCATCTATTATTGGAAGTTCAAATGTTTAGCAGAGGGTCAAAGGTCACTCGGTCGAATCCAAATGTCAAAATACTTTCCACAAGTATTTTTTTAATCTTTGGGGCAGAACAAAATGTCATAGTGTTTGGCCCCTTTCATTTTGACCAAAGTCTTTAAACTTCATTATTATTAGGATTTTTTTTTACTTTTTTTGGAAATTACTTTTAATTTTTTTTTCAAAGTTGGTTCTAATTTTTTTTCTTTCTTTTTGTTTCAAATTTCTTCATTTTTTTTAGTTTGAAATATTTCAAATTATTGTTTAAAAAGTAGAAGATTTTTTTTAAAAACTTTTGACTATTTTTTAAGCACACACTCATTTGACATTTGTTATGTGTTTGTTACCAAAGTGTTTTGTGTGGGCGGTGTAATGCTTCTTGTGTGTTTTTTTTAGAACAGCAGCTTATTAATTGCTATGGAAAGATTCTGATGGTCCTGAAAAGAACCTTTGAAAGATTAACAGCAGTGGTCCTGAAAAGGACCAATTGGAGGCTTGGCAAATGTTCTACTGTGGTTGCTGTTTGGCGTTGGCTGACTGCAGAGGAGGCTGAAGCTGAGCTGCTGGCTGCTGATGTCCTTGTTCTGAGTCGGTGGGGGTTTGAAAAGAGGTGGCTGGTGCTGGTGTGTCCACAGGTGAAAATGGTTGCAGTGTGTCAATCTGTTGATAGCTCATTACAGACTTAAGATTTTCAAAAAAGCCTAAAGGTCCTGATATGTTGTGTTGGCTTTGTTTGCCTGTATCTGAGGCAACTGATGGAGGGTTTAAGAACTTTGCCGGTGTCAAGATGAACGTAAGTGGTCTTGAAGGTCTAGCCTGTTGGTTGTCAACTATGAAGGAAGTTGGCTGCCCTCTGGACTGCTGTTGCTGTCCTTTGCTGGTTCTGCTGAGCGGGTTGGAAGACCTGGCTTTAAGGCATCTGTGTCTCTGGGATGGTTAAGATGTATTCCCTTGCAGCTGGAGCTGGTTTGTGTGGCTGTTCAAATGTCTGTGGCACAAATATTGAAGCTACATGAAAGTGTTTATTGTTGGGTTGCTAGGGCTGATGACTACATTCTTCTGCCTTGGTTTGAATGTTGCTGAGGAACTTGCAGCCTCGTTTCTGAATGTCTGAAAGTCTCTCTCCTCTAATCCCTCCACCTCCAAAGCCAGGTAGTTGCAGAAAGCTGTATGTGTGGCTGTCTCGTGATTTTACCAGAGGAAAGATGACAGCATGGTTCTCAACTGTGGAAACTGGTCCATGACCTGCTTGCCGACTGAAGAGCACCCTGAAACTGTGGTGGGGCTCGTGACTTGTTGAGGCTGTAACATAGTCTGTTGACCGTATGCTTATCTTCATACTGTCTGTGTCAGTAGAGGCTCTGGAGATGTCATGTGCTGTATTAGCTGAAGCACTGACTTCTCAGGGTTGTGATTTGAAAGCTGATGACTTGCGGAGCCCTTTGCATCTGATGTGCACATCCTGTGTCCAAGTCTGATGTCCCATCATCTCCTTCAGGACCTGTCCAGACTTCACCTGCATCAGCTTCCTGTGCGAATTCTGTGTCCAAGTCTGATGTTTTATCATCTCTTTCGGGACCTGTCCAGACTACAACTGCATCAGCTTCCTGTAACGTGTCCTTTGTGAGTCAAACCATGTTTTGCACACCTTAACAGACTCCTTGGGAACTCATCCTAGAGTAACTCCTTTGACTAACTGCTTTGTTCTTGAAATGTTCACTAGTCTTGTCGTACAACTCTTCATGGTCCTTCACAACATCCATAATAGCCTCCTTTTCATAATCAGTGAGATATACATTGGTCAAGTGACCCTTCTTAGGCAAATGTGATGGTCCTGCCTCTCCTCCAGCAGCCTCTGTTTCAATGTCACTTCATTATGTCCTGGGACTTTTTTCTGGTGTCCCTCCTCTTAAGAGTGTGATTCCTTTACTCTTGCATTCTACCTCCTGGCTTCCTGCTCCCTCTGTTGTTGAGCTTTTTCTTTGTCCACCATCTCAAATTCAGGAGCACTGTCAGTAGGAACTTCTACCTTCAGTAGGAACTTCTACCTTCTTCACTCTTCTGCCTCCTATTCATGAAATGCTGCCAGACGTAATCCGCCAGATACCAGATATATTCTCCTCATGTAATCTCCTCATGTAATCACAGATCTTTATTAGCAGACAGGCCGTGGGTCTTAAAGATGAAGCCAGCTTGTCCTACACAGTTCCCGGCTTGTCTGTTTGCTTCTGTTTATGGCTTGTCTGTAATTGTTCACATCTTGTCTTGCAGAGATGTTACCAATGGCTGAAGACTCAGAGACTTCCCACCTTGACGAGAATTATGCAAGTCAGGTTGATTATGTTTATGACAGGCCAGTTTGCTTTCAAATACAATCCGCCTGTGTAGAGGTGGAGTCCTGGTACTTAACCAATAAAGGATGGGAAGTTCTTCAAGACAGTCACAGTGTAGGAGAAGATAGGAAGTGTAACCGACAAGCTATAAAGATTCATGATAGGATAGTTTTACAGATGGGGTAGCCACATTCCAGATGCAGAGTCATGGAGGGTCAGTGAAATGTCAAACATGTTTGATAATTTGCCAATTCATTAAGACAAGCCAGGAAACTAAAACTGACCCTAACCAACTCTGAAAACATAGCTCCCGACCCTCCAAAACTACCAAGTTACTGAGAGGTTGGCCCCAGTGGAACACCCTCATTGGGGATGTAGGGCTGGTCTTTGTAGTTTCCACTCTATTCCTGCAGAACATATGCTGACTCCATGTCAGGTCAGAATCCAGACAAGCCGGGATGTATAACATCCTGTCGGGGAGGTGAAACCAACCCAGGTTTTTTCATGCTCCTTTTTATGGATTTTTGTCCCTAATCCCAAACTTTTGAAACAGACCATAGAGTCATAGATACAGTTGTAGGGTCAGCTCCAGTGGAATACCCCAATAAGCTGACCCCTAATTCACAAGACCAAGGAAATAGATAATGCATAGACTCTAAGGGCATACCTAATTTAAGGTTATAAATAACTAACAATAATTGTTTTAGTAACTCTAAGGTTGGTAAATATTACATTAACTTTGTTTGTCATGTACATGAAATTAAATATTTTTACGGCATAACTAGTATAGCTACTTTTTTATAAATGTTCCCTTTTGTAAGGCCATCACTTCCTTTGGCTGTTGTAATTATCAAGTACTACTTATCTCTATCCGTAGCTTATCAGTTGGGAACTACATGGAGACGAAAACTTCATAATATGCAAACTATGCAAGGAATGAGTGTATTCCTCCCACAAGGAAAGTAATAATAGCTTCCTTTGGCTGTTGTAGTTATCAAGTACTACTTATCTCTATCCGTAGCTTATCAGTTGGGAACTACATGGAAACCAAAACTTCATAA
This sequence comes from Sabellastarte sp. h YS-2021, assembly GCA_964017235.1. Lineage (NCBI taxonomy): Eukaryota > Metazoa > Annelida > Polychaeta > Sabellida > Sabellidae > Sabellastarte > Sabellastarte sp. h YS-2021. Next base: position 111,358,127 of record OZ024933.1, read on the forward strand.
TATCCAAACTATGCAAGAAGTTAGTGTATGCCTCCCACAAGGAAAGTAATAATAGGGAAATCCAGATTATTTTTATATCCAGATGGTGATCTAGATTCAAAATTTAATGGGCTCTTAGTTGAGCCAAGACCCAATGATACAGATAAACGGTCATAAGAGTAATATTTTCTTTGGTAGAGGTAATAAAATTTCCTCTTTTAAATTTTGCTGAATTCATTGATTAATTTAAGTTTGCATCTATTACAATGCAAATGTTTCAATTACATTACAACATGATCACTATTTGGGTGATCATCTGAGTCACTAGATATGTGTTATGAGTAATATTTCATGACACAAATTCTGCTGTGTATTATCTTACTTTAAAGATATTACAAATTTAGTTTCAAGTTTAAATACCAAAGGCGGTCATTCTTCACATAATAACAAACAATTAGGAGCCTATACAATTGTAATTCCAGCTGTTGTATAAGAACAAACTCTGGCCACACAGATTATTTTAACATCATGACTGGAGTACTACAGGGCTGTATCATTTCACCCTTGTTGTTTCTCCTCACTATTGACTTTGTCATGCGTCGGGCCACATCTGATCTCCAACATGGAATTCCCTGGAACGCCAGATGTCTAACTGATTTGGATTTTGCAGATGACTTAGCCTTGTTGGATGAAAATGCTAAATCTCTCCAATTAAAGACCGATAATCTGGCAAGTACAGCAGCGAAAGTAGGTCCTTAAAGAAACCAGCAGGAAGCAAAAGTATAAAACTTTACCTACCTTGGAAGCAGTATCTCAAACAAGGGTGCCACTAAATGGGACATCTCATTCGACTAGGTAAAGCAGCATCTGTATTCCAGAGACTTAGCTCCATTTGGATATTCAGTCAAATCTCTATGAAGAGCAAACTGAGCTTGTACAACTCTCTTGTAGTACCAGTGGCTATTTATGCCACAACAACTTAGCGCACAAGCTTGATGTATTCCACCACAGATGTCTATGGAAGCTACTCAAAATATCATGACGAGATCATGTTACAAATGATGATGTGCGTCAAAGATCAGGACAATAGAAGCTGTGTGAAATTGTGAAAGAATGTCGTTTAAAATGCTGGGTCACATCCTAAGAATGCCAGAGGAAAGACTACCAAAAACATCATTGGAGTGGACACCTACTGGAGGTAAAAGAGAAAGGGACAGACCAGTCACCACCTGGAGACCACCACCACAGCAAGACTTATGAGACATGGGGATAAGTTGGGAAGAGTGCAAGACTATAGCTGCTGACAGAATCAAATGGAGAGCTGTTGTTGCCCAGTGTTCCAACCAGAACTGAAGGAACTAAACTAAAAAAAACAATTGCCTAAATATTCCGTATTTTACAGGGAATAATGATTAAGCTTTGTTTTCCATGTGATACTTTATTTCTTGAATTTTTCCATAATATTAATACTTAATTTTATTAATTTTAAGACATATTGCATTTGTTCCTAGTTTACCATGTTCTAGATGGTCATTTGAAAATGGATCATTTAACAGGTTTTAATACCCTTGAATATGTTATGTTGAAGACAGTTAAGCTCATTTTTATTGTAAAAATTGAATCATGCAAAATGTATACTATAGAGGAGTAGATGGGTCAACATGAATTTTTTATATTGATTTATCAAATCAATAAAACAACTTAGCTATCTTGATTTATCTTACTAACTTATTTACTACTAGTAAATTGACTGACCTCCTGGATCAATAACAACTTAGCTATCTTGATTTATCTTACTAACTTACTTACTACTAGTAAATTGACTGACCTCCTGGATCAATAACAAAGGAGACAAAAGGCATTAGGTTTATGAAGACCACACAGGACCTTAAAGCTAGGACCAGAGTCAAGCATGATCCCACCAAAATATGCAAATAAGATATTCATGGTGTCTTTTTGTTTGTTTAGTAACAAGATTTTTTAAATACTATTACCTCGAAATTCATGAAAGAAAACCAGAAGATCCATCAACTTAGTTAAACTTACTCAACTTAGATCCAATTAAATTTTAAGACTAATTTGGATCGCCATACTGATAGAAAAAAAATTACAGTTTTCCCATTTAATTATTGCTATATGCCTTGTCACAGGTATGCACTCTTAGAAGGATCTTGTTATTTAAGTTTGGTCTTTACAATATATTTGGTATAAACCACAGTCAGCTTGGTAATGTCAAACTCCAGACCTTAGGCCTAAGACCCCCTAAAATCAGCCCCTTGAAAAAATACCCTGGTAAACATGAACCCTAGAACAAAAATACAAAAATAGAAAATTACTGTGTTTTCAAACAGAATATATGTCAAATAAATGTCAGAAGGACAATGATCACAAAAATATGTGCTAGTGAACACATGCAATGGGTTTAACCTATTATATAATCTAGTCACAACTTTTATTATCCACCACATGCCGAAATAGGGTGGGGTACACTTTTCTTGTGCCGGCCTTACCAGGATAATAAGTGTCAACTAGTGCAACTTTTTAATATCTTAAAAACTATGTAACCTGTAACTGTTAAATACTGAGCTTTTCACCGCATCTTTGATATGATATTTGTGGGTTTGCCAGTGATTATTTATCGCCCAAAGAGATTCAAATTTCATAGTTACAATGTACATGCTTTCATTACTTATGTATTTAAGTATTTATCATATTATAAGACAGTAATGTAAAGAACCAAATGGATTCTTATCCTTTCAAAACAAAGTAATATCATGAAACTTAAATGTAATTATCTGAAACAAAATAACTATATATTATAAATATGAATTGTCATTACAGGGGTCAAAATTACCAAATTAACGGAATACCCCCTGATTTATCATACACAGGAAATATAAACCAATATGAGTGGAAATACCAAATGAAGATTACACTTCAAGCAAAAAGGTTAAACTTAGCTAACCTGTTTTGATTCCTGAGCCCAAAATGCAAGCATCCATATGTATATCAGCCATTCATAGGCAGAGACGACCTGCGCAGGATTTGGACCAAGTGGTCTCAGTTCTGTCAGCAAGAAATGTGTTAATATCCCCAAAAAAACCATGTAGCTGATCTAAAACACAGTTTTACAATATTATTGGCTTATTCTTGTAATTTTGTATTGAGTTTAAAACTGACAGGGAAAGCATGTGAAAAACGTTATGGTTTATTAGAGTTTTTACTATGTCACCATGGCTATCCAAGGTAGGACAATGACCTGTTTATGAATTATCAATGAAATCATGTAACAGGCATGTGGGTCGAGCTTGATGTAATCAGCAAGGTTAGTATGGGTGGTCAGTGGTGTACATGGGGTATTTAAACTCATTTACTCCCCCTAGATTGGGCAGTTGATGCACTCAGTCTGCCCTGGGAGGATCTGGACCATATGTTTTGCCATAGAAAGAATTTTTTAATGTAAACCCAATATTTTGGAGGCATGAAAGACTTAGTACATCTTTCCTTAAAAGGTGAGGCTGTTGTCACTGTCATCATATGACTGTCATCATTGGGAAATATTGAATACCTTTTGTATTTTCGATGGTCTTGTTTTATCCCCTCAGATATTTTCCCAACAGTAAATACCTATGATATGCACATAGCAGATTGAATACTGGAACTAAGTGTGACTGATCGAAACTTTTTAAAATTGTCTGACCTGTACAAAACATGCTAAATTTCAAAAGGGAATCAGCACTCTAGTGCTCAGCAGGCACTAGGTCTCCATTTGATTCCAAAAGAATAAAAAGTTCAACCATAATTACATTTTACTTAATTTTAATTGAAGCTTATGAGCTAAGGTGCAAGGTCAAAGACTTCTTATTCAAAAGCCTGCATGATATTTGCACAGACTCAATTTTCATGCATTGAGCTAGGGGTTCCAGTATAGTCAATGGGCAAGGCTATCATTTGTGCTATTTTAAACATCATTTTAACATGTCTAACAGCATGCCTTTCACAGAGCCTATGAAAATCATTCCTGAAGTTCAAGGATAATACATATTTCACTGGTGTCTAAAAGTTATAGAAATAACAATTACTCATTGTTTCCTTTTTCATTATATCCAGCAACAGTTTTTCATCACAGTAAAATGTACACCCTTGATGCCTTTCGATTTCAGCAAAATATGCTTCTTACTTTAATTGGTCTTATCCATACCAGAGAGAAAAGCCGTGCAGAAAAAAAACAAATCAGAGAAAAGTCAATATACTTTTGACAATTGTTGGGAAAACCATTCACCATTTTTGAGGCTGTGTATAAAACCTTTTCTAGATGGTACAAAGTAAAAACATGTTTATTGGTTTAGTATTTATTATATAAATTACACATTTGTTGTGCTATAATCAAATATGTAAAAGACAACAGGCTTTAACATTCACAAAACAAATAACACATGAAAAAATACATACATTAACTTACAATGGTCTGAAACTTAACAAATCTGTAGAAATAAATACAAAATTCAATCGCTTGTGAAAATCCTGGAATTAAACTGTTTGGTGGTACCTCCATTTCTAGTTGAAAATTTCACTAGAATTCTTAATCCTGGGTAGCCATGTTCTTTTCACCAGTTATCATCACTGGGGTTTTATGTCCCATTCAATATCTAAGGTCATTATAGACATTTCTCAGCTGTGGAGGTTTCCCCTACCTAGGTAGTTAGTTTTGCCTCATCTGCATACACTGTTTATGATATAAGTGGAGATTCTCCTGGTCACTTTTGTGAAATACCCAGGGACAATTTATGTTAATTTGGTGTCAGCTGACATTATGATAATGCAATGCACCATATAAACCAATACAGTTCTGAAGCAAATTACATTAAGCACAAAACCAAATATAACAAATGATAAACCATGAACAGATTAATCAAGACAGACTCTAATAAACATTAGGGATACCCCTGTTCCACTTTTGTGATAGACCTTAAGACATAACCAATGTTACAATTGAGCGGAACTGGTAAACTGAAATAATTTACTTAATTTTCCTAAAATGAAAAGATTGACTTCACCAGGAAAAAAGTAAACTTATGACCTGTTCTATGACTACCCCAATAGATAAAAATAGTATCAGAGATGCCCATACCCCACAGCCTGTGGAAATATTTTTCAACACGATGAGATATAGAAGTGGTGAAACAGTACACATTTGGGATACTTTCAGAGCACTCGAATTATGGTTTGAATGTTTTAAAAATTATCCATACATACAGATGTGGCAATACATGCTTATATGTGGAGTTGGGGCAAAACCTGTGACTCATTTGATGCAATACCATCTGTTACAATGGGAAGTTGCAAAAGTAAAACCCTTAATGAATTCTAATATGGCTTTAACAGTGCTTAATCTAGATCAAAAGACACCCAAAGGTGCAACAACCAAGATTCAAGTAAAAAGATATGAGAGATATAAGAGAGATAAAATATTATCAAATATCCCTGTAGAGAGATACAATAGCGTCAGATATTCAAGATCAAAGGTCCAATCCAGGTCACACTATGATGTTGCACACCTATAACCCCCGACCAATGTCCCTACGAAATATCAACTTCTTGCACCTTATGGTTTCTGTAACATAGCCTGGACAAGGCATTATAGGACAAGGTCACTACAGCAAGGTTAAAGGTCAAATCAACGTCACACCATGACGTTGCACACCTACTTCCTTGATATAGTCCCAACAAGATTTTCAAACTCAAGGTCACTACGGCAAGGTCAAATCAAGGTCAGACCATGATGTTTTACATCTACACACCCTGACCAATGTCCCTGTCGAGAATCAACTTTCTATACCTTACGGTTTCCGAGATATAGCCCAGACCAGATTTTATAGGTCAAGGTCAAATCAAGGTCACACTATGACGTTGCACACCTACACCACCTAACCAATGTCCCTACCAAGGTATCAACTTGCTACATGTTATGGTTTCCGAGACATAGCCTGGACAAGATTTTATAAGTCAGGGTTACTATGACAAGTCAAATCAAGGTCACACCATGACTTTGCACACCTACACCTGCTCACCAACCATTTTGCGATTTCTGAGATACAGGACATTATGGGCGAAAACAATACCACAACAGCCCTTAAGAGCTGTGGGGTAAAATAGCTCTGATAACACTTGCAGTCACTCTTGGGAAAGATTTTTTGCATGGGAAATGTGGGCAACATAGTCTCTATCACAGAACAGATTGGTCCTAATGAATCATACACAAATTGGCTTTTGTACCAAATTGGCACCCACCAGATTGATCAAAAGATAAAATACTCTAATCCAATAGGTTCTCAGAAAAAGAAAAACCTGGTTAAATTGGCATGCAGGGTAAAATACCTTTGTCGAATTGGCACCAGAAAATTATTGTGCTTTCAAAAAAACATGTTAAACAAAGGATAAAGATCATTGATAAAAACATCAAAACTCATCATGAAATGGTATGAAGGATATTAAGCACCCAAAAGTACTCATTTATTACATTTATTGTGCATTATTTCCAACTGGGGGCCAAGTTTACATGGTCAATATTTTAGGGAGTTGATTTGCCAATTTGGCAGAGTTCTGTTTTGGCCAGTTCCATGCCCTAACACCAAAAATATCAGCTACTACAACTTGGGAAATAAATGCTTACTGAAATATCCTTAATGCATTTGACTGTCCCCAATAATTATAGCCAATATGATCAGGGCAGTGAGGAAGAAAACTTGTTACAGTCGAACAGAGGTATTGTTTTCACAACAAGCGGATAATCTTAGTGAAGACAAATACCGTTTTGCATTTTGATTTTATATACTTGTATCCATAGGTAAACTCCATGATATGTATTTGTTACAGTAAAGTTGTGTAACCAGTAATTTCGCGAAATTACTGAATATTTTAGGAATTTCGCGAAATTCCTGATTTGGTCAGTAATTTCGCGAAATAACTAAAATTTTCAGTAATTTCATGAAATTACTGAAATATTTGAGCAGGAATTTCATGAAATTCCTAAATATTATATGCAGATTAAAAGAATACTTTTTAGATTTTTATTTCACCAAAATTTTCATTTATTCATTTTGTTTGCATGAAAATACAATAGTATCAAAGAACTTTATATTCAGTATCTCAGGAAAATTTATTAAACACTCTCCACCTACAAGAGTACAATACTCTGGTATACAGTTCATATATTCAATAATATTTTATATTTATTAAACACTCCACCTACAACAGTCTGGCATAAAAGCTCATTTAATCAATGATTTTATACTTGCAAGTTCACTGAAATTAGTGAAGCACCCTCCACCTTAATAGTCTGGCATACAAGATCATTTATTCAAAAACTTGATAGTCACAATTTCACAAAAATTAATTGAACACACTCCACAAAGAACAGCCTGCATACAAGTTTATTTATTTTTCACACTTTAAACTGCCATGACATCTGCTGTTACACAACACTTTTGCCTTGTTACTTGTACATTGCATTGAAGCACAACTAACCCTTGTCCCTGACACATTGACAGCTGGTTGACAGCTCCTCTGAGTCTCTGTCTTGACTAACATCATCCTTAGTGAGTAATCTCTCAGGGCAACAATCAAACTGGTTGTGTGAATAGCTTTCCTTCACGACTCCTGCTTTGACTGCGATTCTGTAGAGGTCTGTGTCTTAATCATGATATATTACTAGCCCCGGATCTTGGATCTCCTCTATGTCTGTCTACTTGTGGTATAGAAAGTGCAACAGCATTAAAATCCCTTTTAAACCTATCTTCTATAGAATCAGACATAACTTCCAGTATTAATGCTATAAATTTCACTGCACTTTTGAAGAACTATAAATATCACTATAACACCATAAAGCATGAAATAATCTGATGAAAAGGTCAAATTTGTGTCTCTTTATATAGCCAGGAGAGGATTAATGAGAAACTTTGATACCCAAGTTCAAAAGAAGAAGTCCTCCTTTGAAATATTTAACTGTCTTTTAAACTTTTAATACAGATTACTCAGGTATGAGTTTTCTGGTTCTATCTATTGTCATAGCTTCTCATGTGGATAAACTCCCCATTTTGGTGGTAAATACTTTGAACTGATTAAAGATAACTGTTGAATTAACTGTTTGGAAGTACACTGCAATTACCATTAGACTATATAAATCCCCCACCCCCTCACCCATGGCAGACGCTATACTCCATCATTCAATTACAATTACTTGAAAGCTATTCATTGACAAAAGATTGATTAACTTCAAAGGCTTCAAACATACTTCAAAATACTTTATTAATGAAAAACAGAAGACATAAAATAAACCTAGATCCATGTTAAAAAACTAATAGCATATCAAATATTTCCTTTCTTTCCAAGTTAAAGTTGATATGCTTATGAAACAAAGCTTTGTGCTTGTGCAAAGTACATGTATGATAATAATATGTATAAAATATGTATTATAATTGATAATATATTTAAATGATAATAATAGTTAGCAAATTTAAGATTAATTTCAATATCAAGACCAACTATGAAAGTACTTAAATAAACCCATGTAAAAGTATCACATTAAATGTTGACTAAACTATTATTACAAACAAAAGGTACATCAGTTTCTAAATTTCTAGATGCACATTAAGTATTTATATTTTAAAAGTCAATTTTGGCTTATAACAAAGTTAAGTTTTTCATAATTCTTCACATAAATAACCTTAAAAATGCATTTCCAATATTTCACAAATTTACTGAATGCTCATCAGTAAAGCTGTGTAAAATATTAGCAGAGATTTCAGGAATTTCGCGAAATTACTGAAAATTTTAGTTATTTCGCGAAATTACTGACCAAATCAGGAATTTCGCGAAATTCCTAAAACATTCAGTAATTTCGCGAAATTACTGGTTACACAATTTTACTGTAACATATTAACCTAACATTGATATAATTAACACAGTCATGTTTGACTCTCTTTTATGGTGATAAATTTTGTTTTCCATACATTATCTACACCATTATAGTAAATATTTTAAAAACATCAGTGCTCCATGAGCGTAAATGATTTTAAAGCCTGATTATTGTTTTAACTTTCTCTGTCTAAATGAAAAGTTCAATTTCTGTTTAATTTGTTAATTTACAAATAATACTGGCAACACTATCAATATTAGATTTTATGAGTTTTGTACTCGGTGACTTGGTGGGAAAAACAAATGTGTTAAACAGAGTGTTTTCACCAGCAACTTCATTAAAAATGATGACCTTTTTGTCCAAACTATTAAATAAATGTTACAAAAATGATTATATTATTAATAATAACAGTGCATAGACAATAAGGAAATACTTTTATTTTATAATAAAGCAAGATATCACATAAAAAATTATGATGATGGGGGTTACCCTTTGGCTGATTTATTTTTACATACATAGGTTTGTAACAGGTAAAGTCAAGCAATATATTTTGCATGCAGAAGCATCTTGCATGCCGCTTTAATATAAACAGAAAATGTCACTTTAATGTTGCTTGCACATGGTCTGGTCAGTTAGCATAATCTGTCACTGTGTTTTCACAAAAATGACCTGGAGAATCCCCACTTTATATCATAAACAGTGTATGCAAATGAGGCAAAACTAACTACCAAGGTGGGGGAAACCTCCAAAGCTAAGAAATGTCTATTGGGACAAGTTCTCAGCATTGTCACTTGTTGGAGTCAAACCCACACAGAGGTGACTGTCTGTAATTATATACCAAACTTGCTAACCACAAGATCATTGAGAACCTGGTTTCATCTAAAGGCTGAGTAACTCCAACTCACAGTTACTTTTTTATCAAATAATCTATTTTATAGTTTGTAAAAGTACAAGGGGGTATTGTGATTAAAATACAGTATATGGTAGTATGATTAGCAATTCCAATATCCCCAATGATCAGGATAATGCATAAGGAATTTCTCCACTATCTAAAAATCATGTATGGCTTTTCTCCATGGATATCAGACAGTGTAGGGCTTTTATCATTAGCTATTTTCTTTGCAGGGCTTTTCACCAAGATTCCAACAAATAACCAAGGGCTTGGGTCATTACACTAATCAAATGTGTTTTAAATCAATTTAAACTCAGAAATTGGAGTTAAACTTGAAACCATAAAAAATAATTTAGTGTTAGTTCATTTGCCACAAATATAATCAGAGTTTAGCAAGAACACACACACATTTCGTAACATGAAAACTGAGATATCATAACACTGCTGGCCCTTTTTGCTGGTTCCGACACACAACACAATATATTGTCCTCAATTGTAAACAAATATTTAGTTATACATATATAAATTTGGCACCCTCACCTTTTATGTAAATGTAGCACCACCATATTAGGAACTACCCAGCTTACTTCCCACTGGTGTACACTGTGAAAACTCTATTCAGTCAATTACCAAACCTCTTTCATACTTTACCGAATAATAAGCATGAATGCACCTATTTTTTGACACCACTTCATATTGTCTGCTAGTGTGTGACCGGCTTGTTTTGTAAATGTGTTAACACTTTCCAGGTACTGCATGCACCCATCACCATTATGCTGTGAGCATTTGAGTTATATGAATTAAACATTCTAACATGTTGGGATGATAATCCGTGAGAGTGTTATTCCAGATTTTCAGATTTTCCCAGCCTTATGTTATGCACATCCTTTCATTCAGAATGTACACTTCCAATCATTATCCTGACTTGAAAAGAGAAAATTTATGCGTCCTTGCTCTTGCCAGATGCATTTTTTGCCAAATCTTGACAAAAAGCATCCCCTATTCCTTAATTAATAATTGTGATTTGGCCTATACAATGGGTTCAATAGCACCATTTATCTCAAGTCAAGTATCAAAGTAAAAGTATAATTTAAAATAACTAAAATGATAGCAAAGTACTGATCACATTATGTTTAACTGAAGTGTTTAGGTGTCATGTTGTAATTGTTATATTCATCAAAAGTCAGAATTACTTCAAAATAAGCCACCAGAAAAAAATCCTACTTACAAAGCTGTGACCAAACTTGTTGACAGGTGCCGTTAAACACCTTCTTAGGCAAAACCATCTGAACTTTCCATAGCTGTCTACCTGATACAAATATTCTTGCCCTGAAAAAAATAAGATATAATAAACAATCCAGTTATTACATTTTTTTCCTTTTACTTGTTGTTCAGCAACAAGCATTTGCTATATTGTACTTTATTTAAAGTATTTCCTGTGATGTGATGTTTAGTGCCACATCTCTTTCTGATAAGTTGTAAAACTTTCTTTTATTCAACACAGATTTTTTTTGTATCTGACCTTTTTTGTCACCTAGTGTTCTTGCGGTTGATCACCCATTCCTGGTAAATGTATATAAAGCATAAGAATAATGCTTTTTTGCACCCATCAGAATATGATACAATAGGGTTCAATAAACATTTGATTTGATTACAATCTATTAACTGTGTTATATCTGAAGTTATAGTAAATTCAAAACTTGACTTTTTGGTTTCTGATAAACTCTGGTTAAAAAGTCTTTCCAGTACTTCCAGTTACTTCAGGATTCGATAACCACAGCAGTATCATTGTGATACACAATGGTTATCCAATAAAAAGTGTTGGAGCTATATTATTCAGTGTTCCCTGGTAACCAGGTTGTGAAAATATAGACACATTTATCCACGATAGTGTTTTTTTCAGACTTCTGTCATAATCATGTCTGAAATGATAATATACATAAGAATTGCACTACTGATGATAGACCCCCACCCAAAGAAGTGTTGAGCCAAGATAAGATTTGATATTGTACTTCAGAATATATATAGGTATTGTTGTAACACAAAAAGACTAAAATGAGGGAAAAAATAAATTACACTCACTTATGGGGGACCTACCTGAATTATTCTCTACATTCTATTGTTGCATTACAACCCTCACAGCTTAAGTTAAAGGGCAATGGGCTACATTAATACTTTGAGGAATGACTGTCTGATTTCTTGGCCAGGTTGTGGGATGACTCAGATTCAGCATTTGTTTATGTTGCCAGACTTTCATAAGTTCTAATGTACTATTCATGTGTCTGGTGTCTTTGCGCCTTGCCCAAAATACTTTTTGGTCTGGTTGATGAAGAATATCACAAGTAGATATCTTGTTTGAATGTAATAAACAAGAAGTAAATGCGTGATAGAATTGGTAGGAATTTGTAGTGCAGTGAATTCGGTTTGTGATAAATTGTGGGTCATGTTTTCAGAACTTTCTGTTACCTTATGGTTCTTTTAGCCCCGCAGCACCATTGGGTGTTCAACATTGTAAAAACGTAGACATGTTTACCCACCACAATGTGTTTGTTTTATAATTCTGCCTGATCATGTATGCAATGCTAAACTACATATAAAATTATTCTAACAATGATAGACAAAAGAAGTGTTGAGCCAAGGTAACATTTTATATTTATTTTTGGCATGAACTTATTTCTTAATGTGTCCAAAAATTGTTAGGATAACGTAATAACATAAAAAATAATTTACATTGAACTGTGGAAGACTTACCTGGAGGGTTTTCTGCATTCTGTTGTTCACGTATGTTGTTATTGTCTGAATAAAATATGTACACAGAGGAATATACTAATATACAGAAAATTACTGTAAGAGTGAATAAAATATTTCTTGCAATACAAAATTTTAGAGCTGTAGACAAGAATGGAATTATAAACAAATTATAGCAGCAACTTACATATCTAGCCAGTGGCCTGAATTCTTTGCTTGCATGAAAACTTTAGTAACACAACACCCAGAGAGCTGCTAAATAGTTTTAAGGCATTGCACGCTTTTGTTATTTCCCATTGGTAGTTATGTGGAGGTAAGCTAACAATAAGGTTATTTTATTTTATTTAAAATAGAAAAAAAAATAGAAAGTAAATACAAAATTTAATAAGTAAAAAATGTGTATAAGATAATATCTTATCTAACAGACTAATGCCTAAGTCTGGGGCAAGCTGGGAGCTCCGAGAGTCTGAAAAAGACATCCCGAGTCTTCTCCAGCAGAAACCATAATTACCAGGTGGCCAGTGACGTCACTTCCTCTGTTTTTGTTTGAATAAAATGACCCTTATTACCCCAGTAAGATACTTTTGCTGGGAAGTAGGGTGGGATTCTCTAGTCTGCTAGATAATATATATGAACTGGTAAAAATTTCATTTACTTTTCAATTTTATATTTTATTGCGTTAATATATCTTATCTAACAGACTGGTTGACTTTTTACTGGAGTGGACCGGTACCCCCCACATATTTTTTCCCTAGAAGAGGGAGAGAGGAGAGAACAGTTTAGTCCCTAGGGAGTCCCAGGGGAAGATTGGGGAGCACAGACAGAACTTCTGATGTTCAGACCAGCGAAAGAGAGAGCTTCTGTGTAAAACACGAAAAGACCTAGAAGGGTAAGAATCTTTCTGAATAGCCTAGGATCCATAACTTCTAATGTACACAATTTAGTTCTAAGGGAGGTACAAGAACACACGCTAGTGGTCAGCAGTCAAAAACAACTTTGCTGAACTGCCACAATGGGACCCAGGTGATATAGTTGTGAATCAGCCCAGGCAACATCCATCAGGCAGAATTGAGTGAACGTGTTGTGGGATTTTCAAAAGACAAATCGAGATGATTTGATCTAGTGAGACTGCTCCCTGAAAGGCTTTGAAAGCAGCAAAAGCCCTGATATCTTGGACTTTAACCTGGTGAGCTTGTAGTGCGTTCTGGTCTGAGACATTGTAACACAGGAGCACTGTTTGTTTAGTTTAAGAAGAGATATTGGAAGGAGAAATATCTTTATCAAAACTCTTCTTGAATGAGACACAAAAATTGTATTTTGTCTGTGAGGTGTTTTGTTCTGCCGATCTGTTGGCGTAATGGTCTGACTGAGCAGAGGGACCTATCTTCTTTGAGGGATGTATCCAGAGTGGGGCCCAGAGCCAGATTTACTACTGGGGCCACACTATCCGGACCCTCCAGAGCTAGTTGATTCTTGGAGAGGAAATTGGGTGAGGGGTACAGATACCAGTCCTCCTTGTGATGGATGTTCTTATTGACTTAAGCATGTATTTCACTTCTACATTTTCCTGGAGCCAATACAAGGAGAAAAACAGCTTTGAAAGTGAGGTGCTTCAAAGAGGCCTTCCTGAGAGGTTCGAAGGGAGCCTTGGTTAATTGGTGTAGGACCAAAGAGAAGTTCCAAGCAGGGATACCTCTGCGACCCTTCGGTCTGTTTCTGTAGAAATTATCTAAAAGCCTGGGTAAGGTTCTTATCTTTACTTATTTTGACCACGAAATTGCCCACTTTATCAGCCATGGCAGTTCTATAACCATCCATGGTGGATGGCTGGAGTTTCCTCTCTCGAAATAAGTACAGAAGAAAATCCACTATTTGATTGATACAGGGCACTTGAAATCCACCTGCACCATCGAACAAAACTGGACCACTTTGCCTCATAGACTGCTTTGGTTGAGCATCTCTGAGTAGCTTCAATTCACTTTGGCACTTGGCCAGACAACCAAAGAACTCTGAAGGACCAGGCTCTAGGAGCAAGGTATAGAGATTGAAGTGGAGACGATCTCTATGAAGACTCCCGTTGAAGGGTTACCATTTTGGGTTGGTGTGGTAGGTATAGGGGTATCTGGGATGACAGGTTTACCAGATCCCAAAAACCATGACATGGTGGGCCACCCCGGGGCTACCACCATTATCCTCCAGGAATCTTGACTGAGGATTTTGTTCATGACATTTGCTATCAAGGGGTCTGAGGGAAAGCATACACACCCAGATCCTCCCTTAGAGCGTCCACTGTCCAGACTTCCTTGTCCAGGACTCGGGACAGTAAACGGGATAACTTCTTGTTGAACTTAGTGGCAAAGAGATCAATACGGGGACTGTGTCACCTTGGGCATATCTGGTCGAAGATCCTTTGGTGAAGAGACCACTCTGCTTAAATGACTTCATTGTGCTGGGAGAGCTTGTCTGCAATGCCATTCAGACATCCTGGGATATGGCGTGCACCAAGACAGGAGTCTCCAGAGAAGGCCATAGAGAGACTGAATTCATGCACTTCTTGTTTATGTAGGAAACAACTGTGGTGTTGACTGATTTCTGGAAAGCGTCTCAAAGTGCTTCAGGATCAGTGGAACCGCCTTCAACTCTATCAAGTTGATGTGGAGTTTGCTTTCTGGAGTAGACCACGGACCTCTGGCTGTAGAGACTCTTGGACATGCCAGTTTGCATTTAGATGGGCCTCATATGAGTGTGTCCGGATGTTTTTTGGTTGGAGTGAGGAGGCCTATCTGAGACATGAACTGCTTTACTGTGCTCAAGAGACTTAATTTTCCGATATTTATTGTTGCTGAAGCTCTGTGTCTTTTTTTATGATATGAGGCATATTTAATAGTTTCACCTCGAATTCGAAGCATCACCAACTCTAGGAATTCACCATCATTTATGGTAAGAGCAACATCATTGTCAGATATGTTACTCAGGTAGTTTAAAGAAGATGGCAAAGAAATTTATTTAAATATATTTGAAAGTATACAGGGAGTATACACCACCCGACAGGCTCTGTTATGTGTAATTTACAGCTTTTTATCTCCACTCTGATAAACAATCCCTCTCTCACACATAACTGGCAAGAAGGGGGAAATGACATCACTATTGTTAGACTCCCAAACACTAGTTGTGAATGGATACACTGTTGCTTTGATTCTGAGGCAATAGTTTCATAGTTTTATTTCTGTCACATTAAACGGTTACATGTGTAATTCGAGAACCTGTAATGTTTTAAATCAGATTTTAAAATTTTCCACATTTTATCTATAAAATTGGTTTATAAAGCTGTGCTTAAAATGATTTAAGCTACATCAAGTAAGAGGTACTGTTTTGAGAAATAAATGGATAGGAAGTGCAATATAAGAGGAAAGGGATATTGGAAATACAGTCTATTCACATTGTTATCAGTATTTTACTTCTGATACTTTCAATAAAATTCCAGAACTAGTAAGTTATCGGTCTCTTAACTGCAGCCATCAATAAGTAACAAATTATTATATGAAAGATATGCAAATTATCACAGTCATATCAGACATCTTCAGTTTAAACTTTGCTTTTTGGCAGCAAGTTTATTACTTTTATTTCAGAATGAAAAAATATTTATTGGAATATCTAAATTGTAATTATTTAAGAAAAGTGGCTGGGCTACCATCAGTGACTGATTCACAACTATATATTTTGGTTACTGGTAGCAATGAATAAAGGTGTTTTATGTCGAAGCAGTTGACTTGAAATATAAATTTTCCAAATATTTATTATTCTGAAATTGTATTTTGGCGAAATGTTTATGACATCAAAAATATCACATGTGGCATTAAAATTGGACAAAAATTCTGCCACTTCAATTTCAATAAATTTACAAAAGTGAGAGTTTGTTTTTGAGTAATAGTTTATATCTATATTACAAGATCATGAAAGAACAACACCATGGTTTAGTTGAGCTCATTGAAATAAACACAGTGGCGGTGAACAGATGATAAAAAGTTATGGTTATGTAAAGTAAGTTAAAATGAATGTAAACAAAGTGAAAATATGTGATTCTTAATTGTCCTTTAAACCCTATTCATCTACCTCTGATTGCTTCAGATATAAACTGCATGGGAACTGGTTACTGGATGTGTAGCCACCTCAAATTTTATACTCTTATACATATTTGGTACTATATATAATAATTATTGAACTAGAAATGATAAGACCTGTCAAGAATAAAGTTAACCTTGTACCTACATGGTTCTACATGTACAAAACGTAAGTTTACAACACTGAAATAAAAATTTGCTAAATTTTAGTTCATATTTCTTTGTCTTGTACCAATTTACCATGGGTGGGAGATAATAAATCAGCTATTGGATATTTTCTTGAATACTTTCTAAATATTTTTCATCAAATGTATCAGAAGATTTTTTTGGTTCAAAACAAGAGAGTTTTAAAAGTTAATAAAAATTCTTTTGACTACATGCTCATACTTTTAGCTGTAGATCATTGGACTAACTTTTAAATCCATAGGAATAATAAGCTTTGTTGGTCCCTCAAAATTATTCTTTTTTCATTTTTGTTAAAGCTTTTAAACATAAAACTTGTATATTAGCTTTAATGTTTGTTAAAACAGAATGAGGAGGACTTGTGTAAATGTACAGTTGTGTACTGAGATAAAGAAGATCACTGTGCATTACCTACAGTGACATAGTTCAACTGAGGACGGATTTCACACAGAAACATACACATATTCTCTGCAGTGGAGATAAAAAGCTAATAATGTGCTGTATTGTGTACTCTCTTCAAAAAAGAACTTGAGTAGTTGAGTTCCATAAATTTTCTTTTCCTATCTCCTTTAAGTCATACATTGGAACAGCATAGTTTATTTTTACCTCTAGAATAATTTTTGTAAGCTTATGTACTTATCATCCTTCAACAGGCTACAGTTTAAATTTCCAAATTCCTTTGCCACGCTTAAACTTGTTAAGAATTTCTACAATGGAGTGATGACTCTTATAACTCGGATTAATATTACAGCTGGTTGTAATATCATGCATTGGGTGAGATACCAGGAAATAATCAAGTCTGGCCTGGCGAAGAGGGTTTTTTATACACCATGAATATCTTTTAAGAGACAGATGAAACAAACAAAAAGTGTCAGTTAAGTTAAAGATGTTCATAATTTCAAAAATAATCTCTCTTGATTTAGGGTTATTTATGTGTTTATATTGGTCACAGTTTAGATCCCAACATAGCATTACATAAGACTGATTGCTGGACTTGATCATTTCTTTAACTTGTACAAAAACTCAGGGGAATCCTTGTTAGGTGCATACAAGTTAATAATTTTTACTGAAATGTCACTTATATTGATATCTAAACTAATCAAGTTGCCATTATTATCTTTAAAAACTGAACTATATTCTATTCAAAGGTGTGTTGAAGCAAATTTGCAACACCTCTGGATTTGGAAGATTTACTGTTGATAATACAGTCTCCGTTCCACATAGATCTCACAAGTGACTCATCATTAGGTGCCCAAAGTGTGTCTTATAAGCAAATTATTGCAGCTCTTGTTTTAGAAAGTTAGTCAAGAACATCTCGACGCTTACTTTTGTTTTGGAGACCTTGGCAATTAGCTGATAATACCACAAGTTCCTCAGCAATAGCCATATACAAGATAATTTGACTTTCCAATAGATGACACCAAAACTGATCTAAAGTCACCCTTACTATGACTGTTTAAGGCATCGTACATAAAAATATAACAGGAAATGAAATATAAGCATTCAAAAATATACCCAATGCAACAAATGTTGATATAAAAATGAGAAAAAATATATACATGTATGCACCAAACAAAAAATTTGAACAACAGAGAAATATCAACTACAGGTAGAAGTGGTGAACCAGCATTGAGGGCTGCAGGTATTACAATACAATATTATAAGCATTTGTTGCAGAAATACAGCAAAAAAATAATCACCTGATTTAGCAGAAATTTCAAAATCCAAGTAATTGAAAAAGGACATGAATTGAAAACAAAGTTGCACATCTATTATTTACACAGAAAATTAAATGTAAGGCAAAGTCAGAATGGGATGAGTTAATGAATTCAAAATAAGTGTGAGTATCAGAATGAATATGTCACTGACATAAGCAAATTACTGAAAGAAATTTATGAGTTTATCGTACTTAATTTGCATACTTATAATAACAGAATAAAATACTCGAGAATGAGAGACAGCCTGGTTTGGAAATTAGAACCCTAAATTCTTAAGAAAAAAATGTGTTTGATTAAACTTTGAACTGAGACAAAAGTGTTTGTATTTGTAAATACAAACTATTTGATCCTGATCCCAATTTTACAGCATTACATCAAATATACAACTGACAAAATTGCCGTAAGAGTAAGTAATGGAAGTATAGACAGGAGAATTAAACAAGTACGCTACCTTAGCAACTTTGAAATTGGAATACCCTGGTTATATTACTAAATACAAACTATTCGAACCCAGTACTTATTTTAGGGCATTAAGTTAACCTTTTAGTATAGGTACCAGCTGAATAACAAAACTACCAAACTTACTTTAGGAGTATTTATCAAATACAAAAAAATAAATAAGTAAGCAACAATAACTGTGCAAGCAGCACGTAATATTAATTTAGACAATGTACCATGGTAAGCCATACAGAGCCTTATAATAAAAAAAATCAAGTTTAAATAAACTTTAAAGTGGAGGTAAAGTGTTTGTATTGAAAAATACAGACTATGTAATCATGCTCCTGATTTTACGACATTAAGTTTACAATTAGGTAAAGGTACCAAATGGATAAAACAATTAGCAAGATTACACATTGGCATATGCACATATCCAAAAGAGCTAGTAAATAAATACACAGGAAACAAAAACTTAAATAAATAAGTGTGCTGCAAGAGCTGTGCAAGCAGTACTGAAGATTACGATATAGCATTTATAATGTCTGAACAAACTTTGAAATGAGGATAGAGTTGTTGTATGGTAAATACTAACTATCTGATCCCAATCCTTATTTTAGGGTATCACATTAACGTTTAAATACAGATACCAAATGAGTAAACAACTAGCAAAATTACAGTTAGGCACATGCACAGATCCATAAGGGAAAGTAGTTAAATATACAGAGAAAAAATGAACAGGTAAGATACAATAGCTGCATAAAAATACTGAGTATCTTGGACTATATGCAATCCATTGGATCACAATCCTGATTGTACAATGTTAACTTAACCTTTGAACAGAGGTACCTAATAGATAAATATACAGAAAAAATAGGTAACTTGATGGGCTGAAATAGCAGTGCAAGCAGATTAATTAGACACTATGCCATGGTGAACCATGCAGAGCCTTATTATGAACATGTAAGGAAACAAGGCCAAAAGGTACTTTGGTCTCCTGATGCGAGCGCAAAGCCATCAGAGACACGAGTAGTGCACTAGAATTTACCAAACTCTCGTAACAGAAAAAAAGTCTAACTCAGATACATCCCAAAAGAACAAAGGGCAAAAACGCATGTGTCCTTTTAGGAGCAAGAGAAGGAAATTCAGAATGCACAGCCAGGTGTTGTCAATGTCATCAAAGTACGGAGATGAAAGGACAAATGTCTGTTGAAAAGCAGAAAGGACATGAGTCCTTTTAGCTATTGGAGTGTTGTCCATGTCATCAAGTCCAGAGTCAAAAGGACATATGTATGAGCAAAAGCCAAATAGACTTGTGTCATTTTAGCTATTGGAGAGCAAGAGAGGGAGGTTCAGAATGCACCGGTAAATTTCATCAAAGTCTGGAGACAAAAAGAAAAATGTGATCTGTAGAAGTGCAAGCTCTATTGAGGCTTGCCCTTAAAAAGAAAAAAAACATTAAGTTTGAGAAAGTCTTCTGATTTGGTTGTGAATGAGAGTAGGTTGTTTTGTTTAACAGACATTTTCATATATCTGCATGAACATTTCTGGGGTATTTGACCCCTCCAGTTTTATTTTGACAGCACACAGTGACTGGTGTTCTGACTTAAGTTGTGATGACCAGTATATGGTCAGTACTGATGTAACGTTTGTCCAACATTTGGACTTAGTGTACCCTAGTGTCACTTCAAGCTACGCTCCCTTAGTTAAGATTAACCTTAAGTCTGATTTATGTCTTTTTAGTCACATTTTAGTAATTGAATCAGTTTGATAATGACTTTAGGCAGCTGTAAAGGTTACTTGGAATCATACATTATTAGTTGAAAATTCATGTGTACCTAACTGCAAGGGAGTAAGGGTAGCAGTCCCATCTAGACTTAATAATCATAATTGACTTATGTAGTTGAAGCATTATGACATTCCTGTACTCTGTGAATATTTGCAGTTTGGTTTTCCTTTGAATGTTAATTATCAGGCTTTCCTTTAATTCTTCAGTCAAAAGTCACCTGTCAGAAGTAAAGAGGTTAAGTTTAAGGCCATGGTGAGCCTCTTGGATTCTTCTCTGTTTGAAACCATTGATTATTCACATTGATTAACTAGTGCTAAAGTCAGATGGAGGCACAAGGGTTATAGTTGATCTTTCATGGCCCATTGGGCCATTGTTTTGGTATGCTTCCACTGGAACGGACCCTGTAACCAACCCTACGACTCTAGGGTCGGTTGCAAAAGTCGTAGAGTCATAGGAAAAAGCCGGGAAAATGCTGAGTCAGTTATGAAATCCCCGACAGGACGGTTAAGTTACAGATAGGACGTGAATCCCATCAAGACAAGATTTAGGGTCGGGGATGTTTTTTACACAGCCAGTTGTAGAGGTTGTCCCCCAGGTCTGCAAAGCCATTTTGAAAGAAGTCCAACATGAGTACCTGATGTGCCCCTCTGATCCTGAAGACTGGAAGAAAATTGAAGAAAAATTTAGAAACAGATGGAATGTCCCCCATGCAGTCGGTGCATTAGATGGAAAACACATTGCTATCAAGAAGCCCAAGAAGTCAGGCAGTGAATATTTCAACTACAAGGGCTACTTCTCCCTGGTACTTTTGGCTTTAGTCAATGCAGATTACAAGTTCCTGTGGGTCAACACAGGGTCCAGTGACTCATCATCTGATGCACAGATATTCAACCACAGCAAACTGAAAAGAAGAATTGAGAACGGAACCCTGGGATTACCACCACCTGAACCACTAGGACCTGGGAGGCCAGATCTACACTACTTCCTACTGGGGGGCAATGCCTTTGCACTGATCCCTTGGCAGGTCAAGCCTTACAGTAAATGCCAACTGACCTGAGAAGAGAGAATAGCCAACTACAGAATATCCAGGGGGAGAAAGGTGGTCGAGAACTCATTTGGTATACTTGTCAAGAGATTTAGGGAGCTGTTGATCACCATGGAGCAAAGACCAAAAGTAGTCAGAGATATTGTGTTAACATGTGTGTTACTACATAACATGTTAAGAAGCCACCGGGGGGAGCAGACAGACCACTCACTCCAGCTGAAGACATACAATCACCACAGGCAGACCAGGGGAACAGGGACCTCAAGAAAATTTCAGAAACCCATTGAGGGAGGCCAAACATCAACGACACCTACTGACTACTTCAATCACGTAGGGGCGCTGGCTGGGCAGGAGGACAGGGTTTAAGAAGACTGAGGGCAGAAGACTTATGGGGAGAAGATGCTGTCATATATCAGTCCTTTTCAGGACTACCCAAGTAATCCAAGAACTGTTATTTAAGTGTTGCAAGAAAAAATAACCCCAAATTTCCAACAATTTAATTGTGGGGGACGTGCGTTTGGGTCCACAACTTAGTTTTTGTGGGACGTGGGTTTCATTCTACAACTTTTTTTGTGGGGGGTTGTGGTTTTGAGTCCACATTGTTTTAGGGGGTTGTGGGTTTGAGTCCACATCTTGTTTTTAGGGGGACGTGGGTTTGAGACCACAACTTTGTTTTTGGGGGACATGGGTTTGAATGTACAACTTTGTTTTTGGGAGGTTGTGGGTTTGAGTCCACATTTTTGGGGGGGTTGTTGGTTTCAGTTCACATCTCTTCTTGGGGGATTCTTTTTTTAATTTTGTTTTGTTACTGTGGTGGTGGTTTTACTTTGATTTCTTAGGGGTTGTTTTTGCTTGTTTTGTGTTGGAAGTTCTTTTATATTTATTTAACATTCATTCACACAATTTTTTTTGTACTGTGGGGACGTGTAAGTGTTGGACGGTGTGCTTTCTTTGTTTTGGGCTATCAAACAGCAGCTGAATAACTGTTTTTGGAAGATTCGGGTGACCCTTAAAAGGGCCGGGTTTGGTGCGACTTGTTTGGGCTAATCCGCTGATTTGGGCTGACTGTGCTGGCTGGACTGGCTGGGAGGTCTTGACTGTTCATGATGAGTGTAAGATGGCACTGGTGACAGTGCTGTTGGAAGTTTAGAGGGTGAAAATGGCTGTGGTGTGTCAATCTGCTGATACTGTAGAACACTTGGAATAGCTGCAAGAGACTGGATAATCGTAAAGTGTTGTGTTGACTCTCCTCCTGTTGTGAAGGTGCAACTGAAGGGGGTTGTAAACATCGGTCTGGAAGTCCCAGGCTTTTGGTCATCCATAACTACGTAAGACGTAGCAGGCTGTGTAGAATGAAGATGAAGGCCTTGGTGGTTGATGTTGCTGTACTTTGGTGATCACTGTAACAGGGCCTCCAGTGGAAGTCTGTGTTGACTGCACAACTGGAATGGAAACTGTCCGACTGCCGGAATGGTGAGTATGTATTCACGTCCTGCTGTAGCCTGGTTGCTTGTGGAAGTTGAAATGTGGTGACCTTTTGACTTGTGGTGACCTGTCTCTTGCGTTCTTTTACGTTGTACTGTATTTCACTGAGAAGCTTGATAGCGTCATTCCTGAAGGTTAAAAAAGTCTCTCTCCTCCAGGTTTTCAATCTCAGAGGGTAGATAGTTGCAGAACGACTGTCGTGGACTTGGGGTGGAGTCCTGACGTGTACCCAGAAATGTGGAAATCATCAACCTCATCTGCTGGAACTGATCTAAGACTTGATCTGCAGATGACTTGGTGGCAGTCGCAACTGGAGGCTGTTGTCACTTAGGACTGGTGCTCGAAGGCTGATGAGTAACATCTGAAGCAATGCTGATTTCCGTCTCAGATTCTGTGTCTCTGGATGTATCTGGAACAGAAGCTGAGGCTGCGGCTGCAGAAGGCCTGTTGGGTGACTTGAATGCAGAAGACTTGGCCTCGTAGAAAACTGAAACTGTCCTTCAACCAGGTCTGTCCTTCTTTACTCTTTTCAGCTTCTTGGCCTGACTCTTTTGCTTGTCTTTGAAACAGTTATGGAAAACGGGCTTTTGTTCATGCTGCTCCAACTTTGTGGAACAATCTACCTGTTAGCATTAGAGCTTCAAATTCACTGTTAGATTTCAGAAGGCAGCTCAAAACATACTTTTTTAGACTTGCGCACAATATCTAGATCTTACCTACAGTGCTAAGAGACATACTAAGTGATAAGCGGTATATAAAAATCATGTGTTATGTTTGAAACTCTCATTGGTCTTCTCATAAAGTTTCTCATGCTTTTTAACAAACTCAATGATGGCTTCTTTGTCTGAATCACTCAAAAATATGGTCTTCATATGGCCCTTCTTCTGTCTGGATTGAGTTGATTCTGCATCAGTATCTGTATCTGTTCGTGCTCTCTTCTATCTTCTTTCCTCCTCTTCCATCTCTCTCTCCCTCTGTCTGCCCTTCCTTCCTCCTCTCTCCTCTCCCTCTCCTCTTTCTCCCTCCTCCTTCTCTCTATATCCTCAGCTGTATCTCCTAACTCAAACTGTTGTTGAGTATCTCCAGTTGGTACTTCAATCTTTCTTCTCCTGGCCTTTTACATAATGCTCAATCAATCAACCTCACAGAACAGATTTCAATCCCAACCAGTCCAGCCTAGCTCAAGTACTTAAGCTAATTTCCAAAAAATGAAAAACCCAAAAATCAAAGCTGCACATCAAGTTGTCTCTCAACAAGGCAAAGCCCAAATATACGCAGATTGTCTATCGACTCGCCTTTTTATACCCACGAACTTTGAAACTGACAGACTGTAAGAGACAAAAATATTGCTGGCCTTTTGGTTAAAGTTCCCAGCTTGTCTGTTAGTGTTACAGGCCTGTCTGTTGTTGTTTACGGCTTGTCTGTTTCAGTTTACGACCTGTCAGTTACAAATTTTCCCTACTCTAGGACCCAGTTGGTAAAAGTTACCAGTTGGCCTGTAAAGTTTACCGGCCTGTCAGGAACAGTTACAGACAGGCCGGCTAAAGTTATCAACTGTACTGTAACACTTTCCGCACTGTTGGTGAGTCATCAAGTAAGGTCTGGAAGTCCATATTTGGGACAAGCCAGATACTTGTTACAGACAGGCCTATTTGATTAATCGAAGCCGGGAAGTGAAACCAAAACATGTTTGATATTTCACCGACTCTCCCCAACAGGCTGGGACATTGAAACCGACCATAACCAACCATGTAAACATTGGTCCCGACTCTCCAGAAATGTATGGTTACTGGCCTTTCAGTTTCTGTGGAAACACTGAATTAATGAAGATGTTTCAGATAACGTTTTTTATTTTAAATATCCCACAACTTACAATATTGTGGAAAAAATTTCTGAGTTAGGTCCGTTAGCTTTACTTTATAAGATGGACGTGCATTAAAATGTGCATTTAGGAATCTTCGGATAGATCATATGGATTTAAGGTATTAGGTGTATCATGATGTCAACATACATAAATTGGTGTTGCCTTTGGTTTTAAAGAAGGTGCTTCAGGGTTCCAGCTTGTGACCAACACTGTCATGTTTCTTATGCGGACGCCATTGGCTAGTAAATTATTCAGATTATATAGTTGGGGTCTCGTGTCCAAATGAGGCTTTGGATGCATTCTGTATGTTACATAACTTATTAGAGGCACTATGTTGTCTGCCCATAACCTTTAACATAGTGGAGGAACCTGCAAGTAAAATTACATGTCTGGGCATAAATATTAATGCAGATACTGGAATTTTAACTCTTCGTCAAGTTAAAATATCACAAATTAAAGATTAATACAAGTTTGGTCATATAAAGCTACAGCCACTCAGAAATTAGTTGGTAATTTACTTTATACTCACCGCTGTATAAAGCCAGCTCGGCTATTCACTAATAGAACTTTGAAAACCTGAAGAAGGTCCCCAAGCATGGGGCAATAGCTTTGTCTTCTGATTTTTACAAGGACATTAACTGGTTTTCTTTATTTTTCGATAAGAATAATGATTCTGTAGAAGTTCATGCAAGTAATGTGTCTTCAATAGAGATATAGATTGACTGTCCATCGCAAGGCATGGGTGCATTCATTGAGGATTGTGTTCATGCTATTCCAATCCTTCATATTTTACAGAATTACTCCATTGTTCATTTGGAGGCAGCTAACGTTTTAATGGCTTTAAAATGTTGGGTAAAAATTGTACAGAATGCATCATATGTAATATGCTGTGCTAAATTATTATTTAAAATTGTTTTTTTTTTCTGAACAATAAACTAAAGATGAATTTTTGTCTGCTTGCATCAGGACAGTTTGGTATATATGTGCAATTAACAATATTATTTTGATAGTTAAACATATTCATGGTGAAGAAAACTTAAATTTACACAGACATATTATCTCGCGGGTTCTTTTATAAAAATAACATTGATGCAAATTTAGAATAATGGATATAAACCCAGTAGGATTCGGCTTTCATACTTTTAGAAGGAGCGGTGCCTGTTTAGCTTTTGACCAACAGGTTCCTATGGACAAAATTAAATTACATGGCCATTGGCGCAATGAAGCTGTATGGGCCTATCTAACTCCCTTTCAAAATCTTTAAAAAAACTAACCTACGTCTACATGTCTGGCTTGGCCTGTTTAACATTTTTATGTTCATTTTAAATTTATCACTCTATTACTATTGTAGTTTTGATGCAAATTGCTTTATGCTAATCTCAAATGTGTTGGACTTATAATCCTAACAGAAGTAGAGATGAAATACTTTGCACTTCCTCTATGTTCTTAATGGGTAATGTTTACGTGTGCAGTGTAAATGTGACAGTGAGTCCTTGACAAGTTCACAAATTAAATGATTATTTTTCTTAATAACGTTAGAGTGAGTAAATAGTATTGGTTTCCTGCCCAAGATGTTGTTTTTATGTTTATAATGATCAGTTTGTCAAGGTACTGCAACTAATCGGAGTTATGAGTTGTACTTTTGCTTTAACTGGAAGTGAGTAACTTGATGTTAGGTAGTAATTGTCTGGATTCGCATTGGTGTTTTATTTATAATTGTACTAAAAAGTAATTAACATGTATTAACAAAAAAACCAATCATGTTGAAGTACTCCTTTCTTGGTTTTTGACTTCGCCCATCAAAGTAGACTGATATATTTTCCTTTGTATGTTACATTTGATCTGTTTGTCCTAGTATTTTAGGTTAAATGTAGAATATGGTGGAAAACAAATATATACAAGGTCATAGTGTTATGTGTTTTATACTGCTGTACTTTGTCTACAAGACAAAATAAATAACATCCCGATTTTAAAGATTTGTCTAAAGATAACTTTTTAAATTTTGGGGTTTTAGTTTTTTGTGTCATCAGACTTTCATGAGAATTGACATGGTGTGATGAGTATTAATCATTGAAGTTAAGCAGCAATTAACATCTGTACTTAGATGGGTGTTTGATTTCTAGTCAAGGTTGTGTGATGTATCTGACTTGGAATTTGTTTTCATCACAAGAATGTCATAAATTCTATTGCATTCAAGTCTCCAACGGCTTTGCAGTTGTACTTATAGACCAAAACACTTTTCGACCTTGTTGATGAAGAATATCACATGATATCTTGTTTGAAAGTCACAAACAAGAAGTTAATAAATGATAAAATAGAACTGGCAGGAATTGCTAAGGTGGTAATTCAACGTCCCTTTCCACTCAAGATGACCTGAGATCAGAGCTATTCGTTCACAGAAGTACAAACGAACATAAATATTTAATAGTTGGTGAATTGCACACTTACTTTTCATTGAAGAATATTGCAAGACAGCTTGCTTAAATGTGATCCATAAGAAGGTAAAGACTGTCAGAATTGGCAGGAGTTTGTACCATGGTGTATTAATGTCCATTGTATTCATCCAGATCAGTTTCAGAAGTGTTTGGCAACAGGAATGTCCCAAGAATTCCTGGGCCCCAGCATCATAGGCAATTGACATTGGTGTGTGATAATCCCCTAGGTCAAATTCAACTTTAGCACCTATGTGTTTGTATGCTTGAATTCTATCTGTTTCATAAAAACGACCAAGGACTTCCATTGCCAGAGATTCAAAAGATCTGTAAAACAGAGTCACATCAGTACTAGCAATAATGTGTTTTACTGGAGGGTTTTACCTGAAAATTTATTCGGTTGATAACTTAGGATTATGAAGTGAAACTTATGTATGTTACTAATCCAATTTTTTTTCTGATTTTAATAAGTGGATACACAGACACATCACCAATCGTCCCTACATGTGCATCTGTCCATGGTCAAGAGACAAACAATCTGCAATCAATTTGTAAATAAAATTATTGACTTCTAGACATGCCTTAATCGCCTGCAGATGCAAATTACAACACAGTTCTAAAAGTCAGGTTTTATTGAAAATGTTCTGAGTGGCATTATCCTTTAAGGAAATTTTACTGTATCACAGGTATAATATTTATCACAAATTTATCACTGTTTTTCACAGTTGGCTACAGAATTTACACAACTGCCCATGGTTTTTCAATTAATGCACATTTAGTAGTAAGGTATTAGGACCCTGTACTCATGTCTTAATGCAGATATAATAATGCATGTTTTAAAATGCAGAACTTACGCCATAAAACATGACCACTGATCAACACACAAAGTCTTTGTTACTTACTTAGCATTCTCTTCCATTGTTTTCTTCAAATTGACTTCCCGAATACTTTCTGCAGCTTTTGACAGGTTTTTGAACATTTTACAAACAACCAATGCCATTCCTGAAACCATATATTATAACAATTTCATTAAATTGACAATGATATTTTTGCACAAATTTTTATGTGGGACAATTTTTTTAAATATATAACAATTCGTAAGTCTAATTTTGTCCAACACATTCCTTTCATCCATTAAATGCATATCACGATGGACTCTCATGGAATCGCATGTAGTTCCTCCAACTGGGAGTTTGAGCCTTATCACAGGGGCCAAGGTGGCAGAGTGATAACCTCCCACCTCTGAGGCCGGGGTTGAGTTCATGGCTCTACCTCAAGTGGGAAAGCTGGTAGTTGCTTGCCATCAGTCGGCAGTTCACAGGACAGAACCTTTACCAACTGTATGTACTGGTTTCCTCTGCCCTTCCAACTACCCATCGTGATATGACATGTACAGTGTTGAAAGTGATTACCTGTGCTAAAGTCTGTGCATATCAAACATAATACAATTTACTCAGTAATAACAAGACATTACTATATAGTAGATAAATGTCACCACAAGATGAAGTATTTATAGGTCAGGAGAGGGAAATGTCACATGAGTTTATTTTATTTCTGAAACGTCTAATATATATACCACCATTCTCGAAAATTACATACCAATCTTGCTGTTGCTAAATCGCCAGAATATCTCTGCCATTTCTTTTTGATTGGTTAAGACTGCCACAAATAGCAGGTGATCTGCCAGAGTCAACTTGCAATATTCTTCCAACCTTTCTTCTATAATTAAATTTCAAGCATAGAATACTGTAAAACTGGGGTAATAGCTAACTATATACACCAAGAACCAGACATTGAATCGGGAGAGTTAAGCCACTTACATTTAAACAGTAGCGTAGGAAGCATATGAAAAGTGTGGGGGGGGGGGGGGGCAAAGTTAAACTCGGCCGTTGTGTTAAGTTATGACACTGGTAGAAGTGATACCATTCTCAAGGAGTCAGGGGGATGTAAAGTAAAAATGTAAATATTTTTGTAATATTTGGATTTTTAGAGCTCTAAAGATATTCTTTTAACCTTTAATTATCATTTTTGCCGAACAAAGATAAAGTGGGCATAAACTGCAAAATAACTTGAGGTATTTGTCATTAATCATAACATGAATCAGTTTAATGAATATACAACAAACTTTTACACTAGCAGAAGTCACTGTATCATTGGGAAAATAAAAAAAATTCAGTGATTACTTTTGATTAAAACAGTAGCATAATTAAACACTAAATGATCAAAATTCCAACTTGCAGGTTAACATTAGCAGAATTTGAGTAGTTGGAGGGTGGGGCATCAGGAAACTAGAAAATCACTCAGAGAAGACCTTCATTAAGCCACAGGATCCCTAAACTCATATCCATTCTGGAGCCACAATAATTTGCAAATAGTCAAACCTAAATTGCATAAAGGTTTGTTATAGTTGTATTCAGCATCTAATCAAAGGCAGCAATCTCTGGGGTAATGAATTCCAGTCCCACATGTGGCAATGCTGAGGGCCTATCCCTGGCCATTGAATGGGACCTAAAACCCTATACTTTAACCTTTATTGTATTACAAACTTACTATATATTTATGGGAATAAAGTGCTTTAAAATAAGTTGCGAAATGGGTTTAAGTCGAGCATTAATAGTGTCAATGGCTTATCACATACCAAAACTCACTGAATCAATGACGATTTCCCCCTTGCTAAAAATGGATGCACTATACATGTAGAACTGAATAACAAGCAATATGGTTCTTGCCCTAAGCCTTAGAAAGAAACAAGAATAAAGTTGTATATAAATGCATTTATATTTTGATGACCTATACTTTCATCTTTCAATGTTACTTATGTTACCCATATGCCAAATTTAAAAGTTCTAAGTAAAATATTTTTAAGTTATTACATGACGAAACAAATCTATGTGGTGGTGACGGCAGCATGATTTGGCTTAATGAATCATATGCTTGTTGCCATCATTATAACATTAAAAGATCCAATTACAATCATCTCCCAGAAATTTACACTATGTATAACCAAAGTATGCGCACCTCCATTTGGTTATAGATACTCCCCTCACCCATCTACAGTATCCCTTCAAAAACCTCTTTCATATAACTAAAATACCATTAACAACTTTTATTTAATGTATCCATCTTTGCAAAAGAAAGTGCAGATAGGAAACTGCTCAGGATACAAACCAAAATCACTCTAGTTGAAGTATAGTGCTGTCTAACAGGCCTTTCTGTCAAAACTCAAGTTTTTTTGAAATTATATATACTACATATGGGACACTAACACAATTTCAAGACCCCATGATCTTATGGCTGTTACTTACTCACACTGCAGTGACATCACAAACTCCCTAGCAACAGTCAAAGGTTGTTACATCACTTATAAATTTAGCAACATATTTAAGACATACAGTGGCTACCACATCAGTATCTCATTGTACTTTGAATTACATGGACATGTTTCTTAATATTATATGTTTAAGGCTATATTTTTTATAAATTTAAGTTGTGTTTGTTTCATCTGGTTAAAATAGTTTAAATAGTTAATTTCAAAATATGTGTAACCCTGATAGAGTGTGAATTTCTTGAAAAAATGTCCAAAGTTTATCAAATATCATGGGTTGCCATGGGCCCCCGGTCCCCCGCTTCCTACACTACCGATAAACTTACACTGTGGCTTCTGTCACAATGCTGTTGAATTAGTATATATATATTAAAAAATACAAGATAAAAATCACAAAATCGGTAAGCAAATTATACATGTAAAATTATGCAAGTGACTTCTGTAATTTTTTATTTGACTATTTGCGTATTAGCTTCAATGTCCACTTGAGTTGGAATTTGTCACAATATATACTTGTGTCAGTTAGTATTAAAGCACAAAATTACATAGAGTAACTTAAGCTAAAATCATCATAAATACTGAAATAGAATATCTGTCTCCTTCTTGTAACTCATTATATAACTGTTTAGCTTTGGTACTGAAGTTACATAAAATGCTTATCATGAACATTTCCACTCTCCTGAGGTGTATGTGGTTTCATATTTCAACATGGAATTGTTCACTTTTTCAGAATTTTGGACATGTGGTTAACTTGGCGAGTAACTTGCCCATTTCATGAACAAGGCAATCTATCCAGTATTCACTTGGCCATGGTGTGAAATGAGATTGAGTGTATATTTCAGTGTATATTCGGATTAGCTTACTGCAATAGCCTCCTTTTGGTGGCAGCAAGTCCTTTTGAAACTGCCGAGATTAAAAGATTCGGTTGGACAGCTTGTCCAGAGCTGTCAATGGCACAAAAATGTAACACCAATTTTAGACTTACTTCACTGTACTTCCAGTGCAGAAATTATTTTCAGACTTTGATCTGTACTTCAAACATGATGAAAATGATTGCTGTATGAAAATGTTTTACATGAGGTTTATAAAAGTACATTGCATATATGATCGAAGAACCCTCCTAATCTTTGCAGTCATACAACCAACTTGCAATCACAACTCAGGGCCTTGGCTTGTAGATGATACAAACGTTGAGTGCAATACACTACACAGTACTTAACAACTTGTCCCACATAAAATGGATGCTAATCTTTCAAAATTGTTATATTTTATGGCATATATCTTAAAATTCTAGCCATAAAACCAGTTACTGTTTAAATGTAGACATTTACTTCCATTAACTGTTACAATACTTTACATGCATTACCACTATCAACAAAGATGTAACATATTTAAAAAACTAAGGGAGAAAAACACCAATAATATACCTTTCCTTTTACTTTGCTATTTTGTCCCATTCACACTATAAAAGGTATGTAATGAATGAAAATTTTCTTATTGTTATAAGTAATGTTTATTTAATTTTTAATAAACTACTACCGATTTTCAGATGTTATACAAAAGTAATACAGAAAAGTCTTTATTATAGTCAGCTCTAATATTATTCCACTGTTCAACAACTCACTGTTACATTAAAATATCACCTCACATAAAACAAAACTCTAAACTAATCTATCTCTCTTATATTTAATCTCTCATTCTGTTCTCTACTTCTCTTAGTATTGTCTCCCTTTTGAACTAGTTTACCTCTCTATTTATACCCAGAACTGATGACCATTTTAACATCTGGTGACACTAGTGGATGCATGTTTACAACAGATGTCATGCCTTAATTATTTATAACCACAATAAACCATTATTAGATATGACATCATAACAGGGTGGTCAATGTCTGCCTAAGTGGGACACAAAGTCCCCTGCTCACAATGAGACACCAAGCCTTCTATTCATGGAACAATTCTACATTATGTACTCCTGTCACAAATTATGGTGAGCTAGCCATAACCGCTAGCATTAATTAGACTCCACAGAATGTACATTTATAACACCTATAAAATAATATGTCACACTGACCACATGTCACCAATACTGTTCTGAAGGTTACATAAATAAATAATTAAGTCACACAGAATCACACTAGTTTACACCAAAGGTCAAAAGTTCCTTAGTAACCTATTTTAATAATTCACATTTAAACAACCTAAACATTTGTATGTAGTTAAATTACTTATAAATTTCCAGTCCTGACAGGTATACCTGCTATTTAGAAGTTTTACTTAGCAGCAGAACTGCCTCCCAGAATGCCTCATATGACAATTGATGGGACATTGAGTGTAACCATGAATAACAGTAGGCTGACAGTAATACAAACATTGGTTGACGAGCGGCAACCTTCATTAACCTCAACTTACCTTCTGTTGCCACTGGACGGACTAGGCTACCCAAACATGACCGAGCCACAACCTTATATAAATTGTGCGTAAACGTTCAGTTACTGTATGAAAAGTTTGTTGAATCAGTGGAATGTTAAGGTGAGAAATTAAGAGGTAGAAATTTCAAAACATTTAAAAACTTCCATAGAATGCTCAAGAAATGTGACAGCGAACCACTGTATCACAAGTCTGCATTAGGACGTCAAATGGTAATTGAATGACAGCAGTATTTTGTCAAACCATAGTTATATCAACTGTGGTGTATTTATTTATTTATTTGGGGTTTTACATCGCTTTCAACACTGTACAGGTCATATCACGACGGGTAGTTGAAAGGGCAGAGGAAACCAGTACATATAGTTCGCTAGGGTTGTGTACTGTAAACTGCAAACTAATGGCAAGCAACTACCAGCTTTCCCAATATGGGTTTTTATGTAGATAACAGTGAAGCTTCACTCGATTATGTAAACTTCATGGAGTCATTACGTTTATACAATGGAAGTGAAACGAGGCAAATATCTATTATAAAACCCTGTGAATTGAAACAGATTCAATACTTCTATAATTTTAAACTCTTATTAAATCTCAATATATGCAATCTTTGTTATGTTAGCTTTGGGTTTTATAATATAATATATGGATTTCAATAAATTAGTTTTATGGTGTTTTTAATTTCAATACAGTCAATATTGTATCTCCATGTCTATCACTGTTTTCTTTTTGGAAAAATAAATTTAATTTTAATAAGTTTGCAAATTGGGAATATTATCTTAACCACAAACTTTAACTATGGAAAGTAAGAGAAGAATGAATAGGGATCTATGAATTACACAGAGTACCTTGCAGACCGTGCATATTGCTATGTTACTGCTGTTGATAATTCCCATTGTGAGTTTTTCCTATTTCTTTATTCTTGATTTTTGCTTATTTTAAGACCATAAGTAATTATTTTGTGTCTGATGAGTTGAAAGTACTGAAGAATCTGAGAAGTAGCATTTCCCAACTGGAACCGGATGTCGCATAAAACCCCCCCATAGGAAGTGCTTGTAACAGAAAGTGAATCCATAATCCATCAGTTGTGAGCTAGAGGTTGAACAGGAAGCATCAAAACAAGCATCTGATTCTACTTACGACAGCAAAATCCATAAGAATCTGTACAAGTACGTGGCATCATTTCACAACACTGGTACCAGAAGTGTGTGCTGTAGTCACCCACTACATTCTGGTATTGGTTTTTTGTGTATTTCTATTTATTTTGTGATTATTCTGCCATTTTCGTCTACCACGTGAATTTGAATTTTATTTTAATTTTCTTGGTGTTTTGTTGTGAACAAAGCAGGTATTTCTGTGCTTCGTTGATATTTGTGGCTTTGTCTATGTATAATATGTTGTAATTTTGTACTTTGGGATTCACCTTTCGGTGATTTGCGTGAATTATTGGCAATTCTTACCGTGAGATTCATTTTTGTAGTGTTACAATCGGTCATCTTAGCTTGATTTCCGGTCATACTTTAATGTAGTATTTACTATTTTACATCATATTTGTTAGTTTTTTGTTCTAAACAAGTATTGTCACAGATATATCTTGTTTTCTTTCCAAATTACATATTTGGTATAAAGCAGTCTATTGTTTCGGTACACTGACTTGTATTTGTGTTTCGCAGTGTAAAATTTGTGTTTCTACTGTTTTGTTTTTCTTTTATTATTTGTCCATTGGTCGGTTTGTTAGTAGTTACAACTCTGTGAGTTTTCTTTGTCCATATCGATCAGTTGGATACTTTTTGTTTCCAAATAATTTGTTGGTCGTCTGCATCATTTTTTGAAAAATAAAATACCTGCATTGTTCAGCTCAACTGTAATTTTTCAAACAAAAATAGTATTACTGATACTGTGTATGTAGTACATTTTTAATGTATTTGTAGTAGGTATTTTGAGAAATTATATGTAATTCTAGTATTTTTGACTAGTTGTAGTAAAATATCAACATTTTCAGTAAATAAGTACCGTAAATTTCCAAAATAACGCCCAGGTTCAAATAAACACCTGGTTCAAATCAACCCCTGGTACCACGCACACTGTTTACAATTTATAATACTGTTTTTTGTATTTCAAAAGAACGCCTGGTTCAATTTAATGCCTGGTCTGATACCATTTGAAAATAATTAACGCCTGGGCCATATTTTGAAAAATACGGTAGTACATTTTCAATAATTTAATTTTCTGTCTTAGAATTTTTAAATAATTTTCTAGTTATTTATATTAAATTTTAAATAATATTCTGAATATTATTTTAAATTATTTTTAAATTGAAATTTGACAAATATTGCCCTTACTAACAGTAATTAAGAACCAGTACTTTTTAAATTTTTTTGCATGATTTCAGGTATTAGTTAAAATTTGGAATGAAATTTTTATTGCGTAGACTGTTCAATAGGAAAAAACCTTTTTTATGGCTTTACAATAGGATATTTTTTTTGTTGCGTAAAAAAACTTTTGTGTTTAAAATTTATTGAGGTTCAATAACAAAATTAAATCCAGTCTGAATTAGGTTGTAGTGTATATTGCATATTTGTTATTTTTGGAATAAAAAGAAATTAGAGTAATGGATTCTCTTTAGATGTGAAAATTTTTTGAACGGTATTTAAAAATTTCCTCATTTCATCTATAACATATCTTTGAGATTGTGATTTTTGTTAAATAACTTTTGCTTTGCCTTGCAAGTTATTTATTGTACTTTGACCTATAGATTGCATTGTCGTGCAGATTGGGTTTGATTGAATTTGGTTTAACTTTGCACCGTCTTGCAAGTTATATTATCAGATTTGTGTGTTATTTGAGTGCAATTTCATGAATTGACTTGGCATTGTTTTGATAGTTGGTTATTGATTTTACAGTGTTTGTCAGTTTGCTGGTTGAATTGAGTAAATTCACTTTTTAAAAGAACGGAAATGGCTACCGTTGGGAAAAAAACAGTTCACATTGAAGATGCAACCAACGCTGATTTATTGTCAATAAAAAGCATTGGTGAAGCAAAGGCAGACCGGATATTGAACCTGAGGAAAGAAAATGGTGGTATGCTGACCTTACTTGACCTTCAGAAGTCCAAAGTTGTCACCAATTCCGTGATAAAGAAACTTCAGCACTTGGGTTTAATCATATTCAGTGAAAAAATGTGTCAGCTGATAATAAGGTTTGCTCCAGTCAGGAACATCTTGTAGTTCAAGTTGGTGCAGAAGATTTTCATGAGGTGGAGAAGAAGGACGATGAAGATTCAAATGACCAGTGTGCTTTCCCTAACAAAGAATCTTTGTATTTGTTGAGATTGTCAACAGATCATCAGAAGTTGCAGTCACCTACAAGTAGAGTTGTAGGGTTTTTAGGCTTTCCCAGTAAGGGAACTGCGGGACTTGAACCCAAGAGTTTGGACTCTACACCAATACTCACTGGAAAACCAGGACTTGATGATATTTGGTCAGTTCTGATCACAATCAAGGATAACACGTCCAAAACAGAGAAATCTGTGGAGAAATTGGAATTAGCTCAGGTTGAAACAAACAAAAAAGTGACCAAGTTGTTCTGCACTGTGGAAGAATTGAACCATTCAGTTCATTCAACCAGTAAGGCTCAACTTGTACTTAAGTCTACAGTAGATCGCCTGGATAAGAGGTGGCTGATGTCGAGGAAAAGTATCAACAAATTGACAGGGTGGAAAGTGACACCACAATGTTGAAGAACGCTGTATCTAGCCTAATATTTTCTCAGCAGGAAGTTATGTTCAACTGCTATAGGGATGTCTCAAACTTTGGTCAACAGTTACAGTCTAAGATGCAACAAACGAGTTGTAGATTTTCAAGACTTGATTCTCGTTTGGATCGACAGGCTAAAGAGTATGATCAGCAGAAAACTGAGTTTTCTTTTTTGAAGTCCAGGGTGACGCATCATCAAGTGATGTTTAACCAGGAACTGGAGTCAGTTAAAGAAACTCAGAGATCCCAAAATGAAGCGTTAACTTCTCTACAAAGACTTGAAAATGCTAAGAGACAACATCAGCAGGAAGTCTCTTTGTTACACCGAGATCTAGATTTTCTAGCTCAACAGGTGCAGGATGTCAAAAAGGAAGTGCAGAATCTAAAGTATGCTCCCTGTAACCACAACGCTTGGATCAGTAAACATTGAACTGGTGTGGAGCAGGATGTAGCTTTTCAAGCTTTGCAAAAGGACTTAGAAACTTCCTTTATAGAGTTATCCAAGCTTGTGACAGAAAGTGAAGCTCCATTACAGAAGCATGAACAGATTTTAGTCCAGCAGAAGAAACAACTGGAAGGTGTGACTGATGAGAATTGTCTTGTTGACATTAAACCGGCTTTTGAGTGTAATGTCAATGTCCAAAGCAAGATATTTGAAGCCAAACATAGGCCAACATTGGAGAAAGTGAACCGCCAGTTCAAAACCATGCGGGATGCATTCAATTGGGAATATGAGCTTCTGTCTAATTTACCAGGCCTTAAGTGGACTGGATTGGACTTGAGGCCAGTTTCAGAGATGAACAATCGGGGTCTTCAGATGAACAAACTATTCCTGAAGTTCCTCAGAAGCAGGTCAGGATGTCTCAGCCGTTGTATACTCCTTTGTCTAGCTATCTCAGAACAACTAGTAGATGTTCAACGCCAAGGAATGAAGACCAGGATGAATATATTCAGCGTGTAACAGCCGCTATTCATGAGAAAAGCTCAAATGGGGTTTACAACAGCCAGGGACCTCGTGTCAGTGTAGTCAATCATGTGAATGTCAATATCCGTGTCTCATCTGAAAGATCAGAAGACGAAGTTCAGAAGAAAACTGTGATACATAAGGGCAATGCATAAGGACGCAAAAAGCAAGATTCAAGTACCAAAACTGTCCTTTGAGGGTGAACATTTGAATGCTTACATTTCTCAATTTGAGCTAGTGGCTAAAACCTTAGCCTGGACTGAGCCTAAGAAGATCCATAACTTTGCCGTGTCCTTGAAGAATGGAGCAGCTGAGTATTATGGGATTCTGCCAAACCATAAAGAAACAGATTTTGACTGGCTGAAGAAGAGGTTCCAAGGCCACTTTGGAAAGACGGAATCACCTGCTGCATTGAGATGGGAACTTCTACAAACAGAGCAGCGAGAGGATGGAAATCTTGAGAAGTACTTGGCTAGATTGCAAGAAAAGTTAGTTTCCCTATTGCTAGATGAGCAAAAGCAAGAGGCATGTAGTCCATTTTTCGTAGATGCTTTTATGGGTTGCCATGGCAAAGCAGCAGTGCTTGCAGCTGCTGATAAACATCCAACTACCCTTGAGGATGCCTATAAACTTGTGCAGGATGCTATGCAACTAGGCAAAGCTATCGTTGAGAAGAAGGCTTTGGAGGACAAACCCAAGAACAGATAACTAGCACTACCGCAGTCCACCACCACCAGCTAGGACTACATAGGGTTTTAAAAATAGTTATGACTCCACCATGCAACCCAGCATTATGGGTGAGAAGTCCAACGTAACCTTTTCTGACTCTGTAAAGTCTTTAAACTAGCAGGGAGGGGTAATTTACCCCTTGCCCAGTCCCTCAACATGAATAATTGGGTGAGTCACAAGATGTGTAAGCACATTTTGTGTAGAAAAACATGAGAAAGTAACAAGGATAAAAGTGCTGTAGTAGATTGCATTGTCCAAGGTGTTAAAACCAAAGCACTACTTGATACCAGTGCTCAGATTTCCTTGATGAGTAGTAAACTATATGAACAAATTTAAAACAAACCGGATTTAAAGAGAATGCTTAAATTAGAGGGAATTAGTTAAGAGGTGAAAATTGATGCAAAGCTATTCGAGGGAGTAAAAGTCTCCTTTAGTGAGTCGCAATCATTCACATGGAAATTCTATGTAGCTAATATAGCTGAACCTTCATTTATTGGTTTAGATTTTCTTTGTCATTTTAAAGCAGTTTTGAACTTGGATAAGGGTACTCTCATGTTGAAAAGGTTGGTTCACTGGGATTGAATCAGTTCAAAACTAGCGAGGGGAATCAGTACTCTTGTGTCCCAGTTATTGCCCATGAGAAACTGAACCTACCACCTAGCAGTGTTTTAAGAACTAGTGCTTGGTTAGCAAAAACATGTGAAAACAAAAGTGCTTTGCTACCTAACACTATTGTTCAAGCTACAGAAATGGTCCCAATTCAATTAGTCAATGACACAAATGTTCCAATCCTAATTCATTCTGGCCACATGTTAGGATATGTTAGGATATGTGATGTTGTCCTGACTGAAAATTCCAAAAAAATCAACACTAGCAGTCTTGTAAAACATCCTAGCAATCTTAAGAAACCTCCTACCAGTCTTGATGAACTTTATACTAGTCTTCCCGATCATCTTGAAGGATTTTTCTAGCGTTCCAAGAAGTGAACGAAGAGGAAGCAGCAATCATGATATCTCAACCACTGAAGTATCAGGATATATTTTCCAAGGGGAGTCATAATATAGGATGTTTCAAAGAAATTAATCATACCATAGACACAGGTACAGAAAGTCCAGTCATACATCCTATGTGCCATACACCAATGGGTTTTGAAGGTGAAGAAGAGGAAAACCTGAAGCAGATGTTGGAGATCAGGGTAGTCTTCCTCAGACTGGGCCTCTGCACCAGTTCTTGTGAGGAAGAGAGATGGCTCTGTCCGATACTGTGTGGATTACTGCTCCTTGAATGCCAAACCAGTCAAAGACTTATTTCCATTACCATCCATATCACAGTGTTTGGGTCAGCGTTCTGGTAATAGGTACTTTTCCACACTTGACATGGCGAGTAGTTATTGACAAATAGAAACTGATGAAAAGGATCGGCATAAAACAGCCTTTATTACCAAGTATGTACTATTTGAACACAAACGGATGATGTTTGGGCTTTATAATGCTCCTGTCACATTCCAAAGAGTGATTCAATTTAACCTAAGAGGGTTAACATGGAACAAAACTTTGACCTACATAGATGATGTGATTGTCTTAGGCAAAGATTTCACAGATCATGTGACTAACCTGGAATTAACCCTTGAGAGAATTCGTTAGCACAATCTGAAACTAAAGCCCAAAAAGTACAGCTTTACAGAAACTACATTTCTGGGGCATTGGGTTAGTTTAAGGTGTTGCTGTGAATCCAGACAACAATACCAAAGTAAAGAAGTGGCCAATTCCACAGTCTGTGAAGGATGTAGAGAAATTCCTAGGATTTGTGAATATCATTGTGATCATATCCAGGATTACACAGGCCTAACTTCCATTCTTTACAAACTGACAGGAAGATAGCAACTTTTGAATGGCAGGAGAATCAACAAGAAGCATTTGATTGCGTCAAAGAAAGGTTGGTCAATACACCCATTTTGGCCTATCCAAATGCAACAGAGAGTTTCATTCTTGATACTGATGCCTGAGGAACAGCAATAGGTGCTGTGCTTTCACAACTACAAGACGGTGTTGAAAAAGTGATTAGCTATGGGAGCTATGTCCTGACCCCGGAACAGCACAAATATTGTGTAACCAGAAGAGAGCTCCTTGATGTAGCAAGATTCAGAAGACAGTTCCGTCACTATTTTTTGGCAATAAATTCTACCTGAGGATAGACCACAACAGCCTAACTTGGTTTCTCCATTTCAAGTACATAGAGGACAATTAGCCAGATGGTTAAACGAACTGAGTCAGTTCAACATGACTGCCGAACATTGATCTGGAAACATACATGGAAACACTGATGGATTATCCAGAATCCCAGATGAAACAAGTTTCTGCTACTGTTACCAAGCTGGTGCTGACCCGGCAGATTTACCTTGTCAAGGTTGTAAATTCTGTACCAGGGCCCATCAGCAATGGTCTAGATTTGAATCTGATGTCGATGATGTCGTTCCCCTAGCCATTAGAACAGTTTCTGTTTCATCAGATGAGCAGGATGTCTGATGGATTCTCTCTTATACAGAAGAAGAGCTGTTGCAACTCCAATGGAATGATCCTTGTTTAAAAAAACTTATTGTTTGGCTGTAAACTGACATAACCCCTAGTCAAAGGGAGTTGTCCTTGTGCAGCCCAACAGTTCTACCTCAATAGAAGATGGCTAAGTTACCAAAGTACCAAAGGAAACCAATACGTCCTGATGATTGCAGATCAATTCAAAAAGTGGCTAGAGTGTTTTCCATTACCACATTACAATGCAGAAGAAACTGCCAGGTGTATGGTTGATGGATTCATTTTGTGTTTAGGATGTCCAGTGGAGATTCACGCTGACCAAGCAAAAAAATTTAATGGTAAACTGTTTGCAACTGTCTGTGATTTGCTCCAGATTACCAAAACCAGGACTACACCCTATAGACCATGCTGTAATGATCAAGTAGAGCATTATAATTGCACCTTACTGCAGCTGATTCAGTGTTTCCTGAAAAGGAACCAGAAGTCCTGGGATGAATACTTACAGCAATTAGCAGGTGCTATTCGCTCAACCATTAACAGACACACTGGATTTACTCCTAATGTGATGATCCTTGGTAGGGAAGTCATGTTGCCAGTAGATCTGATGTTTGGTTCTATTTGTCAAGAAGAGACAACTTCTGCGGAATATGTCACGAAGCTACAACAAATTCTTTGTCAAGTTCATACCCTTGCAAGGGAGTCCCTGCAGTCCAGCCAAGAACGAGAAAAGGGATTATGACGTAAGGTTGAAAGTGACTATGCATGAGATTGGTGATCTTGTGTATGTCCTTGACTCAGCCAGGAAGATTGTCATAAGTCCTAAATTGCAACCAGTATGGAAGGTTCCATTTGTTATTTTCAAGGTTATTTCACCTATTCTTTTTGAAGATGCTGACAAGAAAAGGTCATTTGTCCTACATCGTGTTAGATAGGTTCAAACCTTGTGAAGACCATTCTGTTCCTTTGTGGCTTCACAGAAAGTGGAGTAAAATTTTGAACAACTTGGATCAAGATCCTGAAAATGTAGAAGATCTATGCTTGGAGAGTCTATTTGATGCTCCTGACACCTGTCTCGATACATCAAAGTACCATCAGGCAGAAATGCAAATTGTTTCAGAAGATCAGGATTTTCCTGGTCAGCTTAAAACATCACAAGAATCTGAACAATTGCTCGAGTTGCAGCCCAGCAGAAGTGGACATCAAAGGAAGTGACCACAACATTTGCAGGACTATACTTAAGTAGTTAAGACTTAGATAAGATGGTTTGTTGGAATTTCCTAGTCAAGTGCATAAGGGTTTGATGTTAGCATGACTAGTCAAGTCCACTAACATCAGTTTCTCTCATTTTTGTTGGGAAGTCACAAATATTGATCATCTACCCTTCTTACTACAGGTGTTACCATGGAAAAATCAAGAAATATAAGTCACAGCTCACATTCTCCAACTGAGGAGTCCAGACAAACTCCTGCATCACACCAAGGATCACATTCAAGATCGCATCCCTCAGAATCACATAGATCAACTCATCCATCTCACCATAGATCACGTTCAAGATCTCATCATTCAAGAGGATCTTACAGGGAAGATCGTGATAGGTCTCATTATTCCTGCAGATATCAAAATAAGCAGGTTTCAAACATGTTAACAGAGCTTTACCAGTTTGTGGATTTCAACCACGGCGGAAGCATCAGGTTTCTCCGAGCTTTTCCTCAAGTTCAGCATCAGAGGTCACACCAAAAAAAAGTATATCTTCATCTGTTAGTTTCCACACACCCATTGCTACTGTGTCTTCGGTTGTCTCCAAACCAACTGCATCCAAGACCACTGTGTCTTGGGTTGTCTCCAAACCAGCCACGTCCAGGACCACTGTGTCTTTGATTGTCTCCAAACCAACTGTGTCCAAGACCACTGTGTCTTCAATTGTGTCGAAACCAACTCCGTCCAAAACCAGGAAAGTGAAGGTAAAGGACTCTAACAATAATGACACCTCATTAAAAAGGCCATCATCTGAATACTTGGAGGTAGTGGTTACAAAGAAGAAAGCAAGGAGGCTAGTTTGTCACATGGTAAACTGCAGCCAGGCTTTTTCCAGTCTTAAGAAGCACCTTTGCTTTTGCCACTTGGAAAAGCATGCCACGTGACAAGTGTTTCACTAGTTACAGTGATTCCTTGGCAGCTGTTGAAAAGGTCCGAGGATTAACAACTCACGATGAATTGCTCAGCACAGTTCAGCAAAACAAGTGGTGTCACCAGAGGATGTGTCAGAAGTTAAAAGGTGTGCTCTAGTGAAAAAAACCTGAGGGATTTGTTACAACAAAACTGGGCGGAATGAAGTATGTCAAGGAAGAGCTTATAATAGGAAGTAAGCCCATAATCCATAATCCATTAGTTGTGCGCTAGAGGTTGAACAGAAGACATCAACACAGACATCTGATTCTACTTACAACAGCAGAATCCACAAGAATCTGTACAAGTAAGTGGCATCATTTCACAGCAGTACTTTAAATTTGAGAATTATACTTTCCTTTTTTTTATTAGGAAATTTTAGGTTACAAAAGATTCTAAGTTTTGTCTTATTTGGTCTCTAAAGTTTGAATCAGGGGAAATTAGAATGTGTTTTACATTCCAGAAATGTCTACGAAAAGACATCTGCAATGTTTAAAAACAAAAATTCATTTGCACTACAAATAGTGTATTATCTTGGAAGTATATGAGTAAATGTAATGCTTCTAACATATTACACTATTTGTGGTGGAATT
The DNA here is from genome assembly GCA_964017235.1 of Sabellastarte sp. h YS-2021. Lineage (NCBI taxonomy): Eukaryota > Metazoa > Annelida > Polychaeta > Sabellida > Sabellidae > Sabellastarte > Sabellastarte sp. h YS-2021. Next base: position 111,402,221 of record OZ024933.1, read on the forward strand.
GAATTTCGTTTATTATCATTATTTTGTTTTTATTATTACACTAGAAGAATATAAAATGTAATGAGGGGGCCATGGTGGAGCACTGGTAACAGACTTACCTCTCACCTCTGAGGTTGTTGGTTTAACACTGGGCCTTATTTGGGAAGGTTGGTAGTTACTGCTGATGGTCAGCAGTGCAGTAGAAAAACAATAGAATTAGATGTAGCTAGAGTATACTGAGTCATTATAAAATATCTGCAATGGAAATTTTTGTTGCTTTTAACAAACAAAAATAGCTATCAGAAAGGCAATGTGGCAGACTTTTCCATGAGCCAGTTAAGATGAATTGGTTGCATCAAATTTCGTGCAGAGAGCAACACAGAAACATAAAGTAAATCACATAGAGTAAATCGCACCTTGAACACAATATATTTATCAATCCTGGTGTAGAAATCCATTTTCTCTCTGTCGAAGAATAATCTCCAAAAAGTATACCTCAAATTTGTACATTTATGAATAAACTTATAAATAAATTTTATGAAAAAGTTTATCAAATTAATCAGAAAACTCAATGAAACTAAAAGATGGACAATGAAGTTTTGTCCAAAACACATGTTATTACAGGATGCTTGTTCTAACATAGCAAGCTCGAACGTGTATATTAACAAATTTGTATTTATTGGTTTTTCTTAGCTGCTAATTCAATATTTAAAATTTTTAGTGAATATCAATAGCATTAATTGCATTTTTATGAAAAATATTTTTCATAAATGTAGAAGGTTTTCTACTGTCCTCATTTTTGTATCAGTTTATTTTCAAATGCAAGTATACTATAGTAATGTAATGTATATTGCAGTATTTCATCAAATGTTATAGTCTATATTCCAGCCTTTGGAGTAACTTACTCCAATATACCAACTTTTAGAAAAATGTTTCCTCAGTCTGTCAAACACAATATTTAATTACCTATTTAATTACCTATTTATTTATACTGTATACAATGCAATACCCATGTAAGTCCATTTACACTGAAACTACACATTAAATTGAGAAAATTATGGTCAATTTCACACATGACTATTCCATCATTTTCCCTTTACAAGCCTCAGTGATTTTACAATTTTACAGCTCAATATAACTGTTAAAAATGAACTAAAATATTAATTCATTACTGTATTCAAAAATTAAACACAAAAATAAGTTTTATATAGCTTAGAACATGTAAAATATCAAAAACACTTGAACAGCAAATATTTGAGAAAAAACCTAGCAGTTATTGTTAGTTTCAAAATTTGTTGAAAAACCTGATGTTGAAAGCATTTAGAAATTGTCCCCTGAAAATGTCTCACAAATCTTATTAAGGATTTCATTTCAGAAAGAACCCCATTTTTGCAATAATTCAAGAGTCGAGTTAACAAAGAATTGTGTTCAGCCATTTTGTAATTTTCATAGAGGGAAAGTTCATTATGAAGACATTTTCATATTGTCATAAAATGCAAGAGACGCTGGGTGATGAAGTCCACCAAGTCATTGATATATTTTATACTGACCAAGACTATTGAGGTTCAAGCAAAAAAAGGCTGTTTTTATGGCTTTGACTTCAGCAAAAGTCACACTTCTAGGCTTTCCTGGTACTTTACTGCTCTGTCTCCAAATAAGGGAACATCTGGTTATCTTATTGGAAATGTGTGATTGAGGCATTATTTAATTTAACACATACCTTGAACAAATTCTTCCTCCTGGTAGAGAATCCTGTAGTTGTTACCCAACAATTTGTAAATCACCTTTCCTATATATGGCAGAAATGTTCTGCTATTCTGTGGAGATCCTTTAATCTGTTACAATTGAAATAACATGTTATCTCCATCAGTATCTTGATGAGGAAATTAAGACATTTTCTAATTTTAATTCTAAATATAGAGACAGTTTACAGTGCAACATGTAGTTGGGAAACACAGACGGAATACTTTAAAATTTTCTTCCATTTTCTGTCAAAATACATTATGCTTAAAGTGAAATTAAGCTGCTTTAAATTACCACATAAAACAAAAAGAAATAAAGTGACCTTACGAATTGAAAACAACATTTAAAAAATCAAAATTAGCAGATAACAAATTTAGTGTCAGTAGCTTTTAAAAAGTTAGTAAGTTACATTTATCATTCATTATTTCACTATTAAAATTATTAAGTGAAATGCACAACCTAATACCTCCAAAAATGTATTTTACACAAAGATAAATGGAAGACTGCAGTTGTTCATATGACTCAGTATAGAACTTAATAACTTGTCTAAAATTATCAACTTATTGTAACCTTTTTTGTAGTTCCGAGCTTCCTTGCAGTCTGTCTTAATATGGCTCTAATCCATTTGAAGGGTTTTAATGTTGTAACTTTAATATTTAAATAATATACTCACATGTATAATTAAGCTTTAAAAAAATATCAATCTCACAAAACACAATTTTATAAACATGCACTGTCTGCAATGTATTAAAGAAATCAAAACTTTGAAACACTTTGTAAGTCACCTATATTTATTTTCTTTAAAATAAATATGCAGTTTTCATAAAAGAAACTTGGATGTTTACTCTGCAAAAATAAATATACAATTGGTGTAATGCTACAAACATACTTTTAAAAATATTAACATTAAAAAGTAACATAATTTGCAATATCTATGTTTCCTTGTGGGCAACCTTTGCCCAGTTCTACAGAGTATTTTAGGCCTAAAATCTGAGGAAAAGAGTTAATTTTTCATTACAAATAAAAAAATGGATAGCTCTGACTTAACCTACAAATTTTTGGTGCCCTTTTATGCCTGTCAAATTTTGCACAACTTTTGCAACTGCACCATCACCTGTCATCTGAAATAAAAAAATAATAAAAAATGCTAAACATTATACATATATAACCTGGAAAATATAGATGCATCAACTGTAGCTCCAGGGGCAATTTTATGTAAACGTTTAAGCCTAGTCTCAGACTCAAATCTTATAATTATGCACCAATGACTCACTCTCAAGGAATTTCACAAATATACTCACATCAATGCTGCTTTTCCAACAGAGCAATCATTACAGATCCCACCGACTCTAGGGTCAGTTATATGTATGTCATGAGTTTTGGCCATTTTTGGATGGGAAAATGAAAGGTCAGTTTAATGCAGTTTAATGCAGTGTTTCCACTGGAACCAACAGGCTGGTAAGTAGGTATTTTTTTGTCGGGAACAATGTTTACATGGTCGTTTAGTGTGGGTTGCAAGTTTCCGGCCTGTCAGGGAAAGTTGGTGAAATATCAAACATGTTTGATATTTCTACGACCATTTCTGACCCTTGTATCTGACCCTAATTTGAAGCCCTTAGCAAAAATCCTATTTGTTAAATTAATGGCCTGTTGGTTCACTTCCCGGTTTGTCGATTAGTCAAACAGGCCTGTCTGTAACAAATATCCAGCTTGTCCCAAATATGGACTTTCCAGACTGTGTGTGATCACTCACCGACCGTGCGGGAAGTGTTACAATACAGTTGGTAACTTTAGCAGGCCTGTCTGTAAGTCTTCCCAACATGCCTGTAAAGTTTACAAATTTTCCTGACTCCAGGACCTAGTCGGTTAAAGTTACTGACAGGCCTGTAAAGTTTACAGACCTGCCGGTAACTTTAACCAACTGGGTCCTGTCTGTAACTTTAACCAACTGGGTCCTGAAGTCAGGCAAATTTGTAGCTGACAGGCCTTAAACTGAAACAGACAGGCCGTAAACAGCAACCGACAGGCCTGTAACACTAACAGACAAGCTGGGAACTTGAACAGACAGGCCAACATTATTTTTGCTTCTTACGGCCTGTTGTCTTCACAATTTGTGGCTATAAAAAGGCGAGTCGGTAGACAATCTGCGTATATTTGGACTTTGACTTGTCGAGAGACAACTGGTGTGCAGCTTTTATTTAGGTTTTATATTTTTTGGAAAATTAGAAAAGTTTTGAGCTAGGCTGGACTGGTTGGGAGTGAAATCTGTTCTGTGAGGTTTCACTTTTACTTTTTAAGTTTTTGTTTTTTAACCGTTTCGCTGCTTCGTGACGTACACCGTACGTCATATTTCATTAATCGAATGTGCGTTTTGCCGTACATCGTACGTCACAATGTTTTGTTTCTTTTATCTTTATCAGCACATTAGAATGGTATAATATGAAGCACAAATTACTTGTAAAATAAAACAGAAGTGTTATTTTATTGATTTGTGATCAGTAGCCTTGACAACAAGTAGTACTGTTGTTTATATCATCAGTCTAATATTGCTATATAATATGAGAGAAACACTGTAAACAAGTGATTATAAGTGTTGTGATTTTCACTGTTTATTTGTGATTATTCTTGGAAATATGCCCCCCAAAAGGGTTTTTACTTCAACCCAAGTTCGTGAATGCATTTTAAATGAATCAGGGCAAAATAGTAGTGATGACAGTAGTCCAGATACAGATGATTCTGAAAGTGATGATGAAAATAATTTGTGTATTGGAAGACCGGTTAGAAATACACGTGGGGCAGGATTTAGAGTATGTGGGGGAGGGGTTAGGACATGTGGGGGAGGGGTTAGGACACGAGGGGGAGGGGTTAGGACACGTAGGGGAGGTATCAGGATACATGAGGCAGGTGGTGGAGCTACTGCACATGGTGGTGAAAGGGAATTATCAGGTGACGAACAAGAGGGAAATTTTGATGCAAATGCACCAAATGAAATGATTGAACAAAATGATGCTGAAAACAATGAAGAAGAAAATGGACATGATGAACAGAATGAGGGGGGAATGGAACCTCAGGGGTGGGTTGCTGTTGACAATCAAACTGAACGACACATACCAATGACATTTGACTTCTCTGGTGATGGAGGCATCATGATAGACACTACCGACTTTGATGCGCTAGACTACTATAAGCAGTATCTCACTGATGACTTGCTGAACTCTTTTGTTGCTGAAACTAACAGATATGCTCAATCATGGATACAAGGACATAGTCTGCGTAGACATTCTAGAGCTCAGAAATGGCGGGATGTTACATTTGATGAAATGAAAGTGTTTATTGGCCTGACTCTTTTGATGGGATTAGTAAAGCTACCAAGACTTGATTTATATTGGACAAAGGATTCCTTGTTTCATGTGCCACTATTCAAAGCAGTAATGGATAGAGATAGATACATACTTATCCTGAAATTTTGGCATATTGCTGACAATGACACTGCCGTTCCCCGTGGTCAACCAGGCTATGACAGTTTGCACAAGATAAGGCCATTGCTTCAGCATCTGAATGAGAAGTTTCAAGCTGTTTATACTCCAAGTCAAAACATAGCCATTGATGAATCACTTGTTCTGTGGAAAGGTCGCTTGGTTTTCAGACAATACATACCAATGAAACGGGCACGATTTGGTATCAAACATTTCATGTTATGTGAAAACACTGGTTACACTTACCGCTTTGATGTATACACTGGTGCACAAGATGAATATGCCTTGCTTCACAATCAAATTCCATTGCCCGATTCAGCTGCACACCTACCAAAACCAGGGAAAGTTATTGTTTCTCTGCTGACTGGTCTCATGGATAAAGGGTATTCCCTGTCTATAGACAATTGGTATTCATCCATACCACTCTATACCTACCTTCATCAAAGGGGAACCAATGTGTGTGGAACCATAAAGAAGAATATGGTTCCAAAAGACATTCGTAACACACCATGTCCAAAAGGTGAGCAGAGGCCATTCTGAAGAAATGAACTATTATGTGTAAAATTCCATGACAAGAAGGAAATGTTTTTATTCACGACCATGCATGAAGCCACAACTACTGCAGTCAGGAAACGAGGCCGGCACAATGTGGAAATCCAAAAGCCTGATTGTGTTCTGTCTTACAACAAGAATATGGGTGGGGTTGATCATGTTGATCGGATGCTGGAGCCATACAATGCTTGCAGAAAAACTTTGAAATGGTTTCAAAAACTTATTGTACATTACATGCAGATTGCTTTGTTCAATGCCTACATAGTATCCAAAACAGACAGGCAAGACGGAGATTTTCTTGCTTTTCAATGAAAGGTGCTTTCTCGGCTCATATTCTGTGGGAACAATATTCCACATATGGATAGAGGTGAAAATCTCATACGATTAACAGAAAGGCACTTTCTCAGTCTCATTCCCCCCACAGAAAACAAACCAAGAGCAAGTAAGAGGTGTCGTGTTTGTTATGCCCAAGACAGACGAAAGGAAACACGATACTACTGTGAACAGTGCCCTTCCAAACCAGGATTGTGCCTGTCGGACTGTTTTAAAATGTGGCACGAAAAAGTAGACTTCCTGTAAGACAGTAAAATGTTATTTTCACCAAACTAATTGAGTTAAAATGTTCAATGAAATTACTTACAGACTAATTTGAAAATGAACTATATAGCCAAATGATTTCTTTTGATGATAGTTAAGATATTCAATGAATTCGACTGTACTCACAGATTAATTTGACGATAAAATTAATAACAGAATGATTCTTTTTGATGATTTTATCAATAAAATGCTATGCTTCAAACAGTTTTTACTTAATTTATTACATTAGGGGTGAAATAACAACTTTAAAAACAACTTAAATAGGAAAATGCTATTTTTCAAGAATTTTCGTGAAATTGGCAAAAATTTTTCGCACACACGAATACAGACCCCCTCGCAGTGAAAGGGTTAAAACAAGCTGTACAATTGATTGATTGATCATCATACCAAGGGGCAGAAGAAGAAAGATTAAAGTACCAACTGACACTCAACCACAGTTTGAGTTATGAGATACAGCTGAGGATGTAGAGAGAAGGAGGGGGGGGAGAGAGGAGAGGGGAGAGAGAGAGAGGATAGAGAGAGAGGAGGGAAGAGGGGGAAAGGGGCGAGAAGAGAACATGAACTGACATGGATACTTATGTAGAATCAAGTCAATCCAGACAGAAGAAGAACCAGATGAAGTCCATTTTCCTGAGTGATTCAGACAAAGAAGCCATCGTAGAGTTTGTTAAACAGTTTGAGGAACTTTATGACAAGACCAACGACAGTTTCAAGGACAATCAGAAGAAAGGAAGACTTTGAGAGCACCTTGCAGCTACCAGAAACTTGCCTGTCAAGATTGTGAAAAAGTGGTTCGAGATTCAACGTAGCAGATATGGCAAGCTCACTCAGACAAAGTCAGGACAGGCCACAGCAGGACATGAATACATACTCATCAAAAGAGAATCTGTCACAGTGATTGCCAAAGTACAGCAACCATCAGGGCCTTCATCAGCACAGCCAACTTCTTATGCAGTTGTAGATGACCAACAGCCTGGGGCTTCCAGACAGATGATTTTCAACCCAGCTTCAGTTGTACCTCAGGACAGTCACCACAACACTTCTGGATTATCCAGTCTCTTTGGACCTGTTCCAAGTGTGTTACAGCCTCAGTAGATGGACACACCACAGCCATATTCACCCTCTCAACTTCAACCAGCACCGTCAAGAGTGCCACCTTCCACCCATCATAAACAGTCAAGACCTCCCAGCCAGTCCAGCCAGCAGAGTCAGTGAAAATTAGCGGATTAGCTGACAAGTCACACCAACCCGGCTCTTTTAAAGGCCACCCGAATCTTCCAAAAACAATTAACAACCTACATGGTTATGCCCAAAAACAAAAAAAAAGCACACCGCTCAATGCTTACACTTCCAGTGTGCTCGAAAAAATGAGTGAATGATGAACAAATATTAATAAACTGAATGAGTGAATGTTGAACAAATATTAATAAAGTTCCACCACAACCACCCCACCAAAAAAAAAAAAAACATTTTAAAAAAAATGATAAAGAAAATCTTAGAAAATATATAAAAAATATTGAAACAAAAATTTTAAAAATTTACCATCCCCGCTTTCAAAAAATGAGAAATGTCCACCCCCAAAATCTCAAAGATCCAGACACCAATCCACATCCCTCCCACCCCAAACCCTAATTGAAATAAAATGCCACCTTTATACAAGTCAGTTGAGTTCAGTCTGTGGAGGGACTGACAGACAAACAAACAGCGAGACCTAACAAACCATTAAAACATTATCTTTTGGAAATTTCATTTTAATTTTATTCTAGTTTCTGCTCCAAATTTATCAGTAAAATTATTTCTGTTAGTAATATTTGAGGGCCAGAATTCATTTTAAAAGGGATCATTTTGGTTTTACTATTTGGAAGGTTACTTTTTAAAATAAACCTAGGTCGTTTGAGTGGTGGATGTGAACTTTGTAAATTAAGGTCCTGGGTTTAAATATGTATGAGATGATATTTATTTTGGTGAAATGAGTTTGGGAAGGACTTGTATTTGTTATGTGGAATGTTTTTGGTGAAATGGAACTTATATGAAAGCGTTATTTTTGAGGTAACACTTTGCTAAATAAAAGTTCTTGGATTATTTGGGTAGTCCTGAAAAGGACTGGTAAATGACAGCATTTTCTCCCTCAGTCTTCTTAAACTCTGCCCTCCTGCCCAGCCAGTGGCCCTACATGATTGAAGTAGTCTTTCAGTAGATGTTGTTGATGTTTGGCCTCCCTTGATGGGTTTCTCAAGTTCTCATGGTGTCCCTGTTTCCCCTGGTCTGCCTGTCGTGCTACTATGTCATCAGCTGGAGTGGGTGGTCTGTCTGCTCCAACCTGACGGTTTCTCAGCATGCTATGTAGTACCACACATGTTAACACAATGTCTCTTGCAACTTTTGGCCTCTGCTCCATGGTGGTCAACAGCACCCTGAATCATTTGACAAGAATACCAAATGAGTTCTTGACCACACTTCTCCCCCTGGATATCCTGTAGTTGGCTATTCTCTCTTCTCTGATCAGTTGGCATCTACTGTAAGGCATCAGCCAAGGCATCAGGGCAAAGGCATCGTCCCCCAGCAGGAAGTAGTGTAGATCCAGCCCCCCAGGTCCAAGTGGTTCAGATGGTGGTAGTTCCAATGTTCCGTCCTCATTTCTTCTTTTCAGTTTGCTGTGGTTGGAAGTCTGTACATTAGATGATGAGCCACTGGCCCCTGTGTTGACCCACAGGAACTTGTAATCTGCATCGGCTAAAGCCAAAAGAACCAGGGAGAAGTAGCCCTTGTAGTTGAAATATTCACTGCCTGACCTCTTGGGCTTCTTGATACCAATGTGTTTTCCATCTAATGCACTGACTGCATGGGGGACTTTCCATCTGTTTTTAAATCTTTCTTGAATTTTCTTCCAGTCTTCAGGATCAGTGGGGCACACCAGATACTCTTGTTGAAATTCTTTCAAAATGGCTGTGCAGACCTGTCGGACAAATTTGTAGATGGTCGATCTTCCAACCCTCCAGTGGTATTGCAGTGAGGTGTAGCTTTCCCCTGTTGATAAATGTCTCAAAGTAACTGCCAGTTTCAAGCTGACTTCCAGTGGCTTCCTGAAGTTGGTGATCAACTTCCTGAGATGGGGGTGATCCTTTCTTCAATCATATAAAAAATGCTGGTTCCATCCTGGTAAAGTTTCTGTGGCGTGGTATGTCAGTAGTGATTAGCTCGTCCAAGAGTGTTCTGTGGCAACCTCTCTCCTCTCTCTCCAATATCCAGGGCAGGACCCATGGATTCTGTGGCTTCCTTCTCCTTCTTGGTGGTGGGGGTGATGGTGATGCTGGCTGGGCAGGCGCTTAGTTCTGCTGCAATCTGTGTCTTGAAAATATCATGTACAATAAAACATTAAACTCAATAAAAACAAAAAGACCCTCAGTTGGTCTATGAGTTGCTCTTCATGTGTTCCTGTCATCTTTGAAGTGTGAAATGAATAGCATATCACACGGGAGGGGGGGTTATATAGTGTGACATGGATCCTGATTCTGGATCTCGACTTTTAGATACCAACCCACAAAAACAATCAGTCCTGTTGGAAATAGTCAGGAACATGATCCCAGCTTGTCTGTTTGTCTTTATGGCTTGTCTGTTTGTTATTCGCCTTTTCTGTTAGGGGTTTAGGGCTTGTCATAGTACTTCTACGACTGGCCGTGCAAAAAATATCCCTGACCATATGTCTTGTTGGGAAGGTCATTACGTCCTGTCTGTAAGTGTGCCATCCTGTCGGTTATTTCATAACCAAGAGAGTATGCAGTACATACTGGTGTGTCATCAGTTGTGATCATGCTGTTTTTCTGCATGATCAAACGTGAAAGTACGAGGAGAAGCCATAGAGACAGAACTGACTCCCAACTCGCCATAGCATAGTTACTCATCATTTGTCACTACAAAGATGCCAGCTATGCACCAACAACACTTACAATCAGGCCCCGGGCGAGGTCAAGTACATGTACTTTGCACTTGTACTTACTTATTTTCAAGTGCTTATCCTTGACATCTGAACATTAAAAGTTTTAATTATCTTTAATTATACATTCAAAGTACAAATTGTAGTTTTATTAAGTGTCTTTTGAGATGTCAATTTTTGCAGAAAAATAACAATTTGTCATGTTTTACCTAAAAAAAAGAGCTGTTTAGTTAGCCAAAACTTTCCTTTACTTATAAAAAGAATACATTTGATAAACTATTTTTCATATTTTAAACAAAGTCAGAATATAGTTGTGCTTTAAAAATAAAGGTGCACCATATAATCTATCTTTAATTTTTGCACTAAAGATCTAACTTTGTCACAGGATAGCTTTGCCTTAATTATAAAAGGGCAGCATTAAATCTAACCGTTTTTACCTTCAAACAAATGAATCACTCAGCCTAAGTGCTTATGTCAAGCTGCTTGGAGAACACATGCAAATTGCTTGTCTATACAAGACAGGCAAACTAATCCCATTCATACATAAACTATTGATTGACTGAAAAAAATGAAGCCACCAATTTTAGACAGTCGTTAGAAGTTGGGTGGTCACAACACCTAGAAAAACTTATTAAACACATTATTCGGTTGTCACTGGATTGGTTGGATAAACAGTCATAGGTAAATTGTTTCTACAACATCTGATGGGCCATCCTTGAGGAATTCCAGAAGAGTATTTGGCAAACCCTACCGCTCCAAAAGAATGGAAAGAGATCAAGGAGAAATTCAGAAGCAGATGGAATACCCCCATGGTATTGGCTTTATAGATGGGGAACATATCACCGTAAAGCAGCCTACCAGATCTGGGAGTGAATTTTACAATACAAGGGTTTCTTCTCCATTGTTCTACTAGCCCTGGTTGACACTGAATACATATCACTTTAGGTAGAGGTTGCTTTCAGTAGGTCTTTATAAGATGCCCAAAGTATTAAAGACTGCAAGTTGAAGGAAAAGATAGAGGATGGCAACTTGAGGCTTCCACCAGGTGAATCTCTGGAGGAGGGAGGGCCAGCTTGAAACTAGTTCTTGTTGGACTGGTGAAAACTTAAAGCAGGAGACAGATGTGTAGGGAAGATATAATAGTAAACTACAGGATCTCCAGGGCCAGGAGGGTAGTGTAGAATGAGGTTGGAATATTAGTGAGCAGATTCAGGGTCCTCCTACTGAGCACAATGGAGAACAGTCCAATGTTTGTTATAGATATAATACTGACAAGAATTGTGTCGCACAACGTCCTGAGAACACTTCAAGGAGGAGAGAAGCCATCCCACAGAAGCTACAGGATGACCTACCAGCCATATAAAAATATTATGTAGGAGAGATAAAAACTACAGGAATCCATCCAGGTGGCAAAGCAACAGAGATTGCCTGGGCAGGTGAGAGATTATCTGAAGATGCAACTTACCCTGAGAGGGACCTACCTTAGGGTCAAAAGTAGCTAGCATTTTTCAGTCCTTTGCAGGGTTAACCTAAGACAGACGTACCTTATGTACAGAAGTAGTTGGCATCAACAACGGGACCTACCCTGGGGAAAGAAGGAGCTGACATCTATCAGTCCTTTTCACGGCTACCCAAAAGTTCCAAGAACATATGTTATAGTGTTGTAACAATTTTCAAAAATTTTTCAACCAATCTGAAATATATTCTAAATAAATCTACAAAACGTATCCCACAAATTTCCAAGTTTTTTAAATTTCCAAAGTAAGAGGGCTGCCGAAGAAAGAAGTACTTGCATTAAAACTCATAAAAAATTGAGAACATACAAATCAAACACTACTGAAAAGGTTTCAGTTTTATTTGGAAGAAAGAGGGCTGCCCAAGAAAGAAGTACTTGCATTAAAACTCACAAAAATTGAGAATATACAAATCAAACACTACTGAAAAGGTTTCAGTTTTATTTGGAAAATGTTTTCCATCACCATGTGTATTCGTGTGCATGAAGGGTATATGTTTTATGTTGGACGGGGTGTGTTTTCTAGTTGCATTTTTTTAGAACACACGCCTTATAATTTTTTTTAATATTTGGGTGGTGCTGAAAAAGGACCTTTAAATCAATCAGCCATGGTCCTGAAACTGACCTGTAAACAGTAATGGGCCTAAAAAGGACCTTTAAACAGCAGTGGTCCTGAAAGGACAGTTGGTACTGGCAGTAGAAGTCTATGCCTGCTGTGGGACCTCAGATGACTACTTTGGCTATTGTTGTTTGGTTATGGGAGGAAGGGAGGTGGTCAGTGGTTGCTGCTTATTGAGTGGTGTGTATGGTTGGAGCATGTCGATCTGCGGGTAGCTCATAAGGGACTTCATGTTCCAAAAAAGGTTTGACAGGCCTTAGAAGGAGTGTGTTGCTTCATCTCCCATGGCTGAGGCGACAGATGGTGGGTTGAAGTTTTTGGTTAAGCTGATCTTGAAATTTAACTGTCTTGATGTCTCTGGATGGGCTTTTACTGGCTGAGAATCTAGCTGGCTTATCATCTGTGTTTCAGAGATAGTCAGTATGCACTCCCTTGGAGCAGCTGACAACTACTGCTTGGTCAAGATAGTCTGTGGAACATACATTGAAGTTACACAGCTTAATTTCGGAGAGTGTAGACAGCCTTGACTGGTGGGTCTTCTCCTCTGCCTTGCTGTGTATGACACCTAAACGTTTAATAGTCTCATTTCTGAAAGTCTCAAAATCTCTTTCTTCCGAGTTCTCCACCTTTGTGTCCAGGTATCTGTGTCCAGACAGAAAGCTAGTAGTCCCCAGTCACGCACCCAAGAAAAATTAACTTTGTCTTCATTCATGAAAACTTCTCCAGGACCTGCAGGTCAACTAGTGATAGCTGGGACACAGATCTGGAACTGGCTGCTATGGAAAACTTGAATTGTTGTGTAACAGCGAATACTGGACACCATGCTCTCTGTGTCTGTAGAGGCCCGGGATTAGTTTTTTGTTGAAATGGCACTGGCACTGGGTCCTCTTTGTGGTGACTTAAATCCTGCGGACTTGATGATACCTTCCTTCTGATGTGTGACTTGAGAAACTGAAACCTGTCATGCCATCCAATGCTGCATGCCAGTCAGTTCTTTCGGGGCTTAGCCAGAGCTGGACAATGTGAGCTTGCTGTAGCAAATCCTTGGGCCTCAATAAATGTCTTGCAAACTGCATGTCTTGGCAAAGCTTTCCTAGAGGCTATCCTTCATTGCCTTGCTCTAGAAGAGTTAACTGATCTTGTCATACTGCTCCTCATGGTCCTTCACAAAATTGACTATCGCCTGCTCATCTGAATCAGAGTCAGGTAAATGCTGGTCATCTTACCCTTCCTACTTCGTGATTGACAGGCAGACTGACTTGTTTCCCCCCCCAGCCTCAATCTCACACTCACTTCTTTTTGTCGTTTGTCTCTTTTCATGTAGACCCTATTGTAGTCCTGGACTCGAAGTGTTGCCTTCTTTGGAGCTGTATTATGCAGTAGCATTTTAAAAAACTGAAATCCAACCAGCTAACCAGCACATATTTATGTCTGTGCACTAAATCCTAACTATTTTCAAAATCAATATAAATAAAATAGTAAGTCTGCGGGAGACGTCTTAAAAATGACCTAGAGGTAAGATATGGAGAGACAAGGATAAACTTGTGGGAGGAGACATGGTGAGGATAAAGATTCAGGGTGAAAATATTAGTGAAATATTAAACATGTTTGCAGAAAATATCAACCAACTTTTTATTGTGGAAGGTTCAGCTCTAGTGGCACAACCTTACAAGAGTCTTGTGCCTGTGAAGTGTTTTGAGTCCAGAGACTCAAGCCTCTTATTAATCACTTTAAATTATATCTTATCATATTTCTGATAATTTAAATTTTTTCTGTAAATTAGGAATTGTAACAAAAGCCATTTTTATTGAAATAAAAGCAGAATCGAGATGTGTGTGGATGTTGGCAATGAGAAGTCTCAAGTGGACACTTCATCCTGATTAATTCTTCCTTCAGCTGATTCAGAATCAAAACAAATAACAACGCACTTTGTGCAATATTATGATTATGTTTCTGTTCATCAAACTATGTATTTCCACACTGCATGTCTGGAATACTCGCAAATTTCATGAAAGTATGCAATTACACAAAATGTAGATACTTTTGCCTTAGACGAGTCTCAGTTGTCTCAGATTTTTTAGCCTGCAATTCAACCATCATAAGAAACTTTTGAGAATGTAGTTCACCCTGAGAGCAGAGTCTGAGACCTTTTGAGAAATGTATCCAATGGTTTACGATTATTGAGGGATTTCAGGATTCAGTATCCCAATTACTCTTTTGCTCTAAATACAGTTGCATGTCAGAAGATCGGGTATAGATATAACATTTTTTCTTGAATCTATAACAGGTAGGATAACCCCAAGCTAGCATTAAGCTTACAATATACTTAGTCTGACACAATTTTGAAATCTGTCAACGATCATTGGGTGAGTGAATGGTTTAATGTAGCTGTCTTATAGTTAAGACAAAATTTGACAAAAGAAAAAATAAGAAAGAAATTTTTTTCCAACAATGTGATCAGTTATAGCACTAGCAGACCCAGAGGGGGTTCTGGAGGTTTGAACCTCCCCTTGAAAAATGTTAGGTGGTCGATAATGAGCCCAAAGCAACAGACACATATTTGATGAACATCCTGCACTGTATCGTGAATGCCTCAGACATGTGAAGCCCCTCAGGATCCACTCCATTATCCAATAATATTTTAAGCAATTAATTAAGAAGATTAATCTTTAATGTTAACCATAGTCAAAGTAATTACACATTGCATGAAGTTTGGTGGATAGTCCTGGAATAAATTTAATTTACTTGCATAGAAAAGTACATTCCTCAAATGGACTTACCACTTTATTGTAGCAATCATTAAGCCTTTTTAAATCATGCAGATAAAATCTTGGCAACCACTTTTCACAAGATTTAGTCAAATTTTTGACAACTTCAAGGTTGTTCAACGTCACGGCATCAAATAGTTGATCCAGTAGTTCCTAAAATAAAAGCACTCTCGTTCATATTCTACTTTCTTCAGTTAACAGGGCCTTTGTTGTCTGGAGATAATCTATGAATGGAGACATGCATATAGAGACATATATCAGTTGCAATTCAATAAATCAAAAAGTATATACAAAAATACCAAAGAAGTATATTTGTGTTTAGGTATGGATTATAATTTATTATGCAACAAACCTTGCTGGTTTTAATTTGTCTGGCAGATGTACTAATGTTATCAGTATATATATATATCCTGAATATTTTCAAAAAATTAAATGACAAAAGAAAGAAAAAAGTTTTAATTTTATAATCACGTGCATATAAATGCAGCAACATTAATCCAATTTTCACAGTTAATACACCATGAGAATATTTAAAGGCAAACCTACTGATGTTTGTTAAAACAAAATCATGCCATTGCTGTCCTTATTTAGATAGGTAATTAAAACTTTACTGTTGCCAGGAGGTTGTGCTGCATGTATGGTATCTGTTGATTTATGTTTGAGAAAAACTGGGGCTAATTATTGTATTTTGGGTCTGGGTTCAAGCCCAACTTAAGAGGTTACAGTATTGGAATTTCTTGGTAAGCATATTACAGAAGAATAACCGTCATCAAATGTAGTTTTCTGTGCTGACATGAAAAAATTATTACTATTTAAAAAATAGCCAATCCCAAATGTAGTCTAATTTTCTGACATGAACAGAATATTTTGATTATTGGAAAATTTGTGACTGGTGCATGTTAATTAAGAATTTTGGTGGTGAGCATTTCAAAGTTTAAAATTGATAAAATTAGATAATTTTGATTTATTTTTCTTACAGTTCAACCTATAATGTTTACTTTATCTGCAGTGTGAAAAAATATTGGATATTGGTGATCAATATAATAGTCATGTTTTAAGCAGATTTCACTATTGGATTTCAACCTGATTTCAGAGTTGAATGACTACTTGGACAATCTTAAACAATGTTCTTAGAATATTTGGATGAAATTGAAATGGGGTTTTAGATTTCTTCTAGTTGCCTATTGATTTGGCTCAGGGAAAGTGCAACACTTAATCCATCTGTTAAGGTCCTACTGCCTTATTCCTGAATAAGTAGAAATGACTTATCAGAATAAGCCCACTTGAATTGCTTGGAAGTAGCACATTATTGCAGTAAAAAGAAGTGCTTAAACTCACTCAAACAGAATATCCCAATGGACACATTGTACATGCATAGGTAAAACAGTAAGGCCTTGGTCCCAAAGATTTTTTCCTTTCGGAGAGCAATTAATGTTGACAATGATTTTGACATATGCGTCATTCTTTGATACAGTTGTATTGCCTTTGAGAATATGTGTACTGGGGGAAGTTTTACCCTTAACAGGTGAAGAGTTATCACCCAGATAATGACTAGTTACTAATAGTATTATACACTTTTGAGCAGAGAACCTTAGGTGATGGACTCACATTGGTCTTGGTCCTTTTCATAGAGTTTCCACTATTTTGGCCCTTGGAAAGTGTGTGTTTAAAACATGTGCACAGGAGTATTTATTAAATTTGTAATAGTGTGACTTCCATTTTTACTGTTGTCTGAGTTGAGCTTTGACTTATGGACTACTGTAGGTTTTAAAGTGCCTAGTTTTTGATGCATATACCTTAGGTCCACCAGAGGTGTCATATGTACTTGCAATTTGCAATTGGGAGTATCATATTAGGCACTGCATTGCTGCAGTGCAGAATTTCGTGTTTTTTTTTTTGAGGAACCATCCTGATGCTTTGAGATCCTACAGTCTTTGACAGGGTGGTTTAAACGTTTACCAACACTGTCACACAAACGACAGATATGTCTATCCAACTTATCTCCAGTATTATGGTCAGTTTTATGAGAGCACTTACTATTCTGGAGTACCTGAATGGCACCGATTGTACATCTCCGACTTTCTTACCTTGTGTACTTGTAGGGTTTGCTACCACCTTTTGGGCATGTGCCTGCTTCATCCTGTCAATCTTCTCAATCATGAGGTGCATGCACCTATGGCTGAGACCCACCCAAACTCTTGGGCGTTCACCATAATGTCAGTAACATACTGTAACATTGTATTTTTTACATTTTACTTGAATTATAGCACATATTTCAGATGTCCACTGGAAAATTGACATGCTGTCGTAAGTGATTCTATTTTATGCAGTACCGGTCAACATATAATTTTAGGGCCATGGCAGTTGCTGTTTTACAATTTCTGGATCTTTGCTCCCTCATTGAGATTTCAACTTACCTTGTTCGTTCAGTGCCACCAGTTTGATGAGCATATGATCCACAGAATCGTGAATGTTTCTAGAACTTATTAAGAATTTTGTACTCTGCATGGCGGCGTCTTCTTCAGCGTCACTGTCCTCAGAGCTCAATGTGGAGTTCAAAGCACTGTCAGCTGGAGAATTGGTGGCAAGTGACGTGGAGGCCAAGCTACCCTGTATGTGCTGCTTTGTCTTACCTAATCTTGTCTTTATGATATCCAGTTTGACACCCTCACCCACTCCTTGGTGACCCACAACACCCCCATCATCATTTACTTTTTGTTTTAAATGGCATTTAACCACTATAGGGCTCTTATGTTGGCCACAGCATCCCAAAAAGTGGAATACTTGGGCATTTTACAAACTGATCTATTTTCAACACTAATAAGCCGAAAAGAGAGGACACATGATGCACAGCATGACAGCAATTTTCTCACTTTTTGTTAACCTACAATGTAGACTACTGGCATATCGCAACTCTTTTATGATATAGTTTTTACACTCAATCTTTTTTACCTCGATGTGGTGTACCTGCCTATTTTGTTCAATCCTGTGAAATGAATTTGTTTCATATTTGGTGTAAGTTGGATTTAAGGTTGCATCTGTAAATGTAGTGTGATTGACAGGAATATCAATATACAACATTGTACTATGTGTAAAAGGTCTTAATAATATTTGCAAATATTGTCCTTAAGTTTTCTATGATAATATATTTAAAGCTGAATGTTTCTATTTTGGTGACATGCACTATATAATTCTAATACAAACACTGTACTTTTTAAAGATACTAACCAATGTTTTGATAACTGGAAGCAGCCATAATTGAATAATTCCAAAATGTAATTTATGGTATAAACACGACCGTAAAGTCTATTATTAGTGTGTACCAGTGTTTCTAGGTGAGAAGCTTTGTTGTATACAGTGAGTTGAATTACCTTTCACTTGAGACTAAATATTACTGGATATAACATTCATGTAGGGAAGTAGAAAATCTAGATCACACAGCTAAATAAGATAAATGAAGTGTCTGAATCGTCAAAACTATGTGTACCCTTCATGTCTTGAATTCCTGATATTTCAACTTTCAGCTGAGATTTTTTTCACAATTTTGGTGTCAAAAGAAGCATATTGGATGTCCTCATGTACTTATTGAGTGCAACAGTGGATATATCCACCACAGTACCTCAGAAAATAATGTAAATGGATGTTTTTCTGTAATTTTTTAAAATTCGTCAGCAGTTTGATGGGTGTTGCCACATGACACCGATTAGTCAAAATCATGTTGATACCAAACTCCAATTTTTTACTTTTTTGATAGTACTATGAAGGAGCTTTCAGATGATACCTTACTTGTCATGATTGGTCATAGATAAGTAGGTAAAAATATAATTCAAAATATACAAATATTTATGAGCAACATCAGTTGCAAATTGGTTCAAAATATGGTATACTGTTACATATAGCCAGAACACCCTGTGTATCCCAGTTTATTTCATGTTACCTCCCCATTTCATTATCCACACATGATAAGGGTTCAGAAAAATATGGTGAAGTCAAGTTGTGTGGGGTGCATGTGGGTCATACCTAGCACGTGGACTAATTATGTATCAAGATTTATCTAAAGTGGCTGGTGCCAACTCTGATTTTAAAATATTTTGCATAAGCTGGGTACATGCATTACAAATTTACTAATGTGTGGAGATTGCAATATATTTAAATATACATATATGGCAAACATTAATATCAGGCCCAATGGGCCCCTTATCCATTAAAAATGGAAGCAAATAAATAAGTTCAATAGAAATCTTCACTTTGCATGGTAAACAGTTAACAGTACATGGTTCAACCGGCTTATATATATACATACATATGCAAAATCTGTTGTGTATGATATATGATATGTTACATATATGTGTGTTTTATTGTCTTACTGATCTTACACTCACTTCTTAGTATTTTATCCTGGAACTTTTATAATGCATAACTCCTTGGGTTTGAATCTTATCTCTCTCCTTTCCCTCTCATTTCACAGGGCTCTCATTCAAAACTTGATTTTCAATCTTACCCCTCCTGACCTTAATTTATAACTTAATCTCATAGAAAAACAAATAATTGTAAAGTAATCATGTGATAAATCTACAGATGAACCTTTGAACTCTAGACAGTAACTTAAACTCAAAATATACTTGAGAAACCATAAGTCTAAGGCCACCCTAAATCTACTCATATTCAAAATTATATCTCTACATCTGAGCTTTATGTTGGCCTTAACTCTTATGAGACTGGAGCTAGGGCCACCCTAATCTTTCAGACTTACCTTGGACTTTAAGTAGCCATGCTATTAAAATGTTGCATAATGTATATAATATTTATAAATATTAAAATTTCTGGTTGTACTCCATTAACATATTCATGTATTTACAACACTCAGGATATCATGGTAATCCACAATGTTTATTAATCAAAACATGAAACTTTTAATGTGTGTGAAATTGTATATTATTTTACATCTTAAATAAGTATATAAAGGGCATCCTGTAAACTGTAACATGCTGATGTGCAGTTTTTAGAAACATTAACGTCAAACCTATTAGTACTAGTCTTTCAGAAGGTTATTTTATCAATAAATCTGTTTCAGTTGTTCATGCACAATGTGTACGAGTCCGAGTTAGTGTGCGCAATTTCATTTTTATTATTAGCCATGTTCTTGGCTAATTATAAGATAGCTTAACAGATATCAGCCAAACATATTATGTCACACCTCATGGTTGGTTTTAATCATGAAACTGGATTTAATACAGCTAGTTTATATAAATACTGAAATTTCAATTGTTCAATCTATGATTGTGAAATACTATTTAAAATATTTTGTGCTTATTTCATCTAATGATTTGCAAGAAGATACAATCTCAATTTTAATTTCCACAGGTAGTTTCTTTTTCTTTAATTTTGATGATATTACCTTTTATCTCTTATTTATTTGAGTATGTATTAACAGGATTAGTCTTAATTGATTTATTCTTGCAAGACTCTGTCTTCCTTAATGTATTTGACAATGGGGCAGTTAAACTGACAAGGTGTCCCTTATTCAGCCACTGATTAAAACTTCATTTGTTTCACTATACAGGAGTAATTAGACAACTGGATTAAACTGATTAATCTATTGTTTCAATACGCTTTTTAAATTGATTAGTTTGACTGTGTGTGTTACTTGGTATCTGCATTAGTCTTACATTTACATTTACTACTATTCTTGTGAACTTAATTTACTTCACCCCTGTGTGCGTGATAAGCAAACAAGGTTAATTAGACGATGTTTGGGGGCACTGCTTCACATGATTATACAAATGTATCACAATTTTGAAATGATTAAATGTTAAATTTTCAACAGACAATTCAGCAGATAACCTGATAAAAATATAATTTATGGTTAAATAAGTATGTCTCTTAAATTACACTTTACAAGAGAAGTTAATTAATTAGGTTATTTCAATTTAACCAACAATGCAGTTTCTTTCATTAATTGTAATTGCTGCAATTTACTCCAGAGATTTATGAACCAACAGTTACAATATTTGAACATATGAAATTATTATTAAATAAAATAATCTATCATGGCATAAATTGAAATTACTATCATAGTTTAATTATCAATGTTAATTGGTTGCGTGCTGCACATGTATCTTATTTTTCTTTTAGGCACTTTATAACTCTCTCTGAGGTTCACCCATCAAGAGATTCCTTTTTTTTTTTTTTTTTTCTTTTTGGGGGGGGGGGGGGGGGTTATCTCCAGATGCATACCAATCTAGTTCACTGCTCTGATTTCTGATTGCTGTGCAGCTCATGCATGTACACAAGAACAAATTTCAGCCTTATTTAATTCTAATTTTAATGTAATAATTAACATTATGTAATTGTTATCGAAGTTATTGAAGGAAGTATGTTAAATATTTGTGAAATAAAATGCTTCTAATAATATTAATGAATATGCACGACGCTAAAATAGCTCACTATATATGCTTTGTGCCCCTTAAAAGTTTGATGGGATTGATTCTATTGACATAACATGGCCGTTAGTTTAGCCGCATGACTAGCGGATCCAGGGGGGTTCGAACCCCCCCTTGAAAAATAATGTAATGGGGTTCAACCCAAAGAACAAAATTATTTCTTGAGAGTGGTGTAATTAACAGGAAATGCACTATATTTTTACCAAAATCTATATTTTCCCCGGGGGGCATGCCCCCTGACCCCCCTACTTATGATATGTTTGATGTGAACCCCCACTTTACTCTGATGTGAAACCTCACCTTACTTAAAAGCTGGATCCGCCCCTGCGCATTGTTTTTTTCGAATTTCCTTGAAAAAACAATCTAAACTATATAAAAAGCCATGTTTTTGGAAGAGACCTGTGAAAAACGTTGAATAACCTGAAACCCCAAGAAAACACAATACTTTTGTAAAGGAATTAAAGCGCAAAATGATTATATATAAAGTAGCAACTACTTTACACTTGAGAGATAATAGAGCGCTCATGAAAATCAACAGTGCAGCATAAGGACTGGAATGGATAAAACTGGTGCAAAAGGATAAAATATCTAAAGCTATGTAATTTATTGGAGTATGGTTGTGTAAAAGAAGTAAATAATAGGAATAATTTTTTACTGTGAACAAACAACTGTTTAAAAGTGAACACAAGAAGAGGTGGTTCAAGGATGTTTAAAGCTATAGAAATCCAACAATCACAAGGTAAACCATGTAGTTAAGAAGTGCAAAAATACTGTAATATGGTGAATGTATTAATGTTACATGCAACTAAAACAAATACCAGGTAGAATTTTTGATAAAAATGTAGTTAAAAAGTGCACAACATCAAATGATGCATTGAATATAGATTGAATAAAAAAATATATCTCAAACTATATAAAGTGCGAAAACAGTGTATTAAAGGAAGCTAGAGCTGTGCATAAAAGCTACAAACAGTAATGCAAAAGAAACAAAAGGAAGTTAGAGCTGTGCATAAAAACTATGAATAGTAAGGCTAAAGAAAAAAAAACAAAAAAAAAACAATAAAACAATTGGTTATAATAAAAATGATTTGATAATCACAAAAACATTTGATAAAAGGATGAATACTAGTATAATAGTTGACATGTTGAAATCGCACCAAGTGGAAAAGAATTACTAAAGGGCTGCAAAGGCTTTGATAAAAACATAAAAACTGATCAAGTATCAATTGACAAAAGGAAAAGAGAAAAAACACTGGGCAATAAACACCGTATGAAAAGTGGATGTTGGCCAACACCCCCAAGACAAGCAACAAAGGCCCAATTTCGGAAAGAAGTACTCCAAACCTGTCCATTAAAAAAAGCAGTAAAAACACCAAATTAGACAATATATTAGAAAACACCCAAGACAAAGCAATGGAAAGCGCAAATAAACAACTATCAATGCAAAACAGTATTATGAAAACAGCGGAATTAACAAAGCTAATAGACAAAGAAAAATGGCAGTACTTAGTAAAACATTTAAATGACAAAGTTTTAGAACTACAAGCTGAAAATGGGGAAGTAAAGGCTCTGATGGCAACTGCAAATGGTAAAATCACCTTCCTAGAAAATCAGGTTGAAAGAGCAAAAGAGAAAATCGGAAACATATAATGGAAGAGCCTCCAGGGTGACATAGTGCTTTATAACCTGCCAGAAACGCCAGGAAAATCTGATGAAGAAGCTCTAATTGGGTTCTTAACAAAAAACTGAAAATCCACAACAATGCCATTCGCACACCTGAAAACATCACAGGCCCAATTCATGTTGATTCAATATTCAGAGTCAAGAGCTCTTATTGTAACTTTCGCATTGAAGAGCTCCAAAAAAAACTTATGGAACATGACAGACAGGTGCAAGAAATATCTCAGATCAAGATAACTGATCACTTTCCTTTAGAAATGAGGGAGCGCAGATCTATGCAAAAGGATGTGCTAAAAAATACAAAGATATCTATTGAGACACAGACAAGCAAGTTAAACTGGTCAGAGACAAGCTTCTTGTAGGGTCTAAAGTGATGGGAGAGGCTTTTGTGACGAATCCACTGATAAGTGCCCTCTGTAGTGTCCCTGTAAATGAAGCAATTGTTAAGCATACCAATACAAAAGAAGAAAATGGAAGCGAATTCTGGGGCCATGCAAAAATAGTCCACACAATCCCAGAGGCAGCGGCAGTCAGAGACGCTCTGTTTCAACTTCCTGCAGTATCCCAGTGTGATCACGTGATCTATGTGTATAGCATAGCCGACATATTGGGCATGAAGATATCGGGACATAGTGATGGAGGGGAATGGGCAGCATCAAAACTCCTGGTGAACCTCATAGAAGAAAGAGGGCTGATATTCTCCAAAGGTAGCCATGATTTGGGATGTTTCACTGAGATAAAACATTCCATCAACACCGGTGAAGAGAAACCTGTAAAGCATCCGATGTGACCAGGGGGACTCATGTAGCATCCGATGTGACCGGGGGACTCATTTAGGCTTTGAATGGGAAGAAGAAAATCTGAAGTTGAAGTTGGATATTGGGATTATCATTGAAGCTTCATCTGATTGGGCTTCAGCACCTGTTCTTGTGAGAAAGAGAGATGGCACCGTGAGAGATTGTATTGACTTCAGATCACTCAACACCAAAACAGTCAAAGACTTATTCCCATTGCCTTCAATTTCTCAATGTTTGGACCAACTTTCTGGAAATATGTATTTCTCAACTCTTTACATGGCCAGTGGCTATTGGCAGATTGAGATAGATGAGAAAGATCACCACAAAGCTGCTTTTATCACCAAATATGGTCTCTTTGAGCACAAGCGAATGGCCTTTGGCCTGTGAAATGCTCCAGCAACTTTCCAGCCGGGGATACAATTTTTATTGCGTGGTTTAACATGGAGTAAGATACTGGCTTACCTGGATGACATTATTGTCCTGGGAAAAGACTTTGCAGACCATCTTACCAACCTCAGATTGACATTTGGAAGGTTCAGAAAGAACAACCTAAAACTGAAGCCGAAAAAGTGCAACTCGTTTCATACTGAAACTACATTTTTAGGTCAAGTAGTGAGTGCCAATAGAGTGGCTGTGAATCCTGAAAATATAGAAAAAGTACAGAAATGGCCAATTCCACAATCTGACAATGATATGGAGAGATTTCTCGGCTTTGCTAACTACCATCATGACCATATTAAAAACTATGCCGAAGTCACAGCCGTGTTGTGCAAGCTCACAGGAAAAAATGCCTCATTTGTCTGGGATGAAGTCCATCAGGTGGCATTTGACAGCGTTAAAGAAAAGCTAGTTAATGCTTTGATTCTGATATAACCGAGTCCAGATAATGATTTCATATTGGACACTGATGCTTCGGGAACTGCCATTGGTGCAGTTTTGTCACAAATCCAGGATGGAGAGGAGAGGGTTGAGTGTTATAGGAGCTTTGTAATGACTCCAGAGCAACAAAAATATTGTGTGACCAGGAGGGAGCTACTTGTCCTCTTCACAAGACAGTTTCGACACTATCTTCTAGGACGCAAGTTCCTACTCAGAATGGACCATAATAGTTTAACTTGGCTGCAGTGTTTTAAGTATATAGAGGGACAGCTAGCCAGATGGTTGGAGGAGTTGAGTCAATTTGACATGACCATACTACATCGATCAGGAAGCAAGCGTTGGAACACTGATGGCTTGTCCAGAATTCCAGATAATGAGACCTTTTGTGATGGCTACAGAGCAGGAATGGAATTGGAATCTTTGCATTGCACAGGATGTTCATTTTGTACAAGGGCTCATCAGAAATGGTCCAGGTTTGAAGATGACGTAGATGAAGTGGTGCCCTTAGCTGTTGGGTCCGTTTCTGTCCAACTGGAAGACACCACAGAATCATGGATCTCTGGTTATACCAAGGAACAGCTATCAGAATTGCAACTGCAAGATCCTACTGCACAGAAGTAAATCAGTTGGATCTCTACTGATATTGAGCTGAAACAAAAGGATTTGACCTTATGTGGTCCTGCAGTGAACTATTTCTACCTGAACATGGAGCAGTTGGTTTACAAAAATGAACTTCTCCTTTACTTATGGAAAGACGGTGCAAGGGATCGCTTGTTACTGATTGTTCCAGAAAGTTTGAAGCAAGAAATTATGTCTCTGAGTCATGATTTGCTATTAATGTGACACATGGGTATAGCAAAAATGCTATTGTGTATCCGTATGAACTATGTTTGGTATCGGATGGCCAAAGATGTAGAACTGCTTGTCAAATCTTGCAATATATGCAATAGGAACAAGAAAGCCAGCACTAAAGCAAAAGTAGGTTTAGGACAATATCATGCAGGAATTCCAATAGAACGTGTGCATATAGACATCTTGGGACCATTTACTCCGAGTAATAAGGGAAACCAGTATGTACTGATGACAGTGGACCAGTTCACAAAGTGGCCGGAAAGCTTCCCACTTCCTTGTCAAAGTGCAGAGGAAACCCAAAAGTGTGTGGTGGATGGATTCATTTCCAGGTTGGGCTGTCCAATGAAAATTCATACGGACCAGGGAAGAAACTTTGATGGCAATCTAATTGCATCAGTGTGTGAATTGCTGCAGATTTCTAAGTCCAGGACCACCCCATACAGACCTTGCTCTAACGGACAGGTTGAACGGAACAACCATACTTTGCTGCAACTTATTAGGTGCTTCCTTAGAAGTAATAAGAAATCATGGAATGAGCACTTACAGCAGCTTGCTGGTGCAATACGGTCTACCATAAATCAAACTACAGGATTTACTCCAAATTTGATGATGCTTGGTAGAGAAATTTTGTTGCCCATGAATCTCATGATTGGAGAATCTGAAACCCGGGATAGAATGTTTCCAGCTGAATATGCGAATAAATTACAACACATTTTGAAGTAAGTGCATACTCTTGCTAGAGAAAATATGCTTTCCAGTCAAATGCATCAGAAGCGAGATTATGACATGAAGCTTAAAGTTGTTTCTTATGAAACTGGAAATCTAGTCTATATGATCGATTCAGCGAAGAAAGTTGGAGTTAGTCCAAAATTGTCACCAGTTTGGAAAGGCCCATATGTTATTTCACCAATTTTATTTGTTGTAGCTGGCAGGAAAAAAAACGTTGTCCTATATCACGATAGATTAAAGCCCTGTGGAGACATTTGGTTAAGACAAAAGAGGAACAATATCCTAAATGGTGCAAAGATGGAGGAAGTTGATCACTTGCTTCCGGGGGAAGACCTTGAACTGGACAGACTTTTTGACGAACATGTAGAGTCACCAATAATGCAGCCAGATAACTTTGAACAATATGTTACAGAAGAAAAATTGGATTTTGAATCTACAATTGCACCTGGGGAGGAGAAGTTTCCTATACAACCAGATTCACAACATCTACAGCCTAGCAGATATGGGAGGGAAAGGAGGCGCCCAAACTATTTACAGGATTACTGTAGTTTAGCCTCTTAATGTGATGTCTGCACTCTTCTATAGTTAAGATTGTTTGGTTTGGCACAGGCATGGATTAGTTAAGAAACTAACTTTGTGATTATTGGTTATGGAATAAGCAACTTCATGGCATTACAGATCTATTCTCTTTTCTCTTCAGATGTCACGAAGAATCTTTGCTGACATTTTGAGGACTGGCACAAGGAACAGAGGAAATAGAGATTATGAGCTTGCTGGCTCTTATGAAGAGGAATTCCCGCTCCCTCCAAGGCCTCAAAGGATTCCAAGTACACGCCAGCCCTGTCGCTCTCGCAATGTCATTGAACAAGACGTACCTCCTACACGTCATAGAGAGCAGACCAACACTAACCCCTCTTGCCATGTATTTGAACAACCTACACATACAACTTCAACATGGGTGACACAAGCCTCTCATTCATACCCAAAGGAGCAAGAGCGCCGAGTAGCTATACAGGAAGAAATTACTCTGAAATAACAATTTCGAGTTACTGTGCCCAAAACTATGCATGGTTCCACTCGCGTGTCAATGGTGAAACACAGTAGTCAAAAAGTTTCGGATCAACCCAAGTCTGCTAGAGTTGGGTCCCCTTCCAAGAGAGCATGTTATGTTGGACACAGGGATCCACTGCCCGAAAGGAAGAAACAGTGAATTTGTTGAAGCAACTTTATACTCTTGTGGACAGACAGGTTATATCGGACATTGTTGCCCTCAGTGCTGCACCACTCAACCCTTTTAATCAGGGCTTATTTTTAGAAGTTAGCAGCCAAAGGATACGACAAATGCTAGAAGAAGCTGCAGGTTGCTCGAGCAGTGCTACATCTGCTCCAAAGTCCACCTTGACTATCTCTAAAGATCAACCATAAATTAAAGGAAAATCTAAGTCCATCTCAGCTGTTTCTCAAGGTCAACTAAAAGCAAAGTAAGATCATGGGAAGCTATAGTTAAGAAGGCAGAAAGTACTGATTCAGGCATCAGGATGAAGATATCTGAAAATGGAGTGAACTCAGGCATCCAAGTCAAGAAAAGTAGGCTAAGACACCGTAAATTTTACATGAAGAACTGTAAACTTACCACGACTCGTGTAAAGAGACATATAGCTGGCAAACATTTGTCTAGAAGTTTTGCCTCATGGTTACCTTTCGCAGAAGAGAAAAGCATGTCTTCAATCAACTGGTCATTGAAATCAAACTTATATTTTTGTTTGTGGGAAGAAGCCCCAGCCCACTTCAAAAAGATGCTGTGATGTCACACTGTCTAATTGAGGATTTTTCAACAGGTGCAACATATGTTTAGAGCTTCTTTCAATAGGTGTCATTTGGGGGGTGTTTACACAAATTATACATACACCTAGGAATCTAGGGAAAAAACCTCTTAGAGAAATTAAAGTAGGCCTGAAGCCCTCAATAAAGATACCTACGCAAGAGAAGCTGTACACATAAATTGAAGCATATGAAGAAAACCCAATTGATATTTTTGTTTGTGGAATAAAGCCCCAGCCCACTTAAAAGCCTTACTCTTGGTGCACTTTCTAACAATTTTATAAAATTGATTGGAATTAAGCAGAGATACTTTCATAAACTGATGATGTAACTTAATCCCCATACTCATTAACCCCTTAACTTAAGGAAACCCTCATCCATTCTCATTACCAAATCCCCCATTAGATTTATGATTACTTTGCCTTTCAAAACAAAGTAATAAGAAGGTAGAAGGCACCAAATATCAGTTATCTTCCAGAACTTTCATATGTGGCTGACAGGACAGGATTTGTTAACTAAACCTACAATAGATCCGCCCAGTTCTGTGGCTGCATTAGCTCACTGGAGAGTTGTATCGACCATTATTAACTATATTGGTGAAGAGAAAGTCAACATTGCTGAGCATGACTCAAATGAGCAGCCAAGACTCCCAGTTGGTGAGCACGACTCAAGTAAACAGCCAGAGGAAGCTCCAGTGAGAGAGGAAAAAAAGATGGATACAGATACCATGGTTCAAGATGAATCTAAAGTGTGTGCAGGTGCTGCACCTGCACCCTTGGATGAGTCTTCCTCAGCCAACGAAGTTAGCGCTGGGAGTATCGAGTCATCCATTTTGCTAGAGTCCATCCATTGCAGTCAGTGCTGATACAGTCAGTTACATCGATTCTCACATGCATCTTGACACATTAAAAGCATACAGTGGATTCCAAGATTTCACTGAAATGCTTAAGAAGAAGAAGATGATGAATCTAAACTGTATGCAGGTGCTGCGCCTGCTTCCTTGGATGAGTCTTTGTCAGCCAACGAAGTTAGCCCTGGGAGTATCGAGTCATCCGTTTTGCTAGAGTCTATCCATTGCAGTCAGTTACATCGATTCTCACATGCATCTTGACAAACTAAAAGCATACAGTGGTATTACACTGTCGTGATAGACCAGGATCAAGTGATGCAGCAATACTGTGCCGAAAGGTCCTGTCAAAAGAAGTACCTGCATTCGACAAAGATTTAGTAACCTTACATCTGCACTGTTTTAGCAATGGATTGAACAAGATGAGGAATTGGACGAGTACTTTCCCCTGGATTAGATTTGGATTCACTGCTCTCCTGTTGGGAAAGAACAAGCACTCTGAGCTAGAAAACGTACTTAAAACCCTAGATGATAGGCGAATCCTCCTGGAGACCGACTCACCATATCTCAAGCCACCATCTCATACCAAACATAGTTTTAACACCCCTATGGACTGTTACCAGTGACACAAAAAGTTGCCGAGCTGAGGGGAGTGTCTTTACAAAGGATATTTGAGGTCGCCAATGAGAAAGCTAAAGAGATTTATAATCTTCCATTATTTAACAGAAGGATTATTGTAGATTATGGGGACGCCATTATATTTCAAATTATATTATGTTCTATATTTAGCAAACCAGCATCTATGATGCCCGGCGTAAACCAAAAGAAATTGGAGACATTGTTCTGTAGTTTTGAACTATCGTCATCAGCCTAATATTAAGTAAACTTAGATAAATTATACATAGTTCTGCAGTATTGAACTGTATCAAGCATCAAGCAACGGAGCTCACAGATATAAAGTAAATGTGTTACTAATGGGAACTATATGGGAAGCATGTGTGTGTCAAGGAGTAGCCCGGAGGCTTAAAGAAAAAGGAGAATATTGTGACGACGACTAGAGTGTCCCCGCCGGAAGTGGCCATTCGGTGTTTGGGAGACCCGGATGAAAGATTGAGGTTATTTGCTGTAAAGTTCTAGTTGGAAGATTGATTTCTAGAAATCTGTGAACATCACTTCTGCCATTGCAAGCAGGCTACTAGTTACAGAGAAGCAATTTATGGTAATAAGTTCTTTCTTCAATATTTATTTATGTGAATACTCAAGACAACATAAAATTAAATTTTAAGTGAAGTAGCAATAGTTGAACAGAAAATTATGAAAAAGATCAAAAACTACGATTACAAAACAATCACATAGGAACAGGGAAAGAAGAACGAAATATATTATTTTCTGCACAATTGGGAGTTACACATGTAAGAAATTGGAGAAAGTGCTTGATTTCATTCAGCAAAAACTTCGAAAAATGTATATCTAAAGCAGGTTCACATTACAAAGTCATTAAAAATATTCATTTATTTGAGTAATTTTTAATTTATCTTGAAAATCTTAGCTGCAATTGTACCAACTTCCAATTTTGCTATGACACATTGTATACAGTAGGCACTGTGTACATGATATGGCATTGCTGTTTCTACAGTTCGTGATAAAATATAAGGTGACATCAAACTTTTATGTACTGTCAACCTACAACGCAGGGCTCTAGTGAAAATGGCTACAACAACCTCATTTCTAAATTAATGTTCATTTACTCGTCATTTTTTTCAGCTCGAACAGATCTTGTATCTTATTGGTTTGTGTAAAATTAAGATAGGTTTAGTGCATACACTTTTGAAGCTTTGTAACCAATTCTAGATTTTCCAGTGCATTTATGGTAGAGAAGATAAACAAAAATAACAGATTTACAATCTGTTTCATAAAGGCTGTTATTTCTATGATAAATATTTTGTACATTTATTACTTAATTAAGAGAGTTTGCCAAGCCTACTTTTATCCTGATTATTAAAACATATTATAAGCTTACAGATGAAACATTTTGCACACTAGAACCAAAGAAAAGATTTCAGTAGAAATTGGGACAGCACAATTATCCATTCCCCAAATGACTCAGTTCATTCCAGAGGTGTTTGTATTCTAATGTGTCACAATGCTGTGAGACTAAATTTTGAAATTATACCATCTACAACTGACCAAGATGGTATATTATAATGATTAAAATTTAAATGGGCAAGGTTATGTTCCAAGACTTCCTGATATTGAACAGTTTGGCTAAATGTTGGGAAGTGCTACATCGCAAGAACCAGGAAATGTTCCATGTTGGGTGTTCTGTATCCCAGGAAGCAGTACTTTATGTCGGTAAATGTTTCATATGACAGAAAACCCTCCTTTCTGGTGGAATCATCTGGAAACATGTGGATGACATGTTTATCCAAAACTAAAAATATGCATGTTGCATTAATCAAAACGACTTCTGGAAACTGATCAAAGACAGACAAAATCTGGGGGTCCTGGAAAAAATGCAAATATCTGTGTTTCCACAAGTTTCCACCTTCAAGGCACTTCATAAAACTTCAGATCTGGATTGATTGTTTTGTTGGGGCACTTCTTCTGGGCAGCCTCTATGGATCTACCCAATTTCTTAGACAACACTGTGAAGGTTTTCTGAAGCTTTGACCCAATGAAAACACTGAAACTATCTTCACACTCACACTAATAATTACACTTCCCTCACTGCTATTAAAGCAGTCTCAGCACATTGCACACAGTAACACGCCACACAATAACACTGATAACCTCACCTTTCCTCAACTGTTGCGGCACACTAGTAGAAGTACTAGTAAAAGTACTAACTTTTATGGATTCTAAAAATTCTTTGATCACCATATCGCACAATACACACTAATAAACACACTTTCTCTGACCAATCACAACACTGTAATTAAATCTCTGTTATTCAAACCACTAATAAAAGAACTGACTCTTAACCCACACAAAAAAATCCAATAAATGATACTACGCTGATTACTTGGTGACACGCCCAGCAATTAATTGCAGTCAATAAAGTTCAGCATCACTCATGCATGAGTCAACCTGTGACTCAAAGTTGCTCCTCAAAGTTGTAACACTGAATAACCAGTCAAGTATTAATGCAGTTAACCAACAAATTCAATTACCTGACACAGCCTATTCAATTGGGACATATGAGGGATCCATTAAATGCCTGTGGCTAATTCTATTCAACACAAAGTTCAAAACACAAGAGTCCAATTAAGTGAGTACATGTTTTTGTGTTGTGATGCTGTGCATACAATTGTATATTGGAATATAATTTATCTGTAAATATTATTTGCGTGTTTTATGGGGATTGTGATGTGCAAATGTACAAAATATATATTAAATATGTCATTTTTCTACACATGTGTTAGAATAAAACCATTTAACTTTTCTTGTTTCCCGATATGGAACTTAAGACTTCCCAGTCATGAAAAATCAATCATGGCATTTCACAACATATATTATTTATTATTATTTATTTATTTTATTATAGTGACATGTATATATTTTACAAAAACAATAAATATAGCAAATATAAAAAATACCCAGCCCTTTATTGGGCTTATAAGTCACTTTGAAACTACTAGTAAAAATAAAATGTTGTGATGATGGAACATTTTACAGAACATAATATAGAGCAGAACAAACAAGAAGACACATGTAAGCATAAGTTATATGATTAATTCTCTAGAAACGATTTTCTTTTCATCCAAATACATTCAACAAATTTTAAAAGAAATGCAGTTTCACTGGTCATATATGCAATAAATAATTCATTTGGTGATAATAATTTCAGATTTGATAAATTAGATTTTATGTCAAGAAGAAATTTTTCATGCTCAATCTTGTATCCACAACAGTAACATAAAAAATGACATTCATCTTCAATTACATCATCAGAACAAATTAAACAGAGTCTTTCATTTAATTGTTTTCAATAATATCCTCCAACTTCAATTTGCAAGGGCAAGATTCCTATTCTAAGTTGTGCAAGAAGTGATCTCTGGGATCTAGACGATTTTATTAAATAATCTTCTTCATTGATATCTAGTTTAAATTTAGTGTAGTTTCTCAGCTTAGGCTTAAACCCTATATTTTTGAACCGGTGAACATGCATTAAATCAAGTAAATCTTCTTTGATATTTTCCAGGTTTAACAATTTTCCATCAATTATATAATCAACTTTGAGTAATTCTTCCAACATATTACATAATTATCAACATTAAGAATGTTCATTAAAGCTTATGAATTGATATTCAACAACTCTTTCAGTCAAGCGATCTTGTTTCATTTTAAGTAGCCTATTCCAATACCTAAAGTCACATGTACAAAAATGACACTGAACATTAAGCCAGCCCATTTCAGATTGAACAGCAAGGTTTGGAGCATCCTTGTGAACACCAAGAGAGTATTTAATTGCTCCATTTTGGACTTGCTTCCCACATTTATAATTGTCGTAACCCCAAACACTTTCACCACAGTCCAGAATATTACTAACTCCACTGTTATATAACTTAGTAAATGTTTTGTAACCAATATTCTTAAACTGTTTTATAATATGATATATAACCAAGATGATACATGTCAAGATCTCCCAAGATCTGTGCAGTGCGAATTTAAAAACAAAATGATATTTATAAGTCTAAGTAGCTCAAGTTAGAGATGGACGACTGTACGAAGCAAAGATAGAATGATAATAAACAAAGTAATATGAATCAGAATAAAGGGAGAATGAACTGCAGATGGAACAGATGAAGTTACAGGAGCTACAGATCAGTTGTGGTGCACCAGCAGCTGGCACAAGATAACCAACAGCATCAAAAACGATAGAAATGCTCATGTCACCATCTTTTATTTATGGCATGGGTGATTTAGATAGCTACTTAGAGTATTTTAGAGTCAGTAGCCATAACTGACAAATAGGAGAGAAATGTCTTTGCAGTCTCATTAGGAGTTCTACTGATTCGAAAGGCACCAGACGTGTATTCTCATCTGTCTGATGAAGTTGCAGCTGACAATGACTGGCTTAACTAGGCACCTCTCACACATTATGATCTTTCTGAGGATGGTTACAGACAGAAGTGCCGCAAGTCAAAGCCTGACACATCTTAAGCAGTACATTGAGAGGCTGTATATTTGGTGAAATAATCTGAATCGGGAAAGTCATATGATGCCCTATGTGATGTGTGTTTAAGTAGCAGTTCATTGTCTTTAAAGATCTAGCAATTAATCTGCATAAGGATGTGTCGAAGATCTTAACTGATCTTGGTCAGTTTGCAGAATGCTATTTCATTGCTCATGATGGTAAAATGTTTTGGTGACCAATAACGCCTGTAGAATTAGGAGGTAAACTGCAAGTCACTGAATACTGAGAAGTTGGACTGCTTTAATGGTAATCAGGTGGGTTACAATTGTCATAACAGTTGTCATAAGACTAGTCACATTGCAAGGAACAGCAAAGTTAAGATGACTCCATGGAGGTAAAGTGTTCAGCTGCTGCAGTATCGACACTTGTGGATAAAGTCACTGAAGTAGTCGATACTGACACTGAAAATCCATCAACTGGCTATTGAAAGGGACAAGTCCAAACTTTGACATTTGACAGTCCACAAGCTCAGAAATTGGCAAGTTAGTATTCAAAAAATGAAATAATGAATGTTATATCTGATTCATGTTTACAGTTTGACGTAAAG
Source organism: Sabellastarte sp. h YS-2021 (assembly GCA_964017235.1). NCBI lineage: Eukaryota > Metazoa > Annelida > Polychaeta > Sabellida > Sabellidae > Sabellastarte > Sabellastarte sp. h YS-2021. Next base: position 111,437,194 of record OZ024933.1, read on the forward strand.
CCAGACATCAAGAAGAAGAGGACCTCTCAAGGTAACTGATGGTGTAAAACAGAAGGCAGAGTTAATTTGACTGCAAGAGAATGATAATGCATTGCTTATCCCCCAGATTTCAGTTTTATTGCGATAACACACTTTACCTAACAGACTCCAGCAGAATAACTACACAAAGGATGGCGTGTAGCTGAGAGACTACCAATCAGAGATTAAACTTATCCACCCAATTCAGGGTTCAGGGAGCAGACCGGTGGGTCGGTGTGACGAGACCGGTTGCCCCCCCCTTTTTCTTTTCACTCCTCACTGGAAGAGGTGGATCAGGGGAATAAGATAAGAAAAACCTTAGGCTGTTTCCACATAACGTGAGGGAATGGCACAAACCCCATGGATTCCTCCTTATGAAGGAGCAATGAGACCCAAAGGGCAAGAAAATGAAACAAATAACCGAACAAGGAACGAAAATGAAGTATGTACAATATAATACATTAAGGTTTGGACTGTGGTCTACTGATGAATCTGCTGGGCAGCCACCACCGGACCTAAATGGTATAACTCCAAATCAGCCCAGGCTAAATCTTGGTGAAGGTGTTATGGGTGAAGGTGTTATCCGACTTCCAATGACAAGCCTACAGGAGACGGTTCTATGAAAGGCCCTTGAAGCTGCAAAGGCCCTTACATCATGGGATTTGACTTGATGTAGTTTCAAAGATTCTTGGTCTGAAAGTTGATAACAGAGGATGGCAGTTTACTTGATCCAGGATGATAGGGTAGCAGGAGAAATATCCTTGCTGAAACCCTTCTTAAAGGAAACAAAAACCAGCTCCTTATTTTGCCTGAGCTCCTGGGTTTTGTTTAGGTAATAGCGTAACGCTCTAACAAGACAGAGGGACCTATCTTCCTTAAGGGATTTGTCCAAGGAAGGACTCAGAGCTGTAATGACTACAGGAGCTACACTATCTGGGCCATCCCGAGCCAGCTGGTTCTTGGACAAGGAGGAGAAAGATGGGTAAAGGGACACCTTTGACCAATCTTCTTGATGCCTGATATTATTGTTGAGGCAGCCGTGCATCTCAGTCCTGTGCTTGGCCAGGGAAAAGTTTAGTAGGAAAACAGTTTTAAACGTAAGGTGTTCAGAGAAGCCTTCTTTAAAGGTTCAAAAGGGGCCTTAGTAAGTTGATGAAGGACGAGAGAGAGGTTCCAGGCTGGAACACCCCTCCGACCTTTGGGCCTGTCCCTATGGAAACTGTCCATCAAACGATTAAGATTTTCATTTTCATTATGTTTAAAGATGAATTCGCCTATTATGTCAGCAACCGCAGACCGATATCCTTCAATGGTACTGCGTTGCAACTGTTTTTCCTGAAAACAGTACAGGAGGAAAACAGATACCTGTTTGATAGAAGGTGACACAAAGTCCACCTGGTTTGACTGGCACCAACGAACAAAAAGGGCCCACTTCGCTTCGTAGATTGCCCTGGCTGACAGTCTTTGAGGAGCCCCAATTTTTGCTGCCACTTGGTCCGAGAATCCCTGTTGTTTGATTGCCTCGACCCTAGGAGTCAGGCATGAAGGTTCAGACTGACCAGATCCCTGTGACGGCTCCCATTCAATGGTTGCACCACCAGATCGGGGCATTGAAGCAGACAAAGAGGGATCCGAACTAACAGCTCCACCATATACCAAAATCAATGCATCTTGGGCCAACCTGAGGCAATTAAAATCATCCGCAGTCATGGGACAGGATCACAATGTTGCCCAGGAGGGGAATTGGTGGAAAGGCATATAGATCCAGACCCTCCCAGGAGAGACTTAGAGCATCCACTGCCCAGGCCTGAGGGTCCAGGACTGGAGATACAAACTTGGGGAGTTTGTTGTTGTATCTGGTTGCAAATAGATCCACCTTGGGAAAGTGTCACCGTTGGCAAAGGAGGTTGAAGGGCTCCTTATGAAGAGACCATTCTGTCTGGATCACCTGATTGTGATGATACAGTTTGTCGACAATCAGGTTTAGGCAATCTGGAATATGTTGCACCTGAAGTGTAATGTTCCTGTGGTTGCACCATAAAAGGAGCCTCCATAACAGAGCACACTGGGATCCTGACTTCATACTGCCCTCCTTGTTTATATAGGAGACCATAGTGGTGTTGTCCGTGGCTATCAGGACAACCTAACCCAAACAATGGTCCTGAAACTCTTTTAGGGCCAACAACACGGCCTTGAGCTATAACATGTTCATGTGTAGCTTGCTTTCGGGCAGAGACCATTAACCTCTTGTGGTATGATCCCCTAAGTGAGCGCCCCAGCCTTCTCTTGAGGCGTCGGTAAACAGCTGAAGCGCGTGTTGCGAAGGTGTAGGGCTGCCCTAGGAGAATGTTGTCCTCTTGGAGCCACCACTTCAGTTGAGGGTGCAGGGCGGTGGGAATCGGAATGTTTTTTGAGAGAGATTCTGGGATGTGCCAATTCCTTTTGAGGCGCCACTGAATGGGTCTCATGTGTAATCTTCCTAATGGCACCTGTTTCTCTGTTGCCGTCAGGAGACCTCGAAGGGACATGAATTGTCTTACTGAGCAAGATTGCCTTTCTAGGAGAAGGTGTATCTTGTCATTCAAGATCTGCCATCTCTGCAGAGTGGGTTGGACTACTCCTTGGTTCAGATCGTACTGGTAACCCACAAAGTCGAAGACCTGTTTTTGGTCCAATTTGTACTTCTGAAGATTCACGACCAGACCTAGTTTTTGACAAAGGGTCAGCAGGGCCTGTGTCTGATAACAGCAGGATTCCCTGGTCTGATTCCGGATTAGCCAACCATCTAGGTACTGGTGTAACCAGATTCCCCTCGCCTGAGCCATAAGCTTTACCTCCTTGACCACAATGGTGATCTCCATAGGAGCGGTGGAGAGGCCGAATGGTAAGGCTTGAAATTGCAGAGTTTGATCTTCCAGATGGAACCGTAGATATTTTCAGGAAACCTGGTTTATAGGAAAGTGGAAGTAAGCATCGCTGAAGTTGAGCAACATGACCCATTCCCCTTGCTGAAGAGACAACCTTATGGACTCCGGAGTTTCTATCTTGAAGGTTTTTACATGCAGAAAACGGTTCAGAGCACTGCAATCCAAAATGGGTCGCCATCTGTTGTTTGGTTTTGAAACCAAAAAGAGGCAGTTGTAAAACCCTAGGGAGGATGGGCTGTGTACTAGTTTGATGGCCTATTTTGCTAGGAGAGACTGAACTGACTCCTGTAAAAGGTTCTGCCTGACGGAAATCACGTAGCCGCTCTGAATCAAAGGTTCCCGGGTGAGTGGGGGCTTTGTCTGAAAAGGGAGGGTGTAACCGTTCTTTAAATTGGACACCACCCGTGGACTGGCTCCCATAGAGGCCCTGGTCTGCCAGAACACCTGCAGCCTGCCCCTACAGGAGAAACACCTCCTACATGCTTCGGCAGGAAAGAGGCATTTCCTAGAAGTGACGCTTCCTTGAAAAACATGTGTCCTGTAGGAGCAAAAGGTACAGGAGTCACAACAAGACTTGACGATGCAGGCCTCTCTAGAGGACTGACTTTTTGTACCTGTCTGGATCTTGGCCTTAGAGGACCCAAGTGTAGAATTTGACCTTTAGATAGATTTGAACCTTGTTTGTGATAACTTGGGGACCACCTTGGTGGAACTTGACCTTACAGGAGCCGAGGGTACAGACACTGAGTAACTGAGACTGTGAACAAAGTTTACATCTTTTATTGAAACATTTGTCAGGTTTACAGAAGGACTTACTCCTTTATTTTGCGGAGACCTCTGGTTGTTTGAAAAAAAATTTACATTTTGAACAGAAACTACAATGTCCTGGTTGGAAACAAAACCCACATTCGGCTCCTTCACTGAATTTGGATCAGTATGAGCATTTAAACAGTAATTGTCATTTAAACTTATCAACACCACGGGGGGTGGGCTTCGAACCACAGAAGCCACGCCTTCCTCTGTCTTTTGAAGGTCAGTCAGACTCCACACTACGGCCAAAAGATCTCCATGCTGGCTGGTCACCACTAGGAGCACGCGACTTGGTACCCTCCTGTTTCCAAGCACCAGAAGCCACTGAAGGATAAGGGTAGAAACAATTAGCCTTCTTTGGTAGCAAACCCCCCGAACCAGGTTGAGAGGTTCTCCTAGATGATTTAAATTTTGTGATATTTTCCTCTGCCTTATGTAAGGCGTCATCAGGGAAAAGACCATATGAGTGGAGTGGAGCATTCCTCAAGGTGCACCAGTTATCCTGCTTGACACCTGGCTTCAGGTGGTCAAGATATGCATCCCTTCGCATCAGAGTGAAGTTAGATATGGTGATAAACAGTGAATCTGTCATGTGCTGCATTGACTTCGCTAAACAAACAGAAATGTTCCGGTTAAAGGCGCATAAGTCTTTAGGGTCATCCACTGCCTTCTTTGCTTCCTGTGAACCCTTGCCCTTGGCTAGTTCCTTCTGAAGGATCCTAAAGTTCACCTGAATTTCGTTCTGTAATTTTGTGACACAACAATTGAATCCTGCCGCCTGATTGCAGATATAGGAGGTTTCCCGGGCGGCTTTCTCCCATTTTCTGAGCATCTCCTGAGGAAGTGGCCTACAAGTTTGGTGAACCAAACCAGTTCCCGATACCTTGGAGACCGTGCTGTACAAACTGTTTAACTTGGATGCATCACTGGACCAGTAGTGAACAGAACGTCCAGGTCTGGCAGTAGATTATGAATATCGTACCAGCGTACTTGACTTTTAGGGGACTTCAAGAACTGATCAGATTGAAAACCTCCAGCTTCCATTGACTTTGAATGATATCCAGATAGGGTGGTATGGATCGAATCTTCAATTTTTTACAAAGCCATTCTTCAGCAGAGAAAGCATCAGAAACCTTGACCACTGTTTGAGGACAACCTCCAGCCAATTGGTTGCCAGAAGCATTTGTAGCAGAAGACTCAAGGTCTGGGATAGTCCCACCCCATGTCAGATCTAACACCTCTTACAGTTTCTCTGTAAGACTGGTCCTCAGTTTGAAAATTGTCTTGATCTGGTGGCAGTTCTGTATCTGAACCAGTAACCAACTCTCCCTCACTGATATCATCCCTGTCAAAACTGGCAGGGGCACCGGAAGTGGACGAAAATAAAGGTTCCGGTTCACCATACAAGTTAGAAAGAGGAGATTTCATCTGAAGATCTTGTTGATATTCCGGGGCCTGATCCAGACCGGACTGGCCAGAAAGGGAAGGGTAAAAAAATGGCATCTTAGAAATAGAAGCAACGGGGGATTTAGCCTTGAGAACCGGTGCTTTAACAGGAGAGAAGACGGCATCCATTTCTGGTTTCATTGAAAGTAAGGCTTCAATCCTTGCAAAGCGTGTTGACCATTCATCTTGCAAGCTATTTAAACATTTGTCCAAGTCACTGGAAGGGTTGGAAACAGAAGTTGAAGTAACAGAAGCACTCACCGGTGCAGAAGACATCTGGCAGTTTGAGAAAACGACAGGTAAGATTTGAGGTAAAGTCCTTTATAGGTTCTACACACATTTTGATACAGCAGCAGAATTGCAGCAGGTGGTAGTACCCACAATTCTTAGACCTCACGTAATAGACGTAGCCTATAGGTCTTTCATGGATCCAAGAAAACAGAACAGAAAATACTTTAGAACTTTTTATTGGGCAGGGCTCTAACAAGATATAGTGAATTTCAGATCTTGTGATGTCTGCCAGAGGATTATTTTATAGGGCCTCTGGAGAGGATGCCACTGACAGATACGCCATTTTCAGAAAATAAGATGTATCAGTGCCTTCTACTGACATCTATAGCTGTATTTAAATCCCAGAAGAGATACTGGGTGACATGGGGACCCAGATAACATGACACTTCATAAAGGTTGTGTCAAGGCTTCTGACTTTGAAACAACTTAAAACTTCGCCATACCCCCCGATGTGCAATGGTCTCTGTGAAAGATTTAATGGTACACTGAAGACTAATGCTTAATAGAACAGTCAATGCAGTAGCATAGGCACACAAATTGTTGTTCACGCACTCTGAGATTCCACAGGAATCAGCTGGTTTCTCCTTGTTTGAGCTACTGTACAGGAAAACAAATAATAGGCCCAGTGCATTCTCAAGAAATTGTGACCAGATGATTTAGAAGAGTCTAAAGTGTACAACAATCACCAGTTTGTGTCTAAGTTAAGAGAGCAGTTAGGCAATATTTTAAAGTTAGCTAAGCAATAGCTTGAGAAGGTATTGGCATGACAAGAATAAAAAGAGTAGAAACTTCAAGATCAGTGACAAGGTGCGGATACATTTATCAATAGATCACAATGAAGTGGAAAGGACCTTAAAAAGTGGAGAGCTTTGTCAGCAGAAATGATTATTTGGTAAAGCTACAAGGCAAGGTTAAACTTAACATGCAAACTTGCTGAAGCTTCATTTGGAGCATGGGAAGCTTATCATAGATGATCAGAATGCTCAACAAACAGCAGTCGTTGAATATGATATTGAGAAAGATTGTTCTTGCAGTAGAGACAATTTTATGACCTATAAGGTGTCAAACCTAAGGATATCTACAGAGATTTGATCATAACACCAGACTTACCTGCAGCTAAGACCAAAAAAAAATTGAATTCAATGTCACTGTGAACTTTCATGTCAAGCTGGTCCAACTTGGTATATATATCATTAGATTCTGATAACCTGGAACATTCGAGATATTGGGCTAAAACCAAATATATTGTACTTAGAATTACCGTTTTCATTTAATTCTAAGATAGTGGGCATTGTTTGAAGTTAGGATGAATCAAAACATTCATGACTTTGGGTTTAAGCATTCCAGTGGACCTAGCATTCACTTTTTTGCTTGCGATAGTGGACATGGGTTACACTGGTCTATTGGCAAGACAAAGATACAGTCATCACCGAAAATGTGGTTAAAATTTGAGCATGCCTTATTAGAACCAACGTAGCATCACAGAAGCTTATACTTAGCCAATGGCGTTGTAGATGACGGAAGGCCTTGTAGTTATAGAAGTGGAAACCTCGCTTGGAGACACTTAACATGCTTGCAATCCAGTGCACCAAAAGTATTGGGGAAGTTTCATGTGGTGGAGCAGAGTTGTGCAACTTCTCTCCGCTGTTTTGGCATATCGGGTGATTTAATGGCTCTCCATCAGACAAATCTTTTATGGCAGAGTTTCCTTAATAATGTGTTGAACAATGTTGAGGGACACTCTAGAAACATGGAAAGACTCTTGTATCTACCCCTTGTGCTAAGGTGTCTGACTAGGTGAATGTATTAGTTTATTCTGCTCCTCTAAATGCCCTCTTCAATATCACTCATACCAAAAAAGACATGAAGAAAAACATCAAATAAATGTATAGAATTTCTATCTTAACAGTTCTACTCTAAATACCAACATGTAATGTTTTGTTTTGGTCATCCTATTTATGGGATAACACCATTTAGTTATACTAACTTCTTTACCTTTTCAGCATTTTCCATGATGGGTTGGTCGCCACCTGGAAGATGTTGTGCATCATTTTGTTCTCTAAAATCAACATTAAACCAAAATTAAAATTTAAGTCACCTTTAAACCAATCATCCAGTGATATATCCCAGTCATTATACTTCATTACAGTCATTAAAATAACCATTTAAAATTGAATTCAGCATTAAGAAAAATTGTTCTTACCAGTTCACACTCATCTCTTTTGCCTATCTCACAGCTTAGCGTACTGTTTTTGTATGTACAGCATTTCTGTTTAATGAGCTTGCCATTATGCCTCCAAACAGGGCCTCATATCTGCCTAGTGCACATTTAAGAATGAACCACTCCATTTATCCCACTGCCCCATCTTAATCCCCCCAGTGTGTATATTGTAGTAGAGCTCATGAGAGATCATGTATGTTTTCAAACATTTGACAAAAGTGGTCATGCTTTCTCACCTGTGTCAGATCACACCAAACGCTTCGAGCTCATGATCACAGAAATGTGTGACTTTGGTGTAAGATACATCACCATATTTTATAGCATGTGTTGAACCATTGGTACCGCCCTGTGAACTGGTTTGCAGTCATAAGTCATCTTATGTAAAGTACTTTTTGCATTGTATAATAAATTAAGCCAATCAAAGAAAAATCTTGGTATGGATTCAAAATTCAGTTGTACAAATCAGGTAATATGAGGACACAAATGATGAGACCCATTATAGGATAATTTTAGGACAGTAACAACATGTTATATCTCACCTGTCTCCATTGTCTTGTTGAATGTCAACAGGGGCAACAGCATTACGTGATGGCATTTCTGAAACAATAATGCAAGGCACCTGTATCCTGTTTTTGTTTACAGAACTGCAATACAAAATAGCACAGAAATAGCATGCACAGCAAGTGGTACTTGAAAGCAGGGGACCACTGCTTAATTTTATAAAATAAAAAAGACATTATTGTTATATCAATAAAATATGGAACAACACAAATGCAAGCTATAACTTGTATTTAGCCCACACAAAATATCCAATGAATTAATCTGTTGCAGTGCTGTTTTAGCGGCTATTATATTTTTGTCAAAAGCCTGTTTATCACATCTGGATCATATTCTCACACAAGATGGGTCTTAATGTCTAAACTGGCACAAACCTGTGAATCTAAACACAAAATTCCCCCAAAAAGTTCAATTTATGTCCCTGGTGACCGCTGCTGCCATTATCTCAACTTCAAATTGTAAGGCCCATTCCCAGCAGTGCATGAATGTTGCCAATAGCTAATAACTGTTTTTGTCACTATTCTGCTTTATGCCAAATTGAGGTGTCAGAACGGTAACTGGATACAATCTGTGAAGTGGATACACATGGCTGAATGCTGACAGTTATTCTGCTTTAAGTCACTGAATAAATTATCTTAAAGTTTACTTTTGTAACAGGGTAGCATATTGATGAACAGGGTGGTGGACGAAGAGGTTCTTTGCCAAATCGGCCCTCGGCAAATTGGTCCCCTAAAAAAGTCGGCCCTCAGCAATTAGGCCCCCTAATAAGTCCCCAAATTGACCCCTAGTTGAATAAGTACAAATTATTTATAGAATTTATAGACCTGAACAAAGCATTTGGCTGTGTTGATATCACTAAAACTGAAAAGTAAAGTATCCTTTTCAACAGAAACTGTATGCCTTAATTGAAATGGTGTTGAACTACAATCTGGTCCATGTTAATATTGCTTAAAGAGGGGATAATTCTGTATATATATTTGACTAAGAGAGGTTAACAGATCAAAGACTATTGGATATTGTAATCAAACCTCTTTAACCTATATCATTTGTATTCTTTTTATGTCAGAATTATTAAAATTGCAATTATATAATATGATTACCCTCTGCAGATGGGATATGAACTTTTGTGATCTTTTAAGAACAATTAGATTTTCATGTATCCTACTGTTTGATTAATCCCTCTGCTTAGGCATTAAAATGTTTTAACCCTTTTGATCATTTGAGAACAATTGTCTTTTTTAATTCATTAATATCTGTGTTGTATTTGTATACGTTTTCAGACTGAGCTGAATATTCTTAATGTTTATGTTTTATTTTATAATGATGAATTCCATTTATGAATAAACACTTAAAAGAATAATGAATATTTATTCACCCTGTTGATACTTTTAACACTAAGCTCGTGGTATTGTAAACAATAAATTAAGGAATGACATTGTTATTCGTGAATATTTACATATATTTATATGCATTTAACATCTAGGGCCGATTTGACCAAGTATAAATTTCCAGGGGCTGATTTGACTAGGGTGTTATTTCCAAGGGGGGCCAATTTGACCAGGGTCCTTTCTTCTGGGGTCCGATTTGGCAGGGCTGATTTGATAAAGGGCCGAATTGTGTATGATTCGGTGAACACACTCACCTCCTATCTAACAACTGCAGGCTTCAATTCCTGACCAGGCCTGAAATGAGAAGATGGTACAAGATGATATTAATGCAGGATCTTGACCACCCAGTCTGAACTATATTGCCTAGCCTCTCAACTACCCATTATGATACGGCTTAATCATTGTGTTGCAAATGATGTAAAACCAAACTTAATGGTTTTATCAGTGTTATTGAATGAACATCAAATGTGGCTTAGTAAGTAACATACTCGCATAGGAACACATAGGATATAGATTCATCCTTAGGTACAGCAGATACACAGCGGCCTGGATGACTACTTAAAATTGAGATCCTCTACCACTGGATCATATACCAAGTGGCAGGTAAATGAGCCTCAGTAGGGACATTGATAATTGGTCATCTCTGGGACTTTTAGTTTGGCAAATATACGTAACTAGACAGTTTTGATATACTTATCAGCAATCAGTTTTGGTCAGAAATTGGGAACTGATTTCGTCAGATATAATTTCACCATTATTTAGCACTAAAAGTGAGCACTATGTAAATTCATCACATAACCAGCACATTATGTGCAGTTTTTCATCCTACTGAAAAAAAAAACTAAATGTGTTCCTCCTTGAGAGCTGAATACTGACGCTGAAAAAATATAATAAACATAATGATATTTTATGATAATCGACATGTTATATATTTCTATACTCCTGTGGCAGGTTTCACAAAGAATTTTATACTTGGATTTTTTATTGTAAGTCCGAAACATAGATCGAAAGATTTTAACTTGGCTTAATTTTACCTTAAGTGACTTTTACAAAAAAAGAAGTATTTCTAAAGACCAAGCTTAGAATGATTTATCAAATAACCACAGTGGTTTTCTGTGTCTTGTAACACTTTTTTCCTCCACGTATACAACTGTATGCTGTTTCACAAAGCTTACAGACAGGGAATTTTCTATCTATTTGTACCTTGTTTTCAGCCATTTTTAACTTTAAAGCGTAGAAAAGTTTAAGGTGGCTACATTCAAGTATCCATTTACAACACTTAAGCACATTCAGAATTGAACTTAACTTTAAGCCCGAGACCTAGTTAAACTTAGATTTAGCTGCTTTGTAAAGTCAGCAAATCTACTACCACAGACTTTACCTAAGTTTAAAGTGGTGCATTTGTCTTTTTAAAACCCATCCTTTATACCTTTGGTAGAAGTGTTGGTTGGCAATATAGAATATTAGTGTGATATTGACTAAATAGAGTTTTTACATTGTACACCAGTGAGAAGTAAGCCAGGTAGTTTCATGCCTAATATGGCAGTGCCTGATTTATATAGAATTTGAGGGGTGGCAACTTTATTTATGTGTAGAGCAATATTTGTGTCTACATCAAAAACTGGACAATATGATGTATTGTCTGTTGGAACCTTTTAAGGACTGGCCAGAATCTATTATGAAATCTCAAGTGGCTGGTGCCTGTCTGTGGTGCCTGTTTTTCACAAATTAGTGTGTGTGTGTTCTTGCTAAACTGTGACCACATTTGTAAGCCAACACTATTTTGTTGATGATTGAAAAGATAATTCTAATTTGACAGTTAATAATTTCATTGATTGAAAAGATAATTGTAATTTGACAGTTAATAATTTCATTGTAACAGTTTGGTAAATTAACTATTGGAGTTTTGAACTGAAGCAACGACATTTCATTAGTGTAATATGCCAGCCCCTTAGTTATTGATTGGAAAGGGGAAAAAATACTACAAAGTAAAGCCCTACATGAGAAAAGCCCAACAGTTTTTGATATGCATGTAGAAAAGCAATACACTATTTTCTAGATCTTGGAGAAAGCCCTATGCATGATGGTTAGTGTACAAATGAAAGGGTTGATCATTACTTAAGGGGTATTTCAATTGCTCTTCAAACTACCATGTGCTGAAATTTTCAATCCCAATGCAACTTTGTAGTTTTAGAAACAATAAAATAATCACTTGGTTAACAAAGTAAAACCACCCTTGTTTACAGCTACTCAATCTCCTGATGATAACTGATCAAAAAGAACATTGCAGTGAAAATTTAAGTAGAAATAGAGTTTTGTTTCAAAATTTTTACAGTCAGTCATTTTTACAGAACTTTTGAATTTGTTTCTGAAGATTGGGATTTGTTTACTTTCCTTTCATTAGTAATACAAGAACTTATTTGGTTTTTACCCCACAGCCCTTAAGGGCTGTCAGGTTATTGTTTTCACCTATGGTGTCCGGATGGGCAGGCATCCAGACAGGCGGGCAGGCTGGCAGCAGGAAAAAGTTTGTCCGAGCTGTAAGGTGTAGGAGGTTGATACTTGGTACGGACATTGGTTAGGTGGTGTAGGTGTGCAACGTAATGGTGTCACCTTCATTTGACCTTGCCATAGTGATTTTGACCTATAAAATCTGGTCCAGGCCAGATCTTAGAAACTGTAAGATGTAGGAAGTTGATACTTGGTAGGGACATTGGTGGGGAGTTGTATGTGTGCAATGTCAAGGTGTGACCTTGATTTGACCTTTGACATTGCTGTAGTGACATTGACCTTTAACATTTTGTCTCCCAGTCTTTCTACTGTTTCAATACTTTTTTATTTCATGGTGTTGAAAATTATTTCTCCAGGCTGTGGGGTGGTACGGGCATCTCTGATGCTATTTTTATATGTTATTTGTATTGCGAATGTTAAAAGTATTTCTTCATATTTTAGTTTGTAGTACAATAAATGTGTATGTGATATAGCAAATACTAAAAACAATAATAATTTTAAAATAATAAAAGTGATATGTAACTTTGAAACAGTTTACATTTGTGCATTGTACTATCTGAAAAGGACTGTTATCCAGTCTCACAAATGATGTAGGGTGTTCTCAATGGGAGTCCACAAATTGTATAACTTTTTCTGTTATGGGTTTTCTCTGCAGGGCTTCTCTATACTTTAAATGATGAAAAACTGGTGCAGGATATTTTGGAAAAAGGAAGTACCAAGAAATTGTTATTTGTGTAACTTGATAAGTTTTACACACCAGTGAAATATGTCATTTAATTTAGGCTCTGTGAAAGGTATTCTGCTAGATATGTTATAAATAATGTTTTGTCAAACTTCACTATCGATCAAGTTATATTTTAAAACACCATCCCCACACTCTGGTGTATTATATTATCAATTCAGTGTACCAATACATCTAGCCTTGCCCATGGTTTGTACCAGAGCCCCTGGCTAAATACATAAAATACTGTAAGTCTGTACAAATACTATGATGGCTTTTACATGAAACATAAAAGCTTGATATTTGATCCTGGACCTTAGCTAATAGGTTCTGGTTAGAACTAAGCAGAATGTCACATCAAATGTAATGCTGATTCCCTTTGAAAATTAACTATGTTTTTTATAGGTCAGTTGTTTTTTTTCAGTCCGACTTTGTTCCAATATTCAATTTGCACTTTGAATATCATGCATACTTGCTATTGGAAAAATATAAAAATATAGAACAATATATAAAATGTTAAAAATATCTAATGTGGGTGTTCCACCACACGACTAAGGCTCCCAATCAAGGGTTTTGGGGGGTCGGTTGCAAAAATTTGCTTAGTCCCAGGCGTCCTGTAAGGGTTGGTTGTGGTCGGTTGAGGCCGTGTGAAAAATCGAACATGTTTGATATTTCTCCCGACCCCAACCAATTATTTTTTCCCGCCATAAACAAAATATCCAGTCCTAGGCTTCCTCAGGCCTCCTCAGACCGAATTTACACAGTCCTATGTTGTCCCAGGCCACCCGCGACCCTTAGTCCCCGACCCTTAGTCCCAGACCCTTAGTGCCTTAGTCCCAGGCCTTATGCGACCCTTAGTCCCATTGCAAAACAAGAATCGGCCATCTCAGTCTGGGGAAGCCTGGGGACGCCTCAGGACACCTTGGAGGGTCGAGACTTAATCGTGGGTTAGTCGGGGCTTAGTCCCAGGAGGCCTGAGGCATCCTGGGACCCAGTCGGTTTGTCTACGACTAGAAAAATGGCTTAATCGGTTCTTAGTCCGAGACCAGTCTGGGGCCGCCTGGAGCCTCCTCAGGCCGATCTGAACTTAATCCCAGACTCTCAGTAGTCCTGCCTATTTTACCTTTTTTGTCACATACTGTCCACGATTAAGGGTCGGGGACAGGGTCGGGGCTTAGTCCTTTGGTGGAACAGGGGCATAAGGCCTAGAACAAAACTACCCAAAACAAAAAGTGTACAATACTGTGCATACATGTTCCTTTGCATTAACCATTTGCATAGTGATGGACAGCCATATTTGGCCTTGCTGATTGTGAAATGTGTACTAAGTTATCCATCCCTCCAACATAATAGACATTTCTCAGCTTTGGAGGTTTAGTTAATTTTGCCTCATTTGTATACACTGTTTCTGATATAAAGTGGAGATTCTCTGGTGACTTTTGTAAAAACCCAGGGACAAATTATGCAAATTGACCAGACCATGTGCAAGCAACATTAAAGTGACATTTTCTGCATATACAGAAGAGGCATGCAGAATCTGTCTGCATCCAAATTATATTGCTTGAGTTTACCTGTTACAAACTGTAATGTACATAAATAATAAATAAGCCAAAAGGCAACCCCCATCATTGTAAATTATTATGTGCTTTCTTATTTTATGATCATTGTAAATCCTTATGCACTTTCTTATTTTATGATAAAATAAAGGTATTTCCTTATTGTCTATGCATTGTTATTTTTACTAATACAATTACTTTTGTAACATTAAGTCGATAGCTTTATGCAAAAAGGTCATCATTTTTAATGAATTTGCTAGTGAAAACACTCTCTTTGACACATTTGTTTTTCCCACAAAATGACTGAGTACAAAACACATACAATCTAATATTGATAGTGTTGCCAGTATTATTTGTAAATATACCAATAAAACAGAAATTTAGAAATTTTGTGCCACTGTAGCAAGTTTTTTTCCTCATGTTGGCCATGATCATTGGGGAGAGTCAAATACATTAAGGATGTTTCAGTAAGCATTTATTTCCCAAGTTGTTGTAACAGTTCTTTACTAATTTTGCAAATCGACCCCCTAAAATCTTGACCATGTAAACTTGCCCCCCAGTTGGAAACAATCAATAAATGTAATAAAAGAGTACTTATTGGGTGCTTAGTATCCTTCATATCATTTCATGATGATTTTTGAAGTTTTAATCAATGCCATTTATGGTCTGTCATTTGGTCACTTGTTAAGTTACAGTTATGCAAAGTGAAATTGGTTTCATGGAGATTAAGTGCCACAAAGTTTTATTGAATCATATATTAGACTAAACCCATACCTTCTCTTCAGCAACATAAAACTTTCATGATTTTTTTCCTTTTGTTTAGCATAATCTCTTTGAAAGCACAATCATTTTTCGGGGCCAATTTGATGAAGGAATTTTATCCTGTGGGCCAATTTAACCAGGTTTTTCTTCTGGGGGCCTATTCAATTTGAATACTTTATCTTGGGATTAATCTGGTGGGTGTCAATTTGGTAAAACTGCCAATTTGTCTATGATTCATTAGGACCAATCTGTTCTGTGATAAAGCCTATATTGTCAACAATTCCCATGATGCAACAAATCTTTCCCCAAAGTGACTACAACTCAGTGTTATCAGAGTTATTTTTATCAATTGTGGTAATCATAGAGCAGGTTATAAGTTCAATATTTGGCTGGTGAAGCCAATCTTTTTATTTTAGGAAAATTGAATAGATTATTTCAGTTTTACCATTTCCCCTCCAATTTTAACATTGGTCGTGTCTTACGGTCTATCATAAGAGTGGAACAGGAGTATTCCTAATGTTTATTAGAGTCTGCCTTGATTAATCTGTTCATGGTTTACTATTTGTTATATTTGGCTTTGTCTATTATACAATACAATTTACTTCAAAATTCTATTAGTTTATATGGTGTGGAGATTCTCCTGGTCACTTTTGTAAAAACCCGGGGACAAATTATGCTAATTGACCAGACCATGTGCAAGCAATATTAAAGTGTCATTTTTCTGTTTACACAGAAGGGGCATGCAAAGATCTGTCTGCATCCAAATTATATTGTTTGAGTGTACCTGTTACAAACTTATGTACATTTTATTACATAAAAAATAAGCCAAAAGCCAACCCTCATAATTGTAAAAAACTATGCTTTCATGTTTAATGATAAAGGTATTTCCTTATTGTTTATGCATTGTTATTATTATTAACAGAATTATTTTTGTAACATTAAGTTGATAATTTGCAAAAAAGGCCATTATTTTTTAATAAAGTTGCTGGTGAAAGCACTCTCTTTGATACATTTGTTGTTCCCACAAAGTCACTGAGCACACACACATAAAATCTAGTATTGGCAGTGCTGCAGAATTACTTATGAAGAAACAAATCAAACTGAAATTTAACTTTTCATTTAAACAGAGAAAGTTAAAACAATACTTAGGCTTTAAATACCATCAAATTTACATACATGGGGCACTTATGCTTTTTAAAAATATTGTACTGTATGGTGTAGATAATGTATGGAGAACAAATATATCGCCATAAAAGAGAGTCAAACATGATTGTGTGTTAATTATATCAATGTAAGGCTAATATATGTCATGGTGTTGACCCAGCCAACATAATTGCAAATGCAAAGAAACAACTTGGAAAAAAGTATTTTAATACCGAAGAGATTATTGTAAAATAACATCAAATCAAATGACAAAAAGGTTTTGGTCTTCACTAAGATTATCATCCTGTTGAAAAAATAATACCCCTGTTCCACTGTAGCAAGTTTTCTTCCTCACTGCGCTGATCCTGTTGGCTATGATCACTAGGGATTCCAAGTTGTTGTAACTGATACTTTTGGTGTTATGGCTGGGAGCTGGACAAAATAGATCTTTCCCAAATTAGCAAATTGACCCCCTGAAATCTTGACCATGTAAACTGGGCCCCCAGTGTGAAACCATCAATAAATGTAATAAAATGGTGCTTTTTGGGTGCTTGATATCCATTACATTATTATCAGTTTTACCAGTTCTCCCCCAATTTTAACATTCATTAAGTCTTAAGGTTAATCACAAAAGTGGAACAGGGGTATTCCTAATTTTTATTAGAGTCTGCCTTGATTAGTCTGTTCATGGTTTAATATTGTCTATGTTTGGCTTTGTGTTTTATATATAACTTACTTCAAAATTCTATTGGTTTATATGGTGTATTAAATTAGCATAATGTCAGCTGACACCAAATTAACATGAATTGTCCCTGGGTGTTTCACAAAAGTGACCAGGAGAATCTCCACTTTTGTCATAAACAGTGTATGCAAATGAGGCAAAACTAACTACCTAGGTAGGGGAAACCTCCACAGTTGAGAAATGTCTAATGGGTTAATATTAAAATATTCTTTGTTAATGAGCTGAAACACCCCTTGTACACCACTGATCACCCATACTACCCTTGATGGTTACTTTAAGTTCCACACACATGCCTGTTAAATGATTTCATTGGTATTCACAAATAGGTCATTGTACTACCCTGAGTAGGAATGGTTACAATGTAAAACTTAGAACCCCTAACCAGGGGGCAGCTTATTTTCCTGATCTCTGTTTTGATTTTAATCACGTCATTCTTTGTTTTTGACAATACCCAATAATTACCTTGCACTTCCCCCATTGGGTCATGTTTATTTATTTGTTTATTTATTTCTTGTACTCATGGTACAAAATTGCAACAGTACAAGTAAACACACACAGAAAAGAACATACAGTTTGTACAATGCAACACAAATGTACAAAAAGACAAAAAATAAGCAATGAACATGCAGAGTTAATTTAGGTACTTATTGACTGGCACTTTTGAATCACCAACACAAAAGACAATGTCACTCTCCATCCCACCCAAAGGTAAAACACTAGGCAGACCAGGCTGATCATTGACAAATTTTAAGGCACAACTATGCATAGTCATATAGAGTAATCATAGTCACATTAACATAGTCAGGTCATACCAGAGATGAGACGGGTTGTAATATGCTTGAGGGAAGACAGGTTGTCCATTTTATTGTATATTTATACTCACAATATCTTATATATAACCTAACATAACCTAACATTTCCATGTCTTCAAGTGCTGTTTGACCCTTCCTGCACACCTACAGCCCAAACACTAGTGACTGACATTCCATGTAGATGCCCACATAGACTTATATGTAAGTAGATGTGGGGTTTCTAACTGAAGAAAAAAATTAATGTTATCGACACTGGCATTCATGAGCACCCATCTTACTTGAGACCATTAATGGTATGGAGTTATTCACCTAATTGGTTTAATGACTACTCTCTTGTACTACCAGCCTTGCTGGATACCACTCATAGGGGTGATCCTAAAACTATTATCATAAAATAAACGTTTATTCAACAAATATTTGTATTCATGTGTTTATATTAATAACAAAAAATAAACTTTACCAAGGTTAATCACATAGACCTGGCATTTGGCAAACCCAACCACCACAGCCAATCCCCAGTTTGTAAGCTGTATGTTATATGTAGTGTAGAAACCCTTGGGTCACTTGTGTGCATTCAACAAAAATGTTATTTATTGTAAATTGTAACCAGTCAGAAAATCAAGTATTAGTAACTTTTAGTAATCTTAGTGACTTAGTAACATGCAGTTTTATTTCATACCTGCTGTAAATCAGTATTAATGTCCTCAGTAACTTAGTAATGTCATTTTAGCGTAGTAATGTGCTAGCATTCAGTATTAACGTTCTCAGTAGTTTAGTAATGTAACTATTTTAACTTAGAAATGTGTTAGTATTAATATAAGGTGTTAGTATGTGTTGTTGCACAGTATGTGATTTTACTAATAAATAATTTTTATCCCAACCTGGCTTACTTCTTGGCTTGTGTTGACTTAACCTATTAGGGGCTAAGCCTCTCAAGCCTGAAGTTTTGTCAGTGTTTATAGACCTACCTTAAGCGTTTGCTAGGTTGGGCTATTAGTCACATGACCATGGTTTGACGCCCTGAGTTATTTACTGTGGAATTCAAAGTGACAAGATGTGGGAATTTAAACTCTCCCTGCCCTCTCCCTCAGTTATTTTACTCAGTTCTTATGTTGACTTAAAATGGGAAATCACATTATACTCAAACCCAACCACCACAGCCAATCCCCACTTTATAAGCTGTATGTTACACGTAGTGTAGAAACCCTTCGGTCATTTGTGTGTATTCAACAAAAAATTATTTATTGTAAATTGTAGCCAGTCAGAAAATCAAGTATTAGTACATTTTAGTAATCTTTGTGACTTAGTAACATGAATTTTTATTTCATACCTGTTATGAATAAGTATCAATGTTCTCAGTAATTTATTAATGTCATTTTAACGTAGTAATGTGCTAGTATTCAGTATCAACATTCTCAGTAGTTTAGTAATGTAACTATTTAACTTAGTAATGTGTTAGTATTAATATAAGGTGTTAGTATGTGTTGTTGTACAGTATGTGATTTTACTAATAAATAATTTTTATCCCAACCTGGCTTACTTCTTGGCTTGAGACTTGACTTCTGTTTTCTTTATTTCATTATTTTCAAACTAACCTTCCAACAGTCCCTTTCACATATAGTAGAGTCAATCCAAATGTTAGCCTCATAAAAGCAAGCCACACAGAAGAAGGTACAAATAGGCTATGTATTATTCAGTTTATTTGGTTCAGCAGTAATTGTATTATCTGTTATTCGTGCGCATGTAATGACATAAGGTACCCTTACAGATTTCACATGATGTGTACCTTATCATGTTTCACAATGTACTCTTAATAACCCCTGTTACTACTTTAGTGCATGGTGGTTTAGCTGATGATTGCAATGTTTTTGTGTCTGCATAATTTGATCATTTGCTTTCAAGTTGTAATACTTGTTTATTATATTCATATATACCTTTCATAGAGACATCAATATTAATTCTATGGACAATGACTAACATCATTTTGACACTTTATTAAATTTAAATTTAACAGTGAACTCAACATTTTATTGTCTATGATGTCATATAATAACAATATAATTTTATTATTATTATTTGCACCAGGAGGTTATGTTTTTGAGTGTGTTTGTCTGCCTGTTTATATGCGTCCTGATAACTCCACTCGTAATGAACAGAGCTTTATAAATTCTTTTTGATGGGTAGGCTCTGACCAAAGGAAGAAGTGAATAAATTTTGAATACAAAAAACATTCCGATTTTTAATTGCCCCTGATTTTTAATGTGTTTCGATTACCTTCACTTTTTGATAATACTCCAAAATAATAAGAGATCTTCATAATTTTATGTGGAGAGGGCATGGTCAGCTGAAGAAGTGATCACATTTTTGTGAAAATACGGATCATATTTTGAATATAAAAAATATAAGTTGTTTGAAACTTTCCCTATTGGAGGTCCACAATCTACAAGTGTTTCACATAAAGTTCAATCAGTGATAGGTCATAACTATTCTAATATGATAGGTGTCAAATAATGTTTACTTTCATGTCGGCGATAACTAAGTGAAACTTATACAGAGTTTTGACGGTTATTCACCACTCAAGTAACCAAAATCAAAGACAAGAGCATGCTATATTAGAATAGCAAGTGTTAAATTAGCAAAAACTACAGGACCTGCTTATGTTTGAAGCTGTTTTAAAACTGTTTCACATATGCTCGTAAATGGGAAGAAATTGTGATGTTGATTATGAATTGGTTTACAGCAGTGGAAGCTTTCACACTGAACTCATATTGTTTGTTGTGCCCCATTAACACTACAGGCGGTATTACCTGTGGTTAGAGGCATTGGTCAACACGCCCCAGTCCTTCAACTACCGTGTGATGTTCGTATGTGACTTTGTGACACACTGGACAAACGTCCAATTCCTTGAGTGTGCCACGGAAGTTTTAAAATGTTTTAACTTTCTGGGTCTGATTTTATAGCTAGAGCATGTGCTGTTGAACTTTTCTGTACAGCAACTAAAGGCAAAGTCCATGGTTAAGATAACATTGTGATGCACTGTCTTTTGGGCAGCATGTGTTCATCTGACGGCTACCCAAAATGAGTTCAGGTTAATAGAGATTGTTTCTTGGTGACCAACATTTGTGGGTACTGTTGTTCTACTACTGTTATTGATGGTTAAAAAGCTGTGTCCAACCAGTAGCCATCCATCTGTAGTGTTAACAACTCGGAAGAAATGGGAAGATCTGGGGCGGTTCTGCCACCAAGAAAACCTTGGACGCACTGTGTGTTGTTTAAATGGGTCATTAGCAATCTAACTTGAAAAGTTGTAAAGGGATTTTGATTAAATCTTCTAGAAATCTCGACAATCGCACAACAATGGCAGATGTTTAAACTTTGGTGGTGATCTGGATCAAAGTCTGGATCCATGAAATTTTAAGATATTTTTTATCATTGCATTCATAAGCTACTGAGGTAGTGACACTATACTATCCTATTAGTGAAACACCTCACACAATACTGCCTATTATAATAATTCAATTATTTTTAAATCTTTCCTGGGAGTCAATATAGAAATTAGTGCCGCTGCAATTTTTTATTTTATGCTGAATTTATGCATTTCAACACAATACTTAAGATACATGATTATGCAGCTTATTTAACCTTGTGATTAGAATATAAATATATATATATATACACACATCCAAAAGTGGGAAAAATACAATTTATAGGTGCAACAAGAGAGACATAATATACAATTGAACTGAACTGAAATAATACATCATATACTTTTTAATACAAAAGTATGCTTACCACTAACACATAAAACAAAGGACTTGGTAATATAATTGATGGTGTACATATGTCTGTTTAAAAATTGAAAAGTTATAAATGGATTTTCATGAAATTTTCAGGAAACGTTAAAAATGGCGCAAGATATTAGATTTTAGTGACTATCTCCATCACCGTCTGTATCCAGAAATTATTTAAAGGATATTTTTATTAATGCACCCATAAGCAAGACTGAGGGTTTGGGGATCTGGAGGAGGTATGTGCCCTCTGAGTGCTCATGGTCTTTGTATCATATAATTCATTATTCACACAGATACAGAGACTTTGTTTAACTGATGGATTAACATGTAAGCCATGAACACAAATAATTATTTAGGAATTATCCAACTAGTTCCCTTTCATAATCCCATAATCCCCCATTTATTACATCTTGACAATGTATTGTATTTTAGTGACTGTCATAAAGATGTTACCATACTTAAACAGGAAAACTAAAATGTACCGGTTCTTAAAAAAATAAAACAGAAGAATACCCACCATAAATAGAAACACTTTGAAATCAATATCATGTATGTTTACATCATTGTGTTATGGCTGAATTTCTAGTGTAGTGTGAAAGTTTTTTAAAGTTTTAAACCATCCTAAACATAAGATTTCTATTCATGAGTGACTGTTTCCATGAGTGCTTGAAAATACCTTTAACGTAAACTTAACTTAATCATTTGCATATTTTAACAAAATGACAACAAGACATAGTGTGCAGTCTCTCTTCAGATGTAAAAATGCATATATTAACTAGTTTATTATGAAAACTCAATTCATTAGTGTCATTTTAGATTGTTGATAATAAACTAAAATGTTTTGAGTTATGTTAATTTGTCTTCTGCTAAACTAAAATTTTGAAATATTCACAACTTTCCTCCTGATAATCTTCCTACAAACTGCACTAGAAGTTGTTCTATTGAAATCTACTACATCGGTGAAAGATTCAAAAGCTCTAATGTAAGATATTACTTATTTATGCCCCAGGTAACTAAAAAAACGGATTGTCTCTTATTATTTGCAAATGGAATCCGGGGAAAAAAGCTGTACTGCACAAATGGGTGTATGGAGCTTAACTTTTTTACCTGCTAAATAGAACAACCTCTGGGCTGAAATAAGAGAAGATGTTTGCCTGAAGCCACAGAGTAATTTAAATAAAGGATTATTACTATGGAGGCTCAGCGCTGAAATTTCTTTTCTTGAGTTAATTTTTACCTGCAAATTTCAATTATACAAAATATTAACTGGTACATATACCGTAATGAGAGTAATGTTCAAGTTACTTATTGTTCACACCTTTCCTTACAGTCATTTCTGTACTTACATTAAAACCTCATTTATCCAGCCCTCTATAGCCCAAGTCTCCAGATTAACCAGTGTGAAATCTTGTCTCCCTCATCAAATGCACAGTCTAGCATGAGTGATACTACAACATTTTTGCAAACTATTCACTCTATTCCTTTGTGAAGCATAATGTCCATACAAAAAGTCTAATTTCCTTGATCTTCAACACCAAGGTTTCAATTGCGGAGGGATTAATTCATTTACACTCCACTACACGATTTCTTTGAAGATATGTCAATCACTATTTGGTTTTATAATTAATAATCCCCCAGAGTTTTTCAATTTACAAACTGCACGATGGCCTTTCTCAAAAGAATGATGTCAATAATGCATGTACCAACTAAACACACCCAGCTAGATTCCAAGTAATACATTAAATAAGGAATATATTATATCCATAGAAATGACACAAACAAGTCATGATAAAAAGTTCAGTTATATTATATTACACAAATATATTAAACTGCTTCATCATTCACCACCAATGTACATACTTAGTGCCTAAAAATGATCTTTCTTCAATTTTTTTCCACTTGGTAACCCCCAGTAGATGGTTGATTCAGATGATTTGGGGTATCCCAGCACCTCACTTACCTGAAGTAAAAGGGTGTTCCCAGTGGAGTTCAGATAAATGAGGTTTTACTGTATTTGTTTTTCCAAGGACTTCTTCTACCACATGCCTCTGAAAAGATAATACACATGAAAGAACAAGCGGTCCTGTATACCCCTCCTGCCCCCTCCCTCCCCTTTACCGCTCCAGGGTGCACATTGAAGTACGCCTCATGTGAGGTCATGGGAGGTTTTTCAAAAATTTGCAAAAAGCAGTGCAAAATGCAGTATTTTCCCAGCTTTGTTGTATTGCCCTGAACACATCCTACCTACAAATGCAAATCCTACTGAACTGCATTGAATGCAGATTACCCAAACCACAACTGAAGGTAGTCAAGCCCACCCGACTGTAGCTTGTGATCCCAGCATGGAAAGCTGAAAATTGGGAAAACTGATCATTTTAAGTTATTGTGTGAATCCTGAAGTTAATGAGCTATATGTTGTTGTGAGTATCACTTACTAACTTGTAACAGACACTTCATGATCCATGAACTTGTAAATACAATTTTATTATTCATACAAGAATTTAGTAACTTGACTTTCATTAAGTTTTAAATTACAGTTCTTCCAATTATTAACTTGTAGATACCAGGTACTAAGACATATACACAAGTTATATACCAATTAGTAATCATACCAGATACTAGTTACTACCTTGAAATTACCAGTTACTAAGTCATATAAACAAGTAAGATACAATGTTAGTCGTTCAGGTACCTCCTACTAACTTGTAAATACCAGTTACCAAGGCAATCATGCAAGGTAGATACAAGACCATTAGTCAAAGATACTAGTAGCTAAATGGTATATACTAATTTGCAAAAGGAAAACAAATGGCATCACAGAGGTTCCGTAGATTATCAACACATTCCTGTCCACCTCATCTTATATCTGTATGCAATAGGGTTTGCGTTTCTTGTGTTCACAAAAGGAAACAAAAATGCATGCCCTGAGGCAGTTAATCTCTACGTTTTATGCCTGTGTGTGGTTTAGCAGGGACCTCATTAAAAAGTTAGGGGAGACTGATGTACTCTCATTACAAACGTGTCGTGCTTGTCAGTGTTTTTGGATCACTAGAGCCATTCAATTGGCTGCCAGAGGCATACCTAAATCTGCCTCATTCATAAAAAAGACACATTCAAAATAATCCAAGTTTTATGAGCTACCAGAGCTAAATACCTAGGTACATACAGACCGCGTTTTCTTTATATTCCTCACGCCAAATTTGTCCACAAGTGCCGATTTTTTTTAATATTTCACTAATTCTGTAAGCTATATATATTTCATATATATCATTCAGAAAGCTTTTTAATGAAGTTTCTTATCCATTTGGTTTCATTGAAACCTGTAGTGTTCATAATGTTCTCAGTTGTAACAAATCTATACTGGTACATTTTAGATCTGTATTTTCTTTCGTTGCATCATCACATGAACTGTTTAACTTAATGCTGAATATTAATGTAATGACGTCAGAGACTGTAAACAAAAGAATGATCAGTCTCTGCATTGCAGCTAAAGCTGAAAACATATAATAAAGGTAAAGAGTTATCATTGCCTCAGTTGTAAGTAAGGAGTGAAATAAGCCCAAATTGCGAATACGTATATATTTTATTTACACTAATAGACTAGTTTTCATGTACATTTTTAAAGATGACAGTTAATAACTAATTACAGAAGAATTTAAGGCCTCCTTAAATTAAGTTTATGAATTTTTAAGGTGAACCAAAGGACACCTAAAGTTAAGAATTTAATAAAGTTAAGGTTAAGGTATAAAAAAGTTTGCGTTTGAAGAGGCCTTAAATTCAAAAGAATATGTATACTGAGAGTTCAAACAATATGATTTAATTCAACTAAAAGTGTAAAGAAGTAAAATAGAAGAAATGATTAATAGAGTGTTTAAAAAAAAGTCTAAGGCAAGTCCATATATATTCTTCACACCTTTACACAAATGAGCTGTGACAGAGGTATACTATCCCCGTTCCAAGTTCAAATTAAGTTAACAAAAAATGTTAACACATTTAGCAAACAATAGTTTAATTTCCTAACATTAGTTGATTAAAAGAACAATGAATTCAACAAACTAGAAATATGAATGTTACACAAATTTCAAACACTTTTACGTAGAAATCCTGTTAAGGACTAGACTAAATGTGAATTGTGAATTAAAGCCGTTTCACTTGTGATTACTTGGGATTGCGGAGAAATCTCAAGTAAAACTTTTTTATATTCACTGGTGCCTCTGTACACAACAGGCTTTGTGTATGCTTTGCATGTGAATTTATTTTGCATATCTTTTTCAGGGTTTTTTGGGTGAATTCCGACACTCACAAACATTTGGATTCTGAACAAAGGGGCCTGCGGACGAGATCAAATGAAATTTATAAACATACGCCAGTACTCCTGTGTAATTCCCAGGTCACACACTGGAAAGGGTGCTACTATAATCTTGGCAATTGTAGAAGAATTACAAGTGATTTTAAGTCCCCAGAATTGACCAAAAAAGAGGTAGAAAAGTGTTGACACATAATAGAAAGATTTGCATATTTAAACCACATGCTACAATGGTTTTTTGGACTTGCACTGGGGGGGACACGGTGGCAGAGTGGTAACACTCTCGCCTCCCAACTCTGAGGTTGGGGTTCGGTTCCCGGTCCTTCCTTAAGTGGGAAACCTGGTAGCTTTCCGATGGTCGGCAGTTTACATTACAGAACCTTGACCAACTATATGTACTGGTTTCCTCTGCCCTTCCAAGTACCCATCGTGATATGACCTGTACAGTGTTGAAAGTGACTCCAACCCCAAATAAATACATTAATAAATCTCCTGATATTAGGCCTCAACAAAACAAGATCATACTGAGAAAACCCAATCATCTGGTTGAGATATCTGGCAATTTTCCTACAATTACCCAATGAATTAGCTACAGGTAGAGAGATCTGTGAAGAATCTTCTAAAACAAGGAAAGAACTATTTGCAAACAAGGAAACACACCTGGTGAACAACCCTACAGCACAGAAAAAGTCAGTTCTGAATTGTCACGGCAAACTTAAAAGTCACCAATAATTTGCAAACACTGGCGACATTTTAATATCAGGTTGTAGTCACCGCAAGGTGACGGCAAATAAAGAGGACTGAAGACAATGGACAAACAATGGTGAGTCCACCAACAACATTGAAGATATTCTCAGATATTGACTATCACAATTCGCCACTGTGAGACCTGGGTATAAATTTATAAGTTACATTACCTGAAACGCCTTCATTTTGCTGTCTGTTTCTTTGTTTTGGACAGATTTTCTGTGAGATTTTATTGTCGGTCGAGCATTTGCTTTCGCTAAATGTTTCTGGTATCAAATGAAATAAATGGGCTACTTTTTTAGCTTCTCACGCACATATACTGTCTATTTCATTTAGTCTTTCTTCACAGGAGAAACAATTCTAAAGGTTTATATTATAAATGATTGTCATATTGTTATTATAATGTAATATGGACTTGTATAGCACCATTTAGTAACATTTGACAGCTTCTAAGTCACAACAATTCAAAAGTCTATCCAGTTATATTTAGTCTAGTGTCATAGTCGGGTTATAACAGATGAATGAGTGAATGCAGAGAAAAAAATGTGCAAAATGCGTTCATTGGACAACTATGTAATAAATTCAAATCTGGTTTCCAGAAAAATGCAGGAAAAATCCACATAACTCTGTTTTCTTTCAAATGTAGATCTTAAGAAATAACATCACTTTGGGATTTGAGTCAGTTTATAATCTGTTCAGGGACATTTTGTAACTGAAAATTGGCTTATTAAATCTGATGGTTATAAAAACATACCCATAACTCAGAAGTATAACAGAAGTAACAGCCTGGATTTTTTCATAATATAGACAAATAATGGTAAGTACGATATCAGGAATACTTACATTTGAACATAGAATATACTGATATGAATGTGCTAAAGTTTAAGTACGTCTGACAAAGAAAAGGTTATTTTATTTTGTGACTCTTCCAATATTTCAACTGCGCCCTTCGATAAAAGAATCTATATAGAACATTTGTATATTTTTGTATAAAATAGCTTCAAAACAAATTTTTATAAGATCTATTAAAGGTCATGCTAGAATAGAAATAGACAACTCCGAGCTTCGGGATTATAGGAGATTTTACAACGATGAGCGCATCAGAATCACTCAGGTTCTGCTTTCATGATTCTAATATCGCTCATCCTTGTGAAATCTCCAATAACCCCTCGCTCGTCGTTGTCTATTTCTAAAATCAGTGTTGCCAAATTGGTAGTACAGGTTGAAGATTGACTCACCCCATTTAGCCATCCCACCCTCCCCATTCTTCCCCTGAGCACGTAGAGGTACATGTCACAAGAGGTCATGGGACGTTTTTCAAACAAGTTTGAAAAGTGCCCTTAAACTCTAATCACTTTCTAAATACCATGCTTGGTTGTAAAATTCCCAAGTACAAATCCCAACATGGTTGTACATCAACCGAATGAAGACTAAACCATTCAGTTGCAGTTCCTTACCCAAACAAGGAATGGTCTGAACTAGGTACAAGAAGATATATTGCAAAGTTGTGAAGCTTTTCAACAACTTGATACATTTAGACCTGAGGGCAATGGTGGCACAGTGGTAACGTAATAACCTCCCAGAGATCAGAGTTCCAATCCCAGCCTCTCCCCATGTGGAAAAGTTGGCAGTTGCTTGCCCTTTGTTGAGAGTTTACTGCACAGAACCTTGACCAACTTATTTGCTGGTTTCCTCTACACTTCCAACAGCCCGCCTTGATGTAATTTAAAAGGTACTAGGCATGACTAGGCATGGTTGAGGATATTGTGATCAGGTTTGTATGTCTGTTTGTCCATTCCCACAACTCAAACACAACACATCAGATGCTGGCCTTATTTTCTGCACAAAGTGGTGTATAACCGTAGCTCTGGAAATGGTTTTATTCTTCAGCATTACCTGTGGGCAAGGGGGTGTGTATCCTCCGGAACTGCTTGTTATGTAGAGGTCATAGGTCAAACCAGAAAAATAATGTCAGAGGTCAGTTTGGAATTTTACACATAGATGCTCAGGTCCAAGGTGACACCAGCTGTGACTATTTGTCACATGTAGCAATTGAGAATTTACGAAAACTTATATACTATATTGGATGTCACATAAGCAGAAACATAATTTCCTAAAAACCTCACAAAGGTTATTTTTCATTTATCATCCCCCACTGCATTTGAATAATAAAAGTAATTATATATTAGTCTAAAAATGCAAGTTTTTTTCAAGGCACCAGTTTACAAAAAACATAGGTGAAACACATCCGTAATAATAATCACAAGTAAATATCAAAACTTCCATTTTAGGAAACTGCACAGTTTTCGAAATATGCATAAAATCTGTAAAATGTATCAAAAGTAAGTGGTACCAGTAACAATCAAGGCTGAAAAGTCTTTTGACCAGCTCAAGCCAGAAAGCAATCAGTAGGGTACCGACATCAGAACTCGGAAGCCATCAAAAACCAAAGTAGTGCAGACTGGAACAGCAGATTCTTCACTCAAAGGGCAAATTTCAAGAAAGTGCGAGGTCAAGAGAAAGTGATCGCTCAAATCATAAGCCTACCTAGAGATTGCGCTTGAAAATATTATTACAAAGTCTTATTACCAATATTATATGTCAGTAAATACATGATGTGATGATTAATAAAACTATTTACAGTAATGTGTTCCCCTCTGCTTAAAGTAACGTTTGAGCTAGTTTTTTTTAATACTTGACCAAGATATTTATAAAGGTTTGGAATTAAAGTTAGTTGTTACTAATTTATGTACTTGTCAATAATTACAAACAACTTATGGATCATTATGGTGGAAATCACACCAAACATTCATTGATTGTAAACGTATACACTTATTTTAATCCATTACAAAGGCTCAGAAAATGACTGCAGATGTTTTCGTCTAGAATCACAGGCAATTAAATAAATCAAACTCTCCAGAAATATGAATCTATTTGACTTTTAGTGCAAATGATATGCTCACCTATTTGCAGATATTCACTGGTTTTCCATGTTAAGGACAGCGTTTAAGCTCCTCTCTGCAACAGAAAATGTCCCACTGAGTCAAAATCCTGCTGCAGAAGAATATATAGCTCCTGTGTGGGTTTATATGGCTGGGTTCACCTGTTCCAAAAGCATTTTGTGGATATTTCTACACAAACAAGTAGTCTAAAGTATATTTACTATGCAAATGGTTGCAGGGATAAGATTTCAGAGAATTGTGTCAACTGATAATAAGTATTGCTGCAAGGCACATAAACACACAGACCGGAGTCGCCACTTTCTTTTGTGTGATCAACTTGGAAAAATGTGACTTATTTGTGTCTAAAAATTTTTAACCCATTTCCAAACTCTGGTAAGTGGTATATATAGGTAACTTAGTAGTATATACAAGTTATTAATACATATTAACACACGAGTGAATACAAAAACTTATAAAACCTTTCTCTGTCATTTTGGCTCAGAAGCAACAGAAAAGGGCAGAAAATCTGTAAAATACATTTTAAATGGTGCATATAACATATTTGTTACAGGATTGATGAAATATTGACGAAAAACCACACCATTGTTTTTGCACTAATTATGTATATAAATGGTGCTGCATAACAGAAAAAAGATTCCAGGAGCCTGCAAAATAGAACCATTTGTAAAGAAAACTAACTTTGGAATATTTATTAACAAAACAGCTACATCTCGACTGAAGAATTCAGAGAGTAAAATGAAGCATTCTTTGTGTAGTCCGTACATTGTCAGTAGAGATCCCCTCCATGTCACAAATGTTAGTTGAAATGTTTCAGTAACTGTACAAACTATGTAAATTATCATTTATATTCACATAAACTTACTGCACAACATTTCAGTACCTTTGCTTTAAGCAGTTATGGTCAGTTGATATTTATTTGTAAAGTACTTAAGGAATTGTTAAGGACAGGGTCTGCGTTATTCATAAACTGAGGGCTTCGTTTCAGAAAAATTAACCAACATTATAAAGACCAGAAATGCACAGTGAACGAAAAGTTGTCACTGCCCATCACTGTACATTATAAAGACCGGAAGTGCGCAGACTACAGAAAACAATGCAGTGCGCATATTTTTGCGTAAAATTATCTGAGGCAATAATTGGACGATCGTCGATAATACAGGACCAAACGATACAGACAAAATATAGTGCGACAACTAGGTGTGTTTTGAAGCATATTTACAATAATATTTATGGATTAATAAATGAAACCGGTCTTTATAATAGAAATAAAGTCCTCAGTTTAGTGATTTATAACCCCAGATAATTCACAAATTTCCGGCGGAAATTTGTGAATTATCTGGGATTATAAATCACAATACCTCGGACTTTATTTCTACATTAGAATGCGAGGGATCTGATTGTAAAAGTAGTTCCACAGACTGGTTCCTGTTAAAGTTCGAAACATATAATTTTACGGAAACCAGAAATCAGCAAAGATATAGTTTCTGCAACTACATTTATTGATTGAATTTTTAGATGTTTTGTGACACGGGTCTTTAAAATAGCAATAAAAAATTTGGTTTGAGTACTGTATTGGCGAATAATCCCTTGGCTTCCTCCATTTTTTCCGCCCAGAAGTTTGTGATTTATTCATTGATATTGTACTAAAACATCATATTTATTTCTACAGTAAACTGAGGTTCCTGTTTTACTCACAGGCTTGACTCAAACCTCATCCTTTATTTCTACAGTAAACTGAGGTTCTTGTTTACTCACAGGCTTGACTAACAGTTCAATAGTAGCTACAGAAAGCAGCCTATGCCCCATATCCAACAGCATATAGAAGTTGGACATTTATGGGCACAAGGAGCTTTACGACATTTTTAACAGTAAATTATGAACAGAGTAAGTGACATATAATACATGTATTAATATCAGCGTGCAAATTGATACAAGAGAGCAGTAAGTATCCAAACACATTGTGACCTGTGCACCAAATATTAATGTACACATTGCAAGGTTGCAGTTTTTCAGTTGAGTGAAACTTCCAATTAATGGATGTTTGTTTCTCTCAACAGTTTTTTTTGTAAAATGAAGCACTGATACATGTACAGATAAAAAAGACCATTAACGATTTCTCACTTGTAATGTTCGTTCTTATTCAGTAGATATTACCAGGGAAACAAAAAATAGACAGCCTGGGATTTAAAATATTTATTGTAGATCTAACATATTATTTAGATTAGACATTTAACATTGTAAAATAATTGTAAACAATTATTATTGAAAATTATTATTTACTGATTAAATTTTAAGGACTAAGATTGTCTATTTTAAGTTCAGCAGCGTGCTAGTTACTTCTATGACATGTATGACATCTAGAGTTATTCAAACTTCGCTGACTTTAACAGTTTCCATAATATTACATTCTGGGCAACTCCAAACTAAGTGGGGTGACAGGGAAGGGGAGATACTAACATATCAAATTGGTCAGGGGGAACTACACGGCAGGTTAAAGGTAGCTGAAAGTCAAAAAAGGGTACATCAACAATAAGTTGAAAAAGAGATCTTCCTTAAGTATATGTTATTTGAGATGTTTTCCCATTATGTTTATTTGCCCAACAAAACTTTTTCAAATATTTACAGAATAAATTGTGCTTATATTGAAACAGGGGACCTGTACTAATGCAGTACTAATGCACTTGCCTCCCATCCTTCTGAGGTCAGTGGTTCAAACCCCAGACCCTATGGGGAAAGTTGGTAGTTGCTTACTGATGATCCACATTTTACAATACAGAACCTAGTCAAACTGTATGCACTGGTTTCCTCTGCCTGCAAAACTACCCGTCCTGATATGACATATACAGTGTCGAAAGCAACGTTAAAACCCAGACAAATATATTGAAACATTTCCGAAAGAGGAATCTCAAATTGTAGCCTGTTTTGAAACAGTTCTTTGAAGTATACAGAATATACTAATTGCTAAATCTGTACTAAACTTGCCTCAAATTCTGTTCCAGTTGACGAAAACATAAATTGGCCAGTGTACTGTCATAAATCTGCTTCTTAATCATGTACAGTTGGAATCAAAGATCAGAGGATCAGTTTCATCCAAAGGATGGGGTTTCCAGTGATAGATCAAGCTATTCACTGGCACTCTGGGTAGATTATGGTCACCCTTGACAACATCCCAGGTGACTAGGCGTTCCCTTGTATCACTAGAAACAGCAGATGGTCGCAAACATGTCCGGAATCTTTTCCCATACTTAGTTTTTTTTCCACTGACGGGCCAAGAATGACTGAAAAATACCCAGAATATGCTAGGTGTACAAGATAGCCGGTGTGGGTCTACAGTGATGGCCAGGGATGCTCCCACAAATACTCAAAGATATGTCTGGGTGTCTATGTCCCCCAATTAAGGCCAAATACAGCTGTCTTTCCCTAACTAAAATCAAAACAATCTAATTTACTCAGATATGAATCCCCTTTCATTTGCATTTAAAGCACACTTGTGATGTCATTCTATTGTTAAAAGTGTGCATTATTTTTGGGTAATGTACACTTTTTATCCAAACAAACATACACCTGATTTTTGGCTGACCTTAACAATTAAATAATGTAAAGTTGAAAAGTGAACTTGAAAGGAATAAATTTCTAATTATTTTACAGCATAATACAAGATGCATAATACAAGATGCATAACTGTTTCAGATGTCCCTTATATAGTCCATGAAAGTGTACATTACAAAATGATTAAAGAGTAGAATGACACTACACATAAATGTACACTGTTTTATGAAAATAAACACATTACTTTTAATGCTTTAATGATTCAAAATTAATCCACAATAAACATAAAGGAAGCAGAAAAGTGTGATACAGAACAGAACATTTCAAAGGGTGCAGAATGTTTGTCATTCTTATGTTACAAAAGAAAGTATCATTTTAAGTAAATGGTTTCTATTTATCAATACAAACAAGGACACTACTGTGATATTAATTCTGTGCTCAAAACCTAGATGTTAATGTTTAGAGAAAGTGACAGTTTTGGTGCTGCTGAAGCTGTGGGGTTATCAAGTTTACACATTTTGACACACTGACACTTAGTTCTCCATTATCTCCACTAATAATGTCACTAATTTTGCGTTTCATAGCATCAGTAGTGCGTTTGTACCCTCTAACAGCATTTGAACGATGGCCTGTTTGCTCCTGTATCAGTTGTTCCTCTACTCCTTTCTGATATAAACGTGAGGCAGCCGAGGTACGAAGTGAGTGATTGGTTCAATATCCTGTCAAACCAGCATTATAACAAATCTTAAAAGTAGTTTTGTCCCACAGCTTGATGACCATACCAAACTTCACCATATTCAGTTTGCTTTGCTTTGGTTAGAGGGCGTAAATAAAATGGAGTGGGTCTTGGTTTTGGACAAAAGAGCATATATTTCTTGTAAAGTTCCTCTAAACATCTTTCTTTATTTCTGGATGAATATGCACATACTCACTTCCCTTGAATGTGAACATGGTCTAAACCACCCTGCACAGTTTTTGAAGGCACATTTTGTGTATATTGAAGATATTCAGCACCATCACTGTCAACACAAAGAGACAGCTGTGACTGCTCCCCACAACATAGTTCACAGTGTTCTTTTCATCCCCTTAAAGCAAATTTTAATCTGAGTAGATAAAATACTGTATGCAGTAGCTTTCATGGGTTATCAGATCCTAATTCAGATTTCCACAACAATTCTTCTTCATCAAGTGTTATTTCTTGTGCTTTTTTTACAGTTAGTCCTATCCCTGATTTGGCAGTGTCTTTCATAGTGTTATCCAATGTATTCCTCAGTTGCATAAAATCAGGATCTGATAAAAGCTTCCAGTTTACTCCAAATTTATTTAAATAAAACTGAAGACACAGAACAATTTGCTTCAGGGAACAGCCAGGATATTTTTCACCATTCTTTTACAAATTTCCATGATAAATCTTGACACTGTATAATTTATTTCATCCTTTGTCATTTCAGATAGTTCTACCAAAATAGGGCTCAATTTCAGAGATGGTGCAGCCTTATTTCTTGCATCCTTCCATTCCTTGAACTAATTTACAGCCCACTCTATTTTTTCTTCTGTTGATGCAGCAAACCTGAAAAAATACAACTCTAATTTAATTATATGAAACAAATTGAATGCTTTCACTTGAAGTTAATTTTCACTAATTTAAGTAACAGTCATTTAAGTTATCATTGATATCTGGGTTGGTAGTTACAAAATTCTTGAACTGAAATACATGAAATACCAGTCACTTTTCAAGTTCATATTTCAGAAAATCAAACAATTATTTGATATATTAAGATCTTATTACCTTTTGTGTGAGTTTTCAATGGTTTCCTTATCTGTTTTAAAGTGGAATCGTGTCACAGTTCCTTTCCCCCCTCCTCATCATCACTGATATCAGAGAAAGGTCCAAGAGGGGGTAATTTTGCATTAACTTCCTCCACTTCTTGAGTAGCCATTATCAGTTCCTGTTCATCAATATCTAAGAATGCTGCTTCTTCTTCTGTTACATTTAATTGATTATTCTCAAAGCAGTTAACAAATTTGTCAACTTCATCCAATAAATCACTGGAATTATCCATTATATTTGCTTTAAAAGTATTTTGAGTGATAAACAAACTATTATAATCACTTTCATTGCCACTATCCATTTTGCAGATCAAAGTAGTTGAAAAATAGAAATCAGTGTTAACACATAAGGGTCAGTGACAAAACATGTGCATTACCTGGTCAGTACACACAAATACAATGGCCAGTTTACCACAAGCTCTGTTGATCAAGTACATTGAGATTTAGGTCAATTGGCTGTCAAAAGTTTTAAAAAATTTCAGTAAAAGGGTTTCCTTTCAGAGATTGTATCAAAAAGTGTGTGGGCTTTAAGTTCGGTAAAGTATTCAAAAGTGTGCCTTACTGGGAAAATAATACACACTTTTACTCGATCCCTTCGGGGTCTTGTAAAGTGTGCATTAGTTTCCCAGTAAGGCACACTTTTTCATACTTTACCTATCACAAAATGGTGAAACACTTTTTTTAAAAGTGACAAGAAATATGGTAGACGTTCCAACTATTTCAGACAAAGCATTTTCTTAATAACATATGTTAATAATATCTACCCCTCTGATAAACATTGAAGAATTCTTGAAAAGGTAACCTGCACCATATCTAATCAGTAAACCTAATAGGAAATTTCCAGAGATTCTACATGTTACATGTCCTTCAATACAATAGCAGAGACACTTATCCTACAGTTTTACTTTATGATGCTGCATGCTGGAATGGTTTACCTAATGACATCCGATAAGAAGTTCACTGTCATCTTTTAAAGGAAAACTGAAGAATGATATTTTTAGGGAAGTGTTTCCTCCATAGCTCTCTCCATTCTTTTGCTTTGCCTCTAGTGCCAAAGAGCCTGTGTCATGATTGAGATTAAACACTATAAAAACATTTGTTACATTACATATGCTTGCATCCCATCACTGTAGGTGCTAATGGATAAGATATTCCATATTGGCTCCCACCGTATCATAGCAATGAATAGCATAGCCTAAATTGGGCACAGACTGGACTACAGAATATTTATTGACAATTGCTCATCTTTAGGAACACTCGGCACTACTGTTTAACATATAAGGCAGCATAAAGTGACAACTGACTGTTTTTAGAAAGTACCTTAATCAAATTCCAAAATTTGTTCCAAATTGAGGCCCAAAATTTAATTGGAAATGATATTACATCCAATTAAAGCCTTTCGCCAGGGTAGACGTAGTTTTTACGATGCAGTTTTAAATTCTTAATTTTAACAATGAAAGTGGTCTGTATTTGTCACATTATATTATTTATGAAAGATCTTGGACAAACAAAGAGATTATAAGTGTATTTTATCTCTAAATATTGTGAAACTGTTTGTTTATCCAGAAACAGGTATTATCGCCCACCCGATAATTCCCGTGGTTCATTTCTATTGTTCTCCACAATAACTAAATTAACTGTATTACATATAAAGCCCAATTAAACAATAACCAGATAAAAGATAAACTGCATTTACTGTAAATTATAGCCCTGATAGACCATACCACAATTTTTTTTTGCTTGAACAAATTTTCATTTCATCTACTCTACAGAGTGTACCACATATCTATACCTACCTTCCTTTATATAAAGTCCAAATATACAATAACCAAACTATAGCCCTGATTGACCACCCATACCATAATTTTGTTTGACCAAATTTTTATTTCACCTACTCCATAGATATGCACTAATCTTTTGCTACCTTCATAATCTATTACAACTTTCTTCTTTTGGTTCCATTGTGAAAGACAGGTTTGTACATAGAGAAGGTAAGTGCACTTTTTGTAAAATTTTTAATTTTTGGCTTCTGTTGGTCTGGCAATGAACTTCTCGTTCAACTAATCCACAAAGTAGATTTGTCATCATTTCATATTTTGGTTTTAGTTATACATTTTTTGCCATACATATATTTCCTAAAATATTCTCCAAAATGCACCTCTTGCACTTTGCTGTTTACCTCATATTGACTGGTATCAGAGTCTGTGACTCATCCGAACCCACCATGCACTCAGGTCATCCTGTGATCCTTGAGTCTGGAATCCACCATTGTGCTGATAGCATCAATTGCGCCTATCTGGCTTTCCAGGGTTACTGTCGAAGGGTGACACATAGCTTCCGGAATGTCAGTCCCTGGACATCATTGCTCCTAGCTCTTTCGGGTGATATCAGTCTCAATCCGGGCCCTGCTTCTAGATCTCTTAATGGTTGTCTTCTCAACATTAGATCTATCAGAAATAAATCAGTTTCCTTTCTGGAGTTCGTTAAAGATAACAATGCTGATCTCATAGCTGTCACTGAGACATGGCTTAGGCCAGAGGATACTGAAGGTTTTATTTCTAGTATCACCCCTCCTGGTTACAAGTTCACTCATGTACCTCAAAATGTCAAGAAAAGGGTCGGAGTTGGGTTTTTCATCAAGGAGGACATGAGTTTTGAACAAGTTTCAAAAAACAATTGTCAGGCTTTTGAAAGTACCTCTGACTGGGGTGCTAAAGATGTTATATTTCATGTACTCTACAGACCCCCAAATCTTTCAAAGTCGCAATTCCTAGACGAATTTGGCATGTTCCTCAAAGATGCTGCTTTGTCAGGCTGTGAAAAGATTCTCCTTGTTGATCTTAATTTTCATCTGGATCAACATGACACCTGGACACTGAAATTTTATGATCTCCTTCAGCAATTTAGTTTTACACAACTTGTCAATACACCCACACATATTCAGGGTCACATTTTGGATGCTCTATGTGTGAGGGATTCTTTCTCCTGGGCCATTAGTCCCAAAGTTATTTCAGGACTATCAGACCACAAGGCAATCATGTTTAGCCTTATTTTCCCCATCAGAGAGTCCTGTAAGTTTCAACATATTTCCATCCGTAAAATTCACAAGATAAATATTCTAGACTTCAGAGCAGATATCTTGAAATCTGACCTCATTAGATGCCCGTATTAAACTGCCAGTCTTCTGAGTCATCAATACTTTAATACCTTGAGAAGCGTCCTTGACAAACACACCCCAATGAAGAAGAAAAATATTCCCAGACATGCTGAGACTGCTTTCATGAACTGTGACATCCTCAAGGCAAAACGACTCAAGAGGAAATATGAAAGGGCATGGCGCCGTGAAAACTCAGCCAGTAATCGTAGTCGATACCGGGCTGCAATCAATCACTATAACTTCCTGCTTGAGAAGTCAAAATGTAACCATTATTCCAACATTGTGGCTGAAAATCAAGGAAATCCTAAGGCTTTGTGAAACTGTTTCAGAAAGTATGTACACAGGTCCTCTGTTGCTGTTCTAACAGACTGTACAAATAAAACAGACCTTGTAAACACTTTCTGTAAGTTTTTCTTTGATAAAATCCTTAAAATAAGATCCACACTGCAGTCATCAACACCATCTTCAGTCACTAGACCCAACTCCACTAAAAGTACACTGTCCTCTTTCACACCTGTGTCTGAGAAAGACCTACTCAAAATCCTTAAGTCCTCACCATCCAAATCTTGTGGCCTGGACCTAATCCCAACATCACTGGTCAAGGAGTGTACTGATATTCTCATCACCCCCTTCACTAAAATTGTAAATTATTTAATCAAAGAAGGTAGTTTTCCCAACTGTTTTAAGATGGTACATGTCAACCCCCTTCATAAGAAGCCCAGCCTCGATAGAAATAGATTCAAAAACTATAGGCCAGTGTCAAACCTTAGTTTTATATCAAAGCTTATTGAGAAAGTTGTGGCAAAGCAGCTAAATGAATTTATTTCACGCAAGGGGCTCTTAAATGTCAACCAGTCTGCTCATAAGAGTTCCCACTCCACTGAAACCGCATTGTTGAAGATTCAAAACGATATAGCTCTCTCTTTTGTATGGCCATCTTCATGACTGGTTTGGTCTAGATGGTACTGTTTTGTTGTGGATCAAATCGTACCTTTCAAACCGTAAACGAAAAAATTAAAATAGGTGATAGTTTCTCTGAGCCGGTAATTCTCCCTTTTGGAGTCCCCCAAGGCTCCGTACTGGGTCCTCTCCTTTTCACCCTTTATACTAGTCCCCTCAGTCAAGTTATTTCTAAATTCAATGTTGCTCATCACCTATATGCTGATGACACCCAGATCTACTTAGCAGCTGATTCCAGGAACTTTGATTCTAGCGTGGAAGAGCTGACCGAGTGTCTCAAGTCAGTACAGGAGTGGATGGTTGGTGTTAAGCTAAAACTAAACCCAGAAAAAGACGAATTTATCATCATAGGTCAAAAAGCCATGAGAGAGTCGCTTGCACCAAATTTCCCTGTCCCACTCCTCCAAAACAATATCTCTCCGTTGGTGGAAGTAAAGAATCTGAGTGTTATCTTTGCCGAGCATGTTACTCTCATCTTCGTGATTTGCAACGAATTCACAAATTCCTTAGTGTAGAGACTGCAATACTTCTGGTAAATGCTATGGTCAGTAGTCGTCTGGACTACTGTAACTCTTTACTCTATGGGGTAAGCAAGTCCAACATAGCTAAACTACAGAGAGTCCAGAATGCTCTTTGCCACATCATCTTCAGACTTGTCAAAATGAGTCATGTTACACCTTTTTTGAAAAAACTCCACTGGCTTCCAATTCTACATCGTATCCTTTTCAAGTACAATCTTCTGGTTTTCAAGGCTATCAGTCTTTCACAGCCCCCGTACCTTTCAGCTTTAATTAGATCGAGCAGTCTTACTCGTGGCAACAGGCTGTCTCCTCAACCCACCCTAAGAAGCACATAGGCAGGCGTGGCTTTGCAGTAGCCGCACCAGCTGAATGGAACAAGCTGCCACAAACTGTCAGATATCAGCAAACAATAGATGGTTTCAGAAGCCAGCTAAAGACCCACTTGTTTAGGCTGGCATACCCCCCACCTTAATTGTACCCTGGCGGGCACTTTTTAGATGCCAACCCATGTCTGTCCCTTGACTATCCCTTTTTGGACTTAAGCGCATTAGAGGATTTGTATCAATTTTGCGCTATATAAATCCTACTATTATTATTATATACAAAGGATTCTGACATGTTTATTGCATAAATTTTATGTTGATAAAGTATACGTGCATAACTTGTGTCACTACACATTTTGTTCAGAAGAAATCCACGTAACTTCAGGTAAAAAAGGTAAAAATAAAATTTTGTGTGTAAGATGTGCAGAGTTACAGCAGGGAGAAGTAACAGTTCCAACTTTCTGATGGGCTTGGTAATGGATCCAATGGTGAGTACACCATTTCTACTAGTTTTTTTGTGAGATAAGCAGCCTTCATAAAGAAGATTATTACTATCGATACTTGAAGCTGTTAAGAGGAAAAATTACGACAGTGGAACCTAGAATTAAGATCAGCACTACTCTGTCATTGTTGGACTTATCTCAGTGATTATGTCCTGGGTGGTATCTACTACTTGTGAGTTTGTGTTTTCCAGTGTTAACTTTCAGAGCTTTCCTTGTTCTTGTTTCCTTCACCAAATGCTTGTTTACACATGTATGTAAGCAACAAGAAAGAATGGCGAAATAAAAGTAATGGCCTTAATTTACTATCCACCATGTAAAGTATTTATATTTTATTTGTTACATGTCTTCTGAGGCTATATATCAATATTTCAAGTATTAGACCACTTTAGTTCATTGGTTTTCATAACCAAAGCGTAGTTATTCTGCATCTCTGCAAGTGGAAAGCTTTGTTAACCACTCACGAGGTACAAATACCTGTGATACTGTTCCTTACATTTTGGCGACCACTGCCTATGGTCAATCCCCTTTGGAGCCTGACCTCTGGTCACTGTGGTAGATGATGGTGTGGGACATTATGAAGTCAAAGTTTTCTTTGACCCAAGTTTGTCGCTGCATGAGTTCCTATTTTGGTCTGACCCAAGTTGCCAATGGTGAGCTTCCCAAACTATGTTTTCTGTCCTCAGATTTCAGCAAAACAAGACTTACAGATGTTCTGAATATGACTGGAGAAAAATATATCCCAGTCAAACCATACACTAAGGTTACTGACTGTCTTAGCTGGAGAAAAGAGATTTCCAAGGATGTTTATATGGAAAATTTTGTCAAGTATTTTATGTTGTATTTTTGAACCAAAAATAATGAATTCAGTTTTATCAGCTTTTAGAAAAGAATAGTAAAATAGAAAAATAATAAAAACAAATGTGTATTTCTGTGGAAAATGTTTACAGAGATAGTTCATAACTGCCTTGCAAGAAACAGTATGCTATGAAATGAAATGCCTTACTTCACAGGAGTCCCCAAACTACTGTACAAATACACTCTGTAACATATGCCGCTCCTCTGGGAAAACACTTGAGGAAAACAACATGATGTGGTAAACCGGACATAACCAAAGAAAATTTACACCTTCAGGACATTCATATGGATTTAACTTTTAACTAACCAGATACGTTGTGTTTCACGACTGGCCATCTGTTAATGTCTTTAAGTAGTTCACCAATAACAAATACACATATGCCCCCATTGGCATGTAATACCACTGATCCACCTTCACAATTAATTGTATCACCTAAATAATGTTCAAATAGGGGGGTCCTATTTACTATTTAAATGCATAAGCGAATCTGACAACACAACAAGATTGAAAACATTTGTCATACAATTTAGAAAGATAACTCGTAATACAAAGTTCTGCTCACTCTTAGGATGGAGAGCATTTGTTTCTGAGCTGATGTGTCAGATCTCTTGTGACTAGTTTCCCCAGCTCCATTTCATGGCAGTTTAGTTGTAACATGAAAGGAATGGACAAGAAATATGGTAGACGTTCCAACTATTTCAGACAAAGCATTTTCTTAATAACATATGTTAATAATATCTACCCCTCTGATAAACATTGAAGAATTCTTGAAAAGGTAACCTGCACCATATCTAATCAGTAAACCTAATAGGAAATTTCCAGAGATTCTACATGTTACATGTCC
The DNA here is from genome assembly GCA_964017235.1 of Sabellastarte sp. h YS-2021. Classification (NCBI taxonomy): domain Eukaryota; kingdom Metazoa; phylum Annelida; class Polychaeta; order Sabellida; family Sabellidae; genus Sabellastarte; species Sabellastarte sp. h YS-2021. The sequence continues at coordinate 111,479,450 of OZ024933.1, forward strand.
TTCAATACAATAGCAGAGACACTTATCCTACAGTTTTACTTTATGATGCTGCATGCTGGAATGGTTTACCTAATGACATCCGATAAGAAGTTCACTGTCATCTTTTAAAGGAAAACTGAAGAATGATATTTTTAGGGAAGTGTTTCCTCCATAGCTCTCTCCATTCTTTTGCTTTGCCTCTAGTGCCAAAGAGCCTGTGTCATGATTGAGATTAAACACTATAAAAACATTTGTTACATTACATATGCTTGCATCCCATCACTGTAGGTGCTAATGGATAATATATTCCATATTGGCTCCCACCGTATCATAGCAATGAATAGCATAGCCTAAATTGGGCACAGACTGGACTACAGAATATTTATTGACAATTGCTCATCTTTAGGAACACTCGGCACTACTGTTTAACATATAAGGCAGCATAAAGTGACAACTGACTGTTTTTAGAAAGTACCTTAATCAAATTCCAAAATTTGTTCCAAATTGAGGCCCAAAATTTAATTGGAAATGATATTACATCCAATTAAAGCCTTTCGCCAGGGTAGACGTAGTTTTTACGATGCAGTTTTAAATTCTTAATTTTAACAATGAAAGTGGTCTGTATTTGTCACATTATATTATTTATGAAAGATCTTGGACAAACAAAGAGATTATAAGTGTATTTTATCTCTAAATATTGTGAAACTGTTTGTTTATCCAGAAACAGGTATTATCGCCCACCCGATAATTCCCGTGGTTCATTTCTATTGTTCTCCACAATAACTAAATTAACTGTATTACATATAAAGCCCAATTAAACAATAACCAGATAAAAGATAAACTGCATTTACTGTAAATTATAGCCCTGATAGACCATAACACAATTTTTTTTTTGCTTGAACAAATTTTCATTTCATCTACTCTACAGAGTGTACCACATATCTATACCTACCTTCCTTTATATAAAGTCCAAATATACAATAACCAAACTATAGCCCTGATTGACCACCCATACCATAATTTTGTTTGACCAAATTTTTATTTCACCTACTCCATAGATATGCACTAATCTTTTGCTACCTTCATAATCTATTACAACTTTCTTCTTTTGGTTCCATTGTGAAAGACAGGTTTGTACATAGAGAAGGTAAGTGCACCTTTTGTAAAATTTTTAATTTTTGGCTTCTGTTGGTCTGGCAATGAACTTCTCGTTCAACTAATCCACAAAGTAGATTTGTCATCATTTCATATTTTGGTTTTAGTTATACATTTTTTGCCATACATATATTTCCTAAAATATTCTCCAAAATGCACCTCTTGCACTTTGCTGTTTACCTCATATTGACTGGTATCAGAGTCTGTGACTCATCCGAACCCACCATGCACTCAGGTCATCCTGTGATCCTTGAGTCTGGAATCCACCATTGTGCTGATAGCATCAATTGCGCCTATCTGGCTTTCCAGGGTTACTGTCGAAGGGTGACACATAGCTTCCGGAATGTCAGTCCCTGGACATCATTGCTCCTAGCTCTTTCGGGTGATATCAGTCTCAATCCGGGCCCTGCTTCTAGATCTCTTAATGGTTGTCTTCTCAACATTAGATCTATCAGAAATAAATCAGTTTCCTTTCTGGAGTTCGTTAAAGATAACAATGCTGATCTCATAGCTGTCACTGAGACATGGCTTAGGCCAGAGGATACTGAAGGTTTTATTTCTAGTATCACCCCTCCTGGTTACAAGTTCACTCATGTACCTCAAAATGTCAAGAAAAGGGTCGGAGTTGGGTTTTTCATCAAGGAGGACATGAGTTTTGAACAAGTTTCAAAAAACAATTGTCAGGCTTTTGAAAGTACCTCTGACTGGGGTGCTAAAGATGTTATATTTCATGTACTCTACAGACCCCCAAATCTTTCAAAGTCGCAATTCCTAGACGAATTTGGCATGTTCCTCAAAGATGCTGCTTTGTCAGGCTGTGAAAAGATTCTCCTTGTTGATCTTAATTTTCATCTGGATCAACATGACACCTGGACACTGAAATTTTATGATCTCCTTCAGCAATTTAGTTTTACACAACTTGTCAATACACCCACACATATTCAGGGTCACATTTTGGATGCTCTATGTGTGAGGGATTCTTTCTCCTGGGTCATTAGTCCCAAAGTTATTTCAGGACTATCAGACCACAAGGCAATCATGTTTAGCCTTATTTTCCCCATCAGAGAGTCCTGTAAGTTTCAACATATTTCCATCCGTAAAATTCACAAGATAAATATTCTAGACTTCAGAGCAGATATCTTGAAATCTGACCTCATTAGATGCCCGTATTAAACTGCCAGTCTTCTGAGTCATCAATACTTTAATACCTTGAGAAGCGTCCTTGACAAACACACCCCAATGAAGAAGAAAAATATTCCCAGACATGCTGAGACTGCTTTCATGAACTGTGACATCCTCAAGGCAAAACGACTCAAGAGGAAATATGAATGGGCATGGCGCCGTGAAAACTCAGCCAGTAATCGTAGTCGATACCGGGCTGCAATCAATCACTATAACTTCCTGCTTGAGAAGTCAAAATGTAACCATTATTCCAACATTGTGGCTGAAAATCAAGGAAATCCTAAGGCTTTGTGAAACTGTTTCAGAAAGTATGTACACAGGTCCTCTGTTGCTGTTCTAACAGACTGTACAAATAAAACAGACCTTGTAAACACTTTCTGTAAGTTTTTCTTTGATAAAATCCTTAAAATAAGATCCACACTGCAGTCATCAACACCATCTTCAGTCACTAGACCCAACTCCACTAAAAGTACACTGTCCTCTTTCACACCTGTGTCTGAGAAAGACCTACTCAAAATCCTTAAGTCCTCACCATCCAAATCTTGTGGCCTGGACCTAATCCCAACATCACTGGTCAAGGAGTGTACTGATATTCTCATCACCCCCATCACTAAAATTGTAAATTATTTAATCAAAGAAGGTAGTTTTCCCAACTGTTTTAAGATGGTACATGTCAACCCCCTTCATAAGAAGCCCAGCCTCGATAGAAATAGATTCAAAAACTATAGGCCAGTGTCAAACCTTAGTTTTATATCAAAGCTTATTGAGAAAGTTGTGGCAAAGCAGCTAAATGAATTTATTTCACGCAAGGGGCTCTTAAATGTCAACCAGTCTGCTCATAAGAGTTCCCACTCCACTGAAACCGCATTGTTGAAGATTCAAAACGATATAGCTCTCTCTTTTGTATGGCCATCTTCATGACTGGTTTGGTCTAGATGGTACTGTTTTGTTGTGGATCAAATCGTACCTTTCAAACCGTAAACGAAAAAATTAAAATAGGTGATAGTTTCTCTGAGCCGGTAATTCTCCCTTTTGGAGTCCCCCAAGGCTCCGTACTGGGTCCTCTCCTTTTCACCCTTTATACTAGTCCCCTCAGTCAAGTTATTTCTAAATTCAATGTTGCTCATCACCTATATGCTGATGACACCCAGATCTACTTAGCAGCTGATTCCAGGAACTTTTATTCTAGCGTGGAAGAGCTGACCGAGTGTCTCAAGTCAGTACAGGAGTGGATGGTTGGTGTTAAGCTAAAACTAAACCCAGAAAAAGACGAATTTATCATCATAGGTCAAAAAGCCATGAGAGAGTCGCTTGCACCAAATTTCCCTGTCCCACTCCTCCAAAACAATATCTCTCCGTTGGTGGAAGTAAAGAATCTGAGTGTTATCTTTGCCGAGCATGTTACTCTCATCTTCGTGATTTGCAACGAATTCACAAATTCCTTAGTGTAGAGACTGCAATACTTCTGGTAAATGCTATGGTCAGTAGTCGTCTGGACTACTGTAACTCTTTACTCTATGGGGTAAGCAAGTCCAACATAGCTAAACTACAGAGAGTCCAGAATGCTCTTTGCCACATCATCTTCAGACTTGTCAAAATGAGTCATGTTACACCTTTTTTGAAAAAACTCCACTGGCTTCCAATTCTACATCGTATCCTTTTCAAGTACAATCTTCTGGTTTTCAAGGCTATCAGTCTTTCACAGCCCCCGTACCTTTCAGCTTTAATTAGATCGAGCAGTCTTACTCGTGGCAACAGGCTGTCTCCTCAACCCACCCTAAGAAGCACATAGGCAGGCGTGGCTTTGCAGTAGCCGCACCAGCTGAATGGAACAAGCTGCCACAAACTGTCAGATATCAGCAAACAATAGATGGTTTCAGAAGCCAGCTAAAGACCCACTTGTTTAGGCTGGCATACCCCCCACCTTAATTGTACCCTGGCGGGCACTTTTTAGATGCCAACCCATGTCTGTCCCTTGACTATCCCTTTTTGGACTTAAGCGCATTAGAGGATTTGTATCAATTTTGCGCTATATAAATCCTACTATTATTATTATATACAAAGGATTCTGACATGTTTATTGCATAAATTTTATGTTGATAAAGTATACGTGCATAACTTGTGTCACTACACATTTTGTTCAGAAGAAATCCACGTAACTTCAGGTAAAAAAGGTAAAGAGTTACAGCAGGGAGAAGTAACAGTTCCAACTTTCTGATGGGCTTGGTAATGGATCCAATGGTGAGTACACCATTTCTACTAGTTTTTTTGTGAGATAAGCAGCCTTCATAAAGAAGATTATTACTATCGATACTTGAAGCTGTTAAGAGGAAAAATTACGACAGTGGAACCTAGAATTAAGATCAGCACTACTCTGTCATTGTTGGACTTATCTCAGTGATTATGTCCTGGGTGGTATCTACTACTTGTGAGTTTGTGTTTTCCAGTGTTAACTTTCAGAGCTTTCCTTGTTCTTGTTTCCTTCACCAAATGCTTGTTTACACATGTATGTAAGCAACAAGAAAGAATGGCGAAATAAAAGTAATGGCCTTAATTTACTATCCACCATGTAAAGTATTTATATTTTATTTGTTACATGTCTTCTGAGGCTATATATCAATATTTCAAGTATTAGACCACTTTAGTTCATTGGTTTTCATAACCAAAGCGTAGTTATTCTGCATCTCTGCAAGTGGAAAGCTTTGTTAACCACTCACGAGGTACAAATACCTGTGATACTGTTCCTTACATTTTGGCGACCACTGCCTATGGTCAATCCCCTTTGGAGCCTGACCTCTGGTCACTGTGGTAGATGATGGTGTGGGACATTATGAAGTCAAAGTTTTCTTTGACCCAAGTTTGTCGCTGCATGAGTTCCTATTTTGGTCTGACCCAAGTTGCCAATGGTGAGCTTCCCAAACTATGTTTTCTGTCCTCAGATTTCAGCAAAACAAGACTTACAGATGTTCTGAATATGACTGGAGAAAAATATATCCCAGTCAAACCATACACTAAGGTTACTGACTGTCTTAGCTGGAGAAAAGAGATTTCCAAGGATGTTTATATGGAAAATTTTGTCAAGTATTTTATGTTGTATTTTTGAACCAAAAATAATGAATTCAGTTTTATCAGCTTTTAGAAAAGAATAGTAAAATAGAAAAATAATAAAAACAAATGTGTATTTCTGTGGAAAATGTTTACAGAGATAGTTCATAACTGCCTTGCAAGAAACAGTATGCTATGAAATGAAATGCCTTACTTCACAGGAGTCCCCAAACTACTGTACAAATACACTCTGTAACATATGCCGCTCCTCTGGGAAAACACTTGAGGAAAACAACATGATGTGGTAAACCGGACATAACCAAAGAAAATTTACACCTTCAGGACATTCATATGGATTTAACTTTTAACTAACCAGATACGTTGTGTTTCACGACTGGCCATCTGTTAATGTCTTTAAGTAGTTCACCAATAACAAATACACATATGCCCCCATTGGCATGTAATACCACTGATCCACCTTCACAATTAATTGTATCACCTAAATAATGTTCAAATAGGGGGGTCCTATTTACTATTTAAATGCATAAGCGAATCTGACAACACAACAAGATTGAAAACATTTGTCATACAATTTAGAAAGATAACTCGTAATACAAAGTTCTGCTCACTCTTAGGATGGAGAGCATTTGTTTCTGAGCTGATGTGTCAGATCTCTTGTGACTAGTTTCCCCAGCTCCATTTCATGGCAGTTTAGTTGTAACATGAAAGGAATGGACAAGAAATATGGTAGACGTTCCAACTATTTCAGACAAAGCATTTTCTTAATAACATATGTTAATAATATCTACCCCTCTGATAAACATTGAAGAATTCTTGAAAAGGTAACCTGCACCATATCTAATCAGTAAACCTAATAGGAAATTTCCAGAGATTCTACATGTTACATGTCCTTCAATACAATAGCAGAGACACTTATCCTACAGTTTTACTTTATGATGCTGCATGCTGGAATGGTTTACCTAATGACATCCGATAAGAAGTTCACTGTCATCTTTTAAAGGAAAACTGAAGAATGATATTTTTAGGGAAGTGTTTCCTCCATAGCTCTCTCCATTCTTTTGCTTTGCCTCTAGTGCCAAAGAGCCTGTGTCATGATTGAGATTAAACACTATAAAAACATTTGTTACATTACATATGCTTGCATCCCATCACTGTAGGTGCTAATGGATAATATATTCCATATTGGCTCCCACCGTATCATAGCAATGAATAGCATAGCCTAAATTGGGCACAGACTGGACTACAGAATATTTATTGACAATTGCTCATCTTTAGGAACACTCGGCACTACTGTTTAACATATAAGGCAGCATAAAGTGACAACTGACTGTTTTTAGAAAGTACCTTAATCAAATTCCAAAATTTGTTCCAAATTGAGGCCCAAAATTTAATTGGAAATGATATTACATCCAATTAAAGCCTTTCGCCAGGGTAGACGTAGTTTTTACGATGCAGTTTTAAATTCTTAATTTTAACAATGAAAGTGGTCTGTATTTGTCACATTATATTATTTATGAAAGATCTTGGACAAACAAAGAGATTATAAGTGTATTTTATCTCTAAATATTGTGAAACTGTTTGTTTATCCAGAAACAGGTATTATCGCCCACCCGATAATTCCCGTGGTTCATTTCTATTGTTCTCCACAATAACTAAATTAACTGTATTACATATAAAGCCCAATTAAACAATAACCAGATAAAAGATAAACTGCATTTACTGTAAATTATAGCCCTGATAGACCATAACACAATTTTTTTTTTGCTTGAACAAATTTTCATTTCATCTACTCTACAGAGTGTACCACATATCTATACCTACCTTCCTTTATATAAAGTCCAAATATACAATAACCAAACTATAGCCCTGATTGACCACCCATACCATAATTTTGTTTGACCAAATTTTTATTTCACCTACTCCATAGATATGCACTAATCTTTTGCTACCTTCATAATCTATTACAACTTTCTTCTTTTGGTTCCATTGTGAAAGACAGGTTTGTACATAGAGAAGGTAAGTGCACCTTTTGTAAAATTTTTAATTTTTGGCTTCTGTTGGTCTGGCAATGAACTTCTCGTTCAACTAATCCACAAAGTAGATTTGTCATCATTTCATATTTTGGTTTTAGTTATACATTTTTTGCCATACATATATTTCCTAAAATATTCTCCAAAATGCACCTCTTGCACTTTGCTGTTTACCTCATATTGACTGGTATCAGAGTCTGTGACTCATCCGAACCCACCATGCACTCAGGTCATCCTGTGATCCTTGAGTCTGGAATCCACCATTGTGCTGATAGCATCAATTGCGCCTATCTGGCTTTCCAGGGTTACTGTCGAAGGGTGACACATAGCTTCCGGAATGTCAGTCCCTGGACATCATTGCTCCTAGCTCTTTCGGGTGATATCAGTCTCAATCCGGGCCCTGCTTCTAGATCTCTTAATGGTTGTCTTCTCAACATTAGATCTATCAGAAATAAATCAGTTTCCTTTCTGGAGTTCGTTAAAGATAACAATGCTGATCTCATAGCTGTCACTGAGACATGGCTTAGGCCAGAGGATACTGAAGGTTTTATTTCTAGTATCACCCCTCCTGGTTACAAGTTCACTCATGTACCTCAAAATGTCAAGAAAAGGGTCGGAGTTGGGTTTTTCATCAAGGAGGACATGAGTTTTGAACAAGTTTCAAAAAACAATTGTCAGGCTTTTGAAAGTACCTCTGACTGGGGTGCTAAAGATGTTATATTTCATGTACTCTACAGACCCCCAAATCTTTCAAAGTCGCAATTCCTAGACGAATTTGGCATGTTCCTCAAAGATGCTGCTTTGTCAGGCTGTGAAAAGATTCTCCTTGTTGATCTTAATTTTCATCTGGATCAACATGACACCTGGACACTGAAATTTTATGATCTCCTTCAGCAATTTAGTTTTACACAACTTGTCAATACACCCACACATATTCAGGGTCACATTTTGGATGCTCTATGTGTGAGGGATTCTTTCTCCTGGGTCATTAGTCCCAAAGTTATTTCAGGACTATCAGACCACAAGGCAATCATGTTTAGCCTTATTTTCCCCATCAGAGAGTCCTGTAAGTTTCAACATATTTCCATCCGTAAAATTCACAAGATAAATATTCTAGACTTCAGAGCAGATATCTTGAAATCTGACCTCATTAGATGCCCGTATTAAACTGCCAGTCTTCTGAGTCATCAATACTTTAATACCTTGAGAAGCGTCCTTGACAAACACACCCCAATGAAGAAGAAAAATATTCCCAGACATGCTGAGACTGCTTTCATGAACTGTGACATCCTCAAGGCAAAACGACTCAAGAGGAAATATGAATGGGCATGGCGCCGTGAAAACTCAGCCAGTAATCGTAGTCGATACCGGGCTGCAATCAATCACTATAACTTCCTGCTTGAGAAGTCAAAATGTAACCATTATTCCAACATTGTGGCTGAAAATCAAGGAAATCCTAAGGCTTTGTGAAACTGTTTCAGAAAGTATGTACACAGGTCCTCTGTTGCTGTTCTAACAGACTGTACAAATAAAACAGACCTTGTAAACACTTTCTGTAAGTTTTTCTTTGATAAAATCCTTAAAATAAGATCCACACTGCAGTCATCAACACCATCTTCAGTCACTAGACCCAACTCCACTAAAAGTACACTGTCCTCTTTCACACCTGTGTCTGAGAAAGACCTACTCAAAATCCTTAAGTCCTCACCATCCAAATCTTGTGGCCTGGACCTAATCCCAACATCACTGGTCAAGGAGTGTACTGATATTCTCATCACCCCCATCACTAAAATTGTAAATTATTTAATCAAAGAAGGTAGTTTTCCCAACTGTTTTAAGATGGTACATGTCAACCCCCTTCATAAGAAGCCCAGCCTCGATAGAAATAGATTCAAAAACTATAGGCCAGTGTCAAACCTTAGTTTTATATCAAAGCTTATTGAGAAAGTTGTGGCAAAGCAGCTAAATGAATTTATTTCACGCAAGGGGCTCTTAAATGTCAACCAGTCTGCTCATAAGAGTTCCCACTCCACTGAAACCGCATTGTTGAAGATTCAAAACGATATAGCTCTCTCTTTTGTATGGCCATCTTCATGACTGGTTTGGTCTAGATGGTACTGTTTTGTTGTGGATCAAATCGTACCTTTCAAACCGTAAACGAAAAAATTAAAATAGGTGATAGTTTCTCTGAGCCGGTAATTCTCCCTTTTGGAGTCCCCCAAGGCTCCGTACTGGGTCCTCTCCTTTTCACCCTTTATACTAGTCCCCTCAGTCAAGTTATTTCTAAATTCAATGTTGCTCATCACCTATATGCTGATGACACCCAGATCTACTTAGCAGCTGATTCCAGGAACTTTTATTCTAGCGTGGAAGAGCTGACCGAGTGTCTCAAGTCAGTACAGGAGTGGATGGTTGGTGTTAAGCTAAAACTAAACCCAGAAAAAGACGAATTTATCATCATAGGTCAAAAAGCCATGAGAGAGTCGCTTGCACCAAATTTCCCTGTCCCACTCCTCCAAAACAATATCTCTCCGTTGGTGGAAGTAAAGAATCTGAGTGTTATCTTTGCCGAGCATGTTACTCTCATCTTCGTGATTTGCAACGAATTCACAAATTCCTTAGTGTAGAGACTGCAATACTTCTGGTAAATGCTATGGTCAGTAGTCGTCTGGACTACTGTAACTCTTTACTCTATGGGGTAAGCAAGTCCAACATAGCTAAACTACAGAGAGTCCAGAATGCTCTTTGCCACATCATCTTCAGACTTGTCAAAATGAGTCATGTTACACCTTTTTTGAAAAAACTCCACTGGCTTCCAATTCTACATCGTATCCTTTTCAAGTACAATCTTCTGGTTTTCAAGGCTATCAGTCTTTCACAGCCCCCGTACCTTTCAGCTTTAATTAGATCGAGCAGTCTTACTCGTGGCAACAGGCTGTCTCCTCAACCCACCCTAAGAAGCACATAGGCAGGCGTGGCTTTGCAGTAGCCGCACCAGCTGAATGGAACAAGCTGCCACAAACTGTCAGATATCAGCAAACAATAGATGGTTTCAGAAGCCAGCTAAAGACCCACTTGTTTAGGCTGGCATACCCCCCACCTTAATTGTACCCTGGCGGGCACTTTTTAGATGCCAACCCATGTCTGTCCCTTGACTATCCCTTTTTGGACTTAAGCGCATTAGAGGATTTGTATCAATTTTGCGCTATATAAATCCTACTATTATTATTATATACAAAGGATTCTGACATGTTTATTGCATAAATTTTATGTTGATAAAGTATACGTGCATAACTTGTGTCACTACACATTTTGTTCAGAAGAAATCCACGTAACTTCAGGTAAAAAAGGTAAAGAGTTACAGCAGGGAGAAGTAACAGTTCCAACTTTCTGATGGGCTTGGTAATGGATCCAATGGTGAGTACACCATTTCTACTAGTTTTTTTGTGAGATAAGCAGCCTTCATAAAGAAGATTATTACTATCGATACTTGAAGCTGTTAAGAGGAAAAATTACGACAGTGGAACCTAGAATTAAGATCAGCACTACTCTGTCATTGTTGGACTTATCTCAGTGATTATGTCCTGGGTGGTATCTACTACTTGTGAGTTTGTGTTTTCCAGTGTTAACTTTCAGAGCTTTCCTTGTTCTTGTTTCCTTCACCAAATGCTTGTTTACACATGTATGTAAGCAACAAGAAAGAATGGCGAAATAAAAGTAATGGCCTTAATTTACTATCCACCATGTAAAGTATTTATATTTTATTTGTTACATGTCTTCTGAGGCTATATATCAATATTTCAAGTATTAGACCACTTTAGTTCATTGGTTTTCATAACCAAAGCGTAGTTATTCTGCATCTCTGCAAGTGGAAAGCTTTGTTAACCACTCACGAGGTACAAATACCTGTGATACTGTTCCTTACATTTTGGCGACCACTGCCTATGGTCAATCCCCTTTGGAGCCTGACCTCTGGTCACTGTGGTAGATGATGGTGTGGGACATTATGAAGTCAAAGTTTTCTTTGACCCAAGTTTGTCGCTGCATGAGTTCCTATTTTGGTCTGACCCAAGTTGCCAATGGTGAGCTTCCCAAACTATGTTTTCTGTCCTCAGATTTCAGCAAAACAAGACTTACAGATGTTCTGAATATGACTGGAGAAAAATATATCCCAGTCAAACCATACACTAAGGTTACTGACTGTCTTAGCTGGAGAAAAGAGATTTCCAAGGATGTTTATATGGAAAATTTTGTCAAGTATTTTATGTTGTATTTTTGAACCAAAAATAATGAATTCAGTTTTATCAGCTTTTAGAAAAGAATAGTAAAATAGAAAAATAATAAAAACAAATGTGTATTTCTGTGGAAAATGTTTACAGAGATAGTTCATAACTGCCTTGCAAGAAACAGTATGCTATGAAATGAAATGCCTTACTTCACAGGAGTCCCCAAACTACTGTACAAATACACTCTGTAACATATGCCGCTCCTCTGGGAAAACACTTGAGGAAAACAACATGATGTGGTAAACCGGACATAACCAAAGAAAATTTACACCTTCAGGACATTCATATGGATTTAACTTTTAACTAACCAGATACGTTGTGTTTCACGACTGGCCATCTGTTAATGTCTTTAAGTAGTTCACCAATAACAAATACACATATGCCCCCATTGGCATGTAATACCACTGATCCACCTTCACAATTAATTGTATCACCTAAATAATGTTCAAATAGGGGGGTCCTATTTACTATTTAAATGCATAAGCGACTCTGACAACACAACAAGATTGAAAACATTTGTCATACAATTTAGAAAGATAACTCGTAATACAAAGTTCTGCTCACTCTTAGGATGGAGAGCATTTGTTTCTGAGCTGATGTGTCAGATCTCTTGTGACTAGTTTCCCCAGCTCCATTTCATGGCAGTTTAGTTGTAACATGAAAGGAATGGACAGTATGAATTGGAACAGTCAAAATTTTAGTGGTGACCATAAGGATCTTTCAGAATTTCTTGAGTCAAAAAGTATAACTTGCAAAGGGGCTTTTACACATGTTGGATATTTTTGTTTGGAAGCAACCTCGTGACAATGGAACAAGGGTACAATAATTGTTTCAGGCGCAGTCTGACTAGGACTTTTTGAATTTTGAATTCTTTAACAAATTTTAATACAAGAGAGCTATAATTTATAATGCTACATAAGAATTCACATGGATAGATTTTCTGAAGGCATAGAGGCAAAACAATACATGCCACATACATAACAGGCAGAGCCTTCACCCTGTAGGTATTGCTGTAAAAAATAATTCTGGATCCATACTAGGATTACTGATCCCAGACAACTTTGAGCAGAAAAAACACGGAAAAATCCCACTTTGCATGAAAATATAACCCCAATGCGATGATAGCTTTTCAGTTGTGGATCTCAATACTGCCAAAACACACCAGCCATTTTCTAAAGTTGTGATCCAGACCAGTATCTTTGATGATGAGTTGGTCAAAATCTGCTTTTGGTTTGTGCATGTTGACAAAGAAACACAAGACTAGATGGATACAATTACAAGACACTCGCGAGAGCCGTTGGAAAGACACAGGAGAGCACAGGAAGATTCTTTTATCCTGACTTAAGGATTCATTGAAGGTCACAAAGTTATGGAAGGCAGAAGCCCAGCATCAAAACAACAGACAGACGCTGATAGATTACTTTGGGACTGTAGCATGACACATAGATGTAGCATATATCATGAGTCAGAGCCCACTGGAAGAAGAACACAGAAGGCTCTTTTCAGGGCTAGCCAAAGATTTTAAGAACTTCTACTAAGCGAGTTTTCTGACTGACCTTTCCCACCCTCACTGAACTCCAGATGAGTGGTGCTGATCATGCATAGTAGTAGAGATGACTCGTCAGTACATTCATATATGAGTGTCGCGACCTATATTTCAAATGACTCTTTGTTCAATTTCATAGGTAGATCAGGTGTAGCATGAAAAGGATTGGGGTATAACACTTGAAAAGTCCGTAATGAATAAAACTGTGTTCTTTCTCCTTCAGACAGATTGTTTTTACTAGTTCCTTAGCCGTGTCTTTCTCACCTCTAGCAATTATATTTCAGTATTTCTCATGAAGACTCACAAGGGTATTTCCAAACACTGGGAAAAATGCTGTCATGGAGGCAAAATATTTGTCTAGTTGTGTCAAGATTTGTCCCAAATGTGTCTTACCCAAATGCAAAGCACTTAGGTTGCAGCATGTGATTCTAACAAGGACATCGTGTGACATTAAGCTAAATCATAATAATTGAGAAGCACTCTAGCCATACGATATCACCAGTTTGGCTAATTGTATTAAAATCATACAGGTCGGGGACTTTCTGCCATTCAATTCAACCAAAGTGAAGACATGAAGTGGCTACAAGCTTGCCATCTCCAGACTGTCATTTTAATGCCAACAAATCAGGAGCATTTGAGATCTAAACATGTAAAACTTTATCACCGATGTGTCTAATCATATTGAAATCGTATAAGTCGAAGGGGACTCCAAGTTTGGTCGGAAATAGATAGCTTCCTGGATGATTCACATAGTTCCCGGTCTGATGCCTGTGAGAAGGAAACATTTTAATTTTCCTGCCTTTTTCTACTCCAATCTTAAATATTTTAAAACCAGGTCCTCAGTCCCAGCACTCCCTTGAATATGGTACCAGTCCTTTAATGCAAACATGAAATAATTCATTTCAATTACTTGATGAAAAGTTGAGTTATATTTGTGAAAGACTTTTTTCTATGTGATGGTAAATGATTTTTATCTGAAACAGTTTCATGCAAGCTATCAAATACAAGACGTTTGTTCCTTCAAGTAGCTCTTTTAAAGGAAACAGTATGAAAATTGTTTCTAAAATTGACAGAAACATATGTCAGTATGTGCAACAGAGTAAATTCTGAATATGAATCTATATACCAGAAAACAGTTCATCGAACCTTGGTGTGTGAATTCAACTGATCCTCTGCAAGCATTTGTGTCAAAGAAGAAAAATATAGGAGACAAATAGGACAAAATGTCCTAAATTCACAATTGAACCAAAGAGACTGATACCATGTCTATGTGAGCTATCTGTGCCTCTTGAAATATAACAAAGATTTGTATGACTTTAAATCTAAAATTCAATATGGCATATTGCCTGAAAGTAATATGAATAAGTGGAATCTGAGTGTATCAATGTAAGTACTTATCACATTTTTTACCTCCACAAAGGTGGTTATGATTTTGGGTGCATTCATGTGTTAGTCAACCTGTTTGTTTCTTTGTCTGTTTGAATGTCTATTTATGTTTATGATTATTAAAAACTTTTTATTCATGAAATTCTAGGGTTTGATCAAAGGAAGAAAATATATGAAGCATTTATTGTACACAAAATTGATACGAATTTTCTAATACAATTAAGTCGAAAGAGGGAGTGTCCTAAACCATGCAAAGGTCATTACCCCACCCAGTCATTCCCCTGGGTGGGGATAGGGTGGGGGCGTTAAGAACATTAAGTTGTATCCTGTTCCATATCACTGCTGTGACCATGACAAAAGCACGCCTGAAAATTGCCTTTTTGTGATGGACTAGGAAACTGTCCGACTGCTATACTTGAGTAAAGTTTACAAATAGGGAATTTGTGAAAATGTATGACCTTGAAAGTTAGGTAAATTTTACAAAGTAAGAAAAATTTGTAAAAATCATAAATTCGAATAGTAAATACCTTTCTAGATATGTTAAAGAGGCTTGGAAACTAAGAAAAAGGGAGGTCTTTGAAAAAAATGTGTCATGATACTTTGAATTGATGTATGTTGTCATTTGCTATCACACCACACACTAATTTTAAAATACTGAAAGTTTAAAGTGATATACAAGTCCCATGGTGGACTGGATGTAAGGTTATTATTTTGAAATATGTAATTGTTTGATGTACACATGTCACTATAATAAAAAAATATATATGTAAATACGATTTGAAATGTTCAGAACTGATTTTCATTTTAAAAAGATATCAAGATATAAGTCGTATCATACTCTGAATGCAAAAAGCTGCACTTTCTCACTTTATTTTCGTAAATGAGTATTTTGGAAAATTCTAAGTACAGTTCATGACACAATGCTAAAGTAAAGATATTTCAGCTTGCAGGTTTGTGCCACCTAGAAACCTGTTCATGTTACACACTGATGAAGGTTTCTATCGCATACTTAGAACTGATAGTGTAAGAATGCAGGAACATACTATTGAAACCCTCAGTAGCTAGTACATTGTTAGAAATGTGGCTTAATTTCCATTTCTGTTACACTAGATTCAAGTCAAACTGTTCATTTACTAATTCCTGGGCATTTAGTTACTTATTGATTTATTTAGCTGTTTATTTCTTACATAATTACATATAAAAGAACATTTACAATATGGTAAAATCACCACATTCTGCGTGACAGACTTAGAAGATAATATTAATCGGCCTTATATAATTGCCTGTTTTTGTATTTCTACTGTTATTTATAAGTATCATCAGATTCTATAAGAAATATCTTGAACATAGGTGACAGTTGTGAACTAGTTCAAAAACATCTCAATATTAAGACCATATTTATATATTATCTCTTAGCATAAGTGCACTTTAATGTATTTGAGTCAGACGGTCATAGCAGGGCTTTGCATGTGTAACAAAGACATCACAATAATAAATACCAATTCGAGTTTATTTAGGTGTAAAATTTCCTTTCCTTTGGGGGTTTGTAGTTTAGATGTTTCTTAGACTAGGCATGTTTTTATGAGAACTGTAGTGGCTATTACATTTATATATGATGTTAACAGTGTGGTTTAAATAACAAAAGTCAATCTTTGTTGTATAGTAGCATTTGTGACGTAATGACATACATAAAATAAAATTTTTACAAAACAAATAATTGTTATAAGGGTTTACAGCCTATTGTGTTATTGTTGGTGGAAGTAGTATATTTTAGCCACAGCACTCAGAGAGAGCATACATCCGCCAAAGTACGTAAAAATACATAAAATTAAAAATCCAGATTTTTATGTAATTAACATTGTGATCCAGATCAGTCTCAAAATTTAATGGGACAAAGTTGGACAAAGACCCATCTCCTGATTTTTTTACATGAAGCTCTAACTAGTGGTATTTGTGTAATCCTACTAACAAAGAAACAGAAAAACAGACAAATGGAATAACAAACAAACATATGGTCATCAAAATAACAGCTCCTCGTTGGAGGTGTAATGAACATTGTTATATATAACCAAAACCACATGAAGTTTCCTGTGTTGGAATGACATACAAATCACATTTGATATTACCAATATAAAACAGCTGAAGAAAGGTTGGGTTGAATTGAATTGTCAAACTACACAGGTTAACACCATTGGCTTCAGTCAATTTGTGTTATACCGGTGAAGATTTCTGGAGTATCATGCACTCGATGGTCCTAACTCCTTCTTCCACTTACAATATGTTTAACTTGACATATTGTTGAATCATGGAATACTTATACAAGTCAATATCCTCACCTGTGAACTAACAGTCTGACAAACTTTTCTGATATGTGTCACCTCAAAGGAGCAACATACTTCTGATATAAACTATATCAACATAATCATCACTATTACACGATGTGTGTAGGAATCTTAAAAGCCATTTAGTCTGTGATTTGAATAATTTAATTACATACTATGTACATCCATATGGAAAGCCTGAGGATTTGACAAACATTAGTGTTTGTTTATTCATTAAGTTATTTATCTCTTTGAAAACTAGATCACTAAATGCTAACTCACATATGTGGCAAAAGTCTGTTGGGTTCCAACATATGTATATTGTACCCTGGCTCCACTATCACGACTTATCGTAACAGCTAGCCAGCTTTAACTTATTGATCTTGACAAAAAGGCATTGGGATAAAATGACTTATCATGTGAGTAAAACGATCAGTTGTATGGCAAGACGGGGGACCAGTCCACTTTAATAATAAAGAACTGGTATAACCTAATGTGGCCTTCACTTGGTCTGGTTGTCAAAACAACTTTTCGTATTAAAGTGGCCATTTGGTGGTCATAAACTCGGAATCTTCATGATTCCTTTAAATTAACTTACTTTTATTACTGATATCCAATTTGTCTTTGTATTTAGCTTTAAAAACAAAATCAAATTTCTGAGCAATAGAAAGAGATTTACAACACTTAACTGGTGCAGACTTTATATTTGAGACAAATTTTATGTTGTTTTTAAACAATATCATTATACAGTAAAAAGAGACATAATGTTTCAAAGTGTACATGATATTCAATTATAAACCTATATTGTTACAATTTATTCATATTATCGCCAAGTTTAAATACATAGGCTAATAAACTAGAATTTGTGGCCGATACCAGACCCTTTACTGCACAATACAGCAGTCCAGAAACCAAAGTATTGTCTAACTGGAAATGTCAGCCTTGCAGGCAATTCTTAACAGCTATCATACCAATAGTCAGTAATACTAAGCCCCAATTACTCTTTGGCAATATTTGGCTAACCTTCTTCTTTTGCAAGATCACATAACTCTATTGTCATAGAGGTGCAGCCAGCATAGGTTGTTGATACCCTAGAGAGTAGTTTTGATCACCTAAAGATCGGTCCTACCTACATTACAAGTTAAAACAAACGGTCAAGGTTTGGGTTTAAACAGCCAGTAAACATAGTCATTTGTGGGAGTCACATCCATACAGAGGTGACAGCTTGCGATTCCTACAACCAAATTAGACCAGTATCAACTACTTTGGAGAGAAATATTTATTTGCAAAAGTTTTTGTCACATTAAAACAGGATAGAGTATCAACCATTGCCTTGGACCAAGTTCTGACCCTCACAGAGGAAAATAATAAGTGGTATGATAACTAAGATTATACTCAGGGTAGCCTTATCAGGTTAGTCGCTAGACAGTCTGATGGCAGTGGAACATGGGTATGATATGGTCAAAAAGCATGTAAATATTCACTTCCCAGCTGGAAACACAGACAGATGCTGATAGAAGTTGGGCAAAATACACAATATAACTCTATTGTTGAAACCTTAAGCCATACTTTTGTGACAGCAAACAGATCAGGATGAAATTATTGAAATTCTTTGTGTTTTTCCTGATGATGCAGCTATTTGGTCTTTTGGATGCTGCCAGTATCAGTGGAATAGGACAATATGGCAAACACCATAAAACTGAACAGGTGGGATATCATTTGTGGTTTGTGAAAGGAAAATATCTCCTTTGTGTTAATGAAGCCATGACTTTTATAATGTAGAAACTAAGGGCTTCGACACACAGCCAACAAAATTATATTAACCAATCCACTACTTAAGTTTTAACCTCCATGACATATATACAAAACTACACTAAAGCCATTTTTTTTATTTTTATGAATTATGCATAATTTTTGTCATGTTGGTAAATATTGAAATGCAAGTATGTATTTAAAATACAGAATTTTTTTTACACTGGTACAATTAGAGGATACAAATATGGCAAAAATCTGACAAGACAGCAATAGGGAACTACTATTTATTATCCAGCACATGACACATTTTACCTAAAGAAATGGACACGGGGTATTTTACAGAGCTTCTTTGTTTCATTAAAATTCATGGAGTTAGTTTACTTATTATTCAAACAAAATGGTGGATAAGTTAAAATGCCCTTCATTAGATATATATGATTTTTCTGATATTGTACTGTTATTGTCATGGCAAAATGATTTAAATTTGTAATTTTGAGTTTGTCTTGCAACATATTAAGGCTCTAAGATAAAATTTCCAAATTTACACACCCAGAGACTTAACATGTATTTAAGTTTAGAATGATATAACAATTTTTCTAATTATGTCTTTTAAATGTTTAGACACATTTACCTTTAACACCTTTAATTACACTTTTAGAACTATGTTTTGTAGAGCATAAACAAGAGGGATGATCCAGAATGTAAGTTTTAAATAACTTAATTTTTAATTTTAGTTGTTGTATCGCAGTATAAGGCAGAATTTAGTAGATAACTGTAAGAGTACCTCTGTTGATACTATAAAAAGAGATATATAGACAATATATATTATAATGCATATATTATAATTGCCAGTGTATTTGTTCAGAGTTTTGTGCAAGATTTAATCAGCTCAGATTATAATTAGTGGTAATTAGAGAAATTCTATCAAGAAAAATGAAATCAGCAGTGCATTTTGTATTCAAGAACATAGACTGGTAGGCATGGCAAGTAGATCAGTGTTAAAAACAAAAGGAGTCTTTTATGTTGTTATATTATACGTTCTCAGATGTCACTGTGGATGAGTTGAACAAGGTTGTAAACCAGCTGAATCAAAGTATTATAACAAATGCCCAAGGTATAAATGTGCAGGGTGCCATTCTGAATCAATTGTCAGTCCAAGAGGCTGATCTGGCGACCAATCAGTCAAAGGCAGACACTCGTATTTCTGCCATTGAATCACAACAAACAGGTAAACTGATGTAGCAAAAAGAGCATTTATTTAAATTAGGTAAATCTTTAAATGAATCTGAAGCTAAGCACCTTTCAGATTTGAAATGATTGAGATGTCATAAGATAATTTTTGAATTTGTTTAGAATTGAACAATGCTTTATAACTCACATGCAAAATTTTATTTTACACTTACTGCAAACAACACCAAGTAGTGGTACAATCTAGCTCCTGACAATGCTGATCGGGCAAGCCAATATAAAACTCACTACATAAGTTCCATAACCTATTTTTTTCTGAAACACTTTTTCAGAGGAGAGACAACCCATTCCTTTGTTTTATGGGCGGTTCGATGAAATAGTTCGTTATTCAAATGGTGAGTTGTACAAGTTCAATGATATAGTTACACAGACTGGTAGTGGTAAATACAACACAGATGACGGGAAGTACACATGTGGAGAGACTGGTTACTACCTTGTTGCTGTCATGCTGTATGGTGGTAGTGAGTACTTCCTGTTGTTATGATGGAGTTAGCCATCCACTTGAAGAAATCAAAAAGCAATGGCTTAGTGGTTCACCAGTTTGGCATCTAATTACAGGATGTCTTCTGTGCATGTGTGTGTTCAACTCCCACAAGTAACAGTGCTGATGGGTCACCCCATAATGTCCTGGCAGTTGAATGTTAGGTGATACCTTAATCTTGACTTTGCAACAGTCTTAATAATGATCTACCTTAGTGGTACACTATTATATTTCCTTCTGTCAACATTAATATTTGATAATTTAACTTATTACATGATGTTGTTAGTTGAATTCAACATATTGTAATAACTGACCTTCAGAACAGTTTATGAGATAATAATTGTGCTGCTTTGAAGAAAATATTTATTTTCCTTTAACAGTTTTAATGACAGTTCTTCATCCTTAATCAAAAACATAAGTGGTGAATATCGTGCATATTCTTGAGGTCAGTTTCAAACCAATAAGTACTGAGAAAATAGAGATATTGTCTGGCCATCATATGAATCCACCATCCTTCCCCCCCCATCACCACCTTCTGTCAGAAACAATGTTTGTAATTCAGGTCTCAGGAGCAAAGGAAACACTATGGTATATGGGGATCTGTACCTGGACACAGTAAAGATTACCACCCTGAAAGCCGTAAATGATATGTACACCAAAGATGACCAAGCAGATGACTTGCAGGCAAGCAGTGCTGTGATTGTCCAGTGCAACAAAGACCAGACACTCTATGTCAAGGGCTATGCTCAGGGAGGCACAGAGCCCAGAACCGATCGTGGTGACTTCGCAGTGATGCTTTTCAAAAAATAGCCCAATTGATTTTACTTAGCTAAAAACTGAATGTATTTGGAGGTGATTCGACTGGTATGATAAAAATGACATAAAGGTATAGGTGAAAAGATATATTTGGTCTTTGCCTCACATTTCTCTCAATAAAGACTTTAATAATATATAGCATTGTGCCATTTTTTCTCCATATTGCTTCTTCCACATTGCTGTATAATATGGCCAAAGAATTAGTGAAGCTAATAGCCATGCATCAGATTCAAGAATATTAGACAGAAACAATTAAATAATAATTACCACACAAATCTTTTATGTCACTTTTAATATAATCTATCCACTTATAAGGACTTTGCTACTAAATACTTTTAACTCGAGAAATTTTCCAAAGTTTGAAAACAAATTCATCATGATATTTTATATCCAGAACAGCCAAAATAGGGAGGGTCACCATTGTCACTTCTTTTACTGAAGTAAGAAATTGACCCATAATTTCTCAGATTTATTGTAATTAACACAGCTGTTTAAGGAAAATATTATACATAAAATTTTGTGTTTTTAATCCTGTTTCATTACTTTTTAGCATGACTTTTGATATCATATTTCACATCAACAACAACACACAAAAACAACTAAAGAACAGTGTAGTTAAATATAATTTTAGCTCAAGGAAATATTTCACATCAAAGAACAATACATTTCATATTTCACATCAAACAACACCATAAAGAAATTTAAACATTTCATTAAATATGTAAGGAAAGGAATGTTATATAGTTCAGTATAAGTGTATTTTACGAGCTTCTGCTATTTTTTGTCTTTTTATTTTGTTATCTCAACATAATAGTTGAAGTTCTCATATTTACAGTGAGGTCCTCATTGGTCTGTTGGTCATCAAGGTTGGCGGACAGAGACTGTCATATATGTGTAGGTTTGCCACCCACAAGTGACAAAGCTGAGAACCTAACCCAGTTGCTACTGTGGCTGTTAAATGGGGCTAAAGCCATAACTTTGACTGGTGCAATGGATACCTTTCACAGATAAATGTTTCAATTATTTTAATAAAGACGGACTTAATTTTACCAGTAAGGTGTTTAATAAATGTAAAACACGGTGCAAATTGTCAAGCACAAGCTCTAGCAAGACTCGCGTGTCTAGGGATCTCTTTCTCATTATTTTTTTTTTTCATTTTATTTTTGTTTGTCTCTGGACCTTCATGAATTGTGGTATAACATGATGAGTACATGTCTCCTCACTGAAGTTGAGCAGCAACGGGCTACATTTGTACTGGGATGGGCGACCGCACTACTCTTGTCTCTGATGGCTTTGCAGCTCGTGCTAGTAGACCGAATCCCCTTTGAGGTTTGTTTCACTCCAATGACAAAACACACAAGGTCTGGCATATTCTCACAAGCTGAACATGAACCCACAATCACAGAGATAACAGCTTACTTAAATGCCAAGCCAATTAATTACTGGCCCTGGCTGTCAAATTGTATGTTAGGCATAATTGACCTTTATCAACCATTAAAGCACACTTGTGATGTCATTCTATTGTGAAAAGTGTTCATTATTTTTAGGTCATGCACATATTTTTGTCTGTTACAGACACCTGAAACAGTCAAATGTTTTTGTTTTGTTTTGTTTTTTGCCTGAAGCTTGAGATAAATGCTATAAATTGACAAAAAATGCATTAATAATAATTCTTCTGCATAATACAAGAATGGTCTTCATTGGTTTATTGATTAGCAAGTTTGGCATCTAATCATAAGTAATCAGCTCTGTGTGGGTTCAAACCCCACAACTGACAATGCTGAGGATCTGTCCCAATATGACATAAGTTGTAGAACGGGACGTAAAACCTGAATTTTAATGTTTGCATTACACAAGATACATAGTTATTTGATGTGACCTTTGTGTGGTTCACAAAAGTGTACATTACACAATGATTCACCCTCACTGAAAAGGATGACATGACAAATGTGTTTTAATTGAAGCAAATCAGTTGAACTATCCAGTTTATTTGCCCAAAAAGTGTTTCGGCGGCATGTATCAAAAAGTTTCTAAGCTTTCAGTTTAGTAAAATATTCAGAAGTGTGTCCTACTGGGAAACTAATTTTCACAATTACTCGACGCCTTTGAGATCTCCTAAAGTGTGCATTATCTCCCAGTAAGGCATACTTTTTTATACTTTACCTACCACAAGGCACATAATCTAACAAACAAGGCGACTGAACTTGCACAAATAGTCACCCGGAGGTGGTTAGTTTGAGAGTTCAGTTAAAGTAATCCGTTTTTAATAGAAAACAACACATGGTGAACAACCTTCTCAATAGCCACAATGCACATAAGGAAACATGTGTGGCTGTTCTGTTCACAGCAGAATAAACGTGTCCAAAACGTGTACATTGGATAATTTCGGAAGCTAAAATTGGGGTTAAATATTTAGTGACAGAATGTGCATGTTTCCTGTGTTGTTTGGAGAAGTGTAAATATTTTAAAACTCGGCTTCTCCCATATCCATTTTGTTTTACTGCATGTGGACTGTGGAGATTTATTTATTTAGGTTTTAACGTTGCTTTCGACATTGTACAGGTCATATCATGTGGGCTGAGGGTAGTGGTTTTGTGGGCAGAGGAAACGAGTACATACAGTTGGTCAAGGTTCTCTGCTGTAAACTGCCAACCATTGGTGAACAACTACCAACTTTCCCACATAGGGTCTGGGGTATGAACCCGCTGAACCTCAGAGGAGGGAGATGAGTGTGTTACCAGTGTGTCACCATGTCCCCTTACATAATGTATGATTATTATCATATCTAAATTGAAAACTTCCTTCAGATGTATTTGTTCTGGACAATTTACTTCACTTATTTCATAACATTTCGACAATTGTATCAAGATGTGCATATGTCTTTTGATTTCATACACACTTCAGTGATGCATTATTCATTGTAGTACAAAAAAAAACTGGTGTCCATAAATCTCAATGGTGGAGCAGCGACTACAGCCATACTATAAATTGTATGAAACATCTGCCACTCCAACAACTGTATATGACTCTCAACCGGATCCATGATATAAATGGCAATTTACATAGTCTTGTATTTTTGTCAAATTGTTTTACAGAACCACTGTATTTATTTGTAAAGATTATTGAATTTAGCAAAATAAATTCTGATTCCTACCGTAACTCGGAGGGCATAAACAACTTTGTTTTTGCTTGTTTCAAGTGTGGCCATGTGAAGTTCTTTTAATAAAAATCTGCTTCCACACAAGTGCAAGTTATACGTGTTACCAAACATCAAATCAATAAACCTTTACAGTGCCTTTGAAGGGGCGATAATATAAGTTACGCTACAAGTTAGGGCGCCAATTTAGAACTATTTGCATACCGAAATCCCCAACAACAATTATTTTATATCCATCGCCACATTAACTGCTTTGTATGGATATGATATATCCCCAGAAATACTCTGCTGCACGTGACATACAACTTCAGTAAACTAATATTCTGAGTTCACGTTTTGTGCCAAGATAAAATTTGTGCAAGATGAGTTCAAAATGCATTTACAAGAAGAAACTACTATAAACGGCAAGTCACCAGAAAAGTCTACTGTTTTTATTTTCAAAATAATAACGGGTAAGTTCAATATTTATTTATACCTTTATCATATTAGAATCGTATTAATCCATCATTGTGTTTACCTTGATACAGTGATGGAATTTTGCCATATTATCATATCTAAAGTACTTTTACTACTTTTTCAAACTCTAATAATAAAAATAATAATAATGATAGTTAGTTATTTAGTTAGTTATTTAGTTATTTATTTATTTATTTAGTTAGTTGGTTAGTTAGTTAGTTAGATCCAGTTCTTTCTTGCAGACATCATCGGCGAGGCTATTCCAATAGTTAGGTGCTGCAACATGAAAGATGGGTATCCCTTTTCCATTTCCATCTATGCTCTTTTAGTTTTTTTGTTTAACATATTTTATTAAACAAAAAGACACAATAAAGTACATGAACACAAAAGACAATATTATTACAAAACATAATACAATTAACAGCAATTTTACAATGCATTAAAACTATTAATACTATTTTCATGATGGCTTAAGTGTGTTTAAAGTTACATGCGTTATAGCAAATCTAAAAATTACTTTTCAAATGCCTCATTGAATCTTACACTCCGCTCTTATAATCGATAGAGGTCTTGAAATATTACAAGTTTTGATTTAAGATTAGATAAGAAATCGGAGAAAATGATGCTTTGGCCACTGGATTTCTTTTTATTACCATACCATTTTGCATACAAAAGGAGAAAATCGAGCATTAAAAGCCCTGGATTTTTTTCGCTTAATGGAATATCTAAGAGAATTTCACAGGTGGTAAAGTCAATGTTTAATTCTATCTTTCCATTCAACCATATTTTCCAAAATTCAGCAGAATTACAAGATTAAGTGATGCTATAATGTATCGATTTGTTTGGCATTGCAATAGGTACAGACTGGTGACTCTAATATTTTCCAGTTATATAGATTATTTCTACAGTATAAGGTTCTATTTAGTAACTTATACTGAAATGATTGTAAGTATGGCTCGCAAGTGCCTCTGTTTGATAATGTAAATACAATTTTGCAGTCTATATTTTCCAAAAATGGAAATAAATCTACCCATATATCTAATGATGAAGTGCTTTTACTCTTAAGGTTTATCAATTCCCAGTATAGAAGTGACTCATTAATTTGTATAGGGGTTTTAATATCTTATTTATCATCACATATGGGTCCTGATTGAGGCTTCTACCAATTTTAAAATTGTGTGAATTAATTTTCTCCTGCCAATCCTTTTTAATTGCCAATTGAAGCCCCATATACTCTAGAAAAGTTAGCCTTAGTGGTACTTTTTGCAGTATGTCTTTATGTTCTAGAAAGTTTCCATTATTATCTTAAATATTGTTTTTTGTTAATCATTATAGTGATGGTCAGACTCGAACCTCCTAACTTAATGAATCTATTGTACAATAAATATTCATGTAATATTTCTTCAGCACTACTTGGTGGACGTATTTTCATATTAAACCAGCAGTCAAATAACTGTTGATATAAGTTGGTTCTTGCAACTTTGTAGTAGCCTTCAGTAAGTTTAAAATCCAAAAAGTCTTTTACAATTCCCAATAGTGACCATGATAATGTCTTCCATTTTTCACCACATTAATTTTTGATAAGTATGAATGCTCTTGATGTCTGACATTTTTAAGTCGCCATTGTCATAGTCATTTATTATTGTACTCTTTTTAACCCTGGGTGGCTTTCCACACCATAAAAATTCAAGAAAATTCATTCCTTTAGTTTATACATTTTGTCACTCAAATGTAATCGTCTCACTAGGTGGTTTACGGAAAGCAAGGATTGAATGTATTCAGGGGCATCGCCCTTCAATGCCTTGAACACAATGAGGTTCAGTTGGTAGATAATACGATGTCTTACAGGTAGCCAGTACAGTTTCATCAGATAAGGTGTTAGAGTTGCACTTCTTAAAATTCAGGATAACCCTGGCAGCAGCATTGTGTACACACTGTAACTTTTTTATTAAAAAAAACTGGGATGTCGATAAAGAGAGAGTCGCTATAATCAAATTTTGTAGAGGTAACTGTCTTAGCTGATGTTGTGGTCAAATATAGCCGAACTGTACGAATATTCCTCAGATAATCATAGTAAGCTATGTGATTACTTAATGTAAGCTCCCCATCAATGATAACATCAAGGTTTTTAACACACGCACTGGCTGGTGAGATAGTCAAACATCACTTATGTATGTTATTGAGATGTTCCAGTTATCAGGAATTCAGTCTTATCGTCATTAATTTTTAACTTGGTCCTGTTCATCCAGTTACTTGTCTCAGTTATAAAACTGCATAACAGTACTCTACTCAAGTATTGATGTTTAATACAGTACTTGATTTAGGCTGCATGTACTCGCTACCAATGCATTGCCCTGCAGAAGAAGTCATGACAGAAAACAACAAGGGGTTTGTATATATTAATTATAATTGATTATTTTTCAACAATATAAAATCGTTTTTGAATGGAAATTTATGTGAAACCCAAAAGCACAAAAGACACCCAAAAACATAAATAATGTGGTAATGTATGCCATTTTAAGAGGGTCCACTGGCCCACTATGCCGGCCATTGGACAAAGGTCAAAGTTGGGGTTTTACGTCCCGTTCAACAGCCAGGGTCATATTGGGACAGGTCCTCAGAATTGCCACTTGTGGGACTCGAACCCACAGAGGTGACAGCCTATGATTAGATGCCAAACTTGCTAACCACTAGGCCACTGAGGACCTCGCCGGCCATTGGAACCCCTGATGTAAGTAGCCCATGGGCATAGGGGAATACATTTAGAAAGGGGTCAAAATCCGCAAGCCAAAATGGAAACCAAGGAATAAAAGAAACCTATGGGTGAAATAATTTGTGAAAGTTGTATCTACACCAAAATATTTATCATAATAAATTATGAATTTCTTATAATTTTGCCTTGAATTTAAAATATTACAGAAAGCAAATGGTACCCAATTGGTCGCTGTGGTAAGCTGTAAGGCCAGCTCTACTAATGATCAGTCACACTTCCATAGTGTTAGATTATTTTTTTCCAATAAAGGTGAATTCTAAGCAGTTTCAAACTGTTTATGTGTGTAATCAAACCTGTGGCATTAATTGCCTCCACCTGGAGTGTCTGTTTTGAGTTGTGTTTGCTTGCCTGGCTGTGTAACAACTTCTTTTGTATCAATGACTTATTTTGTATTACCTGACTTATTTCGTATCAATTTTTAACTTATTTCATAGTAAAGACTTATTTTCTAGTAAAATTGCCTTATTTTGTATTACTCGGCCGACTAATTACAACCAACAGTTGACTTGATATGTTACAAAACGGTGGGCAGAGTTTTGACAAGATATCAGGGTGATATAAAATAAGTTGATAAGACAAAATAAGCTGCTGTATAGACAACTTGTTTTGTATCACTGATCTATTTTGTATTATCATGTTATTAAACTCCAGACTGTGTAATTTTGTTTTAGAACTGTAGAACTCTTGGTTTATTCATTATTTTTATGTTACCTTAAGACTTTTTCAAAGATTACGCTAAAACGTAGATCATAAGTTAGAAAATACATCATAATTGTTACAATTTTCAAATATTTGCCTCTTATTAGCCATTCCATGAAAGACCATGCAATTTTTCTTGGATGTGTAGCCATTCATATTGCAAACTGAAGATCTTTGGATATCTGAAAAACTACAATAGGTCATTTTTGGAATGATGATAAATGTGCCAAATTTGACATTATTTCTTTCATCTTTTTCATGTAATTTTCATGATAATTTTGTGGAACAAGGTTTTCTTATAATAGTAATTAGACATAAGAATAGGTAAAATTGTATTTATCCCTGACATTTCTGGACTTGCATAGATTTTGGTTATTAAAGTGATACACAGTCATTCTTGTTTTCTTTCTGATACATAAAATTGCTTAATGGTACTAATGAATGTATACAGTTTCCACCTTCTCTATATTCTATTGGATAATGCTGAGCTGATATGTGATTACCATTTGCCTGCTGCTATAGTGTTGGACATTTTTGTATAATAGAATTTGGGACATATGCAGCTTTTATGCTGTGCAGGTATTGTTGTCACCCATGGTGTCAGGCTGGGCATTTGGGCCGTCTCTCAGCCAAGCAGGCAGGAGGGCTGCCTTCAGTAGTTACTTGTCCCTGCTGTATCTCATAAACCATAAGGCGTAGGATGTTGAGCCTTTATAGAGACATTGAGAGACATTGGTTAGGAGGTGTAGGTGTGCAACATCATAGTATGAACTTGATTTGACCTTTAATCTTTCCATAGTGACCTTTGACCTTTAAAAATCCAGCCCATATCTTTCAACTGTAAGGTGTAGGATGTTGATACTTGGTAGGGATATTGGTTAGGATGTGTAGGTTAGGAATGTGCAGTATAACATGTTGACCTTTGACCTTGTGATAGCAATTCTGACCTTTATAGTCTTTAGAAAGTTGATACTTCACATGAACATTTGCTGGGGGACAGATGTTTTCAATTTCATAGTCTTACATCAATGCGCCCTATAACTTTTTACTCTGTAATGTTGAACATGAATATAATATTTAGACAGATGTTTCTAGAGTGTATGAAGTGTACATTTTAACATCTAATCTCATGGAGTTCATTGATTTTTCCTAAGATTGTGGGATCTGGGCATCTCGGGAAACACATGTTTGTTGCTACCAGTTGCAGGATTTTAACCTTTTTATGCTAGTGCTTCTGCCAATAAACCAAATCTGAGCTTGCTATATGTAAACTTTATCCGATTCAACAAGGGCATTCATACTTCCACATATATAT
Organism: Sabellastarte sp. h YS-2021; assembly: GCA_964017235.1. NCBI lineage: Eukaryota > Metazoa > Annelida > Polychaeta > Sabellida > Sabellidae > Sabellastarte > Sabellastarte sp. h YS-2021. The sequence goes on from OZ024933.1 coordinate 111,509,101, forward strand.
TCTAGTCCAAGATTGTATACCAAACTCAAGGGGCCACGATGGCAGAGTGGTAACATTCACACCTCCCATCTCTCAGGTAAGAGTTTGGTTCCCAGCCCCACATAAGTGGGAAAACTGGTAGTTGCTTGCCGTTGGTCGACAGTTTACACAGTACAGAACTTTGACTAACTGTATGTACTGGTTTCCTCTGCCCATAAAACTACCCATCATGATATGACCTGTACATTGTTGAAAGCAACGAAAAACCCAGATATAATTTCCAATATACTACTGAGTAGTCTAATTAATTATATCTCTGTGAACTGTCGGCACTGAAAATAAGAATTACTATCAGGCAAATGGTAAATGGACTACAAGATTGAATCCAGTAAGGATTAAATTCCTTTGAGTCCATCCTTTGATGGAGACAAGCCACCGTAATAGGTGAATTGAAATTACTACAAAATAAAAACAAGTTGTCTATAGAGCAGCCAGGGGGCTCGGTGGTGTAGTGGTTAGAGTTCTCGCCTCCAACCTCTGAGGCAGCCGGTTCGAATCTCTGGCCAGGCACCTCATGTTGGAAAGTTGGTAGTTACTTGCCGATGCCCAGTGGTTTACAGTACACTATGCACTGGTTTCCTCCACCAGTAAACTACCCGTCGCAATATGACCCTGGCTGTTGAACACGACGTAAAGCAACAAATAAATAAATAGAGCAGCCTATTTTTTATTACCAACTTATTTTGTATTACCCTGAAATCCTGTCAAAATTCTATGCCCCGTTTTGTAACATATTAAATCAACTGCTGACACAAAATAAGTCGGCCAAGTAATAAAAATAAGGGAATTTTACTGCAAAGTAAGTTGGTAATTCAGAAATTGATACAAAATAAGCCAGGTAATACAAAATAAGTCATTGATACAAAATAAGTTGTTACATGCCTGTTTCTGTTCAGGATAACTCCAAAAGTACTGAATGGATCTTTCTAAAATTTTATGTGGGTAGGTCATGACAAAAAGAGGTGATCGAGTTTTTCAAAAGATCTTAATCTTATTCTGGATACAAAATTTAAAAACAAATATCCAAAACACAATTCCCCTGGTAGAAGTTTAAACTCTATGATTCCTTTCTGGTTACATATTTGCCTTTCAAATTTATTTATAAAAGCAATGAAGAGCTTTGTAAAATTTGTTTCTCGGTTTTACTTTGCATTACTTTAATACAAAAAAAACTCTATCGTTGAACTTATATTACAATATCTTGCTTCATTTCACAGCTGCAGGACACAGAGGTATTGTGAGAAACTAACTCATCTCCCACATGACAGGTGACCCGGGTTCAATTCCTGGCCAAGCCTAAAATGAGAAAGTTGGTACTTACTTGGCTTTGCCTGATGGATTTCACTGTGAGATCTTGAAAGTCAAAACATTGATCAGCCTATCAGTCAATCCATCAATCAATCCAACAATCAACATTTTATCACTTTTTTTTTTGCTCTCTTTTTTTTTAATCCATATGTAAACAAACACTTGGCCACAGTAAATTTGTTTCCAGTTCAAAATTTCAAATGCCAGAAAATAAAGATTAAATTTTTAAAATATATATTTTATAATATATTTTGAAAAGCTAAAATGTGTTTAGCACGAGCATATGCAAAATATTTTGAGTAGAAATAAAGATAGACATGATATAGACCACTAATATGGTTAACGTTTTACCTTCGTCTGAGCTATTTATTTATTTGGAATTTATCGTGGCTTTTAACACTGTATAGGTCATATCATGACAGGTAGTTTTATGAGCAGAGGAAAACAGTAAATAAAGTAGCCGACCATTGGTAAGCTACTTCCAAGTTTCCTACATAATGTCCAGGTTTTTAACCTAAGAGGTGGGAGGCGAGTGTGTTAACATTGCGCCACCATGGTCCCTCATCTTAGCTAAGTCACTCATTGTGTCAATCATTTAAATGACAGTATAAGTTAAACAAAGGCTCAGATTTACATCCCTGACTTAGCCAAAAGACCCTCTGTGAAACCAGTACCTGGTGCGTATTTTAAATACTGAATTAAAGTGACATTGATTAACATTAAAGGATAAAATACTGACAATACAGCATTGTCTTATGCTTGCCATTTCACTTACATGCTTTTTGCACCAGGTGATCCACGATTTTGGTTGAAATAAGGGCTTATAAAAGTCTGTATATAATAATAATTGCTTATCAAGGCAATTTTGGATTCCCTTAAACCAGATAGCAGAATACCTTTCCAATTTTTTCATGGGCAAAACTAATGCACTTTTGCCCACCATATTAAAAAAATTGAAGGGACAACAGAAAGATAAACAAATATACTTGGAAAGTTAAAAATATTGTGTCATCTTTATAGTGTTTTCGAATGATAAGTTAATTAAAATGCTATCCATTTAAAGGGAGGTTTTAAATCATTTATTATCATTGACAAAAGGAGCAGAGTTTCCTTGTTTAAAAGTTACCAACCCAAATATATTATTTAATTATCAATATTTAAAGTGATAATTCTGATCACTCATTGCTTAGTTAAAGCCAAAAAATAATATATCACAGAGAACGCCGGGGTGAGTAGTACAAAGGTGGATATGCATTGGTGTACAGGTAGGTTTTAAGCTGCTTCAAGAGGTTAGGGATGGAGACACATGAATATCATCAGGAAGAGCATTCCAAACATTTGGGCCATCAAAAGCCAAACTATAAGCAAACTGTTGGCTCAGAGGGTTGGAACTTTAGAATGACAAGGAAATTACCCCCACCCTGACTACGCTTGGTATATGGGAAATATATACTTGGAAAAACTAGTGCTAAAGGAATGTCTAAACAAGGGTGGCTGTTTTAAAAGCTGAGAAATCTTCAACAGGAAGCCAATGCAATTTCGTAAACACAGGGGTAATACTAATGTATATACTGTACTTGATACAATTCTAGCCGCACTATTTTGGATACTATGCAATTTGAGTAGAGTAAACTAAAAGAGACTCCTGAAAAGTGAGTTACAGTACTCCAACCGACTACTAACAAGAGCATTGGCCACAAGTACAGAAGTATCATTAGTAAGAAACCATCTGACATGTCTCAAGTCATGGAGATGCACAAAACATCTGTTTTTCCCTAATATTTTCATCTGTGTAATTCAAACCCACAAGCGTAATGTTGACTGCCAACTGATTATTGGGCAAACATTCAAATGTAGTGGGCCCCAAATAAGCCATGGTACCTGTTATTCATTACTTTTAAAAATCTTTCTCCATATGCAAAACTGTTGTTAATGTGAATAATTTCTTCACCATTGAGGCCTTTGTGGCCTCATCACAACAAATGGGAAATATTGCATATGTGGCTTGCCCTTTCACTACACCAGATATTTAAAAGAACAACAAATCCAAAACTCTGATCTTAACAATCCACTTTCTTCACCAGGCACTAGTCAACATTAATATGAAGTGACATTTGCCTGTTCTATCTAATTCGATGCATTGTGTAAATGATTTTTCGTAAACCGCAATTTTTTTGTGATTTCATGTAAATAATGAAAGTTTAATTAGTTTATACTGTACAGTTGAGCTTGTAAGATAGAAACATTGGTAATAAAATCAAACGATATATGGTTTGGCCATTTATTTAAAAGAAGGGGCCATGGTGGCAGGGTGGTAACTCTCTTGACTCCCACCTCTGAGGCCGGGGTTCGGTTCCCGGCACGGCCTCAAGTGGGAAAGCTGGTAGTTGCTTGTCATTGGTCAGCAATTTACAGTACAGAACCTTGACCAACTGTATATACTGGTTTCCTCTGCCCTTCTAACTACCCGTCGTGATATGATCAGTACAGTGTTGAAAGTGATGTAAAACCCTAAATAAACAAATGAATTTATTTAAAAGCAAAAAAAAAGGTTATTTCGTGAGTAATAATAGAATTACCATCTCATAGCATTAAATAGTATTTAACTGTATAAAAAATGTGCAATACCAGACCCTACTCCTGGAGAAAAGCTGCATGGGAACCATACTACTGTTTTCACACAACCTGAATCTATAAATTTCTATGAAGTGTAAAAGGCTTATAATTTAGCTTAAACCAATTACGCCAGTGTTAAAATCTCATCACATGACCATGTACAAACCCAAATATGCCAGAGATATAACAGATCAGGGGTCTTTGTGACTTTTGACTACCAATTCAAACAAAGATTTGGCATTACTGCTCCCACTTGAAACATTCAAAACCTGCCATTTTTTTAAAATAACTAAATGATATGTTACACCACCTAATAACTACATGTTACTGTCAACCTCTGATAGAGTCTAAGGCTGAAAGTCGAATACATGTGTGTGATGTACATGTTTTACAACGTAATTTAATGATGGCGTTATATGCAGTTAAGTACTGCCTAAGTTGTCACAACAAAAGTGACCTACTCGGGTTTACCACGATAAAGAATACGGCAATTTAAAGTGCTCTACATAAGCCTAATTTCTATAACCACACAGCCATTGATTTTACATTAGAGTTAAATTGCAAATGTATGGGTATTTTTACTACCTGTCTTAAATTGTTTACACACATTTACCTTTAACATGGCACAGATGACACTTTAAAGTAATGTTTTATCACTAAAATTCAGAATAATGAATATGATAATAGAACAAAACAAACAAAATGTTTTACAGAGGATGTCTAAGAATACGAACAAGAGGGATGAATCAGAATGTAGGTTTAAATCATTTGAGTTTTATTTTAGTCATCATTTCTCATTTTAAGTTACCTCAGAATCTCTTAGAGATCTGCAAGAATAGGCCGTAGATTCTAAACAAGAGAGAGACAGACACTTCAAAGCTGATTTTAAATGTGCCTGTAGTTTTATATACAGAATTCAAGAACATTGATAAGTGTATGGCAAGTGGATTAATATTGAAAATGAAAATAGGGGTCACTTACATTGCTATAGTTTGTTTTCTTAGATGTAACTGAGGATGAGTTCAACAAGGCAGTTAACCAGCTGAATCAAAGTATTACAGCAGTTAGTCACAGTGTTAATGTGCAGGGTACCATGGTGAATCAAGAGTCAGTTCAAGAGACTGATCTGTCTGCATATCAGTCACAGTCCCCCCCACCCCGGGAACTCAAGCAAATGCGCAACTGCGGAATAAATTTTTATTTATATATATATATGTCTGTATATGCAGTATCATTTAATTAACTTCTTTTATACAGTTCTATTCTAATCATATGTACAGACATTGATTGTTATACACAGTACAATTCACACACATACCTTGACTTCCAGCAGACCAGGATTTTAGCTGGCTAGGCCCCCCCATTAAACCAGAAACCCCACTTGAGTAAGTGCAAGTGAATTTGGGTTAAGGTCACCTTAGGCCCCCATTTGGGTTAAGGTGAGCAAATAAGAGGGTGGTAGGCCTGGAAGATGGAGGGGAGTAATAAGGTATAGAGAAACTGAGGTCCGCCTGAGAGACAGGTTTACAATAATAGTAAATAATTAATACTGTCCATAAACACTGACTACATATATACGCAAAGCAATTCCCTCAAACCCAAGGATGAGTAGCTAAGCATTATTTACCACAGTAGCAAAAGTATTAGCAATATCCTCTCCCAATTTTTGATCTTGCTTAATGTACCTCCACACACAGTCCGACGCCCAGGAGCCATGATGTTGAATTTGATGAATAGGGACATGAGAGTTGTAGGCCAAAGTGGCCCCTGAACGCCGGAAAGTGTGGAAGGTAAAGAAATTTTTGGGGTAACCCATACGAAGATTGATGGATGAGAGGACTTTTCTGATGCGGGAGTCGATGAGGACTTGCATACCCTTTGCTGTTTTATTTGGAACAATTGATCATCAGGGAGGGGATTATATGCAGCAAAAATGTCTTTGAGAGCTGAGTAAGAGCACAGGAGAGGGGTTGCCAGTTTGGGCAAGGACAATACATGAATCTTGTCTCGTGTTTGAACAGTTTTGGTCCATTTAATGAGAATTTGTACGTACTTGCTAGTGAAAACAACATCCCCACCACATAAGTGCCTTGAGTGATCAAAGGACTGTGCAGAATGAGGTGCCATATTTGACAACCTTAACAGCATATCAGTCAAAGGCAGACACCCGTATTTCTGCCATTGAATCACAAGAAACAGGTAATCTGATCCATCAAAAGGGTGTGTCTGCTTTCTTTTTAGTTAAATCTTCAAACCAATCTGAAGCTGTAAAGACGTTTCACATTTAAAATACTTGAAGCATCATTAAATACCATTTAAATTTGTTTATTAATGAACAGTACTTTGAAACTCACATTCCGAGCTTTATTCCATTCTTTCTGCAAACAAACACCATGTGTTAATATATCTGGCCTCTGACTATGTTCAGTGGGCAAACCATGATAATCCTCAGAAGTGGACATTGGACATACATAGTTAATTTATTTGTTGCTAAAATGTTCTTCAGGGTAGAGACAACCCATTCCTTTGTTTTATGGAAACTTTGATGAAACAGTTTGCTATTCAAATAGCGAGTTGTACATGTTTGGCAAGGAAGTTACTCAGACTGGTAGTGCTTTTTCCAACACAGATGACAGGAAGAACATATGTGGGGAGAGTGGTTACTACCTTGTAGCTGTCATGCTGTACAGTACTGGTGAGAAGTTCTTCATGTGATAAATTAGCCATATATTTGAAGAAATCAAAATAATGATAAGCCTTATCAGTATGGTTACCTCTACGCCATGCAGGTATTGTTTTCATGACTGTTAGTTAGCAGAATTACACAAATACTGCTTGTTAGAACTCCATGAAAAATGCAATTTTCCCATTTATTTATTAGTACATACCCTGGTGGAGGTCTGCACTCTCTGAGTACTTTCTGTTCCCTTTGTGACTGAAGGACACCAGTGAAAACAGGATAATTTCATTTACTGCATGATGTTAACTAGCAACATGTAAACAGTAAAAATAAACAGGAACACATAAAACTTTTCTTATAAAAGTATCATTAAGTTCAATTAATTTTACTTTCCTTAACTCTCTTTCAAATCAGGTTACATTACAATTATGATACGTCCGCATGTAGGAGAGTGTACATGGGTTCATGACTATGCTACACAGTATCCTACTCAGTGTTATAAAGCAAGTACCAACTTTCCTGCTGAAAGTACTGGTCAGATATTAAACCTTTATCTTGGAAGTAATACCATAGTATAATTTGCATCATAGGAAAAAATACTCTTAGGGTCAATTGGGACCCTAAGAAAATAACTGCTTTCTCTAAAATATGTTAAAACGACAAAAATCACAAAGTTATGTGCTATTCAACAGAAGCCATGGGTTTGAAACTAACATGTAATCTAACCAAAAAATTTATGGTGCTAAATCTTAATTAAAGACTTTTATACTTTTAACACAAACGAGTGATTAAAGGAGAGAGGAATAAAGACATTGATTACAGCATCCACAAAAAGGTTTGATGTATGCTAATTACACTTTTACTAAATGCCGCCAAATTAGTCATCACCTTTGACATAATGTGATGATCTAATTGCACTTTTAAGTATTCTGACATAAATAAGTGTCTAAAGTACTTAAGTTAAAATAATTTGATTACAACATCCTAATATCTATGATGTGTGTTAATCACATTTTGTCAAATCTCACTTTAGAAGTCATTTCCCTTGTAGATATAAACAAAAAGAATTACCCCCTATTATTTGTCATCATTATTAAGCTGATACATGCTTACCTGATGAACTGTTCATTAATTAAATACCTGTCAGCCTTAAAGTCTGCTGTAAAAGTACTCTTACATTTCATTTTTCACCTGGAGTCGAGTTTGCAGGGGCTGAATTTTTTGCGGCCAATATGTTGATGACCCAGTTATAGGGGGCCGATTTATGGAGTGCCAATTTGGCAAAGAGCCGATTTGTCCAGCTCCCATCACATTTGTTGTTAATTTTTAATCATAGTTTTCATTCTGAAAATGAAACTGGGATTTATTTACCATACACTGTGTATATAACCAGTGAGGCTTGGGGTCAGCCTTCTTTTGTAAACAGCAATATTTAAGATTTAGCTTTGTTGAAGAAAGGAAACTATATGATATATGGGGATATATACCTGGATACATAAAAAAGATTACCACCTTAAAAACTATCAATAATTTGTTTACCAAAATGATGAAGTAGATGACTTGCAGGCTAGTACCGCAGTAATCATCCAGTGCAACAAAGACCAGACTATCTATGCCCAGGCCTATAATCAGAAAACCATAGCTGCAAGAATTGATCACGGAGACTTCACAGTGATGCTTGTGAAAAAGTAACTCCTTGACTTTATGGACCTGAAAATGGTATCCTTCTGGCTGGCAATTTTACTTGTACCATTACTATTATTTAAAATTATTGGTGGAAAACAAACTGGCCGCTTTGCCTGACTTTTCCGTCTAAATAAAACTTTTAAGAAAAATATTATATTGCCTCTAAAATGTAGCAAAATAAACTTGGCTAACTTATTTGTCAGTCTTTCCATTTATAACTTTTTCAAACATATTGTTATGTAGTTGCAAAAGAACTAGTAAAGCTGTGTTGGCTGAAATATGTTTATATGGTTAGATATCTCATTCAATGGAGGCTGAGGGCCTGTCCCAGAATGACATTGGCTGTTAAATAGAATGTCAAAAAATTAACATTGACCACTGTCACATGTTATATATTCTTAACAGAGTTTAAACAACTACAACTTTTCCAACTTACATTCCACAAGACAGATCAGTTCCCAAGAATCAAAATCTATCTTGATATTTGGGGAATTCTTTTTTTCTTTGATCACTAGAATGTTGTTGTTTTTTTTTTGCTTTGCTTTTTGTTGAGAGCACAGCACTTAAAAAATACTGGAATACTGGATACAGACCTGTTGAGTACGCTATGAAGGGTACTGATATCAAGTGCACAACCATTGAGTGCATACTACCTTGGGTAATGAGATATTGGGTAGGCTGTAAAAAAAATTGGAGTTGTTGACTACAAAAGCTGTGTACAGAACCAATGATCCAGTCATACTAGAGACAGTGTATCTGGTGGTTATACACAGCAGGACTCGCCTCCCACCTACAAGGGCAGCTGTTCAAACAACTGGTACAAATCTTGATGAAAGCTATGTCTTAAGGTTTCAAGATACATTCTGCCACTGTTTGTACTGCTGTGTTTATAAAATATTTAGCTTTTGATATGTTTTCTAGATAAACATTGAAGTGAGGCAAAACAAAAACATATCCTTAGGATACTGGAGTGAGTGGTTATAGTGTTCACAGTATTTGAATGTAAAGCAATAACTGAAAAATCTTTACTTAGAATTGACATTGATAGTCAAGGAAATAAGCTGTATCACTATTTGTACATAGGCCTGAAAAAAATCATTTAATGACGTTTTATAGAATTCCAAGTACAAATTTGATGGGAATTTTGTTTGGAATTTTGGAATTCCAGGCCATGTTTTCCCCCTTCAATATATCCCAAAACCCTTAATCCAAAAATAATGGATATATGTGACACAGAAAAATAATCTCTGCCTGCATACAGAATACCAAGGACACTGGATTTAGTTGATTTTAAGGTAGCCTTAACATGAGAGTTCCTCTTATATAATTTATAAACCCAATTGTTATACTTCAATTCCTCCTTGGGTACACCACCATGGTGTACACAAGCAGTGAATTCTACCTTGGATACAACAGTGGTGTACGCTAGCAGTGAATTCTTCCATGGGTACACCACTGTGGTGTAGTCAAGCACTGCATTCTGTCTTGGGTACACCGCCGTGGTGCACACAAGCAACAAATTCTACCTTGGGTACACCACAGTGGTGTACACTAGCACTGAATTCTACCTTGGGTACACCACCGTGATGTAGTCAAGCACTGCATTCTACCTTGGGTACACTACTGTGGTATAAACATCCTCTGCATATTTATTCTGTATGCCAGAAATCGGAATGGTTTGGCCTTGTCAGAATACCAATACAAAACAGAAACAAGTGGTGTGTGATGGAATGCAAAATATCACCAGGAAACCAGATATTGGTGAAAAATATGCATTTTTTCCCTTTGTCTGCAAAATATAATATACCAGCTATAGGATGATATGTCTATCTGTATTGGCCAGGCCCAAATAAAATTAATTAACCCGTCTAGTCTTTCTCTCTTCAATATTCTGTTTACACACACATTGTTTTACCTTGTTATTATTTTTGTTGTCAATATATATCATGAATTTCAATACTTGAGTTTTTACTTTATTTACTTTAAGCAGACTTGTAATAGGGTCTGAACTTTGTCTTCACTGTTTGAAACTTATTGGTCTTGTCTCAGTGAGACCTTTGAAAGCCAAGTAGGAGCTTGACTGATAAGTTACCTGGACTGAACCTCACACCCTTATGGTTATATGACACCTGATTGATGTAAATGGTCATATCATGACAGTGAATGATGACAGTAACAGCAAATTGGTCTCATTGGGATTAGTTAAAAGCACCTGATATTGAGAGTTTCGTTCTTCAAGACACTGTAGTCCACATCTTCACCTGAGTAACAACATCCTTGGATTTTTGTCATCTTAAACAATAATCCTTGTACTTTAAAGCTGAAATGGGTATCATCTTGAGATTCTTGGTCCCTACAGCACTCAGATCACAATAAGTCATCTTATTCACATTCTCCTACTCTATCATTTAGGTCATAATACCAAGAGTTCAAAACAATTACGTTTAACAACCTTAAAATGACTTGGTGACAGCATAAGTAAATTGTGATTATGGTTGGATTTTATAATTCTTGAGATAGGTTAAAACAAGGCAATTTTGACAGTCTACCACGGTTCTTCCGGGTTCAGGAAAAAACCAGGCATGTCCACTCTCCCGCTTGGGATGAAGTTGGTGTGATTTGGGTTCTTTGTTGTGACCAATCTGAGGGGTCACAGGTTCAAATCTGCACAGTGGGTGGGTGAGCAGGGAGGCAGCCCACGCAGTATATAAGTGGGGTCGCACCTTTGGGTCACTTGAGAACGGGTGCCTCAGGTCTGTAGAGTGCTGGGGTTCTGTCAGCCTCTTTCCCTCTGGTTGTGGGATGTGTCACCCCAGTGGTTCCGGGGCGGGTGGTATGTGGTAAAACTCACACCTCTGTGTAGATTTTGGTGGTCAGGGTGGGTCCCGGTCAATAATGCACCCATAAAGGATGGATCCCTGTCCACAAGGCACTCATTTAAGGGGAATCTCTACTGTCATGGGGATCCCTGTCCATAAGGCACCCATGCAGGGCAGATCTGTGGGTCCATGGGAATACGGTGATGGTACCGGGGACCTGACCCTCTGTCTGGTTTACACGGGGGTGGGGGCCCGTCCCGCCACACATTCTTCAGGCATTATTGTTTAACTGTTATATGTTGTCTAAATTGTTTTGCTGATGCTGTGCTTAGTCTGATGATCACAACCACTAAGTGTTCTTGATAAGATGGCTCTTGTCATATGTCACCTTTGTTTTGACTGTTTAACTATAAAATCTTTATTATGTACTTTAGTTATTTTTCATTTCCCTCTTTTTATTGCTCTCCCTATTTTCTGTGATGCAGTGTGATTTGTGTCTGCTCATTGAAGTTAAGCAGGAATCAGCTACTATAGTACTTGAATGGGTGACCGCTTTGGTATACTAGTTGTGTCTCTGATGGGTTTGGGGCTCATGTCAGTAGACCGAAACCTTTTTTGGCCTTTTGTATATGAAAGTAAATAATAATAGCACAGGAAAAATTGTCAATACTTATTTATAGTGTATTATTATAATGCCACAGGGATATGTAATGATCAGCGTAAGTAATTTCAAAAATAATGCAGGGATTTTGAGGACGTTTCCAAGAAATGGAGACACTGGCATAAGAAGGAGATTGCGAGATATTTGCGTTGATCACGATCACACTCTGGATTCAGGAATTGAATTTATAAAGGAATTTTTATCATTCACATGAGACCAGTCCCCAGTCGAATAAAAGGACTGGTATGACCTACGATGACCTTCACCTATTAATACTGCATTTTGGCACATTGTGAGGCAATGTTAAATACCAGTGAAACCGTTCTTTGCATTTCAACCGCATTTTTTCGGGATGTGAAGTAATATGTACCAGTGCTGAATAGCAAAAAGAATGCATCACTAAGATCTATCTTGTATTGAGGAAAACCTCATTGCTGACTTTAATTACAGTACAATCTCGCTTATCCGAACCCCGTTTATCCTAAAATCCGGCTTAACCGAACTTTTCTGGTGTGTTCCATATTTGGGTTTCGTTGTCTACCGAGTCCGGTGGGTGATAATTGGTGATTTTAATAAAATCTTCAAATTTACTTATCTAGAAATCATGAAAGCCATTACATGCACCTATTTAACCGAGTTCCTAATATGACAGTAAAACAATCTGTTAACTCAGATACAGCAGTTTGTTATTCACAATCGGCAATGCATAATATACACATAAAGGGTTACTCTCGACATCCGACGAACGTCGAATCGCAAACATACTAAACCTCGAAAGCGAGGATATATCATCTCTCCCCTTTTTGTTTTCTCTCTACGTATGGTATTACACAATTACTTGCTATGTACGGTATTGCATAATTACTTGCTATGTGAGGTATAACATAATTACTATGTATGGCATTGCATAATCACTTGCTATTTAAGGTGCAAGATGGTAGAATGTCTCATAACTGTTTGTAAAGTTCACCATGGCTTTTTTATCGGATCTACCACAATATAGTTTTCTAGTGCCATCTTCATGGTTTGGATTGAGGAAGTTATTTTTCTATATAATTGACTACCCATATTCTGCTAATTGCGTACACACATTCTTCTACTCGAGTAAACATACTTTGCTAATAAAGAACATATACTTTGCTAATTGAGTACACATATTTTGCTACCTGAGTAAACATACTTAGCAAATAAAGTACATATACTTTGACTAGTTATATGAGAGTTATATACATACACATGTTTTATAAAGGTATGTCAGGGAGTCGTTTACACTTTTTTATAATACATTCTACATGTGTTTATTTTAGTGGTGGAGCATTCACAGGTGTGGACTACCCTCCTGCTCCTTGGGTTTATTCTGCCCTCTATACACACCGTCTTTGTCCAGGATTGTCTATGTTTATGTGAGGTAATCCTTCAAGTGTCTAGGTGGCATTCTTCATCTGTTGGATCGTCGGAGGGTGGGTGTTGGTGTTCCTTGACCCTCTTCTGGTTGGGTTTCGGTGGCACGATTAGCTTCCTCACTATTGTGAACATTAGTGCCTTCTGGTGTGAAATGTGGAGTCTCAGATGGGTTTGCCACCAATGGTCTGCTCCTGGTTTTGGAATCAGTATGTCACACTCATCACTGGTTGGTGGTTGATAATCTCTGGGTGGCAGTATCTCATTTTCATCCAGCAGGCGGTTTGCATTTTTGAGTTGGTCAACGTGCATTTTGAGGCATCTACTGTCAGTTGTCCTCTGGACTGTCATCTGGGTACCATTAATTTCATTGATGCTGTAGAGTACAAGCTCATAGGGTGGGGACAGTTTTGTTTGCTTTTTCTGTCTCACCAAAACAAAGTCTCCTACACTGAAATTATGTGGCTTTTGGAGGTGTCCTTTATCATGCTCTCTCTGCTTGGCCTTGTAATTGGCATCGTGTAATGTGATCGCTGGGTTTCCTTCAGTTAGATCTTACCTGCCATCACACAATTTGGATCTTATTTTGCGGTTTGCAATCAGGTCATATGGTGCCACTCCTGTGGCTGGGTGTAGACCGATAGCCTGTGAGTAGGTCACTTAATGCTAGGTGGTGGTCCCTTTGTTGCAAATGTGCGATTCGCTCCATCTTGTTGAGTGGTTGCATAAATGACTCGGCCTCTCCGTTTGCCTGTGGGTGCAGTGGTGTCACCCTGTGATGTACAAACCCTTCTTCCAGTGCAAATTCTTGAAAATCATTGGAGCTAAATGGTGCGCAGAATTTTTTTTCATTGCTCTTCTAGTGACTTTGAATGATGTGGAGTGCACCACTTCCACAGCTGGATATCTCGAATGTTTGTTAATCAGGACTAAGTTATAATGACCATCTGGGTATGGTCCTCCAAAGTCGGCTGAGACCTCTCCCCAGAGCTCAGCTGGTGTCTGCACTGTCTTTGTAGGTTCCTTGACTCTGCTGTCGGTAATGACCTGGCACTTGTAGCAGCACCCAATTGTCTCCTCTACTAGGCTACTTAGCTCTGGGAACCAATATTTCTGTCTGAGGAGCTGTTTTGTCTTAGTGATGCCCAAGTGTCCCAGTTTATGTGCTGCTTTTACAGACTTCAGCTTTAGTTTATCTGGTAATATTATTTTGTCCATTCTCATCAGGATACCATTTGCTTCATACAATTCTGTTCTCACTGGGTAGAATGAGACTATATCTTGATCTCTTTTGTGCTGTTCCCATATGTGCAGTCTCATGCACCTCATTATCTTCTGCAGCTGTAGATCACACTTGGTTGCTCTTGCTATGTTTTCTAGCACAATTGAGTGGCTTGACAACTGCAGCTACTGTTTTTTTCAATGTGATCAGATCCTGTATCTGGCAGGGGGTGTCTTCACAGGTAGTCTAGGGGGTCTTTTTCATCCTTCCCTGGTTCAGAAATAATCTCATAGTCTACATCCTGCAATGCCATCACACACTTTTCAACCCGGTGTGGCAGCTTTGCTGTGGGTTTGCTGAACATGGGAATGAGTGGTTTGTGGCTGGTCACTATCTGGAACTTGGGTGCCCCCTGAAGATAAATTGACAGTCTGTCCTTCCCCCACTTGATGGCTAAGGCATCTTTCTCAGTTTGACTGTATCTTTTTCTACATCCCTCAGGGTTCTGCTAACAAAGTGCACTGGTTGTAGACCTTTATGTGTCCATTGGAACAAGGCTGCTGCAATCTTGTCTTTGTAGCTTGCTTCAGTGCAGACTACAATCGGGAGCTTTGGATTGAAATAGCTAAGTGTTGTGTCTTCTGTGATGCTTTGCTTCAGTTTGTCAAATGCTTTCTTTCATCCTCGTTAGGTTTCTTAATGGTGTAGTCATTGTTGCATAGTTTGGTATGAACTTCGATAGGTACCCAATCATGCCTAAGAAGCTCGTCACAGCAGTATTATCTTCGGGTCTCCCTGCTTCTCTCACTGCCTTTATCTTGTCATCAGCTGGTTTTAGACCATCTCCACTGAACTTGTAGCCATAGAAGTCAATTTCTTTTGTACCAAACTGGCACTTTTCTGGGCTGAAGGTGCTTCCGTAATCAATAGCTCTTTGGAGTACATTCTCCAGTATCTTATCATGCTCTTCTTTTGTCTTTGGCCCGATCAGAATGTCATCTCTTTTAAACAGCCATCAATGTCCCCAAATATTCTGTATATGACCTCATTGAATGCATCCTGTGATGATTTGGCGCCAAAAATCAGTCTCTTGGGTCGCATGTTGCCCCATGGTGGGCTGAAGGTTGCAAGTGCCCTTGATGCTGGGTGTAGCATTAGCTGGTGGTACCCCATGGTCATATCTAACTTGCTGTATATCTTGCAGCCATGGAATTTGTGGGTGAAGTCCTCCACAACCGCATTCTGTGTGATTCTGTGCCATTCTATGTATTTGTTTGGAACACAAAGATCAATGCTGGCTCTGATCATGTGCGGTTCTAGTTCGTCTTTGTCAGTCCATGCAAATCGTGGTTTTGGCTGTACCATGAGGGGTAAGCACCATGTGATGGGTTTGCCTTCCGGGACCTTCTCATATATGCCGCTCTCTATGCATTTGTCTGGCCATTTCTTCAGTGGTTTCCTCAGATAAAAAGGCAAGGCCCTAGGTTTTTATGCCCTTTTACCCTCTGGGTCAATCCGCAGCATCTCTAGTTTTGCAAGGGTTTTTCTGGCAAGGAGTGGTGGCGATGCTGTCTCCTGCTTAATAACTATGAAAGTGGTATCTAGGTTAGATTTAGATTTATTTGTTGTTTTATGTTGCATTCAACAGCCAGGGTCATATTGCGACGGGTAGTTTAAGGGTGGAGGAAACCAGCGCATACTTCACTGTAAACCACCGGACATCACTAAGTAACTACCAACTTTCCAACATGAAGCGCCCCGCACGTGATTCGAACCGGCGGCCTCAGAGGTTGGAGGCGAGAACAAGTGGTATCTAGGCTGCTTGTTTGGTTTTGTATGGTTGCTGGGAACTCCAATCACACTTAAGTCATGGGTCAGCATCTTCAATTTGATCTTGCTTCTTATCAGGTCCAAACTGCTGGCTGTTTTCTTCCTGAAGTCACTGTATTGTTTCAAACTCATGATATTAATGTTGGCTCCACTGTCAGCTTCTGTTGTTAACATCACACCCTCAACTTGGACTTTGATGTACCTTGGATTCTCATCAAGCTGGTTTATCTTATGGATTTGTAAGTGTTTGACAATCTTGTCCACTTCCTCGTCACTTGTGCTACCATTGCTAACCTCATGTGTCGCTTTGACCTGTCATGTCTGTCGGTTAGTATGTCGGTCTGGTGTTCCCACTACGGCACGTTTTAGCCAAGTGGTCCTGCATTCTTTGGCATATGCTGGGCAATTTTTTCCAGGTAGATGTGTATTGAAGCCACAGTAATTGCATGTTGGGTACTTGGCATGTTGCTTTTGTTTTTTCTCATCTGTGTATTTTCTGTGGTGTGTTCTGGTTGGTACAGATCCCACTTTCGCAATATGTGATGTCATATCCCTTATCTGCTATTGTATGTCTTCCATCTGAGCTGCCTCTTCTAGAAACTGTGTTAGTCCCCACTTTTTGTTTACAGCTTTTTGAACCAATGTCTTATTCGTCTTATTGTATTAGATGTTCCAGTATCCTTTCATCTGTGTTCGTAAATACACAAGTCCTGCCCTTTTCTCTTAATCTTTTTGCCTAAGATCAGATAGATTTACTTTGCTGGGGTTTTGTTGAAAAGAACTTATACCTGGCATAATGTTTGTTCTTCTTTGGTAAGAAATAGTCATTTAGTTTTGTTTTCAGTTTGGTATACTTGTTCCCATCGCCCTCTTGATCTGGCAGGCTCTTTTCTAACCTGGCAATCTCTGTACCCCCGTAAATGATTAAAGCATCAACCTTGTCTTGGTCCTTAGTACTACTGAAGAATCGGAATTCCCTTTCTATACCTTTTAGCCAGACTTCCCACTCTTTCCCCATGGTCATTGGGTCATCAGAGGGGATGATTGGTTTAGATTGCAAATTTTTGTATAGAATAACTGGTGCGGCTGCTTCTTCACCCATGTTAACTGTGAGTTTCTGGGGCTGGTGGACTCTGAATTTCTATTAAACTGTTACTGTTAAAGTTGTTACCTTCAAACATGCACTCAATAACCTGCTTCTGCTTTCACTTGTGAACTGTGCAGTCTTCTAATCTGATTCTTCTGTGTTTGTGTATATGTGGTTCCAAACCTGCTTCTGCTGTATTTTGTCACAAGATTGTTTAATCTGTAGGTATTTTCACCTGTCACTCACCCAGCTTTCTAATCTGCTTCTGCTTTGTATACTGTATGTGGTTAGTCTGTAACCTGCATCTGCTGTGTGTGTGTATTGACAGTACACACATGGTTATTAATCAATAACCTGCTTCTGCGGTGCTAACATCAAAACTTCTCTAATCTGCACTGTAAATCATCCATTTCACCCTCGTCACCAATAATATGACAGTAAAACAATCTGTCAACTCAGATACATCAGTTTATTATTCACGATCGGCAATGCATAATATACACACAAAGGGTTACTGTCGACATCCGACAAACATCGAATTGCAAACATACTAAACCTCGAAAGCAAGGACATATCAGTTCCTTGATCTGCCACCTTTTGTTTAACATAACACTCCGTAATCCCTCCATGCTGGTCCCTCTGTCAATGCCAGGGGCCGATTTCACTAAAGGACTTAAACTAAGTCCCTTTATTGGCTAAGTCAGGGACTTTAAATCTAAGACTTTAGTCTTAGCTAGGTCTGGGACTTAAAATGGATTTCACAAAACTTAGCTAAGTCCAAGCTTATTAAATAACCACAGTGGTTTTCTGTGTCATGTGACCTTATATATCTATTCAAAATATAATATTGGTGACATATATCCTCCATTTGATGTGTTTTATCTAAGGATAAGGGTTGTTTTGAAATGGAAAAACTTGTTGCCACATATAAACTTCCCAAAGGCTACTTTAGTGAGGTGTTCTGTGTTGTTATACTATATTTAGAGCCATTTCAAATTTTGAAGTGGAGAAAAGTTTATGGCGGCCATATTTAAGTCCTCTTTACAAAATTAAGCCCACTACTAACCAGACTTAAATCTAATGCCCTTGTTCCACCAAAGGATTAAGCCCCGACCCTGTCGCCGACCCTTAATCATGGGTAGTCGGTCGAAAAACAGGTAAACAGGGCGGGAATACTGAGTTGGTAGTGTTGTCTGGGATTAAGTACCGATTGGCCTCAGGAGGCCTGAAGCGTCCCCAGGCCGCCCTACAGAGTCCCCGACCGGTCTGGGACTAAGAACCGACTAAGGCATTTTTCGGGTCAGTTTCATCCACGAACCTGTTGTAGACATACCGACTGGGTCCAAGGACGCCTCAGGCCTCCTGGGACTAAGCCCCGATTAAGCCCAGACTAAGTCCCGGCGTCCTCAGGCCTCTTCAGGATGCCTCAGGCCTCCTCAGGCCTCCCCCGACCCAAGTGGCCGATTCTTGTTTTGCAATAAATCTGGATTTTCTGGGTATATATAAAGCAATTTCGTGATCTAATCATCAGTACTTTTCTAGGAACACAGCAGGATGCCACCATTCAATGGAAGACAGATGCAGCAACAACTTAGGGCTTTTTTATTTTTTATTCAGTTACAAATAATCATGTATTTCCTATTTCTACGTCGTCCACACCAAGCACCACCAGCAGCACCACCAGCACCATCACCACCCATACAGAGACCTACGAGAAGGCACAACATGTGGGTCAGGCCATGGCTGCTACAGAGAGAGGAGAGGGGGGCCTACCACAACATTATGGCTGACCTGTATGCCACAGACATTCCAGGATTCACCAATTACATGAGGATGACCCCAGAATTCTTTGAAATGATAAAGACCAGACTGGAACCACACCTAGCCAGGCAGGCCACCAACTACAGAGCTCCAATCAGTGTTGGGGAGAAGTTAGCCCTCACCCTCAGATATCTGGCCAGTGGGGAGCCCTACACTTCATTATCTTGTCAGTTCAGGGTTGGCAGATCCACCATTTCCAAGTTTCTACCACAAGGGGTTCTTCTCAATAGTCATGTTGGCCTTGGTTGATGGACAGTACAAATTCAGATGGGTGGATGCAGGTACAGAAGGGTCTTCCTCGGATGCACAGATATTCAATGCTGGTCAGCTGAAGAGGAGGATTGATGATGGCAGGATACGCTTCCCTGACCCAGCACCTATCATTCAGGGTGGTAGAGATGTCCCCTACTTCATACTGGCAGATGCTGCATTTGCCCTGAAGACCTGGCTCATGAAACCCTACAGCAGAAGGATGTTAACCAGAGAGGAAAGGATTGCCAATTACCGAATATCAAGTGGCAAGAGAGTTGTGGAAAATGCTTTTGGCATCCTGGCCTCCAGATTCAGAGTTTTGATGACCACAATTGAATTACCCCCAGACACAGTGAGAGAAGTCATCTTAACCTGTGTGGTTCTACACAACATATTGAGAAGTCAGCATCAAGGTCAACATGGTGCTCAAGGGCCTGCTGATGATGATTTGTCTGGTGCTGGTGGCTTGCTTGGTGTGCGTGCTGTTGGTGGTCATGACAGAAACCCTGCAAATGAAGCCAAAAGACAGAGAGATTACCTGAAGGACTACTTCAACAACGAGGGTGCTGTGGCCTGGCAAGATGGCAGAATATAACTGCAGTAAACATTCCTTTTCAGGACTAATAACCAGTCCTTTTCAGGACTACCAAATATTCCAAAAACAATTAATCAGCTATGTTTGTTACAAATGTCCCTACCCTCTACAAACATAAGTGAAACAGACACACAAACAGACAAACCCCATGCAAAACATAAGGATGACAGACACACAAACAGACAAACCCCATGCCAAACATAAGGACGACATACACATGAAGAGACAAACCCCATGCCAAACATAAGGACGACTGACACACGAAGAGACAAACCCCATGCCAAACATAAGGACGACTGACACACAAACAGACAAACCCCATGCCAAACATAAGGACGACTGACACACAAACAGACAAACCCCATGCCAAACATAAGGACGACAGACACACAAAGAGACAAACCCCATGCCAAACATAAGGACGACTGACACACAAACAGACAAACCCCATGCCAAACATAAGGACGACAGACACACAAAGAGACAAACCCCATGCCAAACATAAGGACAACTGTCACACAAAACACAATGGTAACAGAACATCCCTAAAAACAGACAGACAAACCCAATGGATAACATAATTGTGAAAATCACAAACACAAATCTAATGACAAACAGAACTTTAGAATCGGATTTAATATTAGAAAAAGTTTCACAACAGGCCCACAAGAGAAAATTTTTTTTTTCTCTTTGATAAATATATATAAATTTCATGCAAATCACAAATTGAAATGTTTTTCAAAAAGGGAATATCCAAAAATGAATATTTGATCAAAATATTTTGTTTTAATTTTTTTCATGTTATTTTTTTGTTGATGGTGGGGGGCATTGTGTTTGCACATGGGTTTGTCTGTTTTTTGGTTGGGGGTTATCTTCACTAGTGGGTTTGTATGTTTTGAGGTTGGTGGATGGGTGATAGCCTATTATTTTTAAGTCAAGGGAAGATGTAAGTGTTGGACTTTTTTCCTTAAAAAGTTTAAACTATCCCATGGATTTAGAATTCAAATTGGACAGATTAGTGGCCGTTTTTGGAATTACATTATCAATTTTTATTTTTTGTGGCCTTATGTTGCTAAGTGTATTACCATGGGTTATTATGTTTCATGTTTGGGATGGTGTAGGTGTTGGGCTTTTTATTTTTGGGGGTTTGTGATAAGTATTTGTACTGAACTTTTTTGTTTTGGGAGGGGAATGTGTTGAACACGCAGCTGAATAATTGTTTTTGGAAGATTTGGTGGCCCTTAAAAGGGCCGGCAGGTCAAAGACCCGCCCTGAAGAGCTGGTGCTGTGGTTGTTGCGGCTGTGTTTGCTCTACGATCTGTGTAGATGTCAGATCAGTTAGTTGGCTTAAAATTCCACTCAGGTTATGTCTGATCCCTTCGTCCTGTACAGTTAGGACAGATGTTGGATTGCTGAAGCCAATGGGGCTTGGTGTATAATAGACAAAACTGCTGCCAGCTGCTGCTTGAGTGGAACTAGATGCCTGTTGAGTGGTTGGTGGTAGTAGACCGACCCTCTGCGACTCCGTGGTAATAGTGGCTGATCTTCTGGGCAATTGTTGACGTCTACGGTTACTCTTGATACTTTCAATGTCTCTGAATATCTTGCCCTTTAATTCTTCAAATTCTTCTTGAGTCATCTTTTCGGCCTCTGATGCCACGTAGTCGAAGAAGGGCTGCCTGTCAGATTTCTGCTGCAGAAAACCTGAGATAAGTGTCCTCATCTGCTCAAAATGTTCTAAAATCTTGGAGTCTGTTGTTGTTGAAATGGGTGTAGATGAAATTATGGACTGACTCCTCTCCCTAAGGACACTTGACTCTAGGTGTTCTGTGTCAGTTGTTGACCCACATGATTCGTCCTGCCTGCTGGTATTCGGACTAGCCTCGAACCCTGAACTTCTGTTGGCCCCCTTTCTTCTGATGTGGGTTTTAAGGAAACCCGTCTGTTGGTACACCCAGGACTGTCTCTTGGTCATCTCCCTCGGGGCTTGGCCAGATTGGAGCTTAGACAGCTTGCCATAACGCGTTCGCTGGGACTCGAACCAACGTCTCACATCAAAGGGCTGTAGATGAAGTTCTGCAGCAATTTCTGCCCAGAGAGTCTCTCTTCTGGTCCTGTCATGGAATCTTGGGTGTTCCTTGTCGTAGAGCTCAGGGTGTTGCTTGACAAATTCCACGATGGAAACTTCCTGAGTGTCTGTAAAAGTGGCACACACCCTTGCTCTCTTTGCTGAGGAATAGGATTCCGTATCTTCTTCACACCTCTCTTCTTCCTCTGCTACAGCTTCCCCAATACCTTGACTTTCCTCCATCTCCTCCTCTCTTCTCTCAACCCTTTCCTCTGGAAGTTCTGGAACTTCAACTCTTTCCTCCACCTCGCCTTCCTTTTCCTTGTCCTCCCTTCTTTTCCTTCCTCTCTTCCCTCCTTTCTCTTTTCTCATACTCCAGTCGACAATAAAATATAATAAATTGTGAAATGTGTCTCCTAACTATGAAATTTGCCCTAAGCTCAAGTAAATACTATATAAAATAAAAACTGAAAACCCCTACAAATCAGTGACACACGTCTCTCAGTAGCCAAACAGTCAGTAACAACGAGAATGTGTGCGCGGTCGCTTACGTAGTCCCAGACCCCCTCATTGCCTCATTTTAATTTCCTACGCGTGGAAAACAGTCGGTTCTTAGTCCCAGGCGTCCTCAGGCTGCCGCAGACTAAAAATGTGTGGTCCCAGGCGTCCTGAGGAGGCCGGTTTGGATCTGTTGTGGTCGGCGACTCTTAGTCGGTTCTTAGTCCCAGACTCTGATTTTTGAGTCCCAGGACACCGGGGACTGTCTGAGGCTTCCTGGGACTAATGGAACCGATTCACTTTCACATGCATAGATTTCCTACGCGTCTGATTTGAGTCGGGGACTAACAACCGGCCTCCTGGGACTAGCTAGGAAGGTCTGGGACTAAGGGTCGCAGGCGGCCTGGGACAACAACCGACTCTGTAAATTTGGGTTTGAGGAGGCCTGAGGACGACTGGGACTGGACTTTTTGTTGACGGCGGGAAATATGAATCGGTTGTGGTCGTGTGAAATATCAAACATGTTTGATTTTTCATACGGCCTCAACCGACTACAACCGACCCTAACAGGACGCCTGGGACTAAGCAAATTTTTTTAACCGACCACCAAAAACCCTTAATCGAGAGTCTTAGTCATGCGGTGGAACACCCCTATAAGTCCACTGACTTAGCAAATTCATGGACTTAGCCCCTTTGTGAAATCCACTAAGTCTAAGCCCGCTGACAAGTCTTAAGCTTAAGCCCCAAACCAGGCTTAAGTCCTTTAGTGAAATCGGCCCCAGGTCTCACTGATTAAGTGCAATTAAGGCGTCTTCAAAATTCAAAACAAAGGGGGACCCAGTGTTTGGGTGATCAGCTTGGTATTCATATAGGATATTCATTTAATCAGGAATCAATCCCCCTATACACAATAAAATGATAATATCCATTAATTTTTTTCTTCGTGAAAAGGCAGTGTCTTTAATTGGTGGACATGGTGTTAGGAAATCAACAAAAAACGTTTTAGATGCATTGTTCTAGTTTGTAGGCTAGAAAGAAAAAGCCTTGACAAATACAGCCTATAACTTGGTCTTTGATAATAACAATAGTGTGATAGCCTTTAAAACGTTCATAATCCATTAATGTAATAAAAGGACTGTCTTATTGGCTGCTAAAATATATTGTCAGTGCATGTGCAAAAACGGACTGAGATGTTGCACTGTTTTATTTAATATGGGTTATGGCAAATAATTTTAGGCATTCATTCACAAACACAAGTCATTAAGTGATCTATTAAGGTGTCTAAATATTTAAAAAATAACAACAAGTTAAACGTATAAATCTTGCAAATTTTCAGGACAACTAGATGTCCCTTTAATTCTCCTGTATTTTCAATTTTAAAAATCTCCACATATATATATTTTTTGTTCATGAAAACTCGATATAAAGCACATGTTGACATCTTTCAGTGGACTAATATACTCACTCTCGGCTATCCGAACTTCCCGATTATCCGAACTCCAGTAATGTCTCCCAAGAGTTTCGGATAATCGAGAGTCTGTATTCATATTAATTCTGTGTGTACTCAAGATATTTTTAACCATATATTATGGGACTCATAACATATTGCCAATTAAATGTATTAATGATTTGGGATGACAATAATCTTTAAAAGCAATAAGCGATAATCAAAAATCTACTTCGACTGATGCACATTTCTAATTATTATGAGATATCATTATATAGCAATAGGGGGATATAATTTCAAAATGTGCACCAAATAAACTGACTATATTATAATGAACAACAATTACTCTAACCCAGCCTTTAAACGCTACTACAGTTGCTCCATTTCTTCATTGATATGACCTGGGTGCTTGAATAAACCCTTTGGTGGGCAACATTATACCATGCCAAAGGTGATTTAGCACAGCCATATGGTGTGAGTTTTATATTAATATTTAAATCAAACGGTAACCTCTAATGTTTGTGGTTCAAATCCTTGGACCCTATATGGGAAAGTGAATAATTCCTTACCAATGTCCACCGGCTACTGGTTTCCTGTGCAGCTACTAAAAGTACCTGTGGTGATACAACCTTAAAGCGCTAAACCCCCTACCGCCCCCCCCCCCCCCCCCGCCCCCCGAAAATTACATAAAATTGATCATTATTCAGAAAATAACTTCATCTTAAAATTTAAGAAATTTTTAAGTTTAAGAATTTTCTTTATTCTGCAAATTTTGAGCTTAACCATAAACTTATAAAATGAATTTATAACTGATTCTTGATGCCAGTTTAAGAATCTAAATACAGGTCCAGGTGTTTATCCCCAGTGCAGAGACAATGTGCCTTTTGCCATTGCACTGGCAGGCACCTAGGTGCATGCGGGTTCATTCCTGTGGGGGACCTTAATAATTTGGGGTTTCCGGGTCTTAGCATGTAGACCATGCCTTTTCTAAAATGCATTTTCATTGGTTGCCTCTATTTTGAGGCTGAGAATTTGCCTTCACTCTTCCATTTGCATTCAAGTCTTGGAAGGGGTAACATCTGGAAAAATAAAATTTTATTTATTCATCTCCAGCGTGTACTTGTTTTATATTTTTAGTTTATTTTACAAGCTTTTTCTTTTAGTTAACTAGGGTTAACTATGGAGAGGAAGAAATACAATTTGCGTTTTGCAAAGAGTGATGGTGTGCAAACACCCATCCAACTGCAGCCACTGGATTATCACAAATTCTTAAAGAATTTGCTGGAAGTAAATTATCCTGGCCATGCCCAGCAAGCTTCATGGTAGGTGGCGCCGGTAGATACAACAATATATTATCCACCGCGCGACGTATTTGCCCTAAATACGGGAAAACACAGACCGGGTTGTATTTTTTTGTATACACCGGCGCCCAGGTACTATGGATAATCAGTGTGAATATCTTCCGGCTTTTCAGCAATATCTCGAAAACTATAAAACTTACAATTATGTATTATATATCATTAGAAAGGTGTTTTTTCAGCGCTTCTGCTCATGTGAATTACTTAAAAATCTATGCAGAAATAATTGAGATATTGCAAGTTAAAGATTAAAGTTTCAAAATTCACTGTTGCCTGTACTTTTTGATAGTATTTTTGACATTCTCTTATTCAATATTCATCTTATTTCACCCATAATGCATACGAATGGTGGATAATAAAAGTAAAACATCCCTCATCAGACAAATACAGAAAACATATATCACTCATGAAGATTAACAATATAATACTCGTGCTGGGCACTCGTATAATATTGTTATCTTCATTCGTGATATATTTTTTTCCGTATTTGTCATTCGGGATGTTTTCCTATTGTTTCTACCGGCGCCACCTACCATGCATAATTAGATTAGCAAATTCTCCAAGAAGTGCCAATTTTTTCAAAATAGATATTTCTGAAACTAAGTAAGCTACAAATATGTTACAAACACCCCAAGAAATGTATTTTACAGAACCTCAGTCCATGTTTGATGCATGAAGATTCATGCAGAAAATGGTGGAGTTATCGCAATTATTGAAATATTTATATTTCAATTGGTGCACCCAATATATACATATGACAGTCCTTTTACATCATAGTTCTATACAGGAGTGGGAGATATTGAAAGTTTATCTTCAGTAAGAATACTTTTACATTTTATCTTTCTCCACGAAAGACTTTAAACTGCCAGGACTCAGACTTATTAATATACTGTGCCCTTAAAACCTGCACTCCCCACAGAGATTAGGCGCTATAAAAGTTTAAATAGAACTAGAAATTAAACTAGTATACATATGCACTCTATTACATTTAGCTCTATAACTTACATAATTGAAAGTATACAGTGCATCTGATGAAAAATCTCCATAAATAAAAGTAAGTAAGATTTGCACCGAAAGGTATCCATATGGAGTCTGTTAACAAACCATGATTGGGAAGTTTTGTATTATTGCAGTAACGTCAAAGAAATAACACATTTAATGATTTTGTACTGATAAGTAAGGTATACATGTTACTGCTTTCTTAGAATGGCAAGCAGAGGGACATAAGGAAAATATAGGAGACATGTAACATATGGGCCAGTGTATGAAAAGGGATGAGAATATCTAGTACAAACTAAAGATTAGTTTCCCCAAAGAGTAGTACATCTCACTGATTCGTTTAAAACCTCTTGAAAAGTGTTGTTCAGTACCAACTTACATTTTTGCATGTTTATGGATGTTGACATATGCTATATGGACAAAAGATACTTGAAAACATGTACGAACATATAAAACTTGTTAATATATATTGTACTATTATTAAGGGGTTAATCTTTGCTACTATCATAAAGAGAAAATAATAAAGGGATAACACACCAATTATTTGGTATAATTGGTAAATAACGAAAAATGAGAAAGTGTTTTACCCCAATATGGCCGTTATATGCTTCCGTATTTTACTACCCTAATACATTTGGCATATGTAGGATTTGATTTTGATTTCATTTTGAACATGTATAATCTCTAGCATTGAAACTTAATATTTTCACCAACATAGCTACTCTGTTAGTACTATTAGATGAACTTTTCAAAAGAAATCAAGATTCCCTTTCAAAAAAAATATTATTTGCACCCTCGCTTTCGAAATTTTCCTGTGATCACTGAGGTCTCATTTCTGTGATTCTGGGTTCAAATCAAACTAAAGATCACATAGTGGATAAAGTGATTTTAGTATCCGTAACAAGCAAAATAGGGAGCCATGGTGGCATAGTGGCAACACACTCTTCTCCAACCTCGGACTTCATTGGTTCAAACCTTAGACCATGTGTGGGAAAGTTGGTAGTTTCTCACCGACAGTCAGCAGTTTACAGTACAGAACCGTGACCAATTGTATGTACTGGTTTCCTCAGCCCATAAAACTGCCTGTTGTGACATGACCTCTATAGCGTTGAAAGTGATGTTAAAACCCAAATAAATAAATAAACAAGCCAAATATGAAAACTTTAATTTTGTTTATTCCTTGGAGTACCTTACTTTGGATAATTAGCATTGTGAATATAAAAAAGGTGCTGGTTTTGTATGCATATTTCTGTAGCTATGTAACTAACAAATATGTTATTTTACTAAGGGATGGGTCGGTAGATCAGGGGCTGATTTCACAAAGGGACTTAAGCCAGGCTTATACTTAAATTTAAGACTTTGGTCTTAAATTTTGTCAACAGAATGCTAAGTCTGTGGCCTTAGACTTACTGGATTTCACAAAGCAGCTATGTCCATGAAATTGCTAAGTCGATGGACTTAACTTTAAGCCTGGTAGGTATAGTGGGCTTAAATTTCTTAGAGGGGACTTAAATATGGCCGCCATAAATTTTTCTCCACTTTAAAATTTGAAATGACTGTAAATAAAGTATACATATACAGAACACCTCACTAATGTAGGCTTTGGGAAGATTAGATGCGATAGCAAGGTCTTCCATTTCAAAACAGCATTAATAAATAGATAAAAAGCATTAAATGAAGGATATATGCTACCAAGACTATATTTTGAATAAATATAAAAGGTTACATGACACAGAAAACCATTGTGGTTATCTGATAAGCTTGAACTAAACTAAGTCACCCTTTGTCCCAGACCTAGCTAAGACCAAAGTCTTAGATTTAAGTCCTTGACCCAGCCAAAAATTTGGCAAAGTCTAAGTCTCTTTGTGAAATCGGCCCCTGGTGTCCCAGTATCGAGAGGATATTACTGAAATACTGTAAAGAGATTGCAGAACCACCAAATTGCCTGTAAACACGCATAAGGAAAGACAAATTTCAAATGTTGGAAACAAACTAGAACAATCCTAAGAAATTACACACTTTCATCCCATGTTTTTGTGCATTTGGGGACTTCGATCGTGATTTCATTGAGAGGAAATCTATGGTTTGGTTTCAGGAGTTTCACTTACTCTGTTTGAATGGGGATGTACTAAAATGTGGAGTCCTGGTATCAGAATGGTTTTACATTGGCGACCTCCCGATATACACAATTTTGATTTATTATTTATTTAATTTGTGATGAAATTTTAGAATATACATCAGAAGGGCTATTTTCCTCTTGTATTCCCACTGTAATCCTTATTATCTCATTAAATTTACACATATGCACATCAATATGGGTAACATAAGGATTCAACACTCTATGTGGGGAGTTATGTGCCTGAGAATTTTAATGCATATGTGTCTTACATATGTGCTGGGGCCAACATAATATGACGGCCAAACTTAGTGCACATTCATATCCCTGGTGGTAAGAAAGTGTTGAGAAATTCACAAGAAGGTGAAGACACAAATGTATTATTACATATTGACCAGAATGGAATTTCTGAACCTGTTTGGGATTTTCCTGATGATGCAGCTAATTATTTGGTCAAATGCCTACAGCTTTAGGGGATTTGGAGTCCATGGTGGAAACTATAAAACAGAGCAGGTAGGTCTTCTATTGTATTTGCAATATGACAAAAACTTCCTGTCAGTAGTGACATCTTGACTTTCATAATACAGGCTCTAAAGGTGTGAATGCACTGCCAAGAAAAGTAGGCTGCATGAACTGTGCACGATGTACCTTGATTCAACTTGTTCCTTATAATAATAAGTAAAAAAGTATGCTGTATGACCATGCACGATGTACCTTGGTTCATTTTGTTCCTTATAATAATAAGTTAAATAATCCTTTTACTGTGTTTTTGATGTGACATGTTCACTCTACTGCACAGTTATCATATACGTCTCATCACAAATTACCTCTTGTGATTATAACCTGTACAATGTTATGAGTGCTTTCATACAGCACCCAGTCTAAAATGCTGCAACTGATACATTGATTTATTATATTTTGAATGTCACTTTCAACACTGTATAGGTCATACAACTGATAGGACCTATATAATGTTTTACATAGTTTTCCCTGTAACCCCCACCTAATATTTTACAAGTGATATCATTAACAAAGTGTTTTACATTGTTTTTGCAGCAGCATCCCACCTAATATCCTACAAGTGATATGATATACAAATGTTTTACATTGTTTCCCAGTAACACCCCACCTAATATGTTACAAGTGATATGATAGACAAATTATTTTACATTGTTTTTTCCAGCAGCGCCCAACTTGATATGTTGCAAGTAATGTTATCTACACAATGCTTACATTGTTTTCTCAGCAACACTCCATCCAATGTATCACAAGTAATGTTATCTACACTATTTCTTACTTCTTTCTTGATTTTCTTGCGAATGTTGTGAAAAAAAATCTCTTATAGCAAACAAAAATTTAAATGTAAGATACATGTTGCAGAAAAGAAAGAGTGAAATAAAAGATGAGAATAATTAACAAACTGACGATAGAAGACATTTTTGTGGAATACACTTTACATTGTTTTCACAGCGACACCCTTTTCTAGTGAATGTTGTGAAATAAATTTATCTAGAAATTATTTATAGCAAAAAAAAAATATAATTGTAAGATACATGTTGCTGACAAGAAAGAGTTAAATAAAAGATGGGAATAATTAACAAACTGACGACAGAAGACAATTTTTGTGGAATACTCTTTATTAAAGTATTTTCAGTTAAGCATCAATGTAGCACAGAATGCAGATATTTGTCAGGAGAATGTTCTTCCTGTTTCTCTGGACTATATGGATATTTAAGAGGAAATAAACTTGCAGCAAGTCATTTTTGTCACTACTTCATTACTTCTACCCTCTTTGAAACTCTCAAAACATTGGCACAGAAATGGAGTTACAAGATAAACGAACATGTGTTTATGTATTTATTCATGGCTTACTGAATGCAGACCTACTGTATCATACAATGAGGTCCTATGGTTCATCACTGTAGGTAAGGGATAACGTGAGACTGTCCAGTGTCTATATAGTAGTTGACAATGGTGTTGCCCATTCTGTAAGTGGATGAGGGGTACAGGCCAGTGTATTTCATATTGAGGAGCTATCGTCTCAATGTGTAGGTCATAGAGGCTGAACAGATTCTATAAAACAGACAGCGAGAGTGGTGTTCAGTGTTTTAAAGAAATAAAATATAATATGTTAAACAATTGTATGATCATTAAATGCACCAGCTGACGCATTTTAGTGCTAAACTCTGTTCTCATCAAAACGAGGCAAGCCTGGGGAACTCCCAAAGTAAAATACAAAGGACAGAGTTTCATTGTACATTACTACAGAAATGCATTAATTACATTAAATCATGACATAAAACACAACCAGATATGTGTTAAAGTGTGACCTTAACTGTGCTTCAGTTACCATTTACATTTGCTGTCATATTTAGAGCAATAGTCCCACACTAGATCCATCCCTGTAACCACAGTTGTTGTATGATGTCTTGTACTCTTTATGCCCCTTTCACACCAGAGGCGGTTTGTCCCGCAGTAGAAATTTTACTCGTAATCTCAGGTCACCCTATTTCATCTGAGTTGTTCACACTACAGGCAGACGGGCACTGATTGGACATGGTTAAATGTCAATAAGAGTAAGATGTCAGTACGATAAAAATTGGTCACCTCTATTAACCATGTGGCAAAATGACATATAAACCTTACATGCACCATGGACCAAGGACCACCATTGTAAGAAATTCATGTATGTATGTATGAAATCATCTGTGCATGCCCACGGTACCAAATTCAAGGTGGAATTTTCAAACAAAGTACACAGGTGTCATTAATGTTAGACAAGTTGTTTTTATACTGTCTGGTTTTATGTTACTTCCTTTAATTATTAAGAAAAGGAATAATCAATCCCTTGTTCCCAGTAAACATTACAAACATTTATGAACGTTTATAAATCTATAAACGGTTTAGATAAGGTTTAAGATGATGGGTCCCTAAACGTTTGCCTATAAATGTTTATAAACGTTTATGTATAATATAATCAAATTATATACTTCTATATATCTACTTAGAATGTAATGATGGCTTCAAACAACAGTGATACAGGAAGATATACTTACAGAAATATTCCTCCAGTTTCTCTCAAAATGGCTGTGCTGATGTCATCATCCCACCTAAAAGTGAGGTTAAGCTATTTTTAACCCTTTGTAAAGGTTTAAAAACGTTTATAAACGTTTATAAACCAAACTAATGTTGCTGAAACGTTAATAAACCCTTAATGTTGAATTATGGTCAATATTTAGGTTTATATTTGGTTTAAAAAACGTTTATAGGTTTACTAAACGTTTATAAACGTTTGTAATGTTTACTGGGTTTATATGTGTCCGTGTATATGTATCACGTTAAATGTGTTTAGCTACCTATTTTTTTACCATTGTCTAACATTAATGATGTCAAACATTAATGACACCCATGTAATGGACAGTTTGCCACTGACTCTCAAGATTGCAAACAGATGTCAGGTGGTTTCACCAAACAAGGCCTATCGCAGGTAGTATGAAAGGGGTAGTAGTGTCCTATGTACCCATGCCTTCAGTGGAATGTATATTTTTGAATCGTATTTTAAGCTCTAATCTTATAAGAAGTACTTTCAAATTTTGAAAAAGAAATTAATAACAAACAATTTCACACTGGAAGTCCCAGAAGACAGACAAGAGGGATGAATCTGGATGTAAGTTTCAAGTAGTTTGAATTTTCATTTCAATTACCATTTCTTAGCTCATTTCACTGATCGGGTATTTTAAGATAATCAAATTGGCGAGTCTAAGCTACAAATTATGGATAATATTCTGTTTGACTTTTCTGGTGAATTTAATCATAAAAATTGAACTTATACATCCAGAACTAAAAATTCAAAGTTTACTTTCCATGTGCAATCTTATTTTTAGTCTCATATAGCGTCATGATATATTAATGTTTGTGAGTTGTTTGTTGTTATGGCTGAATGTTTGAGTTAATAATGATAATAATTCATGCTATATACTCCACAATTGCATTTAGATCTAAAGGTATTGATTTGTGGTTATGAAATAATTTATGTTGTTTAAGATAGATGCAGTATTCAACAATAATTATGTTCCTGCTTATTTGATTTTCAGATGCCACTAATGATGAATTAAACAATATTGCTGACCAGCTGAACACCAGCATTATACAACTGAACGAAAGTATTATAACAATTGGTCACAGTCTCAATGTGCTGACTACCATGTTTAATGAAATGTCTGTTCAAGTGGAGGGGCTGGCTGCTAGTCAATCACAAACAGAAACACGTGTTTCTACCATGGAATCACAACAAACAGGTAAACTGGTCCAACAAAATGTTAACAAAGTGCTTGCTTTGATTTGAATTTTAAACGTTCTCAAAATTATTTTACATAAAGACCAGGAGGTATTATGGCTTATCTTAATGGTGCTGTTTTTATGATATTTGTGCTACATATGATCACCACTCTATTAATATCGTCCCAGGTCATCTTTTCCAAAAAAAAGAGATTAATCCGGGAAGTCAGTGCCAGTTATTTTTTTCACAAATGATAAATCAAGTGGTTTGTCAACCTTAACTCCACTTTCCTACAAGATCAACTGGTTTATTTGTTTATTTGTTGTTTTACGTCGTATTCAACAGCCAGGGTCATATTGCGACGGGTAGTTTACAGGTGGAGAAAACCAGTGCATTGACAAGTAGCTACCAACTTTCCAACATGAAGTGCCCGGCCCAAGATTCGAACCAGCAGCCTCAGAGGTTGGAGGTGAGAACTCTAACCGCTACACCACCGAGCCCCCTCATCAAGATCAACTGGAGCACCCTATTGAGTAGAACAGTGGTAATAACCAGGCTATCAAATACACTTTCAGAAATTTCACTTCCATATATTTTGCCAATGATGCCATACAGGAGTACAATGCAGCTTCTGACAATATAAAACTCTTACCTAATTGGATATGTAAACCTATTTGTTTCTGATTTTTTTCAGAGGAGAGGCAACCTATTCCTTTGTTCTATGGTCATTTTGAAGGACCAGTATACTATTCACATGGTGAGATATACAAGTTCAATCACATAGTTTCTCAGACTGGTAGTGGTACTTATAACACAGCTGACGGAAAGTACACTTGTGAAGTGACTGGTTACTACCTTATCAGTGTCATGCTCTTGGGTGCTGGTGAGTTATTTATTACTATGATAAAATTAATGGCATAATATTTACTTTAAATCCATTGTAAATCAGTCATGATATGTCCAGAAAAGCATAAAGTAACCACTTGCTTTCCACCTTAAGGTCAGAGATTTTAACTACTGACCTCAAAGAAAAGTGTTAAACTATAAGAAAGTAATCTTGTGCATATTTTTTGTCTTTATATCTTTTGCAAATTGTCAGTAGTAACAACTGAAAGCTAATTGTTCAAAAAGAAAAATCATTTGGGTCATGCCCAGGCAATCACCCTTCTTTCAGCTCTCACTACCACCTTCACTTCAAAACAATATATGTCATTCAGGTCTTTGGAAGAATTATTACACTCATACCTATGGGGAGATATACCTGGACTCTAAGAAGATTACCACCTTGAAAGTTGCAAATTATATGTTCACTGGAAAGGCTGAAACAGATGACTTAGTGGCAAGCAGCACCGTCATCATCCTGTGCACTTCAGGCCAAACAATCTATGTCAAGGGCTCTTCTGATGGTGTCCCAACTTACAAAACCAGTAAAGGATATTTTTTACTGATGCTGGTGAAAAAATAAGTCCCTGACTTAAGTGAGCTGAAAATGGCATGTGTGTGGATGCAATTTGACTAGTATCATAGGTACTGTATGGAGTTATTGATGAAAAGCTAGAATTTGCATTTACCTGATATTTCTGCTAATAAAATTGCTTCAAAAACTTGCTTATTGACTGGTTTATTGCCTTTAACCTAAGTATATCTTCCTCCACAATGTAATATAGTGGCAAACAAATTGAAGCTTAATCTGGTGGCTTTAAACTATTCTTGAAAGGGCTCCAGAATCCTTAAATTTTGGTTCTCCAGACTTACAGACAAGTTTGGCAGCTCTGTTATATGTCAAATATTATTGATTTGACACACATTTGACCCATTTGACAGCCATATTGGGTTATATTGGGACTGGTCCTTGCATTTTCATTTGTGGGAGAGGTGACTGCCTGTGCTTAGATGCTAAACTTGCTAACCCACTAGGCCACTGTGGAACTTCTAACAGGTTACAAATATTTAGCAATTAGTAATGAGACCATGTGTGCAAAATAATTCACTGTAGAACCACAGACTCTATAGACTATTGGCCTGCAGAACTGAAAATTGCGGTTTATAGGGTTATCTTTATCATTTGAAAATTTGCATTTGTCTCAGCAGAGTTTAAATAAGTATATAACAGCCTATAGTACTGGCCTTCCACTATCCATTCAAAAGTAATATTTAGTTCCCTAATTTCACAAGTCATGTGGCGTTAATGATCTTTATTTTTTTACTTTTCAACTGTCAAATCATTGCAATCTTTCATTAACTTACTGTAAAATCATTGCAGTCTTTCACTAGCTTACTGTTAAGGGTCTTTTTAAAGTGTTATAGGATATAAATGTCTTCAATTACACAGGCTTTGCTCATTATGTATAAATAGAAGTCAGATAAATAAATAGAAATCTCTGATTCTGAACAGGCCCTGAAATCATTACCTCCAAAAAGCACAAGTGCAATGATTGGTCAATCTTCAGTAAAATTGTATTATATGAAATTTAGTCTTTTATTGTTATTAACCTAATCAAATTCATTACTACATAATTAAAATGTGGGCAATATAACAGTCACATAGCATCAAAAGTTCCTATCAATACCAGCTGTTTCTATATTGCCAAAAAATGCAATGACCTGAGTTACTAAGAATTTTTTAAATGGACATGGATGTTCAAAGTTAATTTCCAGGGAATCATCAACCCTATAGGCCTGGCACGGCCAAGTTATGTGGGTGTTCCACCACACAACTAAGGCTCCCGATTAAGGATTTTGAGGGGTTGGTTTCAAATATTTGCTCAGTCCCAGACTTTCTGTAAGGGTCGGTTGTGGTCAGTTGAGGCCGTGTGAAAAATCAAACATGTTTGATATTTCTCATGACTCAAACCGATTCATATTTCCCACCCTCAACAAAGTGTCCAGTCCCAGGCATCCTCAGGCATCCTCAGACCCAAATTTACAGAGTCGGTTGTTGTCCCAGGCCGCCTGCGACCCTTAGTCCCAGACCTCCATAGTTTAGTCCCAGGAGGCCTGTTCTTAGTCGCAGACTCAAATATGATGCGTATGAATTTCATGCGTGAGAAACTGGGCAGTTGCATTAGTCCACGGAAGCCTCAGACCATCTGCGGTGTCCTGGGACCCAAAAATCTAGGTCTGGGACTAAGCCCCGACTAAGGGTAACCGACCCTAACCGATCCAAACGGGCCTACCCGGGACACCTGGGACCACACATTTTTAGTCTGCGGCGGCATGAGGACGCCTCAGGATGCCTGGGACTAACAACCGACTAAGAACCGACTGTTTTCCGCGCGTCTGAAATTAAAATGAGGCAATGAGGAGATTTGGGACTATATAAGCGACCGCGCACACATTCTCATTGTTGACTGTTTGGCTACTGAGAGACATGTGTCACTGATTTGTAGGGGTTTTCAGTTTTTATTTTATATACTTGAGCTTAGGCAAATTTCACAGTTAGGAGACACATTTTACAATTTATTTTATTTTATTCTCGACTGGAGTATGGGGAAAGAGAAAGGAGGGAAGAGAGGAAGGAAAAGGATGGATGACAAGGAAAAGGAAGGCAAGGTTGAGGAAAGAGTTGAAGTTCCAGAACTTCTAGAGGAAAGGGTTGAGAGAAGAGAGGAGGAGGAGATAGAGGAAAGTCAAGATACTGGGGAAGCTGTAGCAGAGGAAGAAGAGTGGTGTGAAGAAGATCCGGAGTCTCATTCTTCAGCCAAGAGAGCTAGGGTGTGTGCCACTTTTACTGACACTCAGGAAGTTTCCATTGTGGAATTTGTCAAGCAACACCCTGAGCTGTATGACAAGGAACACCCAAGATTCCATGACAGGACCAGAAGAGAGACTCTCTGGGCAGAAATAGCTGCAGAACTTCATCTACAGCCCTTTGATGTGAGACGTTGGTTCGAGTCCCAGCGAACGCGTTATGGCAAGCTGTCTAAGCTCCAATCTGGCCAAGCCCCGAGGGAGATGACCAAGAGACAGTCCTGGGTCTACCAACAGATGGGTTTCCTTAAAACCCACATCAGAAAAAAGAGGGCCAACAGAAGTTCAGGGTTCGAGGCTAGTCCGAATACCAGCAAGCAGGACGAATCACGTGGGTCAACTACTGACACAGAACACCTCGAGTCAAGTGTCCTGAGGGAGAGGAGTCATTCCATAATTTCATCTACACCCGTTTCAACAACAGACTCCAAGAATCTGGAACATTTTGAACAGATGAGGACACTTATCTCAGGTTTTCTGCAGCAGAAGTCTGACAGGCAGCCCTTCTTTGACTACATGGCATCAGAGGCCGAAAAGATGACTCAAGAAGAATTTGAAGTATTAAAGGGCAAGATATTCAGAGACATCGAAAGTATCAACAGCAACCGTAGACGTCAGCAATTGCCCAGAAGATCAGCCACTATTGCCACGGAGTTGCAGAGGGTCAGGATACTGCCACCAACCACTCAACAGGCGTCTAGTTCCACTCAAGCAGCAGCTGGCAGCAGTTTTGTCTACCATACACCAAGCCTCATTGGCTTCAGCAACCCTACATCTGTCCTAACTGTACAGGACGAAGGGAGCAGACATAACCTGAGTGGAATTTTAAGCCAGCTACCTGATCTGACATCTACACAGATCGTAGAGCAACCACAGCCGCAACAACCACACCAGCAGCTCTTTACTATCACCACTTCAGCACCGCCTCAACAGCAGCAGCAGCCTCCTCAGTAGCCATCCAGTCAGGGCGGGTCTTTGACCTGCCGGCCCTTTTAAGGGCTACCAAATCTTCCAAAAACAATTATTCAGCTACGTGTTCCTCCAATTCCCCTCCCAAAACCAAAAAGTTCAGTACAAATACTTATCACAAGAAAAAAAAATTAAAGTCCAACACTTACACCACCCCAAACATGAAATAAATAACCCATGGTACCACACATAACAAAAAAGGCCACATAAAAAAAATTGAAAAAAAAACCAATATGTCCAATAATCAGCCCATTTTTAGCTTAAAATCCATGGGATAGTTTAAAATGTTTAATTGAAAAGTCCAACACTTGCACCTTCCTTAAAAGGCCTTCTCACATACTACCAACCCACAAACACACTAACCCAATAACAAACATAACTCTCAACTGACAGACAAACCCACTCACAAACATAACTCCCAACTGACAGACAAACCCACTGACACACAAACCCAGTGACAAACATAACCACCAACCAAAAAACTGACAAACCCAATAGCAAACAAAACCCAAACCAAAATACTGACAAACTGTTTTGCAAACATAATCTCCCATTATTAAAATCATTATTTGCCAAGTGGGGTAGAAGAATTTATTTTTTAGATTTCTAGGAAAACATTTATGTTTCAAATATATTTGCAAGATAAATCTCATATTAAGTGGAATGAGTATGTAGCTTGCATATTATATGCAATATTCATTCTACTTAGCAAATTATTTTGGGGTTTGTGTCCTGTTTTTGAGAATATTGTTTATCACTTGTTTTGTCTGTTTGTCAGTTGGGTTACTTGTGTTTGGCATGGGGTTTGTCTGTTTTGGCGTCTGAACAAGTTATGTTTGGTATGGGGTTTGTCTGTTTGTGCGTCTGAACAAGTTATGTTTGGCATGGGGTTTGTCTGTTTGTGCACCTGAACAAGTTATGTTTGGCATGGGGTTTGTCTGTTTGTGTGTCAGTACTAGTTATGTTTGGCATGGGGTTTGTCAGTTCCAAACATAGCTCATTAATTGTTTTTGGAATATTTGGTAGTCCTGAAAAGGACTGTTTTTTAGTCCTGAAAAGGACTGGTTACTACAGCAGGAGTTATATTCTGCCATCTTGCCAGGCCACTGCTCCCTCATTGTTGAAGTAGTCCTTCAGGTAGTCTCTCTGTCTCTTGGCTTCTCTAGCAGGGTTTCTGTCTTGTCCACCACCAGCAGCACCACCAATCAACCCACAATCATCAGGCACATCATCATCATCGTCCTCCCCAGGCTGCTGACCACCAGGTTGACCTTGATACTGGCTTCTCAGTATGTTATGTAGAACCACACAGGTTAAGACCACTTCTCTAACTGTTGCTGGGGGTAGTTCAATGGTGGTTCTCATCACCCTGAATCTTGACACAAGGATGCCATAAGCATTCTCCACAACTCTCCTACCCCTTGAAATTCTATAATTGGCAATCCTTTCCTCTCCGGTTAACATCCTTCTGCCATAAGGTTTCATGAGCTAGGTCTTCAGGGCAAAAGCATCATCTGCCAGGATGAAGTAGGGGACATCTGGACCACCCTGGGTTATAGGAGCTGGGTCAGGGAAGCCACTCCATCTCCAGTTCCTTCTACTCATCTGGGGTAGTAGGACATTTCAGGTACTCTCTGGTGAACTCATCCTGGATGGCCCTGCAGACCTCTGGTAGAAACTTGGAAATGGTGGATCTTCCAACCCTGAACTGACAGGACAATGATGTGTAGGACTCTCCAGTGGCCAGATATCTGATGGTGAGGGCTAACTTCTCCCCAACACTGATTGGTGCTATGTAGTTGGTGGCCTGCCTTGCTAGGTGTGGTTCCAGTCTGGTCTTAATCATCTCAAAAAATTCTGGGGTCATCCTCATGTAATTGATGAATCCTGGAATGTCTGTGGCATACAGATCAGCCATAATGTTGTGGTAGGCCCCCTCTCCTCTCTTTGCAGTAGTCATGGCCTGACCCACATGTTGTGCCTTCTTCTAGGTCTGTGTATGGGTGCTGGTGGTGGTGCTGGTGGTGGTGGTTGCTGTGGTCGACGCAGAAATAGAAAATACATTGTTATTTGTAACTGAATAAAAACCAAAAAGCCCTAAGCTGTTGTTGAAGCTGTCCTCCATTAAAAGGTGGCATCCTGCTGTGTTCCCAGAAAAGCAATGATATTAGATTGCGGATTTTTTATATATATACCCCAAAAATCCAGCAAATTTGCAAAACAAGAATCGGCGACCCTGGTCTGGGGAAGTCTGAGGAGGACTGAGGACGCCGGGAGTTAATCGTGTGTTTGTCGGGGCTCAGTCCCAGGCGACCTGAGGCGTCCTGGGACCCAGTCGGTTTGTCTGTGACAGGATCGCGGGTGTAAAAATTTTGACAACACACTTCTTGAATGAGAATCATTTTACCAGTATTATTACCCACTCACTAGGGATAAGATTTTAGTTTCTGCTATTGATAAAAACAAATAAAATAATGCTCTCTGAATCATCAGCAGAAACAGTTAACAAGCATATGATTAGTACACTAGCTCACAAGGAAAGTCTCAAGCAAAGAACACTGGCTAACATGTTCACCGGACAGGTCAGAAGTTGTGGAACACCTGGTAAAGAAATGTAAAGCAGTGTCCCCAATTTCAATATTGAATCTTGGAATAATCCAAGATAGTGTCAGTGCCTCTGATAGTGAAGCATATACTAAACTAAGAGCAACTAGTGTGAATACTGCTAAAATGTCAGTTGTCAAATCTGATATGGCAGTTATCTCAGTTGTATCAATGAACAATGAGTCAACAGTTCAGAAATTTCAAAACTGAAATGAAAGACCTGATGACACAATATTAGAAACAAGAGAAGGCACTTACAAACACTCTGACCAACAAAGTTGACAATTTCCCTTCTCTTTTAAGTAAGAAAGACAAAGAAATACAGAGCTTAAGTGTGAGTTTAGCAACTTCACAGGCAAAAATCAGATTCTTTGAGGGAAGGCTAGTTAGAGTTAGCTGTATCAGAAATATGTGAAGACAATCTATAACAGAAGGCAAGATCAATGAAGAAAAACTTGATTTTCTACAATCTACCCAAGGTTGATTGCTTTAATGTCATTTTATCAAATATGTTGTAACCAAAAATTGGAAGTACTACTTAAAATGTGTCTGTTATAATACTTATTCGTAGCAGGTTGTATTGGCAATTCTACTTACCTCTAAACTTGTGTAAATCTTGAGATTTCAAATTGACTGATGTAAGGTTTATAATGTCATTTGCAAAAAAAATCCAAAATATTTCAAGTTATCTTACTGTTTTTTCTATAAACTAATAAAATTATAAGGTTGGTAGCATAAATGCATTTGTCATAGACACAACTACGTGTGGCATGGCCATAATTAGAGTCTTTTCTTCAAAAATTATTCTTTTGTAAATCTGGTCATAACATCAAATGGATTGTCAATAAAAAGTCATTCCCTGTGTATAATTCAGGTGCAACAAATTTAGATTTTTTATACTGTCTGGGCTACTACTCTACTCATAAGCTCTTGTAATCCTACCATAATTTCAAATGGACTGATGAAAGGCTTATGTTGTCAATTGGAACAATTTTTCAAGTGTTTCAATGTACCTACTTAGAATACTGTTTTGTGCAATTGAAGCACTTATCTTTTGGTAATATGGATCTACTTTACCTACACACAAACCATGTACAGCTTAGCTATAATTGAACTCGGTGATAAAATATATTATTGAAAATTTCAACATGGATTGTAAATCTAAATTTTTTACAGTGTCTATAGATTTGACTACTAGAGTTAAACTTAATCATAATCTTTGGTATATACGTCTACAGTCTATTTACTTAAAACAGTTGTCAATTGTATTTTAAAAGAACGGGTTTTATTTGAAATATGTATGCTTACAACCACAGGTAAATTTTACCATAATTCTCAAAGGGCTTGTCAGGGCCATGGTGGCAGAGTGGTAACACTCTCGCCTCCCACCTCTGAGGCCGGAGATCGATCCCCGTACGGGCTCAAGTGGGAAAGCTGGTAGTTGCTTACTGTTGGTCGGCAGTTTACAGTACACAACCCTAGCGAACTCTATGTACTGGTTTCCTCTGCCCTTCCAACTACCCGTCGTGATATGACCTGTACAGTGTTGAAAGCGACGTTAAACCCCAAATAAACAAAAATAAAACAATCAAAGGGCTCGTCAAAAACATAGTTTGTTCTTTTTCTTAATTTTGTTTGGGCCGATCAATGGCAAGAAGCTACCAGCTTTCCCTCAGAGGTAGGAGGCGAGAGTGTTAGCACTCTCCACCGTAGCCCCTGTTTATTATAATAACATGTATCACATATAAACTTAAATAATGTAACAGTAAGTATATTAAAAACACTTCTGCTATAACTTATATAATTTTTGAATATGTGCTATTGTACACATTTTTATTGGATGTTAGACAGCCAGGGATGCAACAAAGCCTGCTGTGCAGAGCTTCAATATGTATGTAATGCTGATACAACTGGCCAATGAACAAGGCATCCAAAACTGAATTTTTTGTTAGTTGTAAGGTTAAAGGGGGTGGGAATGGATAGGAAGTTTTTTTTAAATGTTGATCCTCTAGTTTCTTAAGTTCAAATTGAAGAATCCCAGTTATTTTACAACGTGGCTAACCCCACTGGTCAATAAAATTCATTTTAACATTAGATGCCCAGTATAGAAGTAGAATATAATGATACCTAGATTTTTAAGATCCCCCTATTGGAAATTAGCCCACTGTGACCCTGATCCAACCAAGTACATTTGCCCAACAGGGGCACAAATAACAGGCCAGTTGGGTTAAATTCATTTTATGTTAATTTAATTTATATATTTTATAATTTTGTTTCATCGCTAGCATATTTGTGAACATGACATGACAATATAAAATACTAAAATTCACGTATGCTTAATTAAGGAATATGTTTTGATAGCAATGCAAAAGTTGCCCCCAGTACTTTCTTCCCCCTCATACTTTCCAAAGGTGTAATATATTATGAGAGGACCTATAAGAGGACACTAGGACCCAGTTATATTAAAACATTTTTGCCCCAAACCCAAAGTCCTTAGGTACCATAATACTAACCTATATTATATAATACTGAACTCAGAAGCAAGGATGAGGAAGGAGGACGCTAGGGTTACCCAGTAAGGTAATGACAAGTTAATTTTGAAAACTTTTTTGGTGTGAAACCACAATACTAACCTATATTACATAATACTGAACTCAGAAGCAAGGATAAGGAAGGAGGACGCTAGGGTTACCCAGTAAGCTAATGACAAGTTAATTTTGAAAACTTTTTTGATGTGAAACCACTAGAAGCCACAACATGAAACATTTTGGGATAAAAGAAGTAGCTTAGCAGGTAAGGTGATGATTTAGAATTTTTAAATAATACTTTTTAGAGAGTTTGTTTGAGTTTTAGAGAGGCACCAAGGAGCCAAACTAGGTATGTAGAAAAGCATGAAATATGGAGGCAAACGGTGGGGTGGCTGTAGGAAGTGACATAATATATCTCCAGACCGCAATAGAGGACCAGGTTCCATGCAGCATTATATCTTAAAGAAGGACACCATGCTGAAAAGCCCATGGCATGCCATCTTTTCTAAACATATGCAAAATAGATGTGCCGGGTAATGCAATTTAGTACCTATCAGCTTAAGATGTTTCCTAGAAGTTGAATTAGTCAGTGCAGTAGTCCTGCCTGCATGACTTATTAAAAATAATGGATCATTGGATCAAGGGGTTAACAGCAAGCATTGCTTTCATGGCAGCTACAAGGTATCAGCTACTTCCCCTAAAGCTGGGATCACAATAGTTCTGTTTTCTTCCCTTTCCTGTAATGTATTTGACCATTTAAGTAGAGCCGTTGCACCCATGCCTGAAGAGAAAATATCTCCCTTACATAGGTGTCTGGTGACACCAAATGTTGTAGATGCTTGCTAGCCTAAGAAATGAAAAGATAGCCAAAGTATATAATGTGATAAATAGCTGTCCATGTGGCAGTTGATGGCATAATTTCTGTCAATATGTCATCTGTGATGATAAATAGATGGGAAGGCTTAAACTGCCTGTTAATTTTTAATGATTTGATATACAACTGTACTATTTCATCCCTAAACATGGAAGTAGGGAGGCCACAAACAATAAATTTGGCTCTAATAGCCGCCAAATAATTTCTACATTTGCCGGAGAGTGGTGATTTTGTTGCAAATATTCCATAAAAGCCAATAATTACCCTATATATCTACCTGGATTAAGAGACAGCCAAGTAGCCAGGAAAGCCATGAAATCCACAAACATTCTATCATAATTTCTTTTACTGGCAGGTTGATAAAAAATGTAATCTGTCCTGTTGGCGACCTGGACTGTCACAGGAGCCACATCTGGAAATATAAAATATTATA
This sequence comes from Sabellastarte sp. h YS-2021, assembly GCA_964017235.1. Taxonomy (NCBI): domain Eukaryota; kingdom Metazoa; phylum Annelida; class Polychaeta; order Sabellida; family Sabellidae; genus Sabellastarte; species Sabellastarte sp. h YS-2021. The sequence continues at coordinate 111,553,041 of OZ024933.1, forward strand.
ATTGATAATTAAATAAAATTAGCTCCACATGTGGCAAGACCCATTGGGGGTGTTTTTCCTTCTAGATAACAGGCCTGTGACATTATTATCAGAACCAGTAGTGTTTATAACATTTGCATGAATATTGTATAGTCTCTTAAGAAGCCAGATATTTCTGGCACATGTTGCCGGAGTTTCATCTCTGGCCCTGTCACTATTTAGTGAAGATTGGAAGACTGGAAGATTGTCACAATTAATTTTTATCTTTTTGTTGGCCCATATATGACCCTATATTTTAATTACCACCTTGATATTTATCATTTCCAGGTGGTTGATGTCAAAACCACCATAGTTAAACGGAATAGGTAGAGTATATATCATATCATTAAAAGCACCTCACAATCCAATCAAACAAGCATCTAAATATACAACCTCATCTACTTTGTGAGTGTCATGAAAAGTGCCTCTGTTGTATGTTTGAAGGAAAACATTAAAACCAGTTAAGGTCCTTAAACACAACAAGGTAGTCTGATTTTTGAACTTAGGTGATTGTCCTTTAGTACTGTGAGCATTCTCTTTAGGAAAAACTGACTTCACATATTTTGTTATATAAAGGAGGGAGCCAAGTAAGGACTGTAACCAATTTTTTGTGCATTGGGATTTATACGTCCATTTTTTACAAAGAGATTTAATCTCCAGTATCTTTTTATTGGGGTTTGATATGGTTCTTGTAGGTCTGTAGAACTTTTATTATTACTCCAGTTTAAGAATTTACATTCTCTAGAATATCTGACATTATATCAAGACAGGTCCATGGTGCATCTCATATGTTACTATGAGCAGGGTTCCAGGACTCAGAATTACAAAGATGACAGGTAAGCGTTTAAATGTCAAGCTTGCATTTATATTTTACACATAAAAGTGTCATAATGCACCGGCAGTTGAAGCGGTAAAAGCAATTACTTAGGAATTATACTGTGTTAGAAGAGTGAAGAGAAACTGGTTTCATTAAATTATAATCATGCTAGCGTTTGCCTTGGACTGAGCCGTTACCTTTTCATGACTTTATTGAAATATAAACTTTGTGCTTTCAAGTATGTACGTTATGAAAGAATAAATACAAAACACACTGCATACCTGTCTCTAAAAAGTCCTTTGTGTAGTGCAGCAGCAAACCTTCAACACAAAAATGTAATTTCTGCTTGCTATTTATAGCTGCTTATCAATTACCTTTAATACAAAAATGTACTGACAGTGACTGGGTATTTTATAAAGAGAGTTTACTCAGATTATAAAATACTAGGTACATTCTGCACAAGAATGAATGAAATCAGCAGAAAATTGCTTAATGCCTAATGGGTGTCACCTTTTTTCTGTGGTAAAATCTAATCACACTACAAGCTGTATAACCTGTGGTTATAGGTGTTGGGTGGCTCTACTACTAAGTAAAACCTCTAACCGTAGGACGTACCAGCTGAACCTAATGGGAGACATCCTTTTAGTTTGGATAATAGGGAGGTTCGGATAGCCAAGAGTGATACTCAGGCCATGCATTAGCGGTATCGGGAATTGACAATAATACAGTGATTTCTAGTTAAGTTTTTTATCAAAAACACCTAACATTGCTCATCGGACTTGATAGACAACAAAACTGAAATATGGGAGACACCTGATAAATTCGGTAAAAGGGATTTTTGGATAATCGGGGTTCGGATAAGCAAGAGTGTACTGTATTACATCCTGTTGAGGCAGTGCAACCAACCCAGATTTTTCTCTCCTTTATAGTGGAATTTTGTCCCCAACCCCCGACTTTTGCAACCGACTATAGAATCTTAGGGTTGGTTATAGGATCGGCTCAAGTGAAACATCTACATACGTAAAATTACAAATCATGATCATCTGGTTGCTACCAAATTCAACAAATTTGATAAGGGTACCTAGTGAGGCATGATGTTCTTTATTGTCCAAACAAAGTCAAAGTTCAATTCTTCAGGTTGTACACTGAAGCAAGCTGTAAAGAGTGGGTTAGTATCAATGATTTAACAACTGTTGTTCTGCCTTTAAGCGGGGTTAGAACATGTTTGATTTTTTTCTAATTTTTCACTTTTTCACATTGAGCTTAGTCATACTGACATATATTGATAGCTTACATGAGTACATTATAAACCCAATGACAACCAGCGGTAGAATTGAGACAATAATAACTGTGTGCATATTTGTGTGGAATTCTGTGAAAATCTCAACATGTTTACCATTTTAACTCAAAAATTACTAATACTTTGTTACATATACTTTAGATAATGAAACTATTTTTTTTGACTGTTTTGAAATCCAATTTTTATGTTTGTTTTAAATGGTGCAAATCCGTGCAAGAATAGTCCTGACACTATAGAGTGAATCAATCAGATTGCAGTATTTATTCACGTGACCATTGCCACCCAAGGTTAGGGAGTTGGCAGGGTTTAGTGATGCCACCAGTCATGTGACAGATGATTCACAGGTAGAGGGCGGGTGACTTGTTGTGTAGCAACCAGGTCATGTGCCTTGGAAAATGGAGATTTGGTTTTGGACTTTTCAAGTTGAAAAAAAGTATGAATCGGGACTTTTCCCTTGAAAAAATACATTGGCAGGGAAACCTGGTAGAAGTGTATGGATCTGATCTCAAGACTTTCTCTAGCTACCAGTCGTACATGATTTTTATTATCATTCAAGAGTAATCATACCGGATATATCTACCTTTGTTTATTTCAATAACGTCAAACTGAGATAGGATCAGGATATTAATAACCTGAGTCAGCTTATTGGAGAATCCTAGTGCTAATTTGACTTTGCCATGGTTCACCAGAGAGTAGTGGTCACCATGGCTAAAGTCAGGTGTGAGATCAAATGCCAAAAAGGCATATCCACTGGACCAGTCTTCCCTTATAATGATATTTCTACTCTCCTGCTCCCATTTCTGCAGCCCATAAAACAGGGTCTGGTGAACATACAACTGTATCTCGATTTTAAGTGGAGTGCCAGGTACAGCCACTCCATTGGCACTTAAAATAATAGATCTGAGGTCAAAACTTTTGAAATTGTAGGGATTTATGGTGCACAAACCAGTGAATGCATCATCCTCAAACATTCCAATGATTATTGTTTTAGTAACTGGCCAAGGTACAGGTTATCCTCATTGTGAGTGGAATGACCCCAATGCAGGTGTTCCACTGGAGCCGAACCTGTAACCGACCATATGACTCTAGGGTCGGTTGCAAAAGTTGTAGAGTCGTGAAGAAAAGCACAGGAAAATTGTGCATCAGTTATGAAATCCCCAACAGGACGGTATAATTACAGACAGGCTGTAATGACCTTCCCGACAAGATATAGTGCCAGGAACGATTTTTACAAGGCCAGTCATAGAACTACTACAACAAACCCTAAACCTCTAACAGACAAGCCGAATCACAAACAGACAAGCCGTAAAGACAAGCAGACAAGCAGACAAGTCAATCACCATCTTCAGGAAGCCACTGGAAGTCGGGTTGAAACTGGCAGTTACTTTGAGACACTTACAACTGGGGAAAGCTGCACCTCACTCCAATACCAATGGAGGGTTGAAAGAATGACCATCTGCAAATTTGTCTCCCAGGTCCGCAAAGCCATTTTGAAAGAACTTCAACAAGAGTATCTGGTGTGCCTCACTGATCCTGAAGACTGGAAGAAAATTGAACAAAGATTTAGAAACAGATGGAATGTCCCCCATGCAGTCCGTGCACTAGATGAAAAACACATTGCTATAAAGAAGCCCAAGAAGTCTGGCAGTGAATATTTCAACCACAAGGGCTAGTTGATGCACATTACAAGTTCCTGTGGGTCAATGCAGGGCCAGTGGCTCATCATCTGATGCACAGATTTTCAACCTCAGAAAACTGAAAAGAAGAATTGAGAACAGAATCTTGGGATGCCTTGGCTGGTCAAGCCTTACAGTAGACGCCAACTGACCAGAGAAGAGAGAATAGCCAACTACAGGATATCCAGGGGGAGAAGGGTGGACCGTGTTTTGAATGTACAGAAGTCTTTTTTATTTAACATGTCTTCCATGTAATATTTTTTTGAATGCAAAAACGTGGCCGACGAGAAATAAAGCAAATGGTTGGATCCCATTATTTCTTTAGGTTTTAAGTCTGCAAATATGGAAATTTTTGTAGTTTCAGCTATTATCACTTATCAGCGCGAGTACCTGGGTACCCGCCTGGTGAAATCACTACCTACCCGGTCCTACTAACAATGGATCCTCAATTTACAAAGTTGACATCCCACCCCATGATGACCTGGCTTAATTTTCAGAAAAAAAATGACAAAATAAGGTGAACAAAAGTTTCCTGATTAATACCTGAAAATATTTTATGGCAAGACTTTAAAAATGTGATAGGAAATTTGCAAAACAAAATTATACAGGTTTGCAGTCCCAATATTTATTTTGTTATTCAGTTTTTCAGTCCATTGTAACTCATATGTTTGTATATTTTGTTAGGGCACATGTTTGTTTGTCTGTGAGTGTGGATGTGGCATTTTATTTCCAGTTGGGGCTTGGGAGGGATATGGGTTCGAGTCTGTATCTTGATTTGGGAGGACATGGGTTTGAGCCTGGATGTGGTTTTTGGGGTGGAGAGTGTCTATTTAAAATTGGGTTATGTTTGGGGATAGGGTTGGTTTTACTATGAGTTCTTAAGAGATTATTTTTCTTAAGGGAATTTTTTGTGTTATTCTTTTGTTTTGTGGTGCAACTTTATTTATAGTTGTTTAACATTCACTCATTCATTCACACAATTTATTTCCATGTACTGTGGGGAGATGTAAGTGTTCGACATGTGCTTTCTATGTTTAGGGCACAGATGAGGGGATTGTTAATTGTTTGTGGACGACTCGGGTGGCCCTGAGAATGACCGGGTTTTGTGTGACTTCTGCGGGCTAATCCGCTGAAAATGGCTGTGATGTGTCCATCTGCTGAAACATAAGCACACAGGGAATTCCTGCAAAGAGACTGGATAATCCAGAAGTGTTGTGCTGACTTTCCTCCTGTTGTGAAGCTGCAAGTGAAGGTGGGTTGAAACACATCTGTCTGGAAGTCCCAGGCTGTTGTTCATCCACAACTACATAAGAAGTTGGCTGTGCTGATGCTAATGAAGGTATTAGTGGTTGCTGTACTTTGGCAATCACTGTCACAGGTTCTCCTGTGGCTGTCTGTGTAGGCTGCACAACTGGAATGGAGACTGGTTGAGTTTCCGGTATGGTGAGTATGTATTCCTGTCCTGCTGTGGCCTGTGATGCCTCTGGAAGATGATATGTGGTGACCTCTTGACTTCACTGTATCATTCTGAAGGTTAAACATTCCTTTCCAGGTTTTCAATCTCAGAGTAGAGATAGTTGCAGAATGACTGTCTAGGACTTGGAGTGGCTTTGAGTTGACTCCTGACGTGCAGACGTGGAGGTAGTCGCAACTGGAGGATGTCGTCACTTGTGATTGGTGCTCGAAGGCTGATGAGTAATATCTGATGCTACGCTGATTTTCATCTCAGATTCTGCGTTATTGGATGTATCTGGAACTGAAGCTGAGGCTGTGGCTCCAGAAAGAATCTGGGGAGATTCGAATGCAAAAGAATTTGTAACTCCCTTCCTTCTGATGTGACCTCGTAGAAAATTGAAACTGTCCATCAGCCAGTCCTGTCATTCTGTGCTCTCCTCAGCGCCTTGCCCTGACTTCATCTTTGAAACTGTCGTTGGTCTTGTCATACAGTTGCTCGTGCTGTTTAACGAACTCCACGATGCCTTTTTCATCTGAATCACTCAGGAAAATGGACTTCATCGGCCCTTTTTCTGTCTGGATTGAGTTGATTCTACATCAGTATCCGTGTCATTTGGCACTCTCTTCTCTCCTCTTTCTGGGCTCTATTCCCTCTCTCTCTCAATCCTCTCTCTGTCCCTCTCATTCTGTTCAATCCTCTCTCATCCCTCTCCCCTCTTTCCCTCCTTCTTTCTATATCCACATCTGTATCTCCTAATTTAAACTTTATTTGAGTGTCATCTGGTACTTCAATCTTTCTCCTTCTGCCCCTTGGCATGCTGCAACTTGTCTCTCTACAAGTGAAAGCCCAAAAGTATGCACATTGTCTTCCGATTGTCACCTTTTTATACCCACAGATTTTGAAACTGACAGGCTGTAAGACGCAAATATTACCAGCCTGTCTGTTATAGTTCCTGGCTTATCAGTTAGTGTTACAGGATATCGGTTATTGTTTACGGCTTGACTGTTTCACTTTACGGCCTGTTGGTTACAAATTTTCCCAAATCTAGAACCCAGGCAGTTAAAGTTACAGGCCAGTTGGGAACACTTACAGATAGGCTGTCTAAAGTTACCAATTGTCCTGTAACACTTCCAGCAGAGTCGGTGAGTCATCACGTACAGTCTGGAAATCCATATGTGGGACAAGCCAGATACTTGTTGCAGACAGGACTGCGTGATTAACTGACAAGTCCAGAAGTGTAACTGACAGACTATTAAGTTACCAACAGGCCTGTTGCTAGGTGCCATTGCAGAGACATCCAGTAGATGTCCCACCAGCTCTCTTCCCATGCTCTTGGCAGCCTTCAGCACGTGTGCTGCTAGTTTACCCCTTTTGACAAGAGAGGAAGGGACACTCTTGAAACTACTACCAAAACCTTTTCCATACTGCATAAGGGAGTTCTTAAACCTGGCCATTCCTTGATCACTGTAATATTTGTGTAAGGAGTGATTAAGAATGTATAACCATCATTATTATTTTATTATTTGTGGTTGGTTTAAAACAGGTTTGGCTTTTTTAATCTGATAGTTTACAGATCACTTTCCCAGATGTAAATGTTATAATATTTCCAGTGTCATCACTTATATTGATTTCCATGACATCGATGTATTTTTTCCTCAGTGGAAAGAAATGTGGTTGGTTGAATGTTTACAATATTTTGTCCATCCTTTCCCTTGCTGTCAACATTTCTCAAAAGTGGAGCCAGGGTGTCTCCAACAATCTGGAGTTCACATAAATCGTAGTAAACACACAAAACAGTTAATCCACATTGATGTCCACTGAATTGGCGCTGTGATTGTCTGGACGATTTCCTCCAAGGCTGGCAGCCCCTGTATCTGTGCCAAAGCTTTCTTGCAGTCTGAGTCCATAGTTTGCCTTAATATACACCATGACTCATCTGGTGATAGAATTGCATTGAAGTATGATTCCATCCTCTCCATTCTTACTAATGGCCTTATCAATCTGGTTTATGACTGCTTCAATGCTTGGGCAATACCATTGATCAATTCAAGCCTGTCTGAACCCAGTCTCGTTATTGTACCACACTTTATTGCAGGATTCAATTCAAAGTGTCCCAGCCTTGTGGATAGTGTATTTTACTCAAAGACATACCTTGTATTCACCAGCACTATTTAACGGGTATTCACTTTTGAAAGCATGATGACCAAATGATGAATGGCCTTTCATTCTAATACCTTAGAGATTTATATATCCTTAGTAGGAACCCAAGCATTAAACTTCTCTGGATAGCCTTTGTACTTGACAAGGCAGAATTTCTTTCTCCCCTCTGTTTTCTGAACTATAATTTTTTCAATGTTAAAGTATGTGTCCATAGGTATGATCACCCATTGCAGCTCCCAGGAGTAAAATGTCCCATCAAGTGTCTCCCCTGTGTCATCCTTCAACTTCTACACAGGAGGTACCCTTCCCACACATGGCACCACTAGAAAGACCTCATCACTCCAGTTCTGTAAAAAAACCTTGTTCGAACCGCCCCTTAGCTGTGGGAATGTGAACCTGGTCACTGACCTGAAACGGAAACCTGTCACTGGTGGGGTAATGAACACTGTACAACTTTTCCCAGACTTCTTTCTGGTTCTGATCAGTGACATCAGCTGATGCCATACCTATAGAGCTATAAACTATTAGATTGTAAGATCTCACTAAATCTTACAAGACATCTATGTATTGACTCATCGATTTTGTAGGTAAATACTTATACATTCTGGTTTTTATGGTTCTGTTAAATCTTTTCACAACACTACATTTGATTTCCTTATTTACCAAGCTGAAATGCTCAAAGTTTATTGTCACAGTTCTTTTCAAAATGTATTTATTTAAAATGTATATTACCATTACATTTCCGGTGGCAGGTCTTTACTCTTCAAAGTTCAAACCCTGAATGAACTTCACAGCTGGATTGTCTGCTTAAAGAAGAACTCATAGTCTCATGTTTTGTGACATCATTCGTGATGTCATAAAAAATCAATGCTATGATGATGTCATAACAATGTCCCACATGACATCACCTGTCAATCAGTATTATGTCATTGGTCATGTGACTGGTCAAGGATTTTCTAAATAAAATGTGCATCCTCTCAGATAAAGTTTTTTTTCTAGTGTTGGGGAATGCACAATTAACTTGTAGAAAAACAAACAACATGCATGAAACAAAAGCTTCTGTACTCAAGAATGATAAATTACTAGCAAATGGTTCATTAGTGTTTATGTCAGTTGTTTAAACTAGAAGGAAGCTGTTAATCTACAATGTGTATGAATGTACATACCATAAAGAATCCTCTCTTCTAATTAAAAGAAATATACCTTTTAACTTATTGTTGAGTAAATATGCCATTTACTTTTAAAGTGGCCTCTAGAAGATAGCCCATTATACCATTATTACATGCCTCCTCACTTGATCCAGTGGGGAATTATACCATTTTATATTATTTACAATAATTAGTATATATACTACTTAAATATATGTCGTTCTTTCAAGTGGGCACAAGTAGATGGCTACCTATACCATAAATACCCCTACCCTCCATCGAATGTGAGTCATTCATCCCCTCATTAGCATGGACCATTTTGCCTCCATCCCTGGGGGAGACAAACTTTGCCAAAAAAGGGCATATGTTACGGTCACGGGCAAGCACGGTAGCAATTACCGGTTGTCTTTAAGTTGTAACAGAAAAAGCAAAAAGTTAAACTTAACAAATTTATTTAATAATCAACAATAATGATTACAGTCAACTGGTATGCTCTTAACCATATACAATAATACAATAATAACATCTAGCTGACCTGACCACTGTGGCTAAGAGTTAAGTTTATCCGACGTATCCAGCAACCTGTTCTGTAATCTGTCCTGTGGTATGTTCTGTGATCCGTCCAATGTCCTGTGGTCTGTCTTGTGATCTGTCCAATGTTCATTCGCACACGGATATCTATATCCTGTGACCTGTCCCACGCTCAACAGCACAAAAGGTCCTTGTCCTGCTATCCTTTATATATCCAATCACCCAGAATGTCTGTCTGGAGATATTTAGAGAGTTAACACAACTGTACAGTCTGCTCCAAGATATGGACAATGTCCAAAATGCAGTAAATCCACTCTCTGTTGTATGAATGTACAATATCCAAAATATCCAAAGTACAATAAATCTGTCCAGACAATGTATCCAGTTCACTCCAGTAAAAGTTCACAGCAACACAAGCTATATTATATTCCAAAACACAATAGCTCTCCTTATATCCAGCGAATACAAAGTTCACTTGTGGTCAGATGCACATTCCTTATACACACTCACAGAATTATCTGGAATTGCATAGAACTAACCTGAAGTACACAAAAGGTGACTAGATCTAGTGAGGAAGTTCTAGAACCTATGGGCTTCCCCCAAATCTATAAATAGTATCACTGAGGTTAGTCTAGAGGGATTCCCCCCAGTCCATAAATAGATATATAAATACTTTAACACATAAGACAAAAATCAATAACTCCCTTACTTCAGATGCTAACACATAAAAAGAATCAATAACACAATTATCTTTTGTGGCAATATATAAATATAAAGCTTAGATTAAACAACGCACTAATATAGTGCCCAATGTAAGTAACACACAATGTATCAATATAGTGTCCAATATATGTAACACATAATATCCCCCTCACTACTCATGACTCGCTCAACAAAAAGGGGCATATTGGCACATGCCCTAAACAGTGCTAGAGCAAATTTCAAATTCATTTTTATCATGGTCAGTGATTCGTCTCAGCAACAAATTATTTCACACGGTTCCTAAAAATCAGATGTCGACTGAAACCAATAACACATCCATACTGTCTTTATGTTTTAATTAATGACTAATTTTATTATGAAATTGTGATTAGGGAGATAGGATCATCTATTTGGGAGGACACACTTTTTACAATAGTGTTGATATAGTGATTAGTATTCAACTTCAATTCTGTGTTGACAAAAATGATCCATAAAAAGGCAATGTGGACTTACACGTTTATCTATTTAATACAAGATTATGACAATAAGATTAAATATTTTTCATTTCTACATACATATGTGACCTACAACACACATAGTTATTTGGTATGTAAGGCTAGCTAAAACCATGGCAATATTAATGCATTAAAATTGTGGTTTTTAAATTTGAGTTTCAAGTTTAAGTGGTGAAATTTACCTCAGGTAAACTGTTTCAACCAAAACAAATTTATTTTGCCAGTATGTCACATCTATTCACTCACAGTTTTATTATTAATTTATCAATATTATAAACTATGTGTAGAAGTTTGAGCATCTTTTTGTATTTGACTTTTAAAAGGATATTGATTATAATTTTGTGTATTATTACAAATGACTTTCACTGTTAATATCTCTATTTAGTATATAAAATTGTTCATGCCAATAAATTTTTCACTTTAAGTTTCACGTCTTTTCATCAGTGAACAGAGAATGAAACCAGTCTGATTTCTTGACATCCCTAACATGTTAGACATTTCTCAATTTTGGAGGTTTCCCCACCCAGATTTTCAGTTTTGCCTCATTTGCATACACTCTCGCCTCTTACCCCTGAGGCCGGGGTTCGATCCCCTTGACAGCCTTAAGTGGGAAAGCTGGTGGTTGCTTGCCGTTGGTCGGCAGTTTACAGTACACAACTCTAGTGAACTGTATGTACTGGTTTCCTCTGCCCTTCCAACTACCCGTCGTGATATGACCTGTACTGTGTTGAAAGCGACGTAAAACCCCAAATAAATAAATCATTTGCATACACTTTTTATGATATAAAGTAGATGGGGAATGAGCCAACCTTAAACAATAAAGGGACTGGTATCACCTACGATGGCCTTCGTCTAGTAATGCTGCAGTGATTTGTGCTTCTTGAGGTGCTATTCAAATTCCGTAAAACAGTTCTTTGCATTTTCAACCGCATTTTTCCGGATGTGAAGTAGTAAGCTCCAGTGCTGAATAGCAAAAGAATGCATCGCTAATATTAGTCATGTATTGGGAAATCTCAATGATTATTTAAATTATTCACATGCTTTTGTATGCATTCAAAATATTTTTACCACATATTATTGTACCTATAACATCAAATAATGCCAATTAAACTTTAAAATATTTTGAGAAGACTATAATCTTTAGAAGCAAATACATGGTTTTGGTCGATAATAGTGGATTGACAACACATAAACTGATGCACATTTTTTGTTTATCACAAATATCGTTAAATTATTATGTCATATCATTACACAATAAAAGGGGTGATATTTTTTTCAAAATGTGCACTAAATGTGTTAACTAGAAATATTTTTATTTAACTTCTTCTTGATCATTGCTAGGTGTAACTACAGAAGTCTAGAACCCAAGCCTAGAATCCAAGATGGTCAGGCGATACCTGACCCTATATTGCAGAGTAGCGGTCGGGAACCAGACTAAATGTAAAGTTGAGACTTCTGTGCAATAACTAGGTTTTAACTGATGCTAATTCACCTCCAAACTTCCAAAGCTCAGAAATGTGTATTAAAAGAATCAACTTTGCCATTTGTGACACCAGATCAATTAACATAATAACGAAGAGGAGTTTTAGTACAAACTCTGGTAAAAGCACCAGGTTGCATTAGTTTTAATGGATAGGGGGATATGAAAATTACATTGGAGTGGGGTAAAACGCCGCTTATTGAATAATGTCTAATGTCTAATCGGGATAACATGTTTGGAAATCTGATGAAATATACGCATATGATGAAATGTCCTTTGATAAACATAATTTTGCACAAAAGGTATTCATATGGGATTAGAGTAGAGAAAATATAGATTAAAACTTTGGCTCACTTCCCTACACAACATGATGTGTTTCTGATTGATTTATCCTTTTCAACACTAGACTAGTACCAACCAACATGCATTTAACCCAGAAAAGTCTTTGTCTCCCAAAAGGTACAACATATGCAGAAAAAGTACTTGGAAATATGCATGGGACAGACATGTAGTACAAACTCTTTGAAGTATGTCAGTTTTGACAAAACTCGGACACTAATCAATAGTTATGTTTTTCAAATGAGAGATAAACATTATTTTGTTTAATATTTTTGCAGAAGTATTATGCAAAATTTGAAAGTTCTGTAAATAAAGTGTAATTATAAACACATCACTAAGGCAGTCTTTGGAAGTTTATATGTGGTAGCAAGGTTTTATATTTCAAAACAGCACACTTTCTCAGATAAAATGCATTAAATAAAGGATATATGTCACCAATCAACAGTTTGAATGGAAAAGAAAGGTCACATGACACAGAAAAATACTGTGGTTATTTGATAATCTTGGACTTAAGTCACCCTTTGTGAATATGATTTTAAGACAAACCTTAGCTGAGACAAATGTCTTAACTTTAAGACTGGAGACCTGGTTAAATCTAAGATCCCTCGTGAATACCAGCCCATGAGACACCACAGCTCATAGGGTCTTTCTGATATGGAAGTTTCTAAAGGTCACATTAGGAAAAAGATCATTCCAGTTTCTGTTCATTTTGACAAAAATATTAAATTAAAAGAAGAAAAAAAATTCACTTTTTTTCAGTGTGATATTGTACAAAAGCATAAAATCAAAAAAACTTTTGAATAGTGAATATCAGGAAACAAGTCCTTGAGACATAGCCAGCCAGTATGTCAGAAACTTTGATGCAAATAACAGTGTGTTGAAAGTTTTGTAAATGATGAGTTATAATAAACAGGTTTTTGATTTCAATTTTTTAAAGAATATAATCAGAAAGAGTTTTTTAGAATTTGGGTTTTCATTTTTAACAATATAATGAGAAACGAATGTAGAAATTGTTTGTCTTTTGTTTGAAACTGATTTTTATGATTTGGAAATGTTTCTTACAATACAATAAAAACTATACAGGAAAGACTTTTCACAATATAAGCCTTTTAGGCTTCAATATTTCATTTCTAAAGAGTGGGTCCAGTGTGTCCAGCAAATGATTATATTATATCTTCTTTAAATTTTGACTGTCAATTAAATCTTTATATTGGCTTTTTACAAGGGCATTCTGTTATTATATCTGTGTAGCTTTTCAAAAATGAGAATCATTAATGTCCTCACTTTCAAATTTTCCAAATTATCACTAGATTTTTAGCTTTGTAATTGATTGTTCAAATCAATGTCATGATCACATTTGTGAAGACCGATATTAGTATCTATTATGAATTATGTGTGACCACTTTCCCGGGAATTATTTTGTTATTCCTTTTGGTAGTTACCATTGGAAAGGTATAAAACAAGTGCTGGTTTTGCATAAATAGTTTTACAACTTTGTTACCAGTGAATATGCGATATCATTATCAAAGTATTTTTCCTAAGCACTTGTTTATTTTTGAAGCATTAAAATTCTTGCAGTAATGGTGGATCAATCAACATGTCAAACTTGCTGATATAGTCACTGCTGCCTGCTAACTATGTTAATATGTCTCACAGCTGATGTTTCTTCATTCTTTATGCCAATTTGGACTTATTTTATTTATTATTTAAACAAATGTTGGGTATTAAGTGTAAGATGACAATATGGAAAAGAATGTAAAATGGTATCACACAAAAATTCAAAAAAATTATAATAAAATTTAAAAATTTACATGAAAAAGCTATTTTTACTGTATGGTGCACCATGTTATTTAATTAAATACATGCATGTGTACATCAACATGATGAAATTTTAAATTTTCATAAAAAGGCTATTTTTTGCTGTATAGTGCACCATGTTGTTTAATTAAATGCATGTATGTGTACATCAACATTGGCTACCTGAAGATTCAACAACCATATGGGGAATCACGTGTCTGTAAATTTTACTAAGGCATATTTGCCCTGAACATCTGTTGGGGGCCTCAATAACATAGGTACAAAAGCTAATAAACATTCTGCTCCGTAGTTTAAAGAGAAGGGGGGCAGAAATCCACAAAAATTGACGGCTGTTGACAGGTTAAGACAAAACATTTATTGTTACATTATGGCCAGAATGAAATTTCCAGAGCTTTTGGGCGTTTTTTAAACATTTTGAAAAGTTGTCCCATATGTAAGTCATGTTCCATGTTGGGTCCTACCCAAATGCAAATTCATAGCACAAAGACCCACAACTATAGCTAGGTGTGAAAAAGTTCTTATGTACAGGTCGAAACATTTTAGTGGAGGCAGTACATATTCTCCACAAGATATTATCAGCTTAATTCTACCCTACAGCCACAGAGGAGACGGCCAATGACTCATTACCCATGCATGAAAACTGGTGTGTCATTGAAACATGTTATAGAATGTTTGCAATATATTTATCATTTTTATCATTTTTGAATGTACTGTTAATTGGTATACACCCTTCAGTTTTTTTGGTCCTTTGTGACTCATGACAAAACATTGGAAACACAGATGGCTAGTTCCTAATGACCACTGGCTGTTAAATAGAAGGAACCCTGAAGTTTAATTCTGTCACCCTCATTTCTCAGACAAAAGGGGTTTCAGGCTGTTGTAAGCAGATCTATTTGTATGTCTGGGTGTATGACTTGGAAATAATATATTAGATCAGGGGCTGGATTCACGAACAATACTTAGACCATTCCTAACTTAGATTTTAAGTTTTACTTAGATTTCAAGTAAGAAATTAAGAAACCTTATTCACAAACATTTCTAACTATAAGGTGCCCTTAGAACCTATACTCAGATTTTAAATAAGGTCAGAAGCTACCTTAGGAGAACAGGATGTTGATATCACATGGTTTAGTTTGTAAATATTGGTGTTTTTTGGATGGGGAGGTTTGTTTATCCAAGTGGTTACTGTATAAATAAAAATTTTAGTTAGAAGAAAATTTCATTAATTCTTCATTTTGACAAAATTTACTAGAATTAATTTTTACTATTGGTTAGAGTCTACCTGAGAAAAAGAAAACAAAATATAATTTTTAATTTTCACTCTTCAAGCTCACCAGTTAAAATAGTTAAAATTAATGCCTAGGTAAAATTTCAACTTGTACAGTAATTTTGTGCATGTCCTGATTGCATGCCATTTGAGTTTTTATGCATGAAGGAAGGTAGGTGATTTTTTTTTTTTTTTGAGAAATTTGCCATTTTTGAGCATGGCACTAACTTAACATGAATTACTGTTAAAATCTCATAGTAATATAACGTTGTAAGTAATATTCTTTGCAGAGGCTGATTTTGATAAACAGCCAGATGTTTGCACCAAAATTTTCCATAGCTCTTGGCCAATCATATTCACTGATACAACCCGAGTTAGGAGAGGTTTTTTCCTCACTTAAAATCTAAGGTTACCTTTTCTAAGTATTGTTTCGTGAAGAGCAATTCTAAGAAAAACCTAGTCAAGTGAAAAACCTTCCCTTACTCATATCTAAGGTCACGTTATCTAAGTATCATTCATGAATGCTGCCCATGGGTTATGTTTTTGTCCCACACGGAGTGTACCAGTTGCTCAGTCCTGCTCAAGGATGGTCTTGATCCTCATTGTGAGTATTGGACTTTGTGCTTCTGAGCACAACCACTTGACAGGGGTTTGTGAATGTTCTAATGTACGGCTTGTCAATAGATGACTTTCTCACAAAATGAATTGATGAAGTTGTATCCAGTGTAAATGTCTTCTGAACAGATAGAACAGGGATGTACATCAGAGAGTGATATTATTTTTAGTGCCTTTAGACTCACTGCTCCTACTTGAAAAATAGTTTTTACCACACCATTTTAAAGGCATATGATGTCCAAATTTAGATTATTTTTACTTTTTGGGGGGAGAGGGGAATCTGCTGAGGGACCCGTCCTAGTCAAAGCCATCTCCACTGTGTCCAACTGCCTTGGATTGCCTCAATCAAGGCAGAAGGAACACTCTCCCTTTAAATAAGTTTATTAAGTTTATCCACAACAGCAATCACTTTACGACAATTATCAGTATTTTAGATTTCTAAACATAAGGCTTGCATCTATTAATGATAGTTGGTGTTAGAGAGTGGCATTTTTTTCAGTTACATTCTTAAGTATTCAAAAAATTGTATCTATGATTTTCAATCTAGTTCAGTTTAGATTTTTACAATAAAGTACAAAGCCAACACCTAGCTTAGACTGATTTGTCATATAACCCTGATGGTTTTCTGTCATATGACTCTTTATTTCTGTTTGACATATATCCTATTTGATGCATTCTATCCTGGGAAAAAGTGCTTTGTGCTTTCGGAATACCCCATAATCAAATACAAACTTTCAAAAACTACTTTCAGGAAGATGACTTATTTTGAAGAGGAGAAAATTTATGGTGGCCATATGTAAGGCTTTAGTTACAAAAGTTAAGGCTACTGAAATGTTGATTTAAGTATAAGCCCAAGACTTAACCAATGCTTTGATTTAGCTGCTTTGTGAAATCTGTTTAGTTTAAGACTACAGCTGTAGCTAAAATCTGTGACAAAAATTATAAAATGATCTCTAGAAATGTGGGCCTCTTCTAGAGCTTGCATTTAAAACTGGTACATGTTAATGTACAATTTTTTATAGTAATATCCCTCTAATTAGGTCAGGTCATGTCCTTTGTACATTGAGATGTTACCTATTACTAACCACCTTATCCAAAATGACATATTGTTGATCTGTTCTGTGTGTAACTAAATCATTCTCCTTTGTTTTATATTTTGCACATTATAGTTGAATGGATGCAGGAAAATAAAATTTAACAACAATTCAAAGCAACTATGATTATAAGACATTGTTTTTGCCAATCTGACTGAATCAGTTAACATTACATTAGCTATTGTATCAGTAACATGGTAAAGTAATGATTTATCATTCCATCAGACTATGGCAAATTCCAACCTTCCAACAAGACAGTAATACCAATTCACAATAACAAACAAAATAATTTTGTAGACGATGCCCCAGAAGACAAGAAAGAGAAAAGAATCAGGATGGAAGTTTTCAATAGCTTGATTTTTTCTTCACTTACAATTTGTTGCTGGAAGTCATCTCAGAATCATGTAAGATAGCTAAAATCAGTAACGGTATGGACAGTGTAGGCAACAGAACTGTAGACTATATATATTATCAAAAGTTTTCTGGTGTGTTTACTCATAAACAGGAAATCCACAAACTGAAATTCAGAGTTTAGTTTTCCATGTGCTGTGTAATAAGTTAATCTTAGGTAGCAGAAAGTCATAATATTTCAATGTTAGTGGTTTGACAGAAAATGTTGCTGAAGGACTTAATGAATATTGATTATAATTGATATTATATGCTCCACATTTCAATTTTTATATCTTAAGATTTAATCTATCGCCAATGAAATCATCTATGTTATTTTTAAATAGGTGCAGTATTGAGGATCATTTAGATTGATATGGGAAATGAAATTTGCTTAAATCTGTTTAAGTGGACTGACAGGGTGCCACGCAGTCACAAATAAGAAACTCACATTTCTGTCACAGAATCACAGCAAACAGGTAACTGATGTTAACACAGATTGTTTACTTTCATTTAAATTACTGATTAATTTTCCCAGTCAATCTTAAGAATTAATACTTTTCTCAAAGGGTTGCTCCAAATGTTGCAAATTAGCCTTGCAACCATGTCAATTATGCGGTGGAAAAGCATAATCTTAATGGTCATTGAAATGATCTTTACATAGGAGAGACAAGCTATCCCCGTTTTTTATTGCCATTTCAACAAGACAGTCCACTATCGGAATGGTGAGGTGTACAAGTTCAGTGCCATAGTTACTCAGATTGGTAGGGAATCTTACTACACATCTAGTGGAAAGTACACTTGTGGAGTGACTGGTTTCTACCTTGTCAGTGCCATGCTCCCCACCTGTTGTGAGTTGTTTCTTGTGATGTTAAAATTAGCAAATCCACTTCCACAAATCAAAAATAGTGACCAACCTAAAAACAATAGTATATTTGACTTTTTTGATGAAGCTCAAGAAAGACACCATAATTATTTCATATATTACATGGTGTTGATCAGAAACATTTACATCTACTTGCTTTCCTGTTGAACGCCTGACCAGATATTTGAAACATTGACCTCAAAGGGCAGTGCTGAAATGTGTGAATGCAATCTTTATTACTTTTCAGCGTATCTCTTATTTATTATCAGTAGAAACAATTGAATTCAAATCAGTCTTAGCTGAAACCAGTGAGGGCCAGATTCAAAAAGAAGTTACCATGGTGGCACAGTGGTAATACACTCACCTCCCACTTCTGAGGCCGTCGGATCAAACCCCTGACCTTATGGGGGAAAGATGGTAGTTTCTTACCGATGGTCAGCAGTTTACAGTGCAGAACCTTGACCAACTATGAATACTGGTTTCCTCTGGCCATAAAACTAGCCGTCATGATATGATGTGCACAGTGTTGAAAGAGATGCAAAAACCCAAATAAATAAATCAGTTACAAATTCATTCAATCATTAGTAGAGAGGGATTTTGTTTCCTCATAATGCAAAGACATCCACCCTAACCACAACTTTCACCGCCACTTACCTCTGCTAAAATCTATTTATCATTCAGGTCTCAGGTAAAAAAAAATGAAACTTTCTTGCCCATGGAAAGATATTCTTAGATTCTACTTGGATTACCACTGTAAGAGTTGTAAACACTGTTCGAAACTCTCGCCTGCCCATCACGGTTAAGTTTAAGGACAGGCTTGCATATTTTCGTCGAAGCAAGCCCAAATGCTTGTAACATGTCTGGAGCAATTTTCGTGTAAAATAAGGGTTAAAAGAGGAATATTTACACACTTTGGCCTTTTTTAATTTTTTTTTTTTTTGGTAGCCATATGGCTTTTGTGTCAAGCACTCTGATTGGATAACACTTCCTGAAGCAGGATTGCCATCTAGCAGCAGTATAGAAAGCTATTTCTTTGTAAATGCAATTACTACACATGTACAAGGATTCGTTAAGGTACTCTGATATATTTAAGCGAGTATATTTGTTGCGGTTTCTCACCAAAATGAACCTGCTCTATTTGAACTTTTCAGCTTAAGTGATACTGCTTTGTGAATTGCTATTTGATTTTGATCCCATGGCTCACTTGAAACTATTTTTTTTCAAATTTAATCTGATC
Organism: Sabellastarte sp. h YS-2021; assembly: GCA_964017235.1. Taxonomy (NCBI): domain Eukaryota; kingdom Metazoa; phylum Annelida; class Polychaeta; order Sabellida; family Sabellidae; genus Sabellastarte; species Sabellastarte sp. h YS-2021. The sequence continues at coordinate 111,572,466 of OZ024933.1, forward strand.
TTGATCTGATCTTAATTGAATACTGCCCCTGAGTCCCCAAGCCTCTGGTTTGTTTGTCACCAACTATTGAGGGTGTCCCTTTGAAATAAGACAAAATCTTTAAACCTAGGACCAATTTTGAACTGGGGAAGATCAGGTTTCCTTATCTGGTTACAAAAATAACAGTATTTGAAACAAGTCAAGGAAGGGGAGGGGGTTTCCCCATCAATGGATTTCCACATGATATGACAAAAATCTTGTGGCCTGGGGGTGGGGAGGGTGAGGTGTAGGTGTTTTGAAGTGTTTTATTTTTAATTGCTTTCCAGAACTACATTTCTGGGTTTGAATCCATGTGAGAAAACTTATTTTCAAAATATTTTCACAAAAAAATTGTTAAATCAGAAAATATCACCAGTATTACCATCACTGCTGACAGGGAATCAATATATCAGGAGTTATTTTTTTACCTAGTCGTGAACAAGTTTTTCTTCAAATTTTTTCACAGGCTCTGACCTCTGTGGGTTCCAATTATATGACCTTGGATGCTGAAAAGGATGTAACCTCTAATCTTGGGGGGTTATTATCGTAGAATTTGATTGGCTACTGATCCCCAAAATAAGATGTTTTTGAAATGTTGCCATCAAATTTATGGGCCACCAGGTGTAAGTTAGATTACTGTCTAATCACTGACATGTCTGTTAGTCTGTGTGTGGGGTTCAACTCCAGTAATCAAAACAAATCAGAATAGCTTGCATGCATTTTTTTAAGTCTTACAAAATAGGAGCAACTCAGGCTAGAAGACATATATATCAAATCCTATTCACTTGGAGATGCTCCAAGAACTGATAGTGGGGACTTCACATTGATGCTGGTGCAAAAATAAATCACTGAATTGAATGAGCAGAAAATGGCAATTTGTATGGATGTAATTTGACCAGAATAATTACCATTGTATGAAGACAATTAATATTTTTTTAAGTTTTGAAGTTCTTTTATGTCATGTTTTATTACTAGGTCTGATTCACTTATTGGTTTATGGATTATTCATATTCAAAAAAATATTTGCAGGTTACACATATTTACAAACGATTAGTTTTCCCAATTGTTTTTGTTTAATATTCAGTTTTTAGTTGCATGTTGGAAAAATTTGTTGGTACATAAAATGATTTTGGAGTTCATGCATAGCAGATACAATATTACAGCCTGAAGTGACAGGACTGTGTACAAAATGAGCTTTTATAGAACCACAAAACATCAAACGGATCCATAATCTGTCAGTCTAGAGAACTGGCATTAACAGCTTGTGGGACAAGATGTCTTTATCTAAACATTGAGCATGTCATTGGCAGAATTTAAACATCATCATCGCCTATGTTTCACATTTTTCCAGTTTCAGTTCTAGGAAAATTATAAGTCTCCTTTCACATGATTTTATAAAACATTCTATCATTGCCATGTTTTACTGACATACTGTTCAGATCACTTCACTTTTGGCTACCAATCTGCTGAAGTATCAGAAGTATGTTTTACAGAAGTGGATAGGGGTAATGGAAAACCATTGAACAAATATCCAAAGTAATAAATAAATCCCCCATAGGGCATAGATGTCTTTAATTCCAAGGGCTATGCTTATTAAGCATGGAAAACTAGATAAATTGTTCGGACATATTTGAATCTTAAACAGACCTTATAATATTTTGTTACTTATCTGAATAATTTATGATTTGTTTGAGCATCTTTCTAGCATTCTGCACAGTGACTGAAAGTCTCTTAATATGACAACAATTTTATTTCTTTTGAGCTTTATTTGTTCATAATTTCTATTTCTCCATAGTTTCTAGATAGTTTTAAATATTTAGAAATTTGATTTAATATAGGTCCACTAATATTTGGTTGCTTGCCAAGCCTAATACCTTGTCAGTTATATTGTGGCGGGTACTTGGAAGGGTGCAGGAAACCAGTACATAGAGTTGGTCAAGGTTCTGCACTGTAAAGTGTTGACCAAAGACAAGAACTAGCAGCTTTCCCACAAGATGTCAGGCCGAGATTCTGACTCTGATCTCTGAGAGGTGTGAGGTGAATCTGGTGAATGTGTTACCATGGCGCCACCGTGGTCCAAGGGTGACCATTAAGTACCGCATTCAATTTAAAAGAAGTCTACTAGAATATAACCTTTTTTTCATTAGAAGTTAGTATCATTGTTCCATGATTTTTTTCAGTCATATCCATTTTATATGTAAAACTACACTGCACAAGAATCACTGGTGAGGTGCCTATCCAAAAGAATAGTATCTTGTTTTTATTTTGTTCAAACAGGTCTAGAGACGACAGAAAACGCCACGTTTGAAATTTGAAAACAACACTATGGTATTATGATGTTCAAAGTATTTAATTGGATGCACAGTGTTCTTATGTTCCTAAAAGCTGCAAAGCAAAATAAAGACAGCACACCATTACCCCAAACCCTCCGACAATTTCACATGTTGCTGCACAGAGGTGAGAGGTACCTTATTTGATACTCAAACTCTAGCATTAGCTGTATACATGTTACCAATAATTAAGTTAGGCATTATTTCTCACAAAATCTGATGTCATATTAGGACAAACCATTGATACTTCCAATATGTTGTCATGAACTCATATTGCAACACAAATGCAGCAGATGCGGTCAGAGCCATAACTGTATTTAGGTTGGTCAATATTATGAGAAGGGGAATAAAGGAAAAACCAAGCCTATGGCTTGGACTCACTATTTTTGAAGAAACTTCAGTTTATAATGTCAATTCTCAGGCTTTTAACTGCTGCAAGGAACACAATAACTTCCATATTAATTGGGGTTCGAAATGAAAACTTAAGTACAAAATGTCTCAGTCAAGCATGTTATGTTTTTAGGTGCATTCATATTTTTGTAGGTGTTTCTGATTACTCCAAAAATAATGATCCATCTTTATGAAATATTTTACATTGATAAGGCCTGGCCAAAGGAAAAATTATTAAATTCTCGATGAGATCCTGATCATACTTCTTAAAAATGCTGATTTTCATACAGTCTTTAAAATAAGGGAATACTCTATAGCTTTTACAGAGGTCTGCAGTGTAGGACTGATTTGTCCTTGTAAAATAAACTTTGTGTTTGTTTGCTTCTTCGTTCATTCGTTCGTTCATTCATCTTCGTTTGTTTGTGATTAATGTCACTTTCAACACTGCAAGGTTTTGTACTGTAAACTGATGACCATCGTAAAGCATCTATCATCTTTTCAACATAGGGTGCAGGGTTTGAACCACGAACCTCAGAGGTGGGAGTCGAGTGTATTATCACAGTGCCACCATGGAAACTTGGCCAAAATGTGATGTACATATTTATATAAACGTGGGGAAGTAACATATTTATTTGTATGTTTGTATCATGTAGTTTTTAGATAAAATAGCATAAGACATTGTACAAGAATAACATTATACTAATACAGTGCTCATTACATAATATCTTAAGATTAGTTGTGAAAACAAGGTCATAGTCAACAAGTGCAAACTTGCAAGTGACATGTAAGTAAGATAGAAATTAACTCCAACTTCAACGAATTTTAAAGAACCATATTTTGATTCAATTCCTATTAGACTGAAAAAAATTTGTACTACAGCACCAAGTTTAGTACTATAGTATATCTGTTGTACTAGCATGTTACTGCCCTGACAATGCAATCCCTTTCATTTTTACCCCTCAGCCCTTAAGGGCTGTCAGGGTATTGTTTTCACCCCTGGTGTCCGGATGGGTGAGCAGGCGGGCGTCCGGGCAGGCGGGCGGCGGGAAAAAGTTTGTCCAGGCTGTATCTCAGAAACTGTAAAGGGTAGGAAGTTGATACTTGGTAGGGACATTTATTAGGGGGTGTAGGTGTGTAACATCATGGTCTGCCCTTAATTTGACCTTTGACCTTGCTGTAGTGACCTTGAGTTTGAAAATCTTGTCCGGGCTATGTCTCGGAAACCGTAAGGTGTAGGAAGATGATACTTAGTAAGGATATTAGTTAGGGGCTGTAAGTGTGCAACGTCATGGTCTGACCTTGATTTGACCTTTGACCTTGCCGTAGGGACCTTGACCTATAAAATCTTGTCCGGGCTATATCTCATAAACCATAAGGTGTAGGAAGTTAATATTTGGTAGGGACATTTGTTAGGGGGTGTAGGTGTGCAACGTCATGATCTGACCTTGATTTGACTTTTGACCTTGCCATAGTGACCTTGACCTATAAAATATTGTCCGGGCTATATCTCAGAAACTGTAAGGTGTAGGAAGTTGATATTTGGTAAGGACATTGGTTAGGGGGTGTAGGTGTGCAACGTCATGATCTGACCTTGATTTGACCTTTGACCTTGCCGTAGTGACCTTGACCTATAAAATATTGTCCGGGCAATATCTCGTAAACTGTAAGGTGTAGGAAGTTGATATTTGGTAGAGACATTGGTTATGGGGTGTATGTGTGCAACGTCATGGTGTGACTTTGATTTAACCTTTGACCTTGCTATAGTGACCTTGACCTATAAAATCTTGTCCGGGCAATACCTCGGAAAATGTAAGGTGTAGGAAGTTGATACTTGGTAGGGGCACTGGTTAGGGGCTATAGGTGTGTATTGCTATGGTGTGTCCTTAATTTGACCTTTGAACTTGTTGTAGTGACCTTGACCTTTAAAATTGTTTGATGCAGATTAAGCACTTTTAAAGTCATATTAGCATTTATTAAGAATTTTACTTTCACAACTTCCCATTGCAAGAGATAGAATTTCATCAACTGAGCCACAGATTTTGCTCCAACACCACACATAAGCATTCATTAAATGTATTACCACTTCTGTATGCATGGTAATATTCAAAACATCTAAACCATAATTCGGCCATGGAGATGTAGATAAAGAGTGTTGAATTTAAGTTAACTGATTTATGCTGTCATCTTGTTATTGAATTATCTTGTTTTAATACTTCATCTTTACATGCAATATTTTCTCCATTTAAACATTGTTTGGACCTTTATATAACTGACAGTGCTCTGAAAGTATCCTGAACTTTGTACTGGTACAGTACTTCTATATCTCATGGTGTTAAAAATATTTCCCTAGGCTGTGGGGTACGGACATCTCTGATGCTATTTTACTTACTGTGAGAGAAACTTGTGGAGTAAAATTTGTTAACAAGCGTACAAAGAAATATATTAATGTAATGCTTGTTTATGTTTCTAAGATACTTAAAGGTCTTTTGTGAATTGTTTTTAGGGGTATGAGGTATTTGTGAATATGTACATCTATTTGCAGGCAAGAAAAACATAAAAATATGGTTTAAACTTAAGCCTTGTGAGACTATTACTGCACACAGTAAAGTAACCCCTGTTTTTGTTCAGATTCACTGGGCTTGTTAAAATGTCATCTACAATAAGAACAGCATGTGTGTTTCTTTTACCTGAAGTGAAAAAATTGGCTCATTCAGTTGGTGCGATTTGTGATGCCGTAGACAGAAGGAGTGCCAGCCGCCATTAACAAAAAGGGACTATTTTCACCTTTGGTGACCTTCAGTCAGGCCGTATTTGATAGGGACAGGTTACCAGTCTAATTATCCACTGATATTGTCAAGAATGCTTGAAACGACTTGACGAATTTTAAATTATTAGTATCTGTTTTCTATGTTGTCAATTAATTTTACAATAAATAGTCGGACTTATAAAATTAACTATTGCTAATAAAGTAAATCATATCTGCTTGTCCAGTTTATTAGAAAGCAAACAAGTATGACCGTAGGAAACTGACAGGACATAAACTGGTGCACATTTTTTATTCAGAATTTTTATTCAGTTATTATGCGATAACATCGTGCAAGAAAAGGGGACATAACATCAGAGTGTGTCATATATTTTTATCAAAGATAAACAACTTTTAACTGTTTCTCTACTATTGCTAAGTGTATCTACAAACATTAATTGTCCAAAAGGGTGACTGATCATTGACCCTTGTAAAGTGATACAATAACCAGAGTATGTACATACAACTATAGGAAAATCAAATTTTATTTTCCAGGGTAAAACCTACTGAACCTTTGTCTTATTTTTGTTAATCTCTTATTTTATAGTTTAACTTCTAATTACCAAACAGCCAGCATTCATGGTTGGAATGAAGATTGGCCAGCTGAAGTGATCAGAATTAATGTTGCATGACATGCGAACCCCAAAACCATATTCACTCAAGTAAATTGCCCTCACAACTCCTTCCTAAACTAGAGGGGTGATTTGTTTGTTGCTTTACGTCACGTTCAACAGCCAGGGTGATATTGCAACGGGTAGTTTACAGGTGGAGGACACCAGTGCATACTGAACTGTAAATGACCAGGCATCGGCAAGTAACTATCAGCTTTCCAACATGAAGAACCCGGGCTGAGATTCGAACTGGCGGCCTCAGAGGTTGGAGGCAAGAACTCTAACCGCTACACCACCGAGTCCCCAACTAGAGGGGTGAGGGTATTGAAATCATGTTTGAGCTTTTGAATTGTTTGTCCGTGGGAATAACCCAAACATTGCACTTTGGACTGGGGTCATATTTTAACAGTAGAACGGATGTACCTGTTCCTTTAGTCTCCCTAAAGAATTATTTAGGTCTGGCACTAGATTTCAGATACAGGATTGTTTGTTGTGATTATTTATCTCTACAGATATCCATGACTCAAAAACTGTTCAAGGGGCCTTCACGGTTTTGTGGGTAAGATACCTTCTTCTGAGGTCTGTGGCTCAAACCCTGGTCCCCGTTCGGGAATGTTGATGATTCTTTACGGATGCCAAGTAATTGAAAGTGCAGAATCTTGACCAACTAGTATCCACAGGTTTTCTATACCTTTACAACTACCTGTAATGATATAACCATATAACCTAAACAATGAGTTGAAAGTGAAGTTAAACCCAAATAAACAAATAATAAAACTATCCATTTGATATGGGTTATGTCTTACACAAGGTGGGGTCTGCCTGTGGCTCAGCGCTCATGAAATCTGATTCAGATGCTAATGATTTTGATCTTTTTTCAGTGTTGCCCATAGACAAGCTGCTTCTTTTAGTGTAAAGGTGAAAAGATATGAAACATGTAATTGACACATTACACACACACAAAAAAAGATTTTAAGTTATAAAATGTGTAACATACATTTATTTATTTATATATTTATGTGGGTTTAACATTTCTTTCAAAACCTTGTATATGTTATATCAAGGTATTTTTAAGGGTAGAGGATACCAGTAGACACTAGTTAGTTGAGATTCTGCCCCATGAACTGCCAGGTATTAGTAACCAACTTCAAACTTTCCCACATAGGGTCCAGAGTTTGAACCACAGACCTCAGTGGTGGGAGGAGAGTGTATTATCCAATCTACCACAAAACCCCATGTATAACATAAAAGATTATGCATTTTTCAAATGTATGGGAAAACTGATTACACATACAAAGAGGACACTTATTAGCATATACATATGTTATATACATAAACATGTGTTAAACTTAATGTATAATTTTTTAGAAAAGAGAAACAATAACAAAACAGACACCAAACCTGCAACATTAGTCATAGGTTGGTGATAGTAAAGCTCTATATTGCTTACAAAACTTATTTCAATCTACTTAAAAAGAAAGGAAAATACAACTAAATCTAGTTTATGAAAATAAAAGTTCTTGACATCGTTTGTAGTGATACAATACATTTAGACCGGGCAATATATATTTGTATTGACCAGCGCCACTTACCTTGCATAATTAGCTTTACAATTTCTTCAAGATTTTTCATAAATTTTCTGAAACAAAAAAGATACAACTATATAACATGGCATCCTGAGAAAGGTCTTTTACAAAGCTTCTGTCCACGTTTGCTGCAAGAAATCTTCCAAAACGACATAGAAATAGCAAGTTAAGTTTTTATGTTCACAGGTGCCCCAATGTACGTGATAACCTTTTGACATTATTGTTTTAAATATTTTAAACATTATTTTAATTACTACACATAAAAATCGTGGATCTACTGCAATCACCAGTGTGACTCACTATGCATAATTGATATTACAAGTTTGTCAACAAGTGCCTAACTACTTAACCTACAGATATGGTTTTTGAAAATCCCAAGACTGAAAATCCCCAGATTTTTGCAAACACGTAGAAAATCCCCAAGTGAGACATCGAAAATCCCCAACATAAAATTCCCTAATACAATGTCATTTACCAATGCTGTATTCATTTTATTCGTTGCTGTTAATTGATTTGGTATAATGTGGCTTCCAATTCTTGCCATCCTCGACACTGAATTGCAACCATCCCTTCTTCGTTTTGTTGTTAGTGACTGAAAAACCTGTTCTCTACTTTCCCTATACCAGAGTTATTGAGTTATATTTCTGAAAAGTGTGCACACTGCTAATTGTTTTAATGAATGTGTGTTACTTCCAACTTGTGTAATCTTCAAAGCCCGATATGCAACCCTCCTTTTCCTTTCCTAATTGATTAAAGGTTTATTTTATAACTATATTCTTATAATCTACCTGTATGAATTGTGCCTGATAAATGTTAATTGCTATCAGAGAAAGTGGTACAGAAAGGCCAACAGACTCTGTCTATAGCAACTGCTCAAGAAGGAAGTCAAAGCAATATCTCTACATTTTAGCACTTTAATATATGCTCTGGAACCCATGCAAAGCTTAAAGATACTTTTAAACCAACTTAAGAATCAATCCTATCAAAAGAAATGTTAACAGCAATTTTTAAACAGAGGTTTACAATTCAGGTTAAAGGTTTTATATTCAGTACCTAATGGAACAACATAAAATGTCTTCAACTGCAATCCTTATTTTACAATGGAACCATTGTGAGTGTATGCGATGTTATGTAACTCTAACTTTGGAAAAAAAACAGTAATGTATATTATAATTATTATACTTTCAGTGTTAATTTTAGAGAACTTTGACTTGGGGATTTTGTGTGATCCCGTCTGGGGATTTTCTATGGGTATGCTCCAATCTGGAGATTTTCAACGTATAATAAATACGATATACGAATAAACAGGAATGTATTTTACAGGAGTTTTACCCATTTTTGTTACATTGACATCCATGCAGAAAATGATGAAGAAATCTCAAGTTGAAGTATTCATATTATCTGGTGCACCTCCTATATATATGACAGCCCTTTTGCATTTTAGTTTTGTACAAGAATGGGAGTTAATTGAAGTTATCTTCAGTAAGAATACTTCCAGGTTTAATCTTACTCCACAAGAGACCTTAAACTATTAGGACTTTGTCTCATCGATATACTGTGCCTTAGAATCTGCAGTTCCACAGAGATTAGGCACTATAGAAGTAGAAATAGAACTAGAAATTCGATTAGTATACCTATGCACTCTATAACATTTATCCTCATCGGGAATCTTGTTGAAAGTATATTATGTATTTGGATGAAATTTCCATTCATAAAAGTAAAATTTTTACTAAATGGGCTCCATATGAAATCCCTCAATGAATCATGTTTTTGAATTTTTGCAATATTGAAATATATTTAAAACAAATTAACACACATTTCATGTCTTTGTACTGATATGCATGTTATTTCTTTCTAAGGATTGTAAACACAGAAAAAAAAACGGAAAATATAGGAGACATACAACATACAACAAGAGATAGAACTATCAATCGAAACTATGGATAGATTCTTTCACAGTAATGTATGTTAACGACTCGCTTTTATATATGAATTTATACTAAATTATTTTACATACTTAAATGGTGGACCTATTGCATTTCCTTGCATCACTTACTATGTATAATTACTTTACAAATTTGTCTACAACCGCCACTTTTTCAATATAATATTTCTTAAATATATAACCCACAACTTATCAGACATTTTACAAAGCTTTTACTCATGTTTGTTGCATAAGAAATCAACACACAAAAGATGGAGAAATTATAAGTATTAAAGTTTTTATATGTCAACTAGTGCAACAATGACAAGACTGGGCCTCATTTGAACATTTGGCTCAAGATCTGTTTATGCTACATCTCAGCATGAACTCATCTCTGCACACACACTCCTGTACTTTATAAAATGTGCTATCATTGGTCGCAGTTTGGTTGCTATTTCTATTTTGTTTCTAGTATATTGCAATACATGTATATCTAAATTTATGAAACGTAATACTTGTAATACAAAAGTACCTGTATCTGAAATGATATTTAAACTGGTGTAGAGTGGTGAGAAATGAGGGATGGAGTAATCTTACAAAGAAATAACTGCTGTACTATGTTTTTCTTCAGATCATAGAAAATTCTTATTAAATGAGTGTGTTTTAAGATAATTTTTCATCGTTAGTTAAACATATTGCGGAATACTTTGTGAGTTTGTCACATATTGCAACATATTTGAAATCTTTCAAGACAACTACATAAATGTATGGGGAAGATATTTTAAGGCATTTAAGATAAACAGTTACATTTCAGTGGGAACAGTTATCTTGAAACCTGGACTATTACATTTAACTTTGCAGGAACCCATGTAACAGAGTTATACTATCAAAAGAAATCTTAAATTAAAAAATAAAGTCTTAAATTAAAATATAAACCAGGGCCCCTATTCACTAACATGGATCAAGCCGAGCGAAAAATCAGCTCAATATCAGATCAGGGTCAAGGAAAATGGCTCAACTGATTTTTGGATCAAGTCTGTATTCACAAAGGAAGGATCAGCTGAGCCAAAAATTTTGAAAAAAAATTACATAGCAACGCAAAAGTTAATTACTTTTATACATTGTAAAACGCTTTTTATGCCTGAATTTCCATGAAATATACATTATTACAAATTTGGTTCATTATATTTTTCGCTTACAAAATTTGAAATATTTGATATTTAATCCACAATTTTAGGCTCCGCCCACTTTTGATCCAGAATAAACAACAAAATCAGACCCATTTTACACATCAAGATAAGCATACTTAAAACAGAAAAAAAGTATTAAAACTTTATTAATCAACAATATCAAGGATCGAAGATTATTAACTAATGATTTATTTTTCATGTGTTTGCTATTTTAGCTTATTATAGAGCTACAAACTTTGAGCCAAAACCTAATCCATCAACATAGGTGGATCAAAGTTAAGCCAAAAATTGAGCCAAAAATCAGCTCAACTTCTTTGTGAATGATAACTTGATCCTGATCCATTTTTCAGTTCAAATAAAGCCAAACATCAGCTTGAATTCTTAAAGTAAAAAGCAACTTTGTACAACTAATAATAAAATGATGTTAAGCCTTCTTGTAGGACGGACTATTTGGGGAAATGAGAATGTAATAGATTTATTCTGCGATTGTAACTCAATTTTTCTGATTTTCTTAAATCTTTTATAGCCACTAAAACTCTTTCTAATTTTGATTTTTAATGTATAAGCATTATGCTCTAATAAGCATGTATCTTCACATGATAAACCTTCAGATAAAAAATTCACAAAATAAATGTAATCCACTGTTTTGTGTATAACGCACTACTAATATACAAGCAGACCACACTAGAGAAAATGTGTTCAACATCTGACAATGTATATCTGCTGTAGCCTGTCATACTTTTGCAGCCCACTTGTTGAAAAGACAGAAATGGGGTCGATAAACTTAAGTACACTCACTGAAACATAGCCAGTGTTTAATCAGAATGTAAAATTCAGTGCATTGGACTTTTAACACACAGGATACATGTAACATCTGGACCAGTCCATGAAAGGGGTGAAAATGTAATTAAAACTATTAATCCTCAACACAGTATGGTGTGTTTTGAACTGTTTATCATTTTGAGAAGTGGTTCAGTAATAACCAACAAGTATACCGTGGGACCAGAAGTTGGTTTTTAACAAAATATATGTTATATGAACAAAAGAAATTTGAAAACATTCTTTGGAAATACATAAAATAATATTTTAGATATTTTGTAAAGTTATTAAGGAGATTATGTATACTATAATGATCAAGAGTAAATGATGAAGTTATAAAATACCAATTATTAGTATAATTGTTAATTATATAGTCAAGAACAATTATAACCCTAAATTCAATATCCTTTATGGGTTATATTGTAAAGAAAGGTTAAAATCAAAACCCATGTTGATAAAAATATTAAAATATCTATAATGTAAGAAACCCTTGAACAGTAAATATCTGAAAATAAAATTTTAAATACTTTTTTTCAACATAAGCCAAATTAAAAAGAGGCATTAATAGGCTTTAATAGGTTTTACTTCCTCAGACATGTTTCAATACATTCAGCATATGTTGGATTTCATTTTGATTACATCTTGAACACTCTAAATCTCTCAGGTTAATTGTAAAGTAAGATTCCCTTTCAAAAACAAGTATTATGTGAAGCCTTACTTTTTAAACTGTTCATATTTTCACTCGTCTCTCATTTCCATGTTTGTGGGTTAAAATGAAATTATGATTACATGTGGAAAAACTGATTTTACTCTCCTTATTGAGACAGATTTGACCAGTGCATAATTTTTATCGTGTGTGTACCTTACTTTAAGTAATTACCATTGTAAACACATAAACTTGCTCTGGGTTTTGCATGAATACTTCTGTGGCGGGACGGGCCCCCACACCCGTGTAAACCCATTAGAAGGTCGAGCCCCTGGTACCATCACCGTATTCCCATGGACCCATAGATCCACCCTGCATGGGTGCCTTATGGACAGGGATCCCATGAAAGTAAAGATTCCCCTTGAAGGAGTGCCTTGTGGACAGGGATCCATCTTATTTGGGTGCATTATGGACCGGGACCCACCCTTACCACCATAAACCGACATAGAGGGTTGAGTTTTACCACCTACTACCCCCCCCCCCCCCTGGAACCACTGGGGTGACACGTCACACAACCAAAGGGTACAGCCCCTGTCAGACAAACAGGCTGACGGCACCCCGGCACTATACAGACCGGAGGTGCCTGCTCTCAAGCGACCCAAAGGTGCGATCCCACTTATATACTGCGAAGGCCGCCTCCCTGCTCACCCAATGACTTGCAGACTTAAACCCCCCAACCCCTCAGATTGTTCGTAAGAAGGGACCCAAGTCCAACCAACTAAACCCTGAGCAGGAGAGTGGATGTGTCCGGGTTTTTCCCTGAACCCTGAAAACCCCTGGTAACCTGTCAAAATTGCCTTGTTTTACCAATTAACTTATCTCAAGAATTATATAATCCAACCATAATCCCAATTTACTTATGCTGCCACCATGCCATTATTGAGGTTGACCAACCTATAGAGTTATTTTGAACTCTTGGTATTGTGACCTAAACTGTAGAGTAGCAGAACGTGAATAAGATGACTTATTGTGATCTGAGTGCTCCAGGACCAAGAATTTGAGATGTTACACATTTCAAATTTAGAGTACTAAGATTATTACTAAGATGACCAAAGCCCAAAGATGTCATTAATCAGGTGAATATATGGACTACAGTGTCATGAAGGCTGAGACTCTCTCAATCAGGTGCTTACAACCAATCCCAATATAACCATTGTGCTGTTGGTGTTACCATTCACTGACATGATATAACCATATATCATCAATCAGGTGCCATATAACCATGAAGGTGTGAGGTCCAATCCAGGTAAGTTATCAGCCAAGATTCTGCTTAACTCTGTAAAGTCTCAATGGGACAAGACCAATAAGTTTCAAAAGTGAAGACAAAGTTCAGACCCTTATACAAGTTTCCTTAAAGTAACAAAGTAAAAACACAAGTATTGAAATTCATGATACATATTGACAACAACAAAAATATATTGACAAGGAAAAAGAATGTGTGTAAAAACAGAATATTGCAGGGGAATTATTATAATCAACAACGTGTGTGGTTTTGAGAAAGTGTAGGTGTATTAAATTTTATGAAAGTAAAACTCAAATTACACAAGTATGGAGTTAAAGATTATTTGAGAAATTAAATAGTTAGAGACAAAAGAAAGGCTTAATTTAGTTACAAACCAGAAATCCAAAAATTAAAATTTAAAAAGGGACTTAAGCGAGGCTAATTTGGAGCACCAACTAGCTGTTATATTAACTTAAAGAATACTTTTCAGGGAAAGTTTGAGCTATAATTCTGGACAATGAAGTGGATAATAAAAAGAAATATTTTTGAATGGATAAACAGAAGTATTGACTTTAACATAAAGATAACATATTTAAAAGTAAAGCCCAGTGCAAGGCTAGTCATATTACACAAAAATTAGTTAATAACAATAATAATTTGGACAGAAAAATAATGCTAGAATTTAGAAATAATTTATTTAATATATTTTATTGCAAGACAAATTAGCCAACGGAAAGGCTAATGTTTTACCATGTTAAAAAGTGGGAGGAAGAAACAGTTTTGACAGCCAGTTGTGGAGCAGTTAAAATGGAAGGGAAGATCCAGAGAAACTAATCAAAATACACACAGCATAAACACAATCAGCCAAACATTATAGAAAGATGTACTACTTATAAACAGAAGGGAGTTTAGCTTTTAAATATTCAGATATTAATTTAACTGAAATTAATTACTTATTACTGCTTTTAAATATTCAAATATTTATATGCCAGAAATTTCTCACTTAGAACTGAAATCAAAAGTTTAAATTACTTATTTTAACCTAGAAAAGTTACTGTTATCTTTTAAAGGCCACAATAGCAGGCACTTGTCTGCCTCAAAAATATTTTTAATTTTTTTAAACAATACACAGCAGAATACACAAGAGTTATCACCTTTATTAACCAATTTAACCCCCAAATAAATCTGAACCATCTACCCAATATTTCCCCAAATACCATACCGGTAAGGACCCTGCTCTCTGTCTCAGAAGCCAAATGGGGGATTTCCTCCATTTGGGAGGGGGCATCCCAGAAAGTGACTGAGGACAAGACTCTTCCTGAGAGACTCTTCTCTTCTAATCCCAAACTTAGGCATCCGTTAGATGACACCTGCTCTAACTTATTAGGTGCATTTACCCTCTGGTTGTTAAAGACCTGTAGAGAAGGATGGAAACCCATGTAGCCAGATACACCCAAATATGTAACAGTACCTGACCTTCCCCCTCCACAAAGTAAAATGAAATGAAAAACTATTGCCCAGGAAGATGAATGGGTTTAACAAGTAAAAATTGCAAGCAGGGTGATCAGCCCTAATTACCAGAATCCCCTCTTACCAGTTCAAAATCTACAGCTCAAGACTATTTAGGTCAAAATTGGGAGGAGTAAATTAAAATCAAATTTGATAAATATGCAACTGGGTCCCCCCTACCCCATCAAATTTGTAAATAAAATAAAATTAAATCAAAACCATACCTTTATAATGTAAGTTCCCCGAATTCACCACAAGTAATCCACACACATAAAAAGAGGTATCATCACTTGGCTATCCAGAGACAGTAGAGACTGATCCCAAGCCAAATCCAAGCCAACAGCACATGTGCAGCTTCCTTATCTAGGGCTGTGATTGGACAGGATGCCTCAGATAAAGGTCACCCTATAATCTGAGGGAGGAGATTGGATAAGGGAGATGCATGCTGCATCCACATGCTTATCTATTTGGCGCTAAAGTTATTTTAAGAGAAGGCCTGGATTACCTCACTTTTTTTACTGGATATCTTCTACATTTCACACCTAATTATACCGCAAAATAGTACAAAGTAAACCGGAAAAATCAGCAATTTCAGCCAGGAATTGACAGGAAAAGCTCATTAAAAACGGGAAATTCCGACGGAAATACCACTAATTAGTGGACAAACAACCACACAAACAAATAAAATAAACGGGCCCCTAACAGAAGTAAATAGCGGCAATGATCCGTGATCGTCACACTTCTGTAATTATGTAACCAACAAAAATGTCACATTATCATAAAGGTAAGTTTACAGTTTCTGGTGGGCTAGCAGGTTTAGCATTTTATCATAACCTGTCACCTCTAGCCCCAGGTTGACCCCCACAACTGGTAATGCTGAGGATATGTCTCAATATGATCCTGGCTGTTGAATGGGACATAAGTTGCCAAATGTCACCTTTGTACAAAGTTTCTGCTCATTTTTGTTGTTTTACAATTCATGCAGAAATGGTGGATAGATAAAATTGTTTTATAATCTTATTACTCTGAATATGTTTCACAGCTGATGTTTCTGGCATTATGTAATGAATGTA
This sequence comes from Sabellastarte sp. h YS-2021, assembly GCA_964017235.1. NCBI lineage: Eukaryota > Metazoa > Annelida > Polychaeta > Sabellida > Sabellidae > Sabellastarte > Sabellastarte sp. h YS-2021. The sequence continues at coordinate 111,588,647 of OZ024933.1, forward strand.
AACTTGTTGTACTTATTATTCAAAGAAATGGTTGGAGATTGGTGTAAAATAACGTTTTAAATTGCATCAATTGAAAATACAAAACATTTAATGGTATTTTTTTTTGTTTAACTTTGATGAAATTTACAAATATTTGTCATAAGGGCTATTTTCCTCATTTTCCTACTACAATCTTTAGTATAGTGGATGATCGTTAAGTAGATCACTTAAGGGAGACTTATAGAGAGTGATTGTTCTCACTTTATAAAATTAAAATCAACCTTAAAACATTAAGGCACACTGAAAAATACGACTTCATAAAGCAAATAAACTAACAAATGGCTGCAACAGAAACTTCAAACTTGGGTTCCAAAACGCAGAGAACAGAATGTTATTTGTAAGGTTGCTCATTGCTCAAGTCGATCACACCCGGTACCACCACTTTCATAGGGATCAACAAAATGAAAGCTTTGTTACAAGATGATCAATTACATCTATAGAACAGAAATTTGTACACAGATTTTATACTAGTTGTATTTTAATAAACTGGATGGTTTATTTCTGTAATGAGGTAATATTTTAGTGATTATTTCAGAAAATATAAAAATATATCCGCTTGGAACACATCACACCACTATTTTTGTAGAATATATTCAAGAAAAGGGCATTTGTTTATTTGCAAATTCAAATGAAGTTTGGTATGTCCAGTAAAGCTGTCAATGCTGACTGATCGACTTAATGAGCATATTGACATTATGATCATCTACTATACTTCATCAAATAAACACATATGCACATCAACATGTGTGGCGTGAGGATTCCGCAGTCCATATGGGGAGCTACATGTCTGAGAATTTTGCATATATGCCCTAAATATGTGTTGGGGCCCAACATAATATAAGGGTAAAAATTAGTAGACATTCATTCCACTGCGGGAAAGGAAGTTGAGAGAAATTCACAAAGGCTGACTGTTGCTGAAAGACAGAAACACATCTTTATTAGTGCATTTTGACCAGAATGGAATTTTTGAATCTGTGTGGGCTTTTTCTGATGGTGCAGCTTATTACTTGGTCAAATGGTGACAGCTTCAGGGGAAATGGAGGCCATGGAAGATACTATAAAATTGACCAGGCAGGTCTTCTATTGTATTTGTAATATTACAAAAAAACCTTTTGAAATAAGGAAGTTTTGACTTTCATAATACAGGACATATAGGAGTGAATGCACTGACAACAAAAGGGTGTGAACTTATATTTTATAACGTATATAGTTGGAAGTGCCTTGACATATGCAACCAATGCAAAATGATTCATTTAAATAATTCTTCAATCTGTATTTGATTGACATGTATTGTCGACATAATGCATGCTATTTTTGGTCTAACTTTGATATTTTGTTTCCATTTTCTCCAGTTTAAAGAAGGCTTTTATCTTAGTGTATTGTGTGAGACTATATTTTTATGTTATTTATTTATTTCTCTATCGCAACAATATTGATACATTTTACAAAACACCTTTGTCCTTTTTCTGTTATTCATTCAAAACTTAGTTACAAAATAAATTTTAACACCTTTTTACAGGCTTCAGTCACAACAGTGTAATTATTTTAAAAAAATTATTTTGTTTGCACTAAATATAATTTAGTTATATTCTTTTCCTGAGGTAAATGTGGTGATACCTTGCAGAAAAATTGTACCCTTTTAAAGAGTAAATATGTATTGATAGGTTAACGGTACCATCAAACTGATCAGGTGAAACATGCTATATTTCACACAGTGTGTACCGAGTAATATTTCTACTACTGTGAGTTCTATTTTTACTTGTAAGGTATCAACCACTATATTTTAAGATGACTCCAAAACAATGTGGCAATACTACAGTAATGAAAGTAATGCTCAGTGGTGTCCATTTCACCAGAATATGGGCATAGAGGTTCTGCAGCAATTTTCCACAGATATAGATTGTAGTATAGGTATACAAGACATATTTGAGTGCTTTATGATGGTTTTAAACTATCGATCGGCTGAATATTAAAGCCACCAAGCCCGAAGGGCAGAGTGCTTTAATGCAGCGCGTCGATAGTTTAAAACCATCATAAAGCGCGAGAACCTATTTTAAAATGGTTACATTGATCATTTTTTCAAAATAAAGGGTAAATCTTATGCAAACGTCAAACAAATCCAACGCCATGTTGGCTGTTCCATCAATGAAACATGCATAGTGATGGATGTGCAAACAGCCTTTTGGTTAAAATATTGTTAGGAAATCCCCACAGAATTCAGTGATATCATAAATATTAATGAGTAGTCGATCTTTAAATGAAATATTGATAAAAATCCCAATTGAATTATTAGATTTCATATTTGCTGCATATAAATTACTTTTTTTTATTTCACCGCGAGTCATTTGTTTACATTTGTACACAAAGGGACGATGCACGCAGAATTCAACAGCATTGTTTTATTTACCTTTCTATATTTGCGGTTCAAGCATTGCACAAAAGACATGTCTAAGGTCACTGCGCAGAGTACCATTTTAGAATTACATGTAAAATAGTGATGAGTTGTACTATTTTGAAAACTTTGCAATTTCAGATCACTTGTAATGACAGAGGGCAGACTGTGCACACTAGATGAGTTATTTGTTTCAAGAAATGGATAGTATTGAAACCACTTATTTTCAGCTGTGGGGATATGTTTCCTATATGCTAGGTTTTGATATATAATCTTAGTTCAAAGCTTTTGCAGATCTATTCTAAGATGCTGAATTTGAAATTTCTTTCCTTGAAGGTTTGTTTCTTCACCTTTTATAAGTTTGGCTTTCCAATCTGTTGGTATTGCCGAAAGGAGGGTGTTATATTGTATTTTTTTAGGTTTTACTCCAAGCTCACCTATAGTTTTGAATTTATAATTAGATCTATTGATGGTCACTACATCTGTCATCTTGTTTATTAATGGGTCCTTTAGATAAATAGACTTTTTTACTCAAAGACTTGCCTCCTATGATAATGAATTTATCGTAGTGAAACTTTTCATTTAATATTTCATTAATAGTTGTTAGGGATTTTTGGAAAAAATGTATACCAGGACTCTAGCACTTGATTGTAGAATAATGAGGAATTTTGAACTGGGTTTGAGTTGTCTCATTCATGTAAAAGTAAGCTTCTGTCATTAATTTCTGCATTATAGAGTGCTAAATCTTTCCATTTTTTTGTTTTGTATATGAGGAGTATTTTTGTAGTGTATCAGTATCCTCTTTACCCACATTGTTTTCAATGAGACACTCATTTTTCTGAAATCTATCATATTAATCCCTCCTCTGTCAATAATATTTATTACAACCTCTTTTTTAACTTTGTGTCTTTTATTTTTCCCTCATTAATATTAAAAAAATATGAGTAGTGTGTTATACACACTATACACCCCGTGGTCCCTGCCGTAAGTGACGTCATATTGATGTCATAGACCATGTGACCTTGTGGGCGGGGCTTAGATGCTGTCAATCATCAAAGCTGTCAATCAATAGACCAAGTGTCATCATGGAAGAGAGGAGGGAAACCCACAACCATAACTCCTAAACCACAAGAATGAGAGTTTTAAAACCACGGGGGTATTGCCCTCCCCCCCTTTGGGGGGGAGGAGGAGGAGGGGGGGGGCCCCGCCCCAACGGAAGTGAAAGCCGATATTAAGGGATACAGGTCATAGTGCAGGAAATAATTAATTTAAAGGAAATACAGTTTATAACATAACATTTTTTTATTTGACAATGACGTATTTTAAAAAAGATAATTGTGAATGCTTGTGTCACGAATGTTACTACGGAATACACATTGTGAAATGGGATTACATGAGAGTATATCAAAACAACGGTTTAGATATTTCCGAAGGAACTTTAATCACCCCTAGCTTGGTGTCTTCCATTTTGAATATTTGTCAGGACCTGTTTAAGTATCAGTATAAAATAACCCCGCAATCTTTGAAGGCTTTATGTGCCATAAAGATATATTATAATAAATTGAACGAAGACTTACTACCAAGGGAATTAAAGGTATATTGCAGAAACGTTGTGCATGCAGAACTGCCAGTGTGGTATCCCCAGTGGACTGTGCTTATATAGGCATTTGGACTTTACAGTATGTTCTAAAGATCAAACTCATAGGTCACGTGACCGTGTGGGCTAGATGCTGTCAATCATGAGAGGTGTCAATCAATAGAGGGTGTCATCATGGGGGAACTCTCCCACCCACCAAACCCTAAACCACAACAATAGAGGTTTAAAACCACGGGGTAGTATTGCCTCCCCCCGCAGGGGGGAGGAGGGGGCCCCCAATGGAAGTTAATTTTGAAAAAGTTAATTTAAGATATATGTGGAGAAATACATTAATGAAAGGACTGTACTTTTAAAACAATGTCATTTTTTTTTTGGAAAGAATGTACGCGTATAAATTGATTGGTTCGAAACCCCCCCCTCAATGAAAACACATACGAGGGATACGTGGCTTGATTGGTTCGAACCCAAGACCTTAAATGTCTAAACCCTAGCAATATTTTTGGTGTAGTAAGATAGACACGGGTTCAAATCCTTGTCTTGAAGGGACTAAGACAAAAAGATCTTTATGTTATTAATGAAAATGGTACAAGGTGTGAACCAACGGCCCCTCTAACAAATCTAAGTGGACACATACGTGGGCTGCATGGTTCAAATCCAAGACATCAAAATGTCCAAACTCAAATAATTGATATACAGTTTGACTGGAATGAACTCAAGACCTGAAATGTGTAAACTGAAGTAATGGATATACAGACTGGTTCGAACCCAAGACTCCAACCTAGTGATATTTTCGGCAATGTACACAGTCAATCCCAAGTAATTACTATACCTTTTGATTGGTTTGAACGCAAGACATCAAAATGTCCAAACTCAGGTAATTAATATACAGTTTGACTGGAATGAACTCAAGACCTGAAATGTGTAAACTGAAGTAATGGATATACAGACTGGTTCGAACCCAAGACTCCAACCTAGTGATATTTTTGGTAATGTACACAGTCAACCCCAAGTAATTACTAGACCTTTTGATTGGTTTGAACCCAAGTCATCAAATGTCTAAACCCGAGTATTTGATATATAGACTTTGATTGGTTTGAACCCAAGACATCAAAATGTCCAAACTCGGGTAATTGATATACAGTTTGACTGGAATGAACTCAAGACCTGAAATGTGTAAACTGAATTAATGGATATACAGACTGATTCGAACCCAAGACTCCAACCTAGTGATATTTTTGATAACGTACACAGTCAACTCCAAGTAATTACTAGACCTTTTGATTGGTTTGAACCCAAGTCATCAAATGTCTAAACCCGAGTATTTGATATATAGACTTTGATTGGTTTGAACCCAAGACATCAAAATGTCCAAACTCAGGTAATTGATATACAGTTTGACTGGAATGAACTCAAGACATGAAATGTGTAAACTGAAGTAATGGATATACAGACTGATTCGAACCCAAGACTTCAACCTAGTGATATTTTTGATAACGTACACAGTCAACCCCAAGTAATTACTAGACCTTTTGATTGGTTTGAACCCAAGTCATCAAATGTCTAAACCCGAGTATTTGATATATAGACTTTGATTGGTTTGAACCGAAGATATCAAAATGTCCAAACTCGGGTAATTGATATACAGTTTGACTGGAATGAACTCAAAACCTGAAATGTGTAAACTGAAGTAATGGATATACAGACTGGTTCGAACCCAAGACTCCAACCTAGTGATATTTTTGATAACGTACACAGTCAACCCCAAGTAATTACTAGACCTTTTGATTGGTTTGAATGTCTAAACCCAAGTATTTGATATATAGACTGATTGGTTTGAACCCAATAAAGTGTTTGGTGCACTGATATCAATAGGATTTTTAAGTGCTTGTCTTCAAGAAACAACAGCAAAAGACCTGGTTTTAAATGAAAATGCTACAGGGTTTGAAGCAATAGACCTCTATGAAAAATACAGTTGAGGCAATGAGCATGCAAACAAACTTTACAGCTGACACACAAAGACAGTGGTTAGAAATGTACATATCAAACAAAAAGGTGAGACAGAAGAACGTGCATCCGTAGTTAAATTCTTGTTAATACCATAATCATAACTAAAACCCATAAAATTAGAAGAAGAGGGGTAACAAAACAGAAGTGTTGAATAGGGACTTATTTGGACAAATCTAGCCATAATTGCAGGCTGTATTTATTTTGTCCTCACCACAAAACCCTTTGAATACAGTAAACCAAACAGGACCTAGGGTGCAATACTACCCTAATCTGCCGGCTGGCTATTGTAAGGTTGAGGATGAGAAAGTGCAGCCTTATGACAGATGAAACTGATGAAAACAACCACAATATCCGTTTACATATTTATTCCATGTAGACAAAAATAAAAGTGTGGGTGTTAAGTATACTTGTAAAAAGAGGGCCATAGATACAACTAACTTATAGGTGGTCATCCCCATGACTAAACATGAAAAAAACTATTCCTCTGCAACAAATCTTACTTTGTCAACAGAACAACCCTAACTACCGGCAATAGTAGAAATATATTGCATTTAACCCATTGCAAAAATGTTACATGTAAACATACACATATATGGAAATTTAGTTTACAGACGTGCAAACACCCTCAAGGCTATATGAGCACATGTTTGGTTTGTATTGAAACTTTAATGAGGCATACAAACTGGGAAACATTGAAATAAGGCTAAGCATCGTTACCTTGTACGCAGTATGACTACACCCTATCGTCAGTCAGACTTATATGGAGATACATAATATTGACTGTGTACATGGAAGCCCATCATTTCCTAATAACTCTAGTTAAATGGTTAATACAGTCATCTGAAATTGATAATAAAAGCCTGATTACTATTTACCCATTGTCTTACACATCTATAAATACAGCATCTCCAGTCAAAAGACAAAAAGATATTTTTTTAATGAATATGGTACAAGGTTTGAACCAACGCCTCCCTCCAACAAAACAAAAGTGTACACACATGAGGGATACAAGGTTCGAACCCAAGACCTCAAATGCTCAAACCCAAGTGATATTTTTGGTGTAGTGATATTGACAGAGGTTTTAATGTACTCATACGAGGGATACATGTTTTTGAATGATTTGAACCCAAGACCTCAAAAAGTCCAAACCCAAATGATATTTTTGGTGTAGTGAGATTGACATGGGTTCAAATCCTTGTCATGAAGGGACAAAGACCAAAAGATCCTTTTTTAATGAAAATGATACAAGGTTTGAACCAACGGCCCCCTCCAACAAAACAAAAGTGTACACATATGAGGGAAACATGGTTTGAACTCAACACCACAAATGTCCAAACTCAAGTGATATTTTTGGTGTAGTGAGATTGACAGAGGTTTCAATGTACACATACGAGGAATACATGGTTTGAACCCAAGACCTAAAAAAGTCCAAACCCAAGCGATATTTTCAGTATAGTGAGATTGACACAGGTTAAATGCACACAAATGAGGAATACATTGTTTGAACTCAAGACCACAAATGTCCAAACTTATGTGTTCCTTTGTATATTCCCTTTTATTAATGAACTAGTTGGTTTACCAAACAACATTTGTGGTTTGCTCCACCCATGTAATTAATATCAGAACAATCAATTTTGACAATCCCGAGTACAAAGAGAGACCACGTAAAAGAGACGAGCTTCAAACCTTAGCATGTTATTAGTGTCTTGCACAAAGTTTATGTCATGGTTGACAAAACAATTGCTTTGGATTTACTCCACCTATTGAAGTGAATATCAGTGCAAATGATTCAACAGTTTCATTACAAAACTATATATGCAGACTCTGAACCTTGATAATTCCCTTTTAATGTAAACTAGTTGGTTTACCAAAAATCGTTTCTGGTTTGCTCCACTCCCTATAATTAATAATAGCAATCAATTTGACAATATATAAGAGAAAGATATAATTTTTAATAAATATTCGATAACTAGAAAGATGCAAAGAGACTGGAACAAGGCTAATTTGTCAGTTTTCACGGACACCCACTTGTCAATGCAGATCTGTGTGCAAGGACACTAAGATAATTCAAAAGGATTATTTGCACATGAGGGGTAATGCAGCATAAATTTTGAATACAGACATGTTTGGACAAATCTTACCACATATATATGGTACAAATGCAACCAAGCAGAAATAATTTGTACCTAAATATTTAAAAGGGTGTGTTTATTTTATCCACACCACAAAACCCTTTGAATAACGTAAACCAAACAGGACCTAGGGTGTAATAGTACCCTAATCTGCCAGATGGCTATTGTAAGGTTGAGGATGAGAAAGTGCAGCCTTATGACAGATGAAACTGATGAAAACAACCACAGTATTCATTTGCATATTTATTCCATGTGGACCCAAGACATCAAATGTCCAAACTCAGGTAATTGATATACAGTTTGATCGGAAAGAACTCAAAACTTGAAATGTGTAAACCCAAGTAATTGATATACAGATTGGTTTGAACCCAAGACTTCAAACCTAGTGTTATTTTTTGGTAATGTACACAGTCAAGCCCAAGTAATTACTACATCTTTTGATTGGTTTGAACCCAAGACATCAAATGTCCAAACCCAAGTAATTGATATACACTTTGATTATATAAATTGATTGGTTTGCCCCCCTCTATGAAAACACGTACGAGGGATACAAGGTTTGAATAGTTTGAACCTAATGGCTAAACCCTAGTGATATTTTTGTTGTGGTGGAATGAACTCAAGACATGAAATGTGTAAACCCAAGTGATTGATATACAGATTGGTTTGAACCCAAGACCTCAAACCTAGTGATATTTTTGGTGTAGTGACATTGACATGGGTTCAAATCCTTTGAATTAACAAAGACGAAAATATCTTTTTTAATGAAAATGGTACAAGGTTTGAACCAATGGTTCTCTAACAAAACAAAAGTGTACAAATATGAGGGATACAAGGTTCAAACCCGAGACCTCAAATGCACAAACCCAAGTGATATTTTCATTGTAGTGAGATTAACAGAGGTTTTAGTGTACACATACAAGGGATATGTTACTTTGTATATTCCCTTTTATTAATGAATCTAGTTGGTTTACCAAACATCAATTGTGATTTGCTCCACCCATGTAATTTATATCAGAACAATCAATTTGACAATCCCTAGTACAGACACAGACCACGTAAAAGCGACGAGTTTCAAACCTTAGCATATTACTAGTATCTTGTACAAAATTTATGTGATGGTTAACAAAACAGTCGGCTTGGAATTGCTCCACCTATTCCAGTTAATAACAGTGCAAATGAGTCAACAGTTTCACTACAAAACTGTATAAAAGTGCAGACTCTGAACCTTGATAATTCCGTTTTAAAATAAACTAATTGGTTTACCAAACATCAATTGTGGTTTGCTCCACCCATGTAATTAATATAATAGCAATATAATGACAATCCCTTGTATAAAGAAAGACAATGTTAAAGAGACGGCTTTCAGAACTTAGTATTAGTGGCTATTTTTTCTCGGGTTATATTTCAATGCTAGGTATTTGACACAAAATCCATTTAATGGTGGTATTTAGGAAATTATTTATTTCTGAGAAAGGTCTTAAATGTTTATTGCTATATCCTGTTCTTTATTATACTTATACATTTGTGGATATTGCAAAAAAAAACACGAGGCCATTTCAAAATGGTGGGTGCGATTATTTTCCATTCCACTGATTAAACACTAGAAATGTGGTGACTAAATAATTTTCCATTGTATGATAGTGTACTATTCAGATCAAATATCCGTGAGTGTGTTTCAAACATACAAATGTTTTGGTATGAGGGGTTTTAATTGCAAACACGACTGACATGATCATCTGGTACAATTCTCTTTATATAATTAGAAAATATTGTCCTCTTAAAAAAAATATCGGTTATCACTCAAGTTTGCGTGGGGTTCAAGCTATAATAGGTATTAATTTAACTGAACTTTGTTCCTTTTGATAAGTGAGAAGCAGAGGATGATAGATTGGAACCTGCTTTTCCAAAATACAGAGTGCTGGGTTCAATTATTAACATGGTTTATATAACAGGTGATTTGAAAATGTAAGTATTGTGATCTATTAAATGGCTTTAGATTTTAGCATACCCGCACCCAAATCAGAAATCAAAGGACCATGGGTTCAAACCAGTGTTTCAAAGCAGTAAAATATCAATTCCCAATCAACTTTGTCTTGAGGTTCAAAGTAGAACAGAAATTAATATTACTGATATTCTGTTTCTTTGATCACTGAGAACCAGGGGATGCTGGGTTTGAACCTGGTTTTCCAAAATACAGAGTGCTGGGTTCAAGTATTAACGTAATTTATATAACAGGTGATTTGAAAATATAAGGATTGTGATCTATTAAATGGCTTTAGATTTTAGCATACATGCACCCAAATAAGAAATCAAAGGACCCTAGGTTCAAACCACAGTGTTTTAAAACAGTAAAAAAATCCCTAATTTTAATATGTATCCACCCTTACTTTAACCCTCCACTACTTACAATTCAAATTCTGCATCCATGTAGCTGCTGAAATAATTTGAAAAATGTCCCATAGAAACACAGTGTCAGTCTTTACAGGTAATTATCAGGTAATCCTGTCGGTAATCTAATCTAATCTAATGTGGACTTTTATAGCGCTTAATCTCCATCACTGATGGACTCTAAGGCGCATCTAAACATAAAGCAAGGCAGTTAGTGTTAATCAAGGGACATAGCCAGGTCATACCAAGGAGACACAGATGTGACGGGGGAGGCTGTGGTGGGTAGGCTTTTGTAAACAGGTATGTTTTAAGCTTCTTTCTGAAGGAGGCAACTGATGTTGCACCGCGAACATCTTGAGGGAGGTCATTCCAGATCTTAGGAGCATCAAAGGCAAAACTATGGCCGAAATGTTTGGCTGACTTGAAGACTGATGAATGGAAAGGAGGAACTGTAAGCTATTGACGGTACTCCTATTAAGTGATTAAAACCTCTCCTTCATGTGAATCAGATATTCCTATACTCTAAGGATGAAGTCTATAGCAGACAACCATATAAATACACAGTATGTTAACAGTGGCTAGCACTTAACGCAAACATTATGTAATATCTCAATAATTACTGGCATCAAGTAATGGCAACGTTATTCTGCCCCAACTCTTGCAGAAAAAAGCTAAAATCTTATCTATTCAAAATGTCTTTACCACCTTGGCGTATAAATTACCAGACATCTCCGTGGTATTGACCTGGCTATGTGCAGAATAATGATTATTGAACAGATTTCTGGTGTTACACCTTAGAGTCTGCCTTGGGAGAGATTAAGCTGTGTAAAAGTCTACAATAGAATATACTAGCATTTATATTAGGATTTGGAATTACACTATGTGACAACATTTCACTTGGAAAATAACCAAAGCACACAGTAGTACAATTTTTTCCCTGGTGGAAGACCTGACTACAGATTGATACCAACTACTGCGACTTTCAAAAATCACTGATAGCACTAAAACTACACACCATGGTGCAGTAATTAGTGTTCTTGGGATTCATCATTGCTTTCAGTACTGCATACATCATATCATGACCGGTAGTTTTGGTTGTTTTGTGGGCAGAGGAAACCAGTACACACAGTTGGTCAAGGTTCTTTACTGTAAGCTGCCAACCAACGGATAGCAACTACCAACTTTCCCACTTGAGGTTGAGCCGGGATTCGATCTCTGACCTCAGAGGTGTGAGGCAAGCGTGTAACCACTGCCCACTGTGGCCCCCATAGTACAGTAATCAGGAGATATAAATGAATAATCTTCTTTTTAGATAAAGTCAACTGGCTCCATTTCATAGCAGAGTGTACACGAAAGGTATAGGAAGCCAAAAAATTAATTGTAACTACCTTAAGATCGCAGTGCTCTAGGGATAAGTTGTAACTACTATGTGACCAAAAGCATTGGTTGCAAGTTGATGTGACAGAAAATGCTCACTCTAAGAAGTGTTTAAACAGGTTTTATATATTTTTGGACTGGCATCTACAGTTGCTGGAATTATTTTACCAACTTGCCTGAGTGAAGACATGAGTCACACAACCAATACGAGAATGCTTTGCACAATGTTTGGGGGCTCCTATGACAAACAAGGATAAACCACCTATTTTTAAAACAATGCAAAGCACTGAGAATCAAGGTCAATGATACCAATAAAAAACACTTTGAGTTTCAAATCTACTTTTCAGCTCATCCGTCTTTCCAGATTTCATTGCCTTATGCAATTTGTTTTAATCATTTACTTAGAAGTGAAATTGGTTAATACATCAATACCTGAAGAACAATATAGCCGACAAATTTACATATAAGGGACAGATACAACTGCAAGGTACATGCGAAATATAATCAATGGAAATGTAATATATTAGTAACATGACAATACAGTGTTCAGCCTCAAAACACCCAGTAATTTGTCTTAAAATACTGCAAAAATGTAAAATAAAAATAAAATAAATACAGAGATGGATGCATCAATATAGATTAGTATAATTTCCAAGAGTTTTAAGTTTTTTTGTTAAAACAAACACTGTGACAGAACAAAGTTATCATCTCCCAAGCAAATATATGTTTCAAGAAAATATGTGCACATTAATATAGAATTAGACACTAACGACGATAAAGTTGAATGCCTTCATACTTTTCACCTTTGCAGTTCCGACACAACCAAATCAGCATTGTAATTTGAAGTTAGAGTTATTGCAGGAGCTTACATCCCAATATATGTGTTTACTGCAAAAAATAAGTTTCACCTTTTGAAACACTGTAGTGAATCAAAATTTGTCTTGCCTTCACTCTTTAGGAGAGTGACTTTTTACATAAGCAGCAAAATAACTTTTGCCACATTTTCCTAACCTCGGGAAGTCTTATTGCATAAATCAGTGGGTCACATATATTGTTTAGCAAGACAACACATTCTGCAGAAAGTTTAAAATCTTTATTGTTGTAAAATATATCATAGCCAGCAGGGCCATTAATTTGAAACAAAATCTCTGAAATAACAGCTGGAAACCAGCATATGAAGAAAGATCCCACATTGAGAATTGTTATCACTAAAACTTTGTTGTTGCACCTTGCTTGATGATTCTGAAAATTGTGAAGTCTCTGTTGTCTACGAACTGCCCTGTACATGTGTATATTTACCACAACAATACTTATAAAGCAACCCAAGATAAACGGCAAACAGAATATATCCTTAGTTTCCATCCCAACATGTTCTATGTAGTATGATGCGGTTAAGGTAATCTGCTTTTCTGGGAGACATCTGGATATAACCACAAATATGACTGGAACTATCCATCCCATTGCCAATCTACATATAATGTATCTACACCTGGTCCAAGTGCTGTAGTGAAGTGGTCTTATAATGGCCACATACTGTTCCATTACTAATAGTATTAAGTGGAACAAAATGACAAAGAGCAAATATTCAAACACAAAGTTTATAATTATACCCAAAGATAACAACAGATCTGCAGCTATAAGACTTTTTATTAAGGAAAAGTAGGATTTTCTAGATGTTTTTATCCTGTGGAGTACAATTAATAACAATAAATTCAATATTGTCCCAATCACTGCAGTTAGAAATATCACCACAGATATAAAAATAGGCACAAACAGATCCATTTTGTGTATTGTATTTTGAACACAGAGTTTTCTTTGTAAAAGCAGTTGTTGGTTTGAAATTTGCAATGCTACTGTTGCTATAATTACAGTGTTTCATAGCCTTGGGTATATGTCATTACACCCATTTTAACATCCAATATCAATCAGTCATTCATTGATAGGGGTCCCCCATGTTATTAGTATTGTCAGCAAAGTGATTATTACATAAACTAAGCATGTTTTCACAATGACATTACACACACCCAGAGTAAAATAAGTAAATCTGTTACAGTAAAAAATTATAATAAAAATTTCCTCAGAAGCCAGATTTCTGAATTCTGATTTTGAATCTGACTATATATGAATAGATGGAGATTATAATAAGTACATTTCATTTATACAACTTTGGTACATCAGACAGCTGCGACTAGACTTATTAAGATGTTATTTTTTTTTGCATAAAAAATTCAAGCGGAATCTATTTTTTTTTTTTTTTTTTGGTAAAATGTTTTTCTGTCTATACATAAAACATATTTGAAATTCACATAATTAAATTACATATTTTCGGGTGAAATATTGATGTTATTTGAGTGGTATAAAATCAATGATAATTACTTTTAGGTTTTTAACAAACTTTTATGTAAAAATAGCTTAATGTTTTATTTAATGGCCTTATTTTCATGTGTTCATTTCTCAATTGCTTGTCTCAGTTAAATGATGATTTTGATTCTTTTTAACCAACACGCTGACACAATCTTATGCTTAATTATTATAATTAGGCTCTCACGCATTGGTATACAGATATGTTTGGTGGCTACCATAGTATGACATTTGATTGCAGTTGTAAGGCACTGAATCAATCACCCCCAGCATTACTCCTTAATACCTAAAATATTTTAGACTACCAGTCACCGTATGTACAACCGTCACTCTATGTACCCCCACCTTTGCTTACAAATTGCAAAAAAAAATAACATCTTAATAAGTCTAGTCCCAGCTGTCTGATGTACCAAAGTTGTATAAATGAAATGTACTTATTATAATCTCCATCTATTCATATATAGTCAGATTCAAAATCAGAATTCAGAAATCTGGCTTCTGAGGAAATTTTTATTATAATTTTTTACTGTAACAGATTTACTTATTTTACTCTGGGTGTGTGTAATGTCATTGTGAAAACATGCTTAGTTTATGTAATAATCACTTTGCTGACAATACTAATAACATGGGGGACCCCTATCAATGAATGACTGATTGATATTGGATGTTAAAATGGGTGTAATGACATATACCCAAGGCTATGAAACACTGTAATTATAGCAACAGTAGCATTGCAAATTTCAAACCAACAACTGCTTTTACAAAGAAAATTCTGTGTTCAAAATACAATACACAAAATGAATCTGTTTGTGCCTATTTTTATATCTGTGGTGATATTTCTAACTGCAGTGATTGGGACAATATTGAATTTATTGTTATTAATTGTACTCCACAGGATAAAAACATCTAGAAAATCCTACTTTTCCTTAATAAAAAGTCTTATAGCTGCAGATCTGTTGTTATCTTTGGGTATAATTATAAACTTTGTGTTTGAATATTTGCTCTTTGTCATTTTGTTCCACTTAATACTATTAGTAATGGAACAGTATGTGGCCATTATAAGACCACTTCACTACAGCACTTGGACCAGGTGTAGATACATTATATGTAGATTGGCAATGGGATGGATAGTTCCAGTCATATTTGTGGTTATATCCAGATGTCTCCCAGAAAAGCAGATTACCTTAACCGCATCATACTACATAGAACATGTTGGGATGGAAACTAAGGATATATTCCGTTTGCCGTTTATCTTGGGTTGCTTTATAAGTATTGTTGTGGTAAATATACACATGTACAGGGCAGTTCGTAGACAACAGAGACTTCACAATTTTCAGAATCATCAAGCAAGGTGCAACAACAAAGTTTTAGTGATAACAATTCTCAATGTGGGATCTTTCTTCATATGCTGGTTTCCAGCTGTTATTTCAGAGATTTTGTTTCAAATTAATGGCCCTGCTGGCTATGATATATTTTACAACAATAAAGATTTTAAACTTTCTGCAGAATGTGTTGTCTTGCTAAACAATATATGTGACCCACTAATTTATGCAATAAGACTTCCCGAGGTTAGGAAAATGTGGCAAAAGTTATTTTGCTGCTTATGTAAAAAGTCACTCTCCTAAAGAGTGAAGGCAAGACAAATTTCGATTCACTACAGTGTTTCAAAAGGTGAAACTTATTTTTTGCAGTAAACACATATATTGGGATGTAAGCTCCTGCAATAACTCTAACTTCAAATTACAATGCTGATTTGGTTGTGTCGGAACTGCAAAGGTGAAAAGTATGAAGGCATTCAACTTTATCGTCGTTAGTGTCTAATTCTATATTAATGTGCACATATTTTCTTGAAACATATATTTGCTTGGGAGATGATAACTTTGTTCTGTCACAGTGTTTGTTTTAACAAAAAAACTTAAAACTCTTGGAAATTATACTAATCTATATTGATGCATCCATCTCTGTATTTATTTTATTTTTATTTTACATTTTTGCAGTATTTTAAGACAAATTACTGGGTGTTTTGAGGCTGAACACTGTATTGTCATGTTACTAATATATTACATTTCCATCGATTATATTTCGCATGTACCTTGCAGTTGTATCTGTCCCTTATATGTAAATTTGTCGGCTATATTGTTCTTCAGGTATTGATGTATTAACCAATTTCACTTCTAAGTAAATGATTAAAACAAATTGCATAAGGCAATGAAATCTGGAAAGACGGATGAGCTGAAAAGTAGATTTGAAACTCAAAGTGTTTTTTATTGGTATCATTGACCTTGATTCTCAGTGCTTTGCATTGTTTTAAAAATAGGTGGTTTATCCTTGTTTGTCATAGGAGCCCCCAAACATTGTGCAAAGCATTCTCGTATTGGTTGTGTGACTCATGTCTTCACTCAGGCAAGTTGGTAAAATAATTCCAGCAACTGTAGATGCCAGTCCAAAAATATATAAAACCTGTTTAAACACTTCTTAGAGTGAGCATTTTCTGTCACATCAACTTGCAACCAATGCTTTTGGTCACATAGTAGTTACAACTTATCCCTAGAGCACTGCAATCTTAAGGTAGTTACAATTAATTTTTTGGCTTCCTATACCTTTCGTGTACACTCTGCTATGAAATGGAGCCAGTTGACTTTATCTAAAAAGAAGATTATTCATTTATATCTCCTGATTACTGTACTATGGGGGCCACAGTGGGCAGTGGTTACACGCTTGCCTCACACCTCTGAGGTCAGAGATCGAATCCCGGCTCAACCTCAAGTGGGAAAGTTGGTAGTTGCTATCCGTTGGTTGGCAGCTTACAGTAAAGAACCTTGACCAACTGTGTGTACTGGTTTCCTCTGCCCACAAAACAACCAAAACTACCGGTCATGATATGATGTATGCAGTACTGAAAGCAATGATGAATCCCAAGAACACTAATTACTGCACCATGGTGTGTAGTTTTAGTGCTATCAGTGATTTTTGAAGTCGCAGTAGTTGGTATCAATCTGTAGTCAGGTCTTCCACCAGGGAAAAAATTGTACTACTGTGTGCTTTGGTTATTTTCCAAGTGAAATGTTGTCACATAGTGTAATTCCAAATCCTAATATAAATGCTAGTATATTCTATTGTAGACTTTTACACAGCTTAATCTCTCCCAAGGCAGACTCTAAGGTGTAACACCAGAAATCTGTTCAATAATCATTATTCTGCACATAGCCAGGTCAATACCACGGAGATGTCTGGTAATTTATACGCCAAGGTGGTAAAGACATTTTGAATAGATAAGATTTTAGCTTTTTTCTGCAAGAGTTGGGGCAGAATAACATTGCCATTACTTGATGCCAGTAATTATTGAGATATTACATAATGTTTGCGTTAAGTGCTAGCCACTGTTAACATACTGTGTATTTATATGGTTGTCTGCTATAGACTTCATCCTTAGAGTATAGGAATATCTGATTCACATGAAGGAGAGGTTTTAATCACTTAATAGGAGTACCGTCAATAGCTTACAGTTCCTCCTTTCCATTCATCAGTCTTCAAGTCAGCCAAACATTTCGGCCATAGTTTTGCCTTTGATGCTCCTAAGATCTGGAATGACCTCCCTCAAGATGTTCGCGGTGCAACATCAGTTGCCTCCTTCAGAAAGAAGCTTAAAACATACCTGTTTACAAAAGCCTACCCACCACAGCCTCCCCCGTCACATCTGTGTCTCCTTGGTATGACCTGGCTATGTCCCTTGATTAACACTAACTGCCTTGCTTTATGTTTAGATGCGCCTTAGAGTCCATCAGTGATGGAGATTAAGCGCTATAAAAGTCCACATTAGATTAGATTAGATTACCGACAGGATTACCTGATAATTACCTGTAAAGACTGACACTGTGTTTCTATGGGACATTTTTCAAATTATTTCAGCAGCTACATGGATGCAGAATTTGAATTGTAAGTAGTGGAGGGTTAAAGTAAGGGTGGATACATATTAAAATTAGGGATTTTTTTACTGTTTTAAAACACTGTGGTTTGAACCTAGGGTCCTTTGATTTCTTATTTGGGTGCATGTATGCTAAAATCTAAAGCCATTTAATAGATCACAATCCTTATATTTTCAAATCACCTGTTATATAAATTACGTTAATACTTGAACCCAGCACTCTGTATTTTGGAAAACCAGGTTCAAACCCAGCATCCCCTGGTTCTCAGTGATCAAAGAAACAGAATATCAGTAATATTAATTTCTGTTCTACTTTGAACCTCAAGACAAAGTTGATTGGGAATTGATATTTTACTGCTTTGAAACACTGGTTTGAACCCATGGTCCTTTGATTTCTGATTTGGGTGCGGGTATGCTAAAATCTAAAGCCATTTAATAGATCACAATACTTACATTTTTCAATAATCATTATTCTGCACATACCCAGGTCAATACCACGGAGATGTCTGGTAATTTATGCGCCAAGGTGGTAAAGACATTTTGAATAGATAAGATTTTAGCTTTTTTCTGCAAGAGTTGGGGCAGAATAACATTGCCATTACTTGATGCCAGTAATTATTGAGATATTACATAATGTTTGCGTTAAGTGCTAGCCACTGTTAACATACTGTGTATTTATATGGTTGTCTGCTATAGACTTCATCCTTAGAGTATAGGAATATCTGATTCACATGAAGGAGAGGTTTTAATCACTTAATAGGAGTACCGTCAATAGCTTACAGTTCCTCCTTTCCATTCATCAGTCTTCAAGTCAGCCAAACATTTCGGCCATAGTTTTGCCTTTGATGCTCCTAAAATCTGGAATGACCTCCCTCAAGATGTTCGCGGTGCAACATCAGTTGCCTCCTTCAGAAAGAAGCTTAAAACATACCTGTTTACAAAAGCCTACCCACCACAGCCTCCCCCGTCACATCTGTGTCTCCTTGGTATGACCTGGCTATGTCCCTTGATTAACACTAACTGCCTTGCTTTATGTTTAGATGCGCCTTAGAGTCCATCAGTGATGGAGATTAAGCGCTATAAAAGTCCACATTAGATTAGATTAGATTACCGACAGGATTACCTGATAATTACCTGTAAAGACTGACACTGTGTTTCTATGGGACATTTTTCAAATTATTTCAGCAGCTACATGGATGCAGAATTTGAATTGTAAGTAGTGGAGGGTTAAAGTAAGGGTGGATACATATTAAAATTAGGGATTTTTTTACTGTTTTAAAACACTGTGGTTTGAACCTAGGGTCCTTTGATTTCTTATTTGGGTGCATGTATGCTAAAATCTAAAGCCATTTAATAGATCACAATCCTTATATTTTCAAATCACCTGTTATATAAATTACGTTAATACTTGAACCCAGCACTCTGTATTTTGGAAAACCAGGTTCAAACCCAGCATCCCCTGGTTCTCAGTGATCAAAGAAACAGAATATCAGTAATATTAATTTCTGTTCTACTTTGAACCTCAAGACAAAGTTGATTGGGAATTGATATTTTACTGCTTTGAAACACTGGTTTGAACCCATGGTCCTTTGATTTCTGATTTGGGTGCGGGTATGCTAAAATCTAAAGCCATTTAATAGATCACAATACTTACATTTTCAAATCACCTGTTATATAAACCATGTTAATAATTGAACCCAGCACTCTGTATTTTGGAAAAGCAGGTTCCAATCTATCATCCTCTGCTTCTCACTTATCAAAAGGAACAAAGTTCAGTTAAATTAATACCTATTATAGCTTGAACCCCACGCAAACTTGAGTGATAACCGATATTTTTTTTAAGAGGACAATATTTTCTAATTATATAAAGAGAATTGTACCAGATGATCATGTCAGTCGTGTTTGCAATTAAAACCCCTCATACCAAAACATTTGTATGTTTGAAACACACTCACGGATATTTGATCTGAATAGTACACTATCATACAATGGAAAATTATTTAGTCACCACATTTCTAGTGTTTAATCAGTGGAATGGAAAATAATCGCACCCACCATTTTGAAATGGCCTCGTGTTTTTTTTTGCAATATCCACAAATGTATAAGTATAATAAAGAACAGGATATAGCAATAAACATTTAAGACCTTTCTCAGAAATAAATAATTTCCTAAATACCACCATTAAATGGATTTTGTGTCAAATACCTAGCATTGAAATATAACCCGAGAAAAAATAGCCACTAATACTAAGTTCTGAAAGCCGTCTCTTTAACATTGTCTTTCTTTATACAAGGGATTGTCATTATATTGCTATTATATTAATTACATGGGTGGAGCAAACCACAATTGATGTTTGGTAAACCAATTAGTTTATTTTAAAACGGAATTATCAAGGTTCAGAGTCTGCACTTTTATACAGTTTTGTAGTGAAACTGTTGACTCATTTGCACTGTTATTAACTGGAATAGGTGGAGCAATTCCAAGCCGACTGTTTTGTTAACCATCACATAAATTTTGTACAAGATACTAGTAATATGCTAAGGTTTGAAACTCGTCGCTTTTACGTGGTCTGTGTCTGTACTAGGGATTGTCAAATTGATTGTTCTGATATAAATTACATGGGTGGAGCAAATCACAATTGATGTTTGGTAAACCAACTAGATTCATTAATAAAAGGGAATATACAAAGTAACATATCCCTTGTATGTGTACACTAAAACCTCTGTTAATCTCACTACAATGAAAATATCACTTGGGTTTGTGCATTTGAGGTCTCGGGTTTGAACCTTGTATCCCTCATATTTGTACACTTTTGTTTTGTTAGAGAACCATTGGTTCAAACCTTGTACCATTTTCATTAAAAAAGATATTTTCGTCTTTGTTAATTCAAAGGATTTGAACCCATGTCAATGTCACTACACCAAAAATATCACTAGGTTTGAGGTCTTGGGTTCAAACCAATCTGTATATCAATCACTTGGGTTTACACATTTCATGTCTTGAGTTCATTCCACCACAACAAAAATATCACTAGGGTTTAGCCATTAGGTTCAAACTATTCAAACCTTGTATCCCTCGTACGTGTTTTCATAGAGGGGGGCAAACCAATCAATTTATATAATCAAAGTGTATATCAATTACTTGGGTTTGGACATTTGATGTCTTGGGTTCAAACCAATCAAAAGATGTAGTAATTACTTGGGCTTGACTGTGTACATTACCAAAAAATAACACTAGGTTTGAAGTCTTGGGTTCAAACCAATCTGTATATCAATTACTTGGGTTTACACATTTCAAGTTTTGAGTTCTTTCCGATCAAACTGTATATCAATTACCTGAGTTTGGACATTTGATGTCTTGGGTCCACATGGAATAAATATGCAAATGAATACTGTGGTTGTTTTCATCAGTTTCATCTGTCATAAGGCTGCACTTTCTCATCCTCAACCTTACAATAGCCATCTGGCAGATTAGGGTACTATTACACCCTAGGTCCTGTTTGGTTTACGTTATTCAAAGGGTTTTGTGGTGTGGATAAAATAAACACACCCTTTTAAATATTTAGGTACAAATTATTTCTGCTTGGTTGCATTTGTACCATATATATGTGGTAAGATTTGTCCAAACATGTCTGTATTCAAAATTTATGCTGCATTACCCCTCATGTGCAAATAATCCTTTTGAATTATCTTAGTGTCCTTGCACACAGATCTGCATTGACAAGTGGGTGTCCGTGAAAACTGACAAATTAGCCTTGTTCCAGTCTCTTTGCATCTTTCTAGTTATCGAATATTTATTAAAAATTATATCTTTCTCTTATATATTGTCAAATTGATTGCTATTATTAATTATAGGGAGTGGAGCAAACCAGAAACGATTTTTGGTAAACCAACTAGTTTACATTAAAAGGGAATTATCAAGGTTCAGAGTCTGCATATATAGTTTTGTAATGAAACTGTTGAATCATTTGCACTGATATTCACTTCAATAGGTGGAGTAAATCCAAAGCAATTGTTTTGTCAACCATGACATAAACTTTGTGCAAGACACTAATAACATGCTAAGGTTTGAAGCTCGTCTCTTTTACGTGGTCTCTCTTTGTACTCGGGATTGTCAAAATTGATTGTTCTGATATTAATTACATGGGTGGAGCAAACCACAAATGTTGTTTGGTAAACCAACTAGTTCATTAATAAAAGGGAATATACAAAGGAACACATAAGTTTGGACATTTGTGGTCTTGAGTTCAAACAATGTATTCCTCATTTGTGTGCATTTAACCTGTGTCAATCTCACTATACTGAAAATATCGCTTGGGTTTGGACTTTTTTAGGTCTTGGGTTCAAACCATGTATTCCTCGTATGTGTACATTGAAACCTCTGTCAATCTCACTACACCAAAAATATCACTTGAGTTTGGACATTTGTGGTGTTGAGTTCAAACCATGTTTCCCTCATATGTGTACACTTTTGTTTTGTTGGAGGGGGCCGTTGGTTCAAACCTTGTATCATTTTCATTAAAAAAGGATCTTTTGGTCTTTGTCCCTTCATGACAAGGATTTGAACCCATGTCAATCTCACTACACCAAAAATATCATTTGGGTTTGGACTTTTTGAGGTCTTGGGTTCAAATCATTCAAAAACATGTATCCCTCGTATGAGTACATTAAAACCTCTGTCAATATCACTACACCAAAAATATCACTTGGGTTTGAGCATTTGAGGTCTTGGGTTCGAACCTTGTATCCCTCATGTGTGTACACTTTTGTTTTGTTGGAGGGAGGCGTTGGTTCAAACCTTGTACCATATTCATTAAAAAAATATCTTTTTGTCTTTTGACTGGAGATGCTGTATTTATAGATGTGTAAGACAATGGGTAAATAGTAATCAGGCTTTTATTATCAATTTCAGATGACTGTATTAACCATTTAACTAGAGTTATTAGGAAATGATGGGCTTCCATGTACACAGTCAATATTATGTATCTCCATATAAGTCTGACTGACGATAGGGTGTAGTCATACTGCGTACAAGGTAACGATGCTTAGTCTTATTTCAATGTTTCCCAGTTTGTATGCCTCATTAAAGTTTCAATACAAACCAAACATGTGCTCATATAGCCTTGAGGGTGTTTGCACGTCTGTAAACTAAATTTCCATATATGTGTATGTTTACATGTAACATTTTTGCAATGGGTTAAATGCAATATATTTCTACTATTGCCGGTAGTTAGGGTTGTTCTGTTGACAAAGTAAGATTTGTTGCAGAGGAATAGTTTTTTTCATGTTTAGTCATGGGGATGACCACCTATAAGTTAGTTGTATCTATGGCCCTCTTTTTACAAGTATACTTAACACCCACACTTTTATTTTTGTCTACATGGAATAAATATGTAAACGGATATTGTGGTTGTTTTCATCAGTTTCATCTGTCATAAGGCTGCACTTTCTCATCCTCAACCTTACAATAGCCAGCCGGCAGATTAGGGTAGTATTGCACCCTAGGTCCTGTTTGGTTTACTGTATTCAAAGGGTTTTGTGGTGAGGACAAAATAAATACAGCCTGCAATTATGGCTAGATTTGTCCAAATAAGTCCCTATTCAACACTTCTGTTTTGTTACCCCTCTTCTTCTAATTTTATGGGTTTTAGTTATGATTATGGTATTAACAAGAATTTAACTACGGATGCACGTTCTTCTGTCTCACCTTTTTGTTTGATATGTACATTTCTAACCACTGTCTTTGTGTGTCAGCTGTAAAGTTTGTTTGCATGCTCATTGCCTCAACTGTATTTTTCATAGAGGTCTATTGCTTCAAACCCTGTAGCATTTTCATTTAAAACCAGGTCTTTTGCTGTTGTTTCTTGAAGACAAGCACTTAAAAATCCTATTGATATCAGTGCACCAAACACTTTATTGGGTTCAAACCAATCAGTCTATATATCAAATACTTGGGTTTAGACATTCAAACCAATCAAAAGGTCTAGTAATTACTTGGGGTTGACTGTGTACGTTATCAAAAATATCACTAGGTTGGAGTCTTGGGTTCGAACCAGTCTGTATATCCATTACTTCAGTTTACACATTTCAGGTTTTGAGTTCATTCCAGTCAAACTGTATATCAATTACCCGAGTTTGGACATTTTGATATCTTCGGTTCAAACCAATCAAAGTCTATATATCAAATACTCGGGTTTAGACATTTGATGACTTGGGTTCAAACCAATCAAAAGGTCTAGTAATTACTTGGGGTTGACTGTGTACGTTATCAAAAATATCACTAGGTTGAAGTCTTGGGTTCGAATCAGTCTGTATATCCATTACTTCAGTTTACACATTTCAGGTCTTGAGTTCATTCCAGTCAAACTGTATATCAATTACCTGAGTTTGGACATTTTGATGTCTTGGGTTCAAACCAATCAAAGTCTATATATCAAATACTCGGGTTTAGACATTTGATGACTTGGGTTCAAACCAATCAAAAGGTCTAGTAATTACTTGGAGTTGACTGTGTACGTTATCAAAAATATCACTAGGTTGGAGTCTTGGGTTCGAATCAGTCTGTATATCCATTAATTCAGTTTACACATTTCAGGTCTTGAGTTCATTCCAGTCAAACTGTATATCAATTACCCGAGTTTGGACATTTTGATGTCTTGGGTTCAAACCAATCAAAGTCTATATATCAAATACTCGGGTTTAGACATTTGATGACTTGGGTTCAAACCAATCAAAAGGTCTAGTAATTACTTGGGGTTGACTGTGTACATTACCAAAAATATCACTAGGTTGGAGTCTTGGGTTCGAACCAGTCTGTATATCCATTACTTCAGTTTACACATTTCAGGTCTTGAGTTCATTCCAGTCAAACTGTATATCAATTACCTGAGTTTGGACATTTTGATGTCTTGCGTTCAAACCAATCAAAAGGTATAGTAATTACTTGGGATTGACTGTGTACATTGCCGAAAATATCACTAGGTTGGAGTCTTGGGTTCGAACCAGTCTGTATATCCATTACTTCAGTTTACACATTTCAGGTCTTGAGTTCATTCCAGTCAAACTGTATATCAATTATTTGAGTTTGGACATTTTGATGTCTTGGATTTGAACCATGCAGCCCACGTATGTGTCCACTTAGATTTGTTAGAGGGGCCGTTGGTTCACACCTTGTACCATTTTCATTAATAACATAAAGATCTTTTTGTCTTAGTCCCTTCAAGACAAGGATTTGAACCCGTGTCTATCTTACTACACCAAAAATATTGCTAGGGTTTAGACATTTAAGGTCTTGGGTTCGAACCAATCAAGCCACGTATCCCTCGTATGTGTTTTCATTGAGGGGGGGGTTTCGAACCAATCAATTTATACGCGTACATTCTTTCCAAAAAAAAAATGACATTGTTTTAAAAGTACAGTCCTTTCATTAATGTATTTCTCCACATATATCTTAAATTAACTTTTTCAAAATTAACTTCCATTGGGGGCCCCCTCCTCCCCCCTGCGGGGGGAGGCAATACTACCCCGTGGTTTTAAACCTCTATTGTTGTGGTTTAGGGTTTGGTGGGTGGGAGAGTTCCCCCATGATGACACCCTCTATTGATTGACACCTCTCATGATTGACAGCATCTAGCCCACGCCCACACGGTCACGTGACCTATGAGTTTGATCTTTAGAACATACTGTAAAGTCCAAATGCCTATATAAGCACAGTCCACTGGGGATACCACACTGGCAGTTCTGCATGCACAACGTTTCTGCAATATACCTTTAATTCCCTTGGTAGTAAGTCTTCGTTCAATTTATTATAATATATCTTTATGGCACATAAAGCCTTCAAAGATTGCGGGGTTATTTTATACTGATACTTAAACAGGTCCTGACAAATATTCAAAATGGAAGACACCAAGCTAGGGGTGATTAAAGTTCCTTCGGAAATATCTAAACCGTTGTTTTGATATACTCTCATGTAATCCCATTTCACAATGTGTATTCCGTAGTAACATTCGTGACACAAGCATTCACAATTATCTTTTTTAAAATACGTCATTGTCAAATAAAAAAATGTTATGTTATAAACTGTATTTCCTTTAAATTAATTATTTCCTGCACTATGACCTGTATCCCTTAATATCGGCTTTCACTTCCGTTGGGGCGGGCCCCCCCCCCTCCTCCTCCCCCGTGGTTTTAAAACTCTCATTCTTGTGGTTTAGGAGTTATGGTTGTGGGTTTCCCTCCTCTCTTCCATGATGACACACCTCTATTGATTGACAGCTCTCATGATTGACAGCATCTAAGCCCCGCCCACACGGTCACGTGACCTATGACATCAATATGACGTCACTTACGGCAGCGACCACGGGGTGTATAGTGTGTATAACACACTACTAATATGTCATCAACATGATTTATGAAAGAATCTGGGGCATAGGTAGCACTACAGATATTGATTATTTGAGTCTTTAGAATCATAACTTTTCCAAAGATTGTTAAGCTTCTGCAGGTCCAAATATTTATAGTTCTTTTCATTTTCTCTTGTCTTTCATTTAGATTTAAATGGGTCATTTCATTTTCATCTTGGCTGAACCAAACACCAAGTATTTTAAAATTTTAACATTTCCATCCAACCCCATGGACCGGTTTGAAATTTAATGGGATTACTTCAGTTTTTTTCCTTATTTCCAGCAAAGTTATCTAGCACTGCAAGTGCATTCCCTAATGAAGTAACCTCATTTAAATAAAGACAGGTGTCACCAACTGGTTGGCTGATTTTAAATTCAGTACCGTTTATAGAAATACCTTTGATAAAATACTGGCTGTTATTATACTAGTAGCCAGAAGTTCATCCACTATTATAAACAGCAAGGCACTCAAGCAGCAACCTTGTCCAATTTCTCTTTTTAATTAAAACATTTGGATGATTTACCATTGTTAGCTACACGTCTTTTTATATTAGAATAGATAATTTTGATACATCTTTTGAAGGGATCTCCAAAGTTGAAGGCTTTTGGACTTTAAATAGAAAGGACCACCTTACCATATCAAAAGCTTTTTAAAAATCTGTTAAGGATATAAGAGAACTTTTATCAGTTAAATTACAGTAGCTTAGAATATCTCCAGTTGTTCTTATATTTTCACCCATAAATAGTTAAGCAATGTACCCTGCTTGGTCAGGATTAATGATCTGTTTCAAAACAATTTAAAGTCTTTGTGCAAGTCTTTGTAAAATTTGAAGTCTTTGTTAGACCATGTTGCATGTAGCAGACCTTAAGACCCCCTCCATGAACAAATATTTAATTTACCATTAAATATATAAATTTTGTTTTGCTGGGGTGTATTTAAAATACTGATTTCAACTATAACTTAACCATAACAGGGCAAAAATAATGACAAAACTGACACTACATGGGCTGCATTCACAAACGATCTTATCTTAATCTTAAGTCTTAGATTTTTATCCTAATTTAGAACAAAGCTATTCAGTTATAAAAATTGTCTTAGTTTAAGAAATATTCAAAAAATGATAAAAAATAACTCTAAGAATAGGTGGAGGGTTGTCTTTGATATTCAAGATCATTCTAAAATATGGTCACCATATAAACTTTCTCCAGTTCAATATTTCAAATACAGTTCAGTTTAATTTTATTTATTTATTTATTTATTTTTGGGTTTTACGTCGCTTTCAACACTGTACAGGTCATATCACGACGGGTAGTTGGAAGGGCAGAGGAAACCAGTACTTACAGTTCACTAGAGTTCTGTACTGTAAACTGCCGACCAACGACAAGCAACTACCAGCTTTCCCACTTAAGGCCATGGCCCGGATCGAACCCCGGCCTCAGAGATGGGAGGCCAGTTTAGTTTAAAATACCATTCTTATCCCTTTCTAATCAATCTGGAAACTAAATTATTTCATGGTGATTGATTCTCTACTTGCACAATATTTACTCTGTAACTGCATAAGTGTACAACCAAAATCATATGGCACAGAAACCTGTTCTGCCTTTAAGACAAAGACTTTTTGTGATCACAGCTCTAACTCTTCATAAGGGAATATGTATAAAACTTAAAATATTTGTACATTTACGTATGAAAAACTTTGTACATTGTGGCACAGACACAACACTGAAATTATATTTTCTAAAAGTTATATCACTGTAATTTGAACTCACAACAACGGAGGTGAAACTAAATTGCCCATTTTCCAAGCTTAAAAATTGGGGTGATATTGGGACATTAGGACAGATCCCCAGCGTTGTCACTAGATGAGGTTGAACCCACACCAAAGTGACAGCTTGTGATTAAGTGTTAAACTTGCTACCCATTGGGCCATCGAGGACCTCCGCTCTCAAAAAAGACCCACCATTACCACATGGGCACCAGTTTAAAGGGGTGAACAAGAAGAATCTTTATGAGCAAAAAATATGTTCCATAACTTTTGTCCTGATGCCATATGCAGGTATTTTGGTATTGTTAAAAATTATGTGGAGTGGCAAATAACTGTGCATTTTTTTCACTCACATCTCATACAGTCACATATATATATACATTAATATTATATATTACATTCACAATTTTTCAACCATTTCAAATTTTGTCACAGCTATATTTAAGGCTTTGTTTACAAAAGTTAAGCCTACCCAAGGTGGACTTAAATACAAGACCACAGACATAACCAAAATCATAGACAAACATTTTAACTTTAGTCTTAGTCTGATCTAAGCCCTTATTGTAAAACCAGAACTGGGATTTTACAATGTCACTGTAATAATCCTTCCACAGGGAAATATTAGGTCTAGCCAATTAAGAAACTTGGGCAGTTAATTTTGATACAACTCTGTGAAATATCTGTTATTCAACAATAAACAGTAATTAACTGGCCCAGTGATTATTAACTGTAGTCTCTTTATTAGCCCTCATCAGTGTGGGTATTTACGAATGCTGGATGGATTCCAATACAGAACTGTAAGCAGCTAGTTTGCCTTAAAGTTTTAACAGCCCAACAAACCAACAAGAGCATTTGGAGGCAACTGAGTGCAGAGTCTGCAAAAACTTTATTATTTTACTCATTCTATTTGCTTGTTTGTGCAAACCACTGATCTGCTTACAGGACATTAAATAAATGATCTCATTTCCCACCATCTGTATCTAGATGATTCCATTATTGCACCAGAGAGGTCAACACTAGCTAAGCCAATACTGTAAACTACAGAAAAAAAATCAATTCAGTCTCCTTATATGGTAAAAGAACAAAAGAATTCTGGCACCAGCTACACACAACATTGTTCTCTCTATAAGATATGCTGGCAGAATCACTTTATATGTAACATAACCCAAACTTGAATCAGTTTTTTCTGGTAACAGTTCCTGGTAACTAACCTACAAACAAACAAGCAAAGACACTACATAAGGTAATAACCTACAGCAACAGAGAAGTGATGAAACATGATCCCTGCTGGGTAAAAGACAAACTAGCTTGGCTCAGTTTAAAATGGTTTTACAGGCTCTGACAAATAAGAATCAATGTACAACCCTTGTGGTGAAAAAAAGGTATCCAATGTACAACACTTGTTGGCTTCATGCTTTGTCAAGGAACAGATTCACACACTTGATTCTATATTTCAGAAAGATTTTTACTTTATTCTTATCTTAGGATTAGCCCAGTCTCAAATCTAACTTCTTTTTCCTAGAAAGGATTTGTCACAATCTTATGGCGTAGGTTTTAACTAAAGTAAAATTCATAATACTAAGACCAAGTTTGCATGTAACCACAGTTGGCATTGGTTCATGTCTTGTACACTCTATTGGAGGTCCTCAGTGGTCTAATGTATTTGCAGGTTCGACATCTAATCACAGGCTGTCACCTGTGTAGGCTTGACTCCCACAAGTGAAAATATTGAGGACCTGTCCCAATATGATCCTGGCTGTAAAGAGGGACGTAAAGCCCCAACTAGCAAGAACTCGTGACTTTAACAGAATGTGTATTTTTAAAACATATTTTAACTATAATGTTACGGGAATAAGTACTCTCTAGTATTACATGTTTTCATGACAAAACGTATGTGATCGGGTATTTATTTCCCTATTGTACAAACGACAAACTTAAGTTAATGTTTTCTCATGTGTATTTTTCTTACAATATAAAATTTATAACAATTCACAATAACACTTTTTTCAGAGGAAGCCCCAGAAGACAGATAAGAGGGACGAAACGGGATGTAAGTTTCAAGTAACTTTTTTCAAAAAAAATTCATTTTAGTTACATTTTCTTACTCTATATCACCTGGGAGTATATTAAAAGTGTAAACTTTGTAGCATTATACAGAATTATACACAATATTCTATTAAGATTTTCTGTCGTGTTCAATCACAAAAAGGAACTTACACAACCAAAAAAAAAAAAAAAAAATTACAGTGTGGATTCCACATGCCTTTTAATTTGCTTGTCTCATCTAGTGACAGGTGATGCTGTGTCACTGTTAGCAGGCTGGTTACAGTTATGGTTGAACATTGACAATAATTCATGCTGTACAGTCCACACTTCAATGTACACCTAAAGATTTTTATTTTGAGAATATGAAATCATCTATATTGTTTAAAATAGATGCAGTATTGACTGATAAATATGTTGTTGTATATTTGGCTTTCAGATGCCACTAACGATGAGTTAAACAATATTGCTAACCAGCTGAACAACAGCATTATAGCAGTTGCACAAACTGTCAATGTACTGGACGCCATGCTTGGTCAAGTGTCTGTTCAAGTGCAAGGGCTGGCTACTGGTCAATCGCAAACAGAAGCTCGTATTTCTACCATTGAAACACAACAAACAGGTAAACTGAAATGCTAACAAAGTGCCTGCTTTGATTTAAATTACTAAATTACTTAAAAGGATGTTCAATTGTTTCCACGTTTGTCTCACAGCCATGCAGATTAAGTCACACAAATTATGTTACATACAGACCAGGGTCATAATGTTGGTTATCACAGATGCACATCTCAATCTTAAATCTGACTAAAACCCTTGGTGACAAGTACTCATGACCAGGAAGTAAGATAACTGCCACTTATCCTAAAGATGTTATGACTTATCTTAATGATCCTTTAAGTTTATCATATTTATATGATATGTGAACACTGTCTATTAAAATGAAAACAGGTGATCTTTTCCAAAGAGCAGATAAATTACTATGGAAGACGACAATCTTTTCAGTTGTGTCATTTATTTCTTCAGAAATGATAAATCACATGGTTTACCAACTTTGCCTCTGTATTTCAACAAGATCAGTTGAACAGCCGACTGAGTAGATCAGCAATGATAACCAAGCTTTCAAATTCACTTTCAGAGGTTTATTACCATGCAGGAGTATAATACAGCTTCTCACCAATATAAAAGTCATTGCATAATTGAACATGTAAACATATTTGGTTCTGAATTTTTTTTTCAGAGGAGAGACAACCTATTCCTTTGTTTTATGGCCATTTTGAAAAAGTAGTATACTATTCACATGGTGAGATATATAACTTCGATCAAGTAGTTACTCAGACTGGGAGTGGTTCTTACAGCACAGCTGACGGGAAGTACACTTGTGGGGACACTGGTTACTACCTTGTTAGTGCCATGCTCTCAGGTTATGGTGAGTTGTCTTGCTACTGTGACAACCTCTGATGAAGCACAAACCTAATGGTGTGACATTCATTTCAATCCATTGTAAATCAGGTCATATCACAGTAATGATGTATCCATAAAATCATAAAGTAACTACTTGCTTTCCAAATGAAGGTCTGGCCAGAGATCTGAACCATTGACCTCAAAGAAAAGTGTTAAAGTATAATGTAATTTTTCTTTATGTTATAATCTATTGGGTCTTACCAGGTGAATCACCCTTCTCCCAGCTCTTACTAACACCTCCTGATCAAAGCAATATTTGTCATTCAGCTCTTGGGAAGTCAGATAAAGATCATACGTATGGCGAGATATTCCTGGATTCCGTGAAGATGACCACTTTGAGGACTGCAACTTCTTCACACAATGAGTTATTAGTAAGCAGCACCATAATCATCCAGTGCAACACAGGCCAGACAGTCTATGTCAAGGCCGCTTCTGGTGGTGGCCCATATTACAGAGCCGATCTAGGAGATTTTTCAGTGATGCTGGTGAAAAAATAAGTCATTGACTTTAGTGAGCTGAAAATGGCATCGGTATAGATGTAATTTGACTGGTATCATAAGTGTTGCATGATATTATTGATGAGAAACTATAATTTGCCTTTGCCTAATATTTCTGCAAATAAACTTGCTTAAAAAACTCGTTTACTGGTTTATTTCTTGTACCTCAGTGTATTGTCCTCTATAATGTAATATGATGGTAAACAAATTAAAGCTTAACTTTGCTGTTTTATATCATATATGAAGGGACTCTACAATCCCTAAATTTGGGTTCTCTAGACTTTCAGACAAATCATATCTATTAGAAGCTGGAACAGAGACTAATCGGCCCATGGAGTATTATAACTTGACACAATACTGTCAGGTTATAAAAGTCAAAGTTGGGGTTTTATATCTCATTTGACAGCCAGGGTCATGTTAAGGTAGGTCATAGCATTTTCACTTGAGGTAGTCGAGCCTACAAAGAGTAAAGTTCAGTTTCCCAATTTCACAAACCATCTGAAGTTGATGATCTTTTTATTATTTTTAACTTTCAACTCATTGCCATCTTTCTCCAACTTACTATAAAGGGTCTTTCTAAAGTTTTATAGGGTACACATGCATTTAATTACATAGACTATGCTCATTATGTATGAAAAAGCAAATAAATAAACAGAAATCTTTTTATTGGAAGCTATAGTATTGTATTACATATCAAAATAAATTCAATAATTTTTCTTAAATGTTTTGAACCTGTCCCAGTTTGGCTGAAAACAGTCCCAGAGCACAGGAATGAAATAGCAGCACGAAAGTTATAAAATATAAATGGATCTATTGATGTCTAAACCTTTCATTGTTTGGTTTTGTTTGGTGCTGTGCATTATTTTGTTCGGCTCAATAAATTATCAGTTTTAACAAAGTATAAATGCTTCTATCATTATTATTATTATTAGATATAAAAACAACACCACACAAGCAGGAATGCTGAGCACCTGTTCAAATAGGACACCGAGTGTTGGATATTATATAAAACATCAACTTTCAACACTGAAACCAACACCTATGGCACTGTGCTTGTGGAACATTTCTGAAGAATTTAATGTGATGAACAAATCAGTTAACACACATCTTACTATAAACTGATTTCAGTCCTAAATAACTCAGTTTATATGAACAAAAATTTTATTGACATACAAAGTACAGCTACTGAAATCAACTCGGTTCAGCTTGACAATGATGTGAAAAATAGTCTCACACAGATAGTTACTTTGGGAATTTAGAAAAAAAAAATTTTTTAATTAAATCATGAATACACTCAGTAGCCGAAGAAGTTTATTATCACTTCAGTTTTGGGAATTTACATCCTCTACATCTGATTTCATATCAAGCAGGCTCTTGGAACATTTTATATATGTTGCTTAGGAAAGAAATCAAAAACTCATGACCACAAAGGTGACAGCCAACTGTTTTAATGTCAAGCTTGAATATATATTTCACACAAGAAAGTGTCATAAACCTACACACAGTTGAAGTGGTGAAAGCAATTACCTGGCAATTAAAAGTTTCTTTTAAAAATAATCATGATGGCCTTTGCCTTGGACTGAGCCATTTGTTTTGAGTCCACTGTGCTTGTGGAACATTTCTGAAGAATTTAATGTGATGAACAAATCAGTTAACACACATCTTACTATAAACTGATTTCAGTCCTAAATAACTCAGTTTATATGAACAAAAATTTTATTGACATACAAAGTACAGCTACTGAAATCAACTCGGTTCAGCTTGACAATGATGTGAAAAATAGTCTCACACAGATAGTTACTTTGGGAATTTAGAAAAAAAAATTTTTTTTAATTAAATCATGAATACACTCAGTAGCCGAAGAAGTTTATTATCACTTCAGTTTTGGGAATTTACATCCTCTACATCTGATGTCATATCAAGCAGGCTCTTGGAACATTTTATATATGTTGCTTAGGAAAGGAATCAAAAACTCATGACCACAAAGGTGACAGCCAACTGTTTTAATGTCAAGCTTGAATATATATTTCACACAAGAAAGTGTCATAAACCTACACACAGTTGAAGTGGTGAAAGCAATTACCTGGCAATTAAAAGTTTCTTTTAAAAATAATCATGATGGCCTTTGCCTTGGACTGAGCCATTTGTTTTGATTTTGTTCATCTGGGTTTTAACATTGCTTGCAAAACTGTATAGGCCATATCACGACGGGTTGTTGCATGGACAGAGGAAACCAGTACATATAGACCAATACATACCAGCATTCCCACATAAGGTCTAGGGTTTGAACCACAGACCTCAGAGGTAAAAGGCGAGTGTGCCATTAGTTTTGAGGTCCATTATTAGATTAAAACTGTTGCAAGAAACTCAATAGCTTCCATATCAAATGGGGGTTTAAAATTAAACCTTAACAAATATAAAACTATTGTTTTGGTTATTTTTTATATATTTACTAACACATTGCCTTTGTGCTTTCAAGTACATGTAGCATAAAAGAATAAATGCAATGAGACAATGCAAACCTGGCTGTCTAAAACTCCTTTGTGTAGTGATGCAGCAAGCCTTTAAAATAAAAATGTAATTACTGCTTGTTTTTGCATAGCTGCTCACCACTTTCCTTTGATTCAAGAATACAAATAGGCTTTACTCAAATTATAAAAATATGAATTACATTCTGAGTGTGCAAGAATGAATGGAATCAGCAGAAAATTGTTTTGTTTTTTTTTGCCTGCGGGATGTATAACTCTAATAGTTGACATCTATATTTCTGTCACATTTTTCAGCACAGATATGTTTCTCTTACATAATATTTTCTTCTACTATTCTTAAGTGAGACATTCGGGAAGATTAACCATTCTGCATTTTGTAGGAGTATTATTGCACTCTATTTTGCATAGTTTTTGAAGTTGATGACAATGTGCTGTTACTTGCCTGGGGTTTGTGTCCTGTTTAGGACATTTGACTCCCTTGTTCGATGCTCCTTAAGGGTCTTGGATGATCATCTTGAGACGGTCTGCTGGTAACTGGTCTAGTGTCTCCCAAGAGATTCTTTCCGTGGGGAGAGACATATCAGCACCTCTCTTTGTGAAGTTGCCTGACTGTGGGTAAGGCTTGACGAGAACTGTGACTTGTATTTTCTGATATCAGACATATCGTAAAAGCACAAATATCCTAGGAGAGTTGTTAACAGAACTACTCACATGTCTTCAGAAGCCTAGCGCATTTGCATGTTTGGTATCTAATGAGAGGCTGGTACCTCTGTGTTTGACTCCCATGAGTGACAATGCTGAAGACCTGTCCCAATATGACCCAGACTGTTAAATGAGGCTTAATGCCCCAGCTTTTCGCTTCATGTAGTCTGTTGTGCTGGTTCACTACTGTTGTGATTTCTTGATAAAACTGTATTTGAAAAGTTTTAAATTTTTATTCAATTTTTGTAAGATTTAATACAAAACTGTTGGAACAATAACATTTTTATAGTTCCATTCAATGAAATTTTGTGTCAAAGACCGTTTAAACCTATAGACAACAGTTAAAATCTCGTTGTATTTTATATCATTACTGATGTTATGTGTGGCCCTCAGATCACACTTCTGTGTTGCATACAAATTTTCCCAAACCATATCTTAAAAGGTTGATATTTCTGTCATTATTTAATTACAATCGTCGAAAACAAGAAACTTTCAGCTTTTGGTAATAAGATCTTTATGGAATAGAGGTTCACTCAGAAAATCTAAAATGATTTTGGCTTTTTAGTTGTAAAATTGCGCGATATTGACAAACGGTTTCTATTTTGTGTCTGATACATTATTTATCTTTCTAACTCTTTTTTTATTATTTAATTTTTATGCTAGTGCCCATTTGTACTATCTTATGTCCTATTCAGACTACAGATGACACCTCCTGCAGTCATAGTCTTTACTTATCAGCAGAACCACCTACACAGACGCATAATACCTTCCAAGATTAGGTGTATCCATATCACACCACAGGCAGTTTAATGTATGGTTATAGGCATTGAGTGAAATGGGTAGTCATTCAACTACCCTCCAAAATTCATGTATAACCTTGTGGTACAGTGTTGAAACATCAATTACCTCCACTCAGCTTATATCACCGTGTTACACCAAATGACAACCAAGTCACAACCTTATATACACCATAGACTAGATGTCCAAATGTCAAATGTCAGTTTTGGGGGAAGTTTTGAAGGTGGACTCCAGCAGTGCCTTGGGACAGCTGTGGATTACCAGATCTCCCCTATGTCCACTTCTGTCTATACTCGCTTGGCAGCAACTATGGAGAGGTCTAGGCTTTCACAGTTTATTCTAGTTCAATAATCACAAGTCCCAATTACAAGTCAACACATTCTCACGAGTGAGAGAGCAAACTAAGCTCTGCCCCCTCTGCATACTATTTCATGTCCTTTCACTTGTTGTTGCCCTAGTGTCTCTATCCTCAGCTCAAGGCTGAGGCTCTTATACTAGTCACTGTACACTAACACATATTACTTGTCACCAATCACTGGGTTTACTTCTAACAGGTCTATCTCACAGAAGCGGGGATTGGCTGAGGCTATTATTAGTGGCAGTGTGCTATGTGACTATTGATTTCTACTGTTAAGTCCAATGAGAGCTAATTTGCTGAGGCAATTTGCCTGCATATTGTGGAATTTAAAGATTATTAATAATTAAACAGTTTCATTTAAATTCTTCAGCATTACACTAGACCTTCAGATACCAAACTGATCTGCACATGCTCGCTTTCGTCTGCGCATGTTTGCAGTGAGGCAATAAGAGGAAGGATATTTTTAACATTTTGAAACTTCTGTAGAATGTGCAAGGTAATGAACATTTTGCCACTGTGTCATAAGGTTGCATATGAAGGACACAGGGATTTCCACCAACGCCTATAACCCCAAAGCATACTGCCTGTAGTGGTGAATAGGGTATTAGTAAAATTCGAAATCAACATTATTCTGTTGCCATCCAACTCAACATGCTTGATAAGGGTACCCACTGAGACAAGATGCTGTCTATTATCTAAACAAAGTCAAATGAAGTTGTTCAGATGGTGCTAATAAGTTGGGACATAGAGACCGAAACAAGCTGTACAAAAGTGGGTCAGTACCGATAATTTTATAACCGTTGCTTTGCCTTTCAGTGTAAGGCTTGTAGAACTCCATGGGCTATAAAATATGTAAGTAAGTAAGTAAAAAACACTTATAAAGTGCCGAAATTGATGTAAACATCCTCTAAGGCACTGATGTGCAAAAAAGGATAGTCCAGTTCCAAAAAGAGGTCTGTTTCCATATCAGCGTCCAATAGGGGGGACAGGCTATTGTGGAGGATAAGCTAATCTAAAAAATATGTTTGATATTTTCTTATTTTTCATTTATATTGAGCTAAATCATTTTTGTGATTCAAAGAAAACCACATACCCAAGGCTGTAAAAGGTTTTTTCAAGCCATAAAAGGACAATTGCTACTAAATGCTTTTAGCATAAGGATTTCTCCAAAGTTTGAATACTGATGTTTTATATCCATAAAAGTAAAAAAATATGGGGTCGCCATTCAAAC
The DNA here is from genome assembly GCA_964017235.1 of Sabellastarte sp. h YS-2021. NCBI lineage: Eukaryota > Metazoa > Annelida > Polychaeta > Sabellida > Sabellidae > Sabellastarte > Sabellastarte sp. h YS-2021. Next base: position 111,626,611 of record OZ024933.1, read on the forward strand.
TTTTTTGTACCGAAGGAAAATATTGATCTATAATTTCTCAGATTTAGTGTAATTTAAATAGCTGAAGTAAGAGAGTAGCATATATAATATTTTGTAATTTTTGGTATCTGCATTTTATTAATTTTAATAGAAATTGGAATATTATTATTCACATCAAACTAAATAAAAGTAAAAAAAAACTAAAGAACAGTACAAGTGAATGTAGTTTCTTCCCGAAGAAAGGCATAATGAAACTTTACAAACTGGACTGAAAAAATAATGAAAAGCCACTTAATTTGAGAGAAAATATGTAATTTTAAAAAATTCTAACGTTAAGAAATTTGGTAATATTTAATGCAAACAAAGTTTATGCAAGATCAATCAAAAATAAGTAATAAAAAGTCGGGGTTACTGCACAAAATATTGAGAAATGTATATAAGCAAACTTTAGATATGCCGACTTGAATAAATGCTGACTCAGCAAAATCTAAATGTGAAGTTGGAATCTCCATTGCTTGTTTTACAAATAAAAATTAATCAGTGGGAAAATGTTTGATGGTCCTTTCAGAAACAATTATGGTAATAACTTCATAATCTTGAATAAAATTACAAAATGAAGAGTTTTTGTCGATGCATGTGTATCTTATAAGTTATCAGTCACTAAAACAATGATTTTCACTGACGTGTCGTTTACAGCAACACAGTATACGGTGGACTCAAAAATGTAGCTTACAAACTTTTTACGTGGTTATAATGTTAAAATAACATTTTCATGGATATATTATATATTTTAAAATGATAATGAGGCTTTTATATAGTGATGTTGACCACCTTGCCTTATTGTGCTTTAATTATCATTTCATTCCAATCTTCTATTTATATTGACAAGACATATTCTTTACCTCATTCTTGATCTATACCTTTTTTGCTTATATTTCCCCGGATCAACCATCATGTACATGATCTTTCTAATTTTATTATTTCCAATTGGACTGACTCATAATCGTATTACATGAGTTATTTACACTTTACAGTTTGTTACCCTAATTGAATCAATCATTATGGGTACATTGATTTCTGTAATATTTTATTCATATTACACGACCATTTTGTGTTTGATAATTATTGAAAGTCCCTAAGCAAGATCTAAGAGAATATGCACACTTGTCTTACAAGATGTTACAGATAATATTTGGGACAGCAACATGTCCTTATATCACAGGTTTAAAAAATCAGACTGTGCTGTGGTTGGATATGTAGAACCTTGTACAGGTGTAGGATCATGTTGACTTTATTAACCCAGAAATGTGTTGGCTATATTTGCATTCTGCATAAAAAATTAGGGCAGCTGTTAAAAAAATAATATAATAATATATTTTGAGATGAAACATTAGCTGGATGAACTAGTACACAGTTTGAGATGTATAAGACCTAAAGTGGCAAAAAAACATAAAAGAGACACTTTAAGGTCACCTTAAAATTAAGGCTACAGACTGAAGTTATGCATTTCAGGTTTAGTCACATTTATCATTTCCAAGTTACAAGACAAAATATATAAAAAAAATACTCGTACATGTCTGACATTTTACTTCCGATAAACTTCTCCACATAAGTAACCACGTATTCTTCACGTTACTTCCAGTTGGTAAACACAAATAGTTTTGTTGCATTTTACAGACAAAAATGGATGTTTTGTAGTTATTATCTATATTTTGCACTTTGAATGAAATAAAATGATAGAATCTGAAAGAATTTTATTCAAACAGTAGCCAAAAAAGGAAAATATCTGCAATCATCATGGTGCCAAGGTGAATTGTTACTGTGGCTGTCAAGGGGTAAAAAGTGATAGACTATAAACAGACAATAAATTCTAACCATTTCTCCCACATTTTTGCATAAGTACAGTTTTCCTGTTTTAAAATTTATGTAGCTCTGGTTTGAATCAAATTTGGGCTTGTTTAATGGTATTTAATGCCACCTTTCTGTGACTAGGCCAGTTTCAATGTGACGACATTGACCACATAGAAGCGTTAATTAGTTTATGGGTCTAATTATGATGAAATTATGACTTTGAACCTCAATTACACAAACAGTATTTCACATATTTTTAATGTTAATACCTCAAATAATACGTGTGATATCCCTTTCTTACTGTGCCAAATATTATACCCCTAGTTTTTATGCAAATTTTTAAAATGTTACTTTCTCTGTGTCTATTTGATGAAATGACGTGAATCAGTTTATTGTAGAAATAAACTACGTATGCGCGGACTTTATTGGCGATTCAATCACAAAAATAACCTCAAATAAAGGACGAGGGCCGAAGGGCCGAGTCCTTTATTTAGAGGGTATTTTTGTGATTGAATCGCCAATAAAGTCCAAGCAAAAGTAGTTTATTTCTATTATAAAACGATTTTTGTAGTTTTATCCAATGTTCAGTGATTTTGTTTGTTTTCAATTTTATTTTCGAGATTATGTTGCGCAACCATGTTCGCAGATTGAAACAGCATACATTTGTTCCTCTATAAAAGTACTCTCACGAAATGCGCAGAGACGCATTTTCGTCGACTGCGCAGGTGTCCGTTTTATAATGGTTTATTTTGAACAAGTTTAAACAATGAATAAATACTTCAAGTATTTGAAGTGTACCATACATGGTAGTATTATATGTGGTCAGTAATAAAATAATGAACCTGTTTTACCAATTGCAAATATGAAGTAGGGTGTCTGCATGTTTTTAGTTATAGAAAATAAAGTATTGTTTGGTGGAAGTAATAATCAGTTGATGGGTCTAATTTTGGTGACTTTATGAATTTGAACCTTAGTATCACATTCAGCATTTAATTTATTTTAATATCCACAGCTCAGATGCCACCCCTTTAACATTGTGCTAGATATAATTTCTCAAGTATTTGTAGAAATATTTAAAACATTGCTTACTTTGTCTCGCATTGTTGAAAATCCTATGATCAGTTTATGGGTTTATTTGGAAAACAAAATGTCCCAACTGACTGATTACTTCAATGATTTATGTATGGTCTGTTATTTATAGTCAACCTGTGATACAAAATGTTTCTACATGGTTCAAATGCACATTATTGTTTTCACCAGTGGCATCCATCTGCACAGGCAGGCGGTTGGGAAAGGCAGCCACACAAGGCAAATATTTTGTCTGGAAAGTATCTCAGTAAGGCGTTGGATGATGAAACTTGGTAGGAATATCAGTTAGGGGTTATACAGTTGCCATGTCATTGTGTGACCCTAATCCGACTTTTGACCTTGACTGCTAGAATGTTTTCTATAGTCATATTTGACACATATCTCTCCTATCACAACGACATGTGGATTACTTCTACTGATTATTACCTCCACTAAAGAGTTATTATTTTCATGATCATTTGTTTGTTTGCTTGCAAAATATTTGCAAAGTATTTTACTTAGTCTGTTTGTTTATTTACAGCATAACTCAAAAAACTACTGCATGGATTGTTATGAAATTTTCAAGGAGCATTACAACTGTTACAAAGAAGGACTGGGTCAAATTTGGGAATGATTGGTTTAATATCTTTTATTCGGGAGTAATTTTTTACTAAACTTGTCTGTATCAAAAAAATATAGAAGATTGGCCCTGATCCAACTTAGATCGCATTAAATTTTGCTATTCTAATTGTGGACAATAACAGATTGGATCACATCAGTCCTATTCCAGATCACATTGAAGCCCAGATTTGGTATCAATGGACAGAAATATAGAAGATTTTAACATTAAAGGCATAACCAGGGGTTTCCGTTCTAAGGAACCTACCAAATTCCAGTTCATTGATACGGATAGAGATATTAGTTATTATGCTGATATTGCCCAGGTTATTCATAGAGTTATACAAGTCACTGGCCTCCCTGACTACCAACTAGCTAGGTTTCCCATAAATCAGGGTTAAATATACCTGCTTAGGGTGGCTATTAGTCAGATTATTTAGATCTGGCTTAGGAATTTGGCTTTCCTTTGTCTCCTATAAATTCTGGTAGTATCCATAACCTTGAAGTCCTGAATCACTTTTCGGCTTTATGTTATCCAGCACCAGTCCATCAATTACAAAAAAAAGACTTTTGGGAGCCATTTCAGGCCCAATAACTGAAGTTCAATACAATCAATTCCACTATTCTCCATAATTCCCCAGGTCCAAGGTCCTGGATAAGAGGTGCGCAATCCCGAATTTATCACACCCTCGTGGTGGTTCCTTAAATGATAATGTTGACAGGCAATAAATAGCCATCATTTTGCATTAAAATTTCCATCTGTTGATGATGTAGTACATCGAATTTGTAACAGTCAAACATTGATTTTACTTTCCAAAATGGACTTTTCTACAGCACTTCGTAATCTTAAAGTGGACCAATTAGCCAATGCCAACAAATTTGGAATTAAGAGGCAGGGTATTACCTTGATCCAGTGTTGGCATTTGGCTGGGTCCATGGATCATCTTCTTTTCAATAAGTGGTAAACAGTAATGACTAAGTAAATGCAATTTATGGTGAGTGTATGTGAGGAGTGTATGTGAAATGTGTGCAGTCTTTATCAGGGAAGTTACTTTACCTACAAAAACATGTGAAACCGGCCCGTGCCTTTATTAACAAAATTCTTGCCATGTTAAGACAAAACAATAGAACCTAAAATTCCTGATTTTGATTCAAGCAAGACATTAATTTTTTTTAATTTCTCCAAGCATTCATTGGCATCACAATTCTAAAGAAAAACTGTAAACTATGCAACATCCATTTATGACATACCAAATTCTTTTAAATTTGTACCCGGTAGATGTTAAATATGTTACTAGCATTTTGAGTTTAGGGACACTATGGGAAACACTGTATTGGGAAATTTGTCTGTGACAATCTCTGTGTATACCATGTGGTTGGAAGCAAACAGACCAAAGACTCTTTTCTAGCTGCCTGTATTCATAACACCTGGCTAATTACTACCACTTTTGATACCAAATTACAGATTTCACATGTTAAACGTAGTATTAATATTATTGCAGATTTACTATCCAGGCTTTATTCAGCCAGAGATATCACACCTGAACTCAGCCTGTTCGTAAGATACAGCAAGCATACAGGCCTTCCACCACATTGGCCCATACAATTCATTTTAAGTCATATCTAAGTTTTCTGGTCTTTATGAAACTGCCAATGTGTGTGAATTTGCATAATATATTAGCTTTTCTGGCCTTTTAGCACCAATATTGTATCTCCCCCCCCAAAAAATTCGTAGAAATTACTTATTTGCTCTAATTTTGCTTTGTGTTACAGCCTTCTTTAGCAAGCAGTATCCCATCCAGCAGTAACCAGATACACCAGGGACCTCTCCCTCACTTCTCCCTTTTTGTCCAACTCCCAGAGGAGTATTTGATGCACAAACACCTTATTCGATATCCAAACTATGTGAATTGCTTCCAGATCCAGTCTTATACATGGCCATATTTTCTTACAGCACTCTATACATTTCTTAGAATATCAAACATTGCTCCCAAATAGCCTTAGTCAATTTGACAAGTAAACACACTTGTTAAGGCAGGACATTGTATCCCCCATCAGGAGCCCACCTTGTCCTCAAATAGACTAAAGATGCTAAAGTCTACCATTTGGTACAGATTCCCAAGGTTGACAATATCTGGCTTTGCCCAGTTTGAGTCCTAAAGTTTCTCTTTATCTCGAGAAGTCTTCCCTTCTTCACTCCGGTTTGCCAATAAATTGGCAAATTTCATATTAGAGAAGGCTATACTCAGAAGCATTACCATTGGCCATGGCTTCCATTCTTTTCACAGATCCGGGACAACTGTCATCTATGACCACAATGTCCCATTGCAAAACGTCATGTCTCACGGCTTCTGATCTGCATTATGGAATTTTTTGCGGAATTTCACACCTCCCTTATTCATTTCACCTTTGCCCTGTTATTTCTCCATTTGATTTGGCTTGGTGGCTTTAAAATTTGTCACCACAAATATTTTTCCTCTTAAGGGAGGATGGGAATTGTACAGTTTAACCAGTATGTAAATAAAATTTTTCACATTGTGTTTTACATGCTTTAAATGCGCATATACCAATTGTTCAGGTATGAATCTTTACACCACTTGGCCAAGGGATATAATCTCAAACTTATATCTTAATGTCTGATATTAGTCATGTATGTGAAATGGAATATGACCCCAGGCATGACCTTTACACTGACCTGGGTTATGTTTGGGAAAAACTAACAGCTTCACCAATCAGGTACAGGGTTCAATTCAAAATAGGCCTCATTACATACAAAATCCTTAAAAAAGGTCAAACAGTTTACCTGAGAGAATTAACTCACCCCAACACTTCTTCCAGAAATACAAGGCGTAGTACCCTAAACTCAAGTTCCTTCACACCCTTACTTTTGACTGCAGAGTTCATAAGTCAGTTAAACACTTTTCTAATTCTTTTAGTCACTACCCCCCCAGTTTTATGGAAGTCTTCCCCCTTCCAAATAAGAAACAGCCCCTCTCTTGCATCTTTTGGGAAACACCTCAAAACCCACCTTTTCAATTCCAGTTTCCCAACTTAGTCTCCTTCCCTCTCGGTCTCACCCACAACTTTGGATTACTGACCTTGAACGCCCCTCGACTCTCCTTATTAAAAATGATTTTTGTTAACTAACGCACTGAGTTCACCTTGATGGGGAAGATTAGATTAGATTAGATTCATCATAACCTGTAAAGAACACATTATCGCTCCAGTAATATGAGTATCCGCAAGAGTGCATTGTGCATTAACTTGTTAATTTGCTGAACTTGGTGTAAACGTTCATATTTTGTTCTGTTAGTATTATGATTCTAATAGTAATACATATTCCGTACCTATCAAAGTTCAACACAGCAAATAATTCTGTTGTCTAAGTACATAACTATGCACACAATGTTATATATTATAATTGTGATTGTAAGTATTTGAAGGAAATAATATTTTACGAACCTCACTTAACATCATTTACATATTTGTACGACTCGGTCAATGTAGGTGATTAAGGTGGCCAAGAAGTTAAGCTCACTTTAAATAATAGCTTCTGTTATGTAGATGTAGAAACATTACTAGCTGTACAAACTTTTATTTTAAAAAAGAAATAGATTATTATCTACAATGCAATGTATTCTTATATGTCTTATCTGGTTTTCCAGCTGTCATCCTGACCATCCTCCACATCACTGGATTTGGACTGGCGATACACCTATTCTGACATTTACACCAATAATGGCACTACACAGTGAAATGGGGTGGTTACCATCTTAATTATATGGTAAGTTGATACCTTATGACTATCAAATCTAATTTTATACACGAAAGTTTGAGAGACTGTATGTAAGTTAGCAATGTAAAACAATAAATCACACTTTATATCAAGGCAATGCTGTCCTATTTGGCTGTAAAACGAACACCACCCTTGCCTATCGATGAAATATAAGCAGACGAGATTTTGACATTTATTGAATGCAACAAGTCTTGTCATCATTTTCACCAATTAATAAACTCTATGTTTTCTTGTCATCTACAGATTTTACATTTTATGAAAGTTCTTGAAACTTGGTAGTTGTCAAGATGGAACATCTTCATGTGTGTTCAAAATTAAAAAAAACAGCCACTGTCACTCCCTTTAGGAAGTATTTGAAAAGTCACCTCTTTAATTCTAGTCTCCTTCCCTGGGGTTACACCCATAACTCTGCTTGACTGTCCCTCAACTATCCTTTTGATTAATAGTTTTGTTAACTTACCGCACTGAGTTCTCAATGTGGGAAGGTATTGCTCCTGCAAAGCAGTAGATTTGATTAGATATGTATTTAGTGTAAAGTAAGCTAAAGCTTAGCACTCTTTCTCTAAAAATGGATATGACTGACCTTGCTAGCATGAGGCAGTTACCAAAGCATTTGCTGGGGAAAACTGTTACTTTACAAGCAGTGTTTAATATGGCAATATCATTGCATGTAACTATTATAAAGGAAATCACTATATACGATGTTAAAAATTAAGCCGCTCACTGGGTTGGAATATGCTATCACACATTTTTTTGTCAGCTACAGGCATAAATAATCTGAAATGGTTAATGCATTTATAGTGTACACTTATACTTATTCCTATACCAAGGAGGATAATGTAATTGGGGCTGTTTGTCTGTTTGTTTAGGTTAGGGATTAATTTTTATGAAAGTTCAGGAAATGTCGACAATATCATCAAGGGATGGATGGTGAGATTTTGGTCCAGCTCACCGTCTGGATCTAGAAAATAAATTCTAAAGGATTCTTTATTATTGCAATATTAAATGTGTTGAGCCTTTGTGCAGGAATGTTTATTTGTTTTACTTATAATATTCTATGCTTCAATTGATGCAAACAAAATATACTCTGAGTATACACTGTCGATGTACATCTGTCATTTTTTGTATTTGTCCTTTCAGGGTTTTTTATCATTTTGATAATAAACAACATAAATCATATGTTGTTTATAATAATACCAATTATTATTATTTCTAATATTATTACAGTTCCAACCATTCTGTAATATAGGAATAAAAGACATATTCGAGTGCTTTATGATGGATTTAAACTTTCGAACGGCTGAATATTAAAGCCACGAAGCCTGAAGGCCCAGCTGATCGATAGTTTAAATCCATCATAAAGCACGAGAATTTGACCTTTATTCCTATTCTAAAATGGTTACACTTATATTTTGGTCAAAATAAGCAGTAAATCCTACGTAAAATTCAAAACAAATGCAACGCCATGTTGGCTGTTCCATTAACTAAACATGCATAGTGATGGATGTGCAAACAGCCTTTTGGTTTAAATATTGTTAGGAAATCTCCACAGAATTCCGTGATCTCATAAATATTTATTAGCAGTTGATCTTTAAATGAAATATTGATAAAATCCCCTACAGAATTATTTGACTTAGTATTTGCTGCATATAATTTAAGTTTTATTTCACCGCGAGTTGTTTGTTTACGTTTGTACTCGAAGGGACGATGTATGAGATTTCAACAGCGTGCTTTATTTAGCGTTCCATATTCGCGGTTCAAGCATTGCGCAAAAGACGAGTCCATGGTCACTGCGCAGCCTGCCATTTTAGAATGACAAACATTATACTCCCATGTTGTTATATATATATACCCTACTTTGTGTACAAATATTGTTGTATAACATCAAGTAGTCTACATGCATTGTGCACCAGTACAATCCTACCTTTTAATTCTATAGTTGCTCTATCTCATTATTTCTATGGACTGGGTGCTTGTTTCATTAAACCCTTTGGTAGAGAAACATTGTATCATACCACAGGTAATTTAGCACGACCGTATTGTGGGAGCTTTATATAAACATTTACATCAACCTTAGAGTTAAAATATTGAAGTAGAGTCCTACTACCAGATGTATGTGTATGTTTAAACGCTGGTTGACATATACAATCATTTTGTCTTGATATGTTTGAAAAACATAATACAATGGCATCTGATTAGAATGTATATCCTGTGCCAGTTTTAATACTTTTGAGTTTTTCAAACGAAAGGAAACATTTTGCAAAGGTTAAAAAATGATGGGTATGGAAATGTTTTCAAAATGTTTTATGTAAACAGTTTATTAAACGTTTAATGACAAATGTTAGAAAAATGGGACAGGCAGCTGCAAATGGGTTGGCTGAATGCGCCAAAACTGGCAAATCATATAGCCAATTAAAATTTGCCTTATTGCATGCTTTTGGATGTTGAAATATAAAAAAAAAGCACTCAGAGAGTAAAGAACTCCGCCAAGGCATGCATGATTTTTTTTAACTGCTCCATAATAAGTAAATGGGGAAGTCTGGATCTTTAATATTTTGTATCCAGGTGATGATCCGGATCACTCTTAACATTGTATCAGATCTAATTTTGGCGGAAACCCATCTTCCCATTCTTTTTTTTCAACCAGTAGTATGTAAATACATAATCCTGCTAACAGACACAAGCACTCGAAGGAATGGTCACTTTGAAATCTATCCACAATATGGCTGCAAAGTACTTGAACAACATATTTTCCCCCAAATACTCTAAATGCAGTAGTTTCCGAGGTATAAGTCATTTACTCAACATAAACTCATTTAGCCATGGCTCACCTATACAATGGACTACAGCTCTGAACTACATTTTGTCATAACTTACCCCAATATGGGTGAGTGACCTATTTATAGAAAGTCACTATGTGCAATACGTTCAAAGAAATTTGATATTTTCTCATTTTTTTTTTAATTTTGCTTGAAATCATAAAAAAAGCTTTAGTAAGTTAGCTAATGCAACAGATCTCCAAATTATGTACCTTCTTACAACTAAAGTTAAGGTACCTGAACAACATATTTAACAGAAATGCTCTAAATGCAATAGTTTCTAAGTTATGAGTCCTTTACTCAAAGTAGCTAAATGGTCATAGCTATGTAACAATGTTACTGATTTTGCTTTTGAAATTTGGTCATGCCCTATTCTGACCAATGACAATGTTATATGAAAAACAGGAGAATCCTAGCTCCCACATTGTGACCTTGAACATGCAAACAAACAAACAAACATACATGCATACAAACAAACATACTGACCAACATACTTTGAAATCTTTTTATTTCAAAGTAACATATGGTCTTGAATATAACACATCCTTGGCAGAGCTGAAAATTAGTTGTACACTCAAACCATCATACATCTGGGGAAGTATTAGAATTAGAATAACGTAACACATTGTACTAATACAGTATTTAATACATAGTTTCTCCAGATTAGCTGAGAAACCACAAAATAAATCATATCAGCATAACGATAAGTCATGAGCAACATATCACTAAAGCCTCTTTTTGCATTATACTATACTTGCCGGTCGCTGGGCAAAGTGACAAAACTTGCACCGGACATTCAAGTGAAACACTGGTGAAATCCAGGTATCCTATAGATATTTTAATCACGTGACAACATGCGATGGCTGTGGAGAAGAACTTGCGCATGCAAGTTATTGTCTGTGTGGTCATAGAAATGACTGGCACGCAGCTAGGCTATAAGATTCACTCTCTTTGTAAGTAAGATACACTTAGAAACATCTTTTCATCCTCAAGACCTAGACATGGTCCTCAATTTAACAGAAAAGCGAAAGGCCAGTATATGCTATAACCCCATACAGCAAGACTCAAGAGTAACTTTAAAAGATCACTCTTGAATATTCTGATCACAAATACTTACTTGCAATAGCGTTCAAACATGCTTAAATTAAGTGTGATGAGCATGTACAAATTGCAGCAATTGTGTTGTCAACCTTCTCAACCGAAAAGATAAATCAACGGGACTACATTCTAAGAGCAGTAATACCCTAGTGCAACACATACATTAAAGCCTAAAACTATAACAAAACACATTTAACATTTTCCTCTCCTGTAATTTGTTTTGATACACAACTTCACTTTTAAAGATTTGTTTGAAGTTGAAGCAAGTTTTCCATAATTCAATCAGTGTGCTGCATCAACTCTATCACCAAAGCACAGTGTAGGTTGTTTATTACTATGTATTTAATGGAGCTGTCCACATCACTTGAACTATCCAATTCATAAAATGCATGTGTCAAAGATGATCCAGCTGTGGATATAGATTGCAGATACAGAATTGTTTCTATGATTTTTCAGCATTATCCACACTCATAACTCAAAAATTGTTCAAGGGTGCCCTACGGTTTGATGGACAACACACCTGTTTGTGGTTCAAACCCTGGGCCCCATTTGGGAATGTTGATGGTTGCTTACACTACAGAACCTTGGCCAACTAGGATGAACTGGTTTCTTCTATTCTTAAACCTACCCATTGTCATATAACTGTACAATTTGTTAAAAGTGAAGTTAAACTAAACAAATAAACAAATACATAAGAAAGACTATTCATTTGACACGGTTCATTTCTATACAGAAGGTGGGATCTGAGTTCTTATCCAATTTTATTATCGTTAGCACTACCCGTGGACGAGGCTTTGTATTATCTCAGGCAGAAACAAAAAGTTTATAAAGTATTTGTAATTGTATTTTGTATTTATATACTCAGCACAATATATCCATGTAGTACACAACTCGAGGTGCTACACGACCCATCTGACTACACAAGTACAGTCCAACTCTCAAATTACTGACATTCCCTTTCATTGAAGGACAGAGGCTCAAGGATGACCATTATCAACGTCCTTGGGGCTCCTTAACCTGTCACTGGGAACTACCCAATGATAGAGGACCGCCAATTAAAGGTGTTATCCCCACTTGGTATATGCCTGTACCTGAGATTGAACCCACGTCCTCTGTGTTCCTAAGCAAGTGTATAAAGTATAAAATGTATAACATAAAAGTTCATACATTTTTGTGCATGGGTGAACTGATTAGACATGAAAATATTACACTTGATAGCATATTCATATGTTATAGTTTTATACATGTGATGAACTTATGATCTATAATTTTCATACAAAAGAAGCAGTAAGAAATAAGATACCCAGTCTGTAAGACTGGTCACAGTTTGGTGATAGTAAAACTCTTTATTACTCTTTATTAGTTTTAAAACTATGTAGCTTATAAATATGATGTACGAATAATCAAAAAGGTTGTTGTACAGGGTTTTTATTCAATTTTGTTGCATTAAAATCCATACATCCGATGACAATTTTTTGCATCATATTTCTGTACAAGAATGAGAGTTAATGAAAGTATATCTTTAGTAAGAATACATTCAGTTGTAACGTTACTCTACAAGAGGCCTTACACTATCAGGACTCTGGCTTAACGACTTAAAACGTGCAGTTCCACAGATATTAGGTGCTATAAAAGTTGAACTACAACTGGAAATTAAGACAGTACACATGTGCACGCCATTACATTTAGCTCTATAACTTGTTGAAAGTTGATATAGTGAATCTGATGAAAAGTGTCCATTGATAGAAGTATGATTTACACTGAAAGGCATCCATATGGAGTCTGGTAACAAACCAAGAATGTAAAGTTTTGTACTATTGCAATAACGTTAAAGAAATAATACTTTTAATGATTTTGTACCGATAAGTAAGATATACATGTTACTGCTTTCTAAGAATTGGAAACAGAGGGAAATATAGGGGACCTATAATATGTGGGGCAGTACATGAAATGGGTGGAAAATTCAATTTAAACAGAGGATTAGTTCCCCAAAGAGTTTGGTATGATACTGACTTGTTTATCCTTTTGAAAAATGGAGCAACTAGCACATTTTCGGCAGAAGTGTCTTTGTTGACCAAACATATGTTATATGGACAAAAGACACTTGAAAACAGAGCCACCTGCAGGATTTGAAAGGGGGCTTAGGTTGTTATAGACAATCTGGTCTTCAAGACATGGATATTTTGTATGCAGACTTTATGTATCAGGCAGTTTCGTACATATTGTAATTTAAACAGAAAAAGCTCCATGTATGAAAAATTTTAATACAAAACCCAAAGTAGGAAAACCCCAATAGAAAAACAAAACATAACAAAATGATACATAGCACATTTAATTCATTGGATAAAATTATAAAGAGAACTTTTAATAAGTTATAAACAATTTATAACACAGAACCACATGTTTCACAACACACAAGCAGTGTACATCACATAACTTAGAAATAGCATAATATAATAACAGATTGTGATAAAGTGATTTTACTATCTGTAACAGGCCAAATAGGGACCCACAGTGTCATAGTGGTAACATACTCGCATCCCAGCTCTGAGGTCGGCGGTTCAAACACCAGGCCCTACGTGGAAAAGTTTGCAGTTTCTTACTGAGGTTTGGCGGTTTACAGTAGAGAACCTTGACCAACAGTATGTACTGGTTTGCTCTGCCCATAAAACTACCTGTTGTGATATAACCTATACAGTGTTGAAAGCGACATTAAAACCCAAATAAATAAAAAAGCCAAATATGACAACTGCAATTTTGTTTATTCCACAGTGTACCTTACTTTAGATAATTAGCTTTGTGAATGCATAAAAAGGTGCTGACTTTGCATGCATATTTCTGTAGCTATGTAACTAAGAAATATGTTATTTTATTACATAAGGGATTGGTTGGTAGGCCCAGTGTCCGGGTATTGAGAGCATATTACTGAAATACTGTAAAAAGATTGCAGAACCCACTAGTGGATCCGGGGGGGGGGGGGGGGGGGGGGGGTTCAGGGGGTTCGGACCCCCCTTGAAAAATAATGTAAAGGGGTTCAACCCAAAGTACTAAATTATTTCTTGAGAGTGGTGGTAAATTTACAGGAAATGCACTATATTTTTACCAAAAATTATTTTTTCCCCCGGGGGCATGCTCCCCGACCCCCTTAGTTATGGTATGTCTGATGTGAACTCCCAACTTACTTAAAAACTGGATCTGCCCCTGCAGAACCACCACTTGTAAACACATATAAAGGAAGGAAAATTTCAAGTATTGGAGATAAACAAGAAACCTGAAGAAATTGCACACTTTTATTCCATATTTTTGTGCATTTCGGGACTTTATTTTGATTTCATTGAGAGGAAATCCATGTTTCACTTCTTCTGTTTGAATGGGGATGTACTAAATTATGGAGTCCTGGAATCAGAATGGCTTTACATTAGCGACCTCCTCATCTACACATTCTTCATACTGACCCATCCCTCATTACATGTGACATTTATTTTTTATTTAATTTCTGATGAAATTTAAAAATATACATCATAAGGGCTATTTTCCTCTTGTATTTCTCCGATAATCCTTATTGCTTCATTAAATATACACATATGCACATAAATATGGGTTACATATGGATACAAGAGTCCATATGGGGAGTTACATGCCTGAGGATTTTAATGCATATGTGTCCTACATATCTGTTGGGGTCAACATAATATAAGCGCAAAACTTAGGGCACATTCATCTCCCTGCGGGAAAGAAAGTGTAGAGAAATTCACTAGAAGGTGAAAACACAAATGTATTATTACAGTTTGACCAGAATGGAATTTCTGAACCTGTTTGTGCTTTTCCTGATGATGCAGCAAATTGCTTTGTCAAATGCTGGCAGCTTTGGGAGGATTGGAGGCCATGGAAGATACTATCAAACTGAGCAGGTAGGTCTTCTATTGTATTTTGCAATATGACAAAACTTCTTACAGTAATGAAGGGGCCACGGTGCCAGAGTGGTAACACTCTCGCCTCCCACCTCTGAGGTCGGGGATCGATTCCCGGCACGGCCTTAAGTGGGAAAGCTGGTAGTTGCTTGCCGTTGGTCGGCAGTTTGCAGTACACAACCCTAACAAACTGTTTGTACTGGTTTCCTCTGCCCTCCCAACTACCCGTTGTGATATGACCTGTACAGTGTTGAAAGTGACGTAAAACCCCAAGTAAATAAATAAATAAAAAACTTACAGTTATGAAGTCTTTACTTTCATACTACAGGATCTGAAGGTGTGAATACACTGACAAGAAAAGTATGCTGTACAAACTGTGCACAATGTACCTTGGTTTCATTTTGTTCCGTTTAATAATAAGTAAAATAATCGTTGTATTACATTGTTTATCTGCCACTGTGGCCTAGCGGGTAGCACACTTGTCTAGGAACTCAGAGGATGTGGGTTCAAACCCAGGTACAGGCAGATACATAGTGGCTCGGATGACCACCTAAAATGGCTGTCCTCTGTCATTGGGTCCTATCGCCAGTGGCAGGCTAAAGAACCTCAAGGACGTTGATAAATGGTCATTCTTGAGCCTCTATCTTCCAGTCAGGGAAATGTCAGCTACTTGTGAGTTGTGGTTGTACTTGTGCAGTCGGATTGCACTGCGTATAAATACACAATACAATACAATACAATACTTGGTTTTTATATGCCCTACTCACTGTATTGCACTGCTATCATATACTTCTCATTACAAACTACCTCTACAATATCTTGTGATGTGACCTGTACAATGTTTGGAGTGCTTTCATACAACACCCAATTTAAAATGCTGCAACTGATACATTTATCTATTATATTTTAACATCACTTTCAGCACTGTATTGGCCTTACAACTGATATGACCTATGCATTGTTTTACATTGTTTTCCCAGCAACAGGTCAAACAATATCTTGCAACTGATATGACCTATGCATTGTTTTACATTGTTTTCCCATAACACCCCAACCAATCTGTTACAAGTGATATGATCTATAAAATGTTATACATTGTTTTCCCAGTAACACCCACCCAACATGTTGTAAGTAATATGATCTACACAAGGTTTTACATTGTTTTCCCAGTAGCACCCACCCACTATGTTATAAGTGATATCATCTACAAAATGTTTTACATTATTTTTCCAGCAGCACCCCACCCAATATGTGACAAGTGATATCACCTCGAATATGTTTACTGTGTTATTCCCTGCAACGCCCCACCAAATATGATACAAGTGATATCATCAACAAAATGTTTGACTTTGTTTTTCTCAGCAACACCCAACCCAATATGCTATAAGTGATATGATCTGCAAAATGTTTTACATTGTTTCCACAGCAGCACCCTACCCAATATTTTACAAGTGATATGATCTACAAAATGTTTTACATTGTTTCTCCCAGCAACATCCCAGCCAATATGTTACAAGTGATATGATCTACAAAATGTTTTACATTGTTTTCGCAGCAACACCCCACCCAATATACTACCAGTAATGTCATATACATAATGTATTACATTGTTTTGCCAGCAACACCCCACGCAATATGTTGCAAGTGATATGATCTTCACACTATTTCCTACTATTTTCTTGTTTTTTTTTTTCAAGTGAATGTTCTGAAATAAGTTTATCTAGAAATCTCTTACAGCAGACAAAAAGTACAATTGTAAGATACAAGTTGAAGTCATATTTTTACAAGAAAGAGTCAAATAAAAGACCATAATAATTAACAAACTGACAATAGAAGACATTTTTGCAGAACACTTTATTAAAGTATTTTCAAGTAAGCGTTAATGTGGAAAATAATGCAGATAACTGTTGGGAGAATGTTCTATTTGATTCTGTGGACTATATGGTTATCAAAAGGGAATGAACTTGCAGAAAGTCATCTTTGTCACTACTTTATTTCTTCTACCTCTTTGAAAACCCAAAAAACATTGTGCATTGTAACATTGGCACAGACATGGAGTTAAAAGATAAACAAACATGTGTTTATGCATTTATTTATGGCTTACTGAGTAGAGACCCACTGCGTCATATAATGAGATCCTGTGGGTCATCCCTGTAGATAAGGATGAAGTGAGACTGGCCAGTATCTATATAATAGTTGACAATGGTGGTACCCACTCTGTAAGTGGTTGAGGGGTAGAGGCCACTGTATTCCAAAATGAGGAGCTATTGTCTCAATGTGTAGGTCTTAGAGACTGAACAGATTCTATAGAATAGACACCGAGAGTTGTGTTCAGTGTTTTAAAGAAAAATAATATAATGTGTTGAAAAACTATATGCTCATCGAATGCACCATGGGCCAAGGGGCTGGCACGTTTTAGTGCTGAACCCTGTTCTCATCATAACCAGGCAAGCCTGGGGAACTCCCAAATCAAAATGCAAAGGACAGAGTTTTATTGTACATTACTGCAAAAATGAAATAAATTACATAGAATAATGCCATAAAACACAGCAGGTATGTGTTTAAGTAATGCCTTAACTGTGCTTTAGCTACCTTTTATGTTTGTGGTCGTATTTACAGAAATTTATGACAGATCCATCCCTGTAGCCACAGTTGTTATATCAGATCTTGTACTTTTTATGGCCCTTTTATACTACATACTGTCCCATGGTAAAAGTTTTTCTCGGAATCCCAGGTCGCCCTATTCCGTCCAAGTTGTTCACACTACTAGTGGACAGTCACTGAGTGGACACGGTTTTTACCCGTCAATAATAGTAGGATGTCAGTACAATAAACATTGGTCACCTAGAACCAACCGCCATTAACATCAACTCACTTTTGGTAGCCATTGGATGAACACGTGGTGAAATGACCAATACTTCCACTCAACCTTATGTCGCCTTGTTACACCCAAGGACAACTGAGTCACAACCTTATATACACCATGGACCACACCTTCCTTTAGTAAGAAAATTTCTTCCTTTAATAAGAAATTCCTGTGCACATGCAAACAGTTCTGAAATCAGAGGTGGAATTTTAAACATTTTAAAATTTCTGTAGTATGCGCAAGTTTCGCCACTAACTCGCAAGTTTGCAAACGGATGTCAGGTGGTGATTTTAGGATGAAGATGTTTCATCGAATGCGGTCCAACCACAGGGTATACCATCTGTAGTGTGAAAGGGGTATTAGTGTCCTGTGTACCCATGTCTTCTATGGAATGTATATTTTGAAAAGATATTTTAAACTCTAATGTTATAAGAAGTACTGCCTAATATATCATGTTTTCATGGCAATAATAATTTAATAAAATATTTATTTCTCTTATGTACTGAATATTACAAATTATTAGTACCTGCAATTTTAATGCAATGATCATCTGACTGAAACAGTTTACACACATTTTCCTTCAATATTGCACTGGCGACCACCTTAAAATAATGTTTTCTCAATGTGTATTTCAAACTTACAAAATGAAATTAACAACAAACAATTTTACAGCAGAAGTCCCAGAAGACAGACAAGAGGGATGCATCTGGATGTAAGTTGAATTTTCATTTCAGTTACCATTTTTTACTTCATGTCACTAAGGAGGTTTTTTCAGATAATCAGTTTGGTGAGTGTACGCTACAGAATAATGGACAGTATTCTATTAAACTTTTTTGGTGAGTTTAATCATAAAAATTGAGCTTATACATCCACCAATAGAAATTCCAAGTTTGCTTTGCATATAGTGTCATGCTATTTTAATGTTCATGGGTTGGCTGTTGTTAGGGCTGAATGTTTCAGTTAACAATGATTATAATTCATCCCATATACTCCACAATTGTATTAAGATCTAAAGATTTTTATTTGTGCTTATGAAATCCTTTATACTGTAGCCTAGCGGGTAACACACTTGTCTAGGAACTCAGAGGACATGGGTTCTAACCCAGGTACAGGCAGATACATAGTGGCTCGGATGACAACTTAAAATGGCGGTCCTCTGTCATTGGGTCCTATCCCCAGTGGCAGGTTAAAGAACCTCAAGGACGTTGATAAATGGTCATTCTTGAGTCTCTATCTTCCAGTTAGGGGAATGTCAGTTACTTGTGAGTTGGGGCTGTACCTGTACAGTCGGATTGGTTAAATAGCGCCTTGAGTCCTGTAGTACATGGAGATATTGCACTGAGTATAAATACACAATACAATACAACCACTTAGTTACTGATACCAACACTTATATTTAATTATTTATCTATGGGTAATATGAGTGCCAGTGACACAGCTCTGTCTGCTAAATTTGCTAACCTTAAGGTGAAAAGTGCAGTGTTTTCAACACACCCATGGAGATAACAAAAAAGATAGGTGCAGTATTCCACAATAAGTATGTTGCCGCACTTTTGGTTTTCAGATGCCACTAACGCAGAGTTAAATACTATTGCAAACCAGCTGAACACCGAAATTCTACAACTGAATGAAAGCATTGTAGCAGTTGGTCACAGTGTCAATGTGCTGACTACCATGTTCAATCAAATGTCTGTTGAAGTGGATGGGCTGGCTGCTGGCCAAGCACAAACAAATACTCGTGTTGCCACCATTGAATCACAACAAGCAGGTAAACTGATCCAGTAAATTGTTAACAAAGTGCCCGATTTAATTTGAATTTTAAAAGCTCTCAAAATTATTTTACATAAAGTCCAGCGGCGGTATTCACTAACATTCCTATATTGGTCTTAGTCCTAACTTTCGTAGTTTATCATTTTCATCATATGCCTGATTTTATTTCTATTACAGTAAGCACCATTTTAGCTCTTAAATCTTCATGCAGAATCAATATACTTTTAATTTAGTAACTGAATTTGATAATTGATTTAGAATATTGTCAGAAATTGATGATTGATAATTGTGTCTAACATTTCCTAACAAGTGAAAAACCATCCCTGACTTAGATCTAAGGTCAACTTAACTAAGTAGTGTTGTAGAATACGGCCCCTGGAGAATAATATTGGTGATCTCAGATGCTCGTCTTTTTAATATGATAAAAACGTTTGGTGATGGACCATTTCAGTCCCAAGTACTCATGATCAGTCATTTGGAAGAATGGGAGCTACCACTTATCTTGTATTATGACTTATCTTACCATGCGATTAATATCGACCCAGATCATCTTTTCCAAAAAGGAGATTAATCATACAAGTTCCCAAATGGCTATACAAGAAGGCAATATTTTCAGTGGCAGTTAGTCTTTTCACAAATGATGAATCACGTGTTTTTCCACAAGAGCAACTAGAGCAGCCTAACAACAGTAAAACAGAGGTAATAAACAGGCTTTCAATTCACTTTCAGAAATGTCACCTTCCATAAATTTTGCCAATGATGCCATACATGAGTAACAATGCAGCTTCTGACAAAACTCATTGCATGACTGAATTGCTAAACTTGGTCCTCCAATTTTTTTTTCAGAGGAGAGACAACCTATTCCTTTGTTCTATGGGAATTTTCATACAGCAGTATATTATTCACATGGTGAGATATACAAGTTTAATAACATAGTAACACAGACTGGTAGTGGTACTTACAACACAGCTGATGGAAAGTACATATGTGGAGTGGATGGTTTCTATCTTGTCAGTGTTATGCTATCTGGTTCTCGTGAGTTGTTTGTTACTCTCCTGAAATTAGCAATGTATATATTTTGCTTCTCTGAAGAAGCACTAAATATTGATTGCATAATATTTACTTTACATCAATTGTAAATCAGGTCGTATAACAGTCATGGTATGATCATAAAGTAACTACTCCCTTTCCAACGGAAGGTCTAGCCAGAGATTGGAACCACTGATCTCAAAGTATTAGAATATAATATTTGCGTATAACTTCTTCTTGGTATATCTCTTGTCAAATATCAGTGGTAACAGCTGAATTCTAATTTGTCGACACCAAAAATTCACTTGGGCCATACCAAGTCAATCCGCCTTCTCCAAGCTCTACCACCTTCCCTTCAAAGCAGTATTTGTTATTCAGTGCTTCGGAAGAATTCTTACACTCATGTATATGGGGAGATATTCCTGGAGAATGTGAGGATTACCTACTTGAAGACTGCGAATGCTATGTTCACTGGGAAGAACGAAACAGCTGACTTAGTGGCTAGTGGCACCGTGATCCTCCACTGCTATGCGGGCAAAACAATCTACATCAAGGCCGCTTCTGATGGTTCCACATTTTACAAAACCACTACAGGAGGCTTTTCAGTGATGCTGGTGAAAGCATATCCTTGACTTTAGTGAAACTGGCATGTGCGTGTGGATGTAATTGGACTGGTATCATTAGTATTGACATGGAGTTATTGATGGAAAGCTCAAATTTGCCTTTGTCTGATATTTCGTCGAATAAAATTGCTTCAAAAAAACTTGCCCATTTCACTGGTTGATTGCATTGTACCCCAGCATGTTTTCATCCATGATGTAACATAGTGGCAAACGAATTAAAGCTTAGTCTCCTGTCTTTACATTATTCTTCAAGGGGCTCTGGAATCTCCAGACATAGGAATAATTCAAGCCAATAACAATTTGCTGTTCTGTCAAATAAAATATCATTTGTATAAATTGTAACAGACTACTCAGTCCATAAATTGTTATAAACTATCACAATGCTGACAGATTACGAAGGTTAAAGTTGGTTCTTTACGTCCCGTTCCACAGCCAGGGTCATATTGGGACAGGTCCTCAGCATTGTCACTTGTGGGAGTCGAACCCACAGAGCTGACTGCCTGTGCTCAGATGCCAAATTTGCCTCTTTTCCATCTTTCACTGACCAAATGTTACTGGTCTTTCTAAAGTTTATGGGGTATTTGATGTTGGTGAAAATAGGTCATTCAATTTAATGAGCTGACACTCACATAGTTATGGATTTTATTTGACTGAAATAGTTACCATTACATGATGAAGTTATTGACAAAAACCTATAATTTGCATTAGCCTGATCTTTACCGTTTTGTTACCTTTTACCTCTATATATTTTCTTCCAAATTGTAATACAGTGCCAGTGTCCCATCGCTTCACATTATTTTAAAGTGGCTCCTGAACCATAAGTTTCTATTCTCCAGACCTACTGACAATTACTATTTGAAGTTCTTTTTATGTCCCTTGAACCATCATTATCATTAGGTCTAATTTACTCATTGGCCTATGGAGGTTTTTATATGCACACACCATTAGCAAGTTACACATATTAACCAATCATTAGTTTCACCAATTGATGTTTGTTCAATATTCAGTCTTTACTTGAAATCTGGACAAATGTTGATAGGACATCAAAGGATTTTGAAGTTCATGCACAGTTGATACAAAATTACAAACTGAAGTTACAGGACTATTTCCGTACAGAATTGGAATTTATAGAACCACAAAACATCAAAGGGATCCATACCCTGCCAGAATAGAGAACTGGAATTTATGGATTATGGGGCTTGATGTCTATGTCTGAAGATTGTGCACGTCATTGGCAGAATTGAGGCAACGTCATAATCATCTGTTATACAGACGAGGATACTAATTCTAATTTATCTAATTATCTAATTTATTCTAATGTATTTTATAGTGCTTAATATCCGTCTAAAGACAGACAAAACACAGATAAAACAGAAAACTATAATCAGTAACCTGAGACATAGCAGAGGTCACCACCACGGAGAGAGATTGGGAAACGGAGAAATTGGGGTAGATGTGCTTAATAAATTTTGACTTTCTTTTTGAATGAGTGGAGAGAAGTGGCCAAAAGTACATCATCAGGGAAAATTATTCCAAATCTTTGGAGCATCATAAACAAACCTGAGGCTAAAATGCTAACTAGACTTATAACCTGGCAAAGGGTGGCACCTCAAGGATATGGGTAACGGAAAAACTTTTTCATAGTTTTGAAATTTATTATTTGTATTTAGAAATTCAATTGAATATTGGCCCACTTATGTTTGGTTGCCTGTTTATTTATTTAGTGTTTTTCGTCAAGACTAATACCTGGTTAGCTATATTGTGATGGGTACTTGGAAGGACAGAGGAAACTAGTACATCCAGCTGGTCAAGGTTCTGTAGTGTAAGCTGCTGGCCAATGGCAAGCAACTACCAGCTTTCACACTTGAGGTTGGGCTGGGATTCGAACTCTGATCGAAGAAGTGTGAGGCCAGTGTGTTACCATTCTGCCACCAAGGGCCCTGGTTGACTGTCATGCCCCTGTTCCGCCAAAGGATTAAGCCCCGAATCATCCTGGGACCCTTTATCCTTGAGATTTGGTGAAAAAAACCTGAAAATGGGTGATAAAATGGTGTAGGTGTGTGATCAACCCCAGATTATCCCCAAGAAGCCTCAGATGTCCGCAGACAAGTCACGATCATTCCTGGACTATGGAGCAAATACGCCACGTTTGTGATCCATTTCAACCCCGATCCTATCAGGGATACACCGTCTGGGTCTCAGACTGGTCTGAGGCTTCCTCAGGCCTCCTGGGACTAACAAGCAATTTACAGAGACAGCAATGGGCGATTTCTGGTGAGGTCTGGGACTAAGTCCAGGGTTCCTGGGACTAAGAGTCCTGGGATTGAGAGCCGTACTACGGCTCAGACAACATAAAACAGCATAAATTTGGGTCTACAGAGGCCACAGGAAGCCTGAGACTGGAAATTTGTGGGTAAGGGCAAAAGCGGATCAGTTACAGTCGTGGCAAATATCAAACATGTTTGATATTTATACTACCACAACCGACCCAAACAAATTCAAGCTGACTGTCCAAGATTCTACTGTTTTGGAAAGTCTCTACTAGAATATAACTTTTTGAGTGGGCAGGCACCATCGTTATTCCATTTTTATCAGTGATAACCATTATATATCTGAAACTACAGCAAACAAACAGTAATGCTGAGAATGCATAGAATTTAAATGAAAATTTTTAAAATTTTGACAACAACACCATGGTATTATGTTGTTTAAAGAATTTAACTTGATGTCCATTGTTCTTATGTTTCTGTCAGCAGCAAAGACATATATAAATAGTACAAATCAACCACCAAAACCCGCTTATTCCCCCCCCCCCCCCTTCAAGAATCCCGCATATGTTACAGCACAGAGGTAAGAAATATGCTTTTTGAAAGTCAGTAGCTGCATATGTATTATCATGAATTAAGTGAGGGATTACTTCTTACAAAATCCAACCTAATATAAGGAGAGACCCTCAGTACATCAGATATGTCACTCTGAACTAACAACCAAAAAGGTGGCAGGTAATTAAATGTCAAACTGTCATTCATGTTCGATGCAACAAAATGTCATATACCTACACATGTGCAGTAGATTTATTTATTTAGGGTTTTACGTCGCTTTCAACACTGTACAGGTCATATCACGATGGGTAGTTGGAAGGGCAGAGGAAACCAGTACATACAGTTCACTAGGGTTGTCTACTGTAAACTTCCGACCAACATCAAGCAACTACCAGCTTTCCCACTTGAGGCCGCGCTGGGAATCGATCCCCGGCCTCAGAGGTGGGAGGCGAGAGTGTTACCACTCTGGCACCATGGCCCCTCATATGCAGTAGAAGCGGTCATAACCATAAGTGTATTTTAGTTGGTCAATATTATTTGGATGATAAAAGAGAAACCAAGCCTATGATTTGGACTGATTGATTATTTAAAAAAATTATGATACCAATTCTCAGGCTTCAAACTTCCTCAAGGAACACAATAACTCCATATTACTTGGGGTTTTGACATTAAAACTTAACAAAGATAACACTATTGCTTGGCTTATTCTTTCAATATTTATTATCTCCATCAAGGAAGTTATGTTTGTGGGCACACTCGTATGTTTGCCTGTATTTTCAATTACTCAGAAAATAACCCAGTAAACATTTGGAATGTTTCAAAATGGTTTTAACGTTTATAAAACGTTTTGAAAACCAATTTAAACTCTTACAGGTTTCCAAATGTTTCCAAGTAAACGTTTACAATGTAATGTTTAAAAAACGTTTTATAAACATTCAATATACAAACGTTTTTACTGAAAACATTTATTGAACGTTTATAAGATAACTCATAAAGCTAGGTTTGATCTGAAACGGTTTTTAAACATTTATAAAATAGCTGAAAGGTTATTGACGTTATGCTGGAAATGATTTTCAAACATTCATCATGAAATGGTTGATAAACTGTAGACATAAAACATTTAAACAACATTGTCATTCAAATGTTTTAAAATCATTCTATCAAAAACGTTTTTTAAATCCATATTTTCAGAATGCTCAGTAAACCTTCACCTTCAAACATGTCCAAACAAAGATGGTGGCGAGCAATAACAGGGAATTTTAGAGGACTTTGTCAAAAATTGTCCCACATGCAATTCCTAAAAGTAAGCACTGACTGGGGGCCAAATTTCTAAGCCACTACAATTTAGACATAAAAATAATGTTTCCATTGTTGAGGAACCTTAAAAAGATATTGAAGTTATCCTCTGACTCCATTATTATTCAGACATTATTATGTTCATTTGTAGAACGTTTTTCTAACATTCACCATTCATTTAACATTCAAACATTTAATAAACAGCATACATAAAATGTTTGAAAAACATTCTATTATAAATGGTTTTCGTACCCATCATTTTCTCACCTTCACAAAACATTTCCTTTCAAACGTATGCAAAACCCCAAAAATGTTTACTGGGAAGGAATCTATCTTCATGAAAAATTTTACGTTGCTACAGCCTGGCCAAAGGAAAATGTATAAATTTTGGAGAATATCTGGATTATACTATGAAGAAATCCAATCCTTACAATCGGAGGGCACTTGATTGCCTTGACAGAGGTCTACATCCTAGCAATATTTTAGTTGAAAAGTTTAAGCTTTGTGCTTTAATTTGTAAATTTTTGTAATACAAAACTTCAAATGCAAAAAAGATGTGAAAATAAAGTCAATGATTTAGACAGAAAGTAAAGCATCTTTAAAATAAACTCGTATTTGTATGCCTAATAATAGGAGTGACACCACATAAAATGCAGTAAAATGAGTACTTTCATAGCACCAAATCTCCATCATATGGCAGAGTTTGAGGTTCTAGAGCCATAAAGAGAGTAGGAAAATATCAGAATTTGGAGACGACCACAAACTTATACCAGAGACATGGGAGAGCTGTGGAGAGTTGGCTTTTTGAAAAAAAAGATATCAATTTAGCCAGAAAGTCCAGAAGCCTCCTGCTTGGATTTCATAAGAGAGCCTATTCTACAAAGTTGGAGCATCAAATACAAAGCTGTGGCTAAAGTCATTTTCTGATCATGTGGAGCTTGTGGAGAACTGTCTAGCCTGTAGGTAATTTTTGTGAGGTTTGCTGTGACTAGTGTTGTAGGTACACCAAGCTTTAGAAAGGTAGGGGCAGGAAATAGTTTGGAAACCCATTGTAGAGGTGACTGTACACTAGAGTCGGGGTTACGAAAAATGGAGCATTGTTGGGATTCTAGAAAATTTGTTTATGATTCTAGCTGAGGTATTTTGGACAAACAGTAGTTTTTTCAATATTGTGTTTGTACAGATTTCTTAAGAGAGAATTACAGCAGTCCAACCAACTGCCAACAAGAGCATCACAACCTAATACCACAGCTTCACACATGAGGTACTTCTTGGTATGCCTGAGATCTCGCAATTGAGTGAAGCAGCCTCCGCAAACCTTCTAAACATGCGTTCCAAATGAGAAGCTTACATTCAACCAAAGCCCAGAATATCTGCCACCATTCTTATTAAAGGAGTACCTGCAATGTTGATCGGAAAATGGGAGTTTAGCTTTTACGTTTTTCATTGTTTTAACCCAAACACAGTAAATTCCATTTTTTTCGGATTTAGATTGAGTTTGGTATTTGGCATCCAATGCTTTTTTATAAACAGCAATATTTTTTTTCAGTGGAGCGTCCCATCCCATAGCCAGATAAACGAGATTTTCAAAGCTATTGGGTGGCAATGTGTTGAATAATCTGGACATGGCAAACTTAACCAGCTTGAACATGAAACAGAAACCAGAGACAGGTTTTGTCTGTTAAGCTCATCTTTGGCCAGGGGAAACTTTTTTATCTGAGGGCTAATAAAAGCCTTTTTATAACTAGATAGGACAAAGCTCTTCAATAGCTGACATTCTGCAGCTGTGGTAATTAATTAGTACAATATATTCGTCAGCCTAAAATGCTGGGATCAGTCGAAGAGACAGGATTTCATAGGATATTTCCCCAGTGACTGCCCTAAAAATCTACTGCTTCCCTGCATAAGTTGGCCGCAGTCATAAGTTGGCTGCCATCATCATATTTTAAAATTATAAATCTAAAGGCCTGTATCATTCTTGAATGATCTATTATAATAAGATTTATTGTAACTACCACTTTTAAAATCTGTGCAACCACACATTTGTCTGTTTGATACATTTAAATGAGTGGCGGCCAACTTACAACAGGGGGCCAACTTATACCGGGAAGCAGTATAGAGACAAAAGGGGCACATGTAGGAGTGTTATTTTCAGTTGGAAACTGTGCAGACATGGTTTCATCTTGTCACTGAAATAAGCTGAAGGTTTATTTATCTGTCATATTCAGGCAGAACATATTCAGAAGTGAGGTGAAGAGTTTGCCTCAATGGCTACCACAGCTTCATTGGATCAAGACTATTTCAGGTCATCAAATTTATGTCACTGATCCTGCATGTGTTTATTCAGCAATCTATTGCACTGAGTATAGCAAACAGCATAAACCACTGGAAACTTCATACTTCTTCCAAATTGTTTCCAAAGAACAGAAGGAGAAGGAAAGTGTATTGGTCCTTGGCTTGGTGATATGGTTAACTTTTGCCACAAAATCATGATTTCTGCTTTCTTATGAAGTTCCTTAGCAATTACTTTACATTTAAACAGCGTGTGAATATACTTCACCCAAAATGGCCATTTAGTTAATTCTCCAGGAAGCTTTTACAATGCCATCTAGACATGTTAGACAACAAACCGCTGCATTGCTGACATTGCTCTGACGTTGCATCATAGACTGTAACTGGTTACAAAATTAATGTATTATTTACTTCATTCAAGTGTCACTTTTACCAGTAGCTCATACTGCAATGGTTGCCCAAAACAGTAACAGTATGTCATACCACAATAGGCATTTTACATAATAGGTCATATCAATAATAGATCATACCAATATCACTAACACTTTCAACAGTTTGAATAATTTCTCTTCAGACATGTAATGTTCCAAATACGCCTAAAATGTCCTCATTTATTGTAGAAACATGAATGAAATTAATTCAGGGCTTCAGATTGGCCACATTGTGATATACTTGACATGACCACCCATGAGGGGGGGGGGGGGGCTCAGACCAGCCCTACACCCCGGAAATGAAATTTTCAATGTGGCTCTCGAGTGGCCCAGACCAATGCAATTTTATTTCCTGGTATAAAGTGAGTTATCTGTGAAAATTTGAGCCAAATCCAACAACTTTAAGGGGTGTTTTGGGCTCATCTGCCACTTAATGGTACCTTCCCTACATGCACTCCCAAGGCAGGTAATTTGGACTTGGTATGTATTTCTAAAGGAATACACTACTTAATTCTCTCTTAGTGGCTCCCTCTCTCGCAGAAAATATGGTTTATAGCCTTACATTTGCCTTATTGGGCAAAATATGAGTGTACTTTAATGCACCCCCCAGCAGGTGAATTACAGGCCTGCTGGAGTCCAAATACCACATCAGTAATCACTGCTATACCAGATGTAATTCCGAAACCTGTGCAGTCAGATTTAGTTGGTTACAGAGGATTTTCTGGCCAAATTTCAGGATTATAGACCAATATTTGGTACTCCTTTGGGCTGATTTACATCTTTTTAGACCATTTTAACAGCCCTATTTGAGTTGAATAATTTCTCTTCAGACATGTAATGTTCCAAATGCGCCTAAAATGTTCTCATTTACTGTAGAAACATGAATGAAATTAATTCAGGGCTTCAGACTACACTTAGGCCTAATTTGGTTCTGGAAATCATAAGAGGGTGAGTGCTTTTTGAGCTAAGGTTTTGGCTTCAGTTTGAGCCTGACATAGAGGAAACCTGAAGTATACCAAAATAATTCAATCTTTATTCTGGTTTCTTTTTAAAAAGTCTACTTAGTACCAAGTATTAACTTCCTACACCTTACCACTTCCTATATCATACAGACAAGATTTTAAAGGTGAAAATCACTACAGCAAAATCAAAATGTCAAATTAAGGTCACGCCATGAAGTTGTAAACCTAGATGCCCAACCAATATCCCCACCATGCATCTACTTCCTACACCTTACAGATTCCAAGATGTACCCCGTACAAGATTTTACCGTTCAAGGTCACTACGCAAGGTCAAAGGTCAAATCAAGGTCACACCAACAACACCAACCTCCCAACCAAGTATGAATTTCCTATATCTCACGATTTCTGAGATACAGTCTGGACAAATTTTTTCCTCCCACCACCTGATCATCAATGAGTTTCCAATTCTTCTAAAGTTTGTGAGAGGTTGAGGGTAGTGATCCTGACCACCTTGCCTTGTTAAGGTACTGGACAGTCAGATTTTTTAGGTTTCATGTGGAAACATAGGAAATACTCTGGACTTTTTTATTGTCACTTAGCATCAAAATACATCACACAATTGTTCACAATAATCTTCCATTGCAGTATTTCACAGTTTAAATTTTCAGTACATTTTACTTTTTTTTTATATTGACATTTCATACATATTTTTATTTCACCACATTCCTGTTCTATATCTTTATTCCTTAGATCTCGTCGGATCAAGCACCATGTTCTTTACATAATCTTTCTCACTGTAGTATTTCCAATTGGAATTACTGACAAATGTAGTACATTGGTTGTTAAAACTGTACAGTTTGATACCCTCTTTATACTGAAGAAAATCATTATGGGTATATTGATTTATGAAATATTTTTATTACATGACCAATATGTCTTTGATAATTATTGAAACTCAAAGTTAAAAACTACAAGAATATACAAAATTGTCTTATAAGATGTTACATATAAAATTTGTGTCTGCAGCATGACTTTATATGACTACGTAAAAAAATCATAGTATGCTGTTTCTGGATGTGTAGAATCTTAAATGATCATGTTTACTGTATTGACTGAATAATGTGCTGTAGTTATATTTGCATTGTGCATAACAAAATTATGACGGGTGATAACATAACTAACATAGCAATATATTGTGAGATGAAATGTTAGCTGGATGAACCACATACTTTGAGAGGTACAGGGCCTAAAGGGATGAATAAGAACAACATAAAAAGTGGCATTTTTAGAGACTTTTAGGTCACCTTAAAATTAAGGCTACAGTCCCCATAGAAGTTACACCAGGTAATGTTTGAGGTTAGTCAGACATATCATCTCCAAATTACAAGACAAATTATGTGAAATAGATATTTATAGATATCTGACATTTTTATTTACGATAAATTTCTTCACTGTAAATCACCATATATTGTCTACTGGGACTTTCACCAGTTGGAAAACACAAAATGTCAGTACTTGGATTTGAGTCAGATTTTGCAATACAGATTCCAGCTGGTTTTTACATCTAGAACCGAACCCCTAATTCTATGTATATCTTGCAATACAGATTCCAGCTGGTTTTTACACCTAGAACTCAACCCCTAATTCTATATATATCTTGCAATACAGATTCCAGCTGGTTTTTACACCTAGAACTCAACCCCTAATTCTATATATATCTTGCAATACAGATTCCAGCTGTTTTTTACATCCAGAACCAAACCTGTAATTCACAGACATTAGAACTGCTGAAATCCACTGTTACCCAATGTGTAACACACTCACCTAGGAACAGCCAGAAGCTACTGTTCTCTTTTTGTGTGCATATGAATTTGTTGCATTTTACAGACAAAAATGGATGTTCTGTAGTGACTAAGAACATTTGTATAAAATACTGTTCATTTCTCTATGGCTTTTGTTTTGTAACTTTAATTTTTCAATTTTGTTTTAAATATAACATTTAAACTAAAATATAGTGCATTTCCTGTATATTTGACACCACTCTCAAATATAATTTTGTACTTTGGGTTGAACCCCTTTACATTATTTTTCAACAAGGGGTTCGAACCCCATGAACTCTCCCTGGATCCGCTAGTGAACACCATGCCTGAATCCTTTTGAAATGGCAGAATACCAACATGGTTAACATACCCCCATGTTAAAACAAGTATTCAAGTAAAATCAATTTGTTCAAGACAATTTCTGAAATTACAGTAATCGTTTTGTTGTATTTGATCGAGATTAAACTTGAAAGGAAATTAGTTGCAATTGTATGATTAAAAATCTCAAAACCTGAAACACTCAAATCTGAACAGAAGTCCTGTTTTTGTAGTAATACTGGAGTCTGGTCCATAATCCTATACACGTGTTGATCAGGCGCCAGTCTGTATTGTGAAATGGCTTCGCCAGCTGGTACTGGTGTCTGTAAAATAAAAACATATTGCAATAAGTGGATTTAGTCACTTACATATATTTATTCACAATTTAAACCGATTGTAAATCTATATCAGTATTCTCATTCACACATATGGATTAGGGGTCAAAGGTTAAAATTGATGACTTAGCTCCCTTCCTAGAGCAAAGGTTATATCATAATATGTCCTTCATGTAGGGTGGCATTTATTTCATGGTATCTGATATCTACACAGTTCTGTTCCTGTGCTGAATTAAAATATATATGTCAATCCGAATATTCACTTTTTATACAGACGGAAGAAAGATAAAGACAATGAAAGCTAGAGATATTTAAAACATGTCCAAAACAGGGAATAATGACCACCCCAAACTTTCCAAATTCTGCCACAAGTGCTCACAAAAAGTGACATCAGGACAGTATCTAGGGATGGCAAGAGATGGCAAACCCTGGATAAAAACCTTCCCCTATATAGGGGGACCTGTCAAGAATTCAACTTGTAATCAGAAGGTGGGATTTTAACTCACAACAGGGTATTCATATCATCTAAGAAGGTAGTTGACCTGAAAGTTTCCCTGTCCTGAGCAGGCATTCAGTCTAAATACTTGTTTCACCTGATTTTGCACTGAGCACATCTGAGTACCCATCTTACCTGAGACAGATATCAGATTTAAAAATGTGTCTCACTTGATGAAGTAACTGGCCTGTCTGCGTATCAGTGTGGGCGTGTCTCCCATCTCCTGCGCTATTTGTAACTGAGCCACTGAGATCTCTCCTGCTTTCAATGCCTGTATCAGATCAAGGGAAAATATAAATACAAGTTAAAATCAAGGTATACATGTTATAAAAACTCAAGGTTATACATCCCCAATGTCTTATATTTGACTCTAATCTGTTTTAATGTTTTCATTAAATTTTTATCTGATTAGAGATCTCCTCAAATATTCAACTGAAACATGTCTTCATATGTGGTCATTTTAATTTTGTACACAAATGGTCAAATCCAAGCATTTCTTTTCAGATGCCCTACATTACAAACTGTAGTCAGGTCACAAACAGCATAAAAGCCTCATTCAGAAACTTAAAAATAAACATGAACAATAATACAGGTCCGAATATAATTTTTGGTGTTTATAGTGGCTTTCACTGTTAACACCGATGATATGCAATATATCTCAGCATCCAATCAGCGTCTTCCTGTAAACAACCCTGCTAAAAGTGAACTAACAGGATTTTTTTTTTCTTTAAGACCATTCTTCCAGGGCCAAGTTGGTGCAGTGTTAACACATTGTCCTCCCACGTCTGAGATTAGAGTGGGAATCCTCAGGTTTTCAGTTAGTAGTAATCTGCCACTGGCCAGCAGTTCACAGTACAGAACCCCTTCACCAAATGCATGATGTACTGTTTCTTCTGCCCTTAAATGTGTGTCATAAAGTAACCGATTACAAAGGTACAAGGCATGACATAACGCAAACTAAACAAAACTCACAAACTGTGTGAAAGTGTCCCCTAAGGCAGAGTAACCCCCTCCCAGAGTATTCAGCCAATTCATGGAATCATCCAGTTGAACTCTCCGCCAGAGTAAACTACACAGCCGGTAGTTCCTGTGGTAGATACAGTAAAGTAGATCTTCAATAAGCCATTATTGAAAGTGTTAAATGAAATTCTATTACCCATTTTCATAGTATATGCATCACCTTCACCACTATTGTAGTATATGCATAATGTTCATCATAAATCATTTGTAACACCACTACTGAAAATATCACTTGCCAGAATTTAGTGAACAGTTCTCTCAACAAATATCTGGAATTTATAACTACATGTCAAATTCCTTACTGTATAGCTTCTTTTTTCATGTGGAAAACTATTTTGACGTTTTAAACCTGTATTTCATTCTTTATGAAACTTTTATAATACTTATGAATACGAATACATTTTGCCCAGGCCTGTATGAAAGTAACAAAGATTTTTAAATAGGTTGCACATACATTGGTTAATTTAAAAAGTTAAATTTAAATGTAAAGTGATGCATTTTACACCATGACATTATATTTACATTTACCTTCGCTGAGGAAGTTATGTAATTGACGGTGTATGTTTGTCTGTTTGCAAAATAACTTGAAAACTTAGGACAGACTTTGATAAAATTCAGGAAATGTTAAAAACTACACAAGGATGAACACATTGTGTTGGTTATCTGGATCTCCATTTGTATCACATAAGCCATATTAGAGGTGTTGGATGAGGTGTGCACTCTACAAGTGCTCCTGTTTAATTCTGATCACTATCAGGGATGATGCGGTAGCATTCATTCCACACTGGTATCCATCAAATATATAACAACCTTACCAGTTACAGAATAATTCCATAGTTAAGACTGCCTTACTGGTGTACATGTTCCAAAATTGTGGTCATCCAAAATATTTTACACCTTTTCTTAAACCCAGACAAAGTGTCTACAACACACACAAAAGCCAAGCTGATGGTGTGTTCCTTGAGGTCCCCCACTTTGCCACTTCAATATATAAGTGTCCTAAGCATTTTGGCCTCAGCTTTGCTTATGATGCTCCAAAGATTTGGAATGATTTGCCTGATGATGTACGTTCGGCCCCTTCTCTCCACTCATTCAGAAGGAAACTCAAAACCTATCTCTTCGCACAAGCATATCCACCCTAACTTTTGCTTTCCCTGGTTTCTCTCTGTGGCCCCGACCCTTGCCATGTCTCAGGTTTATGATTATAGTTTCCTGCTTCTGTTTGGTGCGCCTAGAGTCTGTCATTAGATGGAAATTAGGCACTATAAAAATACTATGAGAATTAGAATTAGAAATACTGAAAAGGGTGTGTTCTAATGTCACAATCGATTGAGCCTGGTCTGCAAGAACAGCAGTTCATAAAATCAGAATTTCTTCTTCAAAATTGCCATAAAAAATTAAATTATGCACAAACATAGGAAAAAATGTTGAAATTTTATCAGACTCACAGTGAATCTGAACTGACAAGCGATATACTGGTTGTAATAGTTTGCTGTGACAATTCAGTAAAGTGGCCACAATGCTACCATATGTAATATCCCAGATCAATATCAATAGTAAAATCAAAATTAATATCCGCAGTACCACATGATCCTGGATCAATATCGATAGTCAAATCAAACTTTGATATCACTGTTAAAATTTTAATTCAGCATCAAAACCAGGGCTGTTAAAGAGTAAAACTGATACATCATTTGGAGTATACAATTAATGAAAGGGCACTCTATTTAAGAATTTGCATATATTCTCACATACAATATAATTTTCAATGTCCTATATTTTTTTGAGGAAACAAGGTCTGCATTATCACAAAACAAGAGGGTCACAGATGCCCCAAAAGGCGGGTTGCGCAGGCAGACAAACGAACAGACGGAATTTCACCAATTTCGAAAGGAACCTAGCTATGTTGGTGATCTATCTCCCTGTGAAGTTTGAATTCGATTGGTCAAACCGTTTTCGAGTTAGAGTCCGGAAACGAAAATGTGGACAAACAGCCGGATGGACAGACAAACGGACAAAAAACTGACAAACGAACGGACAGAATTTCACCAATATCAACAGGAACCTAGCTATGATGTTGATCTATGTCCCTGTCAAGTTTGAATTCGATCGGACAAACCGAAAGGAACCTAGCTATGATGGTGATCTATCTCCCTGTGAAGTATGAATTCGATCGGACAAAAAACCGGATGGACAGACAAACGGACAAAAAACTGACAAACGAACAGACGGAATTTCACCAATATCGAAAGGAACCTAGCTATGATGTTGATCTATGTCCCTGTCAAGTTTGAATTCGATCGGACAAATCGAAAGGAACCTAGCTATGATGGTGATCTATCTCCCTCTGAAGTTTGAATTCGATTGGTCAAACCGTTTTCGAGTTAGAGTCCGGAAACGAAAATTTGGACAAACAGCCGGATGGACAGACAAACGGACGAAAAACCGACAAACGAACGGACGGAATTTCACCAATATCGAAAGGAACCTAGCTATGATGTTGATCTATGTCCCTGTCAAGTTTAAATTCGATCGGACAAACCGTTTTCGAGTTAGAGTCCGGAAACGAAAAATGTGGATGGACAGACAGATGTCGGACACATCAATCTAATAGGTGGGTTGGTTACATGCAACCCGCCTAAAAAGGAAAATAAACTGCAAATTATTAGACAATACTCATGGTCAAAAACTCTACTTCTGGTCACCCTTGCCAATATCAGTACATACACATCAAACTGTTTACTTTTTTCTGATTTTTAGCCTTTCTCAGCAATTTTGCCTCCTTTCAAACCCAGTTGTTTTAGATGGCTTTGAGAATTTAAACTAGTTTTTTTTAAGTCATGACTGCAATAAAAAAATGCATTACCACTTGTAATCAACCCAGGACATTCGACCTTTCACCAGGATACAAAGCACACAAATTGGAAGATCCTCTTCTGCTTGAGTAGGTAGATGTACTTTCTCTGCCCAACCTTGGCAGTTTATTCGACAGTACTTGCAAAAGATTCTCCTGAAAGTCCTTGAACTTTGTAAGATATGCAAAAGGTACCCTGCACTCGTATACTGTAAGTTAATAATGTGGCTCAGAGCACAGTTGGTTTTCACAGAATCTCTTTGGTCTTTGGTTGCAATGGCTTCAAATCCATAATGTTCCAGGCTAGTTGGTTTTATATTGCCTACTTTTACCTTTACCCTGGGCCCACCTATTTTCAGCTGATTGTTGAATGTAGACTGTTTACTAATATCAACATTAATGCTTTCCATGTCTTCTCTAGCTATGTCAAAAATCTTGTAATTATTTCTGATTGACATTGCCGATAGTGCAATGTATGTCTCAGGGGTTTTCTGTAGGATGCACACAAATATTTCTTGGTACTTTAACTTGTTGGAACTCATTCTTCACTTCTACATTGTTCACCTATTTGTCTAAAAACAATGTACAAAACAAGCATGTACATCGATGAATAAACTATTTATAAAGTGCTAAATTGATGTAGACATCCTTTTAGGCACTGGTAAAACTGAAACGGGATAGTCCAATTGCCGGAAAAGGTCCATATCTAAGTTTAGCATCAGATGGGGAAGATAACTGGAGGATAGGCTAATCTTAAGGGGTAAATCATGTACATGTGTCATACAAATATTTATCACTTTTTTTATCATATATGTCATGATTATTGTAAATTCATCTACCTTAATACAAAACAGTGACTCCATTATTTCCAAGGAATGATGATAATTTATTGGTCAAAAGGTTAAGGTTGGGGTTTTGTCACTTTAAAACATTTAACATAACTAATTTTCTGCATGGTATTGGCAGACTACATGCAGTAAAAATCACCTTATACTTCTTTGTTGGAGGTTGAGGGCAAATTTTAATTGAGGCATTCAACAAATCAGATGAATAAATGTTAAAATAAGTTTAGCACAATGGATACTCATTTAGTTTTTCCAGTTTTAACGTTACACATATGAATATTTGTACAGTTTTAACTTCTCAAAAGACTACTTAACTACTTAACAATGCATGGATAATATAATGTTTATCAGAATTTAATTGTTACTAATTAATATTCTTTTAATTTTTTCAGTATAATAATTAACTATTTTAAAAATATAGCAATAAAATGTGTAAACAAAAGCAATTCATTTACATTAGTGAAATAAGGCTGGATTGTGACAATGAATTTAAATTAATTTGGATGATATATATGATGCCCGTACCCCACAGCCTGGGGAAATAGTTTTCAACGCCATAAGATATAGGAGTAGTGAAACAGTACAAAGATCGGGATACTTTCAGAGTAGTGTCAGATATATTAAGGTCAAAATTATGTTTAAGTAGAGAAAATAACATCTAAGAGAAACAAAATGTATGCAAAGATAAAGTATTAAAACAAGACAATTCAATAGCAAGATGACAGCATTAATCAGTAAACTAAAAACTATGATGCACACCTACAACCCCTAAGCAAGGTCCAACTATCAGCTTCCTACACTTAACAGTTTCAGAGATATTGCCTGGGCAAAATTTTAAAGGTCAAGGTCACTACAGCAAGGTCAAAGGTCAAATCAAGGTCACACCATGACGTTTTACATCTACAAACCCTAGCCAATGTCCCTACACAGTATCAACTTCCTACACCTTATGGTTTCCGAGATATAGCCCAGACAAGATTTTATAGGTCAAGGTCACTACAGCAAGGTTAAAGGTCAAATCAAGGTCATACCATGACGTTCCACACCTACACCCCCCAACCAATATCCCTACTAAGTATCAACTTCCTACACCTTATGGTTTCCGAGATATAGCCCGGACAAGATTTGAAAAGTCAAGGTCACTACAGAAAGGTCAAAGGTCAACTCAAGGTCACACCATCACGTTGCACACTTACACCTCCTAACCAGTGTCCCTACCAAGTACAAGTACCAACTTCCTACACGGTACGGTTTCCGAGATATAGCCCAGACGAGATTTTATAGGTCAAGGTCACTACGGCAAGGTCAACTCAAGGTCACACCATGACGTTGCACACCTATACCCCCAACCAATATCTCTACACAGTATCAACTTCCTATACCTTACGGTTACGAGATATATCCCGGACAAGATTTTCAAACTCATGGTCACTACGGCAAGGTCAAAGGTCAAATCAAGGTCACACCATGACGTTGCATACCTACACCCCCTAACCTATGTCCCTACCAAGTATCAACTTCCTACACCTTACAGTTTCTGAGATACAGGCCAGACAAACTTCTTCCCGCTGCCCGCCCAATCCAGACACCATGGTTGAAAACAATACCCCGACAGCCCTTAAGGGCTGTAGGGTAAAAAGCATTTGTTGAGAAAATATGGTGCATAAACCTCGGAAGCTTATCTAAGATGGGGATAAAAGGTGCATTATTAAAATTATTTCATGAGAAAACTGATAGTTAAAAATATAAAGATCAACAATAGAAATGAGCATTGCAAGAAAGCTGGATGTTTACAGACCAAGACAATTCCAAAAGCAATATTATATGTCTTTTAACTGGAATTGTTGCCTGTTTTATGTAAATATTTAAAGCTGTACTTGTCAAGTCAAAGCTGGAACTCTGTGCCCTGTTCAAGAGCCAGGTTCATACTGGGACTGGTTCACAACATTTGCTACTTATGAGTGTCACAGATCACACAGAGGTGACATGTCCCTAAGTTTAGATGCTAACCAGTAGGCCACTGAGGAAAAATTTTACTTGAGTATAGTATTCAAATAACACACTTTTATATGACCCAAAGGTTAAATGGTTATCTTCGGGTCCATTAGACACCCATGCACATGCTGTGATAGATACAACATTTTCTTATTCAGACCTCTGCTAAAATGTGAAGTAAACTGTGTTCAAATTAGTCAACATGTTTTTGGTTTCAGCTATTGTAGATATCTTATGTGGTAAATGAACTCAGTGGGTTTATTATTTTTATCATATAAAAACAACAAATAATATGATATTTTTGTGTGGGTTCCCACAAGTGACAATGCTGTTGATCTGTTGTAATATGATGGTGGAAGGTGGGTAGATGTTTGCTAAGACAAACTGAGGGCTCAGCCGAGGTCATATTGGGGAGATGTCGTCAATCTTTTTTTTTGATTTGCGGAAGTCAGATCCACACATATATGTGACAGCTTGTGATTAGATACCAAACCGACTGCATGCCCAGCAGGCATGCAACTTTGAAATCTGCTTGAATTCAATGGGTAAAATCTGGTTGAAATATGTGTAGATTTTGCAAACCGTTTTTAGTTGGATCCAACCGGGGAAATCATGTTGAAACCAACATTGAAATCAGGTTGAATTGAATGGGTGAAATTTGGTTGAAATAGGTTTAGATTTTGCAAACTGTTTTTGGTTGAATTCAATGGGTGAAATCTGGTTGTTTACACTGTCTTCTTTATTTGAATCATTGTAGCTTGTGTGTCATAATTATAGCTTCTTAATAATATTACACAATAACTATCCATATACATATTTTACAATTTGGATACAACTTCAAAGTAATTAATTCTTTCCAAGATGACATGTTTTCATGAATCATTATATGGTCAATATTCTATTTCTGATAACATTGTAATGACACATAATTTTGCATCAGCTTTCAAATATAATTTCTAAAGCTATGTAAATCCATATTTTCCAGTTAAATATCCATTTTTATGGTATTAATAGAACTGGTATTATTCAATGTCATCAATTGAAATTCTTTTGTGAAATTTTAAAATAAATTAATATTTTTTTCTTTTTAAAAAAAAAACAATTTTTTATATCTTCAGTATTTTATCCAATCAGTTTTTTAAATGTTTTATTAAGTTGGCTATAATTATACTGTAGTTATAAAGAAGCAAAATCATGTAGCAAAGCCACAATGCTCAGTTCAGATGCTTGTGTCTCATACAACTTTGCCATATAAACTGAAAAAAACACAAGAATAGCCACATTTGTAGAACTCCACCCATTACTCCCTGCCTTAATTAGTTGTCAGTTCTGACCACAAATAAAACAGACCTAAAGAAGTAAACACCATGCATGCAATTGAACAAGGGTAAACCCCCACCTCCACCCCTGCTGTGTTATCTAATTACTTTATGTCGCAGGCCCAATGTTCTGTGTAGCAGGGTACAGATAAGAAAAACCAGGAACCCCCATGACCTCACTGCTGTGTGATAAAATGTTGCAGCTTAGGTTCTCTGTAAAGAGAAGTTTCAGTGTAAACTTGTAAATTAGTTATTTGAGTATAGGAGCATTTGAGAAACAAATTCAAATTACTAAGTTTTGATGTATAGTTTGAATTTATCTTTTTTTATTTAAGATAAGTT
The DNA here is from genome assembly GCA_964017235.1 of Sabellastarte sp. h YS-2021. Lineage (NCBI taxonomy): Eukaryota > Metazoa > Annelida > Polychaeta > Sabellida > Sabellidae > Sabellastarte > Sabellastarte sp. h YS-2021. The sequence goes on from OZ024933.1 coordinate 111,667,186, forward strand.
TGACTTCAAAATGTTGTTTTTAATTATCAGGAGCTGCATTTATGAAAATATAATTATAAATTATAAAAATTATATTTGGATGCATCAGTTTTGTTGTAGCTATAAACTAATAAGGAGACTAGATATAAATGTACAAGTACATGCACACATAATCTTAATCATCTTTATAATCTTATGTTTAAAAAATAGTCTTTGCATTACAAATACCTACAAATTCAATAACTATTGCAATAATAGTTCTTTCAAAAAGTTAGACTTAATCACTATATCTCACTCTAGAAAAAGAATTTTGAATCAATGATCACAAGTCATTCATTTCCCAAGATTCAACCTGTTTTCTGTTCAATAACATGACTAAGATTTCATGTAGGAAAACCTAACTTGATTTAGTGTTGATTTTTATGAAGTATCACTACTTTTTCCAGTCAGAAATCCAGCTTTGAAATTGTATTGAAATTGTGTCAGTGCCAATTTTTCAACAAAAAATCACCATGATTTCTGGTCAAAATATCATTACTTTTTCAAGTCAGAAAACTAACTTAGCTGCAGTAGTTGATAATTGGGTTTCAACATCAGGACCTGTTGTCAACTCTAAATCAACGACGTTTCAAGGTGTGTGCCTGCTAGGTAACCACTAGACTATGGAGGACCTCAGGCTTCCATCAAACTGGTCTGGACCATGTAAATATATTGCCTGTTACAGCTTACTTAGTAATACAAGAAGGCTTGAACAAAAAGTTCCATAAAAAATTCATATGAAAATGTTCATTAGTCCAGGAAACTATGGCATATTCTCTGTAGAATACTCCAAAGGATTTCTGAAAAAGATTTTTCTTTTAACCAGTCTGAAAAGGCATTGGCTAACCAATTTGTACTTATTGTGATACGATTTCCAGGATATATGATCCAGTGTAGATTTGTTTCATTGATGTTTGTATCGATACACCTAAATTTAATTATTTTAGGCAAGTTTCTGAAGATGAAATATGGAAAATTATTGGTAAATCACAAATAAAATCATGCCTATTAAATCGTTGGTTTACATTGCTTGTGAAGGAGTGTTTAGTCCAATATTAAGTATGTCTACAAAGTTGGTAAATAGTCATGTAGTAGAGGTCTGTGTCACTCAAAGGTTTAGAAAGGTTATTGTTACTTCACAAATTAAGGAAGTTCCTATGCCAAAGAATAATGTTAATATAGGAATTATTGTTATGTGTCTGACTTGCAAGTGCATAGTCTACTTTCGAGTGATTGATCATATAACATCAAATGACTTGAACATTTATCTGCTTTATTTCCAAAAATGAAAATTGTACTATTGTAAATAAAAATGAAGGAATACACCTTACCCACAAAACAAATGCAAGTGATGCATTCTAAAGGTTAAATATCTGCTCATTTGTAATAACAATGGTGATCTGCAGGCAGACAGGTTGAAACTTAAACTATTCTATTCTGTACTTTTATAGTGCTCAATCTCTGACAGGCAGACTCTAACGTGCCACACCAGAATCCCATTAAAACTACCCATTTCATAGCTGTGCCAAGTCCAGTACCATGTAGATGCTGGATAGAGAATGTGCTAAGTTAGGAAAGCCTTTTGAAGAGATATGATTTTAACCTTTTTCTGAAACAAGAAACCTTTTTTTTTACAGATGGATAGAATTAAGGAACCTTCAAGAATCTTTTATCTGGACAGTTGTATCTTGTACTATATCTTCCACAAAAACTAGACAAAAGAGAGCTTATCATTTTTATCCGTAACACAGCAAACAGGTTACAAAATGTTTTTGAGCTTAAAAATCCATCAAATCCTGCTGAAGTGGTCAAGAATGACAGGTGCTGTTGACATAGATTCTTCTGTGGACATGAGAGGGTGTCTGTGAGGCTTGTTTTGGTTAAATAAATGATTTCAGGTTCATTAGACAGTATCATACATGTGGTGCAGCTGTTATGATCGCAAATGCTTTTATAGTCAGCTTGATTCTGTACTTTATTCAGGAGTATCCCTGTTTTAACCTCTGTGTGCTGAAATCTGTTCAGAATAGCCAAGATTGTCACTAATACAGAAATGTCCACGTAATTCCTATACTCAAAAGCCAACACTCAGAAAACCACCAGAACAATAGCCTCTGTTTCAAACCACAACATTGGTTTATAAGTGCCTTCATAATGGCTCTCCTAGACATACAGACCTTATTTTGCTTCAAAAATAGTATGTCTATTACAATAAATGAGATGGACAGTGGAGTTTTGTGAGTTCAGTAGTGTTTTCCATCAGTACAAAAGTCTACACTATAAGCAGTTTGATTTCAGATTTACCGGTGAAGTCCAGGTTTAGAATGAATTGCCAAGAGATATCCACTTGGCCACTTCTTTTCTTATTCAAATATAATCTAAAATCCTATGCAAAGGCATATCCGCCTTAGCTTTTTGTGGTATATATCAGCGTCTTCTATGATGCTGGCCTCCTGGTTATTAATCCTATTATTACTCTTATTACACCTCTTTTTTATTTCTGTAAACATACATAACATTGGTATATTGTATCATTGCCTAGTATTGCATAATTGTCTGAAGCAAATGTAATTTAAGTTTGCTCTTTCTGGGTGTTTATACCAAGCCACCAAGGTATGCATCAGTGATCCATGTGCACAGAGAAACTACAGTATTCCATTTTGTAAGTGGATATACATTGGATGGAAAACGTTTATTGGAATAGGATAGAATAGAAGCACTTATGTAGCAGAAAATTGACATGAATCCTGACATGTGCTTAAGTCCAAAAAAACTGGTAGTCCTAAACCAAGCAAATGTTGTTACCCAGTAGTACCCACAAGGACGTTGTGACTATGGAAGTGGGGCATGTCAGTTTAAACAGAGGGGCCTTTAGTTAGTCACTGATCCCAAAGATAGTCTGCTGTAATTGAATAACAGGTGACAACCTCTTTCACTATGCTAGTGTGGCCATGGAAAAACCAAACTTGAAAATTGCCCTTTGGGGAGACTGAGGAAACTGATAACCTATTTCTCCAAGTCGAAATACAAGACTTTATTAAAAATTGAAGGCCTTGAAAGTGAGGAGGTTACTCTTAAAAAGAATACAATATGAAATAGAAAGCCAGTGGAATCTTTCTAGGTAGGGCGAGACACAGCTCATTTTATCCAGTTTGTAAACATTGCAACAGAGTGCATCATGAACTTTTTGAAGTTTTGCAACACTGGCTGTGTTGACCTCATTTAGTAAGGAGTTACATATAATCGACCACTGATCACAGCACCATTGTGAAAGTCAAGATACAGAGTATATCACAATTCTCTGAATCATGAAAATGGTAGATATCAAAGCAGTGATACTAGTAAATCATGTAATTTATATTTCAACACTTGATGGAGAGAGTCTTGATATTTCACACCAAACATGCAGAAGATTCGAACCCACAAACTTAGAGAGATGACAAGAGAATAATACCACCACACTGCCAATATAATCTAGAAAAACAACAATCTTAAACAAGTGATACTGGAAAAAGCAGTTAGCTAATTATATTAATATTTTAAAAAAATTATTTAACAATGTGTAAAAACTTAAAAATCATGAATGAAATGCTAAACATTATTATTAAACATTCAAAAATTCCTACAGATTTAGACTTATAGTTGCCAGCAACTTAGAGTATGTTTCTCTGAAATTACTACTTTCATGACTCAGTGTCCAGCTATGGTAGCAGCTTCTGAGATGATCGTGGATGACCTTCACTCCAGCTTTCCGTAATCTTGCTACATAAATCAGCTGTTCATCTCGTAAGACGTCATACTGGCAGCTCGACATATATGTCATAGGAAGTCTTGCCAATCTTGGTCATCTGCCAAAATAGGAGATAAATCTGGATTCTGGAACTTGTTCTTTATATCTTCCCATATTGGCGAGTCTTTGTATGGTCTTGGTTGATGTTTTTGAAGAATTTCATCATATGGAAGCAGGTTGATGTCCATGATATGACTGATGGAATGCCTGAACTCTTTAGAAACATGGCTGTTGTTCAGTAGTTCCTCTTGATACTGATAGCTCCCAAACGCATATGATGTGATGAAATCCACAACCCTGGGCCTGCTTATTATTGGAACGTCCTGATTGGCTTGAAATGAGGGCAGGTCCAAGGTCAGCATCTGAAGCCATGGATAGATGAGAACCTGCATTTTGGGTAGAGGCTTGAAATTCTTCCAAAATAACCTCATGGACACCACAGTGGCCAGGTTCCCACCAGCACTGTCCCCTGTAAGATTTATTATTAACATTAATTACGATTAATATGGCAATAATTGCCATCATAAATTTTTATGAAAATATTTTACGCTCAGTTTTTACATGATTTAAAGAGTAATAAACCAACTATTGTGACTTGTTAATTTAATATTTGTTGAAACAAGTACAATATAATATACAATACACAAAATTCCCATTAATTAACATTTTACAGGGCTTTTTAAAGGGATGATAATACAGGTGTATGTCAAACTATACCAGGGAGCACCATCGCATACATTTCTAAAGTCATATACATCTTTTAGCAATATCATCCAAAGTGATACAGATTTAAACTATATTATAAGATATTATGTGTTGATATACCAGTTTTGTGAGTTCAACCATCCCACAAAAGATATAGGAAAAACTAATGTGATAAATTGTAATTTTTACATTTGTTCCAAAGGATGTATTTTGATACCTGATATAAATGTGAAATACTGAAAGGTTTAGTACTACCTTTGACAAGTAGCATAATTTCTGTAAGAGATATACTACATTTGACTAAGATGTTTTTCTAGTTATGCGTCCACACTATTTGTTGGGAATTCAAGCCAAAGTTGTTACTCATGTACTACAAAAACCAGCATGCTTTTAAACAGACCTGTCCTATTTTTAGAAATAATAGATATCTCAAATTTGGCTAAAAATTTGCTTTTCATATTCATCTACAGATGGAGCTATCATTTTTTTATTTTCACCATGTAGTCTTTTTAATGAAATCGATAGGATATGAGTGAATGCTTAACCTTTTTTCAAAGCATCATATAGGTTATGTCACAATACCCAGTAGGCATAAGATATCATAATGATGTCGCTTTTAGTCAAATATTCAACTTAATATCATGTCAAGGTCTAAACGACGTCAAAAATAAAATGACACCATCAGCTTGACATAAGTAGGACAAACAATGGTATTATTTAATTTGCGAAAAAAGGCTAAATTTATCCTCTAAGGGTTGAAGAGCTATGTTAAAATTATCTTCATTTTACATCTTTCTGATCAATTTTTAAATGTCATTTACACTTTCCTTATCCATTTAAGATGTCATTTAGCCATCAATCTCAATGTCATTTAAATATCAAAACAATGTCATTTTCCAGGTATGAAGATAGCTGTTAAGGTGGAAGAAGGCAGTGAAGTCAGTTACAACTTCATCCTCTGAATCAATGTATATCAACAGGCAACTACCAACTTTCTCACTAAAGGTTTAGTTTCTAGGGGTGGCTACCTGTTACTAATGTTACAGTCTTCAGCAACAGAGGTAACTCATTGTTGAATAACCAAAGTATAATTGGCTGGTTCAGTCAGTGTCTACAGTCTTTTACACTATTTTAATTACACAATAGCACTTTAATAGACAATACTACAGATATATAAGATTACTAACTTGTGCTACAGCTCTGACATTGATGCACAGGAAGTTTTTTTCAGGCAATTAGGATTTTAATTTATGTTTCAGAGAATTTGATATTTTAATAAGGTTTACCCATAACAGCCACCCTTTGTGGGTTCACTCCATAATCTGAAGCATGTTCTATGAAGTACTGTGTGGCAGCCTCACTGTCATCCACAGCAGCAGGAAACACGTGTTCAGGAGCCAACCTGTAACTGTTTTGACTGATTGATTGATTGATTGATTGAATGAATGAATGAATGAATGAATGAATGATTGATAGATTGATTGATTGAATACACACCAGTTGGTGTAATTTTTTTTTGCGCTGTAAACCACTTGGGAAACAAGAAGTTACTACATAAGCTCAAGATTTGAACCCACTGATTCAGAGTTGGGGAGGGAGCAAGTGATACCTGTCACATTACTGTGCCCCCGTTATAAAATGTACACCCAAAAATGGCTCATTATTGTCATATTCTCATGTATATCAGAACCTATCGCAAACACATGCCACAAAGAAAGATGAGGGCATCGCCGTTTTGTATATCAGAACTATCAGAAATATAAGCATATAGAACATATAGCACTGGTACTGTATTGACATATTTTCATGTATGTTAATGAAACATGTGCTACAAGTGAATTTGTTACTCTGATTTGTATAGAGACAAATTTATTTCCGTTTTGAGAATGAAATGGCGAAATCCACATACTAAAATAAATACAAAAATATCACAAAAAATTAAGGCATATAAAAGATGATATTCTGTTACAAAATGGCTGGTTTCCTCTTATTTTATTCACAATGGATACCGTGGACCCTGTTTGCTAATGATATAAATAAAAGTCAACAAATGGGGAAAATGTAAACCTCATTCTTAGAATCTAAACTGTTAAGCAGATATATAATTGACACTTACCCCACAGACACTGCAACTGCATTCAGCTCCTTTGCTATTCTGAACACTTGACTATGGTAAGATACTGAAATAAATTTCCAGTAAAATGTATTTTAAAAGTTTGTATTTTAAAGCTGTGTTCATTGGTAATTTTATGTTTAGAGAAAGGCTTGGTTTCGGCATTTCAGGTTTGTATGTAATACTGGTCAAATGAGCTTTTCTGTTGTAAATGAAAGCTTTCTGGTGATTATTGGAACGTGTACTAAAAATAGAAGGATTGTTATATTGTATATATTTCCAGCAGAGCTGATTGAAAATACAGAACATCTGGGCTCCAAGTTGTCTGGAAAAAGTCAGGAACAAATGCCAGGAACAAATCACGAAAATTTTGGTTTCAGTAAGATATTTGGTAAAAACAGAAAAGGTTGGACTTTTTACCTGTTCTTTTATAAAATTTTCGGTTTTGAGGACAGGATCAGTGAAATCATGAAACTTTTCAAACACCAGACAAAGTACACTCAGGTTCTGTTCATTTAAAGTTTACAAAGAGAAATTCAGACTTATTGTGACAAGGTTACACTTGTATTGCCTTGACTATTTTTACTGGATTTCAATGGCTACAGTATACAACATCATAACAAATAAAAAAACCTCCAACAGCTTCATATTGACTCTAATTATGCAGAATAAATAGTGCAAGGTAATATACAATGATATGTCCTGGCCTGTATGACCACTTATTTTGACCAAATAGGGCAAATTTTTCAAGGATTCTCTCTTTATAAACCCCACATATATACACACAGAAATAGAAAAAAACTGTAACAAACCTATATCCCCCAAACGAAAGCCTCCACCATGAAAGTAGACCACTGCTCTGGAGTTGTCAAGTTTATTCAGTGGTAGGTACACCCTCACTGGTACCCCCTCAAACTCTGTGTCGTAAAACTGAACAGAATCGTCCACAGAACTAGGCAACAGTGACACAACAAACAAAGTCACCGCACGACTAACAGTGGTATACTGGAACCCTAGGTAATCAGCCAACTGACCCTGTAATAAAGTATAAATAATATAACATCAGAGGATATCTATTGAGTTTTGATCATAAAAAGGGATATTAACAATGATTTGTAAAGTTATCTGCTGCTTAGTAGCTCAAGCAAAGTGTTTGATATCTGGGTAATTATTCAATTTGTTTAAGTTTAGCTGCGTCTCAGTGTCTGTCAGTTAATGGAGATTAAGCACTATTAAATTCCACATTAGATTAGACAGGTTTGTGAAAATACTATATAGATTCAGATAAAAACATAAGTGAAACAATTGGAAGTCTGAGATACACACCAAAAGGTCAATGGATTTGATGCCTGCTAACTCAAGATGCAGACTAATTGGTTGTTTGAAGTCCTCAGATGGTAGAGGTACATACAGATGGTACCCCAGGAGTGCCATCACTAGAGACACTCCCAACAACACTGGCGTGAGTTTACACATTCTATTAACTGAAAATACAAAAAAATTAGGTTTGAGTGGGCGAGTGACTGACTGAGTGACTGACTGACTGACTGAGTGACTGGCTGACTGACCGACTGAGTGACTGACCGAGTGAGTCAATTCATTCATTCATCAACTGAGAGTCTAGTTAGTAAATGAATGGACTGACTGATATCACATATAACTTCACCTCCAACACTTAGTGCAGGTAGCACGTCTTAGCATAACATAAATCAGGTCAAACTAGTTCGCTTAGTCTGGATTGCAAATGACAGGCAGCAGCAAGTAAAACAACCAGTTTTCCTGTTACTTCAGGCTCACAACGTGTTTGTTCGTTCATTTGTTTGCTTGTGTGATTGTTTGCTTGTCTCTGTTCATGATAAATCCAAAAGTAATGAAGAGACCTTTCTGGATTATTTTCTGTGAGCAGGGCCTGACCAACGGAAAGATGGAAGGAGTGATAGAATTTTGTGGAATATAGGGATCATATTCTGAATACAAAAAGCACCTTATTTTTAATGGTCCCATTGGCAATGTATTGTCAATGGCTGTGGCTTTCTGGTTGACATTACTCCAAAAGTAATGAGGAGATCTTTATGAAATGTTCTATTTGGGTTCTTTTAAAAGGAAGAAGTGCTTACATTTTCAGAAACATCCAGATCATATTCTGGTAACAAAAATCTTGATGTTTCAAAATTGATACCTTAGGAGGTCTGTGTTCTATGAATGCATTATAGTTAAGTGAAAGTTGATGTTTTTACATTCGCATTCAACAGCCAGGGTCATATTGCGACAGGTCCTCACCATTGCCACTTGTGGGACTCGAACCCACACAGAGATGACTGCCTATGACTAGATACCAACCTTGCTAACCACTAGGCCACCCAGGAGCTACTTTGTATAACTTGTATTTGTAACTCTATCCTACCTCTGTACACTTCAAATAATATTTGATTGATCACACAGAAGGGTTTGACACAATTAAGCATAACATAAACAATTTCATGAAACCATGTGTATTATGTGTCTCATCAATGAAATACGTGAGACATTTCTAAAGTACAAATGTATGTTTAAAACATTCCATTATCCCCTGTTTATAAACATCGATGTACATGATATAGTGTAAATCATATACTTTATTTATTTGGAGTTTTACACCACTTTCAACACTGTACAGGTGATATCATAACGGGGAGTTTTGTGGGCAGAGGATACTAGTACATACATTTGACCGAAGTTCTGTACTGTAAACTGTCGATCATCGGTAAGTAACTGCCAACTTTCCCATGTAAGGTACAGAGTTGAACCATCAAACGTAGAAGTGGGAGGCAAGTGTGTTACCACTGGGCCACCATAGCCTCCATAAATCATATACTATTTCAGGGCATATGACATTATAAGAAAACATCAGGGGCCGGTTTCATGAACAGACTTAAGCCTTGAGTCAGACTCAAAAGTTGAGACTTTGTCTCAAATTTTGGAAATATTTTGCTGAGTCTGTGAACTCAGACTCAATGCATTTCACAAACAAGCTCAACTTGAGACCTGGCTCAGTCACACGCTCAAATTTGAGCCCATGAAGGAGGTGTCTCAAATTTGAGTCCAAGCTTTGATGCCAAAAAACACATGCATAAAACGCTACAATTTGTTCCAAAATGAAATTGATAAATCTTGAAATCTTCTATTTTCATTTTATTTTGTAATTACAGCCACATATTCAATATTTACTAATAACAAAAGTCAATAGAATTGACATGCTTTATAGGCTATTATCAAGTGACAGGCCTCAAGGGTGGACTCAAAGCCAGACTCAACCTCAGTTGAGTCTCAATCTTATGGATCACTTAGAATAATATATTAGCATATAATTTCTTTGTATTATGAGTATTAAAGATATTTAAAATGATAATAATCATAAAATATAACTTTTTAAACTAAAAATAAGCCCACTAAATATATGAAATGAGATTAAAAAGTTGAGACCATAACTTGAGACTGATCTCAGCTGATCCACCCTTTGTGAAATCCATTTGAGCCAAAAACTAAGCCAAGACAAAAGTCTCAGATTTGAGACCCTGACTCAGCCTTGAGTCTGGCTCAGTTTGAGACTTTTCATGAAACCGGCCCCAGGGGCCGCTCCCTCAATTCTCCTTTTTGGCCAACCCCCATGGGAGTATTCGATGTACAAACGCTTTATTTGACATCTAAACAATGTGAATTGCTTCTGGATCCAGTCTTATACACGACCATTTTTTACAGCACTCTATGCATGTTTTAGAATGTCAAACATTGCCCCCACAGCCTTAGTCAATTTGATAGCCAGACACTTCCTTAGGTAGGACATCGTATCTCTCCCCACACAGGTTCCCAAGGTTGATAAGATCTTGCTTTGCTCTAAAATCTCTCTTAATCCCAAGAAATCTTCCCCCTTCTTTCCCCCTATTTGCAAATAAATTTCCACCTTTTGCACAAATAATTGGCACTCATATTCAAGATGCTCTGTGGAGACTATACTCAGAAGCCTTGATATCCCAACGACTGGCCATGGCTTCCATACTTTTAACAGATCTGGGATAACTCTCGCCTATGATCACAATGCCCCATTGCAAAACATCATGTTTCACTTCCTCGGGAGAAGTTCTACAGCATGGCCTTCTATGCAGAATTTCACTCAAGCCTCCTTCCCTTATTCCTTTCACCTTTGCCTCTGTTATCTTTTCCCTCCTTTTGATTGGGCTTGGTGGCCTTGAAATTTGTCACCACAAATATTGAAACTCATCTTAAAGGATGACAATTTGTACATTGTAAGTAACATGTAAATAAAATTCCTCAAATTGTGTTTTGCTGACTTTAAATACTCATATACCCTCTCATCGGGTGTGAATCTTTACACTACTTGGCCATGGGTTTGATTCTCAAACTTAATGTCAGCATCCAGGAGGATGTATTGTGTATTAACTTGTTAATTTGCTGAACTTTGTGTTAAAAACCTTCATATTTTGGTACCTTAGTATTATGACTCTAATAGTAACTCCTCCTGTCCCTATGTACACAATGTTATGTGTTATAATTGTGATTGTAAATATGTGAAAGAAATGCTATTTAACGAATGTTTAACCTCGTTTACACAGCTGTAAAAAGATTCTGCGAATGAACATGGTTAAGGTGACCATGAAGTTGAGGTCATATTATATAATAGCTTCTGTTATGTAGATGTAGAAACATTACTAACTGTACTAGCTTTTATAAAAAAATTTAAAATATTGTTCTCCACAATACAGCATATTCTTGTATGTCTTATCAGGTTAACCAGCTTTCATTCTCAACATCCTCCACAACACTGGATTTGGGACAAGTCATAAGATAACAAATCACTGATATTTCGACATTTACGCCAATACTGGCACTATACAGTGAAATGGGATGGTTATCATCTTAATTTTTTTGGCATGTTAATACATTGTGAATGTGGAATCTAATTTTCAACTTTGCCATTAATGGGCCTGTTCCACCAAAGGACTAAGCCCCGATCCTGTCGGCAACCCTTAATCGTGGACAGTCGGTGAAGAAAAAGGTAAAATGGGCGGGAATAGTGAATCATTATTGAAGTCTGGGATTAAGTACAGATCGGCCTCAGGAAGCCTGAGGAGGCCCCAGGCGGCCCCAGACAGTCCCCGACTGGTCTGAGACTAAGAACCAATTAAGCCAGTTTTCTGGTCGGTTTCAACCACGATCCTGTCGTACACATACTGACTGGGTCCCAGGACACCTCAGGCCTCCTGGGATTAAGCCCTGACTAACCCCCGATTAAGTCCCGGCATCCTCAGGCGTCCTCAGGCCTTCTCAATCTTCCCCAGACCACGATCGCCGATTCTTGTTTTCCAAAAAAGCTGGATTTTCTGGGTATATATATATAAATTCCGCAATCTAATGATAATTACTTTTATAGGAACACAACAGGATGCCACCTTTTAATGGAAGACAACTTCAGCAACAACTTAGGGCTTTTTTAGTTTTTATTCAGTTACAAATAATGATGTATTTGCTATTTCTACATCGACCACAGCAACCACCACCAGCACCTCCACCACCACCACCACCAGCCATACAGAGACCTAGAAGAAGGCACAACATGTGGGTCAGGCCATGACTACTGCAGAGAGAGGAGAGGGGGGCCTACCACAACATTATGTATGCCACAGACATTCCAGGATTCACCAACTACATGAGGATGACCCCAGAATTCTTTGAAATGATAAAGACCACACTGGAACCACGTCTAGCCAGGCAGGCCACCAACTACAGAGCTCCAATCAGTGTTGGGGAAAAGATAGCCCTCACCATCAGATATCTGGCCACTGGAGAGTCCTACACATCATTATCCTGTCAGTTCAGGGTTGGAAGATCCACCATTTCCAAGTTTCTACCAGAGGTCTGCAGGGCCAGCCAGGATGAGTTCACCAGAGAGTACCTCAAATGTCCTACTACTCCAGATGAGTGGAAAGAACTGGAAAGGGAATTCATGATCAGGTGGAATGTTCCACATGCCCTGGGAGCCCTTGATGGAAAGCATGTGGCCCAGAAGAAACCCAAGAACTCTGGAGCCCTGTACCACAACTACAAGGGGTTCTTTTCCGTAGTAATGTTGGCCTTGGTAGATGGGCAGTACAAATTCAGATGGGTGGATGCTGGTACAGCTGGATCTTGCTCAGATGCCCAGATATTTAATGCCTGTCAGCTGAAGAGGAGGATTGAGGATGGCAGGATAGGCTTCCCTGACCCAGCTACTATAACACAGGGTGGTAGAGATGTCCCCTACTTAATTTTGGCAGATGATGCCTTTACCCTGAAGACCTGGCTGATGAAACCCTATGGTAGAAGGATGTTAACCAGAGAGGAAAGGATTGCCAACTACAGAATATCAAGGGCCAGGAGAGTTGTTGAGAATGTTTTTGGCATCCTGGTCTCAAGATTCAGAGTGATGTTGACTACTATTGAATTACCTCCAGAAACAGCCAGGGATGTGGTCATGACCTGTGTAGTTCTGCACAACATACTGAGAAGCCAGTATCAAGGTCAACATGGTGGTCAAGAGCCTGGAGATGATGAAAATGATGATGTGCCTGGTGATTGTCGACTGATTGGTGGTGCTGCTGGTGGTGGTCCAGGCAGAAACCCTGCTAGAGAAGCCCAAAGACAGAGGGATTACCTCAAGGACTACTTCAATAATGAGGGAGCAGTGGCCTGGCAAGATGGCAGAATATAACTCCTGCTGCAGTAACCAGTCCTTTTCAGGACTAACAACCAGTCCTTTTCAGGACTACCAAATATTCCAAAAACAATTTATCAGCTGTGCTTGTTCAAAATAACCCAAACATTACCAAACATAAGTCACACAACCAACAAAGAGACAAACCCCTTGCCTAACATAATTCACTCACCCAACAAACAGACAAACCCAATGCCCGACAGAAGTCACGCAACCAACAAACAGACAAACCCCATGGCCAACATAATTCATCCACCCAACAAACAGACAGAAATAAATGCCAGTCATCCAACTAACAAACAGACAAACCCAGTGCTAAACATAATTCTCAAAAGAAACACACAAAGCCAAACATAACTTCCTAAATGGAATAAATATGGCATATATTTTGAAAGCTACATCCTAATTTTACTTACATTTGGGTTTTTTGGGGGAAAAATATTCGAAACAGAAATGTTTTCCTTGGAAATCTTAAAATTAAAATCTTTTACTCCACTTCACAAATATTTAGGAAATATAACCACCAAACTGGTTTTCTTTACAATGATGGGGGTTATGTTTGCAAAATAGTTTGTCAGTTATTTGGTTTAGGTTCTATTTGTTATTGGGTTTGTCTGTTTTTTGGTTGGTGGTTATGTTTGGTATTTGGTTTGTGTGTTTGTGGGTTGGTGGTTAGGTTTGGTATTTGGTTTGTGTGTTGTTTAGTTGGGGGTTAGGTTTGGTATTGGGTTTGTGTGTTTGTGGGTTGGTAAGTATGTGATAATGCCTTTTAACTCTAGGGATGATGTAAGTGTTGGACTTTTTTATTAAAGATTTTAAACAATCCCATGGATTTTAAGCTAAAATGGGCTGATTATTGGCCATATTGCAAGTTTATTATAATATTTTTTTCTATGTGGCCTTTTTTGGTTATGTGTGGTACCATGGGTTATTTGTTTCATGTTTGGGGTGGTGTAGGACTTTCTTTTTTTTTGTGTGATAAGTATTTGTACTGAACTGTTATGTTTTGGGAGGGTAATTGGAATAACTTGCAGCTAAATAATTGTTTTTGGAATATTTGGGTGGCCTTGAAAAGGGCCTGGTAGGTCAAAGACCCGCCCTGACTGGATGGCTACTGAGGAGGCTGCTGCTGTTGAGGCGGTGCTGTAGTGGTGATAGTGAAGAGTTGCAGCTGCTGCTGCTGCTGAGGCTGCTCAGTGATCTGTGTAGATGTCAGATCTGGTAGCTGGCTTAGTATTCCACTTAAGTTGTGTCTACTGCCCTCGTCCTGTACAGTTAGAACTGATGGAGGGTTGCCAAAGCCAAGGGGGCTTGGTGTGTAGTAGACATAACTGCTGCTAGCTGCTGCTTGGGTGGAAGTAGACGCCTGTGGAGTGGTTGTTGGCAGTATCCTGACCCTCTGGGACTCTGTGGTAATAGTGGCTGATCTTCTGGCTAGTGGTTGACGTCTACGGTTGCTCTTAATGCTTTCAATATCTCTAAAACTTCTGCCCTTAAGGTCCTCAAATTCCTCTTGGGTCATCTTTTCAGCCTCTGATGCTACGTAGTCAAAGAAGGGCTGCCTGTCTGACTTCTGCTGCAGGAAACCTGAGATCAATGTCCTTATCTGGTCAAAGTGCTTGAGTATCTTGGAGTCTGTTGAAACTGGTGTAGATGTGAACATAGGTTGACTCCTACTCTCCCTGAGGACACTGGACTCGAGGTGTTCTGTATCAGTAGTAGACCCACGTGATTCGTCCTGCTTGCTGGTATTTGGACTGGCCTCAAACCCTGAACTTCTGCTGGCCCCCTTTCATCTGATATGCATTTTAAGGAAACCCATCTGCTGGTAGACCCAGGACTGTCTCTTGGTCATCTCCCTTGGGGCTTAGCCAGATTGTAGTTTTGACAGCTTGCCATAACGCGTTCGCTGGGACTCAAACCATCTTCTGACATCAAAGGGCTGGAGCTTCAGTTCTGCAGAGATTTCTGCCCAGAGAGCCTCCTTCTTCTGTCCGTCGTGGAAACGTGCATGCTCCTTGTCATAGAGCTCTGGATGCTCCTTCACAAACTCCACAATTGCAGTTTCTTGGCTGTCAGTGAAAGTTGAACAATGAATCCTCCTCACACCTCTCTTCTTCTTTGCAAGCTTCCTCAGTAAGTTCCAATCGCTCCTCAGTCTCTTGTATACCCTCCTCTGTACCCTCCTCCGTCCTTTCCTCAATCCTTTCATCCACCTCTCCACTTTCCTTCTCCCTCTCCTCTTGCCTCTCATCCATCTTCTTCTTTCCTCCTTTCTCTTTCCTCATAACTCCAGTCAATAGCAATAAAAAAAGTAAAAAAGTAAACTGTGTCTCCTAACTGTAAAATTTGCCTTAAGCTCAAGTATTATATGATATTTAGAAACTAAAAACCCCTACAAAACAGTGACACACGTCTCTCAGTAGCCAAACAGTCAGGAACAATGAGAATGTGTGCGCAGTCGTTTATATAGTCCCAGACCCCCCATTGCCTCGTTTTAATTTCCGACGAGCGGAAAACAGGCGGCTCTTAATCAGTTCTTAGTCCCAGGCCTCCTGGGGCGTCCTCAGACCGTCGCGGACTAAATTTGTGTTGTCCCAGGTGGCCTGAGGACACCGGCTTGGATCGGTTAGGGTAGGCTTCTCTTAGTCGGGGCTTACTCCCAGACCCAGATTTCTTAGTCTCAGGACACCTGAGACGGTCTGAGGCTTCCCGAGACTAATGAAACTGATTCCCTTTCACACGCATGAAACTTCAAAGATCTGTTATGAGTCAGGGACTGCCAAACAGGCTTCCTGGGACTAAGCTACGGAGGTCTGGGACTAAAGGTCACAGGACGAATGGAACAACATTGGACTGTGTAAATTTGGGTCTGAGGAGGCCTGAGGAAGCCTGGGACTGGACATTTTGTTGTTGGCGGGAAATGAGAATCGGTTTGAGTCATGAAAAATATCAAACATGTTTGATTTCTCTCACGGGCACAACCGACAACTACCGACCCTTACAGGACGTCTGGGACTAATGCCCCTGTTCCACCAAAGGATTAAGCCCCGATTCTGTCGGCGACCCTTAATCGTCTACAGTTGGTGGAAAAAAAGGTAAAATGGGCGGGAATACTGGATCGGTATTGAAGTCTGGGATTAAGTACAGATCGTCCTCAGGATGCCTCGGGCGGCCCCAGACAGTCCCCGACTGGTCTGGGACTAAGAACCGACTAAGCCAGTTTTCTGTTCGGTTTCAATCACGATCCTGTCGTACACATACTGACTGGGTCCCAGGACGCCTCAGGCCTCCTTGGACTAAGAGCCGACTAACCCACGATTAACTCCCGGCGTCCTCAGGCGTCCTCAGGCCTCCTCAGTCTTCCCCAGACCAGGATCGCCGATTCTTGTTTTGAAGAAAAGCTGGATTTTCTGGGTAAATACATATAAAATTCACGATCTAATCACCATTGCTTTTCTAGGAACACAGCAGGATGCCACCTTTTAATGGAAGACAGATTCAACAACAATTTAGGGCTTTTTTGGTTTTTATTCAGTTACAAATAATCATGTATTTCATATTTCTACGTCGACCACAGCAACCACCACCACCACCAGCCATACAGAGACCTAGAAGAAGGCACAACATGTGGGTCAGGCCATGGCTACTACAGAGAGAGGAGAGAGGGGCCTACAACAACATTATGGCTGATCTGTATGCCAGACATTCCAGGATTCACCAATTACATGAGGATGACCCCAGAATTCTTTGAAATGATAAAGACCACACTGGAACCACGTCTAGCCAGGCAGGCCACCAACTACAGAGCTCCAATAAGTGTTGGGGAGAAGTTAGCCCTCACCATCAGATATCTGGCCACTGGAGAGTCCTACACATCACTATCCTGTCAGTTCAGGGTTGGAAGATCCACCATTTCCAAGTTTTTACCAGAGGTCTGCAGGGCCATCCAGGATGAGTTCACCAGAGAGTACCTCAAATGTCCTACTACTCCAGATGAGTGGAAAGAACTGGAGAGGGAATTCAGGATCAGGTGGAATGTTCCTCATGCCCTGGGAGCCCTGGATGGGAAGCATGTGGCCCTGAAGAAACCCAAGAACACTGGAACCCTGTACCACAACTACAAGGGGTTCTTTTCCATTGTGATGTTGGCCCTGGTAGATGGGCAGTACAAGTTTAGATGGGTGGATGCTGGTACAGCTGGATCTTGCTCAGGTGCCCAGATATTTAATGCCTGTCAGCTGAAGGGGAGGATTGAGGATGGCAGGATGGGCTTCCCTGACCCAGCACCTATAACCCAGGGTGGTAGAGATGTCTCCTACTTCATCCTGGCAGATGATGCATTTGCCCTGAAGACCTGGCTCATGAAACCCTATGGCAGAAGGATGTTAACAAGAGAGGAAAGGATTGCCAACTATAGAATATCAAGGGGCAGGAGAGTTGTTGAGAATCCTTTCGGCATCCTGGTTTCAAGATTCAGAGTGATGAGGACCACCATTGAACTACCCCCAGAAACAGTCAGAGAAGTGGTATTCACCTGTGTGGTTCTGCACAACATACTGAGAAGCCAGTATCAAGGTCAGCATGGTGGTCAAGAGCCTGGTGAGGATGATGATGATGATGTGCCTGGTGATTGTGGATTGATTGGTGGTGCTGCTGGTGGAGGCCAAGACAGAAACCCTGCTAGAGAAGCCAAAGGACAGAGGGATTACCTCAAGGACTACTTCAATAATGAGGGAGCAGTGGCCTGGCAAGATGGCAGAATATAAGTCCTGCTGCAGTAACCAGTCCTTTTCAGGACTAACTATAACAGTCCTTTTCAGGACTAACAAACAATCCTTTTCAGGACTACCAATTATTCCAAAAACAACTAATGAGCTATGCTTGCTTCAGACAAACCCCATGCCAAACATAACTTGTACAGACGGACAAACAGACAAACCCCATGCCAAACATAACTTGTACAGACAGACAAACAGACAAACCCCATGCTAAACATAACTCTCAAATCTTTAAAAACCCCAAATACACCCAAAATTTGCATTAAATTTAGAATCAATTATAGACAAATAACTGAAAGTAAGAGATAATTTTTATGATATCTTTTAAAATATTACAAATGTCCCAATAAAATCTGTTTCATTGCTTAACAAATGTTATAAAATATCATCACCCAAATGGATGTGTTGAGGGTGCAGTTCGTGTGTTTGTGGAATTTTTTGGGGGGGTGGGATAATTCTGTTTCCAAATTTGTGTGTCAGTTCCTTGGTTGGTGGTTATGTTTACTAGTGGGTTTGTCTGTTTTGGGGTTGGTGGCTATGTGATAGCCAAAAATCTTTAACTCTAGGGATGGTGTGAGTGTTGGACTTTTTTTTACAAAGTTAAAACAATCCCCTGGATTTTAAGTTACAAATGGGCATATTATTGGCCATAATTAGAGTTCATTTATCAATATGTTTTATATGTTGCCTTATTTTTGTTAAGTGTATTACCACGGGTTATTTTATGTTTGGGGTAGTGTAAGTGTTGGGCTTTTTCCTTTTTTTTCTTGTGATAAGTATTTGTACTGTTTTTTTTTTATTTTTGGAGGGGAATTGGAATAACTTGCCGCTGAATAATTGTTTTTGGAAGATTTGGTGGCCCTGAAAAGGGCCTGGCAGGTCAAAGACCCGCCCTGACTGGATGGCTACTGGGGAAGCTGACATATAGAATCATGTTGTCTTGATATCTTTGAAAACATGACATAAAAGCATCTAATTAGAATGTATATCTCATTTTTTCAGAGGATCACAGGTTTGCAACCAAGGTTTGCCCCTAATGTGGGTGTTCCACCACACGACTAAGGCTCCCGATTAAGGGTTTTGGGGGGTCGGTTTGAAATATTTGCTTAGTCCCAGACCTTCTGTAAGGGTCGGTTGTTGTCGGTTGGGGCCGTGTAAAAAATGTTTGATATTTCACACGACTACAACCGATTCATATTTCCCACCGTCAACAAAATGTCCAGTCCCAGGTGTCCTCAGGCCTCCTCAGACCCAAATTTACACAGTCGTGTGTTGTCCCAGGCCGCCTGCGACCCTTAGTCCCAGACCTCCATAGCTTAGTCCCAGGAGGCCGGTTCTTAATCCCAGACTCAAATGTAATGCGTATGAATTTCATGCGTGTGAAAGTGGGTCGGTTGCATTAGTCCCCGGAAGCCTCAGACCGTCTGCGGTGTCCTGGGACCCAAAAATCAAGGTCTGGGACTAAGCCCCGACTAAGGGTAACCCACCCTAACCGATCCAAACCGGCCTCCCCAGGATGCCTGGGACAGCACAAATTTAGTCTGCGACGGTCTGAGGATGCCCCAGGCGGCCTGGGACTAACAACCGATTAAGAACCGACTGTTTTCCGCACGTCGGAAATTAAAACGAGGCAATGAGCAGGTCTGGGACTATATAAGTGACCGCGCACACTTTGTCATTGTTACTGACTGTTTGGCTACTGAGAGACGTGTGTCACTGATTTGTAGGGGTTTTCAATTTTTATTTTATATATATTATACTTGAGCTTAAGGCAAATTTCACAGTTAGGAGACACATTTTACTATTTTTTTATTAGTTTGTCGACTGGATCATGAGAATAGAGAAAGGAGGGAAGAAAGGAAGGAAAAAGATGGATGAGAGGGAGAAGGAAAGTCAAGTAGAGGAGAGGAGTGAAGTTATTACAGAAGAAGGAACTGAGAGGAGAGAGGAGGAGATTGAGGAAGGTCCAGCTATTGGGGAAGCTGTGGCAGAAGGAGAAGAGAGGTGTGAAGAAGATCCGGAGTACCATTCTTCAGCCAAGAGAGCCAGGGTGTGTGCCACTTTTACAGACAATGAGGAAGTTTCCATTGTGGAATTTGTAAAGCTGCACCCAGAACTGTATGACAAGGAACATTCACGTTTCCACAACAGGAACAGAAGAGAGGCTCTCTGGGCAGAAATATCTGCAGAACTGAAGCTCCAGCCATTTGATGTGAGACGTTGGTTCGAGTCCCAGCGAACCCGTTATGGGAAGCTGTCTAAGCTCCAATCTGGCCAAGCCCCGAGGGAGATGACCAAGAGACAGTCCTGGGTCTACCAACAGATGGGTTTTCTTAAAACCCACATCAGAAGAAAGGGGGCCAACAGAAGTTCAGGTTTTGAGGCCAGTCCAAATACCAGCAGGCAGGACGAATCACGTGGGTCAACTACTGACACAGAACACCTCGAGTCCAGTGTCTTGAGGGAGAGGAGTCAGTCCATCATTACATCAACACCCGTTTCAACTACAGACTCCAAGATTCTCGAACACTTTGAGCAGATGAGGACACTTATCTCAGGTTTTCTGCATTAGAAGTCAGACAGGCAGCCCTTCTTTGACTATGTGGCATCAGAGGCCGAAAAGATGACTCAAGAAGAATTTGAAGAATTAAAGGGCAAGATATTTAGAGACATCAAAACTATTAAGAGCAACCGTAGACGTCAGCCATTGCCCAGAAGATCAGCCACTGTTACCACGGAGTCCCAGAGGGTCGGCCTACTGCCAACAACCACTCCACAGGCGTCTAGTTCTACTCAAGCAGCAGCTAGCAGCAGTTTTGTGTACTATACACCAAGCCCCATTGGCTTCAGCAACCCGACATCTGTCCTAACTGTACAGGACGAAGGGATCAGACACAATCTGAGTGGAATCTTAAGCCAGCTACCAGATCTGACATCAACACAGATCGTCGAGCAGCCTCAGCAGCAGCAACAACCGCAGCAGCTCTTTACTATCACCACTTCAGCACCGCCTCAACAGCAGCAGCAGCCTCCTCAGTAGCCATCCAGTCAGGGCGGGTCTTTGACCTGCCAGGCCCTTTTCAGGGCCACCAAATCTTCCAAAAACAATTATTCAACTACATGTTATTGCAATTCCTCTCCCAAAACAAAAAAGTTCAGTACAAATACTTATCACAAGAAAAAAAGTTCAAGTCCAACACCTACACCACCCCAAACATGAAACAAATAACCCATGGTACCACACATAACAAAAAAGGCCACATAAAAAAAATTAAAAATAACTCCCAATATGGCCATTAATCAGCCCATTTTTAGATTAAAATCCATGGGATAGTTTAAAATCTGTAATTGAAAAGTCCAACACTTACACCTTCCCTAGAGTTAAAAGGCATTATCATATACTTACCAACCCACAAACAGACAAACCCAATACCAAACATAACCCCCAAATAACAAACCCAGTAAGAAACCCAACATCCAACTACCAATAATAAACCCAACCCCAGTAACCACCAACCAAGAAACACAAAAACCCAAAATTAAATAGAACCCATGCCAACGAACTGACAAACTATTTTGCAAACACAATCCCCCATTATTGAAAACAAAACTAGTTTTATGGTTATATTTTCTGCATTTTTGTGATTAGAAGTAAAGATTTAAAATTGAAGATTTCCATAAAAACATTTCTGCTACAAATAAATTTCCAACCCATGAACAAAAAAAATTGTTGAAATTAGGAGGTGGATTTCCAAATATATAAAAAAATAATTCAATTTAGGATATTATGTGTGACTTTGTGTTTTGCTTTTGTTTAACACTGGGTTTGTATGATTGTTGGGTGAGTAACTTGTGTTTGTCTGTTTGTCCATCTGAACAGGCTATGTTTTGCATGGGGTTTGTCTGTTTGCCCGTCTGAACAAGTTATGTTTGGCACGGGGTTTGTCTGTCTGTCCGTCTGAACAAGTTATGTTTGGCATGGGGTTTGTCTGTTTGCCCGTCTGAACAAGTTATGTTTGGCACGGGGTTTGTCTGTTTGTCCGTCTGAACAAGTTATTTTTAGCATGGGGTTTGTCTGTTTGCCCGTCTGTACAAGTTATGTTTGGCACGGGCTTTGTCTGTTTGTCCGTCTGAACAAGTTTTGTTTGGCATGGGGTCTGTCTGTTTGCCCGTCTGTACAAGTTATGTTTGGCACGGGGTTTGTCTGTTTGTCCGTCTGAACAAGTTATGTTTGGCATGGGGTTTGTCTGTTTGCCCGTCTGTACAAGTTATGTTTGGCACGGGGTTTGTCTGTTTGTCCGTCTGAACAAGTTATGTTTGGCATGGGGTTTGTCTGTTTGCCCGTCTGTCTGAACAAGTTATGTTTGGCATGGGGTTTGTCTGTTTGCCCGTCTGTACAAGTTATGTTTGGCACGGGGTTTGTCTGTTTGTCCATTTGAACAAGTTATGTTTGGCACGGGGTTTGTCTGTTTGTCCGTCTGAACAAGTTATGTTTGGCATGGGGTTTGTCTGTTTGCCCGTCTGTACAAGTTATGTTTGGCATGGGGTTTGTCCGTCTGTAGCAAGCATAGCTGATTAATTGTTTTTGGAATATTTTGTAGTCCTGAAAAGGACTGTTTGTTAGTCATGAAAAGGACTGTTATAGTTAGTCCTGAAAAGGACTGCTTACTGCAACAGGACTTATATTCTGCCATCTTGCCAGGCCACTGCTCCCTCATTATTGAAGTAGTCCTTCAGGTAATCCCTCTGTCTTTTGGCCTCTCTAGCAGGGTTTCTGTCTTGGCCACCACCAGCAGCACCACAAATCAATCCACAATCACCAGGCACATCATCATCATCATCCTCCCCAGGCTGCTGACCAGCAGGTTGACCTTGATACTGGCTTCTGAGTATGTTGTGCAGAACCACACAGGTCATGACCACTTCTCTAACTGTTTCTGGGGGTAGTTCAATGGTGGTCCTCATGACTCTAAATCTTCAGATCAGGATGCCAAAAGCGTTCTCCACAACTCTCCTGCCCCTTGATATTCTACAGTTGGCAATCCTTTCCTCTCTTGTTAACATCCTTTTGCCATAGGGTTTCATGAGCCAGGTCTTCAGGGCAAACGCATCATCTGCCAGAATGAAGTAGGGGACATCTCTACCACCCTGGGTTATAGGAGCTGGGTCAGGGAAGCCTAACCTGCCATCTTCAATCCTCCTCTTTAGCTGAGAGGCATTAAATATCTGGGCATCTGAGCAAGATCCAGCTGTACCCACATCCACCCATCTGAACTTGTACTGTCCATCTACCAGGGCCAACATCACAATGGAAAAGAACCCCTTGTAGTTGTGGTAGAGGGCTCCAGAGTTCTTGGGTTTCTTCAGGGCCACATGCTTCCCATCCAGAGCTCCCAGGGCATGTGGAACATTCCACCTAATCATGAATTCCCTTTCCAGTTCTTTCCACTCATCTGGAGTAGTAGGACATTTGAGGTACTCTCTGGTGAACTCATCCTGGATGGCCCTACAGACCTCTGGTAGAAACTTGGAAATGGTGGATCTTCCAACCCTGAACTGACAGGATAATGATGTGTATGACTCTCCAGTGGCCAGATATCTGATGGTGAGGGCTAACTTCTCCCCAACACTGATAGGAGCTCTGTAGTTGGTGGCCTGCCTGGCTAGAAGTGGTTCCAGTCTGGTCTTCATCATTTCAAAGAATTCTGGGATCATCCTCATGTAGTTGGTGAATCCTGGAATGTCTGTGGCATACAGATCAGCCATAATGTTGTGGTAGGTCCCCCTCTCCTCTCTCTGCAGTAGCCATGGCCTAACCCACATGTTGTGCCTTCTTCTAGGTCTCTGTATGGGTGCTGGTGGTGGTGGTTGCTGTGCTTGACATAAAAAATGGAAATACATGATTATTTGTAACTGAATAAAAACAAAAAAAGCCCTAAGTTATTGTTGAATCTGTCTTCCATTAAAAGGTGGCATCCTGCTGTGTTCCTAGAAAAGCAATGGTGATTAGATCGCGAATTTTATATATATCTACCCAGAAAATCCAGCAACTTTGTAAAACAATAATCGGGGATCCTGGTCTGGGGAAGACTGAGGAGGCCTAAGGACGCCTGAGGACGCCGGGACTTAATCGTGGGTTAGTCGGGGCTTAGTCCCAGGAGGCCTGAGGCATCCTGGGACCCAGTCGGTTTGTGTGCGACAGGATCGTGGTTGAAACCGACCAGAAAACTGGCTTAGTCGGTTCTTAGCCCCAGACCAGTCGGGGACTGTCTGTGGCCACCTGAGGCGTCCTGAGGCGTCCTGGGGACGATCTGTTCTTAATTCCAGACTTCAGTACCGACCCAGTATTCCCGCCCATTTTTGTTATTTTTCAACCGACTGTCCACGATTAAGGGTCGCCGACAGGATCGGGGCTTAATCTTTTGGTGGAACAGGAGCATTAGCCTTTTATTCATTTTTAGGGAGGCTTTGTCCCCCAAAATATGAGATAAAATTGTTATATCATTGATGGTACTTTTATACAGAGTATTTCATAGCAGTTTCAAATTTATTTTTTTACTTTAATCAAATTGGACAGGGTGTGGTGAAAAGCCCACTCAGCTTCTATATCTGAAGTCCACAGTTCAAACGCTGGGCCCTATGTAGGAAAGTTAGTTATTGCTTACCAATGCCCAGCAGCTTACGGTGCATAAAATCAGCCAATTATTATGTACTAGTTTCCCCTGCCCTTAAAAATACCTGTCATGATGTATCCTTAAAGTGTTAACCCACCCACCCCCTAAAAAAAATTAAATCAAATGTATTATTATTCATCTGGACTTTTAAGAATTTTTAAGTTTGAGAACTGTCTTTATTGTGCAAATTTTATGTTTAAGCATAAACTTATAAAATGAGCTTATAACTGATTCTTAATGCCAGTTTAAGAATCTTTGCAAATACAGGTCCATGTGTTTATCCCTTGTGGAGAGAAAATGTACCTTTTGCCTTTGTTTCTTCCAACCTCGACACACCTTGTTGTGCAAACCAAATTCAGGAGAGGCTGCTGCCACTGGGTCTGTTGAAAGAAGGTGTTAAAACTGGCAAACCATATGACCAATTGAAATTCGCCGTATGATATACTTTGTGATGTTACAATTCATAAGACGAGCATTCAATGACTACCAACCTCAACCGAGTCATGTATGACTTTTTTAAAATACTCCATAATTAGTAAATGGGAAAGTCTGGATCTTTAATAGTTTATATCCCAGGGGTGATCTGAATCACTCTTAAAATTTAATCGGATCTAACTTAGACTGAAACCCATCTTCTCATTCTTTTTCATGAAGATCCAACCAGTATTTAAATACACTAGCAAACAAATAAAGAAGCAAACAGACAGATAAACAAATGGTCTTGAATCTAATACCTCCATGGCGGAGGGGAAAGCTAATTGTAACATCAAGCCATGATACCTTTTGGGAAGTAATTGGTAGACTCGTCAGAAAAGATTCCTCAGCTCCATTTCACACAACACAAGAATAACATAACACAGTGTGCTTCTACAGTGCCTGTTACATAGTGCCTCAAGATTAGCTGAGAAACCATAAAATAAGTCATATCAACAAAAAGATAAGTCATAAGTAACACATGACTAAAGACTCTCTAACATACTCTCTAACATACTTTCTAGTTTAGTGATAAGTCATAAGTAACGCATGACTAAAGACTCTCTAACATACTTTCTAGTCACATTGAAAAAGACTAAACTTGAAAGTGACATACAAGCAAAACACAGGTTTTCATCACACAGACAGCATCCATCTTTAGATGGAGATTAAGCGCTATAAAAATGCTATTACAATAAGAATTCGATGGTATGAGAAGAACTCAGTTTGTGAATTATTTTCCATGTGGTCATAGAAATAACTGACATGCAGGCCACAAGATTCACTTCATTTGTAAGTAAATATACACTAACAAATATTATCTTCCCTACAAACTGGCCCTGGCGATCAGTTTCACAAAAATTAGTAGGCCCTGTACATGTTTATAGCCCCATACACCAGGATGCAATAGTAGCTTTAAAAGATCGGTCTTAACTATTTTGGACAGAAATGCTTACCCACGATCATTTTCAAACATGCTTAAAATATGCGACGAGCCTGTATAAATCACAACAATTGTGCTGTCAACCTTCTCAACAGTAACAATATTTATTTATTTGGGGTTTTACATTGCTTTCAACACTGTACAGATCATATCATGACAGGTTATTGGAAGGACAGAGGAAACCAGTACATACAGTTGGTCAAGGTTCTGTACTGTAAACTGCCGACCAACGGCAAGCAACTACCAGCTTTCCAACTTGAGGTAGAGGAGTGAACAGAACCCCGGCCTCAGAGGTGGGAGGCGAAGGTGTTACCACTCTGCCACCATAGCCCCCCAACTGTAAAGATAAGTCATTGCCACTACATCTTCAGGGCAGTAACATACTAGTGCAACATATATATATAAAAGCCTAAAACTATAACCAAAAACATTTGATGTTTTCCTTTCCTGTAATTGGAATTAAATACAATTTGGCCTTTAAATTTGTTTAACGTTGAAGCCAGTTTCCTACAATTCAAAGTGTGCTGGATCGACTCTATCACTATATCGGTTGGTTACCACTGTGTATTTGATGGAGCTATCCACATCACTTGAAGTATCCAATTTATAAACTGTGTGT
This sequence comes from Sabellastarte sp. h YS-2021, assembly GCA_964017235.1. NCBI lineage: Eukaryota > Metazoa > Annelida > Polychaeta > Sabellida > Sabellidae > Sabellastarte > Sabellastarte sp. h YS-2021. The sequence goes on from OZ024933.1 coordinate 111,694,051, forward strand.
TCCCTCATATGAATTAAGTCCTTGTCACATCATACATTTTCAACAGGCATCTACATAAGTAAATAAACTCTCTACAATGAAATCCCCTTAGAATAAAAAAAATGTTTCTAAAAATTTATTTTATGTTGTTGAGCCCTTGTATATTATCTCCCAATCAGATCTTTGCAAAAATTGAAGCTACAGATACAAATAGAATAAAAGTGCTCATCTGAACTGTACCCAGAATGATCTGGAAAGCCCTGTATCAGTTTCTTACTTACTGTGAGAAAAACCTTGTCTTTGAAAATAGTAAGTCTAAAAAGAAAAATATTAATGCATTGCTTGACTGCTTTTCTAAGGTAACAAAAGTGACTTAGTAATTTATTCTTATTCTAAGATTATAACGGAATGGTATATATTATATTTGTGAAATTGTATATCTATCCTCAGGGAAGACATTAAATAATACACAATTATGATTTAAACTTCAGCCTTGTGACATAATTATTACACAGTGTAAAGTAAGCCCACTTTTGTTCTGTTATGGTGGGCTTGTTAAAATGCAAGCTGCCTCAACTTGGCGGGGAAATAAGTTAAATAGAAAATCATGTAGATCAATCATATCAGCATTACTGATGAGAAAATATAGCTTGTAGAACTACATGTAGTTTTTGTGATATATGACAAAGTTGTCCCATATGGATGAGTTGATCAGCAATAATGCAGATCACAATGCCAGAAGGGAAATGAACTGACCTAATTCGAGTGTCACTAAAATAGAAAATATCCCAATGGTCATAGACTATCATACACTAGTCTGAGTTTTGTTTTCTGTGTGTCAATGGAAGAAATTTTTGACTTAGTCAATAAAATTCATTTGCCATGTGCAAAACCTGCTGAACTTTTATCATGTTTTTGTCAAGACTTATGGATGGAATGATGATTTGTCATCAGAAGTGATCGGAATGAATGTTGCATGACAAGCAACTCCTAAAAACCATAGTCACTCAGTAACTGACCAACACCCACCCCAACCCAAACTAGATGGGTTAATGTATTGTTATTACATTCATCTGTTTGATTGTATGTCCATGGAATAACTCAAACATTACACTTTGGACTGGGGGTCATGTAAATAACAGTAGGAAGGATGTACCTGTGGCTCGATCTCCCTTGTATATCACTTGTAACATATTGAGTGTGGTGTTACTGGGAAAACAATGTATAACATTTTGTATATCATATCACTTGTAAGATATTGGGTGAGGTCTTACTGGGAAAACAATGTAAAACATTTTATACATCCTATCACTTGCAACATATTGGGTGATGTGTTACTGGGAAAACAATGTATAACATTTTGTATACCATATCACTTGTAAGATATTGGTTGGGCTGTTTCTGAGAAAACAATGATAGGCCATATCAGTTGTGTGACCTGTACAGTGTTGAAAGTGACGTCAAAATATGATAAATAAATGTATCAGTTGTAGCATTTTAGATTGGGTGTTGGTTGAAAGCACGCAAAACATGGTACAGGTCATATCACAAGATGTAGTTTGCAATGAGAAGTAAATATGATAGCAGTGCAATACAGTGAGCAGGTCATATCAAAAACCAAGTAAAAGGATTATTTTACTTATTATTATAAGGAACAAAATGAAACCAAGGTACATAGTGCACAGTTTATGCACCATATTTTTCTTGTCAGTGCATTTACACCTTTAGATCCTCTATTATGAATGTCATTACTATAAAGAAGTTTTGTCATATTGCAAATACAATAGAAGGCATACCAGCTCAGTTTTATAGTATCTTCCATGGCCTCCAATTACCCTAAAGCTGCCAGCATTTGACCAAGCAATTAGCTGCATCATCAGGAAAAGAACAAGTGATATGATCTGCATTGTTTTTCCCAACAACACCCCACTTGATATGTAACAAGTGATGTGATCTACACAATGCTTACATTGTTTCCGCAGCAACACCCCACCCAATATACTTCAAGTTATGCCACTTACACAACATATTACATTGTTTTCCCAGCAACACCCCACCCCATATGTTACAGGTGATATGATCTTAACACTATTTCCTACTTATTTCTTGTTTTTGTTGTGACTGTTCTGAAATACATTTACCTAGAAATCTCTTAGAGCAGACCAAAATACAATTGTAAGATACATGTTGGAGACATATTTTTACAAGAAAGAGTCAAATAAAAGATCAGAATAATTAAGAAACTGACAATAGAAGACATTTTTGTAGAACACACTTTATTTTCAATTAAGCATTTATGTGGAACATAAAGTTATTTGTCGGGAGAATGTTCTACCTGATTCTCTGGACTATATGAATATTTAAGAGACAAAAAACTTGCAGAAAGTCATTTTAGTCACTAGTTTATTACTTCTACCTCTTTGAAAACCAAAAACATTGTGCATTGGCACAGATATGGAGTTACAAGATAAACGAACATGTGTTTACGTATTTATTTATGGTTTACTAAGTACGGACCTACTGTATCATAAAATGAGGTCCTATGGACCATTCCTGTGGGTAAGGGATGAAGTGAGACTGGCAAGTATCTGTATAGCAGTTGACAATAGTGGTGCCCACTTTGTAAGTGGATGAGGGGTAGAGGCCACTGTATTCCATATTGAGGAGCTATCGTCTCAATGTGTAGGTCACAGAGGTTGAACAAATTCTATAAAATAGACAGCGAGAGTGGTGTTCCGTGTTTTAAAGAAATAAAAATATAATATGTTGAAAAACTGCATGATCATCAAATGCACCAGCTGGCTCAACTTAGTGCTGAACCCTGTTCTCATCAAAACGAGGCAAGCCTGGGGAACTCCTAAAGCAAAATGCAAAGGACGGAGTTTTATTGTACATAACTGCAGAAATACATTAATTACATAAAATAATGTCATAAAACACAACAGATATGTGTTTAAGTGTGGCCTTAACTGTGCTTCAGTTACCGTTTACATTTGCGGTCATATTTACAGAAATAGTCCCACAATAGATCCATCCCTGTATCCACAGTTGTTTTATCTTGTCTTGTACTCTTTATGCCCCTTTCACACTACAGGCACTATGTCCCACAGTAGAAGTTTTACCCAGAATCCCTGGTCACCCTATTTCATCTGAGTTGTTCACACTACAGGCAGATGGGCACTGATTGGACATGGTTAAACGTCAATTACCATAAGATGTCAGTATGATTGGTTATCATAAGATGTCAGTATGATTGGTCACCTAGAAGCAACCTCCATTAACCTCAACTCACCTTTGGTAGTCATTGGATGAACATGTGGCAAAATGACCAATACCTCCATTCACCTTATGTCACCTTGTTACCTTATATACACCATGGACCACGGACCACTCCCTTTATCGCAGTAAGAAATTCCTGTGTGTATGCGCAAAATCGTCTGTGCATGCTCAAGATACCAAATTCACAGGTGGAAATTTTAAACAAGCTAAGGAACAGTTGGCCACTGACTCCCAAGTTTGCAAACGGATGTCAGGTGGTGGTCCAAGGTCAAGGAAGTTTCACCAAACGAGGCCTATCTCAGGTGATACCATCTGTAGTATGAAAGGGGTATTAGTGCCCTATGTACCCATGCCTTCAATGGAATGTATATTTTAACATATTTTAAACTCTAATCTAAGAAGTACTGCCCAATACAGTATGTTTTCATGGCACAAAGTATGTAATAAAATATTTATTTCTCTTTATTTACTGAAAACAGCAAATTACAAGTACCTACAATTTTAAGGCAATGTTGTTGACCATCTGACTGAAACAGTTTACACACATTCACCTTCAATACTGCACTAGTGACCACCTTAAAATAACGTTTTTTCACTGAATTGGTCTATGTGTATTTCAAACTTACAAAATGAAATTAATAACAAACAATTTTCAATTTTACAGCGGAATTCCCAGAAGACAAACAAGAGGGATGAATCTGGATGTAAGTTTCAAGTAGTTTGAATTTTCATTTCAATTACCATTTCTTACTTCATGTCACTGATCGGGTATTTTAAGATAATCAAATTGGTGAGTGTAAGCTACAGAATATTGGATAATATTCTATTAGACTTTTCCGGTGAGTTTAATCATAAAAATTAAACTTATACATACACAAATAGAAATTCAAAGTTTGCTTTCCATGTGCAATCTAATTTGCTAGTCTTATATATTTTAATGTTTGTGAGTTGGCAGTTGTTATGGCTGAATGTTTCAGTTAACAACGATTAAAATTCAAGCTATATACTCCACAATTGTATTTAGATCTAAAGATTTTGATTTGTGGGTATGAAATTATTTATGTTGTTTAAGATAGATGGAGTATTCAACAATTATTATTATGTTAAAGCACTTTGGTTTTCAGATGCCACTAACTATGAGTTAAACAATATTGCTGATCAGCTGAACAACAGCATTATACAACTGAATGAAAGTATTGTAGTAGTTATGTCCACCCGCTAGGGGTGGACATATTATTTTTGCTTTTTCCACCGTCCGGCGTCCGCCTTGGTTTCCAGACATTTTAGGCACCAGTTCTTATCCTATCTTTACTAAATGTGGCAAGCAGGTTTATTGGGTTAATAGCTTGTATGGGATGGCTTTTGGTGATGATAGCTCTATAGTAATAGCTCCGTTTTTCAACAAGATCAACTGGACCAGCCTACTGAGCAGAACAGCGGTAATAATCAGGCTTTCATATACACTTTCAGAAATTTCACTTCCTTAAATTCTGCCAATAATGCCATACACGAGTACAATGCAGCTTCTGAGAGTATAAAGCTCATTGCATAATTGGCTATGTAAACCTATTTGTTTCTGTTTTTTCCAGAGGAGAAACAACCTATTATTTTGTTCTGTGGTCATTTTGAAGCACCAGTATACTATTCACATGGTGAGATAGACAAGTTCAATCACATAGTTACACAGACTGGTAGTGGTTCTTATAACACAGCTGATGGGAAGTACACTTGTGGAGTGACTGGTTACTATCTTGTCAGTGTCATGCTCTTTGGTTCTAGTAAGTTGTTTGTTACTATGATAAAATTAATGGCATAATATTTCCTTTAAATCCATTGTAAATCAGTCATGATATGTCCAGAAAAGCATGAAATAACTGCTTGCTTTCCACCTGAAGGACAGAGATTTGAACCACTGACCTGAAAGAAAAGAGTTGAGAAAACTATGAGAAAGTTAGCTTGTGCATAATTTTTCTTTGTGTCTCTTGCAAATTGTCAGTGGTAACAACTGAATTCCAATTGCTCAAAATCAAAAATAATTTGGGCCATGCCAAGTCAATTACCCTTCTCCCAGTTTTCATGACCACCTACTGTTCAAATCAATATTTGTCATTCAGCTCTTCGGAAGAATTCTTACACTCATACGTATGGGGAGATATTCCTGGACTCTAAGAAGATTACCAGCTTGAAGGCTGCAAATTATATGTTCACTGGAAAGGCTGAAACAGATCACTTAGTGGTAAGCAGCACCATCATCATCCTGTGCACTTCAGGCCAAACAATCTATGTCAAGGGCTCTTCTGATGGGATCCCAACTTACAGAACTGACATAGGAGACTTTGCACTGATGCTGGTGAAAATATAAGTCCCTGACTTTAGTGAGCTGAAAATGGTATTTGTGTGAATGTAATTTGACTGGTATCATAAGTATTGTATGGAGTTATTGATGAAAAGCTAGAATTTGCCTTTGCCTGTTATTTGTGCGAATAAAATTGCTTCAAAAAACTTGCTTATTGACTGGTTCATTGCCTTTTACCTAAATATAATTTCCTCCACAATGTAACATAGTGGCAAACGAATTAAAGCTCAATCTGGTGGCTTTAAAATATTCTTGAAGGGGCTCCAGAATCCCTAAATTTTGGTTCTCCAGACTTACAGACAATTGATGCTTTAAAGTTTTGCAGCTCTGTTATATGTTAAATAATATTGATTTGACACACATTTGACCCATTTGACAGCCATTATTGGGTTATATTGGGACTGTCCTTGGCATTGTCATATGGGAGAGGTGCTGCCTGTGCTTGGATGTTAAACCTGCTAACCGACTAGGCCACTGTGGACCTTCCAACAGGTTACAAATATTTAGCAATTATTAGTTGCTTGATTGATTTCCTCTTTCAGATTCAGTAGTTAATTGTATTCCAGTAAAAAGTGGGTTAATTGTATTCCAATGAAAAGTGGGTTAATAAAATTTTTGACAGCACACTTCTTGAATCAGAATCATTTCTTGACCAGTATTATTACACACTCACTGGGGGCAAGATTTCACTTTCTTCTATTGATGAAAACAGACTTGATGAAATGTCAACTGAGTGCACAAATAAAACAATGCTCTCTGAATCATCAACGGAAACAGTTAACAAGCATATGACTAGTACACTAGCTCACAAGGAAAGTCTCAAGCAAAGAACTCTGGCTAACATGTTCACTGGAAAGGCCAGAAGTTGTGGAAAACCTTGCAAAGAAATGTAAGGCAGTGTCCCCAATTTCAATGTTGAACCTTGGAATAATCCCAGATAGTGACAGTGTCTCTGATAGTGAAACATATACTAAGCTAAGAGCAACTAGTGTGAATACTGCTTAAATGTCAGGTGTCAAATCTAATATGGTAGTTATCTCAGTTGAATCAATGAACAATGCATTCAATCAACAGTTCAGAAATTTATAAAACTGAAATGAAAGACCTGATGTCACAATATCAAAAACAAGAGAAGGCACTTATAAACACTCTGATCAACAAAGTTCCCTTCTCTTTTAAGTAAGAAAGACAAAGAAATACAGTGCTTAAGTGCGAGTTTAGCAACTTCACAGGCAAAAATCAGATTCCTTGAGGGAAGGCTAATTAGAGTAGAAAAAGCTGTATCGGAAATATGTGAAGACAATCTATAACAGAAAGCAAGATCAATGAAGAAAAATTTGATTTTCTACAATCTACCTGAGGTTGATTGTTATAAGGTTTATGGTGTCATTTTATCACATTTGTTGTGAAAAAAATTGGAAGTACCACTTAAAAATGTGTCTGTTATAATAGTTAATCGTAGGAGGTTGTATTGGAAATTCTACTTACCTATAAACTTGTGTAAATCTTGCGATTTCAAATTGACTGATGTAAGGTTTATAATGTCATTTGAAAAAAAAATTCCAAAATATTTCAAGTTATCTACTTTACTGTTTTTTTTCTATAAACTAATAAAATTATAAGGTTGGTAGCATAAATGCACTTGTCAAAGACACAGTTACGTGTGGCATAGCCATAATTAGAGTCTTTTCTTCATAAAATATGCTTTTGTAAATCTAGTCATAATTTCAAATGGATTGACAATACAAAATCATATAGTTTGTATAATTCAGGTCCAATAAATTTAGATTTTTACACTGTCTGGGCTATTACTCTACTTATAAGCTCTTGTAATCCTACCATAATTTCAAATGGACTGATGAAAGGCTTATGCTGTCAATTTGAACAATTTTTCAAGTGTTTCAATGCATCCACTTAAAATACTGTTTTCTGCAATTGAAGTACTTATAATTTTGGTAATATGGATCTACTTTACCTACACACAAACCATGTACAGTTTAACTATAATTGAACTCGGTCTTAAAATATACTATTGACAATTTTTACAGTGTCTATAAATTTGACTACTTAATCATAATCTTTGGTACGCACATCCACAGTCTATGTACTTAAAACAATTGTGAATATAATAAAATTCTATTTTAGGTTTTATTAGAAATATGTATGCTTACAACCTCAGGTAAATTTTACCATAATTCTCAAAGGGCTCGTCAAAAGCATAGCTTGTTCTTTTTCTTAATTTTGTTTGGGTCTTGTAAATGGCCTATCTACTCATAAACTTTTGTAATTTTATCGTTATTTCAAATGGACTGATTGTAAGGTTTATGTTGTCAACTGGAACAATTCGGAGTGTGTCGATGTACTTGTATTGTTTATTCTGTAATTGATGCAGTTGTGATATTGGTAATATTGATGTACTTTATATATATATATATATATATATTATATACAGTATAACTATAATTAGTCTCAGTTGTAAAATAAACTTTTGTAAATTCAAACATAATTTCAAATGAAATGTTGATTCAGAATTATACACTGTCAGTAAGTTCAGCAACTGCAGTTAAGCTTAATGAAAATTCTTTTGTGTATAAACCAGGACTCAATCCATTTAAAAATATTGTACAGCAAATGGATTCTTAAAAAGTAATGTTAATATCTTATTGATGTATATCTCTTTGTAATTTTCTATGATGAATTTACATCTTACAATTTCAAATGGATTGTGAAAAGTAATGTTTATGAATGTGTTTTATATGAAAATCATGTAGTGTTTTTTACAGAATTTCAAATGGACTAGTAAAGGTACTACATTAATGGTTTCAACCAGAGAATATTTTGGATTATAAAACAGACACCTTGATGACAGTCGACGAATATGCGTGGCTGCGCATTCCTGAGAGTACTTAATAGAGAAACTAATGTACGCTGTTCCAATCTACGAACATGGTTGCGCAACATACTCGGGCCTTCAGCCCTCGTCCTTTATTTGAGGTTATTTTTGTGATTGAATCGCCAATAAAGTCTGCAATAAAGTCTGCACATACATCTAACAATGTACTCATCTTAATGTACATAATATCTACGAAAATGAGTTCAACCTGTTTTTATTTTGAAAATAATGTTTCAAAACGGCCCTTATCTTTTAAAACCTAAAAATTTCAGTGGAAATATAGTATGTATTACAGTACAATTTTTGTATACTGTTTTTGTTCAGTATTTAAATGTGACTAATAGTCACAAAAATATTAAAATGCTCTAAGTAACCTCAATAATTGAATAAGTAAAGATGACATTGACACAGCAAAAATCTCCAGAGACAGTACATCTACTTAGATAAGAACTCTAATCGTGATCCATAGATAACTAGATAATGTCTGATACTCTAGCACAAGGAGCTCCTGCCTGCAGGTGATAACTCCTCCCATGTAATAAGACTAGCAACCCACTCTCAGATCTGAGCAAACAGAGATCCAGAAGTCGAGAAAATTACATATCAAAATAGCAAACTGTCAGATCCGACTCAAAAACTATCAGCATGTGACATAACATTATGTTGACCACGCATATGCTGCTATAAGACATCCATCAGCTGAGAGCATTACATACAGGATGAAGCCATAGCCATGTATACATTTCCATCCAATATCATGAGCCAAACTGGAACTAGAAAACTTATGTTAGTGCATGGATCACTTAGCAATATTTATTTATTTGTGGTTTTACGTCGGTTTCAACACTGTACAGGTCATATCACGGCGGGTAGTTGGTAGGGCAGAGGAAACCAGTACATACATTTGGTCCAGGTTCTGTACTGTAAAGTGCCGACCAATGGAAAGCAACTACCAGCTTTCCCACTTTAGGTAGAGCCGTGAACTGAACACCATCCTTAGAGGTGGAAGGCGAGAGTGTTACCACTCTGCCACCTTGGCCACTCACTTATCAATAAAACTTATAAATAACTGTATATTATAATAACATTTATCACATACAAACTTTAGTAATATAACAGTAAGTATATTACAAACGCTTCTGCTATTACTTATATAATTTTTGCATATGTGCTATTGTACATATTATAACAGGATGTTAGTCACACAGCCAGGGATGCAACAAAACCTGCTGTGCAGAACTTCAACATGTCTGTAATGGTGATACAACTGGCCCATGAGCCTGACAATCCAAAATGGAATTTTTGGTTAGTTTTGTTAATAGTAGCGACAGTACAACTGCAGAAACCTACCTCACAAGTTTTAAAGTTAAAGGGGGTGGGTGGGGATAGGAAGTTTTTTTAAATGTTGACACTCTAGTTTCTGAAGTTCAAATTGAAGAACCCCACTTATCTTACAACGTGGCTAACCCCACTGGCCAATAAAATTCATTTTAACATTATATACCCAGTATAGAAGTACAACATAATGATACCTAGATTTTTAAGACCCCCCTGTTGGAAATTAGCCCACTGGCACCCTGATCCCACCAAGTACATTGCCCATCAGGGGCAAAAATAACAGGCCAGTTGTGTTAAATTCATTTTATGTTAATTTAATTTATATATTTTATATATTTTGTTTCATCACTAACATATTTGTGAACATGACATGGTAATAAAATACTAAAAATCACGTATGCTTAATTAAGGAATATTTTTTGACAGCAACGCAAAAGTTACCCCCAGTACTTTCTTCCCCTCCTCCTTTCCAAAGGTGTTATATATTATGAGAGAACCTATAAGAGGACACTATGGACCCAGTTATTCTAAAACATTTTTGCCCCAAACCCAAAGTCCTTTGGTACCATAATACTAACCTATATTATAAATACTGAACTCAGAAGCAAGGATGAGGAAGGAGGAAGCTAGGGTTACCCAGTAAGCTTTTGACAAATTAATTTTGAAAATTTTTTTGGGGGGGTGAAACCACTAGAAGCCACAACATGAAACATTTTGGGATAAAAGAAGTAGCTTAGCAGGTAAAGTGATGATTTAGAATTTTTAAATAATACTTTTTAGAGAGTTTGTGGTGACAGAAAGGCACCAAGTAGCCAAACTAGGTATTTAGAAAAGTATGAAATGTGGAGGCAAACGGTGAGGTGGCAGTGGGAAGTGACTTAATATATCTCCAGACTGCAATAGGGGACCAGGTTCCAGCAGCATTAATTACCTACGGGTCTGAAACTTCACCAAGGAAGAGCTTTCACATGGTGAAGTTTCAGACCCATAGCTAATTACTCACCTACTCAAAATGAGTAAATGCGAATTCTCTCTAAAAGTATTGCAGATAGCCAATTTTTCTCAAGTAACTCATTCACCTACTTTTGGGAGAGCTTTCACTTGGTGAAGTTTCAGACCTGTAGCTAATTACTCACCTACTCAAAATGAGTAAATGCTAATTATCTCTAAAAGTATTGCAGATAGCCAATTTTTCTCAAATAACTCATTCATCTACTTTTGGGAGAACTTTCACTTGGTGAAGTGTCAGATCTGTAGCTAATTTCTCACCTACTCAAAATGAGTAAATGCTAAATATCTCTAAAAGTATTGCAGATAGCAAATTTTTCTCAAATAACTCATTCACCTACTTTTGGAAGAGCTTTCACATGGCAAAGTTTCAGACCTGTAGCTAATTACTCACCTACTCAAAATGAGTAAATGCTAATTATCTCTAAAAGTATTGCAGATAGCCAATTTTTCTCAAATAACTCATCTACTTTTGGGAGAGCTTTCACTTGGTGAAGTGTCAGATCTGTAGCTAATTTCTCACCTACTCAAAATGAGTAAATGCTAAATATCTCTAAAAGTATTGCAGATAGCCAATTTTTCTCAAATAACTCATTCATTTACTTTTGGAAGAGCTTTCACATGGTGAAGTTTCAGACCCATAGCTAATTACTCGCCTACTCAAAATGAGTAAATGTGAATTATCTCTAAAAGTATTGCAGATAGCCAATTTTTCTCAAATAACTCATTCATCTACTTTTGGAAGAGCTTTCACATGGTGAAGTTTCAGACCCATAGCTAATTACTCACCTACTCAAAATGAGTAAATGCGAATTCTCTCTAAAAGCCAATTTTTCTCAAGAAGTTGAATTAGTCAGTGCAGTAGTCCTACCTGCATGACTAACTAAAATAATGGATCATTGGATCAAGGGGTCAACAGCAAGCATTGCTTTCGTGGCTGCTACAATCTGGAAATATAAAGTATTATAATTGATTATTAAGCAATATTAGCTCCACATCTGGCAAGACCCACTGGGGGTGGGAATATGTTAATTTGAGATAATCGTATGTCTTTTCCATCTAGATAACAGGCCTGCGACATTATTGTCAGAACCAGCAATGTGTATGACATTTGTATGACTATTGTATAGTGCCGCAAGAAGCCAGATATTTCTGGCACATGTTGCCCGAGTTTCATCTCTGGCCCTGCCACTATTTAGTGAAGATTGGAAGACTGGAAGATTGTTACAATTAATTTTGATATTTTTGTTGGCCCATATAAGACCCTATATTTTAATAGCCAGCATGATATTTATCATTTACAGGTGGTTGATGTTAAAGCCATCATGGTTCAAGGGAATCGGTAGAGTATATATCATATCATTAAAAGCACCTCTCAATCCAATCAAACAAGCATCTATATATATAACCTCATCTACTTTGTGAATGTCATAAAAAGTGACCCTGTTGTATGTTTGAAGGAAAACATTAAACCAGTTAAGGTCCAAAAACACAACCGGAGAGTAGTCTGATTTTTTAACTTAGGTGATTGTCCCTTATTACTGTGAGCATTCTCTTGAGGAAAAACCTTGCTGGCTTCACAGATTTTGTTATATAATGGAGGGTGCTAAGTAAGGACTGTAACTAATTTTTTGTACATTGGGATTTATAGGTCATTTTTTTTACAAAGAGATTAAATCTCCATTATCTTTTATCTGGGATTGATATGGTTCTCGATATGGTCTTTACCGTGATTCTTAAGCATACAACAGAGGTTGCTGAGGCAACTAATTTTTATTTTCTTGAGCTGCAAAACTTTTATTATTACTTCAGTCTAAGAATTTATAGATTCTCTAGAATGTTTGACATTATATCAAGACAGGTCCCTGGTACATCTCATATGTAAGCGTTTAAATGTCAAGCTTGCATTTATATTTTACACAAAAAAGTGTCATAATACACAGGCAGTTGAAGTGGTAAAAGCATTTTGCATTTATTGAAAAATAAACTTTGTGTTTTCAAGTACATACAGTATAAAAGAATAAATACAAAATATACTGCATACCTGTCTCTACAAAAGTCCTTGGTGTAGTGATGCAGCAAACCTTCAACACAAAAATGTAATTTCTGCTTGCTTTTTACAGCTGCTGATCAATTACCTTCAATACAAAATGCACTGACTGTATTTTATAAATAGACTTTACTCAAATTATAAAAATACTAGGTACATTCTGTACAAGAATGAATGAAATCAGCAGAAAATTGGTTAATGCCTAATGGATGTCATTTTTTTCTGTGCTAAAACCTAATCACACTACAGGCTGTATAACCTGTGGTTATAGGTGTAAAACCTCTACCCAATGGACGCACCAGCTGTAGTGGGACTGGACCATAAGAGAAGGTTCACTGCCATAACATTTCTGCACTATTCTTGCATAGGATGAAATATATGAGAACGTGAGAGACATTTAGGGAGATTCAACATTCCGCATTTTGTATGAGCATTATTGCACTCTATTTTACCTAGTTTGTGAAGTTAGTAACAATTGTGGTGTTACAGGCCTGGGGGAGGGCTTGTGTCTCATTTGGGACATTTGACTGAACTTGGGCAATGCTCCTTCAGGGTCTTGGATGGTCACCTTGAGACTGTCTGCTGGCAACTGGTCGAGTCTCTCCCCAGTGAATTTTCTCTGGAGATAGATATATCAGCATCTCTCTGAAGTTGCCCGACGCTAGGTCATGCTTCAAGATAGCTGTTAAAAGAGAATTGTGACTTGCATTTTCTTATATCATACTTTTTGTAAAATCACAAAGACTGTAGCAGTGTTATTAAGTCGCAATAACAATATTCAGATGTCCTCAGGGACATTGTGGGTTAGCATGACGGGTATCTAACCACAGTCACCTCTGTGTTTGACTCCCACGAGTGACAATGCTGAGTCCCTGTCTCATATGACTCTGACTGTCAAATGGGATGTAAATCCCCTACTATTCGCTTCATGTAAGCTGTTGTGATGGCTCAATACTGCTGTGATTTCTTGTTAAAACTGTATTTGGAAAAGTTAGATTTTTATTCAATTTTTGTGACATTTAATACAAAACTGTTAGGACCACATATGGGCAGGTTAAGATATCCAAGCTTTGACAATAAATTCCCACATTTTTGTTTGAAACAAATACCATTTCTTTGCTCGCAAATAATTCTTGCTCAATTTTTAATTTATCTTTAAAGAAAAGCAAGAATAAACTCAAACAAAGGTCCCTTGTTGCCTTATTTTGTTGCACTTCTACAATGTTTATCAGCAACAACAATATAGTTGATACAATGAACTGATGTTATGCGTGAAGTGTCGGACTTTATGGCAATAATAGAAAAAGTACTCCAAAATTTCTACAAAAAAAGACGATCAAATATTGACCAATTAGCAAATCTAAAACTACTTCAAAACAAAATATTGGGATCCCATCACGTGACAAAACTACTGATGCGATATTTTTGTTTGTTTGATTATAGGTTTGGGCTTTAAAATTATATAAAAATTATAAAAAGATACTATTTCTGATTACAATTATATGACAGAAATTGCCACTTAAAATAAAAATTTCCATTTGTAAGGTATTGCATCCATTGAAAACAAGCGAGGGAAAAGGGTTTTCCCCAGATGTTCGAAATTATTTGGTATAGATATGTAAAGAAATTGATCACATGTACAAAATATTGAAGGTGTCTTCCTCATAGGTCCGAAATTGGAGTATAAAAGCCAGCAGGCAAGAGGGTTTCATTGCCACGTGAGATATGGTTAGAAATATATCTCACTCTGCTTGTTTGACCAGGATGTTTCATTTTAATGCAAAATTTCCAATTTTAAGTGGCTTTTTTCTGTCACAATCTGAAGCAGAAAAACATCGATTTATTTCTTATTTAATATTACAACAAAAACTTGAAATTCCAATTCCAATTCAACTTCTATAGCGCTTAATCTCTGCCAAAGTGACAGACTCTAAGGCACAACATCATAAGCATAGTCACAAAAAATCATTGTCCTTATCCATAGCAATAGTCGACATCACAGAGAACGCCATATGGGGTGGAAAATACTAAGGAGGATAAGCTTGGCAGAATAGGTATGCCTTAAGTTTTTTTCTGAAGGAAGCAATAGAAGTGGCAGATGGTACATCATCCGGAAGTTCATTCCATATTTTGGGAGCATCATATGCAAAGCTTAGACCAAACTGCTTTGTGGATTTGTAAATAGATGGTTGGTATTCAGGAACATGTAGAATTATACCATCAGATTGACTCAACCGAGTATAATAGGCACATTGTCTAACTTTGAGGAATGGGCTGAAATATTTTGGACAGTTAGTATGTAGGCATTTGTATACCAGCAAGGCAGTCTTGAAGATGCAACGGTGCCTTATGGGTAGCCAATGAAGGGCTTGTCTTAGTGGAGTGGTATGAGAAAGACAAGTGGCTCTACAAACAATTCTGGCCAGACTGTTTTGAATGCATTGTAGCTTGTGTATGTTAGAAACAGATAGACCCCTAAACAAAGAGTTACAGTAGTCAAGTCTACTCCCCACAAGTGCGTTTGCAGCCATAAGAACAGCATCACAAGTCAAGTACTGTCGAATTTGTCCAAGATCCCTCATCTGGATGAAACAAAGTTTACATACACTTTTAACATGTTTGGTGAAGGAAAAGTCTGAGTCAAACAAGACACCCAAATTCTTAACGGCATCTGAAGGTATCAGTGATTCACCCAATATGTTTACTGGAAAGAATGGGTTTAACTTATCTTGTTGAGACTTGGAGCCAAATATAATGAAGTCGGTCTTATCGGCATTCAGCTTTAGTTTATTTGCACACAACCACAGTTTGACATCTTCGAGACACTTTCCTAGCTGATCGAAGGCAATTTTTGCATTTTTGTGTGTCAGGTGAATAAACAGCTGGGTGTCATCAGCATAGAAGTGAAATTTGACATCTGGATGTTTAGAGATTACTTTGCTCAAAGTAAAACTTGTAAACAATAATTAAAATAACAAAAAGATCAATTTGGACGTTCTGGTCATGTGATGGGATCCAAATATTCAGCCTTGACCTACTTTTTGATTTGTTTATTGGTTGACACTTGATCCTCTTTTTTCCCAGAAATTCATCAAAAACGGTAATGGCAATACCGACTGCAAGTCTGGTTGTGGTGATTCTATATATTTCTCCAGTCCTATCTGTTTGTTGGTATGCCTTGCATACACTTGACAAGGCTTGTCTGTAAGGGGTTTGCACCTTGTCCTGGTAGTTTCCAGTCCAGTCCTGTAGAAAACATCCCAACCCCACGTCAGGTCGACATCTAGATCCAGACAAGATGGGATGTACAGTAGACTCTCATTCATCCGAACCTATTGGGAGACATCCTTTAGTTCGGATAGTCGGGAGGTTCAGATAGCCAAGAGTGACACTATGGCCACGTATTTGTGGTATCAGGAATGGACAATAATACAGTGATTTTGTCAATATAGAAGACTTATGCATAAAAATGAAATAAAAAGGGCAAAAATTTCTTCCATTCTGGTTTTCATAAATAATTCATAGCATTTCACCACTAAAAGCAATAAATACCGGTTTTATATAATAGAATTTCATGAAGACAGACAGAAGCATGGAGGCACTCAATTATCCCGAAATTTTTAAGAATTATAACTTTTACTTCTTTGTTAATTTTAAAATATTTTGGACACATGATTCATTTCATTTCTTATTTTTGTAGCTAAATGTCTTAGATCCTGTGGCTTAGCCTCTGATTAATAAAACAATGGAACATCTCAACCTGTACTTGCATATTTACTGTGGTATAAAACTTGACAGCCACTACATTGTCTTTTCAACAAAATTTAGCTTCAGTGTAATATGGATGTTCTAAAGCCACCCATACACTATTGTTATGATCACAGGCCAAGGTATAGGTTTTAGTTGTAAAGCCTGTTGATAAAGTGGCTAGTGATCTAGAACAATGCATCTGAATCTATTATTGTAGATTCCCTCCCAGCAGGCACAGGTCCAATTCTTGACATCATGTTTTGGTCATGTTAGTATATGACATCAAGTAACTATCACTCGGACATGATTTAAGGTGGTCACATCATCTGACACAAATCTGACATCCAGTTTATGTGACATGACATGACTTTATGTCAATAACATACCTACAATATCAACTAGATGACAAAATGATAACCAGACCTAATGTGATTGTATTATCCTATTCAATGACATAAAATTGACACCATCCCAACATGACTTTTTGTAGTCATGTCAAATGATGAAAATATGATGTTCGAATAATATGATGTGACCTGATATTCTACTCGGGCATTGTTTCTGACATCTTAATGATATTAATATGATGTCACTTTCTTAAAACATTTCAAGTGGAGTATCATCATATCATTTGAGATCGGATTAACATCAGTATTCTATAAAATTATATCATTTTTAGGAATATTACAAATGTAATATCATCCTGTACACCAGCCAGGGTCATATTAGGACAGGCCCTCAGCTTTTTCACATGAGTAGGGTCAAACCTAGGCAGAGGTGACAACCTTTGATTAGATGCTGAACCTACTAACTTGGCCTCTAGTCTCTGTGATGTTGCTGTGACAAAAATAATTAAGTTTTGGTACAGACAAAACAATTATGTTTAAAACTGTAACTAAAATGCTGTGTGACAGCAAAAATTTACAAGAAATATGTTGTTTTGTAAACATGGAAATCACTTAAGGCTGTGTCAGGTAAGTGTACACAAATGGTAGTTAAAGCAATGTAATGTGATATTAACTGTGAAAACAAAATGTTATTAACCAATACTTTTATTACTGAAAATTAGTTTCAGCATTTGTGAAATGATGTCAATCAGATTTTTATATCAGTACATCAAATTGATGTCAGTTTCTGATGTCATATAGACATGAAGTCAGTCCAAATTGGGCGATCATATTGATGTCTTATGCTGATATCAAATTTATATCGGCTACTAGATGTCATTTTTATGGCTTTTGGAGATGTCAAATAGACTAGGCTACTAAAGATCTGTTTGACATTTAACATATGATGTCATTTCGAATTTCAAATAAGCATCAGTTTCTGATGTCTTGCCCAGTGTCTTTTTGATTTCTTTTTGATATCCTATTGCCTGCTAACACCATATTCACCAATCATTCAATAACATCAAGTTCATAATTTCTTTTTATTTTACAGAGGGTGTTAATTGATCAACTACCTCCCCTTCGGTAAACCAAGCTCCTCTACCAAATTCTGGGTCCCCATTTGTTCTGAATTTAGATGACGCCTTGATTGCACTTAATCAAAGAGGCCTAGCTGAGAAATGGAAGGGTCAAATTTGAAAGGAGTGTTGTGTATTAACTGAAACAAAAGGTTGCAGATCAAGGAACTAGGGTAAATAGGTGTGTGTAATGGCTTTCACTATTTCTAGTTAAGAAAATATGAAGATTTTATCAAAACAGCTAATATCGCCCATTGGACTCGGTAGACAATGAAACTGAAATATGGGAGACACCAGAAAAGTTCGGTTAAGAGAGATTTTCGGATAATCGGGGTTAGGATAAGCAAGAGTGTACTGTATTACATCCTGTTGGGGAGGTGCAACCGACCCAGGTTTTTCTCTCCTTTTTTGTGGAATTTTGTCTCTGACCCCTGACTTTTGCAAACAACTATAGAGTCGTAGGGTTGGTTATAGGATCGACTGCAGTGGAACATCTACATAAGCAAAATTCCAAATCAAGATCATCTTGTTGCAACAAATTCAACAAGTTTGATAAGGGTACCCAATGGGGCAAGATGTTGTTTATTATCCAAACAAAGTCAAAGTTAAATTCTTCAGGTTGTACTTATAATTTGGAACATAACACAGACACTGAAGCAAGCTGTAGAGAGTCGGTTAGTACCAATGATTTTACAACTGTTGTTTTGCCTTTAAGTGTAAGGCTTCTATGGGTTTAGGATATGTTTGATCTTTTCTAATTTTTCACTTATGTTGAGCTTAGTCATACTGACATATACTGATAGCTTGCATGAGTACATTATAAACCCAATGACGACCAGCGGTAGAATTAAGACAATAATAACTGGGGGCATATTGTTGCCCTTTCTTCAGCAATATATTGGAAATCTTTGAAAATCTCAACATATTTACAATTTTAACTCAAAAATTACTAATACTTTCGGTACATATACTTAAGATAATGAAACAGTTATTTTTGACTGTTAATTTATGAAATCCAAGCTTTATGCTCGTTTTAAATGGTGCAAATCCGTGTAAGAAGAATAGTCCTGACACTATAGAGCGAGCCAATCAGATTGCAGTATTTATTCACGTGACCATTGCTACCCATCGGTTAGGGAGTTGGCAGGGTTTAGTGATATCACCAGTCATGTGACAGATGATTGGCAGGTAGAGGGTGGGTGACTTGTTGAGTAGCAACAAGGTCATGTGACTTAGAAAATGGAGATTTGGTTTTGGGTTGAAAAAAGCATTGAAAAAAGTATGAATCGGGACTTTTCCCCTTGAAAAAAGCATTGATAGAAGTGTATGGATCTGACCTCAAGACTTTCTCTAGCTGCCAGTCGTACATGTTTTTAATTACCATTCAAGAGTAATCAAAAACAGGATGTTTCTACCTGTTTCAATGACGTCAAACTGAGATAGGATCAGGATATTAATAATATGAGTCAGCTTATTGGAGAACTCTAGCTCTAATTTGATTTTTACCATGGTCCACCAGACAGTAGTGGTCACCATGGTTAAAGTCAGATGTGAGATCTAATGCCAAAAAGGCATATCCCCTGGACCAGTCTTCCCTTGTAATGATACTTCCTCTCTCCTGCTCCAATTTATGCAGCCCATAAAATAGGGTCTGGTAATATACAGCTGTATCCCCGTCTTCGATTTTAAGTGGAGTGCCAGGTACAGCCACTCCATTGGCACTTAAGATAATAGATCTGAGGTCAACACTTTTGAAATTGTAGGGATTTATGGTGCACAAACCAGAGAATGCATCATCCTCAACCATTCCAATGACTATTCTTTTAGGTAACTGACCCAGGTACAAGTTATCCTCATTCTGAGTGGAATGACCCACTTGAGCCGACCCTGTAACCGACCCTACGACCCTAGGATCTGTTGCAAAAGTTGGTGGGTCGGTTATGAAATCCCCAACCGGACGGTATAATTACAGACAGGCCGTAATGACCTTCCCGAAAAGACATAGGGTCGGGAGCGTTTTTTACACAGCAAGTCATAGAACTACTATGACAAGCCCTAAACTCCTAACAGACAAGCTAGATCACAAACAGATAAGCTGTAAAGACAAGCAGACAAGCTGGGAACATGTTCCCGACCCTTTCCAACAGGACTGATTATTTCGGTGGGTCGGTATCTATAGTCATGATCCAGAATCAGGATCCATATCATACAATATAAACCCCCCTCCTCTGTGATGTGCCATTCATTTCACACTTCAAAGATGACAGGAACACATCAAGAGCAACTGATAGATCACTTGAGGGTCTTTTTGGTATTTATTGAGTTTACGTTTTTATTGTACATGATTTTTTTCAAGACACAGAAAACAGCAGAACCTAGCAGCTGCCCAGCCAGCATCACCATCACTCCCACCACCCAGAAGGAGAAGTAAGCCACAGAATTCATGCGTCCTGCCCTGGATACTGCAGAGAGAGGAGAGGGGTTGATACAGAACACTCTTGGACGAGTTAATCACTACTGACATACCAGGCTACAGAAATTTCACCAGGATGGAGCCAACATTGTTTGATTTGATTGAAGAAAGAATCACCTCCCACCTGAGGAAGTCAATCACCAAGTTCAGGAAGCCACTGGAAGTCGGGTTGAAACTGGTAGTTACTTTGAGACACTTATCCACAGGGGAAAGCTTCACCTGACTACAATACCAATGGAGAGCTGGAAGAACGACCTTCTGCAAATTTGGTCTGCAAAGCCATTTTGAAAGAATTTCAACAAGAGTATCTGGTGTGCCCCACTGATTCTGAAGACTGAAAGAAAATTGAAGAAAGATTTAGAAACAGATGGAATGCCCCCCATGCAGTTGGTGCACTAGATGGAAAACACATTGCTATAAAGAAGCCCAAGAAGTCTGGCAGTGAATATTTCAACTACAAGGGCTACTTCTCCCTGATACTTTTGGATTTAGTCAATGCAGATTACAAGTTCCTGTGGGTCAATGCGGGGGGCCAGTGGGTCATTATCTGATGCACAGATTTTCAACTGCAGCAAACTGAAAAGAAGAATTGAGAACCGAACCTTGGGACTACCACCACCTGAACAACTTTGATGCCTTGGCTGGTCAAGCCTTACAGTAGACGCCAACTGACCAGAGAAGAGAGAATAGCCAACTACAGGATATCTAGGGGGAGAAGGGTGGTCGAGAACTCATTTGGTATACTTGTCAAGTGTTTCAGGGTGTTGTTGACCACCATGGAGGGGAGGTCAAAAGTTGTGACAGACATTGTGATAACATGTGTGGTACTATATAACATGTTGAGAAGCCATCGGGGTGCAGCAGACAGACCACCCACACCAGCTGACGACATACAACCACCACAGGCAGACCAGGGGGAATAGAGACATCATGAGAACTTAAGAAAACCCATCGAGGGAGGCCAAACATCAACGAGACCTACTCAAAGACTACTTCAATCATGTGGGGGCGCTGGCTGGGCAGGAGGACAGAGTTTAAGAAGACTGAAGGGGGAACATGCTGTCATCTATCAGTCCTTTTCAGGACTACTCAAATAATCCAAGAACTTTTACTTAGCAAAGTGTCGTCTCCAAAAAAATAACCCCAACTTTCCAACAATTTAATTCAAATTCAGTTTCACCAAAAACATTCCCCATCACAAACACAAATCCATCCCAAACTCAGTTCACAAAAATATATTTTATCACTTACAGATTTAAACCCAGGTCCTCAATTTACAAAGTTGACATCCCATCCCATCATGACCTGGCTTAATTCTCAGAAAAAAAATTACAAAATAAGGAGAAAAAAGTTTCCCAATTAATACCTGAAAATATTTTATGGCAAGAATTAAAAAAAAATTGCTAGGAAATTTGCAAGACAAAATTATACAGGTTTGCAGTCCCAGTTTAATGTTTTTTATTCAGTTTTGTCAGTCCATTGCCACTCATATGTTTGTATATTTTCTTAGGGCTCATGTTTGTTTGTGAGTGTGGATGTGGCATTTTATTTCAACTTGGGTTTTGGGAGGGACGTGTGTTGGAGTCTGTATCTTGATTTTGGGGGACGTGGGTTTGAGTCTGAATCTTGATTTTGTGGGATGTGGGTTTGAGTCTACATTTTGTTTTGGGGGTGTGGGGAGTCTTTATTTTAAATTGGGTTTTGTTTAGGGGCTGGGGTTGGTTTTACTTCGAGTTCTTAAGGGATTATTTTTTCTTGAGGGAATTTTTTGTTAATTTTTTTTTTCTTTTGGGTTGAAACTTTATTAATATTTGTTTAACATTCTCTCATTCATTTACAAATTTTTTTCCGTGTATTGTGGAGAGGTGTAAATGTTGGAAGGTGTGCTTTTTTGGGCACAGACATGTAGCTTGTTAATTGTTTTTGGATAATTCGGGTGACCCTGAGAAGGGCTGGGTTTGGTGTGACTTGTGCAGGCTAATCCACTGATTTGGGCTGACTCTGAGTCTGCTGGCTGGACCGGTTTGGAGGTCTTGACTGTTCATGATGAGTGGAAGATGGCGCTGGTGATGGTGCTGGTTGATGTTGAGAGGGTGAAAATGGCTGTGGTGTGTCCATCTGCTGATATGTAAGCACACTGGGAATCTCTGCAAAGAGACTGGATAATCCAGAAGTGTTGTGCTGACTTTCCTCCTGTTGTGAAGGTGAAACTTAAGGTGGGTTGAAAAGCATCTGTCTGGAAGTCTCAAGCTGTTGATCATCCACAACTACGTAAGAAGTTGGCTGTGCTGATGTTGATGAAGGCCTTGGTGGTTGCTGTACTTTGGCAATCACTGTAACAGGTTTTCCTGTGGCTGTCTGTTTAGGCTGCACAACTGGAATGGAGACTGGTTGAGTTTCTGGTCTGGTGAGTATGTATTAACATCCTGCTGTGGCCTGTGATGCTTCTGGAAGTTGATATGTGGTGACCTCTTGACTTTTGGTGACCTGTCTCTTGCGTTCTTCGGCCTTGTACTGTATTTCACTGAGAAGCTTCACTGTCTCATTCCTGAAGGTCAAAATGTCTCTCTTCAAGGTGTTCAATCTTGGAGTGGAGATAGTTGCAGAACAACTGTCTTGGACCTGGAGTAAGGTCTTGACGTGCACCAAGAAAATTTGAAATCATCGACCTCATCTGCTGGAACTGAACTGAGACTGGATCTGCAGACGTGGTGGTAGTCGTGACTGGAGGCTGTCATTGCTTGGGATCCTCAGGAGTTTACGTGGCAACTGTAGCTGGTTGACGCAAAGTGCTGGTGGTAGCCGGCTGATGGGTAACATCTGATGCAATGCTTGTTTCCATCTCAGATTAAGTCTCTCTGGAAGTATTGGGAACTGAAGCTGTGGCTGCTGAAGTCATGATTTGTATCCCTTAAGTGACCTCAAAGAAAGCTGAAACTGTCCTTCGACTAGGTTTCTCTCTTGGTGCTCTTGGCTGCAGCTTGGCCTGACTCGGTTTGTGTAAGCTTGCCATATCTGGTATGTTGAGTCTCAAACCACTTCTTGGCAATGCTGACAGGTAAATTCCTGAAATTTGCAAACGGTTTCCCGAGTCATTTCTTACAAGTTTTCAATCTAAGAGTGGAGATATTGCAGAAAGACTGTCTAGGACTTGGAGTGGGGTCCTGACGTAGACCAAGAAATGTGGAAATCATCAACATCATCTGCTGGAACTGATCTAAGACTGGATCTGCAGACGTGGTGGTAGTCGCGACTGGAGGCTGTCATTGCTTGGGACTGGTGCTCGAAGGCTGATGTGTAATATCTGATGCAATGTTGATTTCCATCTCAGATTCTGTGTCCTTGGATGTATCTGGAACTGAAGCTGAGGCTGCGGCTACAGAAGGCCTCTGGGGTGGCTTGAATGAAGAAGACTTGGAAACTCCCTTCCTTCTGATGTGACCTCAGTCAGGTCTGTCGTTCTGTGCTCTTCTCAGCTCCTTGCCCTGACTTCATCTGAGTGTGCTTGCCATATCTGGTACATTGAGTATCAAACCACTTATTCACAGTCTTGACAGGCAAGTTTCTGGTAGCTGCTAGCTGCTCCTAAAGTCTTTCTTTCTTCTGCTTGTCTTTGAAACTTTGTTGGTCTTGTCATACAGTTCCTGGTGCTGTTTAGCGAACTCCACAATGGCTTCTTTATCTGAATGACTCAGGACTTCATCTGGCCCTTTTTCTGTCTGGGGGGAAAGAAAAAAATACAT
Organism: Sabellastarte sp. h YS-2021; assembly: GCA_964017235.1. NCBI lineage: Eukaryota > Metazoa > Annelida > Polychaeta > Sabellida > Sabellidae > Sabellastarte > Sabellastarte sp. h YS-2021. The sequence goes on from OZ024933.1 coordinate 111,718,385, forward strand.
ATTTTTAAATAATTTATAATGTAAGACCTACTTAGTTGAACATATTCTATGTACACGTCTATAAGGAGTGTACTTAGTATTAAAGATATTCCCGACATTCAAGTGTTAGAATGTATACAAGGTAAAATATATATTTGATAATAACAATAGTAATAGTTATAATCATCCCATGTGTAGAAGTTACATATTCTTAATATAAATTTTAATTGGTTATATTTTTTTTGTATAGCCAGATGAAGAGATGACAAAGGTGCCAGAAACACTTGATGATGAAATTGACTGTGAGAACAATCGACCGAATTGAGGCTCATAGCACTGATCACTTACCGACACTGGTAATACTGATTGTAAAAGCTTTGGTAATTTTCCGAGATTTTTTCACAAGATTATGTTATCTTGCGAGCATGGTTGATATAGTACCCACAGAAGAAGATGATGACGAAATTAGTTTAAAACATTTTTTTCCAAATTTTCAGCATTTGGTAATACTCTTTACATTTTTTTTTCAATTTAAGAAAAACTGAAAAACTTTGATTTCTAGACAGTTTTTGTTTTGTCAGAGTTTTTGTTGTTTTTATATCCATAACACCCTAGTCAGTACTGGATTCTGAAATGACATCATATAGGCTCACATTCAAGGAAAGATAAGAATTCACTAATTTCTCAGTAAACGTTGTTCATTATTTTTCTTTTCTATCAGAAGAATGGCTTCATGTTAAGTGGTTATTTTAGGTAGCTTACTTCTTTGTAGACATAATATAGATACAACACTGCTAATTTCTCATAATTATTTATCTTACATGGATATTAATGTATAAGTCATATAACGACGAATAGTTTTGAGGGACAGAGTAAACCAGTTGGTCAAAGTTCTGTACTCTAAACTGCAGACCACCCGTAACTACCAACTTTAGGGTCTGGGATTTGAATCTTACAGGTAGGAGGCGAGTGTTATCTCTGCCCTATCATGATCTGTGTTTCTTGCTTGCTGGAAATTATTTCTTATAAAATATATATTATTGTGCACAAAGTAGTACATAAAGAATTTGAGTTGTGCACAGTGTTAAAAAGAGGGGGGTGTCTTATAATACATGTTGTCAAACATTTTAAATGTAAAGTATATTCGCATTGATAGCTTAGTGTAAAAATGCTTGAGTAGTTCTAAATTGTCAATCGGATTGTAATTCCGCATAGTGTCCATCCAGTGGTGGATTATTATGCTTACAATTTCCCTTTTAAAATTTGCACTTTTTTATGTGAGAGAAATTATTGGGTGAACTTTTACATTTATTATTCCAAAAAAAAGATTTCTTTTCCACAACCAATTAGATTCACTGACGCATGTCATGTTAGAATTGGGAGGATTTTTTTTACTACCAAAGCAAAGCAAAGCCATGTGTACTGATGCAAATAGACTGTAATTTGATATTGATGGATATTAAATAGACATTAAAAGCCATGTGTACTGGTGTCATTATACTGTAATTTGATATTGATGGACATTAAATAGACATTAAAAGATTTTTTGATATATACTTTTACTTTATCATTTCATTTCATGTTTGTCAAAAAAGGCCCTTTGAAACATTGAATTTAAGTCATTCATCTTTTTTAAACACTAAGTGTCCTTGGTAATGATTAAAAAGAGGATTTCTTCTTTTGTGCATTCTTAATCTCATCAAATTCACTCCAGTTCTCTTCTACCAAGTAACACCAACAACAAACACAGCTGCCTCCATAGCGTGTATACCTAAATCCTGCCTTGCTCAAATCTGCTGCATGAACTGGGAAACCTTTTGTCTATTGTTTGAAACTAGATAATCTTGTTTCATACACTTTGGTGTCTACCCAATCCATACACATTTCATAAGACTTCATTTCATAGAACTTCTTTTCATAGTCCTCTCTTAATTTCATCTTTCTATTATGGTCTTCCTTTATTCTCATTTCCCTCAGGGCATGACTGAGACCTCTGGGTTTTTGAATTCTGTATGCATTTGAATCCACTCTCACACAATCTGCCTCATTAGTTGATGTTGCTCCCATCATGATTTTTTTTTCAGTTTTTGTTTTTAATGTCTCACACTCTGTTGTTCCTGGGAAATATAAAAAAGTGATAACATTGATATATATTTTAAAACAGTAAAAAATATGTCCTGGCTGAGTTTCAAACCCACGACCATCAGATGTTATTTGTGTAGAATATAGTAAAATTTCAATACATTTGTTTTTAATCTTTTTTACTTAAAAGCATAATAATAATAATAATAGATACTAAAAATAATCCAGTAAAATAAATTTTAAAAAGCTGTGCCTCAGCTGGCATTTGAACCGATGACCTTCAGATGATATTTGTGGGTAATAGGATATAGTTAAATTTGGGGATGTTTTTTATTTATTTATTTATTTTTGTATTGAAGACATAATAATAGATACTAAAAAACAATACAGCAAAAAAATATAAAAAGTTGTGCCTCAGCTGGGATTTGAACCCACGACCTTCAGATGATAAGTGTGTAGTGGAATATAGTTGAAGTTTGTCTTGTTTATTTTTTATTTTTTTTATTTTATTTATTTTGTTTTGTATTGAAGACAACATAATAATAATAATAATAGTAATAATAATATATATTAACAACAAAATTAATGCAGTAAAATAATTTTTTAAAAAGTTATGCCACAGGTGGGATTCAAACCCACTACTTCCTGCTGACAAGTCACAATCTTTAGCCACTAGATTACACCATCTACTCTGATTCTTGGGGTACTGTTGTGGATTTAACTACTTTATTGATTTTTCGGGGGTTCTTTGTTTTTTTGCACCCTTTTTCCTCAATTCTTATCATACTGTATATATTTATTACAATGCATCATATATAAAAAATAATGTTTTAGGCGGGAATTTTTTTTTAAAAACACCATCTTATTAAAGGCCACATTTTATTGTCACAGTTCTTTTCAAAATATATTTATTGAAAATTTATATTATCATTACATTTCCTGTGGTAGGTCTTTACTCATCAAAGTTCAAAGTTCATTGGTCATGTGACTGGTCAAGGATTTTCTTCATAAAATGTGTATACTCTCAAATAAAGGCTTTTTTCTAGTGTTGGGAAATGCACAATCAACTTGTAGAAAAACAAGCAAAATGCATGTAAACAGCTTCTGTACCCAACAATGATTAATTACTAGCAAATGGTTCATTAGTGTTTATGTTAGTTGCTTTAACTAGAAGGAAGCTGTCCATCTACAATGTGTATTAATGTACATACCATAAAGAATCCTCTCTTCTAATTAAAAGAAATATACCTTTTAACTTACAATGATTGTAGAGAAAATATGCCATTTACTTTTAAAGTGGCCTCTGGAGGATGGCCCGTTATACCATTATTGCATGCCTCCTCACCTTACCCTTTGAGGAATTATACCATTTACTTTACAATAATAAGTATATACTACTTAAAGTAAATATGTCATTCCTTTCAAGTGGCCACAAGTAGATGGCTACTTATACTTATACCATAAATACCCCCACCCTCCATCGACTGTGAGTCATTCATCCCCTCATTAGCGTGGACAATTTGGCCTCCATCCCTGAGGTAGACAAACTGTGCCAAAAATGGCATAATATCCCCCTTACTACTCATAACTCGCTCAACAAAAAGGGGCATATTGGGACACGCCCTCAGCATTGTGAGAGCATATTTCAAATTCATTTGTATCATGGTCAGTGACTCGTCTCAGCAACAAATTATTTCACATTGTTCCTAAAAATCAGCTGTCCACTGAAACCAATAAAACATCCATACTGTCTTTATGTTTTAATTAATGAATAATTTTTTTATGAAATTGTCATAAAAGGTGAAGGAGCATCTATTGGCGAGGAGACACTTATTACAAAAGTGTTGATAATATATAGTGATTAGTATTCAACTTCGATTCTGTGTTGATAAATGATAAATAAAAAGGCAACGTGGACGTACATGTTTAATTATTTAAATACATTATTTATGCAAGATTATGACATATGTGACCCAAAACACACATAATTATTTGGTATGTAAGGCTAGCTAAAACCATGGCAGTATTAATGCATTAAAATTGAGATTTTTAAATTTGAGTTTCAAGTTTAAGTGGTGAATTTTGCCTCAGGTAAACTGTTTCAATCAACCCAAATTTATTTTGCCAGTATGAATGTTATATACTGTGTGTAGAAGTTTGACAGTCTTTTTGTATTTAACTTTAAAAAAGTATCGATTATAATTTTGTGAATTATTACAAATGACATTCACCGTTAATATCTCTATTCAAGTATATAAAATTGTTTATGCCAATACATTTTTCACTTTTCAGGTCATTTCATCATTGAACAGAGAATAAAACCAATCTGATTTCTTCACTTCCCTAACATATTAGACATTTCTCAACTTTGGAGGTTTCCCCCATCTAGATTGTTAGTTTTGCCTCATTTGCATACACTTTTTATGATTTAAAGTAGATGGAGAATCAGCCAACCTTAAACAATAAAGGGACTGGTATCACCTACAATGGCCTTCGTCTAGTAATGCTGCATTGATTTGTGCTTCTTGAGGCAGTATTCAACTCCCGTAAAACAGTTCTTTGCAGTTTCAACCACATTTTTTCAGGATATGAACTAGTAAGTACCAGTGCTGAATAGCAAAAGAATGCATCTCTAATATCAGTCATGTATCGGGAAATCTTGATGGTTATTTTAATTACTCATATGCATTTTGTATGCATTTAAAAATATTTTTATCATATATTATTGGACCTATAACATCAAATAATGCCAATTAAACTTTAAAATATTTTGGGAAGACAATAATCTTTAGAAGCAAATATGTGGTTTTGGGCGATAATAGAGGATTGACAACACTTAAACTGATGCACATTTTTTTTGTTTATCACAAATATCCTTTAATTATTACGAGGGGATATTGTGTCAAAATGTGCACCAAATGTGTTAACTAGAAATATTTTTATTTAATTTCTTCTTGATCATTGCTAGGTGTAACTACGGAAGCCTAGAACCAAAGATGGTGGGCGATACCTGACCCTATATTGCAGAGTAGCGATCGGGAACCAGACTAAATATAAAGTGGAGATTCTCCTGGTCACTTCTGTGCAATACCTAGGCACAATTAATGTAAATTAGGTTTCAACTGATGCAAATTCACCTAGTTGGGGGAAACCTCCAAAGCTCAGAAATAAAAGAATCAACTTTGCCATTTGTGACACAAGACCAATTAGCATAATACATAATAAAGAGGAGTTTCAATGGACTGGGGGATATGAAAATTACATTGGAGTGGGGTAAAACACCGCTTATTGAATAATGTTAAATGGGGAAAACAAGTTTGGAAATCTGATGAAATATACAATGCACATGATGAAATGTCCTTTGATAAACATAATTTCGCACAAAAGGTGTTCATATGGGATTTCTTAAGGAACCATAATTTTGAAGTTTTATATTATTGAAAGAGAGTTAAAAATTTTACAGACTTGATAATTTTGTACCAACATATCAATGACTGAAAGGAACATTGATTCACACAACTGCAAACATGAATAATTGTCAAAATGTAGGAGGTTTTAGCATAAGGTCCAGTACATTAAAGTAGTGAAAATATAGATTAAAACTTTGGCTTACTTCCCTACACAATATGATGTGTTTCTGACTGATTTATCCTTTTCAAAACTAGACCAGTAGCAACCAACATGCATTTAACACCGAAAAGTCTTTGTTTCCGAAAAAGTACATCATATGCAGAAAAAGTATTTGGAAATATGTATGGGACAGACATATAGTGCAGACATATATAATCAACAGCTATGTTTTTTCAATGAGAGATAAACATTAATTTGTTTAATATTTTGCAGAAGTATTATGCTACAGTAATATGGAGATAATTTTAGGTGTATTAACATGACAAAAGTATAAATATAAGAATATCAAGCATGGAGAAGAACAGGAGACACTACAGCTCAAAGGTTCTTTCTGATATGGAAGCTTCTAAAGGTCACATTAGGAAAACGATCTTTCCAGTTTTTGATCATTTTAACAAAAATATTAAATTAAAACTAAAAAAATCACTTCTTTTCAGGGTTATATTGTACAAAAGCATAAAATCAAAAACCTTTGAATAGTGAATATCAGGAAACAAGTCCTTGTGACGTAGCCGGACAGTATGTCAAAAACTTTGATGCCATTAACGGTGTATTGAAAGTTTTGTAAATGATGAGTTATAATAAACTGGGTTTTGACTTCAATTGTTTTAAAGAATATAATCAGAAACAATTTTTTTAGAATTTGGGTTTTCATTTTTAACAATATAATCAGAAACGAATGTAGAAATTGTTTGTCTTTTGTTTGAAACTGTTTTTTTTTACAATACAATAAAAAAACTATACAGGAAAGACATTAAATTTTGATTGCATTTTTACATGGACATTCTGTTATTGTATCGATGTAACTTTTCAAAAATGAGAATCATTAATGTCCTCACTTTTAAATTTCCCAATTTATCACTAGGTTCTCAGCTTTGTAGTTGATTGTTCAAATCATGTCATGATCACATTTGTGAAGACCGATATTAGTATCAATTATGAGTCATGTGTGACCACTTTACTGGGAAATATTTTTTGTTATTCCTTTTGATAATTACCATTGCATTGTATAAACAGGTGCTGGCTTTGCATAAATAATTTTAAAACTTTGTTACCAGTGAATCTGCGATATCATCATCAAAGTATTTTTCCTAAGCTCTTGCTTATTTTTGTTGCCATAAAATTCTTGCAGGAATGGTGGACAACTCAACTTGTCAAACTTGCTAATGTAGTCACTGCTGCCTGCTAACTATGTTAATATGTCTCATAGCTGATGGTTTTTTTTTTCTTTATGTCAATTTGGACTTATTTTATTTATTATTTAAACAAATATTGGGTAATAAATGTAAGATGATAATATGAAAAAATTTTAAATGGTATCACACAAAAATACAAAAAAATAGAGAATAGAAAGCATAACTTATTTGGATTTTGGAAAAAATATTATGATTTCCGGTTGTTAACAAGTGTGTATTACAGTATCTAAATTAGAAGTGAAATTCTACTGTAGTCACATATCAGAATTTCAAATTCACCTTCATAATGTTCATTAGGAAGTAAAACCAAAGTGTCATATATGTCACAGAGCAAAAAATACCTCATTCTTTTTTTTTTTATTTATTTATTTTTAACATATTTGATAGTATACAGTGACAATACATAAGGTTCTTATACTGACAAATTATGAAGAAAACAAGAAAATAACATGTTTTTCATGAGAACATTTGACATAAGCTCATACATACATTTCACAAAAGAAGATAAATTAGCCATCAACTGTATTATTAGAAACAATGAAAAAACAAATAGAAAAAAGTGACATCAGACCTGTACACACAGGAAATTTAAACTGACAGTGTAAATGAAAGTTTTCACACTATATTGAAAATGTTGATCAAATGGTCCCACATATTCATAAAGCTTGTTTCGTTCAAATTCACCTTGGCTAATGCCCTCTGTTCATCAAAAATCTTTCTTATTTCTTTTTGTAAAAAGTAAATGTTTAACATGAAGCCCTTTTTTGAACACCAATAAATATATATTTTTGGTTACTAGTATAACAAAATTTATAGGCCAATAATCTTTGTTTCTCTCAATATATCCAAGTATTTTCATGGAATCCGTTATCCTTAATTTTATCCCAACTTTATTGGAGATCCATGATTCTATATTCTGCCAAATAGGTATAACCTTAGAACAATGACAAAAAAGATGAAAAATTGTTTCTTTTTGGTCCTCACAAAACACACACACATCACTCTCTGTCGATTTAATTTTTCTAAGAAAATACCTAGTTGGTAAAATGCCAAAAATTATTCTGTACTGAAACCATATTATTGAATTATCTTTAATCGACTTAAAACAACTATGAAATACATTTTTCCATGCTTCATCATCATGTTTGCTTAACATATTTTCCCATTTATTTCTCATGGGTAATTCAACATTTTTACAATTGTTAAATAGAATTTTGTAATAAATTTTACATCCTTTTTCTGGTAATAAAAACTGCCTGATGGAAAGAGGGATATAAGGTCTCTGAATGTAAAAGTTTCCATTTTTTTATATTTTGCAATAAATTTATTTACAAGGGTATTCACTCTGTGATATTCTAAAAAATTGATTTTCAACCCAAATGTCTTTTCAATTTTCTGAAGTGTCATTATATCTCCAGTTGACTCAACGATATCTCCAATCAATGAAATCCCCTTATTGTACCATTTTGGAAAAAAGAGAGATTCTCCTGACAATTGAGTATTATACCAAATACAAGATTGCAAAATTTCAAAATTATTTCTAGGTGTTTTACTCTTGCAAAATTTACTCCAGCCCTCAAAGACTGACTTCCAGAATTTATTTTCAAAAGCAATCTTTTTTGAAATTGCCCATTCACCACCTAATTTATATACCCTATCTAAGCTGCCATACATCTCATTGAAAAGGGTACTCCACTGTGTGTTTGGTTGGAGAAATTTTCTTTTTAGCCAATTTATTTTTAGACTCTTTTCAAAACTGTAAATATCAATCATTTTTAATCCACCTTCAAAATAATCTTTGCAAGTAGTTATCCTTTTAATTTTGTCAGGTTTATCATCCCAGAGAAAGCCAAAAAGAAGATCATTGACTAATTTCAAAAAGTTTGGTGGTGTAGGTAGGACAGTTAAGAGATGTATAACCTTTGATATAATATTGGTTTTAATCAGAGTAACTTTTCCAACTGGTGTAAGATGTCTATTTTTCCATTTTTTCACCTCATTTTTCATTTTTGCAAGGGCTGGAGTAAAGTTTACATCTAACATCTTTTCCATGTCTGTGGAAAATTTTATACCCAATAAGGTGAATTCTGAGCATCCCCAATCTAAATTAACTGACACACTTAATTTCTCTTTTGAACACTTTTTCCTTCCCAACCAAATAACCTTTGTTTTCTCTTTATTCATTTTCAAGCCTGAATAGGTTCCATATGTTTCTAAAGTGTTTAAAGCCGCCTGTAGAGAAACTTGTGAACCATCAAGGGTAAGCGTGGTGTCATCCGCGAATTGTGAGATTTTGAATTCCGTATTGTTTATTCTTATCCCTCTAATATATTTATTAGACTTTATTAACATTGATAGTATTTCTGCTGCCATTAGAAACAGATAGGCAGATATGGGATCACCTTGACGGCATCCTCTTCCAACAAATATTTTATCGGAAAGTTTTCCACACTGAACAATATAAGCTGTAATATCATAATTAAAAAGCTTTATCCATTCAATAAATTTTTCACCAAAACAAAAAATTCCAAAACATTATAAATAAAATTCCATGACATTGAGTCGAAAGCTTTCTCAAAATCAATGAGCATCAAAAGTCCATTAATATTACTGATTTCAGTTTTATGCATTAAATCATATATAAATCTTGTATTATCACTTAATTGTCTTCCAGATAAGAATCCTGACTGGCTTTCAGATATAATAATTGCTAAAGTTTTCTTTAACCTTTTGGCTATTACCCCTGATATTAACTTATATACTACTGATAAAAGCGATATTGGACGCCAATTTTTAATAAGCCTTTTATCTTTACTGCCTTTAGGTAAGCATGTTATTAAGCACTGGCATAATGAGGTTGAAAGGCAGCCTTTATCAAAGCAGTTATTTGCAGCATTAACTATGAAATATTTCAATTTTCCCCAAAATACCTTCAGAAATTCTGCAGTTATTCCATCTATTCCTGGGGTTTTATTGTGTTTCATGTTTTTTAAGATAGCAGCCAATTCCGTAATCAAAATTTTATCACCTATTTGAGGGTCTGTCACAGTTTTATATTTAAAGTTTACAAAGGTATCTTTAAGGTCTATGGAATCTAAAGTCCCATCCCTGTTCTTAAACAAACTTTGATAATAATTCTTTACATGTTCCAAAATTGGTTCCTGTTCAGTAACTACAGTTCCATTATCTAACAAGATGTTTCAAAAAGTTTTGTCTGTATAATTATGATTTTCAAGATTACAGAAATATTTGGAAGGTTTTTCACCCTGTTGTAACCACTGAATTCTTGATCTGACTTGCTCCCCTCATATTTTATAATCCCTTAATTTTTCAAGTTCTGCTTTTTGTCAGACAGTATATTGTCATGTAAATTGCTATCTATGGTCAACTTTTCCAAATTGTCTATATCAGTTATCAATTGAGTTTCTGTTTTATTTCTTTGTTTTTTTAGATAGGAGGAAAACTTAATAGTTTCACCCCTGATTGCAAGAAATAATAGTTCTAGAAAGGTATCAGCATCAACTGTAAATTTGATATTACCATAGTTGTTACAGTTCTCCAAAAATTTTACATTATACACTGGTACAGCATATTTTAAGATTTCTTCATGAATTGTTTTGTTTATAAGATCTAGATAACTTTGGTCATTTAGGAGGCTATTGTTGAATTTCCAAACTCCTTTATGAATGACAAATTTTGTTAATAGTATATCCATTTCTATTATTGAGTGGTCAGATCTATAACCAGCTTTGATATCACATTTTGTTATTATATCTGATATTGAACTGGAAACCAGGAAAAAGTCCAGCCTTGCTTGTTTAAGTGGCTTTCTTTTGCGCCACGTATATCTACTTATATCAGGATTTCTGTATCTATATACATCTATTAATTCCTGTTCTGAAATCATCTTTAAAACACAACTCCTAGCTTTTGGATTATTTATATATTTGTAATTTTGCATATCCTTTTCTGGATTCAGGATAAGATTGTAATCGCCACAAATTATAGCATAGTCTGCTGTTGTATCTATTAAGAGTTGATTGATATGATTAAAAAAAAGTGGTTCATCACTATTTGGGGCGTAAATTGTTACTAAGTTCAAGGTCATGGTTGGTAGTTTAAGCAGCAGTTGCAGGAGATTTCCCTTATTATCTTTTAAGCATTTTAAAACTGTATGTTCAAAACTATCTTTCAACAGAATGGCAACTCCTCTAGAATTTGTTCGTATTCCATTTATAAAACATTCACCCCCCACAATTCCTCTATATTCTGATAATCCTTATCAACCCAGTGTGTGTCTTGAAGACATATTATGTCAGCTTGTTTCTCTTTTAGGTATGATAACACATCACGTCGTTTTTCATAATTTTGTAAACCTTGACAATTCGCGGATGACACCTTAATACTATTTCCATTAGGCAACATTTTTAACAAGACAAGTCTCTTCTACAGGCAATAAGTTATACAAGTAAGTACTGATTATAGTTAATGAAATATATTTTTCTATTTTAATGTCAAGTTGTAAATTATACTTAAGTTCATTTTTTTCAAGGTATATGAAACAGATGTAATACGGGTCACTTTTAAGACACAAGATACTCATCATTACATGCTCAAACATAAACAAAATCATGATTAACCAATTATATACAAATAAAAAAAACGATAAGTATATGCATACAAACGAAAAAAGCTTATCTACCAATGAAATCACTTTTAGAATGTTTTTTATAATCATATACATGTCAGCAAATATTACTCAAATATTACATGCGAAGAGAGTTAAATAGTGCATAACTGTACAAAATATGTTTCAACATCTTGTTTACATGCGAAGAGAGTTAAATAGTGCATAACTGTACAAAATATGTTTCAACATCTTGTTTAAATAAAATTATTTTTCCATTTTCAAAATAATTAGCACAGTCAAAAAAATTTTTATCAGTCTTAAGTTATTTGTATTAATTTTGTCTTAATAATGAATATAGTAAACAGATAATTTATATTGATTTACAATGTGAATATTGCCCAAGAAGTGGATATGTAGATCGATGTGATAGATGCAAATCTTTATGGTAAAATCAAAGTAGAATAAAGATAAAATATTTCAACATTTTTGAGGTCTCAACAAATAGCGCATTTCAATTCTCACTTGCAATCTTTACTTTCTAAAGGAAAGAAGTAGCATATAAATATGAGTTTCTACTCACCAGCACAAATCCACCAATTATATGATAAATACAAATTGCAGTGTGTTTAGAAAATAAAATATAATATAGGCCTTGCTGGTCAACTAAGTGTAGCTAGCTCATATTGTTGAATCATTTGGATAATCTACTTTATTGTTACAACTTAGGTATAAAAATATAATAAATACTATATATTCGCAATATATAGACATTTATTGTACTTGGAGGTTATGCTGTAACTATAGAAAGACTCCATAAAGCACATACACACTATGTTAGATCATAAGCATAGTTGCTGCAAACATGATACAACAAAACACTTTAAAATAAAAAACAAAAAACAAGATAAAGGTTATAGACATTAGACATATTATCATATATAGACATTTAATATACTTGGAGGTCATATTGGAATTATTGAAAGATTCCATAGATCACACACATAATATGTGCGGTTATAAGCACAGCTGCTGCAAAAACGTATGATACAACATTTTAAAGTGAAAAAAAGGTTATATTTTTATAAACAGTTAAAGAGGTAAAAGTTTAATAACTAACAAGGTATTAGTATTGAATCATGAAACTCATATCATTATTAATTTAACTTAAGGCCCAAGAATATTTCAGGAAAATTGATGTAATAGTAATTTTAACCAATTCATACTACCAACAATTGGTAAATGATTATTGAGACATTTCATTGAATCATTAGTGCAATTTATCAGAGAAATATTTCAACTAACTAAATGTAACAATGTTTACAAAATAATAAAAAATAGTAATCATTAGTACAATTTGTCTGAGAAATATTTCAACAAAATAAAAGTAACAATATTTACAAAATATTTATATCACTAAACATTACTAAATGAGTATTGACTTCTTTCATTGATACAACATAAATAGTATTCTTGTACAGTGGGTCCAGTTACTATTTCAACATACTTAATATGACAACAAAAAAGTAACAATATTTACAAAAAATATTCATATTTCTTAAAAAAATGGTCAATGATCCAGACCTTTTATATATTGCAACCTTAGTAAAGTTTATTTTTGAAAGAGTTTGTCCAGTTATTATTACAGATAGTGTTGTCAATGTCTACTAATATCACAAAAGTTCAAAGTTTAATTTTCCAATAACTTGTGTTGCCACTTGTTCAATAATCTGAAAACGCTGCTTGCCCAGCTTATTGCCACCAAATTTACGTGTAACCACCAATATTGCCTCGTTTATCCCATTTGTCTTAAGTAAGTCCATTAGGAGGGCACTTGCAGTCCACTCTCCATCATCACTGTATCCTTCTATTTGTTCGCCATCCAAATCGATGTATCTGTAGGCATATATGACATGGTCACTGTCTGCAACTACTTCATTCTGATGTAAAGCTCTAAGGACCTTGATAGCTTCTTTCTGGGTGTGAACTGGTGAAAAATGTCCCTGGAAGATACTGTTCTTCACTTTTGTTCTGGCTGAATGTTGAATTGCATCAAAGCTTAACACATCATCTGTTGGAGTGGAGAATTTTATAGGGTTAGATTCAAAAGCCTGTGTGTTGACCTTATTGTTAACTATAAGTTTATCCTTCACAAGCTTGATGGAATCAGATGAAGAACTATCCTTAGCTTCTTGGCGCAGTTTGATCATCTTGGAGATTTGAGCTGTTCTTCTCTCATGAACTGATGGTGGAAGTTGTTCTGATATAGCAAAAGGTGTGGATTTGAGGCTTTTAGAATGAGACAGAACTAAATCTTTTCCTTGCTGAGTCACAAAGGACACAACTACCGGCCTTGGTTTGCCTCCCTTTTGACCAATGCGATGGGATATATCTATTCTAACTGGAGCAGAGGGGTTGTCCCTAGAGAAAAGCTGATCTTGTGGTATTTGGAGATTTCTTGACAAGAAAACTTCCACTTTTGAGTACAAGTTCTCCCCCATTTCCTCTGGCATGTTATATATAACAATATTCTTCTTCATGCTGTGTATCTCCACATTCTCTAACTTAGCTTCTAAATATGAAACTTTGGCTGTCAACTTAGAGATAAGTCCATCAGATTCCTTCAAGTGTAACTTTAATTTCTCATTTTCTGTTTGTAGTGCATTTATATCTAAGGCCACTTCTATTTTTTGAATTTTTAATAACCGAAGGATTTCATCAACTTTTTGTTCCATTAACATCTCTTTCAAACTGTTGTTATCTGTATCATCCATATCAAAATCCTGGCTTGGTAGCTCACTAATTTTACAATCCATTTTAGAGTGGCTTAAATTCATTGTTTATTCTTATCCCTCTAATATATTTATTAGACTTTATTAACATTGATAGTATTTCTGCTGCCATTAGAAACAGATAGGCAGATATGGGATTACCTTGACGGTATCCTCTTCCAACAAATATTTTATCGGAAAGTTTTCCACACTGAACAATATAAGCTGTAATATCATAATTAAAAAGCTTTATCCATTCAATAAATTTTTCACCAAAACCAAAAAATACCTCATTCTTTGGTCAAAAGATTAATATTCTGATGGGCTTAACAAGTGACACTTATTTTGCTTAAAGAGTGAAAATTTAAAAAACAATCCATTCATAACTTTTAGTGTTAAGCTGTTCACTAACAAACAACCAAACAAGCAGACAGACAAACCCCAATAATTACATAACACCCCACTGGTGGAGGAAATAAAACAATAAAACTCGAAACTTGTGAAGTGATTGCAGTAAAAATCTATATAGGATTAACTGTTGATAGAGTAAAGTGGAACATATAACAGGATTTCCCATTAATGACCATGTCTTCATAGTGAAAGTCAAAAAGACTTTCTACTCCAGTATACTGAATTACTGATAAACAAGGAAACCACAGAGACAGCATAATAATAGTTCAGGCATAGTTCAGTCAACAACTCTCAAATCTAAAAATCATGGACACAAGTAAGCTACAGATTTGCTCATTTTACTGTCAGGGACTGGGAGCTGTAAAGTCTCAGTTTATACAGAACTTATGTGATAGATTCCACTTCATTTTCATCCAAGAGCACTGGCTCCACAGTTCCAACTCACACTGGTTTGATAACAATATCAGGAATATACACTCCCACATCATATCCGGTATGTCTTCAAATGAGATCATGCAAGGCCGGCCATATGGAGAGATAATTTAAGAGCTACGGTTGAGCCTGTCATAACCCATTGTCTAAGACATTGTGCAGTAAAGGGAACTATAAATAACTCCTGTTTTTTGTTGTGTAATGCGTATCTTCCTAGCAATCCTGATAGAAACACTAATATTCTAGAGGAGTATGCAGGGGTCTTGAATGCAGTCTCAGTTGTGCTTGCTGATACTGATTCAGACTTTGTGGTTTTTGACCTTAATACTGACTTCTGTTGTGTGGATCTTAGAAGTGTACATGTGCTTAACTCCATGTTA
The DNA here is from genome assembly GCA_964017235.1 of Sabellastarte sp. h YS-2021. Lineage (NCBI taxonomy): Eukaryota > Metazoa > Annelida > Polychaeta > Sabellida > Sabellidae > Sabellastarte > Sabellastarte sp. h YS-2021. Next base: position 111,733,893 of record OZ024933.1, read on the forward strand.
ACAAGAGAATCGCTGCAGAAGATTGATTCATGTTTTATTGACTTTACATTTAAAAGCAAGATAAACTCTTCAGAATCAGTATTAGATCACTTTATCTTAAGTAGTAACTTAATTAATTGCATGGAGAAATATCTGGTGATAATTTGTCTGACCATTCGCCTTTATATGTGAGTCTTATTGTACCTGTGATTTGTTATGATTATGATAATTCATTTGTGGAAAACAAATTGCAGTGGCAAAAAGCCAGTGCACAAGATCTACAATCCTTCCAAATCATAGTTGAGTCTAAACTCAAAGAATTGTGTCTACCTTTTGATGTCCTGAACTGTTGTAACTTGAATTGTAAAGTGGTTCAACACAGAACAATATTAAATGAATTTTACAATAAAGTAATTGATATATTGTTAACTTCTGGAAATGAATGTATTTCATCAAGGTGTAAGAGGCCAAAGTTTACTAAACCTGGTTGGAACATGTTTTTTGAAGAACCAAGGCAAAAATCAATCTTGTGGCATAAAATCTGGTGTGATAGTGGTAGACCCAAAAGTGGTACTGTTGCTGACATCATGAGGAAAATGAGAGCAAGGTATCATCTCTCTGTCAAACATGTTAGAAAGCATCAAAAGCAAATTGCTGCAGCAAGAATGGCAGTAGGTCTCTTAAGCAAAAACAGTGGTGATTTGTGGAAAGATTTTAAAAATCACAAACCCTCCAACCATAAATTGCCCAATAATATTGGCAAAGCAGTTGCAGGAAATGAAATTTGTGATCTGTTCTCTTATAAGTATCAATCATTGTATAACAGAGTATCATACAACCAAGATGATTTGAATGATGTTGTAAAAAAGTTGGATTCCTTATCCAACAATGTGTGTTCCAAAGATCACTGCTACAACTCTCATTCAATAAATGTGTCTATGGTAACTTCACCCATTAAGTTGCTGAAACATAACAGGAGTGATGGTAAAGTTAGTGGCATGTCAAACTTCATCATCTATTCCCCCCCGTATTTTGAGTGTTTGTCATTACTATTTAACAGTTTAATTATTCATGGTTTTACTCCCGATGAAATGCTAACTGGTACTATGATGCCTATTCCTAAGAGTAAACACAAGTCAACCCATGACTCGAGTAACTACAGAGGCATTGCTTTAAGTAGTATATTTGGAAAAATAGTCAATAATATTATACTGAAAAGTAATTCTGAAGTTTTTAAATGTTGTGACCTACAGTTTGGGTTCAGAAGTAACCACTCCACTTCACAAAGTACTTTTGTTCTCAAAGAGATAGTACAATATTACACAAATAATGATAGTAATGTTTATTGTATGCTTCTTGATGCCTCTAAGGCATTTGATCATGTGCATCATATTAAACTGTTTAATTTGTTGATAGAGAATAGGCCCTGTTATAGCAATATTCTTGTTAAACTTGTACACAAACCAAAAATTATGCATAAAATGGCGAGCTATAGTCTCTCCTACATTCAGTGTTAGTAATGGTGTAAAACAAAGGGGTGTGCTTTCACCCATTTTATTTTGTGTTTATATGGATGAACTACTGTACAGATTAAGGTTATCTGGTTTTGGCTGTCATGTAGGTAATATATCTATTCCTGCTATCGGCTATGCAAATGATGTGGCTCTTCTTGCACCTACTATTTCTAGTTTAAAACTACTTCTGAATGTTGTAAACTCTTTTGGTAATGAATATTGTGTCAAAATCAATCCAGATAAAAGCAAGTTGCTTGTCTTTTGTAAGTTTTACAACAGTGATATAAACATTGTCTTTAATGACAGTATTATACCCTCGACTTTACAAACAGATCATCTTGGTCATGTTGGGCGAGCTATCGGTCATGAAGATATTAATTCATTATGTAATGATTGATGTTGAGAATGAACTTTCTTTTAAGTAACTTTAAACATTGCAGACATGATGTGAAGTACAGACTGGTTAAGAGCTACTGTATGGCCTTTTATGATTACGGGTTACTTGATTTATCCAGTAAGAATATCAACAAGTTGTATGTCACATGGAGAAAGTTTATCCATAATTTTTTAGATATTCCTTATCAAACTCCCTCAAGATATGTATAATTTATTTTTGATGATGTGCCCATTGAGGCACAGTTACATAAGAGGTCTGTTTGAGCAACATAATGCTAGGTGAAAATCATGTGGTTTAATTGTGTGGAAAACTTATGTCTAATGGAAGCCAATCCGCTGTGTCTAAGAGCTTTAATTATTTAGGTCACCTGTATTCATTGTCTTATAGTCAGATCTGTAATGTAGATTATGCTACAAGGAAAATTAAATCCCTTGGTAATAGTTGTAATGAAAAGGGAATTTATGAATATCGAGCATATCAAATCATTACTTTGTATGAGAGACAATTATACTTTGCAGAACAGCCAAAGGATGGTTTTACAATGGAAGACTTAAATATAATGCTCGAGTATTTTTGTGTGATTATTTGAATTTTTTTCACAATTTTTGTTTGTAAATAACTCCAGTTCAGTATTTTACAAATGTATCTTGAATACGAGAAATAAACTATAAATAATAAAATATACCACAATTAAGAGTAATCTTCTAAATCAAGGTGTTTCAGTACCCTTAGCAGAAAAGGAAAGATAAGGAAACAAAACAATAGAGGGGCAATGTTGCAGCTTTGGAAAAAAATAATGTACGTTATAATTATTATACTTTTAGTCTTAATTTTAGGGAACTTTGATTTGGGGATTTTATGTGCTCCCATCTGAAGATTTTCTATAGATTTGCTTCTATCTGGGGATTTTCAATATAGGTATTTTCGATCTGGGGATTTTCAATGTATACCATAAATACGATATATGAATAAACAGGAAGGTATTTTACAGGACTTTTACCCATTTTTGTTATATTAAAATCCATGCAGAAAATGAAGAAGAAAGCTCAAGTTGAAATATTTATGTTATCTAGTGCACCCTGTATATATGACAGCCCTTTTGCATTTTAGTTTTGTACAAGAATGAGAGTTACTTAAAGTTATCTTCAGTAAGAATATTTTCAGGTTTAATTTTACTCCACAAGAGACCTTAAACTATCAGGACTTTCTCTTGTTGATATGCTGTGCCTTAGAACCTGTAGTTCCACAGAGATCAGGCACTATAAAAGTAGAAATAGAACTAGAAATTTGATTAGTATACCTATTCACTCTATAACATTTATCCCCATCGGGAATCTTGTTGAAAGTATATTATGCATTTGGATGAAATGTCCATTAATAAAAGTAAGATTTTCACTAAATGACCTCCATATGAAATCCCTCAATGAATCATGATTTTGAAGTTGTGCATTATTGAAATATATTTAACAAATTAACACACTTCATGTCTTTGTACTGATATGCATGTTATTTCTTTCTAAGGATTGCAAACACAGTAAAAAACGAAAAAATAGGAGACATACAACATATGTAAGAGGTAGAAATATCAATCAAAATTATGGATCCTTTCACAGTAATAATAATAATAATAATAGTAGGATTTATATAGCACAAAATTGATACAAATCCTCTAATGCGCTTAGGCCCAAGAAGGGAGAGTCCAAGGACAGGCATGGGTCGACATCTAAAAAGCGCCCGCCAGGGTATAACTAAGGTGGGGGGTATGCCAGCCTAAACAAATGTGTCTTTAGCTGGCTTATGAAATGATCTATTGTTTGCTCAGATCTGACAGTTTGTGGCAGCTTGTTCCATTCAGCTGGTGCAGTTTCTGCAAAGCCTCGCCTGCCTATGTGCTTCTTAGGGCGGGTTGAGGAGACAGATAGCCTGTTGGCGCGTGTGAGACTGCTCGATCTTATTAAATCTGAGAGATATGGGGGCTGTGAAAGATTGATAGCCTTGAATACCAGGAGATTATACTTAAAAAGGATACAATGTTGAATTGGAAGCCAGTGGAGTTTTTCCAAAAAGGGTGTAACATGACTCATTTTGTCAAGTTTGAAGACGATGCGGCAAAGAGCATTCTGGACTCTCTGTAGTTTAGCTACGTTGGACTTGCTTACCCCATAAAGTAAAGAGGTACAGTAGTCCAGACAACTACTGACCATAGCATTAGCCAGGAGTATTGCAGTTTCATCACTAAGGAATTTGCGAATTTGTCGCAAATCACGAAGATGATAGAAACATGCTCGGCAAACCTTGGCAACATGATTGTCAAAGGAGTTGTCTGAGTCAAAGATAACACCCAGGTTCTTTACTTCCACCGATGGAGAGATATTGTTTTGGAGGAGTGGGACAGGGAAATTTGGTGCAAGCGACTCTCTTATGGCTTTTTGACCTATGATGATAAATTTGTTTTTTTTTCTGGGTTTAGTTTTAGCTTAACACCAAACATCCACTCCTGTACTGACTTGAGACACTCGGTCAGCTCTTCGATGCTAGAATCAAAGTTCCTGGAGTCAACTGCTAAGTAGATCTGGGTGTCATCAGCATATAATTGATGAGTAACATTGAATTTAGAAATAACTTGACTAAGGGGACTAGTGTAAAGGGTAAAAAGGAGAGGACCCAATACGGAGCCTTGGGGAACTCCGAAAGGGAGAATTACCACCTCAGAGAAACTATCACCTATTTTAATTTTTTGTTTTCAGTTTGAAAGGTACGATTTGATCCATCAGTACCATCTAGACCAAACCAGTAATGCAAGCAGTCATATAAAAGGGAATGATCAATCGTGTCAAACGCCGCTGACAGGTCTAATAATGTTAGGGCCACTGCCTTTCCTGAGTCCACTGAGAAAGCTATATCGTTTTGAATCTTTAATAATGTGGTTTCAGTGGAGTGGGAACTCTTATAAGCAGACTGGTTGACATTTAAGAGACCCTCGTGTGAAATGAATTCATTTAGCTGGTTTGCCACAACTTTCTCAATAAGCTTAGATATAAAACTAAGGTTTGACACTGGCCTATAGTTTTTGAGGCTATTTCTATCAAGGCTGGGCTTCTTATGGAGGAGGGTGACATGTGCCATCTTAAAACAGTTGGGAAAACTACCTTCTTTGACTGAACAATTTACAATTTTAGTGATGGGAGTGATGAGACTATCAGCACACTCCTTGACCAGTGACGTTCGGATTGGGTCCAGGCCACAAGATTTGGATGGTGAGGACTTTAGAATTTTGAGTAGGCTTTCCTCGGACACAGGTGTGAAAGACGACAGTGTATTTTTCATGGAGTTGGGTCTAGTGACTGAAGATGGTGTTGATGACTGCAGTGTGGATCTTATTTTAAGGATTTTATCAAAGAAAAACTTACAGAAGGTGTTCGCAAGGTCGGTTTTATTTGTAAAGTGTGGTAGAACAGCAACAGAGGACCTGTGTAAAATCTTTTTGAAACAGTTCCACAAAGCCTTAGGATTTCCTTGATTTTCAGCCACAATGTTGGAATAATAATTTAACTTCTAAAGCAGGAAGTTATAGTGATTGATGTTAACGACTTGCTTTTATATATGAATTTATACTTAATTATTGTACATACAAAATGGTGGACCTATTGCATTTCCTTGCATCACTTGCTGTGCATAATTACTTTATAAATTTGTCTACAAGTGCCACTTTTTCAATATAATATTTCTTAAATATATAACCTACAAATTATCAGAAAGACATTTACAAAGCTTTTACTCATGTTTGTTGCATAAGAAATCAATACACAAGAGATGGAGTAATTATAAGTTAAGTATTGAAGTTTTTATATCAACTGGTGTAACTATGACTGTGACTTTGGAGTTTTTCATTATTGCAATAAATTTTAAAAATTAAAGGACCAATGCAACAAAAACACATATATCAGTCATTAATTCATCCATACATTATAAATGATATAAACCAAAAAACACAGAAGTGTGTATGCTTAATATCTTTACTTTTGTGGGTTTGAAAGCAAGAGTCTGCCTCATTTGAACATTTGACCCCAGATCTGTTTTTGCTGTATCACAGCATGAACCCATATCTGCACACACACTGCTGGACTGTATAAAATGTGTTATCTTAGGTCACAGTTTTGTTGCTGTTTCTATTTTGTTTCTAGTATATTTCAATATATTTATATCTAACTTTATGAAACAAGTAATACTAGTAATACAAAAGTACCTGTATCTGAAAATGATATTTAAAATGGTGGATTTGATTTAGTTTTTCTAAGTAGTCGAGTTCTTTTATTTTGCCTTTTTGAAATATATAAATTGTTTATAAGTACTTATTTCTATTCTTATTATTTCAGATGTAATGTCAAAAAGATTTGATTTCTACTCTTCAGATGTTCATATTTAAACAAATAAGTAGCTCAATTCTTGGATAAAAAGGAATACCACATTTTAAGTCCAAAGGAACTATGTTGCTATCAACATAACATTGAAAATCATTGTAGTAGTGACTGATTATTGATTAATGATACCAACAAAATAGTCACATTGTTTGTAATTCTACTCAATATATATGAAATTAATTAGCAGAATTGCTTCTGAAAGGCCTGACAAACATTTTTCGACTGTTCAACTCCCATGTGTAAATAAGCCATGGAGATTCCAACTTCACATTAAAAATTGCTGAGTCAACATTTATTAAAGTTTTTCTGTACATGTAAGGTTGTTCCATAGATTTCTCAATATTTTGTTCTGAGACACCACTTTTTTAATATTTACTTTTGATTGATATTGTATTAACTTGGTTTTCATGAAATATTACAAAATTCCTAATGTTAGAAGTTTTAAATTGCATTTCTGCCTCAAGTTAAATGTATTTTAGTCAGACATTCAGTCCACTTATCAAAAGTGTCTCATAGTTTTTTGGGGGGTTACACTTGCTTGGACCTGTTTATGTTTTGCTACATTTGATGGGAAATATGATATTACAAAGACATATTAAAAATTAATGAAATACAGAATAAAAAATACAAAATGGTATGCATACTCCATTATTATTTCAGCTATGTAAATTACACCAAATCTGTAAAATTATGGATCAAATTCTTGCTTCAATTTAAAAAAGTTTCAACTGTGACCCCTTTTATTCACTGTTCTGGATATAAAACATCAAGATAAACAATATCACAATGAACTTATTCTCATGCTTGGTTAAAATACTTAATGTTAGAAGTATTTATTACCAATTGTCCTTACATAAAGTCTCTAAATATACATAGCCAGTGACCTAACATTTAGTGTTTAGTGTGGCATTAAACAGTATGGCATTTTTTCTGATAATCTGACGTAAATAGTTTAGATACATTTACCTTTATTATTGTAGTTATGGCACTTTGTTTTTTCAGAGCATATCCAAGTGGGGTGATCATGAATGATCACATATTAAGACATATTAAAAATTAATGAAATACAGAATAAAAAATACAAAATGGTATGCATACTCCATTATTATTTCAGCTATGTAAATTACACCAAATCTGTAAAATTATGGATCAAATTCTTGCTTCAATTTAAAAAAGTTTCAACTGTGACCCCTTTTATTCACTGTTCTGGATATAAAACATCAAGATAAACAATATCACAATGAACTTATTCTCATGCTTGGTTAAAATACTTAATGTTAGAAGTATTTATTACCAATTGTCCTTACATAAAGTCTCTAAATATACATAGCCAGTGACCTAACATTTAGTGTTTAGTGTGGCATTAAACAGTATGGCATTTTTTCTGATAATCTGACGTAAATAGTTTAGATACATTTACCTTTATTATTGTAGTTATGGCACTTTGTTTTTTCAGAGCATATCCAAGTGGGGTGATCATGAATGTAAGTTTTAATTAACTTGTTTTTTAATTTAGTTGCCCTTTCTTATTACAAGTGATATCACAGTCTCATGCAGAATTGTAGGAGTAAGTCTGGAGATACTCTAAGGCATAGAGATACAGAGAATATATATTATACATATTTTAATTGCCATTGTGTTGGTTGAGAATGTTGTGCAGGACTTAATCAGCATAGAATATAAATTTATAATGGTTCATTATTTTATATTAGAATCTGAATATTTTAACTTGCCCAAATGAAATCAACAATGTACACTTGGATAGAATGTTCAAGAGCATAGACTGGTAGCTTGGCTAGTAGATCAATATAGGTAATCAAAATAGGAGTCATTTATGTTGGTAAATTTTATGTTTTCAGATGTCACTCTGGTGGAGTTTAACAAGGTTGTTAACCAGCTAAACCAAAGAATTATGGCAAATGTCCAAAGCATTAATGTGCAAGGTATCATGCTGAATCAAATGTCAGTTCAACAGGATGACCTGGCTGATGATCAGTCAGAAACACAAAGTCATATTTCTGCCATTGAATCACAACAAGAAGGTAAAGTAAATCCAACAAAATGATTTCATTTGAATAGTTAAATCTTCAAACCAACCTAAAGCTAAATACCTTTCAAATTTGAAGTGATGGAGATGGCATACAAATTTATTGAAATTTCCGCAGCAATGAGCATTGCTTTGAAAGTGACATTTAAACGTTCATTCCATACTTGCTGTAAGCAACAAGCAACACATGGCAGAGATACAATCCAGAGCCAGGCTATGCTGATATGGCAGACCAATAGATTTTTTTTAATTATTTTAGTTAATGTCACTTTCAACACATTTTGTAGGTTATATCACAACAGTTGTAATGGTAGAGGAGATTAGTACATGGTAGCTGGTCAAGATTCTGCACTGTAAAACTGCAGTGTCATCATTAAGCAACTACCAACTTTCCCACAAAGGGCCTGAACCACATACCTCAGTAGTAGGAGGTGGGTTAATCAATATAAATCTCATCACATAAGTGTACATATGTACTTAGTTTCTGAAATGTTTTTCAGATAAGAGAGAACCCATTCCATTATTTCTGGGCAATTTCAACAAATAGTTTACTATTCAAGTGGCCAGTTGTACAAATTCTATGAGATAGTTACACAGACTGGTAGTGGTTCTTACAACACAGATGATGGGAAATACAAATGTGGAGAGATTGGTTACTACCTTGTTGCTGTCACACTCTTTGGTGCCGGTGAGTACTTCTTATTAAGATGAAATTAGCCACCTGCTTTATGAAATTAAAAAGTGTTCCCAAGTAGCCAATCAGAGCACAAGTTTGGCATTTAATCAGTCTCTCATTTCTGTGTGAGTTTGACTCCCACAAGTGACAATCTTAATTTCCTGTTCCAATATGACCATGGCAACTGAATATTAGGTAAAACCCAAACTTTGACTTTGCAAAAATCCTGATAACAATCAACCTTACAGGTATAGTATAAATGCCTGTCTCTAGATTAAAGCATGATAGCTTCACTTGTTGCATGGTCTTAATTAGCGACATTTACAGAATAAAATTACTAGCATTTTGTATACATAAAACATGTCTAATTGAAGTAAGATCAATTTATTTTATTTCCTATTTAAATTCACTGTACCGAGTTGTGTCACAGTCATTATGTGTGCACAAGTAGAATCGCAATGTTCTCTGGTTCTTCACAATTCCACTTGGTATACTACTCACAATCATCAAGTATCTATTACCTTTCATGCTGATGACCTGGTCAGATATCCTATCCATTTGACTTCAAAGGGGACTGTAAAGTATGCCGATGTAATCTTTGTGCACATCTTCTCCAAAAATATGCCCAAGAATTGTTCCTAAAGATATAACAACTGGCCTTTTGGGACAGTTTATAAGGTAATAATTGTCTTGGTCTTGAAGGAAATGTGAATTATTCATTAATTGTTATCATAGCTCTCCATCCTAGACATAAACTGGAAAGCATTTGCCATAAATAATGCATATCATCAACATAACCAATCACTAAAGCCTGGGACCACATTCAACCCACGGACTACTAAAGAAATAGTAATATGTCACTATTATGTCAATCTACCACTCCCCATATATTACCACCTATTGTCAGAAGCAATATTTGTCGTTCAGTTCTCAATGGAAAAGGAGATGATCTGCTATATGGGGATCTCTTCCTGGATGATAAAACGATTACCTCCATGAGAGCCAAAAATGGATTGTTCATCAATAAAAGTGAAGTGGATAACTTGCAGGCAAGCTGTACTGTAATTGTCCTGTGCAACAAAGACCAGACACTCTATGTCAAGGCCTATACTGGTGAGGTTCATATACAAGAACTGATTGCGGTGACTTCACAGTCATGTTTGTGAAAAATGACTCATTCAATTAATTCACCTGAAGGTAACAAGGTACAAGTGAATAGCTAAATTTTTTACCTTTCCCTGACATTTCTCTGAATAAAGATTTTAATGAAATATCACATCATTGCTTTTTTGCTCCATAATGCTTCCTCCATATTGCTGTACAATAGAAAAGAATTACCAAAGCAAGTGTCCAACAGAATATGTTTAATCCATGTATGCTTGACTGAAATGTTGAAGTAATTCAAATAAAATATAAAAATCTTTTAAACAATTCAGATTTAACATATTCAATCAATAGAAGTTTTCTCAGACTAAATGTAATTCTAAGAAAAATTTTAAGAATCTTTGTGTATAAAGACCTTGGTGCCCACTTACTACAAATAAATGTTTCATTAATTATGTGAGTTTTTAGTGGTGAAAAATACAAATAAAAAGCATCCCACTTTGTGCTCATTCTAATCTTTATGACACAAAAAGATAAAACAGGCTATATTTATCAGTTAAACTCAAGTAGGTAATTTTTCTGTTATTTGAAAGTAGAGACTGTGATCCCAAGACTCAATGATTCCAGTGGTGGAGATCCTTGTCAGAATTTCCAAGAATTGAGTCTCTAACCTAGCATTTTTTGGCTCTGGTCACAGCAATCCCTTGGGAAACTCTGAGGGACAGTCTCTGTCCACGGAATCAGTGGCTCAAAAAATATTCATCAAAATAAAGTTTCACCAGTCAAGGCACATTATCCATTACTATTCTGACACTAATAGGCACAAGAGTATCGTATTTCACAATATATTGATTTGAAACTAATGAGATGCAGGAAACCTTGCCACTTAAATATTTTGTTCAAATTGAAGTTTGGAGTCCCCCAAGGTTCTGTCTTAGGTCCCCTTCTGTTTTCCCTCTACAAAACACCTCTTGTTCAAGTCATCAGAAAATATACCGGAGTCCGTTACCACTTCTATGCGGACGACACTCAGTTGTTCATTCACTTATCCCCCGATGATAGTCTCAAGTCTTTTGACCGTCTTAAATCATGTTTGAATGATATTCAGGTCTGGATGTCTGAAAACAAACTCAAGCTAAATCCTGATAAAACAGAATTCATAGTCTTCGGTGCCAAAGACAGACACAAATGGCTCAGTGACTCACTACCTGTCAATATCCTGGGTAATTGCCTCTCTCCCGCAGATGTTGTACGCAATCTGGGTGTTCTGTTTGATGCAAAGTTTTGTTTCACCAATCACGTAAATTCTGTTATCAAATCCTGCTTTATCAGCCTCAGGGACCTTCATCGTATCAGGAGGTTTCTTTCTGTGGATACATCAGTGGTGATTGCAAATGCTCTGGTCAGTAGTCGTTTGGATTATTGCAACTCTCTTTTTCGCAGTTTGTCATCCCGAAATACTATAAGGCTCCAATATGTTCAAAATGCGCTTGCACGGTTTGTCACTGGTGCTTCAAAGTACACTCACATTACATCCACCCTTAGGACACTCCATTGGCTACCCGTTAGACAACGTATTGTCTTCAAAACCCTAGTTTTGGTCTATAAGTACCTCACCACTGGCCAGCCTAAGTATTTTGCACCATATCTCCCCTTGTACAAATCTGCCGTGAATACAAGACGTTCCAATCCCAAAAATTTGTTCCTTCTGGTTCCCTCTTACTGTCCTTCCATCCATAAATCAAAGGTCCATTTTAACAATAGTTTCTCATATGATGCCCCTAAGTTATGGAATGATCTTCCATATGATATACGCAGTGCTCCAAATCTCTCCAGTTTCAAAAGTCGACTCAAAACCTACCTATTTCAGAAATCATTCCCACCATAGCTTCTTACTACCGAACACCGGACCGCCTCCCTGGCAACGACTCGGAACATGTCTAATGTCTCATGATTTATGCCTTACAGATTGGATGGTGTGCCTTAGAATCCATTGATACGGAGATTAAGCACCTGGACAACTGATTGATTGATTGATTGATTCTAGTTTTCGTGCATTTTATCATATTGTGACACATATTTTTTTGGTGAGTTGCACCTTCAAAAGTATATCAGAGGCAATATTATTTTGGCATTCTTATGCTTAGAATTAATCTATAATTCTTAGAATTTAGTAAGAGAACAACTATACAAAGATAATTGTTAAAATAAGAAAACTATAAATTTACTTTAATTTTTAGAACTTCAAAACATAACAATATTGGAAACAACAGTTGAGCAACACAGAACTCGCATTAATGCCTTGGTTGCTGATCAAAATGAATTTATTTATTGGATATATTAAATTCATATTATAAGATTTCTGTATTATTCAGGTTTAAACTTCTAACGTCAGGCATGTAAAACAATACCATTGCATTATACTGTTTAAAGAGGTTTTTCAATTAGCAGGAATGGAAGTCCCATTGAGATATAAACAAAGATGAAAGGTACTGTAGGTACAATGTTAATGTGCGTGTTTCACTGGAGCCAACCCTGCAACCGACCCTGTGGTCGGTAGTGAAAGTCATAATGTAGAAAATGGGTGTAAAAATGCATACTTGGTTAAGAAACCCCTAGCAAGGTGGTACACTTCCCAACAGCACGTAATGACTATACAGACAAGACCTAGTGTTGGGGATATTTAATGCACGATCAGTTGGAAAAATAGTATGACAAACCCTAAACCCGTAACAGGCAAGCTGCATAGTAAACAGACAAGCCGTAAAGACAAACAGACAAGCTGAGACCATTTCCAGGACCCATCTGACAAGACTGATTTTGGGGGTCGGTATCCATAGTCAGGATCCAGAACTGGGATCCATATCATACTCTATAAACCCTCATCACATGTGATGAGCCACCCATTTAACACTCCAAAGATGACAGCTACACATCAAGATGAACTGTTTGACAATCTGAGGGTCCTTTGGTTTTGTACTGAGTTGAATATGTTATTTTCTTCATGATTTCAAGACACAAAAGACAACAGAACCCAGTACTTCCCCAGCCAGCACCACCACCACAGCCCCAGCCCCAACTATCCTATTGATCCTTTGTGGAGAAGGTAGTGCGCCTGCAAAGCAGTAGATTGATATGTATTTTGTGTAGAGTCGAGCACTTTTTCTCTAAAGATGAATATGACTAGCCTTGCTAGGATGATGCAGTTACCAAAACATTTGCTGAGTAATTTTTTTTGCTTTACAAGTAGTGTTTAACATGGCAATATTATTACATGTAACTATTATGAATAAAATCAGTCTATGCAATGTAAACAATTAAGTCGTCATTTGGGTTGGAATGTGCTACCACCATGATACAAGCTAGACTGGTTCCCGACGACTACTCTGCAATGAAGGGTCAGGTATCACCCACCATCTTGGGTTCTAGACTTCCGTAGTTACACCTAGCAATGGTCAAGAAGAAATTAAATAAATATATATTTCTAGTTAATACATTTGGTGCACATTTTGACACAATATCTCCCTTTTACTGTGTAATAATTAATAATAATAAAAAAACAACATTTGTGATAAACAATAAATGTGCATCAGTTTAAGTGGTGCAGATCTTCTATTATCGCCCAAAACCACGTATTTGCTTCTAAAGATTATTGTCTTCCCAAAATATTTTAAAGTTTAATTGCCATTATTTGATGTTATAAGTCCAATAATATATGGTAAGAATATTTTGAATTCATACAAAATGCATATAAATAATTAAAATAGCCATCGAGATTTCTCGATACAAGATGGACATCAGAGATGCATTCTTTTGGCTATTCAGCACTGGTACATACTAGTTCACATCCCGAAAAAATGCGGTTAAAAATGCAAAGAACTGTTTTATGGGAGTTGAATACCACCTGGCGCCATGCAAAAGAATGCAGCATTAATGTGTGAAAGTCATCGTAGGCGATACTAATCCCTATATATATTCGACTAGGGTCTAGATTAGACTTTCACCAAGTCCTTTTGTCTTTTGTGTAATATATGGGTACTGTATGACTTTTGGTGAAACAACCAGCCCTGACAAAAGGACTTTTCTCATTCATAATAGGAAGTGGCTGTCTGCCTAGTGTTAAAAAAATAACTAAAGTGCTCAGAAATCCCTGTGCACTTTTTCAGCCAATAAAAAAACCCCAATCTTATATCCATAGCCTAGTTCTATATTTAACCCAACCAAAGTTTTGGCCAGAATACTGATATGTGTAAAATATCCCCATGAACTCTGCAGGATTTCTCATTTCGATGTAGTTAAATGCTGTTTTAAATACTTTCAAGAGAATTTGCTGCTTGTCAGTATCCTGTATGTCCATGTAAAAAAGGGGAATTGAGATGTTCAATATATTTTTATGTTTTTTAGTCTAAAATTACAGTTGTGGTGTCTTTGAACAATTTCTTTCACATTTTCACTACTGTCTCCAAGATAAACAGCTCGAAACTCTTTTTACAAATATTCATAAAACTTTGTTTCATTAATGCCTTTGAAGATTAAACAATAATTTTCACAATTTTAAAGTCTTTTTGATGAATGAATTTGTTTATATTTCAATACAATTGAAGTCTGAACTTTCCACATCTGGTTAGTGAGGAAAAACAAATCAAGGAAAATGCCTACTGGAAAAATGTTTCCCAGAAAGACTACCTTCTGGAAACAATACCTCCTCAAAAAATACCTCCTATATATTCTGTAGATTTTTGTATTCTGGAAAAATATGCTGCCTAAGAAATAACAAATCAGCAATAATTAAAAACTCAATTTTTTTCAAGGCTTATACATTACAGTTTGATAAGGCAAATAAAAACCCATTTTTGGAATTGAAAAACCATTAAATCATTAAGCTTTGCAAAATGGCTGACTTATTAACAATTAACTAAATTTTTCTTAACAATAAAAGAATCTTTAATATCTCATAAACGGTGCAAGATAGAGCGATTTTGACAAAATTTTTTAACCCCTGGGTATCCACAGAGTCATCTGGCAGTTTTGTCCAAAAATTGTTTTCCCGCAATTTTTGGCAGCCATCTTGAATTTCTGTGTAAAACACAAAAGCACATTTATCTCTGATACAGTGTAAGATTATGACAAAATTTTTGATGCCCAGGGTATTACAGTCATCTGGAATTTTTTTCCAAAAGTTGTTTCCACACCATTTTTGGTGGCCATCTTGAAATTCTGCGTAAAACGGATTTATCTCAGAAATGGTGCGAGATAGTGATTTTGACAAAATTGTTGACCCCCAGGGTGTCCGCATAGTCATCTGGCAGTTTTTGCCAAAAATGTTTTCCCGCCATATATGTCAGCCATCTTGAAATTCTGCAGAGAAAATGTAAAAAAGATAGAGTGATTTCAATGAAACTTTTGACCCCCAGGTTATCCGCGGAGTCATCAGGCATTTCTTTCCAAAAATTGTTTTTCCCACCAGTTTTGGTGGCCATCTTGAAATTCTGGATAAAATGCAAAAGCGCATTTATCTTGGAAACGGTGCGAGATAGAGTGATTTCAGTGAAAATTTTGACTTCCACGGTATCCAGTGTCAGCTGGCAATTTCTGGCAGTCATTTTTGCAGGTAGATTGATTTTTTGCATAAATGCAAAGGCATATTAAACAGAGGAAGATAGTTATTTCAACAAAATCATTAATGCTCATTTGGACACTTTATGTGCTAATTTCTTTTTAGCTTGCAAATTGCTTGTTTTTATTTCTTAGGAGACATGTTTTCAAGGATACAAATATACAGTAGGCATTCTTCCCAGGAGATATTTTTTCTGGGGGGGGGGGTATTTTACCACACATCACAAAAGCATCTTTTCCATGAAGCCAACTTAGCATTGGAATTCACAATCTAATAGGGCTGTTCCACTATGCTGATCCCCCCAACAGATCTCAGATCCTGAAAATAGTTCACAGTGTTCACTTTCATCATAACTCAATGTGGGACAGACTGTCTCCATTTCTTCTCTTTTCTTTGAAGAAATATATGTTTTGTCTCTTCCGATAATAGACAAATTTCTTTGGTCAGTAGTTGTTTCAACTGTTTCGCCTGTGGTACTCTATGCAGAAGACGAGATAAAATTTGACAAAAAGCACTGAAAACCCCTGAGAATACCCTAATTCTCACATGAGTTACTGTCAGCTGGATGTATCAAATAAAATAAACTCACTTCCATGCTATAGGCGATGGTATAGGCCTTTGTGAAGTTTGTAAGCAATTCAGGAGGATTTGGGAAACAATCGAAATGACTATAACACAAATCAAAATGTCACTTGGAAGGTTAATGTAAAATCCACCATGACTAATATAAATTTTTCGAAATGGGGACAAGGTATACAGTGTGATCACCAATATGGAACAGCCCTCTTAGGGACTTTTATCAATTTCTACACTGTGTTGAAAACCAGTTTATTCATTTGACAAACCATGGGAATTTATAACCTTGACACTAAAACAAGGAAATATTCATACAAATACTCTTGGAAAGTATTACACCAATTTCATTCGTGTATATACTTTTCGCCCTGATGTTCTCAAAGTAAACTCTCAACAAATAAAAGGTTTCACAGTGTGGCTGTGTCCCTGTATTTGGGTTCTACAGTAACAGAGATTCACAGTTAAAAACCCATCATGATAGCTGTGGCAGCATGCTTTCAAGAGGGAAAATCCCTACCATATAAATAACAGTATGTAAATATGTTGGGGATTTCTCCATACTGTTGTGCATACAATCTGCATAAATGTGTCCTCATTACAGTTGAGGCTAAATGGATGGCACAAGTCTTTGTTTTTTCAGAGACTATCCCCCATACTCCAGATTGCTTGTGGTATAATGAACTCCTGTAAGTTTCCAATTTAAATTTAACTGTTCTGGTTACTGATGGATGCAAATACAAAGACTTGGAGTAAGTCTAAGTCTAGATACAAGCATAAATAATCTGAAATGTGTTAATACTGTACATGTATTATAACCTTTACCAAAGGAGGTAATGCAACTGAGGCTGCATGTTGTTTGTCTTTTTGTGTTTGTTTTCAAAACATCTGGAAACGTTAGGGACTGATTATTTTTAAATTTTCAGGAAATAGCACAAGGAACAGATGGTGAGATTTTGGTCCAGTCCCAGAAATTAAATTTTAAAGGATTCTTTATCATTGCAATATTAAACCTGTTGACCCTTGGTGGAGGAATGTTTATTAGTTTGACTTATAATATTTGTGTTTGTCATTTCGTATTTTTGGCATTTTGATAATCAGCCACCTAAGTCTTTAACATTATTATTATTATTATTAATACAGTTCCAACCATTCTGTAATGACAAACATTATATTCCCATGTTGACCTGTATATGTGCCCTACTTTGTGTACAAATATTGTTGCATAACATCAAGCAGTCTACATGAATTGTGCACCAGTACAACCCTGCCTTTTATTCTTACAGTTTCTCCATCTCTTTTTTTTTTGTATGGCCTGGGTGCTTATTTGATTAAACCCTTTGGTGGACAAACATTGTTTCATACCACAGTTAATTAGCAAGACTGTATGGTGTGAGCTTTATATAAACATTTAAATCAACCTAACAGTTGAAATATTGTAGTGGAGTCCTCCTTATACTTTTGGGAATTGTTCTACCAAATGTATATGTAGGTTTAGCTGCTGGTTCTTCATATAGAATCATTTTGTCTTAATATGTTTGAAAAACATAATACAACATCTGGTTAGAATGTATATTCTAGTCCAGTAAACACGTTTGAGCTTTTCAAACGTCTGAAAGGAAACATTTTACAAAGGTTAAAAAAATGATGGATACGAAAAGTATTTATAGTAGAATGTTTTCAAAACATTTCATGTAAACCGTTTATTAAATGTTTATTCTAACCTAACACGGCTGTGTCCACGATTCTGATTGGCTAAGACACGAAAAATTGCTCTGTAAAATCCCGCATAACCTCATGAATTCTATTTTATCGCTCACAATGCTGCTCCGCAAAAAGAAAACTTGAAGTAACAGCCTATATTTTTATTAAATAGACAAATAATGGTAAGCATGATATCCAGGGATTCTTATATTTGAACATAGAATATACTGATATGCATGTGCTGAAGTTTAAAGACCTTTAACAAAAAAAGTGTTATCTTAATTTGTGGCTCTTCCAATAATTCAACGGCACCCTCGATAAAAAAATTTTTTATAGAATATTCATATATTTTTCTATAGCTTCATATATATATTCATATATTTTTCTATAGCTTCAAAACTAATTTTTATAAGATCTTCTAAAATGTCATGTTAGAATAGAAATACACAACTCTGAGCTTGGGGTTATAGGAAATTTTACAACGATGAGGACATTCGAATCACTCAGGCTCCACCATCATGATTCTAATATCGCTCATCGTTGTAAAATTTCCTATAACCCCTAGCTCGTCATTGTCTATTTCTATAATGACAAATGTTGGAAAAATTTACAAATGAACACAAAATGTCTCAATAATAATGGAGTCAGACGTCAAATTCCATATCTTTTAAAGTTGCTCACTTATGAAAATATTATTATTATGTCTAAAATTATAAGATAGTGGTTTAAAAATTGTGCCCCATTCAATTCTTTACTTTTAGGGATTGCATGTGGGGCAATTTTACAAAGTCCCCTAAAATCCCTTATTATTGCTCACTGTCATCTCGGTTTGCAAATGTTTGAAGGCAAACACTTAATAAGCATTCTAAAAATATGGGTTTAAAAATGTTTGTGATAGAATGTTTTCAAAACATTTGATAGAAAACATTTCAAAAACATTTTAAAATGATGACTGTGAAAACCAGTTGCTATTAAACATTTGAAAAACATTTTCAGATCAAACATTTGCAAAACAAATGTTGTTTAAACATTTTATGTGTACTGTTTACCAAACATTTCTAGCATAACCTTTATTTCATCTACTATTTTATAAATGTTTAAAAACCATTTCCAGTCAAACCTAGTTTCTTGAGTTATTTTATAAACGTTTAATAAATGTTTTCAGCAAAAAGGTTTGTGTATAGAATGTTAAAAAAAAAACGTTTTTAAACATTTCAATTTGAATATTTAGTTAGAAATGTTGGTAAACCATAGTAAACCATAAAAACGTTTTGTAAACGTTTAAATCATTTTAGAACATTTCTAATGTTTACTGGGTATCCTATATGATTTCTTTTCAGAGGTTCAATGTTCCACAGGTTTTGCAGACAAGGTTTTGCCCCTTAGCTGTTTACTCATTTCTAGGGAGGCTCTTCCACAAAACTATGATGCCAAAAATTGTTATATCATCGCTGGTGTTTTTATACAAAGTATTTCATAGCAGTTTCAAATTTATTTTCGACTTCCATGAAATGGGAGAGGGTGTAGTGGAAAGCCCACTCAGCTTCAAACTCTGGACCCTATGTGGGAAAGTTAGTAATTGCTTACCGATGCTCAGAAGCTTACATTGCATAAAATTGGCCAACTATTATGTACTGGTTTCCCCTGCCCTCGTCGTGATGTATCTTTAAAGTGCCAGATGATACAATACATAGTTTTAATGTGGCTAAAATATAAATTATTCAAGAGTTATTGTATGCCACTATATGGCTGTGTTTTAGGGGACTTTGATTCTGTAAATATTAACCGATTCTATGTAACTTGGAGAAAAGCAATAACAAGACTATTTAATCTTTCAAATAGAACCCATAGCAGATACATTCACTTAATATGCAATGATGTACCAGTAAAAGTAGAATTTTACCAAAATATTTAACAAATTTATGTACACCTTGTTACATAATGGTAACCCTTGTGTAAAACTTGCGGGTAAACTTGTAACCTCAGGAAGTAATTCAAATGTTAGTAAAACATTAATATTATTTCTAGAGATTTAAAATGTAACTACTCTGATGCTGAAAATGGTAGATAAATCTCAATTATTTATATTAGTTGGTGAACCCTTTATAAACGACAGTCTTTTTGTGTCAAGAATAAGAGTGCATGAAAGTTTATCTTCAGCAAGAATACTTCCAGGTTAAACTTTACTCCACAAGAGATCTTAAACTATCGGCACTCTGCCTTAATGAAATGCTATGACTTAAACCTACACTTCCACAGACATTAGGCGCTATAAAAGTTGAAATAGAACTAGAAAATGAACAAGTATACATATGCACTCTATCACATTTAGCTCTATAACTTGTTGAAAGTAAATAGTGCATCTGATGAAAAATGTCCATAGATAAAAGTAAGATTTTCATCGAAAGGCGTCCATATGGGGTTTGTTAATAAACCGTGTTTGTGAAGTTGTGTATTAATGCAATAACGTAAAAAATAATAATACAATTAATGATTTTGTACTGTATAAGTAAGGTATACATCTTACTGCTTTTTAAGAATTGCAAACAGAGAAACATAAGAAAAATATAGGAGCCGTATAACAGGTTGGACAGTGCATGAAAGTACAGTACATAAGTAAATAAAAATCTGTAAATTAGTTCCCCAAAGACTATGATATATTTTTACTGGCTTGTTTATCCTCTTGAGAGTGTTGTTCAGTAATATTTGGAATACATTTTAGCAAAAAGTGTCTTAGTTATGGATGTTGACATTTCTTATATGGGCAAAATATACTTAAAATATAAATAGGGAATAATAGGGATAATATCTGCTACAATCATAAAGAGAAAATGATAAGCGATAACACACCATATGGTAAAAATTTTATTATCAAAAAATTTTAAAAAATTGGAAGTTATTTTGTAAAAAGAAACATAAGCCCAGTTTAATATGAAGATTACAATATCTATAGTTTAAGAAACCTTTGAAACGTAAATATCTGAAAAAAAATTTAATATACTTATTTACAATGTAACCAAACATTAGAAAGCATTTTCCCCAACATAGCCATTATATGCCCTTGTTCCACCAAAGGATTAAGCCCCGATCCTGTCGGCAACCCTTAATCGTGGGTAGTCTTGGAAAAAATGGAAAAAAAATTGACCAATGGGGTGGAAGACAGAATCGGTATGAAGGTCTGGGATTAACTACAGATCGGCCTCAGGACGCCCCAGGAGGCCCCAGACAGTCCCTAACTGGTCTGGGACTAAGAACAGACTAAGCCATTTTTCTGGTTGGTTTGAACCACGATCCTGTCGTAGACAAACCGACTGGGTCCCAGGACGCCTCAGGCCTCCTGGGACTAAGCCCCGACTAACCCAGGATTAAGTCCCGACCCCACAAGGTGTCCTGAGGCGTCCCCAGGCGTCCCCAGACCGAGAGAGCCAATTTTTGCTTTGCAATGGGACTAAGGGTCGCAGGAAGCCTGGGACTAAGGTATAGAGGGTCTGGGACTAAGGGTCGTCGACTAAGGGTCGCAGGCGGCCTGGGACAGCATAGGACTGTTTAAATTTGATCTGAGGAGGCCTGAGGAAGCCTGGGACTGGACATTTTGTTTATGGCGGGAAAAAATAATCGGTTGGGGTCGGGAGAAATATCAAACATGTTTGATTTCTCACACGGCCTCAACCGACCACAACCGACCCTTACAGGAAGCCTGGGACTAAGCATATTTTTGAAACCGACCCTCAAAAACCCTTAATCGGGAGCCTTAGTCAAGGGTCGGTTGTGGTCGGTTGGGGCCGTGTGAAAAATCAAACATGTTTGATATTTCTCCCGACCCAAACCGATTATTTTTTCCTGCCATAAACAAAATGTCCAGTCCCAGGCGTCCTCAGGCCTCCTCAGACCAAATTTACACAGTCCTATGTTGTCCCAGGCCGCCTGCGACCCTTAGTCCCCAATCCTTAGTCCCAGACCCTTAGTGCCTTAGTCCCAGGCCTCCTGCGACCCTTAGTCCCATTGCAAAACAAGAATCGGCCATCTCGGTCTGGGGACGCCTGGGGACGCCTCAGGACACCTTGTGGGGTCGGGACTTAATCGTGGGTTAGTCGGGGCTTAGTCCCAGGAGGCCTGGGGCATCCTGGGACCCAGTCGGTTTGTCTACGACAGGATCGTGGTTCAAACCGACCAGACAAATGGCTTAGTCGGTTCTTAGTCCCAGACCAGTTAGGTCCTGAGGCTACCTGAGGACGATCTGTACTTAATCCCAGACTTTGAAACCGATCCAGCTTTCCCGCCCATTTTTTTTTTTTTTTTTCACTGACTGTCCACGATTAAGGGTTGCCGACAGGATCGGGGCTTAATCCTTTGGTGGAACAAGGGCATTACGGATGATCGGCAGTTCATAGTACAGAACCCTGACCATATATCTACAGTCTCCTCTTCCCATAAAACTGCCTGTGGTGATATGACCTATAGAGTGTTGTCATGACCTTTTAAACTCAAACAAACAAGCCAAATATGACAACTGCAATTTTGTTTATTCCTCGGTGTACCTTACTTTAGATAATTAGCATTTATGAATGCATAAATAGGTGTTGGTTTTGCATAGATATTTGTGTACCTATGTAAAAAACAAATATGTTATTTTAATAAGGGGTAGGTCGGTAGCATCTTACTGAAATACTGTGACGAGATTTAAGAACCACCATATTGCTTGTAAACACATATATAAGGGAAGGAAAACTTAAAATATTGGAAACAAACCAGAAATCTGTGAAAATTACACAGGGTTATCCAATATTATTGTGTATTTGGGGAATTTGTATTGCAATTTCATTGAGAGGAAACGGCGGAGTTTTGGTTTCATGAATTTCACTTCCCTCTGTTTGAATGGGGATGTACTAAAACTCGGAGACCCAGAATCAGAACAGATTTACATTGGCGACCTCCCAATCTGCATATTTTTGATAGCAACCCACACCTAATAACATATGGCATTATTTTTTATATAACTTGTGATGAAATTAAAAAAAAATAACATCTTTAGGGCTATTTGCATTCCCACTATAATCCTTATTGCTTCATTAAATATACACATATGTACATCAATGTGGGTAACATGTGAATACAACAGTCCACATGGGGAGTTACATTTCTGATAATTTTAATCCATATGTGTCCTACACATCTGTTGGGGTCAACATAATATAAGGCTAAAACTTTGGGCGCATTCATCTCCCTGCAGGAAGAAATTGTAGCGAAATTAACTAGACGGTGAAGACACGAATGTATTATATTTTGACCAGAATGGCATTATTAACCTGTTTGTGCTTTTCCTGATGATGCAGCCAATTGCTTGGTCAAATGCTGACAGCTTTAGGGGAATTGGAGACCATGGAAGATACTATAAAACTGAGCAGGTAGGTCTTCTATTGTATTTGTGATATGACAAAACTTCTTTATAGCAACACAGTCTTGACTTTCATAATATAGGATCTCAAAGTGTGACTGCAGTGACAAGAAAACTGTGCATGATATACCTTGGTTTTATTTTATCCTGACAATAATAAGTACAAGAATCCTTTTACTTGGTTTTTATATGACCCACTCACTGTATTGCACTGCTATCATATACTTCTCATTGCAAACTACCTCTCGTGATATGGCCTGTACAAGGTTTTTGAGTGCTTTTACAAAACACCCAATCTAAACTGCTACAACTGATGCATTTATTTATATTATTTACTTGGTTTCAACACTGAAAAGGTCATACAACTGATAAGACCTATGCAATGTTTTACATTTTTTGCAGCAACACCCCACCCATTATGCTTCAAGTGATATGATCTACAAAATATTTTACATTGTTTTCGCAGAAACTCCCTACCCAATATGTTACAAGTGATATGATCTGCACAATGTTTTATATTGTTTTCCCAGCAACATCCACCCAGTATGTTACAGGTAATGATCTTCATCGCTTTATTCTATATCTAGGGAATGTTCTGAAATAAATTTATCTAAAATCTTTATCTTTAAAAATCTCTTAAAGCAGACAAAATGCAATTCTTAGATGCATGTTGCAGATATATTTTTACAAGAAAGAGTCAAATAAAGATCAGAATAACTGAACTGCCAATAAAAGACAGTTTTGTAGAACACACTACCAACTTTCCAACATGAAGCGCCCGGCCCGAGATTCGAACCGGCGGCCTCAGAGGTTGGAGGGAGAACTCTACACCACTGAGCACTTTATTAAAGTATTTTCAATTACTGTGGAACACAATGCAGATATTTGAATGTTCCTACTGATTCTCTGTACTAAATGGATGTTTAAAAGGCAATGTTTTTGCACAGTCCCCCCCTTCCCCAGGGCTAGTAAAGGCATGCTTCTGTGTAATAATTTTATGATTATATAATATATGTACATCTAATAGTAGATATAGTTTGGTAATCATATGCATGAGCTAATCTACTTCTAGACCACTGGTATTTACAGTCAAAATACAGAAATTTAGAGTCCATGTTGATTTTATACAGGGTTAAACTTATTATTTTACATACATTACACGTGATATGTACCAAAGGTAACCTAGCAAGAGATGTAAGTGAGCTTAAAGCTAGCCATTAGATTATAGTTACAGTACCCTGGACCCCCGATTCGGGTTTGGGTGCAACAAGGTTGGAGTAAGAGGAGAGTTTGAGGTGGCAAGAGGTTTATAAAACTGTGTAAGACATATTTCAGAGTGTATATGTATTATATATGTTAAAATGTCCCAAAAATCAATAAAACTCACATTGTGAAAGAATAAAAGGTAAAAACAGTTTAAAATCAAGAAGATAACCCAGTAATAGTTGAGACAAGGGGCTGTAGTGGGAGGGCAATGAAAAACTGTCCATGTCCACTTGCTGGCTAAAAAATTGAAACTGAGGAATTTCCCCATGGAAAAGGTCAATGCCAGGTCAGAGACCAATCTGATGCAAAGAGGTCACATCTCTATGGAAATGTAACCTGGGCATCGTTTTTGAATCACTTAAGGTGCAAGTACACTCCCCTGGGGAAGGGCCTGACAGTTGTGATACCCTACATATCACTCCTGAGAAAGTCATTTTTGTCACTACTTTATTACTTCTATCACTTCGAAGAAAAAAATATTGTTGGTTATGGCACTCAATCAGATTCTTTTAATTCTAAGTACCCTTTGGTGTCCTTCTAGCTGGTGTCACATGGGCTTCCCATTGAAATCAGTGATTTAAGTGCTGACTCCAATTTCTATCAAAGTTTGGCTCAAGGAAATTAGGGGCCGATTTTATAAAGGGACTTAAGCCCAGCTATAGACTTAAATTTAAGACTTTGGTCTTAAATTTGGTCAACAGAATGTTAAGTCTTAGCAGATTTCACAAAGCAGTTAAGTCCACGAAATTGCTAAGTCGGTGGATTTAAAATTTAGTCTGGTAGGAAGTGGGCTTTAATTTTGCATAAGAGACTTAAATATGGCCACCATAAACTTTCCTCAACTTCACAATTTGAAATGGCTGTAGATAAAATATAATTATACAGAACACCTCACTAAAGTAGTCTTTGGTAAATTTATATGCGATAACAAGGTTTTCCATTTAAATGCAGCATTTTCCCTTACACACAATATGCATTAAATGAAGGATATATGTCATCAATAGTATATTTTGAATAGATATAAAAGGTCACATGACACAGAAAACCACTGTGGTTATATGTTGAGCTTGGACTTAGCTAAGTCACTCATTGTGAAATCCATTTAAGTCCCAGATCTAGTTAACACCAAAGTTTTAGATTTAAGTCCCTGACTTAGCCAAAACCTTGGCTCAGTCTAAGTCCCTTTGTGAAATCAGCCCTTTGGAAACCTGGGAAAACTCAATAGCAGCATGGAAAGGGGAAAAGATTTTAACACATGCATTTATTATTGTACATGTGACACATGCATTTATCATTGCACATTGGTACAGAAATGGGGTAACAAGATAAAATAATATGTGTTTTATGCGCTTATTTCTGGTTTACTGGGTACGAACCAACTGTGTCATGCAATGAGGTTTAATGGGTCGTCCCTGTATGTAAAGTAGGAAGTGAGACTGGCCAGTTTCTGTATAATAGTTGACAAAGGTGGTGTCCAATGTGCAATTGAATGAGGGGTAGAGGTCACTGATTTCCATAATGAGGAGCTATGGTCTAAGTGTGTAGGTCATAGAGGCTGAACAGATTCTATAGAAGAGAGAGTGACAGTGGTGTGCAGTGAAACAAGGTCGAAAGCAATTTAGGTCTACTAGCATGAGTCGCAAAGCCATCAGAAACACCAGTAGTGCATTGAATCAGTCACCCATCCCAATACTAACCCATTGCCGCAGTGAACTGGCAAATACTCATCATGCTACGCCATAATTCATGGAGGTGCGGAGAAAGGAAAAAAAACAAAAAAAATGATCTCTAGCGAGGCGCAAGTTTAAAAATATAATGTGTTGAAAAACTGTATGGTCTATAAATGCACCATGGGCCAAGAGGCTGTCTCTGTCCTCCTCATTTCAGTGCTGAACCCACTTCTCACCAAAATGAGGCAAGCCTGGGGAAATGCATAATATAAGGACAAATAATATCAATTACATTATGTAATGACACAGAATACAACAGATAGCTGCTAAAGTATGGCCTTAACTGTGCTTTATTTACCATTTACGTTTGCAGTAGTGTTTCACAGAAGTTGTTGCAACAGAGATCCCTTGCAATCACAGTTGTTGTTGTTTCATGTTTTGTACATTTGACTATACAATGCATCCATGTAACGCATATTTTAAACTTTACTATACAAAGATGGACTACCTAATATACCATGTTTTCAGGGCAGAAATCATATAATCAGATATTTAGTTCTCTAAAAAGTTACAGGAATACTGCAATGTTAAGGCAATTATTTTTCATCATCTGACTGAAAAAGTTTACCCGCATTCACCTTTAATACTGTATTAGTGACCAGCTTAAATAGTGTTTTCTCATTGAACTGTCCTATATGTATTTCAAACTTACAAAATGAAATTAATAACAAACAATTTTACAGAGGAAGTCCCAGAAGACAGACAAGAGGGATGAATCTGGATGTAAGTTTCAAGTAGCTTAATTTTTCATTTCAATTACCATTCCTAACACCATGTCAACAAGGAGGTATTTTAACCGAAACAAAATGGTGTAGAAAGTGTAATCTACAGAACTATGGACAATATGCTATTAGACTTTTAGAGTTTAATCATAAAAATTGAACTTATATATCCATAAACAGAAATGCAAAGTTTACTTTCCATGTGCAATCTAATTTGTTAGTCTCATAGAGTTGCAGATCATGACATTTTAATGTTAGTGGGTTGGCTGTAGTTCGGCTCAATGTTTCAGTAAACATTGACTATACTTCATGCTATATACTCCACAATTGTATTTAGATCTAGGAGATTTGGATTTGTGCATATGGAATAATCTATGTTATTTAAAACAGAAGCAGTATTCAACAATAATTATGTTGCTGCATTTTTTTTCAGATGCCACGAACACCGAGTTGTACAACATTGCTAACCAGCTGAATGAAAGTATTATAACACTTGCTCACAGTATCAATGTGATGAATACCATGTTTAGTCAAATGTCTAATCAAGTGGAGGGACTGGCTGCTAGTGTGTCTACCATTGAATCACAACAAACAGGTAAACTGATGGACTGATTAATTTATTTGGGGTTTATGTCACTTTCAACACTGTACAGGTCATATCACAATGGGTAGTTGGAAGGGCAGGGGAAACCAGTACATACAGTTGGTCAAGGTTCTGTACTGTAAACTGCCAACCAACATCAATCAACTACCAGCTTGCCCACTTGAGGTAGGGCTGTGAACCGAACCCCGACCTCAGAGGTGGGACGTGAGAGTGTTACACACTCTGCCACCGTTGCCCCAGGTAAACTGACTCAATAAAATGCTTTGATTTAAATTATTGAATATCTTAAAAGGTTGTTCCATTGTTTCCATGTTTGCCTCACAGACCAAGTTAACACATAATTTTATCAGTCATAAAAATTAATTTACATAAATACCAGGAGCATAATGTTGGTGATCACAGATGCTTGTCTTAATTTTAAATATGATTAAAAACCTTGAAAGTAATTTTTGAAGTAACAAAGCTACCACTTATCTTTAAGGTGTTATGACTTATCCTTTTGGCCCTGTGACTTTAAGTAAGATATTAACAACACATATGTACTACATTCTATTAAAATCGACCCAGGTGATCTTTTCAAAAGAGGTGGTTGAAGTCCCGAAATTACTATGCAGGAGGGCAGTCTTTACAGTTGGGTCACTTATTTTTTTCACAAATGATAAATTGCATGGTTTGTCAGCCTGACCTCTATTTTTTCAACAAGATATATTACATCAGCCCACTGCATAGAACAGTGGTAATAATCAGGCTTTCAAATTCACATTCAGAAGTTTTTTTCTATGCATGCCCTACAGGAGTACAATGCAGCTTCTGAACAATATAAAATTCTTTGCATAATTAGATATGTACACCTATTTGTTTCTCTTTTTTTCCAGAGGAGACAACCTATTCCTTTATTCTATGGGCATTTTGAAGAAATAGTACACTATTCACATGGTGAGATATACAAGTTCAGTCACATAGTTACACAGACTGGTAGTGGTTCTTATAACACAGCTGATGGGAAGTACACTTGTGGAGTGACTGGTTACTACCTTGTCAGTGTCATGCTGTTTGGGGGTGGTGAGTTGTTTGTTACTATGATAAAATTAGCAAAGCATATCTTTCACTTCTCTGATAAAGCACAAAATTAATGGCATAACATTTGCTTTAAATCCATTGTAAATCAGGTCATATCACAGTCATAATATGTTCATCATGAAGTAACTATTTACTGTCCACCTGAAGGTCTGGCAGAGATTTGAACCACTGACCTCAAACAAAAGTATGAGAAGGTAATCTTTGTGTAACATTTTATTTTATATTTTGACTTATCAGTAGTAAAGACAGCTTAATCTATAGCAAAAATTATTTGGCCCATGTCAAGTCAATCCCCCTTCTCCCAACTGTCACTACCACCTTCTGTTCAAAGCAATATTTGTCATTCAGAAATTCAGAAGAACTCTTACACTCATACGTATGGGGAGATATTCCTGGACTCTAACAAGATTACTATGTTGAAGACTGCAAATAATATGTCTGGATTTTTTGGAACAGTTGACATAACAGCAAGCAGCACCGTCATCATCTTTTGCACTTCAGGACAAAAAATCTATGTCAAGGGCGGTTCTGATGGTAGGTCAATTTACAAAACCAATTCAGGAGACTTTTCGCTGATGTTGGTGAAAAAATAAGCCCTTGACTTTAGCAAACTGAAAATGGCATTTGTGTGGATGTAGTTTAACTGGTATAATCAGCATTGCATGAAGTTATTGATGAAAAGCCAGCATTTGCCTTTTCCTGATATTTCTGCGAATAAAATTGCTTTAAAAAATTTGCTCATTTACTGGTTTATTGTGTTTTTCCCTTAGTATATTTTCCTCCACATTGTAATATTGTGGCAAGCTTAATTTGGTAGCTTTAAATTATCCTTGAAGGGGCTCAAGAATCAATAAATTTTGGTTCTCTAGGCTTAGACATAACTGATGCTTTTACAGTTTTGCAGCTCTGCTATATGCCAAATAATATTGATTTGACATTTGACCCATTTAACAGCCAGGGTCACATTGGGACTGGTCCTCAGCATTGTCATTTGTGAGAGTCATACCCAGACAGAGGTGGCTGCCTGTGTTTAGATGTTAAACGTGCTAGCCCACTAGGCCACTATGGACCTTCTATCAGGTTACAAATATTTAGCAATTATCAGTTGCCCTGGTTGATTTCCTCTGTCATATTCAATAGTTTATACATAGGACATTGAAACGCATATTAACAGTAGATACAAAATTAAAGATAGAAGTAATGGGACCATGTATGGTCTAAATAACCCACTGTAGAGCCATGATGTATGCATCATTTGAAAGATTGCAGTTCTCTTAGCAGAGTTTATACAACTTCACAACAGGTTATAGTATCAGTTTCCCACTCCCCATTCTAGAGTAATGCTCAGTTCGCCTAATTCCACATGTCATATGTGTCTTGAATTACATGGGCTGTGCTCCCTATGAATGAAAACAACAGATAAATAAATAGAAATCTTTGAATCTAAACCAGCCCTATAGTATTGAGTGACATCTGGAAATAAATTCAAAGATTTGTCTTAAAGTGTTTGTGAGAAAAGAGGGCGCAAGACCTAGGACTATAAAGTGGCTGACACTGTCATAACATCGCCACAATTTGTTTGGTAATTTTAAGTTATAACATCCCATTGAATATAATCTGTCATATTTCTAGATAGATTCTTTATAGTTCTAACTATCAAGAAATTCATTTCATAATGGTCCACTTACATTGGTTGCCTATTAAGTATCAGATTAAAATGACAATAAATATATAACCAGCAACACTCACAGAGCACAAGACTCTCCAGAAAACAAGAGGACTCATAGAGCACAAACCTCCACCAAGGCATGTAATAATAAGACAACTGGATTATTTTTGTATACAGACGGTGATCCAGACCACTCTCAAAATGTAATGGGATCTGAGTTGTACCAAGAGCCATCTTCGGACTTTTTCTGGAAGACCCAACCAGTAGTGTTTGGTTAGTCCTGTTAACAAAAAATAAATGATTGTGAAAATGTTACCTCCTTGACAGAAGTAATTATACACATGTAAATTTGTGTACATATGATCAATACATATATGTTAGCTATGTTACGTTGACCTCTAAGTGACCCCAAGTTTTTAGGAAAGGTCAGGTTAATAATTTTGAATTTGTTGAAAGTGTTAAGCCAGGTGAAGCCCAAAAATGTAAAATAGGAGGAGAATTGTAGCCAAACTAAAGAGTAGGTCACAAAGAGGTTGATTTGCATTAAATGAACCCTCAGAGAGAAAATGGTGAAATTAGAGATATCATATATTTAGTCACATGTGAAAAAAATCATATGCAGGAGAGATAAAGCGTTCGGAGCTGAAGTCTATAAACACAGAAAATCTGTCCACAAATTTAGGCATTTCCCAACATTCACTTGGACACTGGGAAACTAGATATGTAGTTCTGTACTGTAGAATGGTGTGTCCCCCCTAAAAACAAAATATTACTCAAATAAAACGATCCACCCTGTTGGCATTAATCCTTTGATCTGAGGATTTGTCATTGGTCTCTGTGCCTGCTCTTAAGACACTCTCCCAAATATGAGGCTAAGCCTTATAACTGAGGCTAAGCCTTATAATTTGAGGTTTAGCTTTATAATTTGAGGATTAGCCTTACTCCTCAAAAAACCTCAAAAGACAAATGTGTGCTAAAAGATTTACGTCTCACTGGGGAAACAAGTTTGGAAATCTGATGAAATGTACAATGCATATGACGAAATGTCATTTGATAAAACTAAAATTCACACTAAAAGGCACCCATATGGGGTTTATTAATGAACCACAATTTTTAAAGTTGTATTTTATTGAAGGAAAGTTTTCAAAATTAACAGACTGGAAGATTTGGTACTTAAATATCACAGACTGCATGGAAAATGGATTTACACAATATGGCATTTTAAGAACTGCAAACACTGAAGTGCTACCACAGTATAGGATATATAACATGTGGCCCAGTGCATGAAAGGGGTGAAAATAGAAATTGAAAACTTTTCAGGTGTCTTACTCCCCTGCACAATATGATGGGCTACTAACTGGTTTTTCATTTGAAAACTATATCAGTAGCAACCATCCTACATTTGCCGCACAAGTGTCTTTCTTTCCTAAACGTATATTATGTGGAGAAAAAAATACTTGGAAATATAAATGGGACATATGTGCAGTTCAAAACTTAGTTTGTGTGTGCAAAAGAAAGTTAATGTTTTGGATTTCCAATGAGAAAAAATATTATATTTTGCGGAATTTATTCAAGGGAAAATATACGCTAGAATTATATACGGACATTTATTTGGGACTCCCAAGTTAGGAGTATTAACATGAAAAATATATAAGTGCAAGAATAGAAAGCTTGGGAAAGATTTGAAGACACTCCAGTACAAAGTCGGCTTTCTGCTATGGAAGCCTCTAAAGGTCACATCAGGGGAAAATTCTTTCCAGTTTTTGTTCATATTGTCAAAAAATATTAAAACCAAAACAATTCTGACTTTGTTTGAGTTTATATTGTACAAAAGTATAAAATCAAAAACCTTTAAACAGTTAATATCTGAAACAAGTCCTTCTGACATAGTCAGGCAATACATCAGGGGCCCAGTTTCACAAAGGGTCTACGACTTAGCCAGGCTAAGTCAGAGGCTTTAATCTGAGCCTTTTGTATTTGTTGAGTCCTCGATTTAAATGGAGCACTGACTGTTGAAATGGATAAAAAGTAAAGTTTGATTTTGTAACACTCGCTCCCCAAACAAAGGGGCGAGGGTGTTGGAAGAAGGTCTGTATTCCTGTGTGTACAACTGGAAAATAATACATTGGTTCTGGCTGGCTCATGCTTTCATATCGTGTGTGACCTCAAAGAGGAAGACTGGGCCAGATATTTGAAACATCAACTGCAAACGACAGTGCAAAACTGAGGAAATGCAATCTGTGTTTATAACTTCTCTCCATACCTCTGATAAATTATCAATGGAAACAGGTGAATTCAAATTAATGGGACAAGTGAATTAAAATCTAAACTGAAACCAGTGAGGGCCAGATTCAAATCAATTACCACTGAGTAAGGATATAAATAATGCGAAGTCACCCCACCCTGATCACAAATTCCACCACCACCTACTTCTGTTAAAAACAATATTTATTAAATAGGACATTTTCTTGTGCATGGGGAGATACTCCTGATTTTTGTGCAGATTACCAACATAAGAGTTGGTAATGATATGTTCACTGAAAAGGATGAAACAGATGACTTGTTGGCATAAAGCACCACCACCATCATCCATTGCAACATAGGACAGAAATTCTCTGTCAAGGTATATTCTCTTCAATGAGATGCTCCAAGAACACGTCATTGGGACTTCACAGTCACTGATGCTGGTGAAAGAATAAGTAATTGAATGAAATGAGCTGAAAATGATATTTGTATGGATGTAATCTGACTGGAATAATTACCATTGCATGAAGTAATTGACTAAAACCTAGAATTTGTTTTTGCCCGATATTTCTCTGAATAAAATTCTTCAAAAAAACTTACCAAACTTGTAAATTCATTGTTTTATTTTCGTTTACATGTATATCTTTTTTTCACATTGCAATCCAGTGGCAGAGGAATTAATTAATAAGACTTTGTCTCGTGGCTTTAAATTATTCTTAAGTAGCTCCGGAACCAAATGTTTCTCTTCTCCAGACAGGTTACACATATTTACCAATTATTAGTTTCCCTGTTCAATATTGAATAAATTGAGAGGACATCAAAGCATTTTGAAGTTTATTCCCTGTTGATACAAAATTACAGACTGAAGTGACAGGACTATCTTTGTACAAATAAGATTTTATAGAACCACAAAACATCAAACAGATCCATACTCTTTCAGTCTTGAGAACTGGAATTTACGGTTTTGGTGGCAGATGCCTATATCTAAAGATTTGTGCATGTCCCTGGTAGAATTTAAACAACACCATAAAATCGCCTATGTTTCATTTTTTTTCCAGTTTCCATCCTAGAAAAGCCATTTTGAAGATGTTCAGACTTATTTTTCAGATCACTGCATTTTGGGCCACTAATCTACCCAAGTATCAGAGTTATGTTTTACAGAGAGGATGAGGGTAATGTAAATATTTTGGGAATATCCAAAGCGATGAATAGATCTTGAATGAGGTCAGATTTAACAGACGATCCTTCCAAAACTAAGTAGGGCAGATTAGAAGTCTTTAATCCAATAGACTATGCTTATTATGTATGAAAAATAGATAAATATTTAGAAATATTTGAACCTTAAATTGGCCTTAAGGTATTATGTTACTTCTCTGAAAAATTCATGATTTGTTGTTTATATGCTGATGGGTAGTTAGAAGGGCATACATACAGTTGGTCAGGTTTCTGGACTGTAAACTGCTGACCAACGGCAAGAAACCACCAGTTTTCCCACATGATACCAGGGCCTCTATTCAAACTCTGATCTCAGAAGTGTGAGGCGTGTGTGTTATCACTGGACCACCATCGCCTATGGATTCCTGTTAAGTACCAGATTATATTTAAAATAAGTCTACTAGAATATAGCATTTTCAATGGGAAGTCAGTATCGTTGTTCCATTGTTTTCAGTTATAGCCATTATATATGTGAAACTACACCATAAAAGAAGTAATGCTGAAGGACCGATCAAAAAATGACACTGGCTGTTGGGTAACATGAAAAACACCAATTTTGGAATTTAAAACCAACACAATTGTAATTTATTCTTCAAAGAGGTCTAGAGAGGACGTAAAACACCAAGTTAGAAAATTTGAAAACAACACCTTGGCATTATGTTGTTCAAAGAATTAAATTTGATGCACAATATTGACTTCACAACTTGACTTGACTATATTTTTCTGGATAATGAAATGGAGAGGTAACATGAAATAAACTGGGTGTTCTGGCCACATTTAGCAGTATACCCAGTTTAAGCCAATTTACAAATGATGTTGCTCATAAATATTAGCATATTTCATATTATATTTTCACCTACATCCCTGTGATTAAGCTCAACAAGTAAAGTATGACCTGAAGGCTCCAAAAATATGGAATTTGGTATCGGGGGGGGGGGGCTGGTGTAGCGGTTAGAGTACCCGACCTGAGAGTTTTGACATGGCATAGTTACCCCCTTGTAGGAGAACACTAGAGAAACATGTAATCAGGATTAACTGTCAGGTGACCAGAGATACCAAACCCTACCAGTCATGGATGGAAAATGTCTGGACTACTGCAGCCACACTGGTTTGATGGAAAATGAATTGTCTGATAAGTCAGTAGATACAGTAGCGAGAAATGAAAATGACAGTGGTGATGATGAGTGATACCAAATTGGATGCTGAATCAGATACTGAATCAAATGTTGCTTGACTATTTCTTGACAGTGATCATAACTGAACATAAGTAATATTAACAATTCAGTAAATTAAACATGACCGTAAAAATGACACTTCTGTTAACCTACAATGTAGACTTCCTGCTTATCATAACTCTTTTGTGATTGATATGGTTATGCTTTTCATACTCAACTTTTTTTCCCTTTATATGGTGTACCTGCCTGTTTTGTTCAATTCTCTGAAATGGATTTGTTTCACATTTGGTGTAATTTGGATTTAAGATTGCATCTCTAAATGTTGTTTGAGTGACAGGAATATTAATACAGAATATTGTATCAAGTGTAAAATGTCTTAGCGCTATTTTTGAATATATTCATTAAGTTTACCATCACAATAGTAATATTATCAATGTATATTCACAACTTGCAAATTTAATAAGTAAATTAAATTTTTATAAGTTAATACCCTATCCAATGGACAATAGCTTATCCGGTCGGCGCAGACCGGCCCGCCAAACGCCAGAAAAAGACGTCCTGTGTTGTCACTAGCTGGCCGGTCCGTAGTACTGTGCACTCCCCAGATGGCGCCGCGTACTTCCTTCCTGTCTAGACAACCTGACGTCATAGCATCTTTTTCGTTGTCTAAACCTATTAGACCCCTAGTAAGTTGAAAGCGGGGTCGGTGGGAGGGTCTTGTGTGTCCATTGGATAGGGTATTAACTTATAAAAATTTAATTTACTTATTAAATTTGCAATTTTATTGCGTTAATACATCCTATCCAATGGACAATAGCTGAATAACTACCGCTTGGTCGGCGGGTAAGTTACTAGGGACTCACAAGTAATAGCAAATTTTAAACCTAAGGTCTAGGCTGACTTCGTCAGAAGACCTATAGGTCCAGGCCTGGGTTGACTTTAAGGTCAGGAAACCCTGCAAGGCCATGGTCGGTTGCCAGCAGCCGGTTACCCGGGGCTATACCGCCGTTGCCCCCCCCCCCCCTTTTTTTACAGACCTGCTCTGAGGTAGGGGAAGAGAGGGATGAGTTCAGTCCCAGAATGCAAATAAACCTCCCGAAGGAAGCAGGCCACTCTTAATTCTTATGTACATGAAGAAACTGTTTATACATATATACAAATCTCCTCAAGCTAAGGGCCACTTGTGGATCTGCTGAGCAGCCACTACCGAGCCCAATTGGTAAAGCCCTGAATCAGCCCAAGCCCCGACCTTCATATAGAACTGTGTGAAGGTATTGTGACTTCAGTGGCGGGCTGACAAGATTGGATCTAAGGAGACTCCCGACTGGAAGACCTTAGGAGCAGCAAAGGCCCTGACATCATGGGCTTTAACCCGACGTCAAGTGTGGGCCTCCTGGTCAGAGAGCTCATAACATAGGATCACAGTCTGCTTGATCCAAGAGGAGATAGTGGCAGGTGAGATGTCTTTGTAGAAACCTTTCTTAAAGGAGACAAAAACCACCTCCTTATTCTGCCTGATGTCTGAGGTCCTGTCCAAATAGTAGCACAATGCTTTGAACTGACAGAGGGACCTGTCAGACTTGAGGGAACTATCCAGAATCGGGGCCAGGGCTGTTATAACCCCCGGGACCACACTGGACACTCTATGGCCAGCTGATTCTAGGATAGAAAGCTGGGTGATGGATACAGGGACACCTTTGACCAATCGGATGGGTGTCCAATATATCAGTTTTGCTAGGCATGGATCTCACTTTTGCACTTGCCCGACCCAAGGGCCAAGAGGAATACCGTCTTGAAGGTCAAATGCTTCAAGGGGGGCCTCCTTGATTGGATCAAATGGAGTCTTAGCTGGTGCACAGCCAGTGAGAAGTTCCAGGAGGGTATGCCACTCCTGCCTTTGGGTCTGTCTCTGAGGAATCTATCCAGGAGACGAGTGAGATTTCCGTCCTTACCGATGTTGAAGGGTGAATTTCCCAGTTTATCAACAATGGGTGACCTATAACCATCAATGGTGCTGGGCTGTTTGCCAAGCATGTATCTCACTTCTACGCTTGCCCGACCCCATGGCCAAGAGGAAAACTGCCTTGAAGGTCAAATGTTTCAAGGAGGCCTATAATTGGTTCAAAATGAACCTTGTCAACTGGTGCAAAAACCAGGGAGAGGTTCCAGGAGGGGGTTCCCCTCCGGCCTTTGGGTCTGTCTCAGTGGAAGCTATCCAGGAGACGAGTGAGATTTTCATCCTTACTAACATTGATGGGCAAATTTTCCAGACTATCAGCAATGGTTGACCTGAACCATCAATGGTACTGGGCTGCAACTTCCTGTCCTGAAGCAGGTACCTAAGGAAGTCAGTAACTGACTTTACAGGTGGTGCCCGAAGTCCACCTGATGAATGATACATCACTTGGTAAAAATGACCCATTTGCCCCATAGACTGATCTGATTGACCTCCCTTTGAGGAGCCTCAATTCTTGCTGTCACTGCCTCAGACAAGTCCTGCTCTTCAATTGCTGAGGCTCTAGGAGCCCTGCATGGAGATTAAGATTTGTCAGATTTCTGTGAGGGATCTGATCGAATGGCTGTGAACAGGCTGGGCAGATTGGGCAGGTTCAGCGGGATGTGGCTGGACATGGCCACTAGATCCCAAAACCAAGGCATGTTGGGCCACCTCGGAGCAATCAGAATGATTCTCTTACATGGGGAGTCTTGCAACTTCTCCACCACTTTGCCCAATATGGCTGATGGTGAGAAGGTGTATCCTTTTAGATCCTACCATGGCCGACTGAGCACATCCACTGCTGTGGCCAGGGGAACCGGTACCGGTGACACAAGACAGAGGTGACTTGTCGAACCTCGTGGCAAATAAGTCTATTTTGGGCCGGTGCCACCTACTGCCTAGAGTGGAAGATCTCTGGAAGTCGAACCTCGTGGCAAATAAGTCTATTTTGGGCCGGTGCCACCTACTGCCTAGAGTGGAAGATCTCTGGAAGGAGAAACCACTGTTTGGATGGTCTGGCCTAGCCTGGACAGCCTGTCTGCTACCACATTAGGCCGGCCTGGAATGTGTCGTGCTTAGAGTCACTTGTTTCCTGGTACACCAGGTCAAGATTCTCCATAGTAGGGCACAAAGTGGGCCCAACCTCATTCCTCCTTCCTTTATGTATGACACTACTGTGGTGTTGTCAGTTGCTACAAGTACTATCTTGTTTGAGCAAAGGTCTTAGAACTCTGAAAGTCAGAAAAAACTGCGTAGAGTTCTAGATAGTTTATATACAACTTGCTTCCCGGAGGGGACCAGGTTGCTCTTGCAAAGTGCTCATCTAAGTGAGCGCCCCACCCTTCTATTGATGCGTCTGTAAATATTTGCAGAGCATGTTTTATTGGGTGTAATGGTTGGCCTGTAAGTGGATTGTCTTCCTTCAGCCACCATTGTAAATGGGGGTGCAGGGACCTGGGGACTTGGATCACCTTTTCCAGTGATTCTGGTACCCTCCAGTTGTTTTGAGATGCCACTGTATGGGTCTCATATGAAGTCGACCTAGCTTAACCTGCTTTTCTGTAGCCGTCATTAACCTATCAAGGACATGAATTCCTAGACCGGGCAAGCCGGTAGGGATAGCAGTTTAACATAGTCTCTTGAAGGTTCTGTCACCGGTCCAGAGTCGGTCGGAACCGATCAGACCTGAAGTCGAAACTGGTAGCCAACAAAATCAAAGTCTTGTTTGGGCTCCCGCTCTGGTTTCTGTAAGTTCATCAGACAACCCAGTTGCTGATACATTATTTACCAGTTCCTGTGTATGTTGGAGACAAGCCTGGTGGGATCTGGCTCCCACCAACCAGTCGTCTAGGTACTGGTGGCTTCTTAAATCCTTGTGTATGGTCACAAATTTCACCTCCTTTGGTATCACAGTGAACTCCAAAGGTGCTGTGGGCAAAACCGAATAGCAGGCATTACCTGGATTGTCCTTGTATAGGTATATGGGAGTAGGTATCCCTCCTTGAACATTTATAATACCAAGGGTCCAGCCCCCAAGGCTTCCTAAGTTCCCTAAAAAAAAGGGGGCTTAGTCTGGACCCTACAGGCAGATTGTGTGCCACATTTGGTATTTTGATAAACATTTTCTGTCCCTCCGGACACTGGTCCGGTCTGGTGACAATAATCCAGGTTAACAGTCTCTCTGTTCTTATTGTGGTCTGGTGGGGCTGACACAACTTTTCATATTAATAGACTCTTCGCCCCGGGCCAGCAGCCTGCAAGGTGCAGCATTTACCGAGCAATTGTTATTCGTGAGATGTCTGACCCCTGGCCGGACCTGATGACAAAATTTATTATTATCTCTCCAGTCAAGTCCAGCACTGATAACAGATTGCTGAGAGATGTGATAAGGGAAGGTTTCCTGGCAGTAGGTTGGGACACTGTCATGTCACATCACCAAGACCACTGACCGGTCTAAGAATTCTGTAACCAAATTAACCTTAGGCAACTCTGTCCGGTACCAGGACTCCATACCCGGTACTTAACTGTAAGGACTGTGTAGCCAGCACCCTGTTAGTAGACCTGTAACCCGTAGGTTGAAGCAAGTGTACTAGGCTGTGTAGCCAATACCAGTCGGTACACTCTGTAACCAGTTGTTGAAGCAAGTGTACTAGGCTGTGTAGCCAGTACCACCCGGTACACTCTGTAACCAGTTGTTGAAGCCAGTGTACAAGGTTGTGTAGCCGGTACACTGTAACCAGTTGAGGCTACTGTATAAGGCTGTGAAGCCGGTAGCCGGTCGGTACATACTGTAACCAGTTATTGAAGTAAGTGTACAAGGCTGTTCAGCCGGTAGTCGGTCGGCACACTCTGTAACCAGTTTTTGAAGTAAGTGTACAAGGCTGTGTAGCCAGTAGGTACACTGTGTAACCAGTTGCTGAATGAAGTTTACAACTATCTTGACTGTGTTGAATTCAATTTTCTCCATTAATTCCTCTGTAACCGGTTGTTGAAGCAAGTGTACAAGGCTGTATAGCCGGTACTGGTCGGTACACTCTGTAACCAGTTGTTGAAACAATTTACAACTATCTTTTGTGTAAAATTCAGCTGGCTGTAGGTTTCCGCCATTAATAAAAGTATTTCTTGGAACACACGTCTTATTTGTAGATTTTGACAGTTGCTGGGAAAACCCTTGTGAGCTATATTTAGAAACAAATGTTGGTCGGTGTGTCACGTGACCAGCTTGCTGGTCGGAGGGACAACGTGATTGGCTGATTGGAGATGACGATCAGCTTCGTGAACTGGTCGGAAAATCACGTGACCAACTTCGGGGATACGCCCTCACTAGAAGTGTTCTTTCCTCATACCACAGTAAACGTAAGCTTACTGGTCGACTGATGTCTGTAGCAGAGAAGTCTGTACCAGTACGCTGGAGGTGGATTACAGGAACTAAAACTGGAATCACAGTAGACGTGAGTGCAAAGAATGTACTTCCGACCTTCTTGTTCGGTGAATCACGTGATAAACTTCGTGACTGGTCGGTGAAAACACGTGACCAGTTTCGTGAAGACACGCGATTGGCTGACTGGATATGACGTCAGAGGTCGCGTTCTTTTGTGCTGGCCGGCCGGCTGATGCTTTAAAAGCAGAGAAGCCTGGGCCAGTGCGCTCTGTAGATGAAGTCCTGGCCGGTCTGAAGTCGATTCTTCTTTTCAGCCGGCTGTACACTCAAACCAGTTTCCTGGCCATCCACCTCCCTTACTACCGACATAATTGCCGGGTCCACAAGGGAGGGACTGAGAGTGATTAAAGATGAAGTTCCTTCTATGTAAATACTAGGTGAGGTCGGCTGAACATGAGCTTGCCGGTCGACTAATGCTTTACAGCAAAGATGTCTGGACCAGTGCGCTCTGAAGAAATCTGAAGAATTCATCTCTTGCTGCTGATGCACATATATATATATAAGCTTACCGGTCGACTAATGCTTTAAAGCAAAGATGTCTGGACCAGTGCGCTCTGAAGAAATCTGAAGAATTCACCTATTGCTTCTGATGAAAAAACACTAAATACTCGAGCTAGGCTGGTGTGACTGATGCTTTACAGCAGAGAAGTCGGTACCAGTGCGCTCTGAAGAATGCACCTCTTGGGGATTTCCTTCTATTTGCAGTGTTCAAAACTACGTAGATTGAAGATTTCCGTGATATCTATTCGTAGTACTAGAAAGACGTTTCTATGGTGATTGAACTGGAAGTTACAGAGGGTACATTCAACAAACGAACACGGATAAAAATACCTGTAAGTAGTATATCCATTATTTCCTTAATATTGTCGATCTGCCCCTAACAACACCATGGTTGAATGGGAGGAAACTAGAAAAAAATGGCTGCCTTCATATTCCTCGTCGATTACTGCCCTATCATCAACACTAAATTGAGTCAGCTAGGGAGTGTTTCCAGCAGATTTCTAAAGGTATATCCGTGCTTGATATGCAGATAACATTTCTACACTAAAATATTCCCAAATAAGGTCGAAAATCCGTCATAATGCACACTTTTCCTTTTAAAACTCTGGAGATGTTGAAAACACGTCCGCACAGTACACGCGCCAAACGAAAAAGATGCTATGACGTCAGGTTGTCTAGACAGGAAGGAAGTACGAGGCGCCATCTGGGGAGTGCACAGTACTACGGACCGGCCAGCTAGTGACAACACAGGACGTCTTTTTCTGGCGTTTGGCGGGCCGGTCTGCGCCGACCGGATAAGCTATTGTCCATTGGATAGGATGTATTAACGCAATAAAATGAATGTTTCTATTTTTTTCTGTGACATGATTGCATAATTCTAATACAAACACTGCACATTTTAAAGATACCTTACCAATGTTTTGGTATACTCAAAGCAATTCAAGAATAATTCCATAATGTAATTTATGGTGTAAACACGATGTCTATAATTTGTGTGGCCAAATGTTTCTAGGTTAGAAGCTTTATTGTATACAGCGAGTTGAATTGCCTTTCATTTGAGACGAAATATTACTGGACATCACAACCATGTATCAACTTCCAACACCTTGCAGTTTCCAAGGTGTAGCCCCGACAAAAATTTTACCATTTAAGGTCACTACAGCAAGACCAAAGGTCAAATCAAGGCCACACCAACATCACCAACCAATGTCCCAATCAAGTGTAAATTTCCTATACCTCAGCCTGGACGAATTATTTTTTCCCAACACCTGACCATTAATGAGTTTCCAATTCTTCTAAAGATAGTGAGAGGTTGAGGGTAGTGATGATGACCACCTTGCCTTGTTGTTAAGGTACTGGACAGTCGGATTATTTAGGTTTTACATTGAAACATAGGATATACGCTGGACTTCTTTTATTATCACTTAGCATCCAAATTCATCACACAATTGTTAGCAATAATCTTCATTCACAATCTTTCAGTGTTACGTTGCTTTATTTTGCAGTTTAATTTGCATTACATTTTACTCTTCTCAAATTTGTGTCTGCAGAATGTCTTTATTTGACTGCGTAAAAAATCATAATATGCTGTTGCTGGATGTGTAGAACCTTGACTGATCAGGTTACTGTATTGACCCGAAAGTGTGCTGTTGTTAAATTTGGATTGCGCATAACAAAATTGTGATAACATTAACAACATAATAACATAATCTGACATGAAATGTTAGCTAGATGAGAGGTACAGGGCTCAAAGTGGCAAATAGGAAACATACAAGTAGCATTTTTGGAGACTTTAAGATCACCTTAACATTAAGCCTAAAGACCTCAACTTTTTCACAAGGCA
Organism: Sabellastarte sp. h YS-2021; assembly: GCA_964017235.1. Classification (NCBI taxonomy): domain Eukaryota; kingdom Metazoa; phylum Annelida; class Polychaeta; order Sabellida; family Sabellidae; genus Sabellastarte; species Sabellastarte sp. h YS-2021. The sequence goes on from OZ024933.1 coordinate 111,776,807, forward strand.
AAATATGTGAAAGATATAGATATCTGACAGTTTATTTCCGATAAATTTCTTCGGATAAATCACTATATTATTTTTCATTGGTACCTCCAGTTGGTAAACGGAAGCTGTCAGTACTTGGATTTGGGCCATTTCTTGCAAAATACAGATGGCCAACTGGTTTTCACAACTAGAATCCAACTCCTAATTCATACAGACATTAGAACCGCTGTAATCCATTATCACCTAATGTGTCACACACTCGCCTTGGAACAGCAAGAGGCCACTGTTCCATTTTTCCGAAATGTTTTGCTGCATCTTGCACACAAAATTGCAAATTTAATAAGTAAATTAATTTTTTTTTCAGTTAATACCCTATCCAATGGACAAATGCTAATCCGGTCGGCGCAGACCGACCCGCCAAATGCCAGAAAAAGATGTCCTGTGTTTCCACCGGCTGGCCGGTCCCAGTACTGTGCACTCCCCAGATGGGCGCCTCGTACTTCCTTCCTGTCTAGACAACCTGACGTCATAGCATCTTTTTCGTTGTCTAAACCTATTAGACCCCTAGTAAGCTGATAGCGGGGTCGGTGGGAGGGTCTTTTGTGTCCATTGGATAGATATTAACTTATAAACATTTAATTTACTTATTAAATTTGCAATTTTATTGCGTTAATACATCCTATCCAATGGACAATTGCAGAATAACTACCGCTTGGTCAGCGGGTAAGTTACTAGGGACATATGTGAACTCACAAGTAATAGCAAATTTTAACCTACGGTCTAGGCTGACTTCGTCAGGAGACCTATAGGCCCAGCCCTGGGCTGACCTTAAGGTCAAGAAACCCTGTAAGGCCATGGTCCTCAATCTAAGGGCCACTTGTGGATCTGCTGAGCAGCCAATACCGAGCCCAAGTGGTAAAGCTCTGAGTCAGCCCAAGCCACACCCTTCAGATAGAACTGTGTGAAGGTATTATGTGACTTCAGTGGCTGGCTGACAAGATTAGATCTAAGGAGACTCCCGACTGGAGCACCTTAGGAGCAGCAAAGGCCCTGACATCATGGGCTTTAACCTGATTTAAGAGTGGGCCTCCTGGTCAGAGAGCTCATAACATAGGATCACAGTCTGCTTGATCCAAGAGGAGATGGGGCAGGTGAGATGTCCTTGTCGAAACCTTTCTTAAAGGAGACAAAAACCACCTCCTTATTCTGCCTGAGGTCTGAGGTCCTGTCCAAATAGTAGCGCAATGCTCTAACCGGAAAGAGGGACCTGTCAGACTTGAGGGATCTATCCAGAGTTGGGGGCCAGGGCTGGTATAACCACTGGGGCCACACTGTCTGGACCCTCTTGGGCCAGCTGATTCTTGGAAAGAAAGCTGGGCGATGGATACAGGGACACCTTTGACCAATCATATTGGTGTCAAACATTCCTGTGTGCCAAGCATGAATCTCACTTCTACGCTTGCCCGACCCAAGGGCCAAGAGGAAAACCGTCTTGAAGGTCAAATGCTTCAAGGAGGACCCCTTGATTGATTCAAACGGAGCCTTAGTCAGCTGGTACAAGACCAGTGAGAGGTTCCAGGAGGGGATTCCCCTCCTGCCTTTGGGTCTGTCTCTATGGAAACCATCCAGGAGACGAGCGAAATTTTGTCCTTGCTGATGTTGAAGGGTGAATTTACCAGTTTATCAGCAATGGCTGACCTGTAACCATCAATGGTGCTGGGCTGTAGCTTCCTGTCCTCAATAGGTACATAAGGAAGTCAGCAAATGACTTTACAGGGGGGTGCCCTGAAGTCCACCTGATTAGTGAGGCACCAATTTGTAAAAATGATCCACTTGTCTCATTGAATGACCTGGTTGATCCTCTTTGAGGAGCCTCAATTTACTGCAACTGCTTCAGAGAAGCCCTGCTTCTTGATTGATGTGGCTGTAGGAGCCATGCATGGAGATTTAGGTTTGTCAGATTTCTGTGAGGGATCTGACTGAAGGGCTTAACACGTTGAACAAGACGGGCAGGCTCAGTGGGATCTGACTGGACATGGTCACTAGGTCCCAAAAACCAAGGCATGTTGGGCCACCCCCGAGCAATCAGAATGATTCTTTTGCAAGGGGAGTCCCACAACTTCTCCACCACTTTGCCCAAGATGGCTGCTGGTGGGAAGGCATATGCATCCAGATCCTCCCATGGCAGACTTAGTGCATCCACTGCTGTGGCCAGGGAATCTGGTACCAGCGACACAAACAAGGGCAACTTGTTGTTGAACCTCGTGGCAAATACGTCTATTTGAAGATTATTTCCTGGACTGTTCCTGTCCTGGTATATGGAAGTAGGCATCCTTTAAAACTATAGAGGTAACTCACTCCCCTTGTTGGAGGGAGGTTCTGATGGTTTCCGGTGTCTCCTTTTTTCTTTTTTCTTTTTTTTTGTGCATACGCTGATGCAATGTCTGCAACTAGTAGAGGCTCCTGTGGGGATTGACATAGCAGCTTATGATGTTCTGGTTCCTTATAAGCCTGGTCTGAACTGGAAAGGGAGGGTGTAGCCCTCCTTCAAAATTGCACTACCTAGGGTCCAGGTTTCCTAAGTTCCAAAAGGTGATATAGTCTGGACCCTTCAGGTAAACTTTAGTGCAACATTTGGGACATTTAGTAGGCTGAAAGAACATTTACTGTCTCTCCGGACACTGGTCCGGCCTAGTGAAAATGAACAGTTAACAGTCCATCTGTTCTTGCTGTGGTCCAGTCCGGTAGGGCTGAAACAACTCTGCACATTTTACCGACTCTTGGCCCCGGGCCAGATGCCTGTAAGGTGGAGCATATACACATTGTCATTTGTATGATGGCTGACCCCTGACCAGACACAATGAAAACTTGTTTGAGTGTGGATCACCTTTTCTCTTGCTGTAGAAAAGACCCATTTGTTTTCTCTGTAACCAGCAATTTAGTCACAGCGATTCTCTAAAGCCTGTGATACTCTGTAATAGTAAAGCTGGTAGGCTAGGCTGACCATTGAAATTGGTTATTCGTCTAACTAGGTGATCCCCAGGTGGGTCTGCTGGTCGGTCCTCTGACACCGGTATTGAACCAAGGGGCAAGACAGTAATTGCACCTGATAGCAGGTCGGTAGACTCTGTAACCAGCTGGTGTGAAGCAAAACTGCTCAGTGAAAACTGTATAGCCAGTAACCGGTTGGTAAGCTCTGTAACGGGTTGAAGCAGTTTCTGTGTAGGAAAACACTTCCTGTCAGGGACTATACATTATTAGGCCTGTCATCAATCTTAGGCCGGTAAATAGGCTGCTGACGAGGAGTGGCCAGCTGGTAGAAGACCTTTGGGTTGGTGATTCTTGGTGCTGGTTGGTAATAGGCAGGCACTCTAACCAGTTAATGTGAAGCCAGCTACTCAGTGCAGACTATGTGGCCAGTCGGTAGACTCTGTAACCAGTCGGTTGAAGCCATATCTTGTAGATACTAGCTGTCTACCTGGCCCACAATCAACACAGAGTTGAATAGACTAGGTCGGATGACTCTGTAACAAGTTGGGGTCGGGTAAGCTGTAAAAAGGCTGTGTAGCCGGTACCTGGACGGTACACTCTGTAACCAGTTGCTGAAGCAAGTTTACAACTATCTTTGTGTTGAATTCAGCTTCCTGCATGTTTCCTTCATTAATTAAAGTATTTCTTTTAAACGCACATCTTATTTGTAGATTTCACAGTTGCTGGGAAAGCCCCCCCCCCCCGAGCTATTTTTAGAAGCATTTGTTGTTCGGCCTGTCACGTGACCAGCTAGCTGGTCGGAAAGACACGCGATTGGTTGATTGGAGATGACGTCAGTGGTCGCGTTCTTTGTGTGATACTTAACCGGCACCTTTACAGTATTCTGACTGTCCACACACCCCACTACCGACAACAAGGCCCCCCACTACCGACAACAAGGCCGGGTCTGCAAGGCAGGGACTGTAATCACAGAAGACGTGAGTTCTGAAGAATGCACTTGCGACTTTCCTGGTCGGTGAAGCACGTGACCAGCTTCGTGATCTGGTCGGTGAATCACGTGACCAGCTTCATGGAGATGACGTCAGAGGTAGTGTTCTTTTGAGCTGGCCGGTCGGCTGATGCTTTAAAAGCAGAGAAGCCTGGACCAGTCAGCCCTGAAGAAGTCCTGGTCGGTGACGGTTTGAAGTAGGTTCTCAGATAAATTTCTTCCTTTCGTGATAAAACAAGGCAACTTAAAACAGTGACCTGGCCATCCACAACCCCCACTACCGACAACAAAGCCGGGTCTGCAAGGGAGGGACTGATATCACCTTCTACTGAGAGGTCGGTTGAACTGGAGCTTGCTGGTCGACTAATGCTTTACAGCAAAGAAGTCTGGACCAGTGCGTTCTGAAGATTTCTGAAGAATGCATCTCTTGCTTCTGATGAAAAACACTAAATACTCGAGCTAGGCTGGTGTGACTGATGCTTTACAGCAGAGAAGTCAGTACCAGTGCGCTCTGAAGAAATCTGAAGAATTCATCTCATGCTTCTGATGAAAAAATACTAAATACTCGAGCTGGCTGGTGTGACTGATGCCTTACAGCAGAGAAGTCGGTACCAGTGCGCTCTGAAGAATGCACCTCTTCTAAGGGAATTCCTTTTATTACAGTGTTCAAAACTACGTAGATTGAAGTTGTCCATGATTGAAAATGGAAAGGTTACCGAAGGTACATTCAAACAAAAGACACGGATAAAAATACCTGTAAGTAGTATATCCATTATTTCCTTAATATTGTCGATCTGCCCCTAACAACACAATAGTTGAATGGGAGGAAACTAGCAAAATGGCAGCCTTCATATTTCTTGTCGCTTACTGCCCTATCATCAACACTAAATTGAGTCAGCTAGGGAGTGTTTCCAGCAGATTTCTTAATGTATAGCCGTGCTTGATATGTAGGAAACACTTCTACAACAAATCAGTTGCAAATAAGGTTGAAAATCCATCATAATGCACACTTTTCCTTAAAATTCTGGAGATTGTCTGCACAGTACACGCGCCAAATGAAAAAGATGCTATGACGTCAAGTTGTCTAGACAGGAAGTACAAGGCGCCCATCTGGGGAGTGCACAGTACTGGGACCGGCCAGCCGGTGGAAACACAGGACGTCTTTTTCTGGTGTTTGGCAGGCCGGTCTGTGCCGACCGGGTTAGCAATTGTCCATTGGATAGGATGTATTAACGCAATAAAAATGGATGTTTTGTAGTTATTATGAACATTTCTACAAAATATTATTCATTTCTCTATAGCTTTAGTATCTTAAACTTTATTTTCCAATTCTGTTTTAAATATAACTTTTCAAGTAAAACAATTAAAGTAAGCTTACCACACATTGTGGTCACAATTTATATTTTCTTTATCCAACAATACATAATCTATGTTTCAAACTTTGATCCAATTAATTATAGCATAAGAAAGAACTGTATTAAAAAGTATCCAAAAATGGCAAATATCTGCAATTATATAATGGTTCCCAGGTGAATCATTAGTGTGGCTGTTAAGGGGTTAATAAAAAGTAATAAACAACAAATAGAAAGAAATTCTCATATTTTCTCCAATATTTTTGTATATCATTTTCCAGAAAATTTGATGAGCTTGTTTTAAACTAGACCAAGGACGCATCTGTGGCCAGATGCAAGATGTATCCACCGGCAAAGGCAAAAGTAGCTATTACTCAGCTATGCCACGAGCTAGAGGTCTGAAATTTTACTATGTTATAGCTGACCCAAAAGTAGGTGAATAACATATTTTAACAAAGTGCTCTAAATGCAATACTTTTCAAGTTATAATTGATTTAGTGCATGATTTCATTAATTTTAATGCATTAAAAATTATATAAAAAATTCATAAAAAACTTTAGCAAGTGAAAGCTCTCCAAAATGTAGGTAAATGAGTTATTTGAGAAATACTGGCTATCTGCAATACTTTTAGAGATAATAGGCATTTAGTCATTTTGAGTAGGTGAGTAAGTAGCTATGGATCTGAAAATTCACTAATTGAAAGCTCTCCAAAATGTATATGAATGAGTTATTTGAGAAAAATTGGCTATCTGCAATACTTTTAGAGATAATTCGCATTTACTCATTTTAAGTAGGTGAGTAATTAACTACAGGTCTGGAACTTCACCATGTGAAAGCTCTCCCAAAAGTAGATGAATGAGTTATTTGAGAGAAATTGGCTATCCGCAATACTTTTAAGAGATAATTCACATTTACTCATTTTGAGTAGGTGAGTAATTATCTACGGGTCTGAAACTTCACCATGTGAAAGCTCTCCCAAAAGTAGATGAATGAGTTATTTGTGAAAAATTGGCTATCTGCAATACTTTTAAGCGATAAGCCAAAAAGATAGGGTGGTGAGTCCTCTAGCATACCAAGCCACCTGCCAAATATGAAAGAAATCTGGAAAGAAATGTGGACTGTAGGTTGCTAACAAGCAATATTCCACATTTTAGACATTTTTGTCTACCACAGGCCTAATTTAGACATAAAGCCTACCAAAAAGATAGGGTGGCGAGTCCTCCACCATATCAAGCCACCTGCCAAATATGAAAGAAATCTGGAAAGAAATGTGGACTGTATGTCGCTAACAAACAATATTCCACATTTTAGACATTTTTGTCTACCACAGGCCTAATTTAGACATAAAGCCTACCAAAAAGATAGGGTGGCGAGTCCTCCACCATATCAAGCCACCTGCCAAATATGAAAGAAATCTGGAAAGTAATGTGGACTGTAGGTCGCTAACAAGAAATCTCTGCGGACGCGGATGACGACGATGATGAATCCATAGTATCCCCGCTTCGCGCCGGGGATACAATTAACTCCACTTTTCTGTTAGCAGGCCTATTCCATTGGGACACCACCACGCCTTAATCTTTTAGCATTGGCAAAATACCAACACAGATAACACACATCCATCTTAAAACAAGTATCCAAGTAAATCCATTTGTTCAAGACAATTTCTGAAATTACAGTCATTGTTTTGTTGTATTTTATGGAGATTAAACTTGGAAGGAAATTTGCTGGAATTTTATGATTGAAAATCTCAAATACTGAAACACTCAAAACTGAACAGAAATCCTGTTTTTGTAGTAATACTGAAGTCTGCTCCATAATCCTATACATGTGTTGATCAGGCGCCGGTCTGTATTGTGAAATGGCTTCGCTAGCTGGTACTGGTGTCTGTAAAATAAAAACATATTGTAATAAGTGGATTTAGTCATTTACCTTTATTTGCCAATTTAAACTGATTGTTAATCTATATTGATTCTCTCATTCACACATATGGAAAATGGGACAAAGGTTAAAAACTGATGACTTCGCTCCCTTCCTAGAGTAAAGGTCATATCATGACATCTGTTACTATTACTGTCTTTTGAATGGCTAGCCGTATTTAGGACTGAAAATAAATAGACAAATCACTATCAGGATTCTGTGCTCACTCGAATATTTTTACCATATTTATCCATATAAACGCCTCCTCCCTATTAAATGTCTCTCCCACCCCCACCCCCATCCATCTTTACTTTTCGGGGATTCCGAAAAAAAAATGTGTTTTAGTGTACCCCCAACTGAATAACTATTGACAAGAAATGAAGAAAATCAAAACAAAACAGTGCCAACGTTGGCCCAATGGTGATAAAAATCTGCATGTCACCAACAGCCAATGTCAGTCCACCAGCAGAATGCTATGTGGGGAACTGATTGCTGCTAGGCATCATTCAAGTCATCATGTTGGAAATAAAAGGCTGGACAACAGAATATATTCAACCATTACTGTCATTCTTCGCCTCATAGTCCCCATTTTACTTTCTTCTCTGTTCTACCTTCAACTCTCACAATTGCAAAATTTGGTTTGTCTATATATTGTACTTTTTGAGAAGATCTGGTGTAGTTAAGTATCTAATCTAATCTAATCTAATCTACTGCTTTGCAGGCGCAATATTTTCCCCACTAAGGGGAAATCAGTGTGCCAGTTAACAAAAATCATTTCCAATAAGGAGAGTCGAGGGGCGTTCAAGGTCAGTGTTCCAGAGTTGTGGGTGAGACCGAGAGGGAAGGAGACTAAGTTGGGAAACTAGAATTGAAGAGGTGGGTTTTGAGGTGTTTCCTGAAAGATGCGACAGAAGGACTGTTTCTTATTTGGAAGGGGAAAGAGTTCCAAAGAACTGGGGCGTAGTGACTAAAAGAATTAGAGAAGTGTTTAGTTGATTTATGAACTCTTCGGTCAAAAGTGGGGGGATGAAGGAACCCGAGTTTAGTAAAAGAGAAACATTTTTTTTTTGATCATGCAACCCCTATAATGATCAAAGTCATTCCTGTGAAGAATTTGTCCCACTTGAAAGATAACAACTACCACAAATCAATTTTAATCAGCCCTGTATTAAGAAGATACTACAGCAACGGCAGTGTGGGCTGTCCAAAAACACTGGGTGAAACAAATAACTCAATTTCTCCGGAAATATTGACAGTAGAACAAGAAACAGGTGATAATAGTTGGTGGTGATTCAGATCACTGTCTGGAGCAAGGAATTTTTTTAACAGACATTTAGCATCACACTTATAAGCCACATTGGAGATGTCACTGCAGCCTAGTGGGTAACACACTCACCTAGGAGGACAGAAATCCTGGTTTCAATCCCTAGTACAGAAGGATACAGAGTGGCTTGTATGACCACTTAAAATAGTGGTCCTCTGTCATTGGGTCCTATCCCCAGTGGCAGGTTAAAGAACCTCAAGGATGTTGATAAATGGTCATCCTTGATCCTCTGTCTTTCAGTTAGAGGCATGTCAGTAACTTGAGAGTTGGGCTGTACTTATACAGTTTGATGCGTCAAATAGCGTTTTGAGTCCTGTAGTACATGGAGATGTTGCGCTGAGTAAAAATGCACAATACAATGTTGATCCTCGCCAGAGGTCTGTGCTCTACGAATGCTTTTCACAGTATAACTATTTCTCATGTTAAAAATGGAGTTGTTGTACCTCAGCTAAGTTTGTAAATTTGCAGTAGTTCCCATCTTATCACAGAAGTTAAGCAGCACTGGGCTTGGTTAGTACCTGGATGGGTGACCATCTGAGTTCTCGACCAACAATGGGCGATGTTAAATAAAGAAATAAATAGAAGTACACTGGTATACTGAAGCTGGAAAGTAAGGTAGGACATGTTTTTTGCTGATATGTGCTGTCTGTTTGATTGCAAAATAATTCAAAATTTTAAGGACAAATTTGAATGAAATTTTCAGGAAATGTCAACAGTGGCATTAGAAATGGATGAAAATATTTTGATAGGGATCCAGGTCACCGTCTGGATTTAAGAATTGTTTTCGGATTTTTTATTTATCATTGCACTCATAAGCAGTACTACAGCCATTTTTATATCATTTTAAAGGCTATTTAATACACTTCCTGTGGCTTTTTATCCGAAGAAAATAGTTTCAGAGATACAGTCATCTTGGTTTTACATCCCCTTTAAATATTTCCGATTGTCACTGTTTGCAATTCCCAGAGTCGGAGGCGAGTCTTTTGGGGTTAAAAATTGAAGAATTTCCAAAATTTAGTATGTCCTCATTTGGAAACTCCATTGCAATTCCCGGAGGTGAGTTTTTGGGGTTAAAAATTGAAGAATTTCTAAGATTTAGTATGTCCTCATTTGGAAACTCCATTTAAATCATTTGGGAAAACCTCTTATTATTGCACATCCTATCAAAGCAATATTTTCCTTTTATAATTTTTTTAAATCAATTTCTCAGTTTCTACAATAATTTCTGACATTCAGTGGATTTGTTACCACCAGGTGTTCAATCTAGATAGACAAGATCTACACAGTTCTGTTCCTGTGTTGAATTAAAATATATATGTCAATCCAAAAATTCATTATTTATATAGATGGAAGAAAGATAAAGACAATGAAAGGTTGTTCAGCTAGAGATACTTAAAACATGTCCAAAAAGGGGAATAATGACCACTCCAAATTTTTGAAATTCTGCCACAAATGTTCACAAAAAGTGACATCAGGACAGTATCTAGGGATGGCAAGAGAAGGCCAACCCTAGATAAAAAGCTTTTCCTGTATGGGGGACCTGTCAAGAATCCACCTTGTAATCAGAAGGTGGGATTTTAACTCAAAACAGGGTATTCATATCATCTAAGAAGGTAGTTGACCTGAATGCTTGCCTGTCCTGAGCAGGCACTCAGTCTAAATATTTGTTTCACCTGATTTTGTACTGAGAATTTCTGAGTACCTATCTTACCTGAGACAGATATCTAATTTAAAAATGTGTCTCACTTGATTAAGTATCTGGCATGTCTGAGTTTTTGGTTACCCGAGCATGTACTTGGGCTATCGAAATATTTGTCCTATTTGAGTAAATATTTGGCCTGTCTAAGTATCTGTTTCACCTGAGCACTTACTTCGTTTGTCTGAGTATTTGTCTCACCTGAACATGCACTAAGCAAACAGGCAAAAACTTACATGAAATACATGTAATTGACACATCTGAATACATACCCGGCCCATCTGAGTGTTTTACTAGCTGAGTAGGTACATGTACTTGGCTTGTCTGAACTTTTGTCTTACCTGAGAACCTGGCATTTGTGTCTATTAGTAAGTTATTACCTGAGTCCATAGTACTTGGCCTACTTCAGTATTTGTGTGACCTGAGTAGGTACTTGTACTTGTCTGTCACCTGCATTACTGCCATGGCTGAGTGTTTTACTTCCTGAGTACATAGTACTTGCCTGTCTGAGTATTTGTCTCAGCTGATTAGGTATTTGGCCTGCATGAGTATTTGTCTCACCTGAGCATGTATTTGGCCTGCCTGAGAAGGCCTCTCTGCATGAGACTGAGGGAGTAGTACAGTTTACAACGTATCAGTGTGGGAGTGTCTCCCATCTCCTGAGCTACTTGTAACTGAACCACTGAGATCTCTCCTGCTTTAAACGCCTGCATTAAATCAAGGGAAAATATAAATACAAGTTAAAATCAAGGGTATATATGTTATAAAAACTAAAGATTATACATCCCCCAATGTCTTATATTCGACTCTAATCGGTTTTGATATTTTGACTAATTTTTTTATCTGATTAGAGATCTCCTCATATATTCAACTGAAACATGTCTTCATATGTGGTCATTTTTAATTTTCTGCACAAATGGTCAAACCCAAGCATTCCTTTTCAGATGCTATACATTACAAACAAAAGCCTCATTCATAAACTTAAAAAATAGCATCAGAGATGCCCATACCCCACAGCCTAGGGAAATATTTTCAACACCATGAGATACAGAAGCACTGTACCAGTACAAAGTTCAGGATACTTTCAGAGCACTGTCAGTTACATAAAGTTCCAAAAAATGTTTAAATGCAGAAAATAATGTTTAAAAGAAAGATAATGCATGTAAAGATGAAGTATTAAAACAAGTCCATTCAATAACAAGATGACAGCATTAATCAGTAAACTAAAATTCAACATTCTTTATCTACATCTGCATGGCCGAATTATGGTTTAGATGTTTTGAATATTACCATGCATACAGAAGTGGTAATACATTTAATGAACGCTTATGTGTGGTGTTGGAGCAAAATTTGTGGCTCACTTGATGAAGTTCTATCTCTTACAATGGGAAGTTATGAAAGTAAAATTCTTAATAAATTCTAATATGAATTTACAGTGCTTAATCTGCATCAAAAGACAGACCCAAAGGTGCAACAAGATTTTAAAGGTCAAGGTCACTACGACAAGGTCAAAGGTCAAATTAAGGTCACACCATGATAATACACACCTATGGCCCCTGACCAATGTCCCTACCAAGTATCAACTTCCTACACCTTACGGTTTCCGAGATATAGCCCGGACAAGATTTTATAGGTCAAGGTCACTACTGCAAGGTCAAAGGTCAAATCAAGGTCAGACCATGACGTTGCACAACTACACCCCCTAACCAATGTCTCTACTAAGTATCAACTTCCTACACCTTACAGTTTCTGAGATATAGCCTGGACAAGATTTTATAGGTCAAGGTCACTATGGCAAGGTCAAATCCTGATAAGACCATGACGTTGCACACCTACACCCCCTAACCAATGTCCCTGCCAAATATCAACTTCCTACACCTTACAGTTTCCGAGATATAGCCCGGACAAGATTTTATAGGTCAAGGTCACTACGGCAAGGTCAAATCAAGGTCACACCATGACGTTGCACACCTACACCCCCTAACCAATGTCCCTACCGAGTATCAACTTCCTACACCTTACGGTTTCTGAGATATAGCCCGGACAAGATTTTATAGGTCACTACGGCAAGGTCAAAGGTCAAATCAAGGTCACACCATGACGTTGCACACCTACACCCCCTAACCAATATCCCTACCAAGTATCAACTTCCTACACCTTACAGTTTCCAAGATATAGCCCGGACAAGATTTTATAGGTCAAGGTCACTACGGCAAGGTCAAAGGTCAAATCAAGGTCAGACCATGACGTTGCACAACTACACCCCCAAACCAATGTCCCTACCAAGTATCAACTTCCTACACCTTACGGTTTCTGAGATATAGCCCGGACAAGATTTTCAAACTCAAGGTCACTACGGCAAGGTCAAAGGTCAAATCAAGGTCAGACCATGACGTTGCACAACTACACCCCCGAACCAATGTCCCTACCAAATATCAACTTCCTACACCTTACAGTTTCTGAGATATAGCCCGGACAAGATTTTATAGGTCAAGGTCACTACGGCAAGGTCAAAGGTCAAATCAGGGTCACTCCATGACGCTGCACACCTACACCCCCTAACCAATATCCCTACCAAGTATCAACTTCCTACACCTTACAGTTTCCGAGATATAGCCCAGACAAGATTTTATAGGTCAAGGTCACTACGGCAAGGTCAAAGGTCAAATCAAGGTCACACCATGACGTTGCACAACTACACCCCCTAACCAATGTCCCTACCAAGTATCAACTTCCTACACCTTACGGTTTCCGAGATATAGCCCGGACAAGATTTTCAAACTCAAGGTCACTACGGCAAGGTCAAAGGTCAAATCAAGGTCACACCATGACGTTGCACACCTACACCCCCTAACCAATGTCCCTACCAAGTATCAACTTCCTACACCTTACGGTTTCTGAGATACAGCCCGGACAAACTTTTTCCCGAAGCCCGCCCACCCGCCCGCCCGACAGGACGCCCGCCCGCCCATCCGGACACCATGGGTGAAAACAATACCCCAACAGCCCTTAAGGGCTGTGGGGTAAAAATGAACATGTCAAAGCAATAATACAGGTCTGAATATAATTTTGGGGGTTTATAGTGGATTTCACTGTTAACATTGATGATATGCAATATATGTATATCTCAGCAGCCAATCAGCTTCTTCCTGTAGACAACCCTGCTCAAAGTGAACTAACAGGATATTTTTTTTCTTTAAGATTATTTTTAAAGAGCCAAGCTGGTGCTGTGGTAACACGCTATCCTCCCACATCTGAGATTGGAGTGCGAATCCCAGACCCACCTCAAGTTTCCAGTTGGTAGTTATCTGCCACTGGACAGGAGTTCACAGTACAGAACCTTGACCAAATGTATGATGTACTGTTTCTTCTGCCCTTAAATATGTGTCATAAAGTAACTGATTACAAAACTACAAGGCATGATATAATGACAAATAAACAACTCACAAAGTGTGTGAAAGTGTCTCCTAAGGCAGAGTAACCACCTCCCAGAGTATTCAGCCAGTTCATGGAATCATCCAGTTGAATCCTCCGCCAGAGTAAACTACACAGCCGGTAGTTCCTGTGGTAGACACAGTATAGTAGAGCTTCAGCAACCCATTATTGAAAGTGTTAGAACAAGACCACTGCCGCGGTGTGTATCTCCCGCCGAGCATTAAAGGGGAAGAAATACCTTTTCTGAGATATTCACAATTTTTCAGTTTCCGCTAAAATCCAAGATGGTCTCCAAAAGTGGCGAAAACTGAAATTTTTCCCCTAGGCACAGAATACTGTTGTACTACCCTGCGGGTCAAAAATTCGCTCGAAATTGATCTATCTCTTACCATGTTGAAGATATTTTCAATGCTTTATTTTCTGCGAAAATCCAGGCTGGCCGCCAAAAGTGGTGAAAATTGAAATTTTTCCCCTTTGCATGGGAGACTCTTGTACTACCCTGTGGGTCAAAAATTCACTCAAAATCGCTCTATCTCTTACGGTTTTTGAGATATTCACACTTTTTCATTTTCCGCTAAAATCCAAGATGGCCGCCAAAAGTGGCAAAAATTGAAATTTTTCCCCTTTGCATAGGATAGTCTTCCCTGCGAGTCAAAAATTCGCTCGAAATCGCTCTGTCTCGTACGGTTTTTGAGATATTCATACTTTTTTTCATTTTCCGCTAAAATTCAATATGGCCGCCAAAAGTGGTGAAAATTGAAATTTTTTCCCTTTGCATATGATACTCTTGTACTACCCTGTGGGTCAAAAATTCGCTCGAAATCGCTCTATCTCTTACGGTTTTCGAGATATTCACACTTTTTCATTTTCCGCAAAAATCCAAGATGGCCGCCAAATTCCACAAAAATCCAAGATGGCCGCCAAAAGTGGCGAAAATTGAAATTTTTCACCTTTCCATAGGATACTCTTGTACTACCCCATAAGTCAAAAATTCGCTTGAAATCGCTCTATCTCTTACGGTTTTCGAAATATTCACACTTTTTCATTTTTCGCTAAAGTCCAAGATGGCCGCCAAAAGTGGCGAAAATTGAAATTTTTCCCCTTTCCATAGGACACTCTTGTACTACCCTGTGGGTCAAAAATTCACTCGAAATCGCTGTCTCTTACGCTTTTCGAGATTTTCACACTTTTTCAATTTCCGCTAAAATCCAAGATGGACGCCAAAAGTGGCAAAAATTGAAAATTTTCCCCTTAGCATAGGATACTCTTGTACTACCCCGTGGGTCAAAAATTCGCTCGAAATTGTTCTATCTCTTACGGTTTGCGAGGTATTTCTGAGTTTTCACATTTTCACTAAAAGTAGCAATAAAGTAGCCATTACTTACTTTTACATTGCGCAACAGTTTTGAAACTTAAATATGTTACAGTTCACAAAAAAGTAGATGAACAACATATTTGAGAGAAATTGTGTAGCTGCAATACTTTTGAAGATATAAGATATTTACTCATTATGGTTATCATTAAAAATTGACAGAGTAGCTATTACTCACTTAGCTATGGAGATACACTTCCAAACTACTGACCATGTTGTAGCTGTGGAGAAAGTAGCTGAACAACATAATGGAACAAAATACTGTAAATGCAATAGTTTCAGAATTATAAGTCAAAAATTATATTAGGTAAAAGTGCTATTACTCACTCAAAAGTAGGCCAAAGTTCACCAAACCCAAAAAAATATTGAAGAGCGTAAAAATTCATCAGGGCAAGTAATTTACCAAAAATGTGTAACTGTAGTAGTTTCAGAGAAAACTGCATGACACACTCACTCACGCACGCACATACGCACACACATGGTGCAAATTATAATCTCCCGCCGCCGAGCCGGGCGGGAGATAAAAATATCTATTATCCATTGTCGTAGCATATGCAAAACGTTTATTGTTATCACTGTTGTAATATATGCATAAATCATTTATTATGTAAGTACTGAAAATATCATTTCTCAGAAATTAGTGAACAGTTTTCTCAACAAATCTCTTGAATTTATAATACTCTCCACATTGGTATCCATCAAATGCAAAAACCTTACCAGTTACAGAATACCGAAAAAGGTGTATTCTAATGTCACAATTGATTGGGCCTGGTTTACAAGAACAGCAGTTAATAAAATCAAACTTTCTTCATCATATATTGTTATAAAAAATTAAAATATGCAAAAATATCGGAAGAAATGCCTGAACTTTATCAGACACAAAGTGAATCTATACTGACAAGTCATATACTGGTTGTGATACATGTATTTTGCTTTGATAATTCAGTAAAGTGGCCCCAATGCTACCAAATGTAACATCCACACAACCACATGATCCCAGATCAACATGGATAGTCAAATCACACTTTGATATCACTATTGAAATTTCAATTGAGCATCAAGACCAGGGCTGTTAAAGAGTAAAACTGATACATCATTTGGAGTATAGAATTAAGGAAAGGGCACTCTATTTAAATATATGCATACATTCACACATACATTACAATATAATTTTCTATATTTTTTTCCAAAGAAACAAGGTCAGCATTGTCACAAAAAAAGGAAAATAATCGGGAAATTATTAGACAATATTCATGGTCAAAAACACCTACTTCTAGTAACCCTTGCCAATATCAGTACATAGGCAACAAACTGTTGACTATTTTTTTTATTTTTACCGTTTCTCAGCAATTTTGCCTCCTTTTAAAACTAGCTGTTTTAGATGGTTTTGACCATTTAAACTAGTTTTTTAGGTCATGACTGCAATAAAAAACAAGTATTACCACTTGTAATCCACCCAGGACATTGGACCTTTCACCAGGATACAAAGCACACAATTTGGAAAATCCTCTTCTGCTCGAGTAGGTAGATATACTTTCTCTGCGTTACCTAGGCAGTTCATTTGACAGTACTTGCAGAAGATTCTCCTGAAAGTCCTTGAACTTTGTAAGATATGCAAAAGGTACCCTGCACTCGTATACTGTATGTTAACAATGTGGCTTAGAGCACAGTTGCTTTTCACAGAATCTTTTTGGTCTTTGGTTGCAATGGCTTCAAATCCATAATGTTCCAGGCCACTTGGTTTTATACTGCCTACTTTTATCTTTAACCTGCAGCTACCAATTTTCAGCTGATTGTTATTTACAGACTGTTCACTGATATCAACATTAATGCTTTTCATATCCTCTCTAGCTATGTCAAAAATCTTGCACTTATTTCTGATTGACAATGCCAATATTGCATTGTATGTCTCAGGGCTTTTCTGTAGGATGCACAGAAATACTTCTTGGTACCTATACTGGTTAGAACTCATTCTTCACTTCTACATTGTTCACCTATTTGTTGATTGCACTTTTTTGTCTAAAAAACAATGTACAGAACAAGCATGTACATGGATGAATAAACTATTTATAAAGGGTCAAATTAACATAGACATCATTTCAGGTGCTGGTAACCAAAACGGGACAGTCCAATTGCCAGAAAAAGTCCATATTTAAGTGTAGCATCTGATATGGGAGATTGAGTATGGTAGATAGGCTAATTGGAAGAGGAGCTCTTGTACATGAGTCAAGCCAATATTTATCACTTAAATTCTCACTGTTTTATGCTATATGCCATGATTATTGTCAATTCACCTACCTTAATACAAAACAGTCCCTCCATTATTTCCTTGCATGATGATAATTTACATGTCAAAAGGTCAAATTTTGGGTTTTGTCCCTTTCAACATTTAGCATAATTAATTTCCTGCATGGTATTAGCAATCTACCTTGGAGTAAAGATCACCTTATATTCCTTTGTTGGGGGTCAAGGGCAAATTTTAATTGAAGCTTTCAATAGATCAGATGACCAAATGTTAAAATATTTTTAACACAATGGGCATTCATTAGTATTTGCAGCTTTAACGTTACAAATATGAATCGTATTTACACAGTATTAACTTCTCAAAAGACTACTTAACAGTGCACGAATAATATAATGTTTTGCACAATGACTGATATATGTCAATATTTGGATATCTGTATCATGCCTGAGTTTAAAATACTGGCCACCAAAAGTTTACATAATATGGAGACAGAAAAAGGAAAATGACAAGAGTGTGAGAAGTGACAAGAGTTGCTCGACAATCCACTTCTTTTATGAGTGACAATTTACAAAGCATTTGTTGTGAAAATATGGTGTATAAACCTTGGAAGCTTATCTAAAACAGAGACAAAGCTTATTATAGTTATTTTGTGAGAAAACTGAAAGTCAGAAATATAAGATCAACAATAGAAATCAGAGCGGCAAAAAATGCTAGATCTTTACAGACCAAGACAATTCAAAGCAATATATATGTCTTTTAACTGGAATTGTTGCATGTTTTATATAAATCTTAAAGTTGTACAAGTTTGTCAACTTAAAATTGGGTTTTTATGTCCCGTTTTAACAGCAAGAGTCACACTGGGACTGGTCCACAATATTACCAGTGTGACACGTACACGTACAGAGGTCACAGCCTGAGTTTAAATGCCAACTACTAGGCCGCCGAGAAAAAGTTTTACTTGCATATAACATCCAAATAAGACACTTTTATATGACCCAAAGGTTATATATTTATTATAAGACACTACATAGCTATGTACCCAGCAGGCACGCAACTTTGAAATCTGGTTGAATCCAACGTAGAAAATAGAATCAGAGATGCCCGGGGGTACGGACAAAAAGTATCTGGACAAAAAGTATTGTGTATACCCAGACAAAAAGTATTGGGTATAGGACAAAAAGTATTTCACATATATTTTTATATAAGCATTTGTGTGATATATATATCTTTCAAATATGAACTGCATTTCAGTAATTTTTCAGTATTTTAAAGCATTTTTTACATTGCAAGATAGTGTTAGGGACTTTTGTACTCACATATGTTTCAATGTAGGCTTGGGGATTAACATTATTTGATGTGCCATTGTGCTATTTGGTTTTTGTCTCATTCAACTTTTACCAGTTATTATGGTGTAAATTCCTTTGAAACACATCCAATTAGGCTTCCCTTTAAATTGAAAGACAAGCTATTATGAAATGAAATTCTTTGAAGACTGTTAGATGTGGCTTCTCAACCTGCCCTCTATCCTTTGCAATCTTTGTGTTATATTACATTCCTTTGAAACACATCAAATTAGGCTTCCCTTCCTGCTTCCCTTTAAATTGAAAGACCAGCTATTATGAAATGAAATTCTTTGATGACTGTTAGATGTGGCTTCTTACCCTACCCTCTAACCTTTTAATCTTGTGTATATATATATTATGATGTTGAAACAAAGTGTTCATGCACCCATATAACAGTAAATGTGCAGTCACTGATGAATGTATTTTGGTGTTTATTAACAATAAATGTTCACAAATATGTAAATATCAAAAACTTCTTTGTGCTATAAATGTGCTATAAATGTGCAATGACTTATATGTGTTTTATGTAACAATAAATCTAAAATAAAAAAAAATGATACTTTTTGTCCGGGTATGCAATACTTTTTGTCTAGATACTTTTTGTCCTAGTTATTTTCAGGTAAATACTTTTTGTCCAGATACTTTTTGTCCTACAATCGATGCCCGTATCCCACATCCTAGGGAAATATTTTTAACACCATGAGATATAGAAGTACTCTATCAGTACAAAGTTCAGGATACTTTCAGAGCACTGTCAGTTATATAAAGGTCCAAACAATGTTTCACTAGAGAAAATAATGTATAAGAGAAAGATAATGCATGTACTCTTTATCTACATCTGGCAAGGCCGAATTATGGTTTAGATGTTTTGAATATTACCATGCATACAGAAGTGGTAATACATTCAATGAATCCTTATGTGTGGTGTTGGAGCAAATCTGTGGCTCACTTGATGAAATTCCATCTGTATACAACAGAAAAAACATTGCAAATACAAATACAGTAATTTCTCCATCCACAAATACTGATACAAATACAGATGATTTTTAGAAGACAAATACAAATACAGATACACAGAGTCCAAATACAAATATAAATACAAATACATCCAGCTGGAACCTCAAACTGCAATTAGGGATAAAGTGTGACAGAAAAAAGGCTTACATTATTTTGTAATCAGTACTTCAAAGTGGCCACGTTTGGGTTTTTTCCGGACAAAACCTATTCTTTTCCAGGACAGTGGATAAAATTGGATAACTCCCCCCCCCCCCCCCCCCCCCCCCCTTTTTCCAGATAAAACTGGAAAAATGGACAAAACTGAAAAAAAAAACGAACTTCACATGATATTTAATAGGACATCAAGTGACTTATATAGCAGGTAAGTTACTTTAGACCATCTAGAAAGTATACAGGATCAATGCTAATTATTTAAATAGTTAAAACAGTGAATACTACTTTAATATTTTAAATCATTCAGGGTAAAAAGGCAGATTAAAAATATCAAGTGACAAGAGTGTGACACTGGGAGACTGAGATTATAGGATATAAGTAAAAGAAATAGCTACCTAATAATTTTTTTATTTCACTCTATATATTTCCATAATCAATCTGTCAACTCAGGTGTGACATGTGTCAACCTTAGAATAACATTTCCAGTGACTAGAGATATTGTGTACAATGATTCTTGAGGCAGAAGGTGTTACAATGCCCTTGGCTTTTATTTTATACAAGCTTTTATTTCACAAAACAATTGACACA
Organism: Sabellastarte sp. h YS-2021; assembly: GCA_964017235.1. Taxonomy (NCBI): domain Eukaryota; kingdom Metazoa; phylum Annelida; class Polychaeta; order Sabellida; family Sabellidae; genus Sabellastarte; species Sabellastarte sp. h YS-2021. The sequence goes on from OZ024933.1 coordinate 111,797,207, forward strand.
AAAGTCATTGTGAGGGATTTATGAACCCAGACTTTATTGTGGTTGACATCTGTTGCAAGGAACACCAGCTACTAAATTCCCAATTGCAATTGTGTCCAGTAATCTGGGCCATCAAATGTGTCACTTAAACATAGCTTATAGCTGTTGAAGTTTACAACATGGTTAGCAATCTCTTTTCCTATCCTCATTGCCCACACTTATAATGGGTTTTTTTATATCACTCCTGAATAAATGTAAGGCCATCTTACATTAACCTTGAGCAGACTGGACTAATTGACCAGCCTGAGCCTCTTACACTGAGACAACAGGTAGCTAGGGTGTAGGGGGTTGTGGCTTCCTCGCCTTCCTGTGTATTTGTTTAATTTGACACTGTACAAAACAATGCTGCTTGTGAATGACTGGGAAGGTGCGCGGACAATTGGCCGGTGGACAATTGGCCGGCTGACAACTGGCCGGTGGACAATTGGCCGGTGACTTTTTGGAGGGGTAGGACAATTGGCCGGTGACTTTTTAAAAGTTGTTTTAGAATTTGGTTTTTCCAATTTTATTGACACTAAACATACATTGGTTATACAGGGTAAAACAAGGTTATAACAATTCATCAAAACATATTAAGGACTATCATTGGTATAAACAAAAGAAACATAAAATAGCAATACATCAAAACATTACATTATCATTAGATTAGATAGATACATGTACATACTAGATACAATGGTGATTCATGGTGTAGCAACATTCATTTGCTTAGTCTGATACAGTGTCCAATGCCTTGTAGAAATTCACTGATAGAAATTTCATTTTGTGTGATGCGTATGCACATACAGTGCAGTTTCCTCTGTAGGTCTTGGGCATGTTTACATTGTCTTTTCTTTGGTGGCTCTCCACGGGCAGATTGTAAGATTTGTGTGTGGACAAACGCAGCATCCTCTCTGAAATATTCAATCAACCTCCATATTGAAGGGTGGTCATGACCAACTGTTTTTCTGATAGAGTTGTTCCATCCTTCACAAAAGTTATTGGTGCATGCCTCATTGTTGATGGTAGAGTCATGAACATTCCATATTTCAACAGGAAATAATGGAGGGATTCTGCGAAGTCGGAAGTTGGCTTCACCTGGTCTCTGGACTCGTCTGTATGTACCACTGACATAGGTGCTGTTGAAGTAGTCTACGAACTCTGTTGCAGCCTCTGGAGCGTTTTCTCGAAGGTACTCCATGCCATCACAAACCAGATGTTCAGGCAAGAAGGCTAATCCGTCTACCATCCCGCAGAAATGCTTGAATTCCTCATCAGATTTATAGTGCTCTTGAAGTCCAAGGGCCTGTATTTTCTTCCAAGAACTCTGTGTCAAGTGATGGAAACATCCATTTGTAGATATGTGCGATCCAATTTGGCTTTGAAGGCATTGATGATTGCCAGTTCGAAATCTAAGTGGATGTGATCCGGGTCTGGGGAAAAACCCAAGGTTTCACATCTGTTCAGGACAGCTTCTATGACTTCTTCATACAGTTATCAAAGAGCCTTTACTTCTTTATTGTAGCAATCCTGAGTAGTTATCAAAGAGCCTTCACTTCTTTGTTGTAGCAATCCTGAGTAGTTATCAAAGACAGACTGTTGCAGCAATCCTAATTACAAATTCTGATTAGGAAAAAAAGGCTTTTGGTTTTTTCATGGTCTTTACAATAAATGATAGCAGGTAATGAAAAATAAATTTATAAGCATATCATTATTATAAGATTTCCTAATTAGCTAAACAAAAGAAAATTTTAAGGCAATCTGAATAGGAATCCATGGACCTTTAGTGTGTGCAACCTAGCAAAAAGACAAACTATGTAAAATTTAAAACAATATTAAAACAACTTTTAAAAAGTCACCGGCCAATTGTCCTATCCCCCAAAAAGTCACCGGCCAATTGTCCCACTGGCCAGTTGTCCACCGGCCAGTTGTCCACCGGCCAATTGTCCCGGATTCGACTGGGAATATGGCTCAACCCAGGCTTCCATCATTACAGTTGTCTTGTTTCTCATGTAATTATATTTCTGTCCCTCCTAGTGTATCTAACTGCAATAAACTCCTTACAGAGGGGATAACCTATATTGTAATTTGATGAAAATGCATATTCTAAGCCACAAAGGCCACAACTATTTCATCATCAAACATCTCAGCCATAACTTCTGCTTCAAAACTGGTCCTGAGTATAATTAAAAGAATACCCTTTCAAGAAGAAATTTGTAGTTTGTACTTTGTGATATTGTACGTTGTGGTTTTGACTGTATATATTTGAAATAAAATGTTTTTGATATTATATACTCTAGTTTTATATATAACATGTTTACAAGTTGAAATAATTTGTTTTTTCTCAGGAGGCATTTTTTCCTACCTAGTCACAAAATATTCAGGAGGCATTCTATCTAGGAGGCATTTCTTCTAGGAGGCATTTTTTCCAGGAGGCATTTTTTCCCGGATTCGTGTATGACACAAGAAATAATATCTGTATTTGGGTATTTGATATGTATTTGATCAAATACACCTAAATACAATGATCAAATACAAATACAAGTACAAATACACAGATTTTAAAAATTGCAAATACAGATACAAATACAAATACATGTTTTGGGGTGTATTTAAATACAAATACGTATTTGTACCCAACCCTGGTATACAATGGGAAGTTGTAAAAGTAAAATTCTTAATGAATTCTAATATGACTTTAACAGTGCTTAATCTGCATCAAAAGACAGATCCAAAGGTGCAACAAGATTTTAAAGGTCAAGGTCACTACAACAAGGTTAAAGGTCAAATCAAGGTCACACCATGATGCTGCACACCTACATCCCCTAACAATGTCCCTAGCAAGCATCAACTTCCTAGAGTGAGTGATGTAAATTCGCCAGTTTTTGTGCACGTTTGGTTCTGTTACATCAAATCACAGTTTTGTTTTTTTTAATTTTTTGTTTTAATAAATATGGCCCATCCCTGCATTATCCAAACCTGGGCTGGTATTCACGAAGGGTCTTAGACTTAGCCAGGTCTTAAGCTTAAATCCAGTCTTAAAGTTAAGACTTTTGTCTCAGCTAAGTTTTGTCTTTAAACCGTATTCACAAAGGGTGACTTAGCTAAGTCCAAGATTATCAAATAACCACAGTGGTTTTCTGTGTCATGTGACCTTTCTTTTCTATTCAAACTATACTATTGATGACATATATCCTTCATTTAATGCATTTTATCTAAGGAAAAGTGCTGTTTTGTAATGGAAAACCTTATTACCACATATAAACTTCGAAAGACTGCTTTAGTGAGATGTTCTGTATACTTTATTTACAGCCATTTCAAATTTTGAAGTGGAGAAAAGTTTATGGCGGCCATATTTAAGTCCTCTTTACAAAATTTAAGCCCACTACCAACCAGTCTTAAAGTTGAGCCCTTGGCTAAGCCCAACACCAGTCTTAAATTCTTTGTGAATACCAGTAAGCCTAAGACAAAAGTTTTAGCAGGTTTAGGGCAGAAACTTGAGACAAAAGTCTCAACTTTAAGCCTAAGCCCTGGCTAAGACCTTTCGTGAATACAGGCCCTGGAAAAAAATTAACTCACCTGGACATAGGTTCTCGCAGAGAGCTGTTATTATTTCATACAAAATATCTATTATTTATGAAAATGGATCTAAATTCGCCATGGTTTGAAAAAACTGTTTTTCAAGCATAATACCTACCATACTGTGGAAAATTTAAGCTAAATAATTATTTTACATCTTTTCTAGCCAAAAATTATTATTAACATACATGTAAATTTTCAAAAGTTTGTCCCAGAGAAGTTCAAAATGTTGGTTGGTATTTGTTATAAATTGCATAATTTACACTCTTTAAAATGATTTGTAAAAATGTATCATTCAAAAATGTACTTAATAATGTGAAAAAATAAAAAGTTGGACTATGAAATCTTGTAGTGCAATAGATATAAGTATTTTTTCTATGTATATGCAACAAAATTATGACATGTTTTCCATATTTGTGCTGTAAAATTGACAAAAACCAAAAAGTGGCAAATTTACATCCACTGGCGAATTTACATCACTTGCTCTACACCTTACGGTTTCCGAGATATAGCCTGGACAAGATTTTATAGGTGAAGGTCATACACTACAGCAAGGTCAAATCAAGGTCAGACCATGAAAATCAAACAGTATAATGACAAATCGTCTAACATTAATGCCGTCACATAAGTGACACGGGTGTACTCTACGGCTAAAATGGACGACCGTCGATAATAGACCACCGCTTACACTAAATTATCGCCCACCCGAGACCTCATTTTTGCGGAAATGTCTCAATAAGCTTCTCAAAAATATAACATTCTTTTACACTTACGATGCTACAATTCTTGAAATACTCAATTTAAATGGAATATTCTATAAAGTACAAAATTTCCCCACTTTAATGTGACATACGTCTGGGTACATACTTAAGCTCAGATATGGTACGAATTGGTATACTTAAACGGAGAAGTTTATGACGACCCGTGTACTGTATAACGTCACTTACAATTTGTTTAGAGTCATTAGGTAGACCGCGGTCTCCTCTGTAGGAAAATATTATTTAACTACTAAAATAATTTGTGTGTTGTCATATCTTCAGAAATCACGCTCATAATGATTGTCTTCTGCTTTATTAGACCCCGACCCACACAGTGTTGCTGAGATATAAGATGCAACACTTTTTAATTCAGACCTCTGCTTAAAGTAAGATAGACTGGGTTCAAATTAGTCAACATGTTTTTGTTTCAGATATTGTAGATATTGTAAGTGGTAAATGTACTCAGTGGGTTATTAATTATTGTATTATTTTATCATATAAAAACAACAAATAATATGATATATTTGCTTTATCTAGTCAGACTTTTCAGAGGTAGATACAGGATTTCCCGAAAGGGGGGGGCGTGGGTTGACGCGGGTAACGGATATTTCATGGTTGGACGTTTTGTAGCGGGACATATCACGCGGTGCACGGACAAAATGTCGGCAGACAAAATCCTGGGGGACAAAACGCCAGTCAAAATTGCAAGGGGGGGCCAAAATGCTAGCCATTTTAAGGGACAAGGAGGGCAAAATGCCAATCTTATCTAAACACTTAATATATGATTCTGATGGTCAAGTAAACTGAAAAAAACCTCTAGCAGAAAAAAGCCTCTAAAAACCTGCAGTAGAAAATACCGCAGTACAAAAGCCCTCTAACTAAATACATGGTACATAACACATTTACACAAGCCCTGCCGAGTAGTGTACATCATGTAACAAAGGTTTGGGTATTTTCTACTGGGGTTATTTGTTCATACACTAGTTTTCTACTGTGACTTTTTATGCAGTTTTTTTTCTATTGGGGCTTTTTGTACACTCACTTGTCAGACACATACAGCAGTTTACTGACATGAATAAAGATACATGGAACCTAAAATAAACTTCAAAGGGGCTTCCCATAATAAACAATGGTATAACTGTAAAAAAATGGAGGGAAACATACTTGATATCTAAATGTATATGCCACAATGTTTCTTGAATAAAAACACATGAAACCTAAAATAAACTTCAAAGGGACTTCCCATAATAAACAATGGTATAACTGTAAAAAAATGGAGGGAAACATACTTGATATCTAAATGTATATGCCACAATGTTTCTTGAATAAAAACACATGAAACCTAAAATAAACTTCAAAGGGACTTCCCATAATAAACAATGGTATAACTGTAAAAAAATGGAGGGAAACATACTTGAATCTAATTTTATATGCCACAATGTTTCTTCAACATTTTTATTTGAAAACAACTGATTCTACTGAGCAAATAGGAACTGAAACATAGAAGTGCAGTAATAAATTATTAGATCACCAAATTATTAATTGGGGTGAGGGATTCCAATTTTGTAAATTGTATATCTCATGTTTAAACATACACTGATAAACAAAGGTTTGTACACAAAGTCATCCACAAAAGATGTAATCCTCAGTTTGTTTGAGGATGAGACCTAACATAGTACACACACAAAAGAACCTAATCCCCTTTGATACTGGACAGTGACACAGGTATAATGACTGTCACTTTAAACAGGCATATTACCCTAGTAAAAACAGATCTTGGGGTGGGGGGATTGGAGGGGGGCGTGGACAGGCACAAAAAGCCCCATGACTAAAGGTTTCAAACTCTGAAAGGGGGGGGTGTGCCCTCCACGCCCCCCCCCCCCCCCCCCCTCCCCCCCCTAGATCTGCCACTGCTTTTTATGAAACTACTCGCTGCAATATATTGTAAACATGAAACAGGATTATATGTTCCAATTCTCTTGTAGTTTTGCTTGGTCATTAACATACCATGTAGGGTGATCAGACAACAAATTTGATAAGGAAAAAGTGCCTTAATCAAATATTAAGTTAATTTACTGCTTTTTTTTCATTTTGATCAAAGCATTTATTGACAGATGAACAATTTGATATTCATACTTTCAGTGGGCAAGGTATTTTCATGAAACCAGTATCTTGGCTCTTCTGATTACTTAGCATTTCCTTATCATTCCACCCTGACATAAATCGAGTTGTAACAATGGATCTAATTAAGTTTATTTTTTAGCATATTCTATCCACTGGTTAGTGTCTCTTGGTAATTCTAAGTTTGCTAATGTTTCACATAACCATGCAAGTATCTCTCAATATAGTTCCAGCATTTACCCTTTGTCCCATCGATATCTGATCACAGGACGGGATCTTTATGTGGGTTTGATTCCCACAAGTGGCAATGTTGTGGATCTGTTGTAAATTTCCAATTACTGTTATTTTAAGATAAAAGTTCAGTCCTTCACGAAGAATGTAATATGTAATTAGAAAATATTAACATGTCAGAAGTTCATGAAATAATCTTTAAATACAACCTTTTTGAACAATGTAAATTAATTCATTTTTTCTACAGATACTTTTTAGTATATGATACCTACTGTACTTACTATTTACTTGTTGTAGCTCATTCCCACAGTATTAATTTGCATTACAATTTTCACATTTTAATATATTAATGTATGCTAATATATAAAATTTTAAGTATTTGAAAGTATTTGAAATACTTTTGAAAAGTATTTGCATTTGCATTTGAAGAAAATATAAGTATTTGCATTTGCATTTGAAAAATTGAAAAGTATTTGCATTTAAATACTTTTAAAAGTATTTGACCCAAAGTCTGGTTGTAATATGATGGTGGAGTGGTAACACTCTCGCCTCCCACCTCTGAGGCCGGGGTTCGATTCCCGGCACGGCCTCAAGTGGGACAGCTGGTAGTTGTTTGCCCTTGGTCGGCAGTTAACAGTACAGAACCCTAACGAACTGTATGTACTGGTTTCCTCTGCCCTTCCAACTACCTGTCGTGATATGACCTGTACAGTGTTGAAAGCGATGTAAAACCCCAAATAAATAAGTAATATGATGGTGGAAGGTGTGTTGATGATCACAAGTGAGGGCTTCACATCCCGTTCAACAGCTAGGGTCATATTGGGAGAGGTCCTCAGTTTGTTTGTTTTGTTTTGTGTTCATTTGTGGGAGTCAAATCCACAAACAGGTGACAACCTGTGATTAGATGCCAAACCTGCATGCTTACCCACTAGACTATGGAGGACCTCAGGCTTCCATCGAACTGGTCTGGACCATGTAAATATATTGCCTGTTACAACTTACTTAGTAATTACAAGAAGGCTTGAACATGAAGTTCCATTAAAATTGCATGTGAACATATTCATTACTCCAGGAAACCATGCCATTTTTTCTCTAGAGTACTCCAAAGGGTTTTTAAAAAAAAAATTTTCTTTCAACCAGTTGAAAACTCATTCGCTAACCAACTTGTATTTATTGTGATAAGATTTCCAGGATATATGATCCAGTGTATATTTTTTTCCTTGAAGTTTGTATTGATGCAACTACATTTAATTATTTTTAGGCAAGTATCTGAAGATTAAATGTGGAAAATTATTGATAAATTATGAATAAAATCTTGCCTGTTACATCCTTGGTCTACATTTCCTGTGAAGGAGTGTTTAGTCCAATTAGTTATGGCTACAAAGTTAGTTAATTGTCTTGTAGTTGAGCTTGCGTCACTGACAGGTTTAAAAAGGTTATTGTCACTTCACAAATTAAGGAAGTTCCTATGCCAAAGAATAAGATTAATATAATACTTATCCTTATGTATCTGGCTTGCGAGTTAATAGCTTACTTTCTGTTGATTGATCATGTAACATCAAATGGCTTGGAAAATGAACATTTATCTGCTTAAATATAAACTCCAAAAACAAAAATTGTACCTTTGTCAATAAAAATGAAGAAATACACCTCACCCACAAAACAAATGCACATGGTGCATTCTAAAGTTTACAGAGGTTCTCAGATCATGACAAAATGGTTATCTGCAGACAGATAGGTTGACACTTAAACTATTTCCCTTATGTACTTTTATAGTGCTTAATCTCTGTCAGGCAGACTCTAAGGTGCAACACGAGAATCAAATTTTAAAAATCCTCATTCCATAGCCATTGCCAAGTCCAATGCCACAGGAACCGGACAGAGTATATACTAATTGGGAAAGCCTTTTCAAGAGATATATATGATTTTAATCTTTTTTTGAAACAGGCAGAAGTTGGGGCAGAAGGCACCTCATTAGGTAAATCATTTTAACCATGGTGGCATCAAAAGCAAAGCTGTGGCCAAAGTGTTTTTTTTTTAATTTATGCACAGGTGGATAAAAATGAGGAACCTCTAAGAACCTTTTACCTGGACAGAAGTATCTTGCACTATATCGTCCACAACAAGTACACAAAAGAGAGTTTATCACATTTTATCCATAGCATAGCAAGAATGTTGCAAAATGTTTTTGAGTTTAGAAATCCATCAAATCCTCCTGAAGTGGTCAAGAATGACTGATGATGTTGACTCAGATTCTTTTGTGGGCATGAAAGAGTGTCTGCGAGGCTTCTTTTGTTCAAATAAAAGATTTCAGGTTCGTTATTATAATTAGACAGTATCATATACATGGATCAGCTGTAATGATTGCAAATGCTCTTATAGTCAACCTGACAGCTGTAATTTATTTAGGAGTCTCCCTGTTTTAACCTCTGTGTTTTGAAATCTGTTCAGAATAGCCTAGCCAAGACTGTCACCAATACCAAAATGTCCACATAATTCCTGTACTCAAAAACCAACACTGAAAACTGCCAGAACAATAGCCTCTGTTTAAAACTACAACATTGGTTTATAAGTGCCTTTAAAATGGCTCTCCTAGACATACAGACCTTTTTTTGCTTCAAAAATAGTGTGTATGTTACAATAAATGAGATGGACAGTGTAGTTTTGTGAGTTCAGTAGTGTTTTTCATTAGTACAAAAGTCTTCACTAAGCAGTTTGATTTCAGATTTACCTATGAAGTCCCAACAGTTTAGAATGAATTGCCAAAACATATCCTCTTGGCCAATTCTTTTCTCATTCATATATAATCTAAAATCCTATGCAAAAGCAAATCCACCTTAGTTTTTGTGGTATATATCAGTGTCTTCTATGGAGCTGGCCTCCTGGTTAATAATCCTCTTATTACTCTTTTTTAATTAAACCTCTTTTTCTTTTCTTTTTTGTAAACATACACAACATTGCTATATTGTATGATTGCATAGTGTTGCATAATTGTCTGAAGCAAATATAGTTTAAATTTGTTATTTGTGGGTGTTTATACCAAGCCACCAAGGTGTGCATCAGTGATCCATGTGACCAGAAAAACTACAATATTCCATTTTGTAAGTGGATATACATTGGATGGAAAACGTTTTTAGAATAAGATAGAATAGAAGCACTTATGTAACACAAGATTGACATGAATCCTGTCATGTGCTTAAGTCCAAAAAACTGGGAGTCTTAAAGCAAGCAAATGTTGTTACCCAGTAGTGCCCACAAGGGAGTGGTGACTATGCAAGTGGGGCATGCCAGTTTAAACAGAGAGGCCTTTAGTTAGCTACTGATCCCAAAGATAGTCTGCTGTAATTGAACAATAGGTGACAACCTGTTCCACTGCGCTAGTGTGGCCATGGAAAACCATACTTGCAAATTGCCCTTTGGGGAGACTGAGGAAACTGATAACCTATTTCTCCAAGTCCAAATACAAGACTTTATTAAAAATTGAAGGCCTTGAAAGTGAGGAGGTTACTCTTAAAAAGAATACAGTATGAAATGGAAAGCCAGTGGAATCTTTCTAGGTAGGGCGAGACAGCTCATTTTATCCAGTTTGTAAACAATGCAACAGAGTGCATTATAAACTTTTTGAAGTTTTACAACACTGACTGTGTTGACCTCATTTAGTAAGGAGTTACATATAATCGACCACTGATCACAGCACCATTGTGAAAGTCAAGATACAGAGTATTCTCTGAATCATGAAAATGGTAGACATCAAAGCCGTGATACTAGTAAATCATGTAATTTATATTTCAACACTTGATGGAGAGAGTCTTGATATTTCACACCAAACATGCAGAAGATTCGAACCCACAAACTTAGAGAGATGACAAGAGAATAATACCACCACACTGCCAATATAATCTAGAAAAACAACAATCTTAAACAAGTGATACTGAAAAAAGGCAGTTAGCTAATTATTTTAATATTTAAAAAAAATTATTTAACAATGTGTAAAAAATTAAAAATCATGAATGAAATGCTAAATTTTATTATTAAACATTCAAAAACTCCTACAGATTTAGACTTATAGTTGCCAGCAACTTAGAGTATGTCTCTCGGAAATTACTGCTTTCATGACTCAGTGTCCAGCTATGGTAGCAGCTTCTCAGATGATCATGGATGACCTTCACTCCAGCTTTCCGTAATCTTGCTACATAAATCAGCTGTTCATCTCGTAAGACGTCATACTGGCAGCTCGACATATATGTCATGGGAAGTCTTGCCAAATCTTGGTCATCTGCCATAATAGGAGATAAATCTGGATTCTGGAACTTGCTCTTTATATCTTCCCATATTGTTGAGGCTTTGTATGGTCTTGGTTGATGTTTTTGAAGAATTTCATCATCTGGAAGCAGGTTGATGTCCATGATATGACTGATGGAATGCCTGAACTCTTTAGAAACATGGCTGTTGTTCAGTAGTTCCTCTTGATACTGATAGCTCCCAAACACATATGATGTGATGAAATCCACAACCCTGGGCCTGCTTATTACTGGAACGTCCTGATTGGCTTGAAATGAGGGCAGGTCCAAGGTCAGCATCTGAAGCCATGGATAGATGAGAACCTGCATTTTAGGCAGAGGCTTGAAATTCTTCCTCAATAACCTCATGGACACCACAGTGGCCAGGTTGCCACCAGCACTGTCCCCTGTAAGATTTATTATTAACATTAATTACGATCAATATGGCAATACTTGCCATCATACATTTTTATAAAAATATTTTATGCTTAGTTTTTACATGTGCCTCAAGAGTAATAAACCAACTGTTTTGACTTGTTAATTTAATATTTGTTGAAACAAGTAGAATATACATTACACAAAAGGCCCATTAACATTTTACAGGGCTTTTTAAAGGGGTGATAATGCAGATGTATGTTAAACTATACCAGGGAGCACCATCACATACAGTTCCAAAGTCATATACATCTTTTAGGATGCTTATAGTTTCTAAAAAGCAATATCATCCAAAGCGATACAGATTCAAACTATATTATAAGATATTAGATGTTGATATACCAGTTTTGTGAGATCAACCATCCCACAAAAGCATCAGATATAGGAAAAACTAATATGATAAATTATAATGTTTACATTTGTTCCAAAGGATGTATTTTGATACCTGATATAAATGTGAAATATTGAAAGGTTCAGTACTACCTTTGATGGACAAGTAGCATAATTTCTGTAAGAGATATATTACTTTGACTAAGATGTTTTTCTAGTTACGCGTCCACGCTATGTATTGGGAATTTAAGCCAAAGTTGTTACTCATGTACTACAAACCAGCATGCTTTTTAAACAGACCTATCCTATTTTTAGGAATAATAGATATATCAAATTTAGCTAAAAATTTGCTCTTCATATTCATCTACAGATGGAGCTATCATATATTTATTTTCACCATGTAGTCTTTTTAATGAAATAGATAGGGTATGAGTGAACGCTTAACCTTTATTTCAAAGCATCCTATAGGTCATGTCACAATACTCAGTAGGCATAAGATAGCATAATGATATTGCTTTTAGTCAAATATTCAACTTAATATCATGTCAAGGTTGACATAAGTAGGACAAAAAATGGTATTATTTAATTTGTGAAAAAAGGCTAAATTTATCCTCTAAGGGTTGAAGAGCTATGTTAAAATGATCTTCATTTTACATCTTTCTGACCAATTTTTAAATGTCATTTACACTTTCCTTATCCATTTAAGATGTCGTTTAGCCATCAATCTCAATGTCATTTAGATATCAAAACAATGTCATGTTCCAGGTATGAAGATAGCTGTTAAGGTGGAAGAAGGCTTTGTTTATTTGTTTATTTGGGGTTTTACGTCGCTTTCAACACTGTACAGGTCATATCACGACGGGTAGTTGGAAGGGCAGAGGAAACCAGTACATATAGTTCGCTAGGGTTCTGTACTGTAAACTGCCGACCAACGGCAAGCAACTACCAGCTTTCCCACTTACGGCCATGACGGGGATCGAACCCCGGCCGCAGAGGTGGGAGGCGAGAGTGTTACCACTCTGCCACCGTGGCCCCTAGGTGGAAGAAGGCAGTGAAGTCAGTTATAACTTCACCCTCTGAACCAATGTATATCAACAGGCAACTACTAACTTTCTCACTAAAGGTTTAGTTTCTAGGGGTGGCTACCTGTGACTAATATTACAGTCTTCAGCAACAGAGGTAACTCATTGTTGAATAACCAAAGTATAATTGGCTGGTTCAGTCAGTATCTACAGTCTTTTACACTATTTTAATTACACAATAGCACTTTAATAGATAATACTACAAATATATAAGATTACTAACTTGTGCTACAGCTCTGACATTGATGCACAGGAAGTTTTTTCAGGCAATGAGGATCTTAATTTATGTTTCAGAGAATTTCGTATTTTAATAAGGTTTACCCATAACAGCCACCCTCTGTGGGTCCACTCCATAATCTGAAGCATGTTCTATGAAGTACTGTGTGGCAGCCTCACTGTCATCCACAGCAGCAGGAAACACGTGTTCAGGAGCCAACCTGTAACTGTATTGATTGATTGATTGATTGATTGAATACACATCAGTTGGTGTAGTTTTTTTGCGCTGTAAACCACTGGGGAAACAAGAAGTTACTACATAAGCTCAGGATTTGAACCCACTGATTCAGAGTTGAGGAGGAGGCAAGTGATACCTGTCACACTACTGTGCCCCCGTTATAAAATGTACACCCAAAAATGGCTCATTATTGTCATATTCTCATGTATATCAGAACCTATCGCAAACACATGCCACAAAGTAAGATGAGGGCATCGCCGTTTTGTATATCAGAACTATCAGAAATATAAGCATAGAGAACATATAGCACTGGTACTGTATTGACATATTTTCATGTATGTTAATGAAACATGTGCTACAAGTGAATTTGTTACTCTGATTTGTATAGAGACAAATTTATTTCTGTTGTGAGAATGAAATGGCGAAATCCACATACTAAAATAAATACAAAAATATCACAAAATATTAAGGCATATGAAAGATGATTTCTGTCACAAAATGGCCGGTTTCCTCTTATTTTATTCACAATGGACACCGTGGACCCTGTTTGCTAATGATACAAATAAAAGTCAACAAATGGGGAAAATGTAAACCTCATTCTTAGAATTTAAACTGCTAAGAAGATATGCAATTGACACTTACCCAACAGACACTGCAACTGCGTTTAGTTCCTTTGTTATTCTGAACACTTGACTATGGTAAGATACTGAAATAAATTTCCAGTTAAAAGTATTTAAAAAGCTTGTATTTTAAAGCTGTGTTCATTGGTAATTTTATGGTTAGGGAAAGGCTGGGTTCCGGTATTTCAGGTTTGTATGTAATACTGGTAAAATGAGCTTTTCTGTTGTAAATGAAAGCTTTCTGGTGATTATTGGAACGTGAACTAAAAATAGAAGGATTGTTATATTGTATATTTCCAGCAGAGCTGATTGAAAATACAGAATATCTGGGCTCCAAGTTGTCTAGAAAAGTCAGGAAAAAATGTTTTACCAGAGTCAGGAACAAATCACGGAAATTTTGGTTACAGTCAAGATATTTGGTGAAAACAGAAAAGGTTGGACTTTTTTCCTGTTCTTTTATAAAATTTTCGGTTTTGAGGACAGGATCAGTGAAATCATGAAATTTTTCACACACCAGACAAAGTACACTCAGGTTCTGTTCATTTAAATTTTACAAAAATTCAGACTTATTGTGACAAGGTTACACTTGTGTTGGCTTGACTATATTTTACTGGATTTCAATGGCTACAGCATACAACATCATAACAGATAAAAAACCTCAAACAGCTTCATATTGACTCTAATTATGCAGAATAAATAGTGCAAGGTAATATACAATAATAAGTCCTGGCCTGTATGTCCACTTATTTTGACTAAATAGGACAAACTTTTCAAGGATTCTCTCTTTATAAACCCCACATATACACACAAATAGAAAATAAAACTGTAACAAACCTATATCCCCCAAACGAAAGCCTCCTCCATGAAAGTAGATCACTGCTCTGGAGTTGTCAAGTTTATTCAGTGGTAGGTACACCCTCACTGGTACCCCCTCAAACTCTGTGTCGTAAAACTGAACAGAATCGTCCACAGAACTAGGCAACAGCGACACAACAAACAAAGTCACCGCACGACTAACAGTGGTATACTGGAACCCTAGGTAATCAGCCAACTGACCCTGTAATAAAGTATAAATAATATAACATCAGAGGATATCTATTCAGTTTTGATCATAAAAAGGGATATTAACAATGATTTTAAAGTTATCTGCTGCTTAGTAGCTCAAGCAAAGTGTTTGATATCTGGGTAATTATTCAATTTGTTTAGGTTTAGCTGCGTCTCAGAGTCTGTCAGTTAATGGAGATTAAGCACTATTAAATTCCACATTAGATTAGACAGGTTTGTGAAAATACTATATAGATTCAGATAAAAACATAAGTGAAACAATTGGAAGTCTGAGATACACACCAAAAGGTCAATGGATTTGATGCCTGCTAACTCAAGATGCAGACTAATTGGTTGTTTGAAGTCCTCGGGTGGTAGAGGTACATACAGAAGGTACCCCAGGAGTGCCATCACTAGAGACACTCCCAACAACACTGGTGTGAGTTTACACATTCTAATTACTGAAAATACAAAAAACTAGGTTTGAGTGAGTGAGTGAGTGACTGAGTGAGTAACTGACTGACTGAGTGACTGGCTGAGTGAGTGAGTTACTGAGTGACTGACTGACTGAGTGACTGGCCGACTAAGTGGCTGACCGACTGAGTGACTGAGTGAATTGTATTTTAACTTGTGGCATTGGGTTTGATGTCACAGGTCCGGCTATTGATTGGTTGGCTGACTGGCTTATATATTGGTTGATCAATTGACTGATCAATTCATTCATTCATCAACTGAGAGTATAATTAGTGAATGAATGGACTGACTGATATCACATTTAACATCACCTCCAACATTTAGTGCAGGTAGCACATCTTAGGATGACATAAATCAGGTCAAACTAGTCCGCTTAGTCTGGATTACAAATGACAGGCAGCGGCAAGTAAGACAACCAGTTTTACTGTTACTTAAGTCTCACAACCATGTATGTTTGTTCATTTGTTTCCTTGTGTGATTGTTTGCTTGTCTGTGTTCATGCATAACTCCAAAAGTAATAAACAGATCTTTCTGGCTTATTTTCTGTGGGTAGGGCCTGACCAAATGGGAGGAGTGATAGAATTTTGTGAAATATATGGATCATATTCTGAATACAAAAAGTTCCTTATTTTTAAAGGTCCCATTGCCAATGTATTGTCAATGGCCGTGGCTTTCTGGTTGACATTACTCCAAAAGTAATGAGGAGATCTTTATGAAATGTTCTATTTGGGTTCTTTTAAAAGGAAGAAGTGCTTACATTTTCAGAAACATCCAGATCATATTCTGATAACAAAAATCTTGAAGTTTCAGAATTGCTATCTTAGGAGGTCTGTGCTCTATGAATGCGTTGTAGTTAAGTGAAAGTTGGTGTTTTTACCTTTCCATTCAACAGCCAGGGTCATATTGGGACAGGTCCTCAGCATTGCCACTTGTGGGACTCGAACTAACACAGAGATGACTGCCTATGACTAGATACCAAAATTGCTAACCACTAGGCCACCGAGGACCTACTTTGTATAAGTTGTATTTGTAACTCTATCCTACCTCTGTACACTTCAAACAGTATTTTGATTGATCACACAGAAGGGTTTGACACAATTAAGCATAACATAAACAATTTCTTTAACCTACGAGTATTATGTGTCGGGCATGTTTGACATTATAAATGAAATACATGAGACATTTCTAAAGTACAAATGTAAATTTAAAACATTTCATTATCCCCTGTTTACAAACATCGATGTACATGATGTAATGTAAATCATATACTTGCAATTGATTTATTTGGGGTTTTACGCCACTTTCAACACTGTACAGGTGATATTATGACGGGGAGTTTTGTGGGCAGAGGGAACTAGTACATACATTTGGCCAAAGTTATGTACTGTTAAACTGTCAATCATCGGTAAGTAACTGACAACTTAACCACGTAAGGTCCAGGGTTGAACCACCAGCCTTAGAGGTGGCAGGCAAGTGTGTTACCACTGGGCCACCGTGGCCCCCATAAATCATATACTATTTCAGGGCATATGACATTGTAAGAAAACATCTGGGTCAACTATCTGTTTGTTATTACAGTACTTGTACAAACACATTTCTATTTGTCCTGGAGTCTGGCATTTAATTGTTACCCTCTAACCACTGTGTTGGTTGTATTTAAGTCCATTTCATAGCAAGGTGGGGGACCCACAGCTGTTTCATAGAATTAAAATCCCAACTTAAGATTCCCTATTGGTATAAATACTCGCTCAGTGTCAAACTGTTTTCCATAAGTACATCAAGTATCAATCACAATTGAAGGCTTTTGGGGTGAATTAAATACACATCTAACTATTCAATACGTCACAAAGGAGCACTTACCTGTGTAACACGTAACTGATTCAAAACAAGCTGTTATTTCAAGGCCAACATCAGACTATTAATATCCATTTAATTACTACTTGTATAGCCAATCCACATAAAAACACCTGTAGTTTTGCCTTCTGCCTTATATTGTGGATAGTGTCACTGGTAGAACAAATAAACACTGTGGTGTTTATACAGACCAAAGCAGTCCACAGACTCATGGTATTTTTCCATATAGGCGATTTGTGACAGTGACTTTTCTCTCTGCTACTGTTCTCATCTTGCCAAATGTAACTTGCAAATGCATTTTTTCCTACACATTCAAACAATTCATCTATAAGGACACACTTTAATACTTTATTTCTATGCATGACTTTTGCATGAGCTTTATGATGACACCATGAAAAGATCCTGAAAGATATGAGCCAAGTCATGTACTTTTTGTGAATACTGCCGTGGATTTTAAATTTTCTAGCCTGATTCTGGCCTTGATGTAAGTCACCTGGAAATGTTTGGTTAATTATTGGGGTTTAATGTCACTTTCAACAGTTTGTTTTGGTCATATCTAGACAGGCCGTTGAGGGGATGGAGGAAAGCATTGCATACTAGTTGGTCAACATTCTCATCTGAAAGCCATTATGCACCAAATAACTTTCAGGATACAAACTCAGAATCATAGTGTGGAATTCATTGTATTGTACACTACACCATGTAAATGTTTTATAGGACTCTCAAAGATATGCATTGTTTATTATCCTCTTATTATACAACATTCAGTACAATGCATACACTGAAACATCCGTAATTGCAGTCATTTATCACATAGTGCAAACCGTGTACATGAGAGCACACACTGAACAACCACACAGATTGGGAGCATGAAAAGGATCTCTTACTTAAATGTTCACAAGGTCCTTACCATTGTATATTCCTGATAATAGAAGAATGTCTGTAAACAAGCTTTCAGACACAATTCAAATTAACCCTTTACTTATGGTATATATCTTATTGGCTTGTGATGTGTCCTATATGTACTCCAAACCTTGTAGGATTTGGCCTGCATCAGTTCAGTCAAATAATCTACCCACTGTATATTCACTGGGCAACGTTAAGCAAGGAACCTTGATAAATGGACGAGTATAACCTTATATATGGGTCCATATGCTAGTCTTTTGTGGGGTAGTTAAAAACCCCAAAAATAAAATATCCCCCTTTTCACCTTAGATTTATGAAACTGACCCTTTAGTAAAAAGGTTGAAGGTTACTCTTTACACTGAATTGTCTTCAAAGATTTTTTTCTAGCTGCCGACTTAAAATACATAATTGTAATAATAGATTGATGTATTTATCAAGATCAGAAATTCATCAATTGAGATTATTTTATCCTGATTATTGAAATAGTAAGTAAGATCAAACCTGCTGTGTGATTGCATGGATTTTGACTTTTTCCCTTCTTGCTCTGTTACAGTAATCCCTTAGAGTGGGTCATATGATGGAAATTAAGAGCTATAAAAGTACTATTACATCATTTGTGCTACATATATAAATGAAAGAATTCTTTTAAAACTTAATTTCTCAATAATTCACGAGGTTTTAATTTTATTCTAATTCTAAATCATGACAACCAACTACGTACAATTGTATGACAGGCTTTTGTTGCAAGGCTGTATATCACATGTTTGTAACTTGTTTATGTTCTGTTTCAAAAGCAGTCCTGTTCCAGAAATGAGCTCGGGGTCTTTTTTTACTAATATTTTACTACCTCTACCAAGATGGTATTATTTTCGTGACCATCTGGCTGTTTGTCTGTTTGTTTATTTCTTTGTTTGTTTGTCCTTTTGTAGGATTTCACAAAATACTACCGGTTGGAACTTCATGAAAAACAATTAGAAAATGGGTCTTGGTTCCATTAAATTTTAAGACTGATCTGGATCTCCGTCTGGATACAAAAAAAAATCTGGATTTGTCCCATTTACTTATTATTTTGGCGGAGGTTTGCACTCTCCAAGTGGTAATGTCATAAATAGTTTTAGATATGTGCATATCTAACTTGTACAATGTCAAGGATGACTATTTCTGTCCCTTTCAACATCTCATCTCACGCCAGGACACCCCCACAGTAAATATCTGATGTTGACATAACCTGAGGGATCACAGTGCTGACAGCCAAGTTTTCAAAAATCGCATTTATTGTCATTCAGTCACTGATCGGCTCCACTTTAACATATTCAAGAAGTAGTGCCTTAGAACTACTAAGCCATAAACCTTTCCCTGCCAATATTGCTAAAAAAATCACACACAGTTTTGGATGGTGATTCAGATCTAGGTCATCTCTGAGGTGGACTGATCCCCTGTCTGACACAATCTTGGGTAAAGATAAGATACAGGTCTGATATATCATTTTCGAGTTATGCAGACAAACAGATAGACAGACAAACAGAACTGACATACAGTCCCCATGCCAATCCCCCTGGGGTAAGAGGGTAACAAGATATGGGTATACCCCACCTCACTCTAGGTTTAGTGATGCGTTTGACAGCTACCTAACGTAAAATAATTTCCGTAAGAGATACGTTAAGTTTGAAGTGGATACGTTTGTAAAATAAAGGTTTAGCAATACGTCCATATGAAAGAATGCACGTCAACGTAGTTTCTTTGATGTGATAAAAAAGAAGCACCATTTGTAAACAGACCTCTGGTATTCATGTGGGAAAATATAGTGAACTGAAACCTGACCAAAATGTGGTGTACATATTTATCTGTCTATGGGTTTGCGGCATATTGCTATGTATTATGTAGTTTTTAAATAAAATAGATAGGGGTGAGTGAACGTAAGGGAGGCACCCTTTACGTATAAAACGTAACCTAATAAACTCCAAAAACACTAAAAGTCACCTGATACACTTCTACTGCTGACGTAAATACGTTTGCGTTTACGTTTTTATAACCAAAACGTAACACTAAACCTCTCTACTATATAACCCCAACCTAATGAATAGTTTTGAATTTTATCTGCGGATATTGAACTCATAAAATCAATTCAGTTTTGCAATCTGGATACAAATGAGCAGTGCATACCCAGATAGCATTCCACTGTCAGACAGACGTTGACTGTTGGTTACATGGTTGGCAGATTTTGCCAACGCTGGGCCCATATGTTGGGCCAACATTGGCTATTGATCGCATGGTATTCAGACTTTGGCTGCCAATGTGCTAATCTGGGTAGTTTTTGAGCTATATACATGAAAAGGCAAACAAATTGGCCACTGTTAATCTATGCTTAAACGTGTTTTTTATTCATGCATTTTAGCTTTTCTTATAGGTAGTCAAAGTGAAGACGAACATGAAGGAATTAATTTTAGGAATTTCCAGATGCAGATTCCACCATTGGTTGGGTCATTTCAACTAGAAATGGAATAACCTCGTCCCTTAAAAGGCAAGATTAAAAGATTAATTAGGTTGTTTTAAGATAAAGAAAAAAAAAACATTTTTAACTTGAGCATGTGTCAAGTTTATATTTTAAATAAAACAAAGTTATAACGTCAAGGTTTTGTCAATTTATGTCCGAGAGCATAATATATGCTGGACTTGTGATATTGATCTTCTTTTCTGACATATTTGGTTGAATGTAACCATTACAGTGTATTTTGTAAATTTTCATAATTATAGCAAAACAGTGATTTACTTTTGTTGAAGAATTGCAACAAATATGTTTAAAATCAGAAAGTGAGTTATCCTTATAAATATCCAAAAGCAAGTATAACTGACGGAGCAAGGCTTCCGTCAAATGAGGAATCGTATGATAAAGTCATAAAATACTGTATTCAGTGGAAACATTCACTAATTACCAATCTCAGCTATCTCAAGCAATAAGCATGACCAGTAAAATTAGTTCATTGTGAAATGTTTAGAAATGTATTAAATTTGCAAGTATTAATTAACCACCTTTAAAAATAAATTTAGATGATCTTTATCATTCCCACTGATACAGGAACCTTACATTTCAATTTATATACGTTACATTAAACATGTGAAATCAGTAAATATGCGTTTCCATAGCTGTCCCACCTACTTGCAAGTAATTGTCATCATTGAAAGTAAAGTTCATACTCTGTAGTACCAATGGGGTGATGGGGTCCTTAGTTCTATCTTTGTCATACCCCTCCCCCCTCAAAAAAAGGTGCACCCAAACAGCAAATCATACCTAAACACTGTATGAGATTAGGCAAATCCACCTACTGTCCATTAATACATAAAGATGCAACAGTAAAGTGCAAAATCACACACAGAGTCCACAATCTCACAAAATTACCAAAAAACATTAGTTAGTGAATTGAGTAACATAGTATACCTATAACCTGTAAAAATGTGGTAAATATTATGTAGGGGAAACAGGTAGTGCATTCAGATCCAGAATGTATGAACTTATTCTCTCAGTGAAAAAAAACAAAGAAGAACATAGTTACACCAGTGTCAAAACATTTTTCTGACAAGGAGCATTCTGTTAAAGATCTGTGCTTCTCAATACGGGAATGGTGTTCTCTCAAGTACAACACACCTAAACCAGAACACAGAAAAAAGTGTGAGAGGTGGTGGATGTGCAATATTGGAGCAATACATCCAGAAGGAATTAACCAATTTATTTAACTGGCTTCCATTTTAGCATTCCTCACACTCAGTTTGCTATTTGTCTTTTACTTATTTTCTCATATGGGGCCAGTTAAATAAACAGAGTAAATATTACACAAACCCTTATGTGTGATTATTGAAATATTACATAAAAATTTACCAAAAATTCAAAAATAAATCTTTGCATAATATTTCAGCTCTGTGACATAATTACAATGTCTCGCTATGTAATAACCCATTTCTGAGCTAATTATGTCACAACCATAGCTACCTGTTCACTTTTAAGCCACAGAAGGCCTGGAGACATATTACTATTACACTTAAAAAAATAAAACTGATATTTTCACATTGAATAATATTGTTTACTGTGAACAGCCTAAACATGGATAAGACCAAATATATATGTGGTCTTTGGTAGAAAGGATTTACTCGAAATGCTAGCTTAAGGAGGCATAGGCTAACATTGCACCTAAAACACAAGCTTCAACTGCCTGACTTGCACCAAGACGTTTAAGAGGCAGGAAGACTGGATGAGGAGGATACAAAAATGTTGCCCCTACAACAGCTCAATAAACCTAACAGGGTTGAAGATGAACTTGATGTTGTTAGAGGTGATGTGACATTAAGTGATTCAGATGAGGACAATGACCGAGAACTGAATATCATGGATAATCATCTTAATGCTCAAATACTCTCAGCACCAACAAGAGTATTGAGACTAATATTGATTCAATAAGAGTATTTACTGCTGATAAGACTACAAATACTGAGCTTTTGATCATTTTAAGTCCAGATTAACTCATCTCATTTAAGGATGGACTCACAATCGCTTCCTTCAGTGACTCACTTAATATTTTTGTGGAAACATTAAACTCTTCAATAGTAATGTCAAAACCAAATCTGGAGACACCCCCAGAACCCACCACTCACATTGGGCTAGTAACAGTGCAGCCCACAGGTACTGAGGCCAACCAAACCAGACTCCCACACTCAGAGAGCGAGAATGCTCAACCGGTTGAGATGTGCAGTCGGAAACCTACAAGACCCAGCATGTTTCTGCCAGAGTTTAAGCAAGTGCAGCTCAGAGCAAAACTCCTGAACCTACCAAGCTGCTCTAAGGATGTAGGCCCTAAATAGACAATAGAGTTTATTACCAACAAAAATAAAAGACTAATCATAGTTCTTTATTTTTAACAGTTTTTATTCATTAATAATATTTTATGCAATAAACTTTTTAATATGAACAAAATCAATATTAGTTTGTTGTAATAATTAGTGTTGTATCGCTAAAAAATAAAAACATACAACACAATTCATGCATAAAATTTATTAAGTGTTTCACAATAATATATGCAAAAAGAAATTATTTATATAAGTATGACCGGATTATTCATTAGTTATATTGTTATAATACAGTTTTTATCAGTTAATAAACCATATATCATGAAATGTAATAAATTATCATGATCTTTTATTTTGACCATAAAACTGACCTACACCAACTGCAAATTTACCATGTTTTGAGTCTCAATTACACATATGAGTATTCTGACTCAATCATTGTACTATAACACATTCGATCGCAGTGGTACAATCTGAACAGTTCCAGTCTGTAAATATTAGGAAATTCCAGTTAAAGAGTGTAAATAACACCTAAATAGCACCTAACATAACCAAATATAAATAATCAGACACTACAGGTCACATTATTCCAAAAAAGCCAAGTTTCCATGGTGACAATGATAATATTGGTTTAAATTACAATACATGTATAAATATAATTAAAATCTAAACCAAAATTATCAATCCTAACTAAATAAGTCAACAAAGGTTATTATGACTTATAAACAATGAACTTGCCTTCAAAAATACAACATATAAATGACTCAATACATACTTAGACAAAACTGTGTAAAGTGCACTAAATTGTGCTTGCACTCTACCTGCACATTGTGCAACAAACCGGTGCAATTGCACTAATGGGACTTGGTCTCCAGCCTCTGATGAGACAACTCACTAGATTGTCGAAATACAGTTGTGTATATATGAACATAACAGTATAAGGCCAATTACACATTTTAATATTGTAAAAAAGTGAATTTTGTAGTTGTGACTAACACATTTTAATTATGTGCTTGCACCCTAAGGACTGTGTCAGGTCTACCACGGTATGAGTGTTCACTTGTGCTTCTTTCTGAGACTGGGCCCTAATGAGCCTTGTTTGGGCCATCAGCTTCACTTTAATTACAATCATTTTAAAGACTTTAGGGCCATGGCTAGGCTGAAAGGAAAAGAATTGAATTGGAACACCCAAGAATTGTGCCAAAACTAGAGATATTTCCCTGAGTTTTGGTGGATGGGGATGTAAAGATAGGCGTCTGATAGGTCTATCGACGATACCCATTCCCCTGGAATCAGAGAGGACCTGATGGACTCTGGAGTTTCCATTTTGAACCTTTCTATAAGTAGGAAGGTGTTAAGCCAGCTTAGGTCTATTACTGGCCTCCACCTTTGGTGAGACTTGGGGACTAGAAACAGGCCACTGTAAAACCCGAGAGATTTTACATTTCCCACCCTTTTTATTTTGTTTTTGACAGAAGACACTGGATACAAGCAGCCAGAGCTTGGTCTTTTTGAAGGGCCTTGTATCCTGTGTGAATCAGCGGAACTCAGGCTAGTTTTGATCTTGATATTAATGGTAGAATGTAACCATTGGTGATAATGTTTAACACGCTGTTTGAACATTTGTTTGTTTGCCAGTCTCTTCTGAAAGAACTTAGGCGACCTCCTACTGGTGTACTGAGGGAGGCATTTGAGGAGACATTGGAGGGAGGGGTTTCCACACCTTCGTCTCCTTGAGTGGGGTCAAAAACAACCTTTAGAGCCTCTGTTGTTCGATTTCCCCCTACCTTAGGAAAATGATTGGTTACTGCTTTGATAGGAGTGACCCCCATAGGGGCGCTTTCTGTAGGAGCCTCATTTCTCATTGTGATGAGGACCACGAAAGGGCTTATTTTAATAGGGTCTGAAACCCTGTGATTCTTTAGAGGTGCCTTTTTAAAGGAGGAACTCTTCTCCATCCTTAACTAATTGAAACTTGAACAAAGGAGTAGGCCAAAAGGGCGAATATTCCTGACATCTCATCTCAGGGCAAAAGTTCCTGACATCTCGAATCCCATAGATGTGGTTCAAGAAGGGTCATCTCAGCCTCTTGTCTTAGCAGGCCAGTGTTACTCATGGTATGCAACTCCCTCTGGAGAATATGGGCTAGGGATTTGCTTAGGCAGGCTAGAGCTCTCTGCTGAATAAGAATCCTCTTATTCAGAACCTCAAAGTAGTCACAAGCATTTTCATAGCATGCCTGTTTTTTCATGCTGTTTTTTTCAGGATTGGCACCCTTTTGAATCTGGCTTTTAACCTTTTTGAAAGTAGACTTTAGACTGTCCTGGCACTTCTCCATAGTAGTGTTACAGACAGAAGCAGTCTTAGCAAAGGTAGCCGCAAAGTTAATGGTGCAGAGATTCTGTCTAGCTTGGTGTTCAAGTTCTTTAAGAACTAGTTGGGTAACCTGTGCCCATAGGGGCCCCAGAGGGTTTTGAAAGGATACAGATTTTGGCAAAATCTGAATTTAACTCCTGCAATTTGTCCTCAAAACAAGGTTAACGTTGTCCCACCTTGTACCATGTTGCTGTGGAAGCAGAGGGTTTGATATATTTACTCTTAGGTAAATTAGAGGTGTGGAAGTCCTGTTCAAACTTCTCAAAAGCATCTTTGAGGTAAGGACTTAGAGGGAGCATAGCTAAAGGGTCTCTTGGCCTAAGCTCCTATTGGCCTTTTACATCATCCATCATTCAGATTGTTCGGAGTGATGATCCGATCTGAGCCATGCTCAGACTGAACACTGTTCAAACCATGGTGGAAGAGGGGAACCACAAAAGTCCATCTCCATAGGTTCATCCGTGTGGTCAGATGCTTGTGTATTCGGTTTTTGAGTGTTCGGATTTTGGTTCGGAGAAGATGACAATTCAACAATCTGTTTCATTCTTCCAGGTTTTGAAGTTGAAGTGGAGGTCTGATCCACCCCCGCTTCTGAGGTTTATTTTATTGTTTGAAATTCGTCTCATGGCCTCAAGCATGGATGCCTGGAACACCCCCATTTGCTGTTGCAGTTGAATGTTAAATTGTGTACCCAGGGATTTCTCTAGTTTGCTTTCAATCTTATGTTGTAAAGCTGTGCCTGGGGTGGGTGGGACAGGTTGCGGAGTTTTTAATGATAACATTTCAAAGCGTAAGTTTTGGGGGCGTGGAGGAGATGAAAATAAGTTTTCTTCATGATCAACACCCTCAAGGTCTGCCTGTAAACCAGAAAATGCCTCCACGTCATCATCCCCCAACAAGTCCATTTCATATTTACACCTTAATGATCTGGGCTTGTTAGAACTTGCTTTGGTGGGAGGACATTTTTACAGCAATAAATCCATGCAGACCAAACCGGTGTAGCGCCAGATTTTACACCCCGCATAAAATGCATGGGGGTGTAATATATGGCAAGTTTACATGCCATATTTTACACCCCTTGCCATATTCTACACCCCCTGCCATATTTTACACCCCTTGGTGGATTCCTTTACAGTTGCTATATTATGAAATCAGTGAAGTTCAACAGTTATAAACATCCACACATTAAGCATTAAAACTCAAAGACAATTATTCAAAAATATCAAAAATTAAAGAACTCTTACTTTCCTGAAAAGTATGTCACTCAAAATCTAAGCCTTAGTTTAAGATCCTGCATTGCACAATTGAGCTTTGGTGTTTTGCCCCTACATGTAGAAACTGGAAGATTTAGTACAAAAAGCAGAGATCAATGAGTATGTAAAATTTGTCATAGTGATGATGTAGAAGACGAGCTCCATTTTCTATTTTTCTGTGAAAAATATCATGATTTACGACAGATAATGTACCACAAAATTACAAAGCAATATGCAGTTTTGAGAGTAAAGGCGAGCTTGAAAAACTTCAAATACTTGTGGATTGCCCAATACTTTTAGGGAATTATATTCAAAAAGCTTTTTCACAGCGTTAACAGTTGTTATATGAAAAATTACAATGTACAAAGCCCTTTAGGATGTATTGTTTTAAAAATATTTAACTTCAAAAAGCTTTTTCACAGTGTCAACAGTTGTTATATGAAAAATTATAATGTACAAAGCCAAGGTAAAATCATGTCACTACATATAAAAGTACCTCTGTTCTATATTTAGTGACCAATAAGCCTTACAGGCTGGGTGTTCTTTTTTTTTGTTACGTTTCATCTCTGTAATATTTTTGTAATCATATGACACTTGTCACTTGAATAAATGAAATATATATAATTCATTTGCTTACAAATTGTTAAATCTCTAAGAATAACAAACTGAATGAAATAAAATATATTTAGTGTTAATACAGTGGGACACAATCCTTTCTATATATTTTCTTTTGAAGTGAGAGGCCAACCCATTGTTGTTGATTTGTATTCATTAGGCTAGTCCCTAATTGAAAATATCCCTATTGTTGTCTTGAGTCACCACAGCCCTTTGATTGGAATCTTGCTACTAGACCTGCAACTATGTCCAAGGCTTTAAGCTTCTGTGGCTTCTCACCTGAGGGTTTTGGTTTATGAACTGTTAGTGTTTTCATTTATTGACTTTAAAAAGACTTACAGTAATAGGTGATAAGTTAGTGATTAGTTAATTATATAATATATGCATTGTTTCCTTTGGTTGGATTTACATCACACAATGAACAAAATGGGCCCATTGACCAACTTAGCTCTGGCTTCTCATGTAGAAACCATGAACAAGCAAAAATGACATATGTACATAAATTAAATGAATTGTAATATGTTAATTTTATTAACAATGGTATTTTACAGTTTTCTATGTAATAATAATAATGTAATAATAAAGTTCTTCAAGAATGATTTTTACTCTGAATATAGTATAAACCATACAATCATATGTCAATAATGAAAGAAAATTATGTTACATTATCAGGGAGGAGAAGTATCTCCCAAAAATACCTTAAAAAGAGTTTTTCAACAATACCAATTAAGCTTAGCTAGTCACTTAACCACAAGTGAAACAAATCAAGTTGAAAACAATGCTAAAACAAATGGCAAATCTAAGACTAATCCATTTACCAAGAGACATACATAGCCAAACAAATCAACTTAAAGAGTCTTGAAACAATAAGCATGTCATAATCTAATCTAGTTTCTGTCATACCCCAGCAGTAAAACAAATCAACTTCTAAGCAGTGGTTAGACAATAGATAACAACAAACTCAATTACAATCTAACCAATAAAAGGTTTGCTTTTAATCCCCAATTGATTTGCTCTGTATGGCCCAGTAGGGGGTGTACCTTTCTTGGGCATCGGCCGGATGCCTGCGGCTCCCGAAATAGCATTCAGTTCCACATGGTAAGCTATTGTAGTGCAATAAAAACACGTATTTACTGAAAATTTCAGTAAATACGCGTCTTTACTGATTTCACATATTTACTGTAACATATTCATACATTTACTGCTGAAGTTAATACATCTACTATATTGACTTTCAATGTTATATTTAATACTTCAGCATCATGTGATAATTCCTTGAAGTGTAATAGGGATCCAAAATTTGGCGTCAACAGGTTATAACGTCTTGTAAAAATAGTTCTGATTGTTTTAATATAGACCATAGAATATTAATATAATAGCAAATGACACGGATGTTTAAAAAATATGCAGAATAGGTATACTAGATGATTGTTCATATTCTCATTAAGTCGATCAGTCGGCCTTGACACCTTTACCACACATGACTAATTTCACTTGAAATTGCAAATCCTTTTCTGGAATATATTCTACAACAATATCCATGCAATGTGTTCCCGGCAGTTATATTTTTGTATTTTCTAAAATTAACACCTGAATATTACCTTATTACAGAAATAAGCCATCCAGTTTATTATAATACAACAATATAATATTTGTGTACAAATTTTTGTTCAATAAATCTTATTGATCATCCTGTAACAAATTTCTCATCTTGTTGATTCCAATTAAAGTGGTGGTACTAGGTGGTCGACTTAATGATCAATCTTACAAATAACAGTCTTTTTTCTGCATTTTCAAATCCAGATTTGAATTTTCTGTTGAAAACCAATCTCAGAAGTCTTGCAAAAATTTTGTTAGTTCATTTGCTTCATGAAGTTGTATTTTTATGTACCTTAATATTTTAAGATTGACTTTTAACATTCTTAAGTGAAAACAGTGTCTCTTTATAAGTCTGCCTTAAGTGATAGACTTTATTTATTTATTTATTTGGGGTTTTACGTTGCTTTCAACACTGTACAAGTCATATCACAACGGGTAGTTGGAAGGGCAGAGGAAACCAGTACATACAGTTGGTCAAGGTTCTGTACTGTAAACTGCTGACCAATGGCAAGCAACTACCAACTTTCCCACTTGAGGTCAGGCTGGGAACCGTACCCCGATCTCAGAGGTGGGAGGCGAGAGTGTTACGACTCTGCCATTGTGGCCCCTTTATGATCATCAACTATATATAATGCTGTTGAAGCCTGGGAGTTTTATGATTGGTTATAAGGGGGTTTGGTTTCCTCCTGTTAAACAATTTTGGTATGTCATCACATGGCTTTCATCACAGTGGTCGTGGGTTTGCATCCAGTTAATGACAACATCTTTTTTTTTCTCTTGAAAACTGTCCTGATGTAACTTTATGCCCCATTCACACTATAGATGGTATATCCCGTGGTTAGAAGTTTTTCTTGGCAGCAGAACTGCCCCAGGTCACCCCATTTTGTCGGAGTTGTTCACTCTACAGGCTGATGGTCACTGATTTGACACAGCTTTTAAACCGTCAATAATAGTCAGATGACAGTACCACAAATGTTGGTCACTGAGAGACAACCTCCATTAACCTCAACTCACCGGTAGTCGTCGGATGAACCCATGGCTGGCAAAACAACCAATACCTTAAACTCACCTTATGTCACCATATTACACTGAAAGATGACTGAATCACAACCTTTTGTACACTGTTGACCACACCTTTGGTTGCTGTAGAAAGAAATTCATAGGCGTATGTGCAAAATCTTCTGCACATGCTCACAATATCGAAATCAGAGGCAGAAAATTCAAATATTTTAAAACTTTGGTAGGACTCCCAAGGTAGGGTACAGTTCACCATTGACTCCCCAGGTCACATACGGATGTCAGAGGATGATCCAAGGACAGGGACGTTTCACCAAACAAAGGTCACCACGGGTGATACCACCTGTAGTGTGAATGGGGTTTTAACTGTTAATTATTAATATCATGTCAAACCCCAATTTTTTCTTTAACTTTTTTTCTGCACTGCTTACACTGATAAAGGTATGTTGTTAAGCCTCTACACAGTGAATTACTATGATACAGGTTGTGACTAATTACCTACACTTTGTTCAACAACTGCTATCTAAAAACCCCTGCCTCAGTTGAGATTTTTTTCACACTTTATAATTTGATAATTTTTCATGCTGAAAGGGTGACAAGAGATATAATGGCTAATAGGGCTTTTTTTATATCAGTTTTTAAAATGGAGCATGTGTCTCTTTTAGTGTATTTGGATAATTTTAACATTTTATATGTACATAAAAAAGGCAACATGGTGGAAGAGAAAAGATGAAAGCTCAGATTAGTTTGACGGGTACAGCAGTAAAGATAAAGCTTAATGCTTTTTTAATATTATTATTATGTTAGAATCTATGTATTTTGCAACTATAAAATGAAATTATTATTCTTAGTTCTACTTTATATTTTATTATGATTGTTGAAATTTGCAATTAAAAATTATAAAATAATACTGGACTTTTATTGAAAAAATATTAGATAATTTTATTTGGACAGTGTCAAAAGTCAAATTTTAGGTTTTGAATCCTATTCAACAGCCAGAGTCATAATGGGAAAGCTTTCAACATTGCCACTAGTTGGAGTTCAACCCACATAGAGGTGACAGACTGTGATAAGATACCAACTTGCCGACTACTGGGTCACTAAGGATTGAACATCACTTATGTTAAGCAAATAATAACCTGTATTATTTCCTTACACAAATTTGTTTAATTTGATTACAAAAGATAAGTATATATTCCATTTTATCTCAAAATAGTGTTGTCAAGTTCGATTAAGGTAATATAATAATAATAATAAGAGGGTGAAAACTTAAGTAAAATATTCCTATATTAGAACACAAAAAAGAAGAAGACTTTAGCTCACCAAATTGTTCTATGATGCATCATGACTGTCATTAAAACTTATGATGAACTGAGTCACAGAAATTTGATTGTGTTAAATAGGATTTGCCTGGGCCATTATAATATTAAAAGACTTAAAACATGGTCATCCTCTAATCTGTCACTGTAATGTCATGTAATTATTTCTCACTGTAAAACCTAACTTCACTGACCTACAAACACCATTTGATAACATCAAGCTTCTTCAGCATGAGATTTTCAGAGGGGAAAAAAGAATTGGCAAAAATGGTTTGATATGACATGTAATATAATGTAAAATTTTCAAATAATCTTAGGCCAAGGTCAAAGCTAGGGTTTTATATGCCAATTAAAAGCCGAGATCATATTGTAGCAGATCCACAGCATTTGCCACTTATGGCAATTAAACACACACAGAGGTGAGAGCCTGTGATTTGATGCGAAACTGGTTAATTGCTAGATCACTGAGGAATTCAACCCATACTTGGTGCTGCATGCGGAATAATGTTGCTCTATACCATAAAACTACAATATTGACATTTCCTAATCCTAAATTATTCAATTAAATAAACAAATATTAAATACATATTATAAATTATTGATGTCAGAAAGCACCTGAAAAATCTGACAACTTTACCTGTCATTAATGTATCAACCTTGGCAACACTTCAAATGTAATGTTTTGGAAAAAATGACCATGCAGTTGACCAAAACCTATATCATTTTTCCATGGTTTTATGATTTTTATGCAACTGTTAAAGTATTATTGTTTCAACAGAAACTACTCATTCTTTTTTTTTTATATATTTGTGTTACAAAGAAGGTATTGTATTATTTATAACAAAATAAGACGACAGCTGCTTGCTTTTTTGTGTGCCAAATGATTAACTTAATGTTGCTGTGAAAACATTCTATCATTCTGTATTGCACAACTTATGTTTTGCTGTTGTTTTTGGTTCAAAAATAAATAAAATATAACAGTACTAAGGCAACTAGTTACACCTAGTGTATCCTTATTCCATAGCCACAGAAATAAAAACCACTGACAATATATTAAATTTGGTTTATTGCACTGACCAGTAATTTAGTGTCTCATATATATATGAGAAATATCATGTAAATAGAATGTAACTATGTTTATAATTTTTGATGTGTGTTCTTTTCTGTTCTGTTATTTTTTATTTAAAACTTGTAAAGTTCTATGTACTCTGTGTACGAATCTTGAAATAAAATAAATAACATTAACTGACCAAGAACAAAAATTTGTTGCAACATTTTTTTTAAATAGCCCCATAAGAAACCTTTGTTATTTAATTTACATATTGGATTAAAAATTTCTGATACAGTAATATTAAATTTATTACACAGATATACATTTCATCTATAATGAGAAATTCTAAAAAATATCTAAAATTGCAATCTTAACTGATATTCAAGATGCTATTTCCCCAAATTTGAATTTTCTCCCATAATTTTTTATTGTATCACAGTAGTTTCCTCCATTCTTGGTCATACTGCACTCTAAACATGCAAACAAAATCCCATGTATTACCCAAGGGTAACTTGTTATTGTACTTGAAACCTTGTGTAATATTGTGTGTCATAAACCTATCAAATTTGCAGCCTCAACAATTTTGTGTGTATTTTTAACTTTCTGCCCCCGATGGAAACTTTAAAAGAAACCAGTGATTTAAAGATTTGTCAGGCTACTATTAATAAATTGTTTCAACCTACTGAGCAATGTTAAGAATTATTCTGAGAGAAATTTGCATATTTATCGTGTTTGTATCCTTTCCTTCTTTTAACGGTTTATATTAGAATATGAGTAAAATTAAACGGCTAAACACAAACAATCTTCTTACGTCATCTTGTGTGAAAATGTGGGACTTTTCAAAGATTACATTAAATGACAGCTTTTTAAGCATCTGAAGGAAGTATAGTTTATGTAAATACTGTATGTAATAAATTAGTTCTTCGTTATTTAGGAAATTGTAGCTATTGAAGACTGACAGTATCTATGAGCTGGGATACACGCAATTAATCATGTCTGATGTGGAAGGAACCAGAGATACAGACTATCCTTTATACTTCAGGTCATTTAAATCAGGGCCTCTTGATGCATATAGAAAACAGGCTTCTTTTGATTGGAGAGATCTCCGACTGCATGTGGAAGGAGAGGATATTCTTGAATTTAAGGTATAATTGAGTATCCTTGATTCAAGGGTTTTGTTTCCCCCCTGTGAGTCCGGGGAGTAGAATATGCCAAACGTGCCCTCCTGCATGCCATAAGAGGACATGGAGGAGATATGAATATCACAACTCTAAGCTGGATTAGATTGGACAAAATAAATTTTTATTTTATTTTTTATTTGTTTGTATATTTCACACTTTTTGAGAATATTCTATTTATGGTTTCATTGGTTTGTATGTATTTTGTTGTATTTGGGTGTATGAAGTTCGTCACCTGCATTTTATGACAATACTAAAGAGTTTTTACTGTCCAATTACGGCATATATGTATACCTTGACGAAAGAAGCTATTCCATTTGCTGTCCTTGAGCGTTTTTACGGCAGGTGACGAACTTCACAGGGGTGACTAAATTCACTGCCCGACCAGTATATTTTGTCTTATGGTCAAGTCAGTTTTTAAGGATCTTATGTTGTCATTCTTTTTATGCATAGATTCTATTTAAAATATTGTTTAGTACGTGCATGTTTGTTTTTAAGTCAGTATATCTAGTCACGAGTTTTTTTTTGCACATTTTTTCATTTTGTATATATTGTTTGGGTAAATATTTATTAATTTTATTGGTGCAGAATGACACTAAGGTGTTCTTCCACCTCAACTTTTAACTAACTAACTAACATCAAGGGTCTTTTTTTTTTTTTCACATCAACATTAGGGTCGAGTATGACCGTTTTTCTTGGATGTAAGAGCATCAATTTTCACTTTTTACCCCACAGCCCTTAAGGCGGGAAATAGTTTGTCCGGGCTGTATCTCAGAAACCGTAAGGTGTAGGAAGTTGATACTTGGTAGGGACATTGGTTAGGGGGTGTAGGTGTGCAACGTCATGGTCTGACCTTGATTTGACCTTGCCGTAGTGACCTTGAGTTTGAAAATCTTGTCCGGGCTGTATCTCGGAAACCGTAAGGTGTAGGAAGTTGATACTTGGTAGGGACATTGGTTAGGGGGTGTAGTTGTGCAACGTCATGGTCTGACCTTGATTTGACCTTTGACCTTGCCATAGTGACCTTGAGTTTGAAAATCTTGTCCGGGCTGTATCTCGGAAACCGTAAGGTGTAGGAAGTTGATACTTGGTAGGGACATTGGTTAGGGGGTGTAGTTGTGCAACGTCATGGTCTGACCTTGATTTGACCTTTGACCTTGCCGTAGTGACCTTGATCTATAAAATCTTGTCCGGGCTATATCTCGGAAACCGTAAGGTGTAGGAAGTTGATACTTGGTAGGGACATTGGTTAGGGGGTGTAGTTGTGCAACGTCATGGTCTGACCTTGATTTGACCTTTGACCTTGCCGTAGTGACCTTGAGTTTAAAAATCTTGTCTGGGCTATATCTCGGAAACCGTAAGGTGTAGGAAGTTGATACTTGGTAGGGACATTGGTTAGGGGATATAGTTGTGCAACGTCATGGTCTGACCTTGATTTGACCTTGGCGTAGTGACCTTGACCTATAAAATCTTGTCGGGGCTATATCTTGGAAACCGTAGGGTTGAGGAAGTTAATACTTGGTAGGGACATTGGTTAGGGGCTGTAGGTGTGTATTATCATGGTGTCACCTTAATTTGACCTTGTCCTAGTGACCTTGACCTATAAAATCTTGTTGCACCTTTGGGTCTCTCTTTTGATGCATATTAAGCACTGTTAAAGTCATATTAGAATTTATTAAGAATTTTACTTTCATAACTTCCCATTGTAAGAGATAGAATTTCATCAAGTGAGCCACAGATTTTGCTCCAACACCACACATAAGCATTCATTAAATGTATTACCACTTCTATATGCATGGTAATATTCAAACCATCTAAACCATAATTTGGCCATGCAGATGTAGATAAAGAGGGTTGAATTTTAGTTTGCTGATTAATGCTGTCATCTTGTTATTGAATTATCTTGTTTTAATACTTCATCTTTATATGCATGATCTTTCTTTTAAACATTATTTGGACCTTTATATAACTGACAGTGCTCTGAAAGTATCCTAAAGTTTATACTGATACAGTACTTCTGTATCTCATGGTGTTGAAAATATTTCCCTAGGCTGTGGGGTACGGGCATCTCTGATGCTATTTTTATAACATAAAATGGTGCTTTGGTATTTATAATAATATAAAACACATCCAAATTATTGCAACATAAAATATTTAGACGTGAAAGAAGCTTGTAACTAAAACGTTAAAACTCGGATCTGCAAGGTGTAAGGCTACTGTACACTATATATATGTTATGTACAAGTTGAGATTTTGTACAAGTTACAACTTGTACAAAAATCCTGTACAAGTTGCAACTCGTACAAGATTGGCTGTACAAGTTGTAACTTGTACAGAATTTCACCATCAAATAATCTCAACTTGTACAACAGTATTGTACAAGTGGGATTTTAAAAGAGCTTTGGTTAAATTAACAATTTTATTGAAAATATTTCTTATTTTATATGTGTAAATATCCAAATTAATTTGAGAGTGTCATATATATAATTTTTTCACTCTTAAAATATAAAAAAAAAGTTATTAATATAATTAATATATGTATATTAATAAATCAAGTTGATACTTTAGATGATCACCCAAGGGTCAAGTTTTTTACATTGTTTATCATACAGGAAAAAATAAGCTTTAGTGGTAAATACTACGTTCAGCTGTGTGAGCTCTTCCTTATTGATGCTTGTAAGACTCCATCTTTGTTCTCAATGGAGTTGCAGAAGTGTGGACTGGGGTCTTTTTCCTTTTTTAAAAAATACTTAGACAAACAATCAGACTTCAAAGATGAAAGTTAAAAAAGTTATAAAAAGTAGAAATCTTTTAAATGCAATCAACTGTCTTGGTATGGCTTCCTATAGCATCAGGCTATTTTGTGATTTACCTCTAGACAATAAACTAGGATCACAAGTGTGTAAGGGAAAGCATCAAAGGACAGGTGATAGTATATGCATAATTGTAATTAACACATGCTTTCCATTAATAAGATCCTTGTATAGTCTTAAGTTTAGATGTGGTTTTATCAGAGAAAACAATTAATTTTATTTATCCCTTTGTTTTGGAATAAATAAATTTTTTTAGAATTGTTGACAAAAACATTATTATAAATTATTAGGTTACCAACCCCAACCCAAAGGTCAGATGTAGGCTTCAGGTGGGCCAGTTTCACTCAAACTTTTAAAATAAGAAAAAGATATATATTTAAAAAAGTGTCGTAATTGTCAACAGAATTATGAAAATATACAGATCCACAGGATGCTTTCTCATGAAAAAAGTATAATTTACAGTGAATTTGTTATTCATGAAGATATGATATGTTGATTTTATGAATTTTAAAGTATAAATTCATTAAAATACATTTCTCAACTGATAAATATGGAGCTTGTACAAGTTGCAACTTGTACAGGTCCAAAATTTGTACAAGTTGCAACTTGTACAAGTCAACCCATACAAGTTGCAACTTGTACAGATTTCTTGTACAAGTTGCAACTTGTACATAATCTCAACTTGTACATAACATATATAAGCTTAATTAAAATTAACAGCTAGGTTAATTGGGGTTTATAACCCTCCAGTAGTTCATTTCTGCGGTATTTATGACGACTTTTAATAGTCTATGATTCATATTGAAGTGTTTTGGTACTCATTTTTAGCTTACGGCCGTTGTTTAGCTTACTGGCCAACAGCCGTAAGCTAATGGCATGGCCTGGCGTCGTCTTCGTTGTTGTTGTTGTGGTTGTTGTCGGCGTCGTCAACAATTTTTTTCCAGCCTCTTCTCCTCAGAAACTACTACACCGACTTCTTTGAAATTTGGTATGGAGCTTCCTTGGGTAGAGGACTATCATTTTTCCTCATTGCATGTTTTTCAACCAATCAGAGAAGTCACATGACCAAAAACATGTTTTTCAAAAGGGTGTGCTTGTCTGGATGATAACTTAAAAAGCGCTTCACCTATTCACATGAAATTTTGCAAGTACGTTCCTTATATACATGTCTGGAAATGAATAACTTTTCGAAGTGATCCAATACAAAATGGCCGACTTATTAATGATTTACTAAATGTCACGATTTTTCTTAACGCTGAAAAAACAAAAACGCGTGTATCTCCTTAACCGTGCGAGATAGAGCGATTTCGACGAAATTTTCGACCCACAGGGTATCTAAAGAATGTCTATTGGCAATTTGCAAAAAATTTTCCCCTCCCCAAAAATGGCGGCCATTTTGAATTTTCGAATTTTTGCCGAAAATGGAAAAACACAAAATTGCTTGTATCTCCTTAACCGTGCGAGATAGAGCGATTTCGACAAAATTTTCGATCCACGGGGTATCTAAAGAATGTCTATTGGCAATTTTCAGAAAAATTTTCCCCTCCCCAAAAATGGCGGCCATTTTGAATTTTCGAATTTTTGCCAAAAATGGCAAAATACAAAAATTGCTTGTATCTCCTTAACCATGTGAGATAGAGCGATTTCGTCGAAATTTTTGACCCAAGGGGTATCTAAGGAATGTACTATTGCCAATTATCAAAAAATTCTCCTCCCCAAAAATGGCGGCCATTTTGAATTTTTGCCAAAAATGGCAAAACACAAAATTTCTTGTATCTCCTTAACCGTGCGAGATAGAGCGATTTCGTCGAAATTTTTGACCCACAGGGTATCGAAGGAATGTACTATTGGCAATTTTCAAAAAAATTTCCCCTCCCCAAAAATGGCGGCCATTTTGAATTTTTGCCGAAAATTCGAAAACACAAAATTGCTTGTATCTCCTTAACCATATGAGATAGAGCGGTTTTTTCGAAATTTTTGACCCACGGGGTATCAAGGAATGTACTATTGCCAATTTTCAAACATGTTCCCCTCCCCAAAAATGGCGGCCATTTTGAATTTTCGAATTTTTGCCAAAAATGGCAAAACACAAAATTGCTTGTATCTCCTTAACCGTGCGAGATAGAGCGATTTTGTCGAAATTTTCGACCCACAGGGTATCTAAAGAATGTACTAATGTCAATTTTCAAAAAATTTTCCCCTCCCCAAAAATGGCGGACATTTTGAATTTTCGAATTTTTGCCAAAAATGGGAAAACACAAAATTGCTTGTATCTCCTTAACTGTGCGAGATAGAGCGATTTCGTCGAAATTTTCGACCCACAGGGTATCTAAGGAATGTATTATTGGCAATTTTCAAACAATTTTCCCCTCCCCAAAAATGGCAGCCATTTTGAATTTTCGAATTTTTGCCAAAAATGACAAAACACAAAATTGCTTGTATCTCCTTAACCATGTGAGATAGAGCGATTTCGTCGAAATTTTCGACCCACAGGGTATCTAAGGAATGTACTCTTGGCAATTTTCAAAAAATTTTCCCCTCCCCAAATATGGCGGCCATTTTGAATTTTCGAATTTTTGCCGAAAATTCAAAAACACAAAATTGCTTGTATCTCCATAACCGTGTGAGATAGAGCAATTTCGTCGAAATTTTCGATCCACAGGGTATCTAAGGAATGTACTAATGTCAATTTTCAAAAAATTTTCCCCTCCCCAAAAATGGCAGCCATTTTGAATTTTCGCCAAAAATGGCAAAACACAAAATTGCTTGTATCTCCTTAACCGTGCGAGATAGAGCGATTTTGTCAAAATTTTCGACCCACAGGGTATCTAAGGAATGTACTAATGTCAATTTTCAAAAAATTTTCCCCTCCTCAAAAATGGCGGCCATTTTGAATTTTCGAATTTTTGCCAAAAATGGGAAAACACAAAATTGCTTGTATCTCCTTAACTGTGCGAGATAGAGCGATTTCGTCGAAATTTTCGACCCACAGGGTATCTAAGGAATGTATTATTGGCAATTTTCAAACAATTTTCCCCTCCCCAAAAATGGCAGCCATTTTGAATTTTCGAATTTTTGCCAAAAATGACAAAACACAAAATTGCTTGTATCTCCTTAACCATGTGAGATAGAGCGATTTCGTCGAAATTGTATAAAACATATATTAATTGCTGCACATTTATAGCATGAAAAAAGTATTTGGGTGGCACAACCATAACATGCGGGTCGCCAGTAAGCAGCAGGCCTTGGCCTATTTTTGAAGTTTACCACTGGAAGGTGTTCACTGTTTGAAGTCAAGCCAGGTTCTTTTTACATTGTTTTGTTTTAAATCCCTTCCATCTTCAAGTCACGTGACCTCTGGGGTCAAAGACGAGATCTCGCTGACGAACGTGATATCTGCCTATCAGTAATTACTACATTCCCCCCTGTTTTGTTACTTTAAGATGACGTTCAGTTCTTGATGAGACATTCTGGTTAGAGGTAATAGCATAACCAGGACTACCTGGTTAAAGCTCCATTTTCTACTTAAAGCCGAATGCCTATGACAGAGTGTAACCATGACAACC
Organism: Sabellastarte sp. h YS-2021; assembly: GCA_964017235.1. Lineage (NCBI taxonomy): Eukaryota > Metazoa > Annelida > Polychaeta > Sabellida > Sabellidae > Sabellastarte > Sabellastarte sp. h YS-2021. Next base: position 111,837,016 of record OZ024933.1, read on the forward strand.
TGGTTAACACTTTCATTTATTTTATTTCCAATGACATGTAACCAGGGTGTAAATCAGTCCGGTTCTCTGTGGTCAAAAGATACCCTGGATTCACTCAATCAAAATTGCCTGTTGGGGGAATGTTGTCTGACTGTTGTGAATCTACAGGATGTAGCCTCCACACAGCAGAGTTATACCTTGGCTGAGGCTGTGGATCCGTACATCTGGCAACATTGGTCAGGAGTACACCAAGTACTCGCCAGTGCAACAATGAAGCAGTGCAACTGGGTGGACTCACTGGACTGATACTTGGTTTATGATTAAGTTCCTGTCTTAACCAGAAGTTGAAGTTCTCGATGAGTTGCTGGTCATCATTGTGAAGCTCAGGGTTTCTAGATCTACATTTCGGGAACCACTTCCTTTTGATGACAAGCTTTAACAGTCCAGCGAGTGAAAGACAGCCAGCATCCCTTGCAGCAGATAACAGAAGATCTTCATACCTTTGCATCTGTTTTCTAATGATAACTGTGCTTTCCTTGAAACAAAGTGACATGTTAATGACATGTTTTTTTCATGTTGGAAGTTTCCACATGACAACCATGGATAAAGCATCTTTTCTTTGAATGCTTTGTTTTAACAGAAGCATGTTGTGGTTCATGGCTTTTGACATCTTGGACAGTTTCACTTGCTCTTGACTTTGGTCGCTCATAACTGCTGTTACAGAAAACCCTTGTTTTCACCCGAGGATGACTTTTTGGTTCAGAACAAGCAGGCAAGCAACCATTCTTGTGTGTCACTGTATTCACCAATTTGATACTGAATACATGACAATGACATGGTTACCAGTTTTTGGCAGTTTATTGTCACCCTTTCCAGTAGCCCTATCATGAACACTAATGGTTAAAACATCTGTAACTGATGGACACAATACAGTACTTGACATCTGCTATTCACACTGGATAGTTCTCATGACAAGTGTTTCAGTAGAGCAAAAACTCCCAACACTGGTATTCTGTTCAATTACTGTGTGAATTGCTATATGTCAAATGCACTTGGTGTACCCGGAAGCAAAGGACTGAGAAGCTGGACATACACCAGTGGTGAACAATGCTGAAAAATTACCTTCCCTTGCAAGAAGATGTTTGGTGAGACCTTGAAATATTTTCTGCAAGACTTGATAATTTTGGCAGCACAAGAGATGAGATTTGTGTTGGTATATCCATTAGTTTGGCAACTCAAGAAGTGTGGCATACCAAATGAACCTTCACAGTCAAGTCACAATTGCTGTCAAGACTGTATGCTGATTCAGTGAATAACCACTGGCTTTCAATGAGACGACAGTCACAAGTATCTATATCAACTTTGGGTCCAACATACCTTCTGACTTGTTTAAGGAGGCCCTGTTTTTGCATCTTATTTTCATATGTCAAATTTTGACAGGAAATGCGTAGATGTATTTCATTCTGCAACACCCTAGTTTGTTTCCTTCCCTCCTCCTTTTCATAATCCAACTTCTTATTCCGTATGTTCAGCTCACGGTTTCAATCAGAGTTGACATATTTTTCATCCCTGTGCTTCACTGTTTCAGACCGTTGTTCTTTCTTTCTTTCAAGGATTTGACTTCAGCTACATGATAACTGTGCTCCATTTCAAGAATGCTTATCTCACTGTCTTTAGAGTGTAACTGACTTTGTTGCAACTCTAAGCTTTGCTGGAAGCCACTGTTCCTTTTTCTCTCAGCATGTAGCATGTGCTTTAACTCTTTCACTTGTTTGTGTTCACCTTGAAACATGATATTCAACTTTTTGATTACATGGGTTGAGTGAACATCCAAAAGAATGAAAGATAAAGCAACTGCTTCCTCTCTATTGCAGTACTTGCTCAAGAAACCTTCAACATCTTCCTCGATGAAGATTGTCTGCTCGGCAACGAATTGCTAGACTGACCAGATCACACCTCTCTATCCCTAAATAATCACTAAAGGCTTGATGTAGCTCCTTTTCAAACTCCTGATCAGGGGAAATCATCACTTGGTCGATGATAAAAGATAGTAATTATGAACCATGACTACCTAGTAAATGCTGAATCAATGCCAACCACTGAATTCTAGACCTCATTTAACAATAATTATATATTTTTATCTGTTGAGTGTTGAGTAAGTACAGATGACTGAAAAGAACAGCCACAGTGACAATTATTTTCTGTGTCAAGGTCAAAATTTCCAAGTGGGACCAAAGCACTTTCAAATTTATGACGAGAACTACTGTCAACTGTGGGTTCTTTTAAACCAAAAACTTCTGTACTGATCTAGTAAATCATAATGGAAAATTCAGTTGACTATGAACTGAGAATGGATTTTAATGAACTGATACGTAAGCAGTTATTTGTGAACAGATACTAAACAGTTACAAACAGATAAACAGCCAGTACACAATCAAATAGTATGAAGGTATATGGTAACTAATTTGTTTTTTGAATTCAATTATTATCAGAGATGAAAAGGACTGGGTACCTTTGAATAAAGTGCGAACTTCCTACTTTACTTTCAATTTGAAAGGACCAGAGGACTAGTAAAACCTCTATCTTGTTTATATTTTTATTTACACATTTTTATTGTGATCTGTCAAGAGATACACTTATCCCTGACAAATCATGCAAAATTCCTTCAAAAATAACCACTATAAAAGAGTATAGAATTTGATAAAGTATTTTACATGTATTATGTGTGCCAATATGTGTGCAGTACAGTAGAACACCTGGGGCCGATTTCACGAATGGACTTAAGCCTGGTTTTGGGCTTAAGTTTAAGACTTTGGTCTTAAATTCTATCAAAAAATGTGCTAAGTCAGTGGGCTTAGACTTAGTGGATTTCACAAAGGGGCTAAGTCCATGGATTTGCTAAGTCAGTCGACTTAGATTTAAGTATGGTTAGTAGTGGGCTTAAATTTTGTAAAGAGGACTTAAATATGGCCGCCATAAACTTTTCTCCACTTCAAAATTTGAAATGGCTAATAAATAAAGTATAATTACACAGAACACCTCACTAAAGTGGTCTTCTGGAAGTTTATATGTGACAACAAGGTTTTCCATTTCAGAACAACACTTATCCTTTGATAAAATACATCAAATGAAGGATATATGGCACCAATATTATATTTTGAATAGATACAAAAGGTCACATGACACAGAAAACCACTGTGGTTATTTGATAAGCTTGGACTTAGCTAAGTCACCTTTGTGAAATCCATTTTTGGAGCTAAGACCAAAGTCTTAGATTTAAGTCCTAGACTTAGCCAATAAAGGGACTTAGTTTAAGTCCTTTAGTGAAATCGGCCCCTGGCACTCTCGATTAAGCAGGCCTGGGGCGAGTACAAGTACTTGTACTTGGTACTTGTACTTAATTACTCTTTTTCAAGTACTTGTACTTGACAGTTGAAAATTAAAAGTACTTGTACTTGTACTTGGCTAAAATATCCAAGTACTTTTCAATTACTTTCAAGTACATTCCAAGTACATTGATTTTGTAGTTTTATAACTTTAATTAAGTGACTTATTAGGTGTAAATTGTTACTGTTTCTTTCAGCAGAGTGTAGATAGATTATAGTTTGTGTTGTTTTGTCAAAGTACAAAGGGCTGTTTAGTTAGCCAGAACTTTGGTTTTCTTTAATTATAACAAGGCTGCATTTAATCAACACCTTTTTACATTTAAACAAAATACCCACTCATTCAGAATATAGCTGTGTTTTAATCATAAAGGTGCTGCATTTAATCTATCCTTTTTCACTTTTACACAAAAGATCCACTCAGTCACAGCATAGCTTTGCTTTTGTCATATACCTACCCTTATTCATTTTCACACAAAAGACCCACTCAGCCTGAGTGTTGATGCCAAGCTTAGTGGACAGGAGGGCCAATTACTTGTTTATGTAAGACAAACAAGCTAATCCCTTACACAAATAAACTGTTGACTCATTCATTTCAATACACCCCTTTATAAACAAATATCAATGTTTAGTATATCTGCTTTGGCTTTTTACACTATACAATTGCCCTTAAATATAAAGTTTTATTTCACTTGTTCATTCATTTATTTAATAAATGTATTCCAACCACCAACCATATGTAATATCAGTTTTACATAAAGGACTGGTACAAACCCTTTAAAAATGTTTTATGTGCCCCAAGTAAATAATTCATTATCTGTCAACACAAGCATACTGATGTCCAAGTGGATCTTTTGAAATCAGATTTTTTAGCATTGCAAGACAGGATTTCCATGCATTCAGGTGTTTACTCACACTGTGAGTCTCACAGACAAAATTTTTGAAAGACCTGTATTTATTAAGTGTAACCAGAAAAGTAATGGAGCAGATTTTAGCTCATCAGTGTTTATTGAATGATTGCTTTAAATTGTATGTCTCAATAAATAATTAATTTTAAATAAATAGTGATTATCTAGTTATTATAGTTTTGGGGTCGTACGCTATAAAAGTACTTGTACTTGTACTTGCAATTTTTCAAAGTACTTGTACTTGTACTTGACTCTTGAGATCAGTACTTGTACTTGTACTTGCAACTTGGCAAAGTAATTGTACTTGTACTTGTACTTGGCTCCATGTACTTGACCCCAGGCCTGCGATTAAGTGACTACTTGTACAATCAACCCACTGCACAACAACACACACACTATAAAAACAATATTAATTCAATGTAACTCATAGGGCATACCTCACACTGTTAATAAAATATACTTTCCTCTTAAATATTGGCTGCGAGGAAATGAGAACCAACTTGGTCTTCTTTAATTGTTTCCTGTGGTGAAGAAATGTGTACCCCACTTCTGGTACCAGTGAAATGTTTTGGTATTCACTTTTGAAGTTTACCACAGGAAGGTGTTCACTATTTGTAGTCAAGCCAGGTTCTGCTTACATTGTTTTGTTTTAAATCCCACCACGTCTTCAAGTCATGTGACCTCCAGGGTCAAGGACGAGATCTCGCAGATGAACGTGATTTCCGCCAATCGGTAATCATACTACAATATAACAGAATGGTAACAAATATTAAATTTTGTTTCATATCTAAATTAGGCCACATACATTTCCATACTCTTTTAATTGTTTACATGTCACACAGAAAAAGAGGAAACACACAAGACTTGGGGAGACATAAAGTCAAGTTTCAGGCAGCATTTATCATAGAAGACAAATGTACATTTCTTCAATAGAAGAAATGTCAGTGCAGATAATTTCGGACCTCAGAGCAATACCCTTCATTTACAAGAGATATTTGATATTTTTTCTCATTGTGAGACTGATTTACCACATATTATGTCAGGTTTTTTTATCGTACATGTGTGGAAAAATATAGTACAAAAAATAAAGTACAATGATGGCAGCTTTACAATGGCATATAATACTTTGATGTAGCATGCATAGTTTGTGAGAAATCAGCAGTTCACTAAGGAAAAATGTACACGATTTAAAACTTTTATTTCTCCATAATACTGGATAGATTTCCATGAAATAACCAAATAAAGTGCCATGGCTATAACTTTCTAATGATATATCATACTTTGATGTAGCTTGTGTAGTTTGTCAGAAATTGACATTTAAATAAAGACCAATGCACACAATTTTAAAACTTTTATTTTTCCCTTAATACCGGATGGATGTTGTGATATGAAAAACCAAATAAATTCCTACAGCAGTAGCTTTCCAATGACATATTACTCCTATGAAGTAGCATGTGTAGTTTGTGAGTAATCAGCAATTAAATGAAGCCAAATGCTCACACTATTGAAACCTTTATTTCTCAGTAATACTGGATAGATTTCCGTGAAATAAAAACCAAATAAAGCGCTGCAGTAGTAGCTTGCCAATGACTTATTACTCTTTGATGTAGCATGTGTAGTTTGTGAGTAATCAGTTAACTAAAGACAAATGTTCACAATTTTAAAACTTCTATATCTCCATTGATACTAAATGGATTGCCATCAAATAAAGTGCTAAACAGTAGCTTTGCAATGACATATTACTCTTTTGTGTATTTTGTGTAATTTTAATCTCCAGCATGTTAATACAACAGTGATCACATTTATACAAGTTATCTGCTGTAGATTCCTATCCCTAGAAAAGTAAGCCCATTCATCTTTCCATGGCATCTAAAACTAGAGGATCGCTCGCAAAAAAAAAGATAATGTTTTTGCATAGCAAAAACAAAGCGTCCCGAAAAGGATATAAAGGTGAGTGCTAAAGTATTAAGAAAATGCTTCGTTTCTAGCCTTATACTGTTGTGGCAACCAAAGTCAGCGCAGTCTGCTCTATCTAGCACGGTTTTCAAGATATAAGCATTTTTGTGTTTTGCAAAAAATTCAAAAATTCAAAATGTCCGCTATATTTGGTGAGACAAAAATATTTTGAAAATTGGCATGGCTACTCTGCAGAGATACCCAGCAGGTCAAAAATTTGGTTGAGTTCGCTCCATATAGCACGGTTTTCGAGATATAAGCATTTTTGTGTTTTTCAAAAACTTTGAAAATTCAAAATGGCCACCATTTTTGGGGAGACAAAATTTTTGTCAAGACCACTGCCGCGGTGTGTATCTCCCGCCGAGCATTAAAGGAGAAGAAATAGCTTTTCCGAGATATTCACAATTTTTCATTTTTGTGTGTGAAAGCTCTTCCAAAAGTAGGTGAATGAGTTATTTGAGAAAAATTGGCTATCTGCAATACTATTAAGAGATAATTCACATTTACTCATTTTGAGTAGGTGAATAATTAGCTATGGGTCTGAAACTTCACCAAGTGAAAGCTCTCCCAAAAGTAGGTGAATGAGTTATTTGAGAAAAATTGGCTATCTGCAATACTTTTAGAGATAATTTGCGTTTACTCATTTTGAGTAGGTGAGTAATTAGCTATGGGTCTGACACTTCACCATGTGAAAGCTCTCCCAAAAGTAGGTGAATGAGTATTTGATAAAAATTGGGTATCCGCAATACTTTTACAGATAATTAGCATTTACTCATTTTGAGTAGGTGAATAAATAGCTATGGGTCTGAAACTTCACGGAGTGAAAGCTCTCCCAAAAGTAGGTGAAGGAGTTATTTGAGAAAAATTGGCTATCTGCAATACTTTTAGAGATAATTCGCATTTACTCATTTTGAGTAGGTGAGTAATTAGCTATGGGTCTGAAACTTCACGGAGTGAAAGCTCTCCCAAAAGTAGGTGAATGATTTATTTGAGAAAAATTGGCTATCTGCAATACTTTTAGAGATAATTCGCATTTACTCATTTTGAGTAGGTGAGTAATTAGCTATGGGTCTGAAACTTCACCATGTGAAAGCTCTCCCACAAGTAGATGAATGAGTTATTTGATAAAAATTGGGTATCCGCAATACTTTTAGAGATAATTCGCATTTACTCATTTTGAGTAGGTGATTAATTAGCTATGGGTCTGAAACTTCACCATGTGAAAGCTCTTCCAAAAGTAGGTGAATGAGTTATTTGAGAAAAATTGGCTATCTGCAATACTTTTAAGAGATAATTCGCATTTACTCATTTTGAGTAGGTGAGTAATTATCTACGGGTCTGAAACTTCACCATGTGAAAGCTCTCCCAAAAGTACATGAATGAGTTATTTGATAAAAATTGGGTATCCGCAATAGTTTTTGAGATAATTAGCATTTACTCATTTTGAGTAGGTGAGTAATTAGCTACGGGTCTGAAACTTCACCAAGTGAAAGCTCTCCCAAAAGTAGATGAATGAGTTATTTGATAAAAATTGGGTATCCGCAATAGTTTTAGAGATAATTAGCATTTACTCATTTTGAGTAGGTGAATAATTAGCTATGGGTCTGAAACTTCACCGAGTGAAAGCTCTTTGGGATAGCTGCTCTGCAGAGATACCCTGAAGATCAAAACGTTCGTCGAAATCGCTCTATGTAGCACGGTTTTCGAGATATTAGCATTTTTGTGTTTTGCAATTTTTGCGCAAAAATTCGAAAATTCAAAATGGCTGCCATTTTTGGCAAGATAAATTTTTTTTGAAAACTGGCATGGCTACTCTGCAGAGATAACCTGTGGGTCAAAAATTTTGTCGAAATCGCTCTATCTAGCACGGTTTTCGAGATATAAGCATTTTTGTGTTTTCCTTATTTGGAAAATTCAAAATGATTAATTAATCATTAATTACTCGGCCATTTCTTAACCAATCAATGCCAAAATCTAATGATTTCCAGATTGTAATAGAATGAATGTATTTGCCAAGTTTCAGTTGAATTGATAAAATTCCTTTCAAGTTATCATCCGGACAAGCTTCCCCATCGAAAAAAGACATTTTTGGTCATGTGACCTCTCCGATTGGTTGAAATGTCACTGCAGCATATTCAAAAAAACTCCCCAAGGCTACTGCCTAAACCTGCCAAATTTGAAAAGAATCTGCCTAACAGTTACAGAGTTATAAGGAAAACAAAATGCGGAGCCGGCGGAGCCTGAAGGTCTCCTATACACAAACAAGCGTCCTTTGCGGGACGCTTAATTAGCATTCATTTGATGCAGATAATAGGTGCTATTGCAATTAATGCTGCTGGGTTTGTGTGTAAATGGTTCTTGCTTTCTGGCAGGCGCCATAATGTATTTGAAACTGGCAAAGTGTAACAATGTATCTGTTCCAAGATGAAGTGAAATCTTTGATTTCTGTAGACAGCAAGATGGATATTATAAGCTACATGATGGACATCTGTGCCCACCTGTGACTTGGACATGGTCCTTGTAGACAAAACCCAACTTAGTGCCAGCACTTTCTCCCATTTTCAATTGGAACAGTCATTTCTAAGACAAGACTAGTAGTTAATTTTTTTTTTTTTTTTTTTTTTGTGGCATTTCTTTGAGCGACCCTATTACTCCACTTAATCTGGCATCAGGAACCAAGATTTTATTCATTTATTTATTTATTATAGTGACATGTATTATAAAATGTACATAATCAAATATTTCTCACAATATACCCAGCAATCAGTTGGGCTTATATGTCACTTTATACAATATAATGAAACAAGTGAGAGTGGTTTAATCACACAAGCAAAAGTCAAAATTATAAGAGTACAACACAAATTTTAAACCTTAATTTACTTTTGATTCACTGTTACATGTAAATAATAAGATCTATTTAGCAATAACTATAATAATCTTCTACTGCATAAAAATTTTGATTTTTAATCCAGGGTAATATTTAAAAAAATCTTTTCTCTTACTCCAGCAGTTTTCAACATATTTAGCCAGGAATTTTGTTTCACATGTCATTAATTTGATGAATTACTCATTTGGAACTAATGATTCAAAATTAGGAATGTAGTTACATAGAGTACGTCTTTCAACCTGATATAAGGGACACTGACACAAAAAGTGGTATTCATCCTCAACCAAATTTTGATCACAGAGTAAGCACAATCTTTCAGCTAATGGTTTCCTGAAATAACGTCCAGTTTCTATGTGTAGGGACAATATGCCCATCCTTAACTGGGCTAGTAAAGACCTTTGTGATCTTGTTATGTTGCAGGTTACATAGTATTTACAATAATTACTGTAAAAGTTAACATAAAGCAAACTGAAAACAGTTGCAGATTTTATAGCCTACAAATTTAAACAATAACACAAACATAAATAAAAACCAAGGAATTCAGAATTTAGGAAATACTTCATTTATATTATAAGATGTTATATGTTTTCATGTTACAACAATCAGAAGTTGATCAATCAAGTCTTTATTTGCTTTGCCCCAGTATAAGCCTATCTTTGTAGAATAGTGAAGTTAATTAAAACTACTTAATAATATTGGATATTCTATTGTTTATATTATACTATTCATATTAACAGCAAAAAGTAACATTTAATTATCGCCTGGTGGAAACTGTGATTATAGGCCATAAATAATGGATCATAATCTCCACAAGTGGAAACTCCGATCAGGATATCCACTAGTGGAATGGCCGATTCCCCTAAATCAAAGTTTCCACTGTGACACATATATATGAATCATACAAATGTGTAAGTAGTTCAAATGTGCTCCAAACACAATGTACAAAATCATATTACAATTTTATTTCTATATCTACTGTACTTTATGAGCATTTTTCATTGTAGTACAAGATATGGAAAACTCTAGAAGAAGACCCGCTCTTCTACCAATCTCCTGTAACTCTTCCTATGGCAGAACAGAGAAAACTAGCATTTCGTAGAGTGAAGAGACTGTTTGAATATAACTTCATGACAGGTGGGTGGAGTTGATATTCTGATATATATATATGTTGGAACATAGAACTGTTTTGTATTGACGTCATTATTAGTCGAATCTTTGATTCGAGTTATGTACTGAGTTGCGGCCACGATTTTAAATTGGCTGTTTAAGCCCTTAAATATCAAATTCTGCATAATATTTTCTTCACATATCTGTACATTAAGGTGTATATTATACACTCTGCCATTTTGAAGATTTTTAATGCCTTTATTAAGTTATATTTTATGAAGTAAAAAGCATGTCTGGCACTTCGTCTGGCTTTCGCTAAGGACCCGTATGTCCTAGAAACTATTGTGTTTGCCATTGTAATGGTGTACTCGAACGAGTCTTTTTTAACGGTTTCGTCTGCTGGTTTCTAGACGTGAATCCCCAATTAATTTATTGGTCTGCTGGTTTATCACGCAGTCACTGTTAATGTAAAATTGTTGTCTGCGCATCTACAGCCTATTACTAATTTGTGAAACAAATAAACCGCAAAGAAATTAATGAATGAAGTGACGTCACGGTAGTACTACACATTTATTGTTCAGCCAATCAGATTCGAGAACACCTCTGGCAGAGACAATGAAAATATTCAAACTCTGTAGCTCTACATTCAGCCACTCGAAGGCACTTTTGCATGTACTAGAAGTGAGTGATGAAAACGTGAGGCTACAATGGGGTTTCTAATAATATTTTACAAATATATACCAGTAATCCAGCAATCTTTTACTGTCACCGCACCTCACTCTGTCTTCTCGCAATATTTAAAACAAATAAAATATCAAAAGCTGATACTTGTACATCCACAGAGTGATGAAAACGTGAGGCTACGATGGGGTTTCTAACAACATTTTACAAATATATAATCCAGCAATATTTTACTGTCACCGCACCTCACTCTGCCTTCTCGCAATATTTAAAACAAATAAAACATCAAATGTACACCCGCAGAGTGATGAAAACGTGAGGCTACGATGGGGTTTCTAACAATATTTTACAAATATATAATCCAGCAATATTTTACTGTCGCCGCACCTCACTCTGTCTTCTCGCAATAAAATATCAAATGCTGGTAGTTGTTCATCCACAGAGTGATGAAAACGTGAGGCCACAATGGTGTTTCTAACAATATTTTACAAATATATAATCCAGCAATATTTTACTGTCACCGCACCTCACTCCGTCTTCTCGCAATATTTAAAACAAATAAAATATCAAATGCTGGTAGTTGTACACCCACAGAGTGATGAAAACGTGAGGCTACAATGGGGTTTCTAACAACATTTTACAAATATATAATCCAGCAATATTTACTGTCACCGCACCTCACTCTGTCTTGCGGGTGATAATAGCAAGTTTATAGATTTCAACACCCACTGCTGTCCTAAGATTCGACTCTGTGGCTGGCAGAATGCCAACCACTTCACCCTAGTTGAAGTTTTTGCTTGAAAGGTTTACTTTATTTTAAATGCTTCTGTTACAGTCTTTTCAGCTATTATCAATTTTTTTTAAATACCGGGGTACTTTTGTCAGATAAACATTATCGCTTTGTTGAATGTAGTATTATGCCCAATATTTGTTAGATTAAGTTGGGCTTTGATGGCATCAATGCCATTGGCAAATTTCCTGAATGCACAAACAAAAATGCATAGAGTATTTCATAGAGACACTATGAAACTATGATACTTTTATTATGTTCTGTTAAAATATAGTGGCTAGATATAGTGTACAAGATCAGACAGGAAAAAATTCAAAACTTTTGGAAGATAAAAGGCTAGAATTGCATAAATTGCGTGAAAACAAGGTCAAAGGTCAAATGGTAAGAACACATTTGCAGTGGTTGGACCAGGGGGAAAAACCCACCAGTTTTTTTTGTAAATTGGAAACCAAAAACTATGTTGATAAAACCATCAAAAGAATACAAACCCCTGATGGCTCTATTATCACAGAACAAAGTAAAATATTACAAAAAGTGCAAGAATTTTACAGTAAACTTTTTGAAAACAAGGACAATTCTCTTAAATCAATGGCTACTTCAAAAATACCTGAATTGCAGTATTTTAAAAAAAATGACAGTTCAAACTTGGGTGGAGAAATTACAACGCATGAACTGGGGAAAGCATTAAAAAAGATGAAAAACAACAAATCACCTGGAATAGATGGTATTTCGGCTGATTTTTTAAAAGTTTTTTGGGTAAAACTTAAGTATCACATAAAAAATGCAATTAATTCCTCTTATATTAAAGGTACATTACCTATTTCTTGGCGCCAAAGCATAATAACATGCTTACCAAAAGGTAACAAACCCAGACAATTTTTGAAAAACTGGAGGCCAATATCTCTCCTTTGTACAGTTTATAAATTAATATCTGGTGTTATAGCTGAAAGAATCAAGCCATGTCTCGACAAAATTATCTCAAAGAGCCAAACTGGATTCATTAAAGGAAGGTATATAGGGGAAAGCATACGCACCATTTATGATTTAATGCATCTTACAGAAAAGAAGAAAATTCCTGGGTTGGTTATGTTAATAGATTTCGAAAAGGCCTTTGATTCTGTGTCATGGAAGTTTTTATATTCTACTTTAGCCTTATTTGGATTTGATGAGGCCTTTATAAGTTGGATCAAATTATTTAATAATAACATCACTGCCTTTGTGTTACAATGTGGTGTCCTCTCGGACCCAATACATATTGGACGTGGCTGTAGGCAAGGTGACCCTATTTCACCTTACCTGTTCCTGTTAGTTGCAGAAGTTTTAAATATTTTAATTGAAAATAATGTTGACATAAAAGGAATTTGTGTGGGAGCCTATTCATTTAAAATGACACAATTTGCAGATGACACCACAATACTTCTTGATGGAAGCCACAAATCCTTGCAGACAGCATTAAATACATTGGAACTTTTTGGTTCATTATCAGGCCTTAAAATGAACACTGAAAAGACAAAAATGGTATGGATAGGCAGCAGAAAGCACTGTAGAGAAAAATTGAATATATCAGCAGATTTACAGTGGGGTGATGAAGAATTTTCATTTTTGGGAATTAACTTTTCAGTTAATTTGGATACTATACCTGAGCTAAATTTTGATATAGCAATGAACAAGGCTAAACAACTATTGAATTGTTGGAATAGTAGATATCTGACTCCTATTGGTAGGATAACTGTAATAAAAACAATGGTTTTGTCTAAATTTAATCACTTGTTTATGTCAATTGTGACACCCCCAAAAATTTTGGATGAGCTAAATAAATTGTTTTTCTTTTATTTATGGGGTGGAAAAACACACAAAGTCAAACAAAAGAGTGTTTGTGCAGACTATCTAAAAGGGGGGCTACGTATGGTAAATATCTATAACTTTGAAAAATCGTTAAAACTTGTCTGGATGAAAAACATCCTATCAAAATCCAAATCACCTTGGAATTTGTTACTGCAAGAGACCTGTAAGAACCTAAAACAGATGATTTATATTGGACCTGAATGGTTTCAGAAACACAGAAAAGATGTTAATCCTTTTTGGTATGACGTTTTTGAAAATTGGATACTATTTTGTCGAAATCAAACGGTAAAAAGTGGTAAAGATTTGTTAAGTAGCAGCCTTTGGTGCAATAGACAAATATCTTCTGACAATATATTTTATGTGAATTGGTTTAAAAAGGGTATAACTGTTCTGGCAGACTTGCTAAATTCAAGTGGAAATTTTCTTGATCCAGGTGAACTAAAAATAAAGTACAATTTGAAATTTAATATTTTGAATTACTATACAGTAAAACATCTTGTCACACAATTTATGAAAAATAACAGGCTCCTCTTAAAAGAAAAGTTAGAAAGACCACATGTTCCTTTTCATATAAATGTTTTGTTGAATTTTGAAAAAGGAAGTAAAAATTTTTATTCAGGTCTATCTTATTATGGCTATGAGAATCCTAACAATGAAAATAAGTGGTCTCTTGTGCTAAATACCCAATTATATAATGATTTCTGGAAAACAGCTTACAAAATATGTTTTAAGACTATTCTTGACAATTCATATATCTGGTTTCAGTATAGAATTTTACATAGGATTCTGGGAACAAAATACTATTTATATAAACTAAAACTCAGTGAATCATTTTTATGTGGGATATGTGGTCAACAACAAGAAAGCATTTACCACTTATTTGCAGGATGTGAAAAAGTATTAGATTTCTGGAAAAATATCACAATTTGGTTCGAATTAAAACTCTCAATTAAAGTAAAGTTCAGTGATATAGAATTAATATTTGGTTATCAAAATTATGACCAAAACTTTTGGCCCCTGAACTTTATACTCCTGATTGCGAGACAGTATATTTTTCATTGCTCAAAATACAGTCATGACATTAACATATATAATTTGCAAAAGCTTGTTGAAGAGAAGTATGTGGAACAATATACCCTGTCCAAAATAAAAGATACAGTGCATATATTCAACAGAAATTGGTCTCATTGGAAACTGTTGTTTGAAAGCTGAAAATTTGAACAAACTTTGATTAATAACTTTGTAGTAGTTGTCTTTGTGTCTTTGTTATAACGTTTGTTATAAAGATAGTTAATGTGTAAAAACTTTGTAAGTTAAAAACTCTTTAGGGTGTTCGGTAGTATAAGATAACATAGCAGGTTATACGGAACATATACGTGTATATGTATACAATGGATGTAATTGTATTTATGTATTGCACACTTGTAATGTACAATCTTTTGTTTGTAAAAACTTGAAGAAAAATAAAAATAAATACAAAAAAAAATATAGTGGCTTAACATCCAAATTATTATGCCAGTTATTCGTTGTATGCTTGTTTTCAGACGATGAGCTGTTCAGTAACCCACAGAAGGCAAACGAGTTTGTACAGCTTCTGGGAATGTACGACTGGTCGATGGCAGCAAAGTACATGCTCAACTGGGAGGTCAGTGCATTTTGACAAGTTAACAACAAGGGCTAGCTGGAGTCACATTTTGATATTTATTGTTCACTAGGGGTGAGTCGGTAGTGGCGATGTTCTGGTATTGAGACAATTTTACTGAAATACCATGACCAATTTAACAACCAGAATCTCGAGTGTCAGCGTATATAATTATTGGGAAAAGTGAAATATTAAATGTCAAACCTGAATCTGAAGAAGTTATAACCTATTACCTCACATTTCACTAGGTTTTCATGCATTTATAGCAATTTCTCTGTGATGGTTAACTACACATTTCATCAATATCTGTACTCCAAAAGATTTAGTCTGAACATATTGTATTTAAGATAACAACCCTGGAAGCAATTATGTCTCCATCTGATGATAGTTTCAGATGTCTTCTGTTCCACTGAAACATTTGTTTTGGTAAACAAGTCATTAACTGTCAAGAGGTGCATTTCACATATTAGAATAGTGATCACTGTGCTAAACCAAGTAAGAGTTTAATGTTGACATCACAGTAACAAATTAGTTTATTTCTTCTGCTCCGTTTTGTCAGATGTTTGGCACTTTGGCAAAGAATGGGAGGCGAGGAGAGTCAGAAAACTGGTCAGAGAAAGCTGAAAATTATCAGGTGGGTTGGCAGAACACAGTTGTTGTATGCATTACAGTTCAAACTGTTGCATCAGTTCTATTTTTTTTATTTTAAGATTGTTAGGGGCCACGATGGCAGAGTGTAACACTCTCGCCTCCCATCTCTGAGGCCGGGGTTCGGTTCCCAGCACGGCCTCAAGTGGGAAAGCTGGTAGTTGCTTGCCATTGGTCGGCAGTTTACAGTACAGAACCCTGATGAACTATATGTACTGGTTTCCTCTGCCTTTCCAACTACCCGTCGTGATATGACCTGTACAGTGTTGAAAGCGATGCAAAACCCCAAATAAATAAATATTTGAAGATTGTCAGACTGCTGTCGGTAATCCTTAAAGCTAAAACAATATACCGTACGAATCGATTATTAGGTTATCAAAGCACTAGTTCACGCCAATATTACTTAACTAGTTGACTGTTTTCTTACGTATATCACCCTGTATGTGATTTTACGTGACCATTAAAACTATGAATATTTCGTGTTAAGACATTAAAAGCTATCAACTTAAAGCAATTTATCTGTATTTTAGATTTAACATATCAAAATATTATATTATTAACTTATTGCTCAACAATCTGCTGAAGTTTTGGCTTTTCTAGCACCTTGCAATCCGCCATTTTGTTTGTTTACATCTGGAACACATATACATGTGACATTTTCAGTATTTCTCTAACATGCTAAACCTCGGAAAACAGTTGATCGGTTAGACAATGCTGAATACATGCGACTAGCAAATTTTATAAATCGTTTCAGCTCTATTAGTGATGCTTATAAAAAGTGGGCTTAAACTGGTACCATCAGTTTTTTTTTGCAGTGTAGTTGTTATTTACTGTTAGAATTTTGTGTTGTTGTTTTTTTTTGTTGTTGTTTATTTTTTTTTTCAATATGTTTGTTACTTATTTTCAGATAGTTAGCTGTTTATATTGCATTTGTATGTGCAATTCCAGATATTTAGTTGTGTACAGTGTTTTTGTATGTGT
Organism: Sabellastarte sp. h YS-2021; assembly: GCA_964017235.1. NCBI lineage: Eukaryota > Metazoa > Annelida > Polychaeta > Sabellida > Sabellidae > Sabellastarte > Sabellastarte sp. h YS-2021. The sequence continues at coordinate 111,853,823 of OZ024933.1, forward strand.
AATTGTAGATATTTGGTTGTTTACACTGTTTTTTGTATGTGTAATTGCAGATATTTGGCTGTTTACACTGTTTTTGTATGTGCAATTCCAGATATTTAGTTGTGTACAGTGTTTTTGTATCCCCGGACGAAAGTCGGGGATACTTAGGATTCAGTACGGTCACACCGCCGCCGCCGCAGAGATTTCCTTTTGGACGCGATAACTTAAAAAATATTTTAGTTAGAACTTTCAAATTTGGTATGTGGGTATATATGGGCAATGCCACGAACGCTATTGTTTTGTGACCTTGACCTATTAAAGGTCAGATTTTGGCCATTTTTTCACTTTTTGGCCCAGTTCTACTATACAGAAAGTCAGATCATCCTATGGCTGGTATATATAATACATATATATGTCCTCTGTAAGCATGCAGAAATTTGACCTTGAAGCTCTTCATTGAAGGTCATCCACTGACCGCCAAAGTACCTGACCGAGGGTCATTTTTGGCCTTTTTGGAGATATTTTCACACTTAATGCTGACTATATTGCATGGAAACTATTGAAAATGGCTGTGGAGGTTGAGTACATGATGGACTTCTACCATCCAGGCTTACTGGTTACAGATCTTCATTTAAGGTCATCCACTGACCGCCAAAGTACCTGACCAAGGGTCATTTTTCGCAAATTTGGAGATATTTTCACACTTAATGCTGACTACATTGCATGGAAACTATTGAAAATGGCTTTTGAGGTTGAGTACATGATGGAGTACCAGCATCCAGGCTTACCGGTTACAGATCTTCATTTAAGGTCATCCACTGACCGCCAAAGTACCTGACCGAGGGTCATTTTTGGCCCTCTTTGTTTGTTTGTTTGTGAACAAGATAACTCAAAAACTGACAGATGGATTTTGACAAAATTTTCAGGATATGTCCAAAATGGTAAAAGGAAGATATGATTAAATTTTGGGAGTGATCCGGATCACTGTCTGGATCTTTTGGATCCATGAAATTTAATTTTTAAAGACAGATAACTCAAAAACTTATGGGTGCATTTTGATGAAATTTTCAGGAAATGTCCTTAATGGGACGAGGAACAAGGGATTAGATTTAGGGAGTGATCTGGATCACTGTCTGGATCATCTGGATCCAGGCTGCCAGATGTGTTTATGTACAAGATAAATTAAAAACTTACGGACGGATTTTGATGAAATTTTCAGGATATGTCTGAAAAGGTAAAAGGATGAAATGATTGAATTTTGGAAGTGATCCGGATCACTATATGGATCTTCTGGATCCATGAAATGTACCTCAAAAAGTTATGGATGGATTGTGATGACATTTTCAACAAATGACCTAAATGGTACACGGAACAAGTGATTACATTTTTGGAGTGATCTGGATCATCTGGATCCAGGCTGCAACATAATTTTAGGATGAATTTTGATGATATTTTTAGGATATGATAGAAATGGTAAAAGGAAGAAGTGGTAAAAGGAAGAAATGATTCAATTTTGCGAGTGATCTGCACCACTATCTGGATCTTCTGGATCCATGAAATATAATTTTAAAGACAAATAGCTCAAAAAGTCATGGGTTGATTTTGATGAAATTTTCAGGAAATGTCCTAAATGGGACAAGGAACAAGTGATTAGATTTTGGGAGTGATCTGGATCATCTGGATCCAGGCTGCCAGATGTGTTTATGTACAAGATAAATTAAAAACTTACGGACGGATTTTGATGAAATTTTCAGGATATGTCTGAAAAGGTAAAAGGATGAAATGATTGAATTTTGGAAGTGATCCGGATCACTATATGGATCTTCTGGATCCATGAAATGTAATTTTTAAAGACAGATACCTCAAAAAGTTATGGATGGATTGTGATGACATTTTCAACAAATGACCTAAATGGTACAAGGAACAAGTGATTACATTTTTGGAGTGATCTGGATCACTGCCTGGATCATCTGGATCCAGGCTGCAACATAATTTTAGGATGAATTTTGATGATATTTTTAGGATATGTTAGAAATGGTAAAAGGAAGAAGTGGTAAAAGGAAGAAATGATTCAATTTTGCGAGTGATCTGCACCACTATCTGGATCTTCTGGATCCAAGAAATGTAATTTTTAAAGACAAATAGCTCAAAAAGTCATGGATGGATTTTTATGAAATTTTCAGGAAATGTCTTAAATGGGACATAGAACAAGTGATTAGTTTTTGGGAGTAATCTGGATCACTGTCTGGATCATGTGGATCCAGGCTGCCAGATGTGTTTGTGTACAAGATAACTAAAATACTTATGGACGGATTTTGATGAAATTTTTAGAATATGTCTGAAAAGGTAAAAGGATGAAATGATTGAATTTTGGAAGTGATCCGGATTACTATATGGATCTTCTGGATCCATGAAATGTAATTTTTAAAGACAGATATAAGTGAAAGAACTAGTGATTACCTTTTGGGAGTAATCTGGTACTATGGAGAGTCCTGACCTGGTGCTCCAGGAAACAGGCTCAAGACCGACATATTCACGCCTTAACTATGTCCCGTCCGGGGATACACTGCGTTGAGACGCAATCTCTAGTTGTGTGTGTAATTGCAAATATTTAGCTCTTTACAGAGTTTTTGTATGTGTAATTGCAGATATTTGGCTGTTTTGCATTGACAGAACTCAGTCATGGAAGTAACACGAAAGCAATGAGAACTACAGCTCACTATGACGCCAGTACTCAGGTAAACAGCAGTTGTAACACAGAGAGGTGCACAATCAACTAATATGCATCTGTTCATTTGTGGGAGTACATTATGGAGAGACAGTAGAGAGGTTGCGAACAACGTTTTATTGAAAACATAGCACAAAAATACAACATAAATTAAAACAAGATCAGGGTGGAGATCAATATGGTCAGGCCCTTTTTAACATGAAATACGTAACAGCTGGTACTTTTGACGTTATGAAATGACATTCAACACAGAAATCGCTGATGTGTAACATAACTGATACGGACTGCAAAAGCGTTGTTGACAACCCCTCTGTTTTCCACTGTTACATTATACGAAGATGATTTTGCCAAATAATCATGAAAATAAACAATACATAGTGAAAGAAAGACTTGATCAGCATAGTACGTATGTGGCAGGGAATTAAGAACAGGCGTCTATTGAGAATATAAACAAGTGAATGCGACACTTGTAAAACTACTAAAACATTGGTTTTTTTTACACAAAATAACATATGAGTGATATTTGAAATCTTTTTGTATACATATATTTGTTTAAAATATATGCCGTATTGGTTTTGAAGGTACTTTAAGCTGGTTACATCTAAGAAGGAAAAAACCTAATTCAAGCTAGGTTTCACTCTTAGTCCCAATAATTAAGCGTCCCTGAAAGGGCGCTTATTTGTTTTCGCCTCAGTTTCCTCGCCACCGCCGCCGCCGCATTATGGTCTCCCTTGAATATCTCCCTTATTATTAGAAGGTTTCAAACCATATTTGGCAGTTATATACCTTAGGCGTGGGAAAATTTTTCTGCATGCTTAAATTTGACCTTTATGAAGGTCACATGATCAAAAACTATTTTTTGAAGTACACCCCCCCCCCCCCCCCCCCCACCCCCCCCCCCCCCCCCCCACCCCCCGTCATCACAGTTCAGGAAAAACTACTTGCTACAGAGCCTTATAATTTGACACACCTGTTCATACTATCGAAAACGCGAGCTGATTAGATTTTGGGAGCAATCCCTTGAAAAATGTCTCATTTATGAGTGATTTTCTGACACCTTCCAATCTGAAAGCCTTAAATCTAGGCCAACCCCCCTAGTCGGGGATATATTGGATTCAGGTCCGTCGCGCCGCCGCCGCCGCCGTAGAAATTTCCTTGTGGACGCGATAACTCAAAAACAAATTAATATTTTTTTTTTCAAACTTGGTACACATGTTAAGGGTGCCCAAAGGAAGATCCCTATTTTAAGGTGACCTTAAACGCCCAGTAAAAAAGAACTTATGGCCACCTTAAGGTCAGAAATTGGACTTTTGGCCACTTAGAGCCCTGTAGGTCACAAACTATGATGCTCAGCTGGCTGAAATTTTACCTGACAACACATTAATATGTTCTTAGTACATGTGCCGAAAATCACGACTTTAAGTTGAGGAGAAAATTGTGTTTGAGGCCCATAAATACCCCCACTTAGGGATTTTTTGCTATACTTTTCACATATTTTGCCCTATAATTTGGAAGTGGTAATTCTGATGAGTCTCAAACTGCGCTAGGTATAACTTTGATATGTAATCCTTGTCTGTAGAAAATTTTAGGGCTGTAGGTTTACCCAAAGGGGTCGACTTAAGGTCTCAAAAGTGCCCACAGAGACCCAATTTATGCACTTTTTGCCACTTTCAAGCACTGTAGCTTTCAAACTATGTCTCTCATCTAAGTTAAATATCATCTGGGAATATATCTATGTGTTTTCTTATATGTGCCCCAACATTTAAGCCTTTAATAGACAGTTAACCTGTGTATCAGGACCATAAACACCCACCCGAGTGACCCTTATAAGACATTTTTCACATCTTTTTCCCTGTAACTTGGAAATGGTAAGTCTGAGAAGTTTCAAACTGTATTAGATCTATATTCTGTGTGTAATCTTAGTATGTAACAGATTTTAAGTCTGAAGCTTTAATTTTGAAGGTCAAATTGAGGTCTCTAAAAGGCTCCCAAAGACCCAATATTTGGACTTTTTGCTACTTTTAAGCCCTGTGACTGTCAAACTATGTGACTGATAGAGCTCAAATCCTATCTGGGAAGATATTAGTATGTTATTTTTATATGTGCCAAAAATTAAGGCTTTAAGAAGACATTTAACCTGTGTATGAGGACCATAAATCCCCACCCGAGTGACCATTTTTAGACATTTTTCACATATTTTTCCCTGTAACTTGGAAATGGTAAGTCTAAGAAGTTTCAAATTGTATTAGATGCATATTCTATGTGTAATCTTAGTATGTGACAAATTTTAAGTCTGAAGCTTTAATTTGAAGGCCACATTTAGGTCTCTAGAAGGCCCCATAAAGACCCAGTATTTGGACTTTTTGCCAATTTTAAGGCCTGTGACTGTTAAACTATGTGACTGACAGAGCTGAAATCTCATCTGGGAATACATTATTATGTTCTTTTTACATGTGCCAAAAATCAAGGCTTCAAGTAGACATTTAACCTGTGTATGAGGACCTTAAACACCCACCTGAGTGACCCTTTTAAGACATTTTTCACATATTTTGCTCTGTAACTTGGAAATGGTAAGTCTGAGAAGTTTCAAACTTTATTAGATACATATTCTATGTGTAATCTTAGTATGTAACAAATTTTAAGTCTGAAGCTTTAATTTGAAAGCCACATCGAGATCTCTAAAAGGCCCACAGAGACCCAATATTTGGACTTTTTACCACCTTTAAGCCCTGTGACTGTTAAACTATGTGATTGATGGAGCTGAAATCCCATCTGGGAATGCATTATGTCCTTTTTACATATGCCGAAAATCAAGGTTTTTAGTAGACATTTAACCTGTGTATGAGGGCCATAGACACTCGCCCAAGTGCCTTTTTGGACATTTTTTCTGTATTTTGCCCTGTTATTTGGAAATGCTTTGTGTGACAAGTCTTAAACTGTATTATATATAATTTTTGTTTGTTATGTATGTCCCCCAAAAAGTTTCAGATCTGTAGTTTAATTGCTAAGGTCTCTTTAACAATTGTAAAATGCCCACAGAAACCCAATTTATGGACATTATGCCACTTTAAAGCCCAGTAACTGTCAAACTATGTGGGTTATAGAGCTGAAATCTTTGAATTTTTAAAAGGAAATGCCTGTCTATTTAAATTAAGAATATTAATAATGTTATGGCTATCTTAGTCTTTTAAGAACTTATTTTTGTGTGTTATACCTCTGCTTGCTGAGTTTTTAACTTTTTAAAATGAAACTGGTTAAACATATTCAAGTAGACAAAATGGACACTTTAAGTGAGCTTTAAGTCCCAATATTAATGAAATTATATCCTTATGTAGTAAAACTAGGGGATTTTTAACCCTCAACTAGCCCAGTTTTATTCAACTTGCCTCAGTTAATTTTGACACAGCTCCTACAGTTATGAACTCATTTCAGTTGATAATCACATACTTAAAATTCTCAATTCTTTTTGTATTTGAGTACCCCTTTTATATAGATTGTTTGTTTACCATTTATGCTGTAGCACTCCATCTCTTTGTAGTCCCAACCCACATCCCCCACCTGGATTCCCCCCACCCACCTCTGGGACCTCCAGCTATATTGAGTGACACTAAATAAACAAAGGTATTTAATGATATCAGATGAGAAACAAAGAACTCAATGGGGTTGCAGATCTTGTGTAATAGTGAGAGAGGTGTGGAGAAGGGGAGAGGGGTGGGGGTGGGAGGTGGTGGGCTTCATTACATATAACACAAAGGGGAGTCAGAGCTGAGATTGTGTCACATATTTAGGTTGCATATATATGGACCACATATATAGGTATAGAGGAAATGAATAACTGAAAACAATTTGCAAATTCTAAAAATAATATAATAAAATAATAATATAAATAATTTTTTTTAAATAATATTTTATTTGTGAACAAATATAGAAACAGATATGCGCTTTTGGGATTATGAATTTTAGAATGGACATTGAATCATCAATCATTTAAATACTTTGAAGGAAGATTGAAAAGTATGATGAGTTGAGTTAAAAATAATATTTTATTTGTCAACAAATATAGAAACAGATATGCTCTTTTGGGATTATTATTTTAGAATGGACATTCAATCATGAATCATTTAAAAACTTTGAAAATAGGTTTAGAGTTATCATTGCAGGATGATTGAAAATATAATTTGAGTTATGTATTCGGCGTCTGGGGATACACCATCTTCCTTGGGAAGATATAAACAGAGTAGATTGATGTGCTGAAGTTCATATAATAATGGGTAATTATGTTTTAAAAAATTCCCGATCAAAACCTGTGGCGTGAGTGATGACCTGTCTGGGGATATGTTGGCGCCGAGTTGGCCCAATCTAGTCTTCTTAAGTATTGCATTTAGAGCTATAAAATGTACTGGGAGGTAATAGGAAACCATATGTGGAGAGTCTAAATAGCCGGTCAGTTTTACCGCACACCCCCCCTCCCTCTTATGGGTCAAACTGGGGTCATAAAATAGCTGATTTTGAGTTTTTGCCTTATATCTCCTTTATTGTTGCTTTTATAGCTTCAGAATACATTAAGAGGTATTGGGAAAGCATATGAGGAGAGTCTAAATAGTCGTCCAGTTTTACCCCCCGACCCCCCCTTAAGGGCCAAACGGGGGTCATAAATAGCTGCTTTGGAGTTTTGCCTTATATCTCCTTTATTGTTGCTTTTATAGCTTCAGAATGTATTAAGAGGTATTGGGAAAGCATATGTGGAGAATCTAAATAGCTGGTCAGTTTTATCCCCCGCCGCCCCCCCCCCCCCTTATGGGTCAAACTGAGGTCATAAAATAGCTGATTTTGAGTTTTTGCCTTATATCTCCTTTATTGTTGCTTTTATAGCTTCAGAATGTATTAAGAGGTATTGGGAAAGCATATGTGGAGAGTCTAAATAGCCGGTCAGTTTTACCCCCCGACCCCCCCTTATGGGCCAAACTGAGGTCATAAAATAGCTGATTTTGAGTTTTTGCCTTATATCTCCTTTATTGTTGCTTTTATAGCTTCAGAATGTATTAAGAGGTATTGGGAAAGCATATGTGGAGAGTCTAAATAGCCGGTCAGTTTTACCCCCCGACCCCCCCTTATGGGCCAAACTGGGGTCATAAATAGCTGCTTTGGAGTTTTTGCCTTATATCTCCTTTATCGTTGCTTTTATAGCTTCAGAATGTATTAAGAGGTATTGGGAAAGCATATATGGAGAATCTAAATAGCCGGTCAGTTTTATCCCCCAACCCCCCTTTATGGGTCAAACTGGGGTCATAAAATAGTTGCTTTGGAGTTTTGCGTTATATCTCCTTTATTGTTGCTTTTAGACCTTCAGAATGTATTAAGAGGTATTGGGAAAGCATATGTGGAGAGTCTAAATAGCCGGTCTGTTTTATCCCCCGACCCTCCCTTATGGGCCAAACTGGGGTCATAAATAGCTGCTTTGGAGTTTTTGCCTTATATCTCCTTTATTGTTGCTTTTATAGCTTCAGAATGTATTAAGAGGTATTGGGAAAGCATACGGTGCAGCTTTGTTCATTCTTAGCTTTACAGCATGCTTATTAAAACCACAAAGCATTTTAAACTTTAAGGGACGCTTCGCTTTTGTTAGCAAAAGCATTCCTCTAGTTTGTTGCTGGTTTCACCCCTGTTACACAGTACATTTTAGTGACTAGCTCATGACAGTTACACCATATTCAGTACTATTCTTTACCTCCGCTCAGGAAGTATTATTTTCATGACCATTTGTCCGTTAGTTTCTGAGCAAAATTATGCAAACATTACTAGTTGGATTTCCCTCAAAAAAAAGTAAAAAACAATCCAATATAGATCCCATTAAATTTTGAGAATAATCTGGATCATCATCTTGATACAAAAAAAGTAATCTGGATTTTCCCATTTATTTGTTATTACGTGCCTTGGGAGAGGTTGGCACTCTCTGAGTGTCCTTGTTTCTAGTAATTTTGACAGAACCCAAGATAAAGTTGAGCTCAAAATTGTGAGGTCCAAAGGTTTTAGTATTGCTAAATTTCAGGGTCAAAAACAAAGTATTTCTCTGAAGATGGAAATAAATCTCTTTCCCTTCAACCCCAGTCATACTGCAGGCAGGATAACCTGTGGTTATATTCACTGGGCAAAACACCCCTGTCCTTCAAGTCCTTCAACTACTGTCCGAGGTTCGTGTGTGACCTTGTGATACAGTGTCAAAACATGCATTACCTTGCTTGTTCTACGGAGGTTTTAACATGTTTAAAATTTCCGCCTCTGTAGTTGGTGTCATGGACATGTGCAGTCGAATGCGAGCATGCAAGGATGAATTTCCTGCTACAGTAACTGAAGGTATAGTCCACGATGTATATAAGGTTGTGTCTCGGTCGTCTTTTGATGTAACACAGCGACACAATCGATTCCATTGTTGGTTGTAACATGAAACACATTCCAGGATGAAGTGTATGTCCATGCGGTAGAAAGACACCTCGATTCCATTGTTGGTTGTATCATGAAACACATTCCAGGATGAAGTGTATGTCCATGCGGTAGAAAGAACAGTGTTCCAACATTTAGAACCTACCAAAAACACTCACTTCCTGTAAATATGATTGCAGACATAAACAAACCCTAAATTCGTGACAAATCTGTCAATTTCTTAAGGAAATAATGGTGAATCCATGGACACGCTACTGATGTAAATTTTAACCGACCATTCGATGTCTGTAGACGATCATTCGATCACTAGATATGAGGCCTCCTTGCAGGCTGTTCCGCCACCAAGTAAAACCTCTAACCACGGCACATACCCCATGTAGACTAAGTGTGACTGGGGCATTAGTCAGGGTTAGTAGGACCAGTTTTTGTTCTCTGACGAGATAAAATTAATATGCAGTAAACCTCTGCACCATTACAACATTTATTTTTTCTTTAAGACTGTATATTTTTTATTGCAGGAATTTGTGATCAACACTCCGGATATTGAGGCCACAAAGATCTGGGTGGGAAACCTTGGGAAGACAGCAACACATGCAGCTGTGTATGCACAGCTCTATACACCGGGTGTGTGATCTAATACAAGACTTGTATGGTGCCTAACCTTTGTACTATAGCCGAGTGTAAAGCGACACATAGCATATGTACATGTGTCATGGTGGAAGCTCAGTCTCTTAGAATGTTAAATTCTGCCTTTAGTGTGTGCAATTACAATAATTATAGAAAAATCTGGAGGTCTTATAGTCAAGGTTAGACAATTTACAAAAATCAAAATTCAGATTCCTGGGCTAGTATTCATAAAATCTCAAACTTAAAGATAATCCCTATAATTTAGGGTTTAAACCCTTAATTTGAGTTGAAACTTAAACTCAAAGTTGTGCTAAACTCAAATATAATGACTATTCTCAAGTAAGAAAATTACTAAACTCAGGCTCAGAATTATATATGCTCCAGCTGTTTAGGGATTATATTTTTGTTTTCATGGATGGATTCTTGAATACTTGAGATTATGGCTGCATTACGTTTGTTTGAATCTTGTTTTTATCTTGGGTTTGAGCATATACTGCTTTGGTGGGATTTCACCTGAAAATACTAAATTTGAGTTTATATTCGAGCAGGACTGAGCTTGAGACTGGGGGTGAGTTTGGGATTTGAGACTGAAATTCGGTATTTGGTATTCGTGTAACTAATATGGTGAAACTGAACCACATTCATACATGGGATATAATTCAAATCAGAAATCATCTTTCTGAGAGACTTTGATTATAGAAAGATTCATTGCTGACAAGAAAGTAAAAATTTGCTATTAGTGGGTAAATCGTTTCACTTTGTTGATATCAATATTGAATGTCAAGAATATTTCAATGTCAACCAATATCGGGAGGCTGAGATTGTCTACTAAGTCTGAGTCCGGGTTTACCGAAAGTGTTTTTGTTCTAGGCTCCAACATATCCCCAACCGCTAACAGGAAGTGAACTTTACCGAATCAAAACATGACGTTCTTCATCAAAGTGACAAAAAGGCAAGATAAAATTTAAAATTTCTCCAGATTTAGGCTTTAATTCAAACATTTGCAGTGTATGTTTACAGGGTTATGTAAAATGGCAAGATTGATATCAGTCTTTAGACATGGATATCGGCAATTCTGTCCCAAAACAATAAATATCAATAAACGATCATGTAACCACTATTTGCTATATTTCCTCCATTGTGTTTTGTTTTATTTTGAACAAGTATCAGTTGTTGGAAAGCCTAAAATAAATCAGATTCTAGTCATGGCTACTCACTCTGACTTGAACTTGTGGTTACCCATATTACTTTTCTTAAAAGTCTTGGCACTCTGAAATTACATGTATTTATTGCAATCTACTGTGTTACAAGTGGACTATGGGTTACTTTGTGTGTGTCTTTTTCAGACGGGACCTGTCATGGTCTGCACATATTCATCGTACCAGTACGAGACCCCACCACCCTGCGGGCATTACCAGGGGTGATGGTGGGAGACATGGGTGAAAAACTCGGGCTCAACGGAAAGGACAACGGGTCAGTGAGTGCAAAAAAGATGCTTCGTTGAGCACAATATGGCTTGGTTTAGAAAAAGTGTTTGAAACAAAGCGGCTGACGCATGTAGTATTGAGTTTTTAACCCCAGTCTACAAAGGCTGGGGTATAGTCGTCCCCTGCGCAGGCATAAAGCTTGTGGGTGTTCCACAGCCTAAACCCCCTGACCAAATTTTCAGGGTATGTGTACCCCAAGAGGATCTAGAGCTGATTAGTTGTATTCACCGGATAGCATCCGGTGGATACTATGGATTTGACTTTGTTACACCTACGCCGCAGCCGCAGTGTGTAGAGAGATTTCACCGTTACCGCTCTAACGAAAAAAAATTATGGCTAGCCTTCTCAATTTTGCAGGATATATTCATAGCCATAAAATCTTGCCTGTGAATATTTTTGGCCTCATTTTGAAAAACAAAATGGTTGCCACGGGTGTTTTTCGACTTTAAACAAGGACTTTTGGTGGCCCTCTAGAGCAAAGGGTATTATAGGTAGAGATCTCAAATTCGCAGGATATGTTCCCTATTATAAAATCTTGACTGGGAATATTTTTGGCCTCATTTTGAAAAACAAGATGGCCACCACAGGCGTTTCTTTGCAGTCATGAAAAGTGACTGGGGGTCCACAAAGCATTTTAAAATTTAAGTTGGTCCTAGAGGTTTGGGATGGTAAACCAAACTATAGGAAATCATGGGCTGGGAATCTTTTGGTGTGGTCAGATTTGACCTTGGACCCCTCCTTCAAGGTCAAACGAGGATAGCCAAACTTAAAAGTGCTTATAACTCGCTTATTATTGGTCCTAGAGGTTTGGGATGGTAAACCAAACTATAGGAAATCATGGGCTGGGAATCTTTTGGTGTGGTCGGATTTGACCTTGAACCCCTCCTTCAAGGTCAAATGAGGATAGCCAAACTTAAAAGTGCTTATAACTCACTTATTATTGGTCCTAGAGGAAATCATGGGCTGGGAATCGTTTGGTGTGATCAGATTTGACCTTGGACCCCTCCTTCAAGGTCAAACGAGGATAGCCAAACTTAAAAATGCTTATAACTCGCTTATTATTGGTCCTAGAGGTTTGGGATGGGAAACCAAACTATAGGAAATCATGGGCTGGGAATCTTTTGGTGTGGTTGGATTTGACCTTGGACCCCTCCTTCAAGGTCAAATGAGGATAGCCAAACCTAAAAGTGCTTATAACTCACTTATTATTGGTCCTAGAGGAAATCATGGGCTGGGAATCGTTTGGTGTGATCAGATTTGACCTTGGACCCCTCCTTCAAGATCAAACGAGGATAGCCAAACTTAAAAATGCTTATAACTCGCTTATTATTGGTCCTAGAGGTTTGGGATGGGAAACCAAACTATAGGAAATCATGGGCTGGGAATCTTTTGGTGTGGTTGGATTTGACCTTGGACCCCTCCTTCAAGGTCAAATGAGGATAGCCAAACCTAAAAGTGCTTATAACTCACTTATTATTGGTTCTAGAGGAAATCATGGGCTGGGAATCTTTTGGTGTGATCAGATTTGACCTTGGCCCCCTCCTTCAAGGTCAAACGAGCATAGCCAAACTTAAAAGTGCTTATAACTCACTTATTATTGGTCCTAGAGGTTTGGGATGGTAAACCAACCTATAGGAAATCATGGCCTGGGAATCTTTTGGTGTGGTCGGATTTGACCTTAGACCCCTCCTTCAAGGTCAAATGAGGATAGCCAAACTTAAAAGTGCTTATAACTCGCTTATTGTTGGTCCTAGATGTTTGGGATGGTAAACCAACCTATTGGACATCATGGGCTGGGAATCTTTGGTGTGGTCGGATTTGACCTTGGACCCCTCCTTCAAGGTCAAACAAGCATAGCCAAACTTAAATGTGCTTATAACTCGCTTATTATTGGTCCTAGAGGTTTAGGATGGTAAACCAACCTATTGGAAATCATGGGCTGGGAATCTTTTGGTGTGGTCGGATTTGACCTCGGACCCCTCCTTCAAGGTCAAACGAGCATAGCCAAACTTAAAAGTGCTTATAACTCGCTTATTATTGGTCCTAGAGGTTTGGGATGGTAAACCAAACCATAGGAAATCATGGGCTGGGAATCTATTGCTGCGGGCGGATTTGACCTTGGACCCCTCCTTCAAGGTCAAATGAGGATAGCCAAACTTAAAAGTGCTTATAACTCGCTTATTATTGGTCGTAGAGGTTTAGGATGGTAAACCAACCTACAGGAAATCATGGGCTGGGAGTCTTTTGGTGTGGTTGGATTTGGCATTGGACTCCTCCTTCAAGGTTAAATGAGGATAGCCAAACTTAAAAGTGCTTATAACTCGCTTATTATTGGTCCTAGAGGTTTGAGATGGTAAACCAACCTATAGGAAATCATGGGCTGGGAGTCTTTTGGTGTGGTCGGATTTGACCTTGGACCCCTCCTTCAAAGTCAAACGAGCACAGCCAAACTTAAATGTGCTTATAGCACCCTTATTATTAAGCGTCCCTGAAAGGGCGCTTATTTGTTTTCGCCTCAGTTTCCTTGCCACCGCCGCATTATGGTCTCCCTTGAATATCTCCCTTATTATTAGAAGGTTTCAAACCATATTTGGTAGTTATATACCTTAGGCGTGGGAAAATTTTTCTGCATGCTTAAATTTGACCTTTATGAAGGTCACATGATCAAAAACTATTTTTTGAAGTACACCCCCCGTCATCACAGTTCAGGAAAAACTACTTGCTACACAGCCTTATAATTTGACACACCTGTTCATACTATCGAAAACGCGAGCTGATTAGATTTTGGGAGCAATCCCTTGAAAAATGTCTCATTTTTGAGTGATTTTCTGACACCTTCCAATCTGAAAGCCTTAAATTTAGGCCAACCCCCCTATTATCTTCTTAAGTATTGCATTTAGAGCTATAAAATGTACTGGGAGGTAATAGGAAACCATATGTGGAGAGTCTAAATAGCCGGTCAGTTTTACCCCACGGGCCCCCCTTATGGGTCAAACTGGGGTCATAAAACAGCTGATTTTGAGTTTTTGCCTTATATCTCCTTTATTCTTGCTTTTATAGCTTCAGAATGTATTAAGAGGTATTGGGAAAGCATATATGGAGAGTCTAAATAGCCGGTCAGTTTTACCCCCCTACCCCCCCTTATGGGTCAAACTGGGGTCATAAAATAGCCGATTTTGAGTTTTTGCCTTATATCTCCTTTATTGTTCAGGGTAGCCACGGACACTGGAAAACCTGGAAAAAGCTGAAAATTTTTTCCAGGTATGGAAAAGTCATGGAATTTTATAATTTGGGCAAAATCATGGAAAAATCATGGAATTTTATTTACAAAGCCCGCGAAAATTTTAAATGGCCATTTCATTGATCTTGCTTTTTTTATGGAACACCTGAAGGAGAACTGAGAACTTGTCCTTTTGTCACTGGAGCAAAATGTGAGCTCAACTTGATGCACTCTTTGTTTCATACTTATTGTGAAAACAATTTTTGTGATGCCATGATGAAGTCAAAACCAATGAATGGCAAATAAAATAAGATAAATGACATTAATTCACCAGATGCCAAGGCCCCTATTCAGGCCAGTAGCTGAGTGTAAACAGTGCCCAGTATGTCATCCCACAACATGTTGGAGCCCTGAGTCCAACAGTCACAGATTACTAGCTTTTTAATATGGTGTAGCTTCTTCAGTGCATACACTCTTGCACTTAAGTCTTAATATGTAATTATCTGTGAATAGGATACACTTCAACTGATCAGTTTACCAGAAGAACCAGATGATGACCACCTTTCCTGTCGGGAAGATGAAGATCAATTCTAATTCTAATTATAGCACTTATCCCAATCTAAAGAAAGACTCTAGGTGCACCAAACAGAAAAAGCAGAAAACTATGATCATCAACCTGAGACATAGCAAGGGTCAGTGGATATACTTGTGCAGATAAGAGATAAATTATGAGCTTCTTTCTGAATGAGTGGAGATGTGGCTAAACATACATCATCAGGAAAATCATTCCAAATCTTAGGAGCATCATAAGTAAAGCTGAGGCCAAAATGCTAAGAAGACTTGTATACTGAAGTGGCAAAGTGTGGGACCTCAAGGAACACACCATCAGCTTGGCTGTTGCGTTTTATAAACACTTTGTCTAGGTTTAAGGAAAGGTACAAAATATTTTGGATAGCCACTATGTGGGAACTTGTACACCAGTAATACAGTCTTGAATATGGAACAGTGTTCAATAGGCAACCAATGGAGAGTCTTCCTAACAGGAGTGATGTGTATATACTTAATGGTGTTGGTAATAATTCTAGCCAGAGTATTGTGAACACAATCAATTTGTGCAGAAAAAAATTTTCAGAGGACAAACCCTGTAGTGAAATTGTTAGATGTATCAGGCTGTCATGGGGTGGTTCCTCATTCTTGTCCTCAAACATACCTCAGCATCATCTACAGACTTCACGGGAACTGGTCTCCTTAGTCAGCCAATGGCAAAGTGTTGGTATTTCCAGAGGACTGGCTGTGTCGTAAGCTAGAGGATGTGAATCTTACTCTGTCTACCATATACTCAAGCTGCTCCACTAAAGCTGGTGGCTTCAACTTCAACTAGTTCACAAAACCACCCAAATCACAGTCTCAGTAGTGTATCTTGCATCCAGCCCAAAACCCACAAGATAGGCTAACAGACAGGTTGGTCTTGTGGTAAAAAGATGCTGCAGTGGTTAACAGTCTGGTTGCCTGAGCTTTGAAGCCCTCTTGCCATGCCACTGTTCCATCCCCTGTTAGACTTTCAAGTCTAATCCCCTGTATATCACCTGGAAACTGTCCCAAAGTGATAGAAGGTGGCCAAAGAGGCTAGTTACATCAGTTACTCTGCAGAGGGTTTAAATAGGTGCATAAGTAAGTTGCAGGATCAAATATAGAGTAATTTCAGGATTCTACACCAGGAACTGAGCAAGGGGGAAATCAGTGGATTAAGCATGGCAGCTCCTCACTGAAGAGATGTTTTACATCTCACATCTTTTATCCAGAAAGTCACATTTTTTGGGCAAGGCAATGCAAAAATTCTCTCCTGCAGTTTGTGATCTTGCTAGAGTTCAGCAATGCTCACTTTCACATCCCTGTAAATCAGAGGTCAAGCTGTTTCAGTCCACGGGGCAAGCAGGAAAGCAATTACTGGTTACTTTCAAGTTGTAACAGGAAGTTTCACTTTACAAAGTTATTTAACAATTAAAGTAATAATTACAGTCAAGATACCGTGATGATTAATAATACAATAATAGTTAAAAAAACTAAACCAATCCAGCCTGGTCATAGTCCTATCCACCTAACAGCCAGTTTTTTTACTCTGTCCAGCAATCTGTCCAGTGATCTGTCTGGTGTTCGCCAGCACGGAATCTCTGCATCCGAGTGTTCTGTATGTCCACAGAATTCTGCTAGTTGCTCCCAAATATGAACAATGTTTGTTGATAAGCAACAATCCACTGTCCAGGATATCCAGCCACTAAATCCAGGGGCAGATTTCATGAAAGGTCTCAGACTTAGCCCAATCTCGGGCTCGGCCACTGGCTCAAATCAGAGCTTTTTGGCTCAGCTAAGTCTTTGTCTCAAATGGTTTTCACAGAATGGGCCTCAGTTGAGATCAAGCTTATCAAATACCCACTGTGGTTTTCTGTGTCATGTGACCCTTTTTTGTAGTCAAAATATTCCACTGATGACATGCATGTTCCTTGTTTGACACATAATATCCCTGGTCAAATGCTACAGTATTCTTGCAATGGGATACCGTGTAAACATGTAAAAATACCCAGAGACTACTTCATGAGGTTATTTTATTTACTTGAACCTTATTTACAGCCATTTCAAATTTTGAAATGGCGATTAAATTATGGCAGACATATTTGAGCCTCTGTTTACAAAACTTAAGCCCACTACTTACCAGTCTCAGCATTTAAGCCAGTGGCTCAGCCAAAGCTGAGACTAGAACCTTTTGTGAAATCCATAAAGGCCGAGCCCTTGGGCTCAAGAATGGGCTCAAATGTTCCAATAATTTGAGACAAAAGTCTCAAGTTTGAGCGTGAAACCTGGCTAAAACCTTTCTCAAAATTTGCCCCATTTCACTCCTATTAGAGTTCACCACAAAGTACATACACCAAGCAGGTTGATGCACTGGATACACAGTCAAATAAATCCAGTTGGATATCGGAGTTTCATAAACCTCTGTTCATATAGCACACTATTTCAACACTAACTGTGGTTAGGCCTTCTACCCTTTATTATAGCTGGAGACTGTAGAAGGTTCTAGAAACAAATGAAAACGCATCAGATTTTGAAGGTTCTAGAAGCTTAGCGATATTTTCCCTAGATCTAAAATAGATGACTCTAGTAGAGTACAAGAAAGGTCAGTGCTGACAAAGCCACTTATTCAAAGTACCGAGAAAATCAATAATTCAAGTCTCCTTGTGTAGTGAAGGAATCTTGACCCATACACAACAATGATCTGGCACAGTACCCTTACATGTAACAAAGGAAACACCTAAAATTTATTGTCAAGGCCAAGCATTCCAGTTTAAGGCTCTCCCCTGGGGTCAGTCAACAGTGCCAGTGGAGTTCACCATAGTTATCAAAGAAGTGAAACTCATGCCACAGGCAAGGGTTATAAAAATCCACCAGTACCTACAAAGCTGAATAATCTCCCAACAGAGGATTTTTTTCTAAGACACAAAACCCTGCTAGTTATCTGTCAGAAAATGGAAATCTCCAAAAGTTGAGTTGGACCCCAAGCAAATCTTCGACATTGTGGGTTATCAGAATGATCTATTAAAGACCTACCAAAGAAAGCTGACAGGCCATGGGTTTGAAAATAAAGTACTTTCTGTCAGGCCAGTTTGTTCAGTATGACAGCTCATGTTTCTAATAGGGCTGCTCACTGCCACAGAAAACAAGTGTTCAAGGGCCATCTTTACATGAGACCAATCCAGTGGCACCTGAAATTAGAAACTGGAATGTGCCTGAGTCCCCAGAGAATAATATTCTTGCATTCAGATCTCGCCACACTCGCACTGGTGACTAGAGGAAACAAACGTGCTTCCTGATGAACCTCTGCACCCCCTTAAACATGCCGTATAAATTTTTATAGACACATCAATTGAAGATTGAAGAGATTGCACTTTGAAATGTTTTTTGTCAGTTCCAGAAAGCAACCTACACATAAACATCTTGGAACTGAAGGAAAGTTTGAGCACTTCTGTTTTGGCCAGATCATTCTGATTGCCACAGACAGCACCAGAGTTGTATTGTGCATACACAAGGAGGGAAGTATGAGATCCTGCACTGTGTGCCCTCCTATGAAGGCTTCTCTCCTGCTGCAAACTTAGATCATTTAAAAGCCTGGCATGTTATATGTCAACTGAATGTATTTCAAAATGAGCTGTTATGACACAGGCAGATTTTTCAGTCAATCCTCCAGGAGCCATTCGACCAGATCTGCAACTGGTGGCACTGTCCCAAAATAAACTTGTTTGCCACCAGGTACAACAGGCCGGAACAGTTTGTATATCAATGGATGCTGTCAGCTTGTCTTAAGAGGGCCTGAATCTATATGCCTTCCCAAAGTGTCCCTTGTGGGCAAAGTAGTCGGCAAAATCATGAGCCACATTTGCAAGGTAATCTTGATAGCCCTGAGCTGGCCCCAAATACCTTTATTCTGTAACCTAGTAATGTTTTCGTCCTCTGTCCCTTCAGAAACCCAACTGTTCAAAGGGAGTCTGCACTCTTGCCTCCCACCTCTGAGGCCGGGGTTGGGTTCCCAGCACGGCCTCAAGTGGTAAAGCTGGTAGTTGCTTGCCGTTGGTCGGCAGTTTACAGTACAGAACCCTGACCAACTGTATGTACTGGTTTCCTCTGCCCTTTCAACTACCCGTTGTGATATGACCTGTACAGTGTTGAAAACGACGTAAAACCCTAAATAAATAAATCAAAGGGAGTCTGCACAAGGACCTCAAACTTGAACATATATGATTGGCTACTAGAACTGTGACTATCAAACAGCAGGACATCTCTGACCAAATGGCAGAAGGAATTGAGGCTCCCCATAGAAGCTCAGAGTTGTCTATGATACAATGTGGTCCATTTTGTCAGATGGTGTGAGTCAAATCCAATGGACTCCAAACACCATTTTAGAACAAAACACATATTTCCTGCTACATTTTTCTAGAAAAGCCTGGAGCCCACAACAATAGATGGGTACAGGTCAGCCATTGCAGACAAGACTGGCAATTCTGTTCTCAATATCACTTGAGGTGATTATCTTAATAAATAGACTATTAGATGACTTCCACAGGAATAGACCCAAGGGTCGTAGAGGTATCCCCACTTGTAATCTCTGTTGGGTCCTGCATTAGCTTTAAAAGCCTTCTTTTGAGCCACTCAAGGATTCTTCTGTGAATTGGCTAACTTTCAAGATAGTTTTTCTTCTGGCCCTAGGATCGGGGAAGTGTAGAAGTGAAATCCATGCATGGCCCAGTTAAATATTAGACATCAGAAAGACTGTTCAAGTGTTCCTTTACCATTCACCATTTCATTCCATTTCTTTACATGAGACTAATTCAGTGGCACCTGAAAAGAAACTGGAATGTGCCTGAGTCCCTGGAGAATAATATTCTTGCATTCAGATCTCACCACACTTACACTGGTAGCTAGAGGAAACAAACGTGCTTCTTGATGAACCTCTGTACCCCCTTAAGTTTGTATGTTACCTAAAACATGAGATTCCCACCCAACCATTACCAAACTACAACTTACTCAGGTCTTCTAGTGGTATTGGAATGAGGAAGTCACTCGATCAGTTGTCACCTGGCGAGTATTAGATGTGGTTGCCAGATAGCAAGTGGTTAGGACACTACCAGTCCAGTTAGCGCATAGCTCAGGAGTCAGGACGTCTTTTTCTGACATTTGTCAGGACTGGCTGGACAAAGGCATATGTAACACATCAGCTTATAAAATTTTCAAATTTACAATTTAATTTTCTGGATTTTTTGAAGCTATTGTGATAGATTTCAATGTTTAACACAACTGTTCTGTAAAAATCATGAATTTAAAGCATTACATTCCTTAATTTAAAGAACTCTCCCAGTATTTTTACTTTGAATTTTGAATAGATTATTTTTTAGCATGTTTGATGTATTTTTTTTATTTTACCAAAAATATGGTAGTGGGTTATAACTTGATACAAGTAGGAAAAGAGTCTTTAACTTTGCACTATTATATCATGTTCTTATGATAAATTCCCATGTAAATATTGTAGTTATTTTGTTTTGGTCATAAATATTTCTGGGGTGTTGTATCATTTTATGGTTTGTACCCCCAAACCACCCAACTTCCCTCCCTCCCTTCCCCTTGAAAAGTTCTGTAAGACCTTGTCATAGGGGTATTCTCATAGTTTATTGTAACAGTTGTACAGGTGTTTCTTTTAATGTCTTTTATGAGGGCATATGATATCAGTTATTGATCAGTAATGTACCTGTTAAATGTACATAGTATATGTATGTCAATAGTATTTTTCGATAATGCCATTAAATACTTATGGAAAACCTGGAAAAAATCTGGAAAAATCATGGAATTTCAAAACGGAAATCTTGTGGCTACCCTGATTGTTGCTTTTAGACCTTTAGAATGTATTAAGAGGTATTGGGAAAGCATATATGCAGAGTCTAAATAGCCGGTCAGTTTTACCCCCCGCCCCCCCCCCCCGTTATGGGTCAAAGTGGGGTCATAAAATAGCCGATTTCGAGTTTTTGCCTTTAACTCCTTTATTGTTGCTTTTATAGCTTCAGAATATATTAAGAGGTATTGGGAAAGCATATGTTGAGAGTCTAAATAGCCGGTCAGTTTTACCCCCTGGCCCCCCCTTATGGGTCAAACTGGGGTCATAAAATAGCTGATTTTGAGTTTTTGCCTTATATCTCCTTTATTGTTGCTTTTATGGCTTCAGAATGTATTAAGAGGTATTGGGAAAGCATATATGGAGAGTCTAAATAGCTGGTCAGTTTTACCCCCCGACCCCCTCTTATGGGTCAAAGTGGGGTCATAAAATAGCCGATTTTGAGTTTTTGCCTTATATCTCCTTTATTGTTGCTTTTACAGCTTCAGAATGTATTAAGAGGTATTGGGAAAGCATATATGGAGAGTCTAAATAGCCGGTCAGTTTTACCCCCCGACCCCCCCTTATGGGCCAAGCTGGGGTCATAAATAGCTGCTTTGGAGATTTTGCCTTATATCTCCTTTATTGTTGCTTTTATAGCTTCAGAATGTATTAAGAGGTATTGGGAAAGCATATGTGGAGAATCTAAATAGCCAGTCAGTTTTATCCCCCAACCCCCCTTTATGGGTCAAACTGGGGTCATAAAATAGTTGCTTTGGAGTTTTGCCTTATATCTCCTTTATTGTTGCTTTTAGACCTTCAGAATGTATTAAGAGGTATTGGGAAAGCATATGTGGAGTGTCTAAATAGCCGGTCAGTTTTACCCCTCGACCCTCCCTTATGGGCCAAACTGGGGTCATAAATAGCTGCTTTGGAGTTTCTGCCTTATATCTCCTTTATTGTTGCTTTTATAGCTTCAGAATGTATTAGGAGGTATTGGGAAAGCATACGGTGCAGCTTTGTGCATTCTTAATTTACAGCATGCTTATTAAAACCACAAAGCATTTTAAAATTTAAGTTGGTCCTAGAGGTTTGGGATGGCAAACCAAACTATAGGAAATCATGGGCTGGGAATCTATTGCTGCAGTCGGATTTGACCTTGGACCCCTCCTTCAAGGTCAAATGAGGATAGCCCAACTTAGAAGTGCTTATAACTCGCTTATTATTGGTCCTAGAGGTTTGGGATGGTAAACCAGCATATATGAAATCATGGGCTGGGAATCTATTGCTGTGGTCGGATTTGACCTTGGACCCCTCCTTCAAGGTCAAACGAGGATAGTACACAAAATCATGTGCTGGGAATCTATTGCTGTGGTCAGATTTGACCTTGGACCCTCCATCAAGGTCAAACAAGGATAGCCAAACTTAAAAGTGCTTATAACTCGCTTATTATTGGTCCTAGAGGTTTGGGATGGTAAACCAGCATATATAAAATCATGGGCTGGGAATCTATTGCTGTGGTCGGATTTGACCTTGGACCCTCCATCAAGGTCAAACGAGGATAGCCAAACTTAAAAGTGCTTATAACTCGCTTATTATTGGTCCTAGAGCTTTGGAATGGTAAACCAAAATCTAGGAAATCATGGGCTGGGAATCTTTTGGTGTGATCGGATTTGACCTTTGGCCCCTCTTTCAAGGTCAAATGAGGATTGCCAAAATTAGTGTTTATATCTTGCTTATTCGTATTCCTAGAGGTTTGCAGTGTCACACCAACCTATAGGAAATCATGGGCTAAGAATCTTTTGATATGGTCAGATTTTACCTTGGGCTTCTCCTTCAAGGTTAAGCGATGTTAGAATGGCTTTGGTGAATTTTCTTCTGGTGGATACAATTTGCATCGGTTCTCCGATGCGATAGGTCTAGTTTTTTTTTTTTTTTTTTTTTTTTTTTTTTTTTTTTTTTTTTTTTGGGGGGGGGGGGGGGTGTATCTGGGTTTTATCTGGCAATTTTGGGTTTTAAAGTTTATGGGTGCTCCAAAGCCTAAAGTCGTGCATATTTTCAGGGTATGTTTACCCCAAGAGGACCCGGAGTTGATTAAGTTTTGGGGGTATCCGGTAACAAATGTTGCCATGGCCAACACTTGTAAGATTTTTGGGTCTGATAGTTTGTGGGTGTTCCACAGCCTAAACCGCTGCATGGATTTTTGCCAATTTTCAGGGTATGTTTACCCCAAGGGGATCTAGAGCTGATTAAGTTTTGGGGGTATCCGCTAACAGCTGTTGCCATGGCAACACTTTTAAGCTTTATGGGTTTTAAACCTAGTGGCTGACCCATGGCATTAAATATTACAGCTAGCTATGTCAGGTTTGCTCAAAATTTAAATGGCTAGGAAAGCTTGCTTGAGAGTTATTTTGGCCATGTTTTGAAAACAAAATGGCTGCCATATCACATTTTTTTTATCTCAAATAGGGGGGGGGGGGCATATCAAAAAGCCCTAACATCACCCTGATCATTGGTATTTGGAATGAGAAAACAACTTCTTGGAATTCATGGTCTGCAAATCTTTTGCAAGTTTCAAATTTGACCTTTGACCCCTGCTTCAAGGTTATGTAGGGTCATCATGCTAAAGGGGCCTTATATCTCGCTTATAATTGGTTCTAGGGTATCAAAATATGAAAACAACTTGTAAAAAATCATGGCTTGTGAATCTTACATCTGACAACATTTTGTGGATTCTGTATACTTCTTATAACTGAAGTTGTTCCTAAGATTTTCCCAAATCTCAATGTTGTTGCCCATTTGGATCTGAAAGTGAAACTAATGGCCCTCTCAAGAGGACTCAGAATTCACCAATACCTGGACGACTGGCTGATCAGGTCCCAGTCTCAGGAGGAAGCCCAAGTGGACACACAGGCAGTGGTAGACCTAACCCAATCCTTGGGTTGGATAATCAACCAAGAAAAATCAGAACTGAAACCTACTCAGGTGTTTTCATTTGTGGGCTGCGAATACCACCTAGATTCAGCCCTTGTAAGACCCACTCACGAGAGATGGCTCAAACTTAAGGTTTTGATCCTACGACTCAAGTCAAAACGTGTTTTGACTGCAAGATGTTTGATGTCTCTAATTGGGTTGCTAGCCTCAACGGAGAAAATGGTCCCGGAGGGACGCCTTCACATGAGGCCCTTTCAGTTTCAGCTCAAGGAGCACTGGAGATATCCTCAGTCGCTCGACAACCTCCTTCCTTGGACAGAAGCCATTGTAGCCCACCTAGATTGGTGGCAAAATCCCTCAAACGTGATGAAAGGCTCAGACCTTCATCTCAAGGACCACAGTATCCAACTCTTTACCGACGCCTCAAACGAAGGTTGGGGCGCTCACTTAGATCAAAAGTCTACAAAAGGTCTGTGGTCAGATCGGGAAAAAAGGCTACACATAAATGTCCTGGAATTGAAGGCGGTCTCCCTGGCCCTTCGAGACTTCAAGGACCAGTGCCAGAATCAAACAGTGTTAGTTGCGACGGACAACTCAACAGTGGTAGCCTACATCAACAAACAGGGGGGAACTCACTCAGCAGAGATGTGCGCTCTCCTGTGAAAAATCATGACCTGGTGCCATCACTACCACATAACATTGAAAGCCAGGCACATTCCAGGGTGTCTGAATGTGATGGCCGACCTACTGTCCAGGTCCAGCCAAGTGCAGTCAACAGAATGGTCTCTGCACCCACAGGTGTTCAAACTGATCTGCCAGAAGTGGTTCACACCTCATGTAGACTTATTTGCCACTCACCTGAACCACAAACTCCCACTGTATGTGTCTCCTATCCCAGACCCAAGGGCCTGGGACATAGATGCTCTGAACATAGACTGGACCAACCTCACGGCCTATGCTTACCCTCCTACGGCTCTCCTTCACAAGGTGATCCAAAAGATCAAGCAATGCCATTGCCTGATCATCGTGATAGCCCCAGGCTGGCCAGGGATGCCCTGGTTTTGGGACCTAGTGCAGCTCTCAACAGAGATCCCACTACAACTCCCAGTGTCAACGACCCTACTAAAACAGTCCCACAAATATGTGTTCCACAACAACCCACAACAGCTGAACCTCCACGCCTGGTGTCTAGGAGCGGACAACTCCAAGAACAAGGCTTCTCTGTGGAGGTGGCAGAGAGAATTGCTGCCCCTCAGCGGTCATCAACAAGGACCATCTACAAGTCAAAGTGGGCCCTATTTGAAAAATGGTGCAGAGAAAATTCAGTGGATTTCTCCACTCCATCTGTGAAACAAATCTCAGATTTTTTCATGTACCTGTACCAAGACCTAAACAGGCGCCCCTCGACCATTGATGGTTACAGGACTGCAATGGTTGACACTTTGGGCCCAACGGCCCAACATATTGCACACAATGTAGACCTTCATAGGTTACTCTCCAGTTTTCACAGGGATCGTCCCAAAAGTTCCAGAAACTTACCCAAGTGGAACCTTTCTGTTGTCCTCAACGAGCTCACAAAAGCACCATTTGAGCCCATGAAAGACACCGACCTCAAACATCTCACTCTCAAAACTGCTTTCTTGCTAGCTTTGGCCTCCGGCAAGCGACACAGCGAAATCCATGCCTGGGTCACAAACAAAGTATCTAATCTAGGCCAATGGGAAAAGGTCGCCTTGTTCCCCTCTTCTGATTTCATAGCCAAAAACCAACTAGCAAGAGAAGGTTCTCAAAGTGTGTCTCCGGTGACTATTCCTGCTTTGACTACCATTGTAGATAGACAATTTAAAGAAGACAGGACCCTGTGTCCGGTACGGGCCCTGAGGTATTATTTGGACCGAACCAAAGACCTGAGAGGGTCTCGTTCCCTCCTTTTTATCTCCTTCAAGAAAGGACATACCTCAGACATCAGACCCGCTACTCTCTCTTCCTGGTTGAAACAAACCATCCTACTTTGTTACAAACAAGCAGACCAACAAGCCTTGGACTTGGTCCAAGTTAAAGCGCATGACATCCGGGCCTTCGCGGCCTCTAAGGCCTTTTACGGTGGGGTATCGGTGGACCAAATCATGCAAGCCTGTCACTGGAAAGCTCACAACACATTTACAAATTTTTACCTCAAAGACCTTACTTGGTCGGACACCGACAACAATATGTATCTGGGACCCGTAGTGGCGGCACAACAAGTCCTAGATCCTTCCCCTCAGACCAGTTGTCCTCGGAAAGAAAAAAAGGGGGGGGGGGGGCACATCCGCTACAACCAAGTCTTCAGGAGTCTCTCCCAGGATCTAGGTATTCCTTTACCTTCAAGATGTTACGGGTAAGGTCATTTTATTTTTTAATTATCAAGTAATTTCTATTAAGGACTTATTCAGTTGTCATTAATCTCATATTTCAGGTTAAAAATTTCATGAGATGCCCAACCACTGGGTTGGTCAGTCACACGTGAAGGTCCCTTAGGGACCCTTAGACCTCGAAGTGAGCACTGCTGCACTTCCGTCCTACAACCAAACATCTAGACAGTTGTAGCACTGTCTCTCTTTTACTTAGGTTTTTGGCTCGTTACAGGCCCGATCTTCGGGATCAGGGCACTGTAAATGGGACTCAGACTGGTATTTCTGGCACTATTCTGTATATACTAATTCAAATCTTAGAAAAAATGACATATCTTTCAGTCTCAGCTGTAATCCCGCCACCGGGCGGTTGAATTCAGCATTAAGTCCCACATGGTAAGCTATTGTAGCATAATAAAATTGAAAATTTTAATTACTTAAATGTAGCTTTTATAAGCTACAAGCTTACCATGTGGGACTTAGGAGAGTCCCACCCTGCCTCCCCGCTGTTTACAGCTGAGGGGTAGGTTTAAAAAATTTCAACGAGAAAGTAGGGCGATTGGTCAGAAGTTATCACGTGACGACAACTACCAGTATATCCGGTGGCTAACAAGAACGATCTTTTTTTCTAAGATGTTGGCCCCGGGTGTAGCAACCCGAGAACAGCATTAAGTCCCACATGGTAAGCTTGTAGCTTATAAAAGCTACATTTAAGTAATTAAAATTTTCAATTTACTGTTTATATGCATACAATTGAATTAGATAATTCTTACTAACAATGTAGATTTGCTGCTTTCCACAATGTGAGAATCCCTAGAGCCAACCTTCTCAACAGAACAGGGGATGTAACGAGGGATGGAAAATATGTGACACCGTACAAAGTGAGTAAAGATACATCATATTGTGCCGATTAAATATATCTGGACTTAAGTTTTCCCCACACTTATTGCCAAAAGAAATAGATTAAACACAATATCAGTAATTATAATTACATTGCATTCATCTAACATACATTTTAAATTTGTTCATGTGAATCTCAAAGGATCACAATCAATAACCAAGGGTCCCAAATTAAAGCAGATGGTACTGCATTGTGAATAGTAAATTTTACAGCTTTTCTGTCTTAATTTTATATATTAAACAAATGTGGCAAAATCTTGATAAAACAAAAATTAATATTACCACTTGCAAAAGTCAAAGTTTTTATGTGCAATTCAATAGCCAGGGTCATATTGGGACCTGGTCTCAGCACTGTCACTTATGGGAGTCGAACCTACATACTGAGGTGACATCCTGTGATTAGATGCCAAAATTGCTAACTCACCAGGTCAACGAGGGTCTCATGTCACTCATTGCATTCTTTACAATAGCTGTACAGAATTAAGAACTTGCAGTAAAATATCTTGGACAATTAATTTTATCAGACATGTTAACTTTGTAACTGTTACTGATGTAACAAATCAGTTTAAAATAGAAGAGTGATGGAACCAATTGATGTCTATTTAAGGTAGTTGTTTAACTTAAGACAAGAATCCAGAGATGTTGCCAGACTGCGCGATTGCGAGAATCTCGCAATTTTTGTAAAATCTCACGCGATCTCGAAACTACAGCGCGGTATATTAGACGTTTACTACATGCAAATGCAAGGACCAAATGCGTGAAGAAAATACTTTAAGCTTACTACACTACCTTAACATACACTAAATATGTGCTGTATTATCGCTTGATGACACGAAGAGTTGTTAATGCGCATGCGTGAACTCAACTGTAAGGAATTTTTCTATTGGCCAAGACGTAACCCCTGTGTTTTCTAGTTCTTGACCAATCAGAATCGAGGACACAGACGTCTTCGGTAGCTGACAAAAATATTGTGGTTATACGATAGGCGTTTAAAGGATAAATATGGATGCAAACGAAATTAAAATAAAACGGAAGAGACGTTAAGGTAATACATCCATTAGTGATTTCTTCAAACCAAGGTGTGCAACACAGATGGAAACAATAATGCTAGCAATTCAGTAATCAGTAAGGACTCTGAACAGGGTAAAGGCAATGACAGTACCAATGCACTCTTCCTCCAGTTGTCTGTTTCCACAACTCCAGTTGTCCAGACTTCTGCGTCTGTTTCCACAACTCCAGTTATCCAGACTTCTGCATTTGTTTCCACAACTCCAGATATCCAAACTTCTGCATCTGTTTCCACAACTCAAGATATCCAATATGCATTACATTATATTATATGAGTTTCAGTTTCTGTCAGATAACAATGTATGACACGGTTAGGTCGTAATATGTACTAAAGTTTGATAATCTCTGGAAATATTTCCATCGAGGATCAGATCCCCCTTTTTATTTTTGAAATCCCCCCTTTTTTTCAGACCAAGAGGGGAATTCCCCCCCCTGTCATCAAAAGCTGGCAACATCTCTGAGAATCTCATACCAGTGCTTGGGATAGCCCCTGAGCCATTATAACAAAAAATACGGTATATTTTCTTGTAGGACCCAAACAAGCGTTTTGGAGCTAACCTTGGAGCATTGTCTGGAGGTCGGGTGGGAATCACAGGCATGTCCATGTCCAACATGAAGTTATGTCTGCCAATAGCTATCAGGTCAGTGGGTTATGGTACCAGAAGAAACATTCAAAATTGTTGACAGTTTTGTGATTACTAAAATATTAAGATTAACGGATGTATTATATGCCACTTTTATTGCCACTTATTATTTCTTTCTGATTAATGGGAATTTGAAAATATGACCCTGTCTTTGTGTCACTTTTAGTCATGGTCTTGTCATTGTGTCAGTTGATTAAGTCATTCTTTTGTCATTATGTCAGTTAATGCAGAGATGGCAGTTGTTTAATCTGATAATTTATTGTCCTTGCCCAAAAAATGTTTGTAGGACCAGGATCTACAATTCAGCTGTTTGTTCACTGTTTTGTTGAAGTTTCACTTTTTTACCAACTCTAGTTGTGTACAGGTAGTGCAGTTGTTGTAATAATCCTATTTTAGTTACAGTTATGGATATTGTTGTAATTATGTTTTGACCACAGATTATATCAATATAATTTTCCTCTCAGATACTCGGCAGTGCGTCGTCAGTTTGGTCCTACTGAGGGTGGTGAGGAACTCCCTGTGATAGAGTATCAGTTACAGCAGTGGCGGCTCCTGCCTTACCTGGCAGCGTTATACGTACTGGACCACTTCGCCAGAACCTTCTTCAACAACTTTGTGGAACTCCGCGTTGGAATGATGGTCGGAAATGAGGACGACAGACAGGTAAGATAGACAGAACTGTAGATGAGTGATAGACATAATAGTGGACAACATGAAGGTAAGATAGACAGAACAGTAGATAACAGACGGACAGAAATGTGGATGAGACATGAGATAGACAGAAGAGCGGATGACACACGTTATATGGGCAGAATGGTGGACAATAGATCATTGAGACAGACAAGGGGATGAGAGTCTTTTGTTTGCTGTAGAGGATTATCACATTGTTGCTTTGCAGGGTACCTTGGTATGTACCTAAACTTAGCAAAATAAGAATTTATTATCCACCACGAGCTGTATATGATCCATATAGGGGGGGATATACAGAGCAGGATATATTCTTTTCATATGCACCGGCATCTCCGATAATTGTAGTCAACAAGTTGTGGGTTTTTTTCACAAATATTTTCGAAACAGTGTAACCTACAAATGTCTATTATATGTCAATAGAAATATCTTGTTCTGCTCCTTTATGTTGGATGAAATACATGCAGAAATGGCAGAGAAATGACTAGTTAAAAATTAACTTGTACAATATTGTAAACTTTATTCATGATATTTTTTCTGTATATGTCATTCAGGAAGTTTTCCTATTATAGAAAATCAATCTACAGTTGATTGCCATTGCAACACGCACACAGTTTTAGTGAGGTACCATACTACTTAAGTTGGGGTGAGGAGTGGTAACCAGAGTGAGGATGGAAATAAATTAAATGATTTCAGGAATTTCCAAGTGTTCATTCTGAATATTGTTGTATTTTGAACCACCAATGTCATGTATAAATTCTGTTATCATTAGTGCTGTCACTCGCCACTGCAAATTTGTATCGAATATCGCCCATGTTGGCCGACTTAGTACCAACATATGTCAACTTCATAAACTCACCTCAAAATGAAGCTATTCAACTAAAATGTACAATAATATTGTTTTACTCACCTGTATACACCATTTACACTGTCATATTTGTCTTTTTATTTTACATTGTTTATGTATTGTCAAATGAAGGAACCCTTTGAAAATCGTCAGTATATTAAAGAATATAATTACGCATTATTTGAATTTATATTTAAATTGACTATATCAATTAAATCAACTATAAAAAAAAAATAAAGATGCAATTTGGAAAATACATTCGAGCAATGGTTTGACTGGATTTGTATGGATTGGTTTGTCAAAAGGCTGAAAATATATTTTAAATGCTGAATCATTCTTCACTTTTAAAAGATATTGCATGATTATCATATAAATGTGGATTTAAAAAATACATCCGATTATCGCTCATAATAGATATAGCAAATGACAGTATCAGAAGTAGCGATTGTCACAATAGCACTAATTTTCATCCATTAAAAAGTGTTTTAGAAGGTTAACTAGTTTGATATTTGTGGGTAAAGTCCATTTAAAACTTGGCACCTGTGTTCAGTGCATATGTTAATCAGTAGAAAGCACATTATTAAATATAAGACAGGTACAAAACTGTCCCGATGTGCCTCCAGCATAGATGCTGGTAACACAGCAAATAACAATTTTGTGCTCAAGTTAAGACAAGTTATGTTGTTGAGCAGTAGTCGTCACACTACATTTTACAGGCAGAACTGGGCCGTGAGATTCATGCCATTTCCTGTGCCAGTAAGCCGCTAGCGTCGTGGTTGGCGCGGGATGCGATACAAGAATGTAGAGAGGCTTGTGGTGGACACGGATACTTCAAAGGTACACTGACATTCCCCAATGAGATAACTCCATAGATTTTAAGATAGATTCACCTTAGGGAATTGATTGATGCTATAGATGGTTTTGATGCTTTCAATGCCACTCGGTTAAAAAATTTCGAGTAAATTTTGCTTATGATTTTTCTGTGCATCAAGTTTGCTTGACCAATTTGAGGCAGAGATAAATGGATATCAACACATTGTTCCCTGTTCAAGTTTGCATTAATTTATCCCAGTACGATAGTAATGAGAAAATGCTTTATCTTTATAAATAAGCATCAGTTCAACATAAATCTCCTATTCATTATATCCCCAGACGAAAGTCGGGGATATATTGGATTCAGGTCCGTCGCGCCGCCGCCGCCGCCGCCGCCGCCGCCGCCGCCGTAGAAATTTCCTTGTGGACGCGATAACTCAAAAACAAATTAATATTTTTTTTTCAAACTTGGTACACATGTTAAGGGTGCCCAAAGGAAGATCCCTATTTTAAGGTGACCTTAAACTCCCAGTAAAAAAGAACTTATGGCCACCTTAAGGTCAGAAATTGGACTTTTGGCCACTTAGAGCCCTGTAGGTCACAAACTATGATGCTCAGCTGGCTGAAATTTTACCTGACAACACATTAATATGTTCTTAGTACATGTGCCGAAAATCACGACTTTAAGTTGAGGAGAAAATTGTCCTTGAGGCCCATAAATACCCCCACTTAGGGATTTTTTGCTATACTTTTCACATATTTTGCCCTATAATTTGGAAGTGGTAATTCTAATGAGTCTCAAACTGTGCTAGGTATAACTTTGATATGTAATCCTTGTCTGTAGAAAATTTTAGGGCTGTAGGTTTACCCAAAGGGGTCGACTTAAGGTCTCAAAAGTGCCCACAGAGACCCAATTTATGCACTTTTTGCCACTTTCAAGCACTGTAGCTTTCAAACTGTGTCTCTCATCTAAGTTAAATATCATCTGGGAATATATCTATGTGTTTTCTTATATGTGCCCCAACATTTAGGCCTTTAATAGACAGTTAACCTGTGTATCAGGACCATAAACACCCACCCGAGTGACCCTTATAAGACATTTTTCACATCTTTTTCCCTGTAACTTGGAAATGGTAAGTCTGAGAAGTTTCAAACTGTATTAGATATATATTCTGTGTGTAATCTTAGTATGTAACAGATTTTAAGTCTGAAGCTTTAATTTTGAAGGTCAAATTGAGGTCTCTAAAAGGCTCCCAAAGACCCAATATTTGGACTTTTTGCTACTTTTAAGCCCTGTGACTGTCAAACTATGTGACTGATAGAGCTCAAATCCTATCTGGGAAGATATTAGTATGTTATTTATATATGTGCCAAAAATTAAGGCTTTAAGAAGACATTTAACCTGTGTATGAGGACCATAAATCCCCACCCGAGTGACCATTTTTAGACATTTTTCACATATTTTGCCCTGTAACTTGGAAATGGTAAGTCTAAGAAGTTTCAAACTGTATTAGATGCATATTCTATGTGTAATCTTAGTATGTGACAAATTTTAAGTCTGAAGCTTTAATTTGAAGGCCACATTTAGGTCTCTAGAAGGCCCCATAAAGACCCAGTATTTGGACTTTTTGCCAATTTTAAGGCCTGTGACTGTTAAACTATGTGACTGATAGAGCTGAAATCTCATCTGGGAATACATTATTATGTTCTTTTTACATATGCCAAAAATCAAGGCTTCAAGTAGACATTTAACCTGTGTATGAGGACCTTAAACACCCACCTGAGTGACCCTTTTAAGACATTTTTCACATATTTTGCTCTGTAACTTGGAAATGGTAAGTCTGAGAAGTTTCAAACTTTATTAGATACATATTCTATGTGTAATCTTAGTATGTAACAAATTTTAAGTCTGAAGCTTTAATTTGAAAGCCACATCGAGATCTCTAAAAGGCCCACAGAGACCCAATATTTGGACTTTTTGCCACCTTTAAGCCCTGTGACTGTTAAACTATGTGATTGATGGAGCTGAAATCCCATCTGGGAATGCATTATTATGTCCTTTTTACATATGGCGAAAATCAAGGTTTTTAGTAGACATTTAACCTGTGTATGAGGGCCATAGACACTCGCCCAAGTGCCTTTTTGGACATTTTTTCCGTATTTTGCCCTGTTATTTGGAAATGCTTAGTGTGACAAGTCTTAAACTGTATTATATATAATTTTTGTTTGTTATGTATGTCCCCCAAAAAGTTTCAGATCTGTAGTTTAATTGCTAAGGTCTCTTTAACAATTGTAAAATGCCCACAGAAACCCAATTTATGGACATTATGCCACTTTAAAGCCCAGTAACTGTCAAACTATGTGGGTTATAGAGCTGAAATCTTTGAATTTTTAAAAGGAAATGTCTGTCTATTTAAATTTTGAATATTAATAATGTTATGGCTATCTTAGTCTTTTAAGAACTTATTTTTGTGTGTTATACCTCTGCTTGCTGAGTTTTTAACTTTTTAAAATGAAACTGGTTAAACGCCGGTTAAACATATTCAAGTAGACAAAATCGACACTTTAAGTGAGCTTTAAGTCCCAATATTAATGAAATTATATCCGTATGTAGTAAAACTAGGGGATTTTTAACCCTCAACTAGCCCAGTTTTATTCAACTTGCCTCAGTTAATTTTGACACAGCTCCTACAGTTATGAACTCATTTCAGTTGATAATCACATACTTAAAATTCTCAATTCTTTTTGTATTTGAGTACCCCTTTTATATAGATTGTTTGTTTACCATTTATGCTGTAGCACTCCATCTCTTTGAGAGAACATGTAAACTGTGTAAAAAAGATGTAGAAGATGAGATACATTTTGTTTGTGTTTGTCCAGCTTTAGAGCTGATTCGTATGAAATATTTCAAAATTTTAAATATAGATAAATCTGAATTATTAATAGATCAATTATCAAGGGTATTAACTCATATGAATGTCAATATGGTTATTAATTTTATTTTTGATTTGTGGCAAGAAAGAAAAAGTAAATTATGTTGTTAATTTTTATGTATTGAATTGCTGTCTTTATTTACTGTATCTTACCTCAAAATATGTTTGCTCTGTTTGTTATTAACTCTCTATTTAAAGTGACTTATAAGCCCATATAGGGCTGGGTATTACTTCAATAGTTTTTGTATAATCCTTGTCAACATAATACATGTCACTATAATAAACTAATAAACTAAACTAAGTCCCAACCCACATCCCCCACCCGGATTCCCCCCACCCACCTCTGGGACCTCCAGCTATATTGAGTGACACTAAATAAACAAAGGTATTTAATGATATCAGATGAGAAACAAAGACCTCAATGGGGTTGCAGATCTTGTGTAATAGTGAGAGAGGTGTGGAGAAGGGGAGAGGGGTGGGGGTGGGAGGTGGTGGGCTTCATTACATATAACACAAAGGGGAGTCAGAACTGAGATTGTGTCACATATTTAGGTTGCATATATATGGACCACATATATAGGTATAGAGGAAATGAATAACTGAAAACAATTTGCAAATTCTAAAAATAAATAATATTTTATTTGTGAACAAATATAGAAACAGATATGCGCTTTTGGGATTATGAATTTTAGAATGGACATTGAATCATCAATCATTTAAATACTTTGAAGAAAGATTGAAAAGTATGATGAGTTGAGTTAAAAATAATATTTTATTTGTCAACAAATATAGAAACAGATATGCTCTTTTGGGATTATTATTTTAGAATGGACATTCAATCATCAATCATTTAAATACTTTGAAAATAGGTTTAGAGTTATCATTGCAGGAAGATTGAAAATATAATTTGAGTTATGTATTCGGCGTCTGGGGATACACCATCTTCCTTGGAAGATATAAACAGAGTAGATTAATGTGCTGAAGTTCATATAATAATGGGTAATTATGTTTTTAAAAATTCCCGATCAAAACCTGTGGCGTGAGTGATGACCTGTCTGGGGATATGTTGGCGCCGAGTTGGCCCAATCTAGTTTATGCAGCTTTTAACCCACAGCCTTTAAAGTCTGTATGGTGGGCTGGAAGCTGGAAAAATCTATTAGAAACTTAAAGGTGTGAGAAGTTGATACTTGGTAGGGACATTTGCTGGGGGGTGTAGATACTGAGTATACAAGTGTGTGTCTACAATAGCCATAATATATACTCTATATACTTTACTGATGCCTCCAGTTGGCTAGTATAAACATTGTGTGTACCAAGATTTAGACCGGGTAGTACATTTGTTGCTCCTGGTCTCAGTATTTTAAGCCTTTCCCACTTCTAATTGTAACATAGTTATCTGATATATATTAAGGCATACATATAAACTAAAAGAAATTTTGTCTTTATAGTCAACAGGCTCGGTGACATCAGAAACGATAACGACCCCAACTGTACTTATGAGGGGGAAAATAATGTGATTCTTCAGCAGACAGGAAACTTTCTACTGGCATGTCTACAGTCCATAGAGGCAGGAAATAATGTCTCCTCCCCACTTGGGAGCATTGATTTTTTGAATGACCTAAGTAAAATCCAGAAGCGAACGTTTTCTGGGAAGATGCAGGAACCAGGAGGTGAGTCTGAATCATTTGGTCTACCGTAATTATCTGTGTAAACGCCCTGGGGGGGCAATGCATTTTTAAAAAATAGAGTGTGTGTGTGTGGGGGGGGGGGGGGGGGCTATTACAGATAAATAAATAAATTAATTAACTCTCCAATTCAGTGGAAATGGGCAATAATGGACACTAACAGCCTTGATGTCGCTTTCCAGCACATATAATGGCTGGGGTGCTTAAGATATTAGAAACAAACCTTAAAATCTGAAGATATTGTAAGCTTTTATCTCATATTTTTGTAGATTTTAATGCGTCTCTGATCAAAACTGCCCTGTTTTGTTTTGATTTTTAGGCGGGTAACCAACCCGCCTATTAGATTGATGTGTCCATCTGTCCATCCACGTTTTTGTTTCCGGACTCTAACACAATCACAATTTCGAAATTGGTGTAATTCCGTCCATTTGTTTGTCCGTTTATAGCATACATACAATTATTTAACCTAGATTACAAGTTTTACATTTCTAACACGTCTAACAAATTTACCTTAATTGGGTGACCTAACATTTCTTTCCTTGTTTCTAAATTTAATTACAGCAGTCGTTAATCTTACTGCTGCCTGCGCAACCCGCCTTTTGGGGCATTTCTGACCCTCTTGTCTTTATTTCCTATAAGCGGTATTAGATTGGGGAAGTACTAAAACAGATTTTTTTTCGGAATGGCAAACGTGCTGTCTGTTAAAAGGGATATAAAACCCCAAACTATGACCTTTGCAAAGGTAGACAGAAGGGGGGAGGCATTTAATAGGGAGGGGGCATTTATACAGATAAATACGGTATGTGGTATTTATACTCAGAGTAACATCTCCTTTACTACATGACTCAAAGCACTGTTTGACCCATCATGACTACATAGGTACAGCCCAAGCTCTAGTGACTAACATCCCCCTGACTGAAAGACAGAGTTTCATTGATGATCCGATATTTACATCCCTGAGGTTGTTTATCCTTCCACTGGGGATAAGACCCAATGACAGACGATAACTATTTCAACTGGTCATAAATACAATACAATTAGGGCCACAATGTATTTGTACATAAGATGAAACCCAGATCCCCAGTATTTCTAGGTGTAAATCACTAGGCCAGACTGGTAGATGACTTGCACAGTGACCAACAGCTGACCGTAGAGACATAACTTTGAATTAATCTGTTAGCTGAGAGACAGAAAAGTAGTTGATAATACATGTATTTATTTGAGTTGAATGATTTAAAGCACTGATTTTCTGAGAAGGGGTAGTTCATTTGCTAGAAAGAAGTCAATACCATTGGGAAGGCATGCCTGAAAAGACTAATCCCCACATAATGCCCCGTGCCTTGTGTGTGCTGTGGTATTGCATAGCTTGTTACTTTTACCTAAATTTAAATTAATAGGAAGAAAGAAATACCATTCATATTCACAGTCAGAATGCTGATTTATATATATACATGACAGGATTAAATTTAAAAATACTCATTTATAATTACAGTATGAAATTCTAAAAACATTTAAAATTTGATCAATGCTGAAGCTCACAAAACCACAAATCTTGATTCTGAAAAGCAACAGGCTATTAAACTCTTTAATGATTTCCAGTTCTGTAATATTAATATATCAATCTCAGATGTTCACCAAGGGTACTAGTAGCTCCTGTGCTTGATGTTACACCAAAGTACTGCACTAAGAGTATTTGTGCCACCTTCAACATATATCTTGTCAGTAGGTGAAACAGGTTCAATGTATAACACAGCTCTTATTGTCTCACGTAGTGCAGTGAAATTACTGCCCTGACCAGAACAATGAAAGCTGTCAGATGTCTGCCAGTGCCCAATGGTTTTCAACCAGTATGCACTCTTTTCCTCCATCTGACCAACTATATATTGTGTAATATAATAAGTAAGTAAGTAAGAAACACGTATAAAGTGCTGAAATTGATGTAAACATCCTCTAAGGCGCTGATGTCCAAAAAGAGATAGTCCAGTTCCAAAAAGAGGTCTGTTTCCATATTAGCATCCGACAGGGGAGATAGGCTATGGTGGAGGATAGGATAATCTGAAAAGATATATTTTCAACTGTTTTCTGAAGTGCTTCCAGAAATGCTTCCCATGGTTCTAATGGCTTGAGGGAGCTTGTTCCACTCTGTGGGAGCAGCTACTATGAAGCTGTGCAACCCTGAGCGTTTATTTGGTTTAGATGAGGAAATTGATAGGCGATTGCCCCGGGTGAGATCACTCCACCTAATCAGAAAGGACAGATATAGAGGTTGGCTGAAATGTATTGCTTTATAAGTAAGGAGATTATATTTGAACAATATACGGTAATGAATGGGGAGCCAGTGTAGTTTGTGCAGGAAGGGTGTGACATGACTAAATTTATTCAGTTTGCACACAGTACGACATAAGGCATTTTGAACTCTCTGTAATCTGCCAGTATATGCCTTTTTTGTGTTATAAAGCAATGAGTTAGGGAATCCAGGCGACTGCTAACCAAGGCATTTGCCACCTTTACAACTGTTTCATGATGTAAGTACCTGCGGACCCATACGACGTATTAAACTCAAATCCACGAATGAAATGGATCTTACTTTCATAGTCTTTATTTACTCTTTGCATCCTTTCAGACATTTTGGCAGCCTACCAATGGCTGGTTTGCTTCATGTTACGGCAGAGTCAGCAACGAGTCAGGAGCCAACTGGATTCTGGAAAAGATGGCTTCACAGCCAGAAATGACAGCCAGGCTTATTACTGCAGGAGCCTGTCACTGGTTTATGTGGAGGTAACTTACTCAAAGTGTATTACTAGTTTTATATCAGTGGTCAGTTATCTGTTGTTGTATAGTCATGTATATAGAGGACAAGGCACTAATGATAATATTATCTATAACATATTCCATTCACAGTTTTAGTGTGACACCACAACTACTTGGGGCCACACCATACTTCAGCCAATCCTTTTTCGGGGTATTGTTTTCACCCTGGTGTCCAGATGGGTTCACGGGCGGGCGGGTGTTGGGGAAAAAGTTTGTCCGGGCTGTATCTCAGAAACCGTAAGGTGTAGGAAGTTAATACTTGGTAGGGACATTGGTTAGGGGGTGTAGGTGTGCAGCGTCATGGCGTGACCTTGATTTGACCTTGCCGTAGTGACCTTGACCTATAAAATCTTGTCCGGGCTATATCTCAGAAACCGTAAGGTGTAAGAAGTTGATATTTGGTAGGGACATTGGTTAGGGGGTGTAGGTGTGCAGCATCATGGTGTGAACTTGATTTAACCTTTGACATTGTTATTGTGACCTTGACCTATAAAATCTTGTCCGGGCTATATCTTGGTAACTGTACAGTGTAGGTAGTTGATACTTGGTAGTTGGTAGGGACATTGGTTGGGAGTTTTACGTGTGCAATGTCATTATGTGACCTTGATTTGACTTTTGATCTTACCGTAGTGACCTTGACTTTTAAAATTTAACAATATCTCTGAAATCATTAAGTGTAGGAGGTTGATGCAGGGTAGGGACATTGCTTAGAGGTTGTATCTGTGACAGGTCATGCTGCAATCTTGATTTGACCTTGTCATAGTGACCATGAGTTTTAAAATGGATTCCATAAGATGTAGAATTTTGACACTTGGTAGGGACATTGGTTAGGTTCTATATCTCATGGTGTTAAAAACTATTTCCCAGGCTGTGGGGTACAGGCATCTCCTATGTTATTTTTTACTTTGGCAGGGTCTGCTAATTTCCTTTTTATTGCGTTAATACATCCTATCCAATGGACAATTGCTAATCCGGTCGGCGCAGACCGGCCCGCCAAACGCCAGAAAAAGACGTCCTGTGTTTCCACCGGCCGGCCGGTCCCTAGTACTAGTGCACTCGCCAGATGGCATGTCGTACTCCCTTCCTGTCTAGACAGCGTGACGTCATAGCATCTTTTTTTCGTTTGGCGCGTGTACTGTGCAGACGTGTTTTCAACATTGCCAGAGTTTTTAAAGGAAAAAGTGTGCATTATGACGGATTTCAACCTTTAATTGCAAATACTTTAGAGTAGAAGGGTTATCTACATATCAAGCACGGATATACATTAAGAAATCTGCTGGAAACGCTCCCTAGCTGACTCAATTTAGTGTTGATGATAGGGCAGTAAGCGCCGAGAAATATGAGGCCGCCATTTTGCTAGTTTCCTCCCATTCAACAATTGTGTTGTTAAGGGCAGATCGACATGAAGGAAAATACTGGATATTCTACTTACAAGGTATTGTTATCTGTTTCTTTGTTGTGATTGTCCCTTCTGTAACTTTCCAGTGACAAATCATGAAGGAAACGTCAGTATTTTCGAGTATTTACAACTATAAATAGAAGGAGGCAATCACGAAAATCTTCAGTCTATGTAGTATTTAACACTGTAAATAAGGAATTCCCAACAGAAGAGGTGCATTCTTCAGAGTTCTTCCGAGCGCACTGGTACCGACTTCTCTGCTGTATAGCATCAGTCACACCAGCCTAGCTCGAGTATTACTGTTTTTCATCAGAAGCAAGAGATGCATTCTTCAGATTTCTTCAGAGCGTACTGGTCCAGACATCTTTGCTATAAAGCATTAGTGGACCGGCAAGCTCCAGTCTAGACGACCTCACAATAGAAGGTGATATCAGTCCCTCCCTTGCAGACCCAGCTTTGTTGTCGGTAGTGGGGGTTGTGGATGGCCAGGTCACTGTTTTAAGTTGCCTGGTTTTATCACGAAAGGAAGAAATTCATCTACAGAGCCTCCTACCTCTTCAGAGTTCTTTGGTACCGACTTCAGATCGGCACCGACCAGGATTTTCACCATTAGAGCGCACTGGTCCAGGCTTCTCTGCTTTTAAAGCATCAGCCGACCGGCCAGCTCGAAAGAACGCGGCCTCTGACGTCATCTCCACGAAGCTGGTCACGTGATTCACCAAACAGGTCACGTGATTCACCGACCAGGTCACGAAGCTGATCACGTGTTTCACCGACCAGGAAAGTCGGAAGTGCATTCTTCAGAACTCACGTCTACTGTGATTCCAGTCCATCCCTTGCACACCCGGCCTTGTTGTCGGTAGTGGGGTTTTGTGGACTGTCAGAATACTGTTAGTGGCCGGTGTCACACAAAGAACGCGACCACTGATGTCATCTCCAATCAACCAATCGCGTGTCTTTCCCACCAGCAAACTGGTCACATGACAAGCCGAACAACAACTGCTTCTAAAAATAGCTCAAGGGCTTTCCCAGCAACTGTCAAATCTACAAATAAGACGTGCGTTTTTAAAATACTTTCATCAATGAAGGAATCCTACAGTAAGCTGGATTCAACACAAAAGATAGTTATTAAATTGTTTCAACAACTGGTTACAGAGTGTACCGACCGGCTACACAGCCTTGTTCTGACCGGCTGCCAGCTTCACAGCCCATAATGTACGGTGCTTCAATCAACCGGTTACAGAGTCTCCCTACCTAGTTCCATTCAGCCTACAGTAAGCTGAGTTTTCAACACAATATAGTTGTTTTTAAATTGCTTCAGCAACTGGTTACAGAGTGTACTGACCGGCTACTCAGCCTTGTACAGCTTACCCGACCCGACCGGTTACAGAGCCCTCTGACCTGGTCTATCCAACTATGTGTTGCTTCTGGGCAGGCAGCCAGGCAGCAAGCATTTACAACATATGGCTTCAACCAACCGGTTACAGAGTCTACCGACTGGCCACACAACCTGCACTGAATACTTTGCTTCACATTAGCCGGTCACAGAGCCTTCCTGCCTTTTACCAACCAGCACCAAGAATCAACCAACCCACAGGGTTTTCTACCAGCTGGCCACTCTTCATCAGCAGCCTATTCACCGGCCTAAGACTGATGACAGGCCTAATAATGTGTAGTCCCTGACAGGAAGTTTTTTCTTACACAGAAACTATTTCAACCGGTTACAGAGTTCACCAACCGGTTACCGGCTATACAGTTTTCACTGAGCAGTTTTGCTTCACAGCAGCTGGTTACAGAGACTACCGACCTATCAGGTGCAATTACTGTCTTGCCCCTTTTTCAATACTGGTTACAGAGGACCGGAACCAACCAGCAGTCCCTCCTGGGGATCACCTAGTTAGTAGACCAGTAACTAAATTCAATGGTCAACCTAACCTACCAGTTTTTGCTGGTTACAGAGTATCATAGGCTACAGAGATTTACTGTAGCCAAAAATTGCTGTTTACAGAGAAAACCAATGGGTCTTTTGGACAGCAAGAGAAAAGGTGGTACACACTCAAACAAGCCTTCATCGTGTCTGGCGGCTGGCCCGGGGCCAAGAGTCTGTGAAATGGGAAGTGTGTTAACTGTTTTCATTGTCACCAAGCCGGACCAGTGCCCGGAGGGACAGAAAAGGTTTGTCCGACTACCAGATGTCCCAGATGTGGCACACAGTCTGCCTGTAGGGTCCAGACTAAATCCTTTTGGGGAACTTAGGAAGCCTTGGGGGCTTGACCCTAGGTAGTACAAATGTTCTAGTCAAGCCCAAGCTTGACAAGGTCACCAAAAATCATCAACTGCTATGTACATTCTCACAGGAACCTATATTGGTTAGAGGCATTACATCAGCTTATGGACAAAGATGCAGTCGAGCCAGTTCAAATCTCTGGGCTTCTTCAACCGACCTTTTTTGGTTCCAAAACCAGACAGCTGTTGGAGACCTATTCTAGATCTGAGCAAACCAAACCTTTCGGAGACCATCAGGACATCCCTCCAACAAGGGGAGTGGGTTCCCTCAATAGGTTTCAAGGACACCTACTTCCATATACCTATACAGGAACAATCCAGGAAATGCCTGAGATTTCACATCCAAGGTTGGGCATACCAGTTCAAGGCCCTGCCATTCTGTTTGTCCACAGCACCCTTGGAGGTCACCATGATCCCAAAGGAGGTGAAACTGATGGCCATACACAAGGAGTTAAGAATCCACCAGTACCTAGACGACTGGTTGGTGAGAGACAGATCCCACCAGGCTTGTGTCCATCATACACAGGAACTAGTAAATAATGTGTCAGCAACTGGGTTGGCTGGTGAACAAGACTTCGATTTGTAGGCTACCAGTTCGGCCTCAGGTATGACCGGGACCGACTGACTCCGGACCGGTGGCAGAACCTTCAAGAGGAAATGCTGGAACTGCTATCCCTACCGGCTTGCCCGGTCCGGGAATTCATGTCCTTGATAGGTTTCTAACAACTACAGAAAAGCAAGTTCATCTAGGCCGACTTCATATGAGACTCATTCAGTGGCATCACAAAAACTACTGGAGGGTACCAGAATCACTAGAGAAGGTGATCCCAATGCCCGGGTCCCTGCACCCCCATTTACAATGGTGGCTGAAGGAAGACAATGTACTTGCAAGCCAACCATTACACCCAATAAACATGCTCGGCAAATATTTACAGACACATCAATAGAAGGGTGGGGCGCTCACTTAGACGAGCACACTGCAAGAGGAACCTGGTCCCTTCCGGGAAGCAAGCTGCATATAAACTATCTAGAACTTAAAGCAGTCTTTCTGGCTTTAAAAGAGTTCCAAGACCTTTGCTCAAACAAGATAGTACTTGTAACAACCGACAACACCACAGTAGTGTTATACATAAACAAGGAAGGAGGCATGAGGTCGGGCCCACTTTGTGCCCTACTATGGAGAATCTTGACCTGGTGTACCAGGAAACAAGTGACTCTAAGCCCGACACATTCCAGGCCGGCTGAACGTGGTAGCAGACGAGCTATCCAGGCTAGGACAGACCATCCAAACAGAGTGGTTTCTCCTTCCAGAGGTCTTCCACTCAATATGCAGCAGGTGGCACCGGCCTAAAATAGACTTATTTACCATGAGGTTCAACAACAAGTTCCCTCTGATTGTGTCACCAGTACCGGATCCCCTGGCCACAGCAGTGGATGCGCTCAGTCTGCCATGGTAGGATCTGAAAGCATAAACCTTCCCACCATCAGCCATATTGGGCAAGTGGTGAAGTTGCAAGACTCCCCATGCAAGAGAATCATTCTGATTGCTCCGGGGTGGCCCAACATGCCTTGGGTTTGGGATCTAGTGGCCAGCCAAATCCCACTGAGCCTGCCCAATCTGCCCAACCTGTTGACAGCCATTCAATCAGATCCCTCATAGAAATCTAACGATCTTAATCTCCATGCAGGGCTCCTAGAGCCTCAGCAATCAAGGAGCAGGGCTTGTCTGAGGCATTGGCAGCAAGAATGGAGGCTCCTCAAAGGGGATCAATTGGATCAGTCTATGAGGCAAGTGGGCCATTTTCACAAAGTGATGTATCACTCATCAGGTGGACTTCGGGGCACCCCCCTGTAAAGTCAATTGCTGACTTCCTTATGTACCTGTTTCAGGACAGGAAGTTGCAGCCCAGTACCATTGATGGTTACAGGTCAGCCATTGCTGATAGACTGGGAAATTCGCCCATCAATATCAGTAAGGATGAAAATTTCACTCGTCTCCTGGATAGTTTCCACAGAGACAGACCCAAAGGCAGGAGGGTAATCCCCTCCTGGAACCTCTCCCTGATTTTTGCACCAGCTGAC
Organism: Sabellastarte sp. h YS-2021; assembly: GCA_964017235.1. Classification (NCBI taxonomy): domain Eukaryota; kingdom Metazoa; phylum Annelida; class Polychaeta; order Sabellida; family Sabellidae; genus Sabellastarte; species Sabellastarte sp. h YS-2021. Next base: position 111,898,196 of record OZ024933.1, read on the forward strand.
AAAGGTTCATTTTGAACCAATTAAAGAGGCTTCCTTGAAGCATTTGACCTTCAAGACAGTTTTCCTCTTGGCCCTGGGGTCGGGCAAGCGTAGAAGTGAGATGCATGCTTGGCAAAACAGAAATATTAGACACCAATCCGACTGGTCAAAGGTGTCCCTGTACCCATCACCCAGCTTTCTCTGCAAGAATCAGCTGGCCAAAGAGGGTCCAGCAATGTGGCCCCAGGGGTTATAACAGCCCTGGCCCCAATTCTGGATAGATCCCTCAAGTCTAACAGGTCCCTCTGTCCGGTCAGAGCATTGCGCTACTATTTGGACAGGACCTCAGACCTCGGGCAGAATAAGGAGGTGGTTTTTTGTCTCCTTTAAGAAAGGTTTTGACAAAGACATCTCACCTGCCACTATCTCCTCTTGGATCAAGACGACTGTGATCCTATTTTATGAGCTCTCTGACCAGGAGACCCACACTTTACATCAGGTTAAAGCCCATGATGTCAGGGTCTTTGCTGCTTCTAAGGTCTTCCAGTCGGGAGTTTCCTTAGATCCAATCTTGTCAGCCTGCCACTGAAGTCACATAATACCTTCACACAGTTCTATCTGAAGGGTGTGGCTTGGGCTGTTTCAGAGCTTTACCATTGGGCTAGGTAGTGGCTGCTCAGCAGATCCACAAGTGGCCCTTAGATTGAGGAGATTTGTATATATGTACATAGGGTAAACAGTTCTTCATGTACATGTACAAAAAAAAATTATTAAGCGTGACATGCTTCCTTCGGGAGGTTTATTTGCATTCTGGGACTGAACTCATCCCTCTCTTCCCCTACCTCAGAGCAGGTCTGCAAAAAAGGGGGGGGCAACGTCGGTATAACCCCGGGTAACCGGCTGCTGGCAACCGACCATGGCCTTACAGGGTTTCCTGACCTTAAGGTCAACCCAGGCCTGGGCCTATAGGTCTCCTGACGAAGTCAGCCAAGACCATAGGCTAAAATTTGCTATTACTTGTGAGTTCACATAAGTCCCTAGTAACTTACCCGCCGACCAAGCGGTAGTTATTCAGCAATTGTCCATTGGATAGGATGTATTAACACAATAAAATTGCAAATTTAATAAGTAAATTAAATTTTTATAAGTTAATACCCTATCCAATGGACACACAAGACCCTCCCACCAACCCCGCTATCAGCTTACTAGGGGTCTAATAGGTTTAGACAATGAAAAAGATGCTATGACGTCACGCTGTCTAGACAGGAAGGGAGTACGACACGCCATCTGGCGAGTGCACTAGTACTAGGGACCGGCCGGCCGGTGGAAACACGGGACGTCTTTTTCTGGCGTTTAGCGGGCCGGTCTGACAATTAGCAATTGTCCATTGGATAGGGTATTAACTTATAAAAATTTAATTTACTTATTAAATTTGCAATTTTATTGCCTTTCTTTATTATTACAATACCTTTGTAATATATTACAATAAGGAAAATATAACTGCAAAGTAAAATGTAAACTGTAAAGTTATCTTACCACAAAGGACTTAAGAGCTACTGATTTGATATCACATGGTATTACCTGTTTAATCTTCTTTCCTAATTTTATTTATACAGAATTCAAATGTAAGTCGAGCATACTCTTTGGTTGATACAGTAATTTTGACATCTCTGACCTTCACAATTTTATGCATGTGTATTACATTTTCTATCCTATAAAAACCAAGACTGAAAAGTCTTTCGGTCTACAGTATGAGCTACAAAGCCATCAGAGACACGAGTAGTGCACTAGAATATATGAAATTTTGGCGACAAAAACTAATTCCAAGTCAGATATATCCTAAAGGTACTAATGTATCCCATTGCTGCTTAACTTCAGTGATGAGATGGGTAGTGGTCACCCTACGCCACAATTTATAAAAGTGCCAAAAAAGAAAAAAAAAGAAAAGAGAATCAAAAAAGTGATCTCTAGATCAAGCTTAATGACCCACATTAGAAGCAAATTAAATAAGTCCCAGTAGATACACACATGCAGAGTCTCTGTCACTCGCTTACACACTGTCTAACCTACAACTATCACTGAGCAGGACTGACAGTCTGACTGACTGACTTGTAAATAGAACATAAGCTAAACAAAGTGGTCATATGAAAGGTGAACAATAAAATATTTTGGATGAACATGTGAAAAGTACATTGAAATGAACAATTTTATGTATGTGAAAAAAGTGTGCAAAGTGTTGAATTGTGAATAAATATCATCTGTCACTGTGGCCTAGTGGGTAACACACAAGCTTAGGAATACAGAGGATGTGGGTTCAAACCCAGGTACAGGCAGATACATAGTGGTTCAGATGACCACTTAAAATGGTGGTCCTTTGTCATTGGGTCCTATCCCCAGTGGCAGGTTAAAGAACCTCAAGTACATTGATAAATGGTCATCCTTGAACGTCTTGTCTTCCAGTTAGGGGAATGTCAGTAACGTGATAGTTGGGTTGGACTTGTACAGTAAGGATGGGTCAAATAGAGCTTTGAAAGCTGTAGTACATGGAAATATCAGAGTATAAATATATGTACAAAAAGTGTTACATAAGTGTGACAAAGTTACAATAGAAGATATTTAGAGTGCATTTTATCTTTCTGTAAGCAATCTAATGATCCAACCATCCAATAGCTTACCAACAGGACAATGTGGTCAGTGTCACCATCACCAACCTCTCGCAATCGTTGGACTTATTTTAACCAAAGAGGAACTTTTCAAAGACCCAATCAATTATGATGATAGTCCAACAAAGTTACAAAGTTTGAATATATAAACAATTGACTTTCCACTACGACAATACACACCAAGAGCCTTAGAATCCCTGCTATCCTAGATAGGGCTGTTAAAGGGTACTCGAGTACTCGTTAAAGATTAGATTACTACTCTGTTACACTCAAATAGTGGCCTTTCTCAAAACATTATCAATAAAAGTGACATAAACTAGTAAATTTCTGTTAATTTTTAGGGGGAAATGGCACATTTTGTTGTATTTATCGCTAAAAAGAGTACTTGTTTTAGAGTAGAGTAATGGTGAGAGAGTACTCGAGTACAAAAATTGCTACTCGTGGCAGCCCTAATCCTGGAACTGTTTGCTGAAAAACGTTTGCACATAATGATAATACACGTATAATAATATGTTATAGAGTTAGCAAAGTAACATTGGTTTTCATACTACAAAGAGGTTGTAATTGGACCCTGCGTGTGTGTGACAGGCTGCAACCTATTGTCGTTACATTTGATCTCTGGGTTGTATTACTGCTTCTTACTTTTCTCCAGCACACTATACTGTCACGTTACACTGCACACCTGTCCGAGTGTCCCGCCAATGTGCGACCTGTTCTCACCAAACTCTGCATGCTCTATGGACTGTGGAGTCTGGAAAAGCACACATCCATTCTGTACCAAGGTGAGTCATGTGACTAAATTACTTATTTATGTGACCCAAAAATTGGATACCAAGCATACTAAGTCATGTGCTCAAAGCTACACTCTACCTAGTCATTTTACCAGGGGCGGTATTCTACAACAATACTTAGATCATTTCTAACTTAGATTTCAGGTATTTCTAAGATGAGTCAGTAACCCTGGCTACACTGTACCAAGGCGTTCTGCGACTGTGGCTACTCTGTACCAGAGTGATTCGTTTAACCTCACTTAGTCAGTACGAAGTCATGTGAATCCCAGGTACAGGCAGATACATAGACTTTAGTGGCTCGGATGACCACTTAAAATGGTGGTCCTCTGTCATTGGGTCCTATCCCCAGTGGCAGGTTAAAGAACCTCAAGGACGTTGATAAATGGTCATCCTTGAGCCTCTATCTTCCAGTTAGGGGAATGTCAGTTACTTGTGAGTTGGGGCTGTACCTGTACAGTCGGATGGGTTAAATAGCGCTTTGAGTCCTGTAGTATATGGAGATATTGCGCCGAGTATAAATACATAATAATAATAATAATGTGACCATTTCAAAGTCATGCCAGTTGATTGTGAAGAAACACAGTGCCATAATGTAGCAGGTTGTGACATGTGGCCTCAGCTACCCTATATCAAGTCATATGATTAAACTGTAATCATAGTGTCCATGTTCTCGTTAAGTCGATCGGTTGACCTAGGCTGATTTAAGGAGCATGACAAATATTATTAGTCATCGCAACTAAACAAATACACTTTGCTTGAATATACTCTGCAAAAGTAGTTTTCCAATGTGTTCCAGTCATTTATAAATTTATATTTTTCTAAAAGAGATCAAATATACCTCAGTAGTTTCAGTCTTTATCTGAAAGCAGTCAGGGACATCAGTAAATCTCAAGAAGCAGTTTATTTTATAGCAATAACATCATCTATATGAGTACGTACCTGCAGTAGATATTTATTATTACAATTTATGATATATTTATCTTTTCAGGTACTTTCTCTTGATTCACTCTCCTCATTGTCTTCTGTATCTCTGATAATCTATTAAAGGCAGTTGCTTAACATAAGATTACTATGTAATATAACACTATAGTACTATGGTTCCAATCTTTTGCTCAGATTGTTACTTCAGATTCATTATCAGTGTTCTTTATTACGTCTGTGATGGTTTATTCTGGTGCAGTATTCACTAACATTTCTATATTTAGAATTATTCTTTGCATAGAATTGTCTAAGAAAATTTCTTAAAACAAGAAAAATCTCTAAGAATAATAATTTTCAGATTCATTGGAATTTTTAGACTTCCAATGATCGTAATGACACATTGGATGCAATAGGTGTGTATAAAAGAGTTAAAATAGATAGCATGAGTATTTTATTGTTTCTCATTTGTAAAAAAAGTAGTGTTAATATACTTTGTATGGTAATTTTGAAAGATTCGTATTTTTTTGTATTTTTTCCAAGAAAATGCCGATATTCTAAGAAAATTCTTACTCTAATTATATGAAATGTTGTTATATATATGGACCCAAGATGGTAGTTCCATTTTATTACCATCATTGTCTGCAATGTCTCTGATGATCCCTCTTCAGAGACCCAAGTGTTGACCGGTTGATAGGTTTCAAATTTAATCACTGGTTTCAAGTGGTTTCACATTGATGCGGTCATTGGTTGAAATCTAATTCTTTGACAAAAGGCAGTGTCTTCTGAATAATTACAATCAGTATTGTCAGTGTTTCTGACTATTTACTCAGGCGGATACTTCCACGGCCCCCAGCCCGCCTCGTTGCTAAGAGACCAGATTCTGAGTCTGTGCAGAGAGCTGAAACCTGAGGCGGTGACATTGGCTGATGTGATGGCACCACCAGACTTCATCCTCAACTCTCCCATAGGACATTCTGATGGACAGGTTTGTTATGTTTGTTTTGATTCCGATTAAATCCTGTAGCAAGCTGGAAATACGAGTACTAACTTTACCTCCCAGCGGTCAGCTTGAGAAGACATTATCAAGCTTTAAAAAAAACTGTGATGTAGGGAGTATGAGAAATTTCTTCATGTGACTGCATTGCTGACTTCATTCATACTTGGTATGGGTTGAATGTAGCCAACTATTGCTGAACTTTGAGTTTACTTGTCACTACTAATGTATGACTTTAAATATATCAAAAGTTGGTAACCATTATATGCAAGAAATTGTTTAGCCAAGCAATTTGAAGAAAATAGCTGTAAAATAGGTATCAAAAAAGGAGTGTCAGTGATGTCATGATGGTGACTGGGCCACTGATGCTGATAGTGTCATGGCTCCAAAAGGTCATTCATAATTGATGCATTTACTTAGGCCTCAGGAAATCCCAACTATGGTTACCTTAACTTTCCTACAATAATGTTGTTACAACAACTTTAACTACATTGGGCCATAATTCAGACCCATGGAGGACACCAACCTTAAGGTGACCTTAAACCTCAGCAAAACATTGTTATAGTGACCTTAAGGTTAGTAAGCAGTTATTTTATTCAATAACTTTTCAGTGTTATTGTATAAAAAGCATTCTCTGCCTCCCAAAGATACCAGGCACGAAGTTTGTCATGGCTACAGCCAAGTGTTCTACAGATTTTCTCCAAAGTTAGAGCTGATTAAATTTGGGCAACACCCAACTAATACAGTTTCACCCAGCTTCATTAGTACCAATAATAGTCAAAAATACATTCACAGTTTAACCTATTAAGATGGTACATGCCATAAATTGTAACAAGATGCATGTCATAATGGTACATGCCATAAATTATAACAACAAGATACCTGTCGTAATGGTACATGCCATAAATTATAACAACAGGATACATGTCAGAATAACAAGAGTGTTTTATCTCACAATTGTAAGATATCATAAAAAGACTGTCTTGTAACTCCACAGTCTATAAACATTTTGTTGAATATTTACAGATCTACCAGAACCTGTATGGAGCTATGATTCAGGGACCCAATGCACTGGAGAGACCTGACTTCTGGGAGGAGTGGTTGGACAAACCTACAGTTGGCAGGAGACCTCATGCTAAACTCTAATCAAAAGATATGGCTTTGTATATGTAGTGTATTCAAAAAAGTGAGACAAAAAGTAAAGCCTGTGATGAATTCAAATAATGTATTACCACAGCTCTTAATTCCTTACCCACAAAAAAGTGAAAAGTAATGTTTGTGCAGTAATTGTCAATATTTGTGTGAAGGCATCAGCATATAGGTACTTAATTTCAATGCTTAAATGTGCACAAACAACAAAGAATTTATTATAATTTATCTGGGTTTTTTTATTTTTTTTGTTTTGTTTTTTTTTTTTTGTGGATTCAAGCATATAAGAGAATTGTCATCAATTTTGCACTATATAAATGCTATAGATAATTATTCTTATAGAAATTCTGCTGAAGTTCAACATGTTAATGTAAATGCTGTACCTATTGAGATGTTTTTAGGCAGTTTATCAGCTACCGTAACTAGCCGTCACTTGTGTAAATTTACTGAATCACAAAATGCCTGTATTTTTGTAAACATTTTTAAATGAAACATCGGGGCCATGGTGGCGCAGTGGTAACACACTCGCCTCCCACCTTTGAGGTCAGCAGTTCAAACCCTGAACCCTAAGTGGGAAAGACGGCAGTTTCTTACTGATGGTTGGCAGTTTACAGTACAAAACCTTGACAAACTGTATGTACTGGTTTCCTCTTCCCATAAAACTACCTGTCGTGATGCGACCTATACAGTGTGTTGAAAGTGACATAAAACCCCAAATAAATAAATATAGTGAAACATGATCATTTCCTGACACCTGAATACATTGAAATAAGATTAGACCACCATATATAACATATGCGATGCATGCAGAAGATTTAATTTCTTGACACTTGTAGAACAATCACATCAGCAGGCCCAAAAAAGTGTGATTTCAAATACAACATACTTCAGAGATAATCCATGGCCCACAATATATGAAATTTGTCATAGATTTTGATGCTATTTAGCCAAGCTTTCACTTAAAGCATGACATAGTTGAAACAAGGCCGAAAGGGGTTTGGGTGTATTAGAATGCGCCACAACGCCATCAGATATACAAGTAGTGCACTGAAGTGGTCATCCATCCCAATACTGGCGTAGTCCATTGCTGCTTAACTTCAGTGATGAGACAGGTACTCCTCACACTACACCACAATTCATACAAGTCCTGAGACAAAACAAAAAAAAAGTGATCCCCAGAAGCACAAGCCTCATTAGAGCTCATGCGTACAAATGACATTTACACAACTTGTAAACTTGACATGTGAACACCTTGCCAGCTGCCTCTTACAAAAATTCAACCCTCAACTTTTACAAACTTGGCGATTGTATTCTTAGGAAATAAATTTTACAACTGTGATCCTTATTACTTTGTCATTATAAATTAATTATAAGATATAGGGGCAGAACTTGTCCATTCACAGGACATTAGGGTTAGGGGTGGTATGTAAATTGCTTAAGCTAAATTACACTTCATCTAGCTTAAGTATCAGCATTACAAAAGTAACAGTAAATTACAGTATGGAAAATAGGTATATACTGTGAAAAATGTATAATTTTATAAAGTAGACTTTTTTTGCTGGTTATGCTGTAATGATAGTCTGAATGATACAAAGTGAAAGGAAAAATCATTAGTATTTTACGATTATGAACATAACCAGGTTAAAAACAGTACGCTCTGCAACATTTTAAGGTGGCTTCTGCAGAAGGCACTCCATAAATGTAAGGATTTGATTGGCTATTGGTTTGGGATGGATGGACAGGATTGCACATTTATCAAGACAGCTGTACTTTGCATTGTGATTATATTAATGTGTGAACTGTTTACAATTGTATGTTGTGAGTATTTGTCAAGCATTGTGAAAATTAAGTTATTAAATAAATCAGATGTAATAATAATTCCTGTTGTAAATACTAGTATTCCTATTTATAAATACTAGTAGCCCATAAAGCTGAGTCCATTTTGACAGTTTTAATAGCATTTATATCAATATGATTGACATTGCATTGAACTGACAACATAAATTTACAATGTTTTCTTTTATTATTTACACGATTTTAAAAGTTTTATCTGTACTGATTGTGCATAATCACTTTATTAATAAATTATGCTTTAAATAATACACGTCTTTTATTCCAGCTCTCCCAGAAACCCATATATAAGTCCTGTGGCATTTGTATTCCATTGGTAGCACCACCAGACAATTCTTTATACCCCTGTTCCACTGTCACAAATTTTCCTCCTGACCACTCCAGTTATGCATAATTTTGTTGGTTGTATGACTTCTTTTAATTGCCTGCAAAAATATTCAATACGGTTAAATCCATGTTTATTTTTTTGTCCCTAAGTACTAATAAAGGCAGTTCAGACTGATCTTTTGGATGCTGTAGCATATTTTAAGGCAACTTATTTTTTGTGTTTGATCCTGTAGACCCTCCTGTAAAAATGGTGCTGAGTGATATTGACGTAAGAGAAAATTAGATGTTCAATTCTCTATATCCCAACGTAATTCCTTAACACAAGTCTGTGATGAAATTTGTTGGTTATCTTTGTGACTCAGGAGTATAAGGTCAATCTTTTCTGTACAACTTTGCCCTTCTCTCCTAAAAACCTGTGCTTATTTTCAACACTATTGGTTTTGACAAGTTTAACATCTATTTCGTTTCCAATAACTTGAGGAAGTGGAACATCAGTAATAGAGAAGACACCACAGATTATTCTGACAGGGATCACTGAACAGGTTATTATTTACATAACTTTATCATACCAACTCACCATGTTTTGTGAAAAGCTACAATGGGATCACTGCATGGTATAAGCCTACAAAGAACAATATAACAGCACCATATGAAACTCTTTAAGAGGAAAAATTTCACTTTTGAATTCCTTTTAATGTAACACCATTAAAATGAATATTGGATGTGAAACTTTTTCATTAAGAAATAGCACTTGGCCCTTTGATAGAATGAATATTGTATCTTCGTATCAACCAAATTATTCAACAATATTTCACACACTTTTCAGACTCTTACTTTGTTCGAAATTTGAACCGATCTCATCAAAAATGAACCCACAAAAGTATCACTACAGCTCTCAATTCCAGACTCCCCAAATTTTTGTATTAACTGGCATTTTAAATTATGTCACGAATTTTTCTGCGTGTCACAAAACGTGGAATTATTTTAGTGTAATCTGAGGTTTGTTTAATTGATTTGGGTAGATTTGACATCTACGCTACCTGCTTCTGGTAGTACCAGGATTGAACCCACAACCTTAACAAGTGCATTGGAGGTGAGCCTGTCACACTATACTACACTTCGTCCAAGATCTTAATTCTTGGTGGACCTTTCCAAATAGAGGAACTGAATTAAAAATAGCTTCAGAGATTTCGATACCTCACAGCCATTTGAAATAGGATTGAACATCATGAGATAAAGAAGAGGTGAAGTAGTATAAACGTTAGGGGACTTTCAGAATAGATGGTATAACTCATGTAAAGGTGCAGGAGAAAATAACATTAGATCAAATGTCTATTTAAAGACACAGTATCAAAACAAGGCAATTCAATAGCAAGATGACAGCATTAAGTAATAAACTAAAAGTAATGAAGCTGGAAAATTTCTTAACTGAAGTCTAGGTGGCAAAGGAGTTCGTACAATTAGGTAAAATGCATATAATAATCACTTGTAAAAATCCATATATCTTTGTTTAATTTTAATTTTATTGTCGCCCCTCACATTTTGCTTTCAAAGAATAATCATATAAAAATCATTACATTTAATAAGACTATAATAGTCAAAAAAACTGCAAGATTGCAATTATAATATATACAAGAGGGGACAGCATTTCACCAGTTTCTATTGTACTTCATATAAAACTAACATCTACCGCAATATTGAAGGAGCTGGATAGCATAGAAAAGTGTGCAATATGTCTTGATACTTTTCTAGGATTTCAGAACTGACTGTATGCAGGATTATAGAGATTTATAAAAAGTTAATATGTCAGTGAAAAATATGCCTAACAAACTGCATCTGACTGATGCAAAGAGCTGTATGTTCTCGAAACTGTGTCTGGGGTCAATATACATACTATTTATAACTTCATCTTCAGATAGACAATTAGTTATTGCATGACAAAGTGTAAAACAGTCTTTGTAACTTTTTGGGAACAGTACAAATAATTGGCGAAATGCTGTCCACTTTTCAACAGACCTGAATTTATTGCTACAAGACAAGTGCTATATGGATGTATTTAAATAATAATAATAATGGGCTCTTATATAGTGCTTTTTTCTATAATTAGCTCAAAGCTCTTTACACAGTATTACCCAGCAAGGATAGCTAGCCTTGGTAACCTTACCTATTGCTGCCATCTAAGGCACAGAATCCAGTATCCATTAAAGCTGGGTACCCATATTTCCCCTGGGTGGAGAGAGGCACAGACCAGGTTAACATCTTCCCCAAGAATGTTATCCCACATGATAATGGTTGGCATCACCGGGGATCGAACCCATGACCCTTGGATTATAAGTCCAAAACCCTACCAACTGAGCCACATGAGACCCCAAGTATTTGTACTTATCACAAAAAATATGTTTTAGGATGCTACTACCATTTTACAGTTTGAGGAACCCCTTTTCATTCTGATAACATATATGTAAAACTACACTGCATATTTGTTCTCAAGAAACTGCATTTAAATAGTAAAAACAGACATACTGTCCAAACCTATGCATGTGCACATACATTGCGTTTTAAATTTTAGTTCAAAGCTGATATTTCAACTTATTCATTCTTTAGTTTAGTATATACAGTTTAAAATGGTGACAACCATTAACTGTGTTATAGAAAAAAATGTTTTGGGTTTGATGTCTATTTCAACATAATAACACTCCCCATCTGAGTATAAGGTATGTTGTCATTAGCTTGATAAAAACCAGGCCTACAGACGTTAGAGCTGTGTCCATTCTATTTTGTTCTGGGCTTTAGATTTATAGCAATTAATTTCCTCATTAAAGGCCGACTCTAAGGTGCAATGACAATGAGCCAAGTTCAAATTCATTAGTGCATGAGTATAGCAGTGGTCTTTTGTACTGGGACAATAGAGAAGTCCGAAGCTGTGTTGGAAAGGCTTGGGAAATAAATATGATTTGTGACAGGGCAAGCAGAATGAAATTTATCAGGTAATTCATTCCAGATTATAGGAGCATCACCAAATTTTATCTCAGAGTTGTGGAAAGATGGACAAAACATAGGAATCTCCAGAAACATTTCATCCAGTCTTTCTTATCTTGCGTATAATATGTTGCTACAGGGGAGTGGGGCAAAATAGACTGTAGTAATGACCACTTTGAGAAATTTGTAGACAAGTGTAGCTATTTGAAACATACAGGCGTATCTAGCAGCCAATCTAATAAAGAGTACTAGAATTTTGGTACCATTATGCAATCTATCATAATTTACATCTGATCAATTTAGACCGTCACCATATGCATTCAGATTTATGCCTAAATGATATGGTCCTATGATATACATCTGACAGCCTCAAAACAGGCTTTTGTCAAGGACTTTGTAAATCATTTGCATAAGCGCATATTTTTCTAGTAGGCTGTTGAGGCTTTGGATGTAATGGTCATTCATTCCTGTTCCAGTTTTTGCAGGATGCTTGATGGATGAAATCTCACAAACATCTTCGCAGAATATTTGTAAATCAGTTTTCTGGTAACATCCAAATGATAGACCATTTAATTTGAGAGTTGTGGGAGATGACAGTTCAGATGACACCTGAAAATTGTGTGATAAGAGATAAAGTCAATGTAGATCACTTGGGGCAAGTGTAATATTGAGTACATGGCCATGAAGGCTGGTTTGTTGTTCAATGCATTATTATAAATTACAGCCCTCATACATGAATACTGTAGAATTTGGCTTTGTCAAGAAACATGATATCTAGTTGCGAAATGAAATCTTCACAAGTCATGAAATTAAAGATAAAAATGATAAAAGATATTGGTGTTACATGCCCTGGGTGGCCAAATATCATGGGTAATGACTACTGAATTTGCAGAGAGTAAAAGAGAAATCATAATGTTCTCAAAAGTATGATATACTGGCTGACACTTCAAACCAGAAAGCCTACCTATGTGCTGTCTTTGGTTGGACTCAGCTTTTGGACAAGCTGATAATTTCTTGTAGTAACAGAGATAAAAAGACTATCAGACGTTGAGCTGTGAGTTTTAGTCAGCACAAAAATGTTGTACTTGTCTCATGCAATGATGCAACTAATCAGGGGTATTTACTTTTCAAATAATAACTTTTCTCAATGACAAAGCTAATTGAGCCTGGGTTAGATGAAATATCCACACATAGCAACAGCTGCTATGAGATATTGTTGCAACTGGCACTTGAAAGAAAACTGAAAAAAAGGCTTGAAATGAGTGTTTCCTTAATAATCTTGAGAATTAGGTTTGTATTGAGTGAGTAGATTTTCAATCTGGTTTATAACGCTCAGGCAGTAAAAGGGCAACAAAAAGAGTGGACTTTACTGGAATAAGGTTGGTGTCTGGTACTATGGAGTGCACTCCAGAGAAAAAGCAAAAAAATCTAACTAATCTAACTTTCCATTAGCTGCAAATTATTGTTGAAATGCCAAACTTATCGAACACTGTTGTTGCTGAGATTAAACCATGGTCTGAGAGGCTAAAGTGATGGCCTTATTTGATACCCAATATCTGACACCCCCAGTGTCTTTGTTGATTATGATGATTAAAAGAATCAGAAGTTGCAAAATAATTTACTGTCAACATGCAAGGTGCTGAAAGAATTGTGTGTCTCTTCCCTTATATTTGTAAATGAAAGAAAACAATGTATGAAACAATTGAAAGTGTGTGTTTCGTAAAGGTTCTGTAACAAATACATAAAGATATGGTGATGACTGACTTGTCCTATCAATAATAGTTGCGCCTTATATTTTTGTACTATGCATATAATGTTTCCGTGCTTTAGAATCTGACTATATGTTTTGTAGTTTACGGTCTTTCATCCAACCTATTGACATTTCCGCTTGTTATGAAGCGAAAATAAGATAATTATCTAAAATGAATCCCCAAGATGGAGGGCAAAAGACTTTTGTCAATTTGGGAAATGCTTCAGATTTAAAGATCAGTGCAGATACATCCACTGTAACGGCATTGACGCAAAGTGAAACCACACCAAATGTAGGTGTTTGTCCCAATGTTTTCCTTTTAAAATTTATTTTATTTCCCAATATCAAAAAAAATATATACAGTAAGATGTTTACTCTGTTTAATGTTACAGGCAAATGAAAAAAATACTGTTCTGTGTTACCTTTATATGTGTGCAGTTTGAAAAGTGTTTTGGAAGCCGGTGATGGCTCAACGTCCCAAGACCATTGGTCATTGAGCCTGGATTCTGATGGACAATGATAAATAACACCATCTAAAAAAAATAGTTCTTTCTCTCACTTCACCTGTAATAGGCTGCCTAAAACAAGTTTTGCAACTGAATTCAATTATACACTTAACTTTAATATATGCTGTACGTCTCCGCGAGTGAAGTTTGTCACCCCAGTGAAGTTTGTTCCCTGCATTTTCTGACAGAGTTTTTATTATGAATTTTCGGCATACCTGTTTACCTTTGTACTGAAAGCAACTATTCCATTTATTAAAATGTGAATATTGCCTGTTCTTGAGCGTTTTTATGGCAGGTGACGAACTTCACTGGGGTGATCAAATTGGTATTCATCAAATTCACTGGCTGACAAGTATTCATTTTAAAATTATGATTTTAAACTCATTTTTATCTGTTTCTGGCTTATCCGTATCCTTCATAAACCAGAATCTGGTCCATTCCACATTAATGTAAGACGTATGTATGTTTTTGTGCTAAAATATTAAAAGATATTTTATATTCTTACAATAGAAGTGTTGTTTGTTAAGGGTGTTGCACACAGGAAACGACACGATACGATCAGACAAAATATATAGCCCATGGTGTTTCATTACAATGTATGCACACACACTCCGATCCTATCAGTTAAGACACTGCAAGACACGACCCGACATTTCTAAATTAGAAAAGTTTCTAATTTTTATCTGGTTGTAAGGAGGGGGAAAGGGGGGTTCTCTATTGCCCATGTCATTTCAAGAGAACTGTGTGTAACAAATGCCTTGGAAACTGAGATGAAACAGGCTGCATCAACGAAAGGCATTTAATTGGTACAACATAGTCTTACCCAAAGCTCAAGTTTTTTTATATTGAGCTAAAATATTGGTGGACACAGCAAATCTAAAATATACTCTTACCTATCTTAGCTTTTAAATTAATTTACTTATTATTCTGCCTCTCCTAAAACATGTAATACTTCATTATGACACCAGATATTTATATTTTAAAAACATATTGTGAACTTTTAAGCTCGGGTAAAGGCTATGCAAATCACAAGATGTACAAACAAAGTGTAAAAAAAACTGTTGTAAAATAGCAAAACAAACGGATCGGATCGGATCCAGTGTGTTTTGACATGCCTGTTGACCTCCAAACAAACTGTGGTTAATATGTTGGATCGTGTCGGGTCGTTTCCTGTGTGCAACACCCTTTATACACACGATTTTGTAAAAAAAAAGAAAAATGCACTAAAATGTTTCAAAATTGACGGCTAAATGACTCTGTCCAAATTTTTGTAATAGACTGGAAATAGGTACAACAACTATACTTGTCTTTGGTCATGTGACTATATTGATTTAAAAAATAAAAACTTTAGCTTACATCTGGGCTTATGTTTATCTGACTCAATTGGTCACCTGACTAGACTTGTGCAGCTTTTATTGATTCTAGGGGTGTCCCAGCTCCAAATATTTCATGTTGGCTTATCGCTAAGTACTATTCATGTCAACACGGAATAACCATTGAATTTATAAAACAACAACAAAAAAATCCCAAGTTTCATATTGTAAATAGCAATGAAAATGATATATATGTGAAATAAAATGAAAATATATGTATATATTCTGTAAAATTAAATAAATTTGCTGTTTTCCGGTGACTTCCGATACATTTTTCTCATGCAGAAAGTGGGTGATATAAGAGGTTTATCGTACTTTTATTTTGCGTGAAAGCATAAACAGTTCATACAACGTGGCTGTTGGATTTTAACTTATTTGATGTGACAATGTGGACATATTTGAGGGATTAAGACCTTCTGCCATCTTTTGCTACATTGAGCGATTTTTCATCTTTAAAATATGAAACCAACATATAACACTATTCTAACCATTGTTGGGGCCACAGTGGCAGAGTGGTAACACACTCACCTCCCACCTCTGAGGTTTGGGTTCGGTTCCTGGTCCTTCCTCAAGTGGGAAAGCTGGTAGTTGCTTGCTGTTGGTCAGCAGTTTACAGTACAGACCCTTGACCAACTGTATGTACTGGTTTCCTCTGCCCTTCCAATGACCCGTCGTGATATGACCTGTACAGTGTTGAAAGCGACATAAAACCCCAAAATAAATAAATCTAACCATTGTTGATTAGTTGGCTAGTCATGATGCTCCTAACTGGTTCATCAATGAACTTAAAGCTTACTGTATAGGACACATAAAATATTTGCAATATAAAAGTGTGAAATAAAGTGTTTCAGTATCCTGTTTATATTGACAAATTCCCAATTTAAAAATATTTGCAACAAAATTTCTGAGTGTCTTGATTGACCACATGTTAACATGGAAAGAACATGTCTTTGCAAGAGAATAATACCACTAAAGTCTTGAGATCTAACACAAAGATAGTGTAGGAACATTGCACAAATATAAACTGGATATTTATTAAATTCAATGTAAAGTAGCAAGTAATACAAGTACAGTGTAATGGTCAAACTCACCTTGAAGGTATTACTACCATTTACAGATACAGAAATATTTGCTACTACTAATACTGGGAAGATGTTTGCAAACTTCGGTATTGTCGCTTGCTGACTCATTGTCAATCAATGATCAGTAAAATTCAAGTACAACCGATATTTGCTGAACTCTTTTTTTTTTTGTAGCCTTCTGGTCACAATAAAACACTAACTGGTATTGCTGGGAGATAGGGAGATGTCTGAATGGCTTTAAGGTTACATTTTGGTTATATTTGTGGTATTTTGTATTTGTATGTTTTTTACATGTTATCATTTAATATTTGATTTTTCTGTCTGGTTTACACTTTTGGCTTCATGATCGGAAACGTTCAAAGTTTGTTCACAAATTTCCGATGCAAACATCGACAGGTAAAATCATGGCGATCTCCCAGCACTAGCTGTTACTAAAATTAGTTTAAACTACATATTTAACACTTTCCGGATACTTTTTCAACAATAAATTATAGAAAATTACTTATGTGTATATTACCAGTATTACAACAACCTGTTAGTTATTCAAAACAACACAGTACCTATGTTTGTTATCCTGAAGAACCTGTGTAATCCTTAACACACAAATACAAGATAAACAGGATCAGTACAACATGGAATTTATAACAACCTATAGCAATAAATAATCATAAATATATTGATGCCTGCAATCAATCACATGTACTACTGGCATAGTCTCCTCCAAATTTATGATGTCTGAATATATATCCAGTCTCTAACGTTATGGTCTCTGTCTATTATAATACACTGATTGGAAACCATATCTGATTTTATGATATTTGAATAAAAAAATCACTAAAAATATAATTATATAACAACTATGGATGAATACGTCCACTTTTAGTAAAATCCCTACTGGTTTAAATACCACATACTGGTAAAGTACTTCCGAAAAACTTTACCGGTAAAACACTGCTGATCACTTTGAAGTCGAGATTCAAATTGATTTAAAAATCATGCCACTATATGACTAAAACATGGGTGTTAAGATGCCTTTGCCTACAGCTGACAACACCTTGGCAATTGATCAATGAAATTGTTGATTTAACCTTGTTGTAGGGACCTTCACCTGTAAAATCTTGTCTGGGCCATATCTCAGAAACTGTAACGAAAAAAAGGTGTAAAAACTAAAAAGTGGATGGGTCATTGGTTGGGGGTGCAGGTATGCTAAGTCATGGTGTGTTCTTACAGTTTCAAAATTTCAATCTATTACATTTAAATTTCAACAAATGTATTTTCTTTTCTATTACTTCTATTACATCGGCCCCATCCCTGGTGTTCTTTAACTTTGTCCTTGGCAAAGTGTGTTCACCTGCCATAATTGAGACATATTTCTTTTGTGACAAATATATATGGGTTGCTGTAACTGATTATTATATGTACTTGTACTTAATTATGCTATTTCTGTTGTTAGCTGTACTTCAGTTAATAAATTTTCATAATTTACAGACATTTTCTCTCTTAAATGTTATTTTTCTATAATAACATTATTTGGGTCTTTATATAACTGACATCGTTTGCTGTGAAAGTCTCTTGATCTTTGTACTGTTCCATTTCTTCTATATCTCATGGTGTCAAAAACTATTTCCATGGGCTGTGGAATACGGGCATCTCCAATGCTATATTTTTGAAATTTAAAAGTATCCCAAACTACGATAGCTATTGTGAATGGTATAGATAATTATAATAAGCAATCGAAAATCAAATCAGTTTTAGTTTCAGGAATCCCCCATTTTTCACCCATGTAAGAAGACTGAAAACAGTATTAAAGTTTTTCACCAAAGCAAACTCACTTTCTGGTTTAGATCTATGTTGGTTTATTTATCCACATATGTTTTCTTGGAATGGAATTCCATTGTATAACGCTTCTTAATTTAATACATGTATATTATTTATCTGGTAATAATACAAACATAATATCAAGAAGTTAATTTGTGAGATGTACAGCATCTTTGTCAAAGTTGAAGCTGGGGTTTACACCCCCTTCAACAGCCAGGGTCATATTGGGACAAGTCCTCAGCATCGCCACTAGGTCACTGAGGACCTATTTAACATCTCTGAAAAATTACCAAAAATCATAATGGCATGTGTTACTGACATAAACAATGTGAGGGATCATGTGATGCTAGAAAAGTAGAAAATTCACCTAAATTGTTGGGTAGAAAGAAGGTCATATTTTACACATTTATTGTAACATGCTTTGAATTAGTATATTTTTAGGTTATGACTGAATATTGAGTGATATATATAAGAAAACAATTAACCTGTTCAACAATATTGGCACTGGCTAGTGGCCAGTACTTGGGTAACTTAAGGTTTAATTAGTATTTCAGCTTTACCAATAGGACCCTGGCTGCACAATGAGGCATTAATCCCTAACTTTGACCTCTACTTGGTGCCTTAAAATATGAAATCTTGACCAACCTCTCCGCGCTGCTTTCCTCTGAAGCCTTAACCAACAGCATGGAATATGTCCAAAGTAACACTAAACCCAAGTAAATCATACTGATGTACATCCTCCACCGCTTGAATTACCTTTCACGTAATGCTTTAAAAGATGCCTATAACCAAGTGAAATCCACTGATGTTTTTGCATACTCATTTCAGGTTGTTCCAGACACTATACCAGTCCCAGTGTCAAATGTGAAGCTTGTGTCTCAGTATACTCCCACTCCTGGTTCCATCAACCTCACCATCACTAATGGTGCTGTCAACCTTCGACCAGCCAGTCACCCACCTGGGATGAAACCTGACATGGCCAACCCCAGACCAACACTACTGCGGGCCAATATTTCTGGCTCAGGGTCATTACAACGTTTGCCCATTCAAAACCTTGGTAACCAGGCCATAAATTTGAAACTAAACCCAATCATGCGGTTCACTGGCACAACTATTGCTGGGGGCAAAGTTGCAGCCAACCAAGTACACACAGCACCTCAGGGTATTTTACGCCCATTGACCTTAAGACCATTGACCTCTGGTTCAGTGCAGCCACTTGTACCAGGGCCACCTATCACTCTACGCTCAGTATCCAGCTGTGGAAACCCATCCATAGCCCCAATGCCAATTGTCCAGGCTGTGCCACAGAATATAGCTGCACAACTGATCTCGCAAGGTTCCACCACTCTCATTCAAACTGGGGCTAAGATTGCCAGTACCATTGGACAGATTCAATACATGCCTGGACAGCAGGGAGGGAAACTCCAGATGAGAACGATAACATCACAGCCAATCAAAATTAGACCAGCAATAGCGGGTGATCAGCACGTACTTGCCCCATTGACAATGACTCCAATCAATGTCAACAATGATGCAGTATCAAACCAGCCGGTTAATCTAGCACAGACATCTAAAGACATAGGTATCAAGTCACCACTGTCATCAGTGCCAAAAATCGAAAATCTGTCAAAAGAGGGAAAGCAGAAAAGTTCTAGTTCTACAGGATCTTCAAAAGAGGGGAAAGTAAAGACCAAGAGAAAAGACTCTGTGAAGACCAAACTTGCATCAATAGAAGCACCACTTATAAAAGATGACGGGGAAGAAGGCACATCTGGGGATCATCAGCAAAGTGTGAAGCCTAGTGATAATCCGAAGGGCAAGTCAGAATCAACTGAAGAAAGTATTGGGGACTCACTTAGTGAGAAGGAAGCTATTTGTAGTAATAGTGGCCCTGATAGTAAGGAGAAGAATCATAAGTCGCCAGTAAAGGAGGAAAATGCAGATAGTAAAGAAGAAGAAGTGGACGGATTGGTGTGGAAGGATGGGATCGGAACCTTACAAGGAAGTGACATCAGGTATTTGTGTAGGTTTCTTCTGTTAACCCCCAAGTTGATGACCATAGTGGAGACTTCTGATCAAGTTAAATGGCCTGCTTTCTTTCCCAGTTTGTTAAATTGATGTGAATCATTTAAATCAAAATACATAACAGCAGTTTAAAATAAATAGTGTGGCCTGCTGGTGATAAGATATGGACATAGTGTTCTGGCTATGTCCTGGCAGAATAATAGACAAATTACTGGCAGTTTGATCCATAATGCTTTAAATTTGAAGCAATGGCCATGACTATAGAATGGAATGATGACAGATTTTATACTTAATTTATAGTCAGTAATTTTTCAAGGCCACTTCACCTAATGGGGTTATAATATCATAATTAATCTTTTTTTGTCTGATGAATCACTCCCAAGAGTAATTAATTCAAGGATAGTGGTTGTGAGCTGTTCACAGGACGTATTTCAGTGCATTGGTTCAGTACCTCATCATTTTTGATTTGTGTAGATTCAGGAAGAATGAGTTTGGTCTACTAGAGATGATCACAGAGGATCAGGAAGAAACCAAGATGGAGGAAGAGGAGAAAGTCATCTGCTGTTGTGAGAACTGCGGTATACACGGGCTGGCCCAGGTAGGCTGTGGTTATATCAGAAAATATCTTGGTTATTGTAGAAACAACATATTTATAAATGAAAACCGGAAATTCTAAATTCTTTCTGGTCATATTGTAAGAAGATTTTATATAGATTGTGTAAAGATTAAAACATCAACAATATCACAAATACTTGTACAGTAAATATCTTGAAAAAATTCTGGATAAATGACATCAGAACATTATTGATCTGATCGGCTGTGTTTTGGAAGTCTTTTAAAATTGCTGATCTTAAAGTCAAAAGTGTGAATCAGACAAAAACCTAAATATGAAATAAAATCCAGGAAAAATGGACAAAATTCACCACAAATGTAACCAAAACATAACCTAAAAGTTTTTCACAAATGTGTCTCTCATTCCATACCATGCTTTATCTCTCCTAATTTGTGATTGGCTGATTTTTTGATTACCTCGACAACCATGGGGAAACCCAAGCTGCTTTCTGTTTACTTTATATTTTTGCATTTATGGCCAGTTTTGTGATTTAAGTAGTGAATGTACAAGATTGTCACAAAATATGGATTTTTAGTATGACTAAAATGCTACAAAGAAAAAAGTTTAGCAAATATCGGTTATGTTAAAATTGTACTGATTATTGCTGAATCAATGAGCCAATGTGATAATCAAAGTGATAATAGCAAAGTTTCCACACATGGTCCCAGCACTAGTAGTGATTGCTCTTGACATGGTGACATATGTGCAATATAGGTGTAAGAAAAGACTAGACAAGTATTTGGACTTGATATTACTGGGAAGTTGTTCTGATAAATGTATAAGAATTTTTTTTGCCAAAGAATGCCCTGACGTCCATCAACAGTAATAATTGTATCCACTGAAGGCATCCGGTAGATAGATACTTTGGTTTAGCGTTCGCTACGCCGCCGCCACCGCACATAAAGAGATTTTTGGTGTTAACGCTCTCAGAGGAAAACTACACCAACTAGGGTCACCAAATTTGCAGGATATCATCATCGGGGAGTAAGATTCTCTGGGACTGAAATTAGCCTCATTCTGAAAAACAAGATGGCCGCTGTGGGCATTTCTTTGAAAATAATCTACATTTTTCTACTGACTGTTTCTCAAAGGTAGAAGGTTGAATCTCTTCATAGGTGACAGGCCTGGGGCGAGTACAAGTACTTGTACTTGGTACTTGTACTTAATTACTCTTTTTCAAGTACTTGTACTTGTAATTGACAGCTGAAAATTAAAAGTACTTGTACTTGTACTTGGCTAAAATATCCAAGTACTTTTCAATTACTTTCAAGTACATTCCAAGTACATTGATTTTGTAGTTTTATAACTTTAATTAAGTGACTTATTAGGTGTAAATTTTTACTGTTTCTTTCAGCAGAGTGTAGATAGATTATAGTTTGTGTTGTTTTGTCAAAGTACAAAGGGCTGTTTAGTTAGCCAGAACTTTGGTTTTCTTTAATTATAACAAGGCTGCATTTAATCAACACCTTTTCACATTTTAAACAAGATACCCACTCATTCAGAATATAGCTGTGTTTTAATCATAAAGGTACAGCATTTAATCTATCCTTTTTCACTTTTACACAAAAGATCCACTCAGTCACAGCATAGCTTTGCTTTTGTCATATACCTACCCTTATTCATTTTCACACAAAAGACCCACTCAGCCTGAGTGTTGATGCCAAGCTTAGTGGACAGGAGGGCCAATTACTTGTTTATGTAAGACAAACAAGCTAATCCCTTACACAAATAAACTGTTGACTCATTCATTTCAATACACCCCTTTATAAACAATTATCAATGTTTAGTATATCTGCTTTGGCTTTTTACACTATACAATTGCCCTTAAATATAAAGTTTTATTTCATTTGTTCATTCATTCATTTATTAAATGTATTCCAACCATATGTAATATCAGTTTTACATAAAGGACTGGTACAAACCCTTTAAAAACGTTTTATGTGCCCCAAGTAACTAATTCATTATCTGTCAACACAAGCATAGTGATGTCCAAGTGGATCTTTTGAAATCAGATTTTTTAGCATTGCAAGACAGGATTTCCATGCATTCAGGTGTTTACTCACACTGTGAGTCTCACAGGCAAAATTTTTGAAAGACCTGTATTTATTAAGTGTAACCAGAAAAGTAATGGAGCAGATTTTAGCTCATCAGTGTTTGTTGCAGGATTGCTTTAAATTGTATGTCTTAATAAATAATTAATTTTAAATAAATAGTGATTATCTAGTTATTATAGTTTTGGGGTCGTACGCTATAAAAGTACTTGTACTTGTACTTGTACTTGCAATTTTTCAAAGCACTTGTACTTGTACTTGACTCTTGAGATCAGTACTTGTACTTGTACTTGCAACTTGGCAAAGTAATTGTACTTGTACTTGGCTCCATGTACTTGACCCCAGGCCTGATAGGTGATATGTATAACAGATATACATATCCTCTACAACCTTGCAGACATTTGACCTTGAAGCTCTTAATTCAAGGTCATCCATGGAGTGCCAAAGTAACCCACATAGCGGACTTTAAAAGTGCCTATATCTCCCTTATTCTTGGTCCTAGAGGTTTGCAATGTGAAACCAACTTATAGGAAATCATGTGCTGTGAATCTTCTGATATGGTCAGATTTGACCTTGGACCCCTCCTTCAAGGTCAAACGAGGATAGCCGAACTTAAAAGTGTTTATAACTTGCTTATTATTGGTCGTAGAGGTTTGGGATGGTAAACCAACACATAGAAAGTCATGGGCTGGGAATCTTCTGGTGTGGTCGGATTTGAACTTGGGCCCCTCCTTCAAGGTCAAACGAGGAGAGCCAAACTTAAAAGTGCTTAAAACTCATTATTGGTCCTAGAGGTTTGGGATGGTAAACCAACATATAGGAAATCATGGACTGGGAATCTTCTGGTGTGGTCGGATTTGACCTTGGGCTCCCCTTCAAAGTCAAACGAGGATAGCCAAACTTAAAAGTGCTTATACCTCGCTTATTATTGGTCCTAGATGTTTGCAATGTGAAACCAATGTATAGGAAATTCATGGGCTGGGAATCTTCTGATGTGGTCGGATTTGACCTTGAGCCCCTCCTTCAAGGTCAGACAAGGACAGCCAAACTTAAAAGTGCTTATAGCTTGTTTATTATTGATCCTAGAGGTTTGCAGTGTGAAACCAACTTGCAGGATATCATGGGCTGCAAATCTTCTGATGTCAGATTTGACCTTTGGCCCCTCCTTCAAGGTCAAATGATGGTTCACTAGCTTTGGTGAGTTGTCTTTCCGGTGGATACAAATTTGCATTGGTTCTCTGATGCGTAGGTCTAGTTTAATAATCATTTCTGGAGCTAACACAAAGAACATCTTCAAAGGAGTAAATATGAACTAGTAAGCTGAAATTGAAATCCAGACAATCATTAGTAGTTGGTTGGATTATTGTAGTTTTCAGAAGTTTCTCCAAGTTCAATTTATGTAAACTACAGTGCTTATAAAATAGTAAAGCTAAAATTGCGTCAAACAGTAGTTGATATACTAGTATAACTCCTGTTCTTAAGAAATTGCATTGGCCTCCTGTTGAACATTGTTCGCTGTTTAAAACAGCCACACTTGTTTAGAAGTTTCTTCACACTGGTTTTTCAAAGTATTTTGCTCTGCATCTTTCTTCTTACAATACTGTTTACAGAACCAGGCACGGTCAAAGTGGTGGAAATTTCCTTGTTGTTCCAAGGTTCTGTCCTGCCACTCAAAGTCTGTCAAATACTTTGGTTACCGTTTTGCTTTCGATGCTCCCACTGTTTCTTACGAGATTCCCCTCCTTAGCCTCTTTCAGAAAGCAGCTTAAAACCTATCTGTACATCAAGGCATATCCACCTTAGTCTTAATCACCCCCTGGCGTTCTCTGTGGTGCTCAACCTCCTTTCTGTCCCTGGACACTGAATCTGGTTGACTGTCTTGTACTGTTGCGCCTTAGAGTCCCCTTCTGTGGAGAACAATTGGATAGATTTTAGTGTAACTTGATAACTAGGTTCTTACTGTGTTGTAGGAGTTTCTAAATGGCGGCCGTTTCTGCAGCAGACGTTGTGTGGGTGCACATGCAAGCAAGAAAGGTCAGGCACAGCGAAAAGCGGCAGCCGATGGCAGCGAAGGACCAGTAAAACGTAAGAAACGGAAACTCACACACAGTGGCGACACAGACAAGGTGGCCACCAACGTGACCAAGATTAAACCGGAGGAGGAAGAGACAAGTACTGAGAAACCATTAATCGTTAGCAAATCTGAGCCTTCTGGAACAGAACCAACTACAACAGTTACCAAGTCAAAAGGAAGTGGTAAAAACAGTGATGCATTCTCTTGGTCGGCATATTTAGACCAAGAGGACACCCTGGCAGCCCCAGAAGCCCTGTTTACAAAATACCAGAATCCAAGCGATACTGAGAACAGGTTTAGGCTGGGAGTGAGGCTGGAGGCTATTGATCCCAAGCACCCGGCATTGTACTGTGTAGTTACTGTGGCAGAGGTACGGGGGTTCAGAATTCGTCTGCATTTTGACGGATATTCAGACTGCTACGATTTCTGGTCAAACGCTGATTCACCTTTTCTATTCCCAACTGGCTGGGCACTGAAACACGGCAAGATGCTCCAGCCGCCTAAGAATTACACTTACAAGACCTTCGCTTGGCTGGATTACCTAAAGTCGCAGAAATGCTCGGCCGCACCGGACAAATGCTTTAAGTACAACCTGAGCAAGAGGTGCAGTGTACTCGGCTTTCAAGTGGGACAGAGACTGGAGGCTGTGGATAAGAAAAATTCCACGCAGGTGTGTGTGGCGTCCATAGCGGACATGTTGGAGGAACATGTGTTGATACACTTTGATGGCTGGGAGGATATCTATGATTACTGGTGTGACCCGTCGTCTCCATATATACACCCAGTCGGCTGGTGTGAGGAGAACCAGGTGAGTCAGTCAGTCAGTCAGTCAGCGGGGCTGGAGTTTTTTCGGCACTTGCAAGTGGGGCAACTGGCATTCATATTTCTCTTGCCCTGACCTAAAAATCTACTTGCCTGTACTTTGTTGTTCCATAGGTTGCTACACATGTCTTAAGATGGTCACAATTACAAGTTTAATGACATGGCAATTACAGTGTTCATATCGGTTACCTGACTTACAATACATTTAGAGAAGACTGAAAAAAAGACATTAAAAACAGAAAAAGTAAGTAATATTTCACCCAATTTTAGTGACCCATAAGGGTTGTAAAAATGGTGTTGACAATGTATTTCAGTAAAATGTTGTCAATACCAAGATACCACACCCACCGACCCGTCCCTTGATCTGGCCAAACTTGGAATATATGTTGTCTGTTTTATCTGGTTTTTGTATACAATATATTTTCTTCCAGGAAATTTACTGTGAAATATCAACTTTGACAATATTTCAGCTTTAACATCAATATGAAGGAGAGCTCAGCTGTACACAGCAGTCCCTTAATATCTGACCTGGGGCCATATTCTACAATGATACTTAGATCATTTCTAACTTAGATTTGAAGTATTTCTTAGATATCAAGCAAGTAAAAAATGATGAAACCGAATATTCCTCATTTTTGTTTTGTGAATACAAAGTGTAAGAAAAACTTAAGTGAAAAACCTTCTTTTCCTTAGATCTAAGGCCAGCTTATCTAAGTATTGTTTTAGAATCAGGCTCCTTGTCTTACACTAGTATCATTTTGCAAACTCATTTGCACTTCTTCAAAGAGATTGATTCTGTTTTTATTTTTGTTTGTTTTGCAAGATTATGAAAATTTACTGTAGAGATTTGCATTAAATATTCACTGTAGGTTGGTTCTCTGTTAACGTGTAGCACTGATTTAGTTTTGGGAGAATCAGTATGAGGAAATAGTGAAAAAAATAGAATTGTATATTTCAGTGTAAATATATGGATGATAATAGGTGAAATAATGGAATTGCTACTATAGCCTATTATACTTTATTTAGAAATATTAAAATAATCTTATCACTCTGGTGCCAGTCACACTTTAATTTTTTCCACTTCTTTACCAGGTACCCTTGTCCCCACCCAAGGACTGGAAGGATGTCTCTAGCTTCACCTGGGAGGAGTATCTGTATATCATTCAAGCCCAGGCCGTTCCATCCACTTCTTTCACCACACGCCCAGTCACTGGCTTTGAAATAGGTCACCGTCTTGAAGTCGTTGACAAACGCAATCAAATCCTCATCCGGGCTGCGACCATAGTGGACGTGGAATCACACGCCGTCACGGTCCATTTTGATGGCTGGTCGGACGTTTACGATTACATGATTGATGACGATTCATTTGACCTTCACCCTTGTGGCTTCTGTGAGAAGACTGGACATCCTTTTTGCCCACCGTTAACCGCCAGAGACTTCCTGGACAAAACAGACGGTTGCCCAACCCCTGGTTGTACTGGGGTGGGTCACATCAAAGGTGCAAAGTTCATAGGTCACCACAGCGCCTTTGGCTGTCCCTACTCCAACCTAAATATGAATAAGGAAACCAGTCTACATGATCGCATGGGTCCCAGTCGGCCCGAGTTTGAAAACGGTTACAAGAAGGGGAAGCTTGCGTCAACAGAGTCATCTCCACCGGATAAGAAAGAAACGGTCGTTAATGAGGCAGTCTCTGAAAAAGTGATGGTACGTACTAATGTTATAATTAAGGGTCACTGAAAGGGCGCTTATTTGGTTTCGCCTCAGTTTCCTCGCCGCCGCCGCCACATTATGGTCTCCCTTGAATAGGTCCCTTATTATTGCAAGCTTTTTAACCATATTTGGCAGTTATATACCTTAGGCGTGGGAAAATTTTTGGCTTAAATTTGACCTTTGATCTTTATCAAGGTCACATGATCAAAAAATAGTTTTTTCGGGTACACCCGCCCGTCATCGCAGTTCAGGAAAATCTACTGACTGCAGAGGCTTGTAACTTCATACACATGTTTATACTATCAAAAACGTGAGCTGATTAGATTTTGGGAGCAATCCGATGAAAATTGACCGATTTACTAGTGATTTTCTCACAGGTACCAATCAGAAAGCTTAAATTTTATTACGCTACAATAGCTTACCATGTGGGACTCAATGCTGTACTCGGATGGCCACAAGGCATCATGGCCAACGTCTAAGAAAAATAGACATTTATAGTTGGCCGTAGCCTCTCGTTGTTGTCACGTGATAACTTCTGACCAATCGCCCTACTTTCTCGTTGGCCACATTGACTGGTAGCTGTTTGTAAATATACAGACATTTTCATTTATTTCTCCGTTTTTACTTATTGTTGGAAGTTCTTTTTTGGCTATTTCTTTTATTATATAACATAGATCATTCTGTAAAATTTTTATTTTGACAGGATAAGTATATTTCTTGTTTTCGCGTGTTTTGAGTTTTCCTCGGTTCAGGCCCTTTACATTGTACGTCTTTTATTGCGTTTAAAATGTCCATCCACCAAACAAATAAAGACAAACCGAGAGCTCAGAAATGCCGCCATTTTTGTTTTAGTTTCGATTTACACAACTATTGCCCTACCTGTAGGGAGGCTGGCAAGGGTGATGACCCCTGTGTCACCTTTGAAACGCCCTGTGATATCTGTGCATCTTTTACAGATGACCAGATGAAGAAAATTTAGCACAGGAAACGCTATCTTAAAAAACAAAAGGCGGACATTAATACAAAAGATGATGAACTTGATCTCTTGGGCGAAGTCGACGGGGATTCCTTCACTGGCTCAAATGCAGACCTCGAGAGTGCTGCTGACAATCTTTTTACCTCACCACCCCCAATTAAATTTTTATAAGTTAATACATCCTATCCAATGGACAATAGCTTATCCGGTCGGCGCAGACCGGCCCGCCAAACGTCAGAAAAAGACGTCCTGTGTCTCCACCGGCCAGACCGGTCCAATGCTGTGCACTCGCCAGGTGGCGTGTGGTACTTCCTTCCTGTCTAGACAGCATGACGTCATAGCATCTTTTTCGTTTGGCGCACATGCTGTGTACATGGAATTTTTCTGCCAGTGGCACTTTTTAATATTTTACTACTTTTTTACAGAGTGTGTCTATTTAGTGACTTTATTTTGTTACGGGGTGCTTATAGACCTTTATGGACTCAGTTTTTATCAGTTACAATGTCTTCACCTAGCCAGAAACACGGAAGCTGTGGACACATCATGGCGGGATTTGATAGCCATAATTTCTGTGCAAGGTGCAGGGAAAAAGGTAAGGGTTCAGACCCTTGTATATCCCATAACGACTGTAATGCTTGCAACTCTCTTACTGAAGAGCAGCGCACCCAACTTTCTACGCCTTCTTATAGACTCAAAAAAGAAAAGCGTGATTCTAAGAAGACTGCTGAAACCCCTAAACAGGACGTCAGTTCCTCTCTCATAGACCCGTCCTCTGTGACGGTAGTGGGAGTAGTGGACGATCAAGGGATTGTGAAGTCCCCTGGTTCAAGTTCTGAGAAGAAAAAGAAAGCAAGTGTGGATAAACCTAACCCACATACATCCAAAGAACCTTCAGCTGACAAGCCGGCTAAGTCGCTTTCCAAATCTCACAAATCCTCTCAGGATTCAAAGATAGACCAGTTAGACCAGAAATGGTCTGAACGCTTTAATCGACTAGAGGCACTGCTGTTAGCGAAATCTTTGGAACAACCAGAACCGACCTTTTCAACAGTGAAAGTCACTCCTACACACTCACCACCTCATAGTTGTTTCTTCAAAGCCTTTTATCAAGCCAGCTACCGACCAACACCCACCGGACAACTCCAAATCTTCAGATTTGCCTGGTATTACACAGACTGCCTCCAAGTCGACCAGCAAATCGACCACCGGAAGGGTGTCCACCGACCAACCAGATCTGGCAGGTACCGACTCACCCATCTCTCAGCAGGTACCCAGCAGGTCTTCATCTGTCCCCGCAAGAAGACAGAGCACTTCTTCAATGGACACCCAATCTGACAGCGACCTCTCTGACCGTCCCCCTGTGGAACTGTTCGTTGAAGAGGGAGAATTGTCCGAACAAGACCCTGACGCCTCTACTGTTGATCCAGATCTGACCCTATCAGAGGAACAAAACTATAGGGAAACCATGAGTGGTATCAGATCGTTCATGGGGTGGGGTCACATCCCTGAAGTAGACACAGCGGCCTCTAAGTCAGAAGACAACCCTTTTGCCGGCCCCAAGGCTCAGCCAACAGGGAAAATTGCAGTGTCCATGCCTACAGACGAGTGGCTCTGTAATAAGATGGGTAAACTAAACCTCACACTCACAGAGGGATACCCTTCGCGTAGCTCAGAGGCAGGCGGATTGCTGAAAGATCAATTTGTCCGCGCCCCTAAGTCTCAGGCTAAATGGTACAATTTTGTTCCTAACTGACCTTCAGGGGATCAGGATGCAAAGACAGTTCATACTTGGAGTACGGACGCATCAAAAGTTAATAGCACATATAGCCGCATTGCCAAAGCGGCCGGTATTGCATCAACAGCCCCACCCTCCAGACAGATCTCTCAGGACAATCTGAGGCGTTGGGAGAAGTCGCCCCGCGAAGCCTCTATCATTTGCAACCAAGCGGCCGCCTTCAACAGATGCCTGTATAAAGTTCAAGATAGCATGCAGACACACCTCAAGGTTGTGAAGTCAGATTTGAGTAAGGGCAAGTCTTCAGAAAGGGTGTCGCAAGCTTCAGATGAACTTCAGTTTCTTCTTAACTTCAATTCAAGCATCACACAGTCTCTGGCCAAGACGCTTGAACATTTAACTGACTTTGTTTTTGTTACAGTGGCCAACACAACTCTCACAAGACGTGATGCCTACCTTTCTCACCTCAAAATGGGAATCAAACCGGATACTCAGGCCGCCTTACGTACTGGGCCGCTTCACATCTCCACTCTCTTTCCTGATGCCGTGTTGAAACAGGCCGAACAGGACATTGCAAATTTTGAGAGTAAAGGGCAAGTACAGTCCGGTAAGAAAGGACGCTTCCACCCATATGAAAGACAAGACAAACGTTCTGATTATAGAAAGTCCGACCGCCCTGCCTGGAAAAACATAGGAAGCAACAGGGGACAAAAGAAGAGTAGAGGCAAGGCCTCTTATTATTCCTCCCGACCAGCCAAGGGCCAGCAGTCATATAAATGACAATCACAGTTTATGCCAAGGACTGCTGGCCCGGAACCAGGGTGTACTACAGGAAAAGACTTTGAACCTTGTAAATTGTCATGTTGCAAAAAGTGTACCTTCTGCGCCCGGGCACTCGCAAAAGAAAGAGTTAAGTCCCGGGCAGTCAGAGTGTCAGATACCAAGAAATTACAAATTAAAATATGTGAACAGTGTTTCTTGTGTCACTCAATTGTCTGTTGTCCAACCTGTAGTAAATGTCCCCAATGTTGCACAAAATCCACCTGTAGGGGCCAGACTTCAAAGTTTTTGGAAAACTTGGCTAAATCTAGGGGCCGGTCCGAAGGTAGTTCAAATCCTGAGAGAGGGTTACTCCCTCCCCTTCCGGATCCGCCCCCAACTCACATGATCCCCTACAGTCATAAGCCGGTATGTCAATCCCCACAGGAACAGCTACCTGTTGGAGGCATTACATCAGCTTATAGACAAAAAAGCGGTAGAAAGGGTTCAAAATCCAAGATCACTAGGATTCTTCAACCGACTATTCTTAGTCCCAAAACCCAACAACAAATGGAGGCCAATTCTGGACCTAAGCAACTTAAACGTTTTCCTCAAAGTGGAAAAGTTCAAGATGGAGACACCGGAAACCATCAGAACATCTCTCCAGCAAGGAGAGTGGGTCACCTCAGTAGACTTCAAAGATGCCTACTTTCACATACCGATACAGGAACAATCCAGAAAATATCTACGTTTTCATGTCCAGGGCCGGACTTACCAGTTCAAAGCATTGCCTTTCGGTCTGTCCACAGCGCCCATGGAGTTCACTGTATTAGCCAAAGAGGTGAAACTGATGGCCATACACAAGGGTATAAGAATCCAGCAGTACCTAGACGACTGGTTGGTGAGAGCCAGATCTCAACACCTTTGTCTCCAACATACCCAAATCCTGGTCCAGATGTGCCAGAACCTCGGTTGGCTAGTGAATGTAGAGAAATCAGAACTGGAACCCAAACAAGTATTCGACTTCGTCGGTTACCAGTTCGACCTCAGGTCCGGCCGGGTGAGACCGACTGCGGACCGGTGGCAAAGCCTTCAGGACAAGATACAGGCACTTCTATCACTACCGACCTGTCCGGTCCGACAGTTCATGTCCTTGATAGGCCTCCTTACAGCCACAGAAAAACAGGTTCACCTCGGCCAACTACACATGAGACCTATACAGTGGCACCTCAAAAACAATTGGAGGGTACCAGAATCTCTGGAAAAGATTATCCCTCTACCAAGGTCCCTGCACCCGCACTTACGATGGTGGTTAGAAGAAGACAAGGTTCTTCAAGGCCAACCTTTACACACAGTAAGGCATGCTCTGCAAATTTTTACAGACGCATCAAAAGAAGGGTGGGGCGCTCACTTAAACGAGTTTACTACAAGAGGTTCCTGGTCGATACCAGAAAGCAAACTGCACATAAACCTTCTAGAACTAAAAGCAGTTTTCCTAGCATTGAAAGAGTTCCAAGATCTCTGTGTAGGAAAAATAGTTCTAGTAGCAACCGACAATACTACAGTAGTATCTTACATAAACAAGGAAGGAGGAATGAGGTCGGGCCCACTGTGTGCCCTACTGTGGAGAATCTTGACCTGGTGTTCCCAGCGACAAGTAACTCTCAAAGCTCGACACATTCCAGGCCACTTAAATGTGATAGCCGACAAACTGTCCAGGCTGGGTCAAACCATCCAGACAGAGTGGTCCCTCCTTCCGGAAGTCTTCCAACAGATATGCATCCGGTGGCACCGACCTCAAATAGACCTGTTTGCCACGAGGTTCAACCACAAATTACCTCAGTTTGTCTCCCCGGTACCGGACTCCCTGGCAGTAGCAGTAGATGCACTCACTCTGCCTTGGGAGGACCTGGATGCATACGCCTTTCCACCGACAGCCATATTGGGCAAAGTGGTGGAGAAGCTTCTGGACTCCCCGTGCAAGAGACTCGTTCTGATTGCCCCGGGGTGGCCCAACATGCCTTGGTTTTGGGACTTGGTGAACATGTCCAGCCAGGTCCCTCTCAGCCTGCCCACCCTGCCCAATCTGCTAACACAACCATTCAATCAGATCCGTCACAGAAATCTGACCAACCTAAATCTCCATGCCTGGCTCCTAGAGCCACAAAGATCAAGGAGCAGGGCTTCTCTGAGGCAGTGGCAGCAAGAATTGAGGCTCCTCAAAGAAGATCAACCAGATCAGTCTATGAGGCAAAATGGACCATTTTTAAGAAGTGGTGTGTCTCTAATCAGGTGGACTTCGGGTCACCACCTATAAAGTCGGTCGCTGACTTCCTTATGTACCTCTTTGAGGACAAGAAGCTTCAGCCCAGTACCATCGATGGATACAGGTCTGCCATTGCTGATAAGCTAGGTGACACAACAGTCAATATCAGTAAAGATGATAATCTCACTCGCCTCTTGGAAAGTTTCCACAGAGATAGACCCAAAGGGCGCAGGGGAATACCCTCCTGGAACCTCTCCCTGGTATTACACCAGCTGACAAAGGCTCCTTTTGAACCTCTGAAAGAGGCATCACTGAAGGATTTGACCTTCAAAACTGTATTCCTGTTAGCCTTGGGCTCGGGTAAAAGAAGAATTGAGATTCATGCATGGCAACATAAGAACATCCGACACCAGTCTGACTGGTCCAAGGTGTCTCTATTTCCATCCCCCAGCTTTCTTTCCAAGAACCAGCTGGCCAAGGAGGGCCCGGGAAGTGTAGCCCCAGTGGTCATACCAGCCCTGGCCCCTACTCTGGATAGATCCCTCAAGTCTGATAGATCCCTTTGTCCGATCAGGGCCTTGCGCTACTATCTGGACAGAACTTCAGACATAAGGCAGGACAAGCAACTGGTTTTTGTCTCCTTCAAGAAAGGCTTTGACAAAGACATTTCACCTGCCACTATCTCCTCTTGGATCAAACAGACTGTGATCTTATGCTATGAGCTCTCTGATCAACAGGCCCACACCCTACATCAAGTCAAAGCCCATGATGTCAGGGCCTTCGCTGCTTCCAAGGCTTTCCAATCCGGAGTCTCCTTGGAGCAGATTTTATCAGCCTGCCACTGGAAATCTCACAACACCTTCACCCAATTCTATCTGAAGGATGTGGCCTGGGCTGATTCAGAGCTCTACCATCTCGGTCCGGTCGTGGCTGCTCAGCAGATCCACCAACGGACTGATACTTAGAGGGGAGTGACACATATCTGTATATATTGCACATTTAGTTAAGAAGTATAAAAAAAAAAAAAAAAAAATCTTCTCAGGTACTTCCTCCAGGAGTCTTACTTCTATGGGACTGAACTCATCCCTCTCTTCCCCTACCTCAGAGCAGGTCTGTTTTTAAAAGGGGGGGGGGGCAAGGTCGACTCTGACGGTTCCATTCCGGTTAACCGGATGATGATGTTCGACCAGAGCCTTAGGGGTTTTTGACTGCAAGGTCTACCCAGGCTTCAAGACGGAGTTTTCATTATCTCTATCATGAGTTCACACAAGTCCCTAGTAACTTACCCGCCGACCAAGCGGTAGTTATTCAGCTATTGTCCATTGGATAGGATGTATTAACGCAATAAAATTGCAAATTTAATAGGTAAATTAAATTTTTATAAGTTAATACCCTATCCAATGGACACACAAGACCCTCCCACCGACCCCGCTATCAGCTTACTAGGGGTCTAATGGTTTAGACAACGAAAAAGATGCTATGACGTCATGCTGTCTAGACAGGAAGGAAGTACCACACGCCACCTGGCGAGTGCACAGCATTGGACCGGTCTGGCCGGTGGAGACACAGGACGTCTTTTTCTGACGTTTGGTGGGCCGGTCTGCGCCGACCGGATAAGCTATTGTCCATTGGATAGGGTATTAACTTATAAAAATTTAATTTACCTATTAAATTTGCAATTTACAGCAACAAATGGGTTCCTTCCAGGCATCCATGTTGGAAGCTTTTCAGTCGCTCCGAGAGGAGTTGACTGCTAAAAAGCAAACAGAGGTGGATCAGACCTCGTTTCCTGCTTCCAAACCTGGTACATCCAGTACTGCTGTTAATCTGGACCTACCCCCTCCGAGACCCAGAACTAACATCCAGGATATGGATGTGGACTACGGTCCAGCACTCCCTCCTCGTCTCGTACTTGACCAGCATGATACCTCGGATCAGTACATTGCTATATCTGAACTACCTCCGAAAAAGGTCTCGGACAAACCCAAAAAACATAGCCACTCTCGCAGTAGGCATGAAATTGAATTCAGGTCTGCCTCGGATCAATTCTAATGAGGAATCCGATGAACCTCGGATCCCTTCTACCAAATCTAAAAAGCACTCTGATAAGAGTAAACACAAATCAAGGTCCAGATATGTGTCATCTTCCTCAGGGGAGGATCAGTCCCCTGTAGCCAGACACAGGTCTTCTAAGCCCTCTGGGGCTCAGCCCTCAGGGGCTGTTTCTGATCAAGACCTCCCTCAAGATGATCCAGACCCCCCTTACTATAGGGAAGTAGCTCTGTCTGATATTCCCTCACAGTACGCTGAAGAGGTGCATCCTTTTAGGTGCATTCTTTCCCTCCCTGACCCCAGGGAGTCTATGCCTAGGTCCTCAACTTCAGTCATGGGTCTGGACGATGAGAAAGGCCGTCAAGAGCTCAGACCTAGAGGTCCTTCCTCTATTCTTCCAGAGAAGTGTCAACATAGCATTAAGTCAACTGTCAAGAAGATTAAGTCACAGATCCAAAAAGGTGCCAATCCTGAAAAAGCAGCAAAGCGCGGATATGAGGAAGTCTGTGAGTACATGGATTTTTGGAATAAGACAGTTCTTATTCAACACAGGGCCCTTACATGCCTCAGCAAATCCCTAGCCCATATTCTCCAGAGGGAATTATATTCTATGGCTAATACCGGCTTGCTTAGGCGCGAAGCCGAAATGACCCTCTTACAACCTCAACTGGGGGAAACGAGATGCCAAGAACTCAGGAACTCGTCCTTTTGGGACCCTTCCTTGTTCCAGTCTCAACTTGTGAAGGAAGGTGAAGACTTCCTCCTCAAAAAAGGCACCTCTAAAGACTCTCAGGGTTTCGCACCCTATCAGAATAGGCCCTTTCGTGGTCCCCACAACAAGAGAAGAGGCTCCTACAGGAAACGCCCCTATGGGGGCAACTCCTCACAAAGCAGTAACCAATCCTTTTCCTCAGGAAGGGGGAAACCGAACTTCAGAGGCTCCAGGGGTCGTTTTCGACCCCATAATAGGGGAAGAGGGCGTGGAAACCCCTCTTCCCAATGACTCCTCCAAAGCCTCACTCAGTCCACCAGTAGGAGGTCGCCTCCGTTCTTTCAGGAGAGACTGGCAAACAAACAAATGTTCTCCAAACGTGTTAAACATTATCACCAATGGCTACGTACTGCCATTCCTTTCAAAGCCAAATTTGGTCAGATTCCCTCTGATCCTGTCAGATTACCAGGCCCATCAAAAAGACCAAGCCCTGGCCTCTTGTATCCAGTCTCTTCTGTCAAAGAACGCAATCGAAAGGGTGGAAAATGTAAAATCTCGGGTTTTACAGTCGCCTGTTCCTAGTACCCAAGCCTCACCAAAGGTGGAGGCCAGTCATAGACCTAAGCAGGCTCAACACTTTTCTACACGTAGAAAAGTTCAAAATGGAAACTCCAGAGTCCATAAGGACCTCCCTGATTCCAGGGGAGTGGGTATCGTCGATAGATCTGTCGGACGCATACCTTCACATCCCCATCCATCCCAACTCAAGGAAGTACCTAAGGTTTTGCTACAAGGCCCAGGTGTTCCAGTTCACCTCCCTCCCATTCGGACTAGCCACAGCCCCCCAGGTCTTTACAATGATTGTAAAGGAAGTGAAACTAATGGCCCTCTCCAGAGGACTCAGACTTCACCAATACCTGGACGACTGGCTGATCAGGTCCCAGTCTCAGGAGGAAGCCCAAGTGAACACTCAGGCGGTGGTAGACCTAACTCAGTCCTTGGGTTGGATAATAAATCAGGAAAAATCAGAACTGAAACCTACTCAGGTGTTTTCGTTCGTGGGCTACGAATACCATCTAGATTCAGCCCTTGTAAAACCCACTCAAGAGAGATGGCTCAAACTCCAGGATTTGATCCTAAGACTCAAGTCAAAACGTGTTTTGACTGCAAGATGTTTGATGTCACTAATTGGGTTGCTTGCCTCAACGGAGAAAATGGTCCCGGAGGGACGCCTTCACATGAGACCCTTTCAGTTTCATCTCAAGGAGCACTGGAGATATCCTCAGTTGCTGGACAGCCTCCTTCCTTGGACAGAAGCCATTGCAGCCCACCTAGACTGGTGGCAAAATCCCTCAAACGTGATGAAAGGTGCAGACCTTCATCCCAAGGACCACAGTATTCAACTCTTTACCGACGCCTCAAACGAAGGTTGGGGCGCTCACTTAGATCAAAATTGTACAAAGGGTCTGTGGTCAGATCGGGAAAAAAGGCTACACATAAATGTCCTAGAATTGAAGGCAGTCTCACTGGCCCTTCGAGACTTCAAGGACCAGTGCCAGAACCAAACAGTGCTAGTTGCTACGGACAACTCAACAGTGGTAGCCCACATCAACAAACAAGGAGGAACTCACTCAGCAGAGATGTGTGCTCTCCTGTGGAAGATTATGACCTGGTGCCATCACTATCACATAACATTGAAAGCCAGGCACATTCCAGGGTGCCTGAATGTGATGGCCGACCTTCTGTCCAGGTCCAACCAAGTGCAGTCAACGGAATGGTCTCTGCATCCGCAGGTGTTCAAACAGATCTGCCAAAAGTGGTTCACACCTCATGTAGACTTATTTGCCACTCATCTGAACCACAAACTTCCACTGTACATATCTCCTGTCCCAGACCCAAAGGCTTGGGACATAGATGCTCTGAACATAAACTGGACGAGTCTCACTGCCTATGCTTACCCTCCTACGGCTCTCCTTCACAAGGTGATCCAAAAGATCAAGCAATGCCATTGCCTGATCATCGTAATAGCCCCAGGCTGGCCAGGAATGCCCTGGTTTTGGGACCTAGTGCAGCTCTCAACAGAGATCCCACTACAACTCCCAGTGTCAACAACAGTCCCACAAGTATGTGTTACACAACAACCCACAACAGCTGAACCTCCACGCCGGGTGTCTAGGAGCGGACAACTCCAAGAACAAGGCTTCTCTGTGGAGGTGGCAGAGAGAATTGCTGCTCCTCAGCGGTCATCAACAAGGACCATCTACAAGTCAAGGTGGGCCCTATTTGAAAAATGGTGCAGAGAAAATTCGGTGGATTTCTCCACTCCATCTGTGAAACAAATCTCAGATTTTTTCATGTACCTGTACCAAGACCTAAACAGGCGCCCCTCGACCATTGATGGTTACAGGACTGCAATCGTTGACGCTTTGGGCCCAACGGCCCACCATATTGCACACAATGCAGACCTTCATAGGTTACTCTCCAGTTTTCACAGGGATCGTCCAAAAAGTTCCAGAAATCTTCCTAAGTGGAACCTTTCTGTTGTTCTCAATGAGCTCACAAAAGCACCCTTTGAGCCTATGAAAGACACAGACCTCAAACATCTTACCCTCAAAACTGGTTTCTTGCTAGCTTTGGCCTCCGGCAAACGCCGCAGCGAAATCCATGCCTAGGTCGCAAACAAAGTATCTAATCTAGGCCAATGGGAAAAGGTCGCCTTGTTCCCTTCTTCTGATTTCATAGCCAAAAACCAACTAGCAAGAGAAGGTTCTCAAAGTGTGTCTCCGGTGACTATTCCTGCTTTGACTACCATTGTAGATAGACAATTCAAAGAAGACAGGACCCTGTGTCCGGTGCGGGCCCTGAGGTACTATTTGGATCGAACCAAAGACCTGAGGGGGTCTCGTTCCCTCCTTTTCATCTCCTTCAAGAAAGGACATACCTCAGACATCAGACTCGCTACTCTCTCTTCATGGTTGAAACAAACCATCCTACTTTGTTATAAACAAGCAGACCAACAAGCCTTGGACTTGGTCCAAGTTAAAGCGCATGACATCCGGGCCTTCGCGGCCTCTAAGGCCTTTTACGGTGGGGTATCGGTGGACCAAATCATGCAAGCCTGTCACTGGAAAGCTCACAACACATTTACAAATTTTTACCTAAAAGACCTTACTTGGTCAGACAACGACAACAATATGTATCTGGGACCTATAGTGGCGGCACAACAAGTCCTAGATCCTTCCCCTCAGACCAGTTGTCCTCGGAAAGAAAAAAAGGGGGGGGGGGCACATCCGCTACAACCAAGTCTTCAGGAGTCTAATCCCAGGATCTAGGTATTCTTTTACCTTCAAGATGTTACGGGTAAGGTCATTTTTGTTTTTTAGTTTATCACAATAATTTGTATTAAGGACTTATTAAGTTGTCATTAATCTCATATTCAGGTGGCAAAATATTTTATGAGAATTCCAACCATTGGGCTGGTACGTCACTCGTGACGGGCCCCTAGGGACCCTTAGACCTCTAAGTGAGCACTGCTGCACTTCCGTCCGACAATCAAAACATCTTGGCCGTTTTAGCACTGTCTTCTATTCTATATAGGTTTTTGGCTCCTTACAGGCCCAGTCTTCGGGATTGGGGCACTGGAAATGGGACTCAGACTAGTATTTCTAACACTATTCTAATATACATATTACTTCAAATCTAAGAAAAATTGACATTCCTTCCAGTCTCAGCTGTAATCCCGCCACCGGGCGGTTGGATTCAGCATTGAGTCCCACATGGTAAGCTATTGTAGCGTAATAAAATTGAAAATTTTAATTACTTAAATGTAGCTTTTATAAGCTACAAGCTTACCATGTGGGAATCAGAAGAGTCCCACCCTGCCTCCCCGCTGTTTACAGCTGAGGGGTAGGTTTAAAAAATTTCAACGAGAAAGTAGGGCGATTGGTCAGAAGTTATCACGTGACGACGAGAGCCTACGGCCAACTATAAATGTCTATTTTTCTTAGACGTTGGCCATGATGCCTTGTGGCCATCTGAGTGCAGCATTGAGTCCCACATGGTAAGCTTGTAGCTTATAAAAGCTACATTTAAGTAATTAAAATTTTCAAATTCATGTGAACCGCCCTATTATCTTCTTAAGTATTGCATTTAGAGCCATAAAATGTATTGGGAGGTAGTAGGAAACCATATGTGGAGAGTCTAGAAAGCAAGTCAAATTTCCCCCCCCCCTGTAGGGGTCAAACTGGGGTCATAAAATAGCCAATTTCATCTTTTCCCCTTATATCTCCTTTATCCTTGCTTCTAGAGCTTGAGAATGTATTAAGAGGTATTGGGAAACCATATGTGAAGAGTCTAGATAGCTGGTCAGATTTACCCCCGGACCCCCCCTTATGGGTCAAACTGGGGTCATAAAATAGGCAATTTTGTGTTTTTGCCTTTTATCTCCTTTATTCTTGCTTTTACAGTTTTAGAATGTATTGAGAGGTATTGGGAAACCTTATGTGATGAGTCTAGATAGCCTGTCAGAATTACCCCCGCATCCCCCCTTATGGGTCAAACTGGGGTCATAAAATAGTCGATCTTGTGTTTTGCCTTATATCTCCTTTATTCTTGCTTTTTGAGTTTAAAAGGTATTAAGAGGTATTGGGAAACCTTGTGTGAAGAGTCTAGGTAGCTGGTCAGATTTACCCCCGGATCCCCCTTATGGGTCAAACTGGGGTCATAAAATAGCCGATTTTGTGTTTTTGCCTCTTATCTCCTTTATTCTTGCTTTTAGAGTTTTAGAAGGTATTAAGAGGTATTGGGAAACCTTATGTGTAGAGTCTAGATAGCTGGTAAGATTTACCCCCGGATCCCCCCTTATTGGTCAAACTGGAGTCATAAAATAGCCGATTTTGTGTTTTTGCCTTTTATCTCTTTTATTCTTTTAGAGTTTTAGAATGTATTGAGAGGTATTGGGAAACCTTATGTGAAGAGTCTAGATAGCTGGTCAGATTTACCCCCTGCCCCCACCCCCACCCCCACCCCTTTTATGGATCAAACTGGATTCATCAAATAGCCGATTTTGTGTTTTTGCCTTATATCTATTTATGTCCACCCCCCTGGGGGGTGGATATATTATTTTTGCTTTTTTCGCCGTCCGATGTCCGATGTCCGATGTCCGGCGTCCGGCGTCCGATGTCCGGCGTCACGCATGGTTTCCGCTCATTTAAAGGAAAAGTATTAGAGCTATTGTCACCAAATTTGGTATGCAGGCTTATTGGGTCAGTAGCTTGCTTGGGATTGCTTTTGGCTGTTGTACCTCTTTTGCTTACTGAGTAATACTTAAGTACAGCTATTTTCAGTACCCATTGGTTTCCGTGCATTTAAGCCAAAATAATTAAAGATATTTTACTACAATTTTGAATACAAGATTGTTATGTCCATAGCTCGCTTGGTATTGCATTTGGGACTGATAGCTTTGTCAGTACATGAGTAATAGCCATTTAGGTACTTCATTGTGTATTTTCAGTACTACTTTTGAGTAATTTGCTTCTATCTCCTTAACCGTGCGAGATAGAGCGATTTCGGCAAAATTTTCGACCCACAGGGTATCTGAGGAGTGTACTCTTTGCAATTTTCAAAAAATTTTCCCCTCCCCAAAAATGGCGGCCATTTTGAATTTTCGAATTTTTGCCAAAAATGGCAAAACACAAATTTGCTTCTATCTCCTTAACCGTGCGAGATAGAGCGATTTCGTCGAAATTTTCGACCCACAGGGTATCTAAGGAATGTAATATTTGCAATTTTCCAAAAATTTTCCCCTCCCCAAAAATGGCGGCCATTTTGAATTTTCGAATTTTTGCCAAAAATGGCAAAACACAAATTTGCTTCTATCTCCTTAACCGTGCGAGATAGAGCGATTTCGTCGAAATTTTCGACCCACAGGGTATCTAAGGAATGTAATATTTGCAATTTTCAAAAAATTTTCCCCTCCCCAAAAATGGCGGCCATTTTGAATTTTCGAATTTTTGCCAAAAATGGCAAAACACAAATTTGCTTCTATCTCCTTAACCGTGCGAGATAGAGCGATTTCGTCGAAATTTTCGACCCACAGGGTATCTAAGGAATGCAATCTTTGCAATTTTCCAAAAATTTTCCCCTCCCCAAAAATGGCGGCCATTTTGAATTTTCGAATTTTTGCCAAAAATGGCAAAACACAAATTTGCTTCTATCTCCTTAACCGTGCGAGATAGAGCGATTTCGTCGAAATTTTCGACCCACAGGGTATCTAAGGAATGTAATATTTGCAATTTTCAAAAAAATTTCCCCTCCCCAAAAATGGCGGCCATTTTGAATTTTCGAATTTTTGCCAAAAATGGCAAAACACAAATTTGCTTCTATCTCCTTAACCGTGCGAGATAGAGCGATTTCGGCAAAATTTTCGACCCACAGGGGATCTAAGGAATGCAATCTTTGCAATTTTCCAAAAATTTTCCCCTCCCCAAAAATGGCGGCCATTTTGAATTTTCGAATTTTTGCCAAAAATGGCAAAACACTAATTTGCTTCTATCTCCTTAACCGTGCGAGATAGAGCGATTTCGGCAAAATTTTAGACGCACAGGGTATCTAAGCAATGCAATCTTTGCAATTTTCAAAATATTTTCCCCTCCCCAAAAATGGCGGCCATTTTGAATTTTCGAATTTTTGCCAAAAATGGCAAAACACAAATTTGCTTCTATCTCCTTAACCGTGCGAGATAGAGCGATTTCGTCGAAATTTTCGACCCACAGGGTATCTAAGGAATGCAATCTTTGCAATTTTCAAAAAATTTTCCCCTCCCCAAAAATGGCGGCCATTTTGAATTTTCAAATTTTTGCCAAAAATGGCAAAACACAAATTTGCTTCTATCTCCTTAACCGTGCGAGATAGAGCGATTTCGTCGAAATTTTCGACCCACAGGGTATCTAAGGAATGCAATCTTTGCAATTTTCCAAAAATTTTCCCCTCCCCAAAAATGGCGGCCATTTTGAATTTTCGAATTTTTGCCAAAAATGGCAAAACACAAATTTGCTTCTATCTCCTTAACCGTGCGAGATAGAGCGATTTCGGCAAAATTTTCGACACACAGGGTATCTAACCAATGCAATCTTTGCAATTTTCAAAATATTTTCCCCTCCCCAAAAATGGCGGCCATTTTGAATTTTTGCCAAAAATGGCAAAACACAAATTTGCTTCTATCTCCTTAACCGTGCGAGATAGAGCGATTTCGTCGAAATTTTCGACCCACAGGGTATCTAAGGAATGTAATATTTGCAATTTTCAAAAAATTTTCCCCTCCCCAAAAATGGCGGCCATTTTGAATTTTCGAATTTTTGCCAAAAATGGCAAAACACAAATTTGCTTCTATCTCCTTAACCGTGCGAGATAGAGCGATTTCGTCGAAATTTTCGACCCACAGGGTATCTAAGGAATGCAATCTTTGCAATTTTCCAAAAATTTTCCCCTCCCCAAAAATGGCGGCCATTTTGAATTTTCGAATTTTTGCCAAAAATGGCAAAACACAAATTTGCTTCTATCTCCTTAACCGTGCGAGATAGAGCGATTTCGTCGAAATTTTCGACCCACAGGGTATCTAAGGAATGTAATATTTGCAATTTTCAAAAAAATTTCCCCTCCCCAAAAATGGCGGCCATTTTGAATTTTCGAATTTTTGCCAAAAATGACAAAACACAAATTTGCTTCTATCTCCTTAACCGTGCGAGATAGAGCGATTTCGGCAAAATTTTCGACCCACAGGGGATCTAAGGAATGCAATCTTTGCAATTTTCCAAAAATTTTCCCCTCCCCAAAAATGGCGGCCATTTTGAATTTTCGAATTTTTGCCAAAAATGGCAAAACACTAATTTGCTTCTATCTCCTTAACCGTGCGAGATAGAGCGATTTCGGCAAAATTTTCGACGCACAGGGT
Organism: Sabellastarte sp. h YS-2021; assembly: GCA_964017235.1. NCBI lineage: Eukaryota > Metazoa > Annelida > Polychaeta > Sabellida > Sabellidae > Sabellastarte > Sabellastarte sp. h YS-2021. The sequence continues at coordinate 111,942,128 of OZ024933.1, forward strand.
ATCTAAGCAATGCAATCTTTGCAATTTTCAAAATATTTTCCCCTCCCCAAAAATGGCGGCCATTTTGAATTTTCGAATTTTTGCCAAAAATGGCAAAACACAAATTTGCTTCTATCTCCTTAACCGTGCGAGATAGAGCGATTTCGTCGAAATTTTCAACCCACAGGGTATCTAAGGAATGCAATCTTTGCAATTTTCAAAAAATTTTCCCCTCCCCAAAAATGGCGGCCATTTTGAATTTTCGAATTTTTGCCAAAAATTGCAAAACACAAATTTGCTTCTATCTCCTTAACCGTGCGAGATAGAGCGATTTCTTCGAAATTTTCGACCCACAGGGTATCTAAGGAATGCAATCTTTGCAATTTTCCAAAAATTTTCCCCTCCCCAAAAATGGCGGCCATTTTGAATTTTCGAATTTTTGCCAAAAATGGCAAAACACAAATTTGCTTCTATCTCCTTAACCGTGCGAGATAGAGCGATTTCATCGAAATTTTCGACCCACAGGGTATCTAAGGAATGTAATATTTGCAATTTTCAAAAAATTTTCCCCTCCCCAAAAATGGCGGCCATTTTGAATTTTCGAATTTTTGCCAAAAATGGCAAAACACAAATTTGCTTCTATCTCCTTAACCGTGCGAGATAGAGCGATTTCGTCGAAATTTTCGACCCACAGGGTATCTAAGCAATGCAATCTTTGCAATTTTCCAAAAATTTTCCCCTCCCCAAAAATGGCGGCCATTTTGAATTTTCGAATTTTTGCCAAAAATGGCAAAACACAAATTTGCTTCTATCTCCTTAACCGTGCCAGATAGAGTGATTTCGTCAAAATTTTCGACCCACAGGGTATCTGAGCATTGTACTCTTGGTAATTTCTAAAAAATTTTCCCCTCCCCTAAAATGGCGGCCATTTTGAATTTTCAAATTTTTGCCAAAAATGGCAAAACACAAATTTGCTTCTATCTCCTTAACCATGCGAGATAGAGCGATTTCGTCGAAATTTTCAACCCACAGGGTATCTAAGGAATGTAATCTTTGCAATTTTCAAAAAATTTTCCCCTCCCCAAAAATGGCAGCCATTTTGAATTTTCGAATTTTTGCCCAAAATGGAAAAACACAAACTGGCCTTAACCGTGCAAAATAGAGTTATTTTGTTGAAATTTTCGACCCATAGGGTATCTAAGAAATGTACTCTTGGCAATTTTCAAAAAAATTTCCTTTTCCCAATAATGGCGGCCATTTTGAATTTTCAAATTTTTGCCAAAAATAGAAAAACAGGAATTGGCTTCTATCTTCTTAACCGTGCAAGATAGAGTGATTTCGTCAAAATTTTCAACCCAACCAATGCAAAAAGGCATGAAGCTGAAATAAATTACATCTACACTATCAAATATTTAAGCATCATTGATATATTTTACAAATGAAACAGGGTCTTGTAAGACTACTGTACAATTTGGGCAAAAGGTTCATGGGTGGACATTACACATGATAATGTGTGTTCTTCTATGCTATCCTGTTTCTATTCGCATCTACTATCAACAGGGCGGCCTATTTCTAGTTTATTCTTGCTTTTAGAGATTTACAATGTATTCAGAGGTATTGGGAAACCTTATGTGAAGAGTCTAGATAGCTGGTCAGATTTACCAGATAGATGTGTTCAAAGCATTGTGTCATAAACTTCTTGCCTTTCTAAAGGCTCACATTTTACTATGCCTTTTTCTAAAATGTAAATAGATATATGGCATTTATAAAGCAATGTTACTCTTTAATTAAGTAGTTTTATGGTGTAACTTTCGACCTATTATAAGTATTGATGCTTTATGCATTCTGAGCCAAAGCATTTATTCAATTAACTTTTCGCAATTTATGACCATAGAAAACAAAATAAAGCTTAAATTTTTCTTTCATGTTAATGCATGAACTTCCACACTGTCTGCTTAACTTTCACTTCTTCTCTCAGCACTGCATGTTTTTATTTTCAAAAACCTTTTTCTACTGTATATTATATTGCAGGGAACCTTTTTTGGGACGCTTAGTTTTTGTTAGCAAAAACATTCTTCTAGTTAGTGTAGTAATTGTGTATGAGATAATAATTTTGGTGTATTATGATAAATAAAGAAATTTTGAATAATGTGTTTTTGGAATGAATGGAATTAATAGAAATGAGGCATCTTTTATACACAAACAGATAAGTTTCACAAGCACTGAGGCCTCTTTCAACTGTGCTCCCATTGCTGCTCATTGTAAATTTGTATCCTGTTTATGAGATTTATTTATGTTTGTTCAGTTTATGAAAGCTAAGCACTATTTCATCAACTGCTGAGGCTTCCATCAACTGTACTCCCTTTCCTACTCACTGTAAACGGCTAACGCAAAGATGAAATTACATCTAAAGCAACAAGTGTATTTTGTTTTGGATACTTGTACCCTGAACAAAATTACTAGAATTATATATTATGAAAAAGGGCAAAGAAACATTAATACATTATATATTAAATATAGACACACATTACACTATTAAAATTAAAAGGATTTTTAAAAACAGAAGGATTTTGCCCAAAAACCAAAGAATTTAAATCAGTTCCAATTGCAAAAGGATTTCAAATACTTTCAAATCCCTTGAGAAAAGGATTTAATTCCTTCAAATCCAGATTGTTGTAGGATTTGACCCCAACCCTGGTATTATCAGCCTAGTAAAAGTATAAAATGCAGATATTTTCAAGGACCCGTTTTTCATAATGCTTTGCTATTTTCGGTCATTTCTGTGCAACCAAATTTAAAACAGAACATCACTAATCATCAAAGAGGTATCAAATGATAAAACTTCAAAGTTGTGATGTCACAAAAAGTAAAGTAGTGGGTGGTGTAAAGTTCTGGATGAAGAAAAGTTTCCCTCGGCAGTTAAAGAATGGCAGTTTTCACTATATTTACTTAGAAATTGACATAGACATTTCTATTAAATCTTTCATTTTGGTAGAAAGAGTCATTGAAGACCAAAGTAAAATGTGTAACTAGTCATGCCAGCCTTGTCATCATTACAAAGAGTATTTCATGCATTGCATTTTGAAAGAATTATTGTATCCATTGAGTAATCTTGTATTTTCCAAAAATATCTTTTATATATTGTTAAATTTCCTTACTAGTATACTCTTCATTCTAAATGATGGAGTTGTAAAATGGTGAATTTATTTTTGAGAGAAGTGATATTTTTACTCATTACTAACATCAGCTAATAGCTATGACTAATACATTTGATGTTATTATTTACAACAGTTCAAAACTGATCAATTTGCATGGATCAACAGTTTGAAATTGTATTTCAATTTCTCCTCCAGCCAGTGGTAAATGGTGAAGAAGCATTGAAAGAGGTACCCAAGCCACCCAAGCCTCTGTTTGGGAAGGGTTCGGGCAGAGGGCGTAAGAAGACAATCGTGAGGCTGATGCAGGAGGCAGAACAGGCCAGACAGGCCAAGGCTTTGCTAGAGAAGTTTGAGGAGAGTGCAGAGAGTCTACAACAGGAAGTACATAGCAGTGTGTTCACACCCTCACAGGTAAAGATATCAGCCAGAAGACTTCACAGATGTATGTATATTGGGACAATTACTGAAGTAATAGTAACTAGGGATGGGTCGGTAGGCCCGGTGTCTCGGTATTGAGAGCAGTTTAATGAAATACCGTGATGAGATTTTACAACCGCCACTTCGCTCGTGAACAAGTATAATGGGAGAAATAGCTGAAATATTTGAAACAAAGTTTTTATCCCATATTTTTGTACATTTGCAGACTTTTATAGCAATATGTTGAGCAGAACTGCCATGTTTTGGTTGCGATGTTTTGTAACCTCAGCCTCGCTTGTCAACACATATAATGGAAGGCAAACTTAAAATATTGGAAGCAAACCAGAAATCTGAAGAGATTATACACATTTATCTCATATTTAAGGCATTTGTGGACTTTTATGGCTATTTCATTTACAGGCAACATCCATGTTTGCTTGGGATGTACTAAAACACAGAGTCTTGTAAACGGTATGGTTTTGCATTAACGAACTTACAATGTACATATTTTTTATACTGAACCATCCCTTATAAAAGCAGTGTTTGACAGTTTTCCTGTGTCGTGTAGCTTTTTATGATTCTTTAACTCTTCTCTGTAATGCAGTCTTTTAGATGTATTTGTGGAACGTGAGTTTGATGAGGCAGTGAGCTGACAGCTGTTGCAGTTTAATGAGGAGAATTTGTCACAATGATAATATGTAATTCTTAGTAACTATTGTAACATTAGTAATTGCTCCAAAATAATGGCTGTGTGGAACTCTAGATTCTATATGATGTAAAAACATTATTGCGGTTATAATAGTTCTATTTATAAAAATGTGTAACATTATACTCTTGTGTATTTTGTACATATCCATCCAAGACATACTCTGTTTACTGTTCAGGTGCCCTCCCCATACAGAGACCTTCCACTGGGCTGGGAACAGAACCAGGCGGGGTTATTACCTGGACTGGAGACCTACAGACTGGAGGACGTGTGTGACTGGGAGCCAAAACAGGTTGGGGGAAAAACAGTTGTATTTAAATGTGAATATTGTTAAAAAAAGCCTGCATTATGTAAAGGGCAATGCACTCTCCTACAACACAGGGTACCTGGGTTCAATTCCAGACACAGACAGATGTCACATTTGCTGGGGTGACCACTTAAAATGGAAGTCCACCCTCATTGGATTTTATCCCCTTTATCCTCAGTGGCCGACTGAACAACCTTAAATGGACCACAAGTCAGGAAAATAAACTAAGTAATTGCTTTTTAAATGTGAATTGTGTTTTAAAAATGCTGAAAGTATCCAGGGAGAAACACATTCTATGGGTTCAAGTCCAGGTACAGACATATATGCTTGGATGATCTATTAAAATGGCAGCCCACTGTCATTGGGTCATATACTCAGAACAATAAACAATATTTTCTGAAATCCTGTGAGAGAGTAGTATTATGGCTTTATATGGGGTGACAATAATATTAACTTTTATAATATCTCGTAAATAAATATTTTTCGGCTCACATTTCCTCACGTCTACATTTCATCAAACCAGTGACTCTCAAACAAAATACTGCAACTCGTTTGCAATAAGACCCTGGAAAATGAGCTTTAATTTTTTTATTGAAAATAATAACACAACTAACCATGAGATAAATTATGGTATTTTTTCACAAAATTTTTGTGCTATCCTAAAGTACCTTTTCACAGCCTGTAATGTATATAACCCATTTTTGGTCGTTGGTAAACATAATGACTTTATAGGTGGGCCTGTAATGATCCCAAATCACAAGATCTTATGTTTGTAAACAGGTGGCGAAGCTGATTGGCCAGCTGCCTGGCTGTGCAGAGGTGGCAGACAACTTCCTGGAAGAGCAGATAGATGGAGAGGCCCTCCTGCTGTTGAATCAAGCGGACATGGTCCGTGTGCTTAATATAAAGCTAGGACCTGCCCTCAAGATCTTCAACGCTGTCTTACTGCTGAAAAATAACACAGATTGAAAACCAAGTTATCTTAGATTTCCTGCTTGAAAGAAAAACTAAATAATTTCCAGATCTTCAATGTCCTAGTGGTTAACACATTTGGCCTTAAATGACTAGAATTTCACCTATGTGGTTATGGTTTCTTAGAATCCAGTTCTTAACAAAATGTCGGAAAAAAGCCAGGACCTATGTCAACGTAACCTTGGCTGTTATTTCAAGGGTTGTCAAAACCCCAAAGCTTCCACGGAACTGTGGAATAAATATCAAGAAATTTGATTAAGATGTAACATTGTATTGACACATTGTGTAGGTCGTTTCAAGATGGGTAGTTTGGGGGACGGAGGAAACCAGTGCATACTAGTTGGTCAAGATTCTACAATTAAAAAGCATTGGGTACCACCAAGAATCTAACCGTCTTCCCACATTACGTCAGGGCTGAGATTTGAACACATGACCTGTAAGATGGGAGGCAGGCATGTTAATCAGTGTAGTGCCATGTTCCCTGAGATTTATGAGTGTAAAACAGCAAGTCACAAGAACCAGTAGCAGTATTGGGAGAACTGTATTTCCAAGTCATGACACCTGCTGTCAATACTCAAACTACTGAAGTCCAGTGTGTTGCTTTTTTCAGGGTTAAGTAGGACAGGGTCGGTAGCAGATGTTCCATTTCTGTATCCTGCCAGTGTGAAACTGTATTGATTCTAGGATACTGAGAAAAAATGTGTTCTAGCATCTCCCCAATCGAATGGGCCCACCAACTGGAAGTAAGATTCATGAAAACAAAACATTGCAGTTCTTTCAAAAGAAATCGCTATAAAAGTGCTAAAATATACAAAGATGTGAGATAAAGGTTTATAATTCCTTCTGATTTGACGTTTATTGTTTCTAATATTATATGTTTCCTCACAATATTATATACTGACATTCAAAATACTAGTTGTAAAGCGTTGTCACGGTTTTCAAGTGAATTGTTCTCGATACCGAGATACCAGTGTTACCGACCCTGCCCCTACAGTACAGCAATTGGGTTTCATGAGAAATAAGTGTGCAATGTTACAACACATAAAACTTGGCGAAACGCATTGAAAGTTTGAACCACTTGGTGTTACAATGGTATTGATAGCACCACATACTTCTCCTGATGTCATCAATTCAGAATACTCTGTCAGCTCTCTTCTGATACCTTGACATTCTGTGATATTCAGTAAGTAGTTTTCTCCCTGTGTAGACTAGAACCTCCCATAGCCCTGGGATTAAATTCTGGTCATAGAATGATACTTCACTATCAAGCTATATTGGTTGTGAGTTGCAATAATTGTGTGAAATCTATTCAATATATTTAAAAAAAAAAAAAAAATATGAACAATGTTCTATAATTATTGACACTGAACATGAAAACCTTTTCTTTCTTGTGTGTATTGCCTATTTTGAAATATTAAACAATGTGATGATAGTTTTGTGCATAATATTTTGTATTTTATGGTGTCTGACTGAGAAGTGCAGTTGCTAATCAAGAGGTTCCAAGTTTGAACCAAAATTAAGTTTACAGTGCAACCTCAAGCATTTGACCAATCTGGGATCGAGGTTTGACTGATAGAAAGTTCATAAAACGTTCGAATTATAGGAAATTATTACAGGCTATATTGTATTTATAGATATCGTCACTGTGGAAATATGTTAATACTCTTTTTAGTCTACAGCAGTGCTATATATTTGACTGTCTTGATTGAAGAGTTTGCAGCAAAAGAAACATACAGCAACAATGTGTTGAATATTACTTACAGTAATGCTGTGTGCCAGTACAAGATAGTGCATTATCTTGCACACAGTATTACTCTAAGTCTTTTCTAATGGGCACCAATTTGTCTGAATATGCAAGTCAAGTTACCTTAATCACAGCCCTGGTTAAATTAGGCGTACAGTCTAATACAGCCAACTCTGAGTGATGAGACACTTAAACTGTTAGTGTAGTTGACAAATGAGGCCATACAAAGGAGAGCATTCAGGTAAAGAATTCATGGGCCCATCATAAGTATCGAAAAGCAAAAAAACCTAGAGACACCGGTATCTGAATATTTTGCACTTAGAAGATCACTCATACATAAACATGAGATTCATTGTGATACAATGGTTAGGCACTAAATAAACCCAAATAAACACAGATTAAGCATATAGTAAAAGAATTGAAATTTATTTGGGATGTGCCAACTATTGGCAATTGGCATCTATCAATTTGTGTAATATAATATAGGAATAAAAGACATATTCGAGTGCTTTATGATGGTTTTAAACTATCGATCGGCTGAATATTAAAGCCATGAAGCCCGAAGGTTACATTGATATTATAGTCAAAATAGAGGGATAAATCTTATACAAAAATCAAAACAAATCCAACGGCATGTTAGCTGTTCCATCAATGAAACATACGTGGTGATATCTTGGGTAAAAATTAAGTATTTCTTGCTACTCTATTATCTTACAATTTGTCGAAAAATATTGAGCGATTGTCATGGTAGATGTTTTCAGTTTGTTGTGAGCTTTAAAATGATATGTTATTTGTTAAAAGCAAGAAATGACAATCTTATGAATATTTAACAACTTATTTTACCGCAAGTCATTTGTTTACATTTGTATGTGAAGGGACAACAGCGTTGTTTTATTTACCGTTCTATATTCGCGATTCCAGCATTGCGCAAAAGACGTCTCTAAGGTCACTGCGCAGCCTGCCATTTTAGAATTCCTCTTATTGGCATAGATGGTGCCCCTATACCCCCTTTTATATGTTGAATATTACTTCATCCAATGATCAGTTTTATCAGTTTCGTCTCAAATAAAACATCAAAGCAAAGAGAATACACAGAAATGTACACAAACACAAGTAAAGCCATTTAACCTTCTCATAAAACCTTTTCATAAATTTCTCCATATTTCTGTATCGAACATTACCAATACTCACCTGTGATTGGCTAGCTTCAAAATCACCATGGAAATAGTGGGAAAAACCCAAGATTTGCCTGTTTCTTTATTATTTCCATTTTATCACTAGCATTGTAATGTTAACTGATAGTTATTCTAGTCATTGTTTCATTTGGAAAAACTTAATTCAGATCTGTTACTAATCCTGTTACAATTGCCACCGACCACAACTGGAATTTCTCTTTTTTTATGTTTTGTACACTGACAAGCAGTTGTGAATATTACAAATGTTATCCCCCTTAACACATCATTGTGAAAAGGTCGAGTTCTTGCCCTTTAAAGTCTTCATAATATTTAAAATATACTGTTTGCACAACCAATGGAGGCAATAGGCACTTGATTATTTTGCTTCCAGAGACACAACTTTGACTGTTTTACTCCTTTGTCATGAGTGTAGGAATATTGAACTGTAGCAAAGGCCAGTCTTGAGGTTCAAGAGTTTTGTAGATGTTTTTACTTTGCTAAAACTCACACCATAAGTGTTCTTCATCATTGCTGACATCTTGTACAGTTCTGAAGGAAACTAAATTCACCATAAAGAGGCCTTTAGGTCTAGCCAATGGACTGGTATATAATATACACTTAACTGAAAAAGAAACAAGTTTTGAAGAATAAATTTTAATATATAAAAGTATTGGGTTTCTTTTTGATAAGTATACATTTTCCTGTCAGCTGCAGGACTAGGAGTTTTTGAATATGTCCAGTTTCATTGCAATGTATTCTTATTATATTAAGTTGTGTCTCGAGGCAAGATTTAGTTAAAGGATGGTTAACCAGTATCCAAGTAATACTGTGACAAAAATCCTATGGGTTCTTTGTTGTATTAGGGATGGCTTCTTTTTTCTTGCTAGTAACCTGCTATTGAAATTACTTATACTAAAATATAACAACACAACCTAATTAGCATCTCAATTGTCAAGCATAAAATGGAGGGACAAATGTCCTTAATTCTTGCAAATTTTTAGAAACTTTTCACTAGAGATTGAATGTTTTATTTTTTTCATTAGTTTCACTTCCTGTTGTTGGATCTGTTTGTGATGAGAGTTTTTCAGTATCACAGAATTTGCATTCATTTGGCATAGGTGAGATACCTACTGATATGGAGTATTGAGTACCAACTAAGCCCTAGTTATGGTTACAATAGAGGTAAATTTAGCAGAAATAAACATAAATCATTCAGATGATCATTTATGAACTTGTGTTGTTGTTGTTGTTCATGTTTGTCATGTGTGAATATTTTGTACAATACATCCATATAATAGAATATATAGTGTTTAAAACATATTTTGTACAGATGTATTGCTGATATGTTATGTGCCGTTATTTGTGCTATTGGTAGATGTTAAGTTTGGATAAAAGCTTGTGATAAATGCAATGATGTATTGTCTGATGTATTGTTATGTAATGCAGAAGAAATTAAATTACCCATTCTGTACACTGCTAATGTTACGGGACAAAAAAAACCCAGAATGAAATATAATATTCCTGAATATGATAAATATATAGCGTTTTATTTCCTGAACTATTTTAAAAGCAGTTCGTCTACAGCCCAAGAGGGAGATTATGAAATGCATCCTGTGCGATCATGCATGCATCTGTGTCCCACAAATTTCTGTAAAACAACTGCATTTACACATTTTTGGTAAGTTACTTGTTCTATTGGATTTTTATGCACTTCAAATTTTTTTAGGTTTTTACCCCACAGCCCTTAAGGGCTGTCGGGGTATTGTTTTCACTCATGGTGTCCCGATGGGCGGTCGGGCGGGTGGCGGGAAAAAGTTTGTCCGGGCTGTATCTCAGAAACCATAAGGTGTAGGAAGTTGACACTTGGTAGTGACATTGGTTAGGAGGCGTAGGTGTGCAACGTCATGGTCTGACCTTGATTTGACCTTTGACCTTGCCGTAGTGACCTTGAGTTTGAAAATCTTGTCCGGGCTATATCTCGGAAACCATGAGGTGTAGGAAGTTCATACTTGGTAGGGATATTGGTTAGGTGGTGTAGGTGTGCAACGTCATGGTCTGACCTTGATTTGACCTTGCCGTAGTGACCTTGACCTATAAAATCTTGTCCGGGCTATATCTTGGATACTGTAAGGTGTAGGAAGTTAATACTTGGTAGGGACATTGGTTATGGGGTGTAGGTATGCAACGTCATGGCGTGACCTTGATTTGACCTTGCTGTAGTGACCTTGACCTATAAAATCTTGTCCGGGCTGTATCTCGGAAACCGTAAGGTGTAGGAAGTTGATACTTGGTAGGGATATTGGTTAGGGGGTGTAGGTGTGCAACATCATGACGTGACCTTGATTTGACCTTGCCGTAGTGACCTTGACCTATAAAATCTTGTCCGGGGTATATCTCGGAAACTGTAAGGTTGAGGAAGTTGATACTGAGTAGGGACATTGGCTAGGGTGTGTAGATGTAAAATGTCATGGTGTGACCTTGATTTTACCTGTGACCTTGCTGTAGTGACCTATAAAATCTTGTCCGGGGTATATCTCGGAAACTGTAAGGTGTAGGAAGTTGATACTGAGTAGGGACATTGGCTAGGGTGTGTAGATGTAAAATGTCATGGTGTGACCTTGATTTTACCTGTGACCTTGCTGTAGTGACCTTGACCTATAATGCCTTGTCTGGGCTATATTTCGGAAACCATAAGGTGTAGGAAGTTGATATTTGGTAGGGACATTGGTCAAGGGTTATATGTGTGCAACATCATGGTGTGACCTGGATTCGACCTTTGATCTTGCATATCTGATGCTATTTTATGTCTCTACGAGGATATCTGATACTATTTATCTCTCTTATATCTCTTTTATATCTTTTTACTTGAATCTTGGTTGTTGCACCTTTCGGTGTCTTTTGGTGTAGATTAAGCACTGTTAAAGTCATATTAGAAGTCATTAACTGTTTTACTTTTGCAACGTTCCATTGTAACAGATGGTATTGCATCAAGTGAGCCACAGGTTTTGCCCCAATTCCACATGAAAGCATGTATTGCTACATCTGTATGTATGGGTAATATTCAAAACATCCAAACCATAATTCGACCATACAAATGAAAATCAAAATGTGAGAAGTCTTACAGCTTCATAATTTTTAGTTTACTGAATTTTCTTGTTTTAATACTTATTCATTACATGCAATTTCTTTCTCTTAGATGTTATTTTCTCTACTTAAACATTATTTGGACACTGACACTGCTCTGAAAGTATCCCAATCTGTGTTGCGGTTTACTACTTCTATATCTCATGTTGTTGAAAACTATTTTCCCAGGCTGTGGGGTACGTGCATCTCTGATGCTATTTTTTGGACTTTGGGCTAAAAGTTAAGTAAGTTGTATCACTTTTTGCCAATTTGAGTAAATGGCTACTTACTCTAAAACTGTTGCATTTAAGAGTATTTTGTTAAAATATTTTGCTCAGCTACTTTCTCCTTACCTACAAGATGGTATGTACGTCGGAGCTCTGTTGCACTATATAATTGAGTAAGAGCTATTTTCTTATATTTAACTAAATTATTGACAAGAGTAAATGTCTAATATCTTGAAAAGTACTGCACTTAGCCTATTCATTTCCAATATGTTGTTCATCTATGTTTGAGTCAGCTATAACATAGTAAAGTTCCAGACCTGTAGCTCAGTTGTCCGTTGAGTAAATTACTTCTTACATTTTAAAACTTGGTTATATATATAGAGTGTTTTGTTGAAATATGCCATTTACCTACTTTTGGATAGGATATAACATAGTAAAATTGCAGACATGTAGCTCATTGCATAGCTGAGCAACAGCTATTTTGAGATTCTCATTTCAGTAAATCACTGGTAAGTTCAAAACTATTTCATTTAGAGTATTTAGTTGAAATATGTCATTCGTCACCTTTTGGGTCAGCTATAACATAGTAAGATAGCAGACCTGTAGCTCATTGCAATGCTGAGCAATAGCTACTTGGAGGTTCTCACTGTTGAGTAAGTCATTTGTAACTGAAAACTATTGCATTTAGAGTAGTTTCTTAAAATATGTTATTTACCTACTTTTGTGTAAGCTGTGACATAGTAAAATTGCAGATCTATTGCTCATTGTATAGCTCAGCAACAGCTACTATGAGGTTTCCACTGTTGAGTTATTCATTTGTAGGTTGAAGAATTGTATTTACAGTATTTCATTGTCGATAAGTTACTCCAGAATTCTGTCTAGTTTTTACCCCACAGCCGTTAAGGGCTGTCGGGGTATTGTTTCCACCCATGGTGTCCGGATGGGCGGGCGGGCGGCGGGAAATAGTTTGTCCAGGCTGTATCTCAGAAAGCGTAAGGTGTAGGAAGTTCATGCTTGGCAAGGACATTGGTTGGGGGTGTAGGTGTGCAATGTCATGGTCTGACCTTGATTTAACCTTTGACTGTGCTGTAGTGACCTTGACTTATAAAATCTTGTCCGGGCTATATCTCGGAAACCGTAAGGTGTAGAAGTTGATACTTGGTAGGAACATTGGTTAGGGGTTGTAGGTGTGCAGCATCATGGTCTGACCTTGATTTGACCTTGCTATAGTGACCTTCACCTATAAAACCTTGTCCGGGCTATATCTCAGCAACTGTAAGGTGTAGGAAGCTGATACTTGGTGAGGACATTGGTTGGGGGTAGTAGGTGTGCAACGTCATGGTGTGACCTTGATTTGACCTTTGTACTTGCCGTAGTGAACTTGACCTATAATACCTGGTCCGGGCTATATCTTGGAAACTGTAAGAGGTGTAGGAAGTTGATACTTGTTAGGGACATTGGTTAGGGGGTGTAGGTGTGCTATGTCATGCGACCTTGATTTGACCTTTGACCTTCTGTAGCGATCTTGACCTATAAAATCTTGTCCAGGTTATATCTCAGAGACTGTAAGGTGTAGGAAGTTTATACTTGGTAGGGACATTGGTTGAGGGTTTTAGGTGTGCCACGTCATGGTGTAACACTGATTGACATTTGACCTTGCTGTATTAACCTTTAAAATCTTGTTGCACCTTTGGGTCTGTCTGTTGATGCAGATTAAGCACTGTTAAAGTCATATTAGAATTCATTAAGAATTTCCTTTTGCAAGTTCCCATTGTAACAGATGGAATTTCATCAAGTCAGCCACAGACTTTTCTCCAACACCACACATAAGCATTCATTGAATGTATTGCCACTTCTGTATGCATGGATAATATTCAAAATATCCAAACCATAATTCGGCCATTTTTGGTTTACTGATAAATAGCGTCATTTTATTATTGAATTATCTTGTTTTAATACTATATCTTTATATACATTTCTTTTGCTTAGATAATATTTTCTCTACTTAAGCATTATTTGGACCTTAATAAAACTTACACTGCTCTGAAAGTATCTTGAACTTTGTACTGTTACACTACTTCTATATCTCATGGTGTTGAAAAATATTTCCCCAGGCTGTGGGGTATGGGCATCTCTGATGCTATTGTTATGTTATGTCGGCTGCACTAGTAATCATGCTACTTAATCAAAAATACCAATAAAGTATGTGATAAAACATATATACATTAGCTTTTCCATAACTATAAAATACTTCAGGCATTATTTATGCCAAATTATGAAGGAAATTTCAACTAAACTGCTGAAAAATATTTGTTTCAATCATTTAATTGTGATTGTCAAAGGTTTTATGTCACTGGGTTACTGACCTAGTTTTCATGCTATCTGTTGGCTGTTTCAGAAACTTTAAAATTTAAATAATTTTCATACAATAATATACAAAAAAGAAATAAGTGTTAAACCCTTCACATAATAACCTTTTCAATGGTGTTTTAATTGTAAAAATTGATAACATATTGACAGATTTACAAGCAATTAAAGATTAAAAAATTTCACATTGTATGGATAAAAATTTATTGGCAAACAAAGTATGGTTTGAATCCAAAATAAGGACTAAACGAGTTTGATAAGTGATGTCCAAGTACCTAATTCATCCACAGAAATGACAAATGTATCATTTTAAAGACAAATAATAGTAGATTTTGATGGTTTTCATTTGAAGAAAATTTGTTTTGTTTTGGCTGAGATATTGTTAAATGTGTTGCAAACACACGAAAACTAGTGCTAGCACGAAAACTGGATCATCGACCATACTCTTGGTCAACCTGTAAAAATAATTACCCCTGCCAAGGAGGGTATTATTGTCATGTCTGTCTCTCTGTTATCAAGATTACACAAATAGTACTGGTTGGAACTTCATGAAAGAGAATCAGAAAATGGGTCTTGGTTCAGCTTAGATCTCATTAAATTTTAAGAGTTATTTAAGATGGTTTCCAAGTGCACCTGTTTTAATTTTATTATTAAGACAAGTGTATGGTCACCATAAAATAGGTTTAACCCCGTCTTCAGGGAGGCCTCAGACAGTTTGCTCTGAAATGGCTTACGCTGTGGATCCCTGGATGGCAATGCAAAACCCATGCCTTGACTTTGAACTGAAGTTTCAGGTAAGGTTACTTGCTAAATGTATTCAAATCTTGTGTTATCATCCAGAAAAAAAGGGAACTGTGTTCAGATGAAACAACCAACTGATAACACAAATATGTTTGTTCTAATTTTACTGCTTAAAACTTCACCTTTTCAAGTTATTTATTGATTTATTTATCGAAACGGTTCATTGTGGACAGGCTGGCATTTTTAAATGGACAGTTAAAACAGCCACTGAGAAGTGTGTGACATTGCACATGCACCACAAAGAATGGGTCATGGTGTAAAAGGCATCTGTCCTTGTATTCAGAGATGTATTTGATATGTTAAAACTATGCATTTTATTGTGTTAATACATCCTACCCAATGGAAAATTGCTTTACTGGTCAGTGCGACTGGCCCCACCAAACGACAGAAAAAGCCATTCTGTGTAAAACACCAGCAGGACCGGTCATGAGTGTGCATTTTCCAGGTAGCGTATCATAGTTCCTTCCTGTCTAGACAGTGTGACATCATGGCATCGTTTTTGTTTGGCACATGGAGTGTGCAGACGTGTTTTTACCCCACAGCCCTTAAGGGCTGTCGACGTATTGTTTTCACCCATGGTGTCCGGGCGGGTGGTTGTGCGGGCGGCGGGAAAAAGTTTGTCCGGGCTGTATCTCAGAAACCGTAAGGTGTGGGAAGTTGATACTTGGTAGGGACATCGGTTAGGGGGTGTAGGTGCGCAACGTCATGGTCTGACCTTGATTTGACCTTTGACCTTGCCGTAGTGACCTTGAGTTTGAAAATCTTGTTCAGACTATATCTCAGAAACCGTAAGGTGTAGGAAGTTGATACTTGGTAGAGATATTGGTTAGGGGGTATAGTTGTGCATCATCATGGTCTGACCTTGATTTAACCTTTGACCTTGCCGTAGTGACCTTGACCTATAAAATCTTGTCCGGGCTATATCTCGGAAACTGTAAAGTGTAGGAAGTTGATACTTGGTAGAGATATTGGTTAGGGGGTGCAGGTGTGCAACGTCATGGTCTGACCTTGATTTGACCTTGCCATAGTGACTTTGACCTATAAAATGTTGTCCGGGTTATATCTCGGAAACTGTAAGGTGTAGGAAGTTGATACTTGGTAGGGATATTGGTTAGGGGGTGCAGGTGTGCAACGTCATGGTCTGACCTTGATTTGACCTTTGACCTTGCCGTAGTGACCTTGACCTACAAAATCTTGTCCGGGCTATATCTCGGAAACTGTAAGGTGTAGGAAGTTGATACTTGGTAAGGATATTGGTTAGGGGGTGTAAGTGTGCAACGTCATGGTGTGACCTTGATTTGACCTTTGACCTTGCCGTTGTGACCTTGACCTATAAAATCTTGTCTGGGGTATATCTCAGAAACCGTAAGGTATTGGAAGTTGATACTTTGTAGGGACATTGGTTTGGGGCTATGGGTGTGTATTATCATGGTGTGTCCTTAATTTGACCTTTGACCTTGTCGTAGTGACCTTGACCTTTAAAATCTTGTTGCACCTTAGGTCTGTCTTTTGATGCAGATTAAACACTGTTAATTCATATTAGAATTTATTAAGAATTTTACTTCCATAACTTCCCATTGTAAGAGATAGAATTTCATCAAGTGAGCCACAGATTTTGCTCCAACACGACACATAAGGATTCATTAAATGTATTACCACTTCTGTATGCAGTAAATTTTAGTTTACTGATTGATGCTGTCAGTTGGGCCTTCATTTTTACATGCATTATCTTTCTTTTAAACATTATTTTCTCCATTTAAACATTGTTTGGAACTTTATATAACTGACAGTGCTCTAAAAGTATCCTGAACTTTTTGCTGGTACAGTACTTCTATATCTCATGGTGTTGAATTTATTATTTGGAGTTTTACGTCGCTTTCAACACTGTACAGGTCATATCACGACGGGTAGCTGGAAGGGCAGAGGAAACCAGTACATAGAGTTCGCTAGGGTTGTGTACTGTAAACTGCCGACCAACGGCAAGCAACTACCAGCTTTCCCACTTAAGGCCAGCACGGGGATCGAACCCCTGACCTCAGAGGTGGGAGGCGAGAGTGTTACCACTCTGCCACCGTGGCCCCTCTCATGGTGTTGAAAATATTTCCCTAGGCTGTGGGGTACGGGCATCTCTGATGCTATTTTTGAAGATCTTGCTAAATGTGAAGAAGATATTTTATGAAATTGAACTTTATTTCATAAACTCTTTATACTGCTATGTTCAGTGAAGATTTTGTTGTCTCCAGGACAGAAGCGTGGCACTTGTGGCCATATTATGGAGGTTTTTGATGGCCATCTCAAGTGTGCAAGGTGCCATGAAAAATGGGTTGGTGAAGATTTGTCTGCTCAGAGGAAAGACTAAGCATTTACTGCTGAACAGAAGATACAACTGGCCACCCCTTCCTACAGAGTAGCAAAGATAACAGAACAGAGCAAGAAAACTGTTACTGCCTCCATCTACTACGGTCTGGTCACCCAGCTCTCGGATGTGTCTACTACCAGGCCCACTCTTGTTCAGGCCACTGGGGATGCTCCCAGCTTGTCTGCCACTTAGCCTGTTGAGGCTTCTGGTCCAAGAATGAAAACTGCCACTCGGCCTGTTGAGGCTCTTGGTGAGATGGTTGATGTCTTGGTGAGGCCCCCTTTGCTAGACCTGTGGTCCACACCCAACATACCAGTATGAAGATGTTCAAACCTCTAGACCGGTACAACTGTCCCTCACCCACAAGAAGACAGTTCCTGTTATTACTGCAGGTGTCTGCTCACCCCGAGATGGACGAAGATCAGGTTAGTGAGCCAGGCTCCCCTACTTGTGTTACTGAAGAACAGGGAGAATTGTCGGATAGGGCCATTCCTAGAGAAGAAGAGTTCGACCAGGAGTTGAGCGAGAAAGTTAACTACCGGAAAACTATGAGAGGGATGAGGTTGTTATCAGGTACCTGAATTTGACACTTCCTCATCATCTTTTGATGACAACCCCTTTGCCGCTACCAGAGCTCAACCGACTGGCAATGTATCTGTCAAGCTGAGAGTAGATGAGTGGCTCTACAAAAAGTTAGAAAAACTGAACATTACTATTACTGAGGGCTACCCTTCAAGAAGTTCAGAAACTGCTGTCCTACTGAAGGATCAATTTATGAAGACACCCAGAAGGTCCAAGGGGTATAGCATATACTCAAGAGAAGAAAGACTTTTCAAGATCAAAGATGTCTTCCTGCTCAAGTGATCCAGCTAGACTTAATAGTTGCTTTAGCAGAGTCGCAAAACACTTAATGCCTTCTGCCCCATTATCCCGGCCCATCCACCAAAATCTGTTGAGAAGATGGGAAAGATCCGCCTGAGGTTAGAGTGTGATGTGCAACCAGGCTTTAGCCAGTGCCTTACAAAAGTCCAAGAATCCATGGTCACCCATGTGAAGGTCTTACATGGTGACAAGGGCAAGTCCTACATTAGATCACAGCAAGCTGTTAATGAACTGGATTATTTAGTGACATTTAACAGGAACATTACATGTATTATGCAGGACTTATTGGAAGGTATATATATTAATATTGACAACCTGACATTAGCCCGCAGAGACAGCTACATCGACTATCTCGGAGCCAGTATCAAGCAGGATACACTCACTGGCCTTCGTAATGCTCCCCTCCATATGCACTCTCTGTTTTCACATCAGCTACTGGGTAAAGCAGAGGAGATCTCACAGCATGAAGAGAGGCTTTCAAGCGGTACCTCACAAAAGAAACCCTGCCACTACCATCCATATACTAGCTTTGCAAAGCCATCTCAAGAATCTGGCCGGAAGTCTGGTGTCCCTGAATAGAAGCAGATAAAACACAGGCAACAGAGCAAGAAAGGTTGTGGTAAACCCTTTACATATCAACAGAAACCGGCCAAGGAGCAGAAATATTATGAATGACAAATACGGTTTTGCAAATGTGGCCAGAAAGAAGGCCAGAGAGTAATTCTTATTTGTGACCAGCAAGAGAGAGAGAGAGACAGAAAATATTTTACCTGTAAACTCTTGTGTTATAACTCATGTTCATTTTGCAGAATGGTTTCCACAAAAGAAAGGTGTAAATCCAGACATTGGTAATTGTCAACAAATAAAATATGAGAATGATGTTTCCTGTGTAGGTCACTTGAGTTCTGTAAAAAATGTCACAAATGCCATAAATGTTTCTCCAGATCTACCTGTAGGGGCCAGATTGCACCAGTTTTGGGAAAAATGGGCAGCTCTGGGGGCCAGTCAAAAAGTTGTAACAGTCCTCAGGGAAGGCTACATTCTCCCCTTCCAGTTCTGGCCAATTTGACCAGGTATACTAGACCTGAACAAGTTTATTTAAAGACAGAGTCATTTAAAATGGAGACACAGATAATAAGAACCTCCCTACAATCAGGGGAGTGGGTTACCTCCATAGATTTCAAAGATTCATGCTTCCACACACTGATTCAAAGTCAGTCCTGCAAGTACATGTTTTCACATCCAGGGTCAGTCCTACCAGTTCAAAGCTCTCCCATTCGGTCTGTCCACAGCAGCCATGGAGGTCACGGTAGTGGCCAAGGAGGTCAAAGTGATTGCACTACAAAGGGGTATAAGGATCCACCAGTACCTAGACAACTGGTTGGTCATAGCCAGGTCCCACCAAACCTGTCTCCAGCATACACAAACTCTTGTAGATATATGTCAGGAGTTAGGTTAGTTGGTCAAAATGGAGGAGTCAGAAGTGGATCCCAAACAAGTCTTCAAATTCGTAGGTTACCAGTTCGATCTGAAAGAAGGCAAGATCAGACCCACCCCAAGCATTGGCAGACCTTAAATACCAAAATCAAGAAACTTCTCACTGGTCCCACCTCTCCGGTCTGGCAGCTGGTGACCCTTATAGGGTTACTCACAGCCACAGAGAAGCAAGTCCACCTGGGTCGGCTACACAGTGTCACTTGAAAAACAATTGGAGGGTACCAGAATCACTAGAAAAGGTGATCCCCATCCCCAGGCCACTCTACCCCCATCTAAAATGGTGGCTGGAGGAAAGCAACATACTGCAAATCTAACCATTACACCCACTAAAACATGTTCCACAAATCTTTAGCGATGCATTAAAAACTTAAATGAGCACACTGCAAAGAGAACCTGGTTCTGGCAAACCTGAATCTTCATGCCTGGCTCTTACAGCCTCAGCTAGCCTTGCTGAAGGCTAAAGTTTCTTTGCAGTTAAGAAAAGTTTTCAGTTCAGATAATAGAGTTTCAGTTTCTATAATGTACTCATACATGTACTGACTTTTAAAGCAACATACAGCTAGGAGAAAGAGCCTTGTAAACTTTGCTTGAAGTCAAATCCCTCCTAGCCCCGCCTCTCTACGTGCATTCTGTTTTCTTTATATCCACAAGGGCCTAACATAAAAAACCATATGGTGAATTCATGTGGCCTTTTATCTCCAAAGACCCAGATCACAGCAAATGTGTAACATAACACCTTGTAAAGTGTACCTGTCTTCACAGTACTGCAATAAAACTGATGCTGCTTTTTTTTGTGGTATATAAATACTTTATAAACTTGAGTCTGCTTTTTTTGTGGTCTAATTTTTTATAAACTTTGTGAAATGTTTACACTGAAATATTTTCTTCTTAGAAAATATTCATGAAATACCCATATATTCCTATGAATACTATTGCAAAAAATATCTTACAAATTTGTGTCACACCAACAACCAACTTTTCAAAAGTTATATTATAGAGACTTAAGAATTTAATTTGTTTTGTAAATTATTTTCACTCTTCATTTTCAACTGCTGATAGCTGTGATAGAAATCTAATTCATCACAGTACAACCAAATATTGATTTTAAATTTAATGTCAATAAAAAGAAAAAGGGTATTATAATAATCTGAAGGCCAAGGATAAATAAGAAATAAACTAGAAAGTACTCATGGAGTGCAGACCTCCACCAATAGTGTTTTCTTTCCCAAATGTAATAACTACATGTCCATATAAAATGCAGAAAGAACTATTCATTGTATCCCCGAAAATTGGAGATTTGTTGTGTTCAACCTACAAGCCACATTTCTTTTGGGATTCTTTTGAAACTTTGCAAGTGGCTTGCTATGACAGAGATCTGGCCACCCTTTTGGTGGCCTGGGAGTCTAAATTATGCTCTGGGAAGTCAAGAAAATCAAAAATTTTGACTTGTAACTTGAAAACTATTGCATTTAGAGAATTTTGTTTAATATATTATTCAGCTACTTTTGGGTCAGTTATAATGTAGTAAAATTGCAGATTTGTAGGTCATTGTATAAGCGAGTAATAGCTACTTTGAGGTTCTCACTGTTGACTAAATCAGTTGTTACTTGTTATTTTTGAATCACTATAAACACAGAGTAAGGGACATGTTCCACTGGAGCCATCCCTACAACCGACCCTATGACTCCATGGAGTCCGTTAGCTGAGTCGGGGACAAAAGTCCAGAAAAAAGTTTTGGACAAATATGGGTCAGTTTCACCTGCCCGACCAAATGTAATAGGCTGGAAATTTTATTATTGTTTAACCAAATAAAAACACTTCTTCCTCATTTCTTAATATATTGCAACATACATATGGACCTTTTCTTTCTGTTAACTTTAAGATTACATGCACTGTTTTTTCTCATTCTTGATTTAATTCCTGGTCATATTGTTACTTTATATTGTACTGTAAATGGACTGAAAATGAGCAAGACTTAAGTGAAAAACACAAGGCCATTGCCGCAGCAGATATTTCCCGCCTTAGAATCAGCAATAATGGAGAACTAAAGGAGATATAAGGCCTTTGTAGTAAGATAACCCCACTTGACATTGAAGAAGGGGTCAAAGGTAAAAGTCAGCAATTGGAAAAGAGTCTCAGGCCTTGACTTACTTTAAGTTGTTTTTTCATTTGGAACCCCTAGTAGCAATGATAAAGGAGATATAATGCCTTTTTAATAGGATTATCCCATTTAACATGTGATATGATGGCCATTTTGTTTTTGAAACTAGGCCAAAGTACTATCAGGCTAACTTTTCTAGCCATATATCTTTTATGCAAATTTGATGAACCCAGCTCCAATATTTCAAGTTTTAGAGCATCTTAATGATTTTGAAATAACTGGCTATGGCAGCAATTTTGTTTTTTTTTCAAAATGAGGCCAAAATTTTGCACAGACAGGTTTTTATAGCCATAAACATTCCCTGCAAATTTGGTGAAGATATCTTTATAAATGAATGAGGTGTTAAGGTTTACATAAAAATGTGATGAACGCACAGACGGATGCACGTATGGAAGGCGTTTTACAATCTCTTGACCACAGCATTGTCTGTCTTTACATTCTAAAGCCATAGCACCAATAATAAGGGAGAAATAAAGACCTTTTAGTGTAATGATCCCATTTAACCTTTATTTATTTATTTGGGGTTTTACGTCGCTTTCAACACTGTATAGGTCATATCATGACGGGTAGTTGGAAGGGCAGAGGAAACCAGTACATATAGTTCGCTAGGGTTCTGTACTGTAAACTGCCGACCAATGGCAAGCAACTACCAGCTTTCCCACTTAAGGCCATGACGGAGATCGAACCCCGGCCTCAGAGGTGGGAGGCGAGAGTGTTACCATTTTGCCACCGTGGCCCCCCATTTAACCTTGAAGCAGGGGTCAACGGTTAATTCAACACCTGGAAAAGATTCCCAGGACATGACTTTTTACAAGTTGTTTCATATTCCGAACCTCTAGGAGCAATATTAGAGGAGGTATAAGGCCTTTTTAATAGGATAACCCTGTTTAACATCAAGCATATGATATGGTGGCCATTTTGTTTTTGAACTAGGCCAAAATTACATAAGGCTAGCTTTTCTAGCCATATAGCTTTTGTGCAAATTTGATGAAGCTAGCTGGAATATTTCAAGATTCAGAGCACCTTAATGATTTTCAAATAATTAGCTATGGCTTGTTTTTTCAAAATGAGGCCAAAATTTACACAGACAGGTATTCATGGCCCTAAACATTCCCTGCTAATTTGGTGAAGATATCTTTATAAATGAATGAGATATTAAGGTTTATGTAAAAATGTGATGAATGGACATACTGATGGACGCACATATGGAAGGTTTTTTATAATCTGCCGACCATGCCTTTCGGCCACAGGCAGGATATAACAAGCTTGTTTCATGATAGGATAAGACTTGAACTGATAAGGACAAGACTGGAATTGTTAAGAAAAGACTGGACATAATAATACAAGACTGGAAGTGATTAGGACAAGGCGGGAAGTGACTAGGACAAGCCGGTTTCTAGGTGGGCGGAGCCACGGTCAGGATCAAGAGTCAGGGAGGGTCAGTGAAATATCAAACGTGTGTGATATTTTGCCGACCCAACACAGCAAGTCAGGAAACAATCCTATGTAATTCTTAGTTATCCATTCCCTTTTACAAACTTTCTGTCATCCAAACAAAATCTAACTGTCTCCACATGGTTGGATAACAGAGGTTCAACTCTAAATTTAGTTGCAAATTTCATATTTTGACACATTTTGTTGTTTCTTAAGCAATGTGTTTTTAGATCCTGTTTCAGACGCTGTCAGTGTAAATTGGTCTTAGGTAAAGATTTCCCTTGTGTTAAGTATGTGTGTTTCAAATAAGATTGAAGAAAGTGTGTGTGTGTGTTTAAAATTGGCCTCCACTCAGTATTGTGTGATTAACACATTGCCTTGATATATAAGACAGGAGGTTAAATAATTTATCGCAATGAAATAAATTTTAAATGTAAACTAAGCAGCTTACAAAAAGAAAATTATCTCAAATAATGAAATAATTTTTGCTTTTGAAAATACATACCAGTTGAGAGAGCGAGATCATTGGAAAAGCTTTTATCTGTGATTGGCACTTCAAGTGGGTTAACCATACAATATAGAATACACAGATGGCTTGCTGTACATGTCATAAAACACACATATGGTTTCAGTCAACTGGAGTTTGGGGGAATACTTCCCTCTGAAGACAGCCTGTCAATCATTTGGTAGTCATGGTAATGGGAGATTGCAAAGCTGAACTGTCTCTGCAAAGTTTACAAGGCTCTCTGTCTGATACAGTTCTTTCCCTTAACATGTATGAGTGCTTTATGAATACCAAATGTTTGAAAATATATCATGCAAATTTGAGTCTTACAGAAGGCTAAACCTCAGCTATCAAAGAGCAGGCCTTCTCTGAGGCAGTGGCAGCACGAGTTGAAGCTCCTCAGAGAGTCTCATTGCCTCAGGTCCAAAACAAAGGTAGTGAAAGCCCCATTTGGGGAATATATTATATTATTAAACCAATACATACATACACATTTAGTTCTATGTACAATTATAACAGAACACACAGTAACTCACTTTTAGGCCACCCTAATTGGATCATATACATTTAAGGCCAAGACAAAAAGGTTAAGGTGACCCTATCTTGTGGTTAGCAAGTAAGGTCACCTTACCCCACCACAACCAGATCAGCCTTTGAGGCAAAGTGGACCATTTTTACAAAATGGTACCTTGGTAATCAGGTAGACATCAGGGCATCACCTATAAAATCCATAGCTGACTTCCTGCTGTGTTTGTGCCAGGACAGAAAGTTGCAGCTAAGCACCATTGATGGCTACAGGTCAGCCATTGCAGGCAAACTGGGAAATTCGTCCATTAATGTCAGCAAAGATGAGAATCTCACTTGTCTCTTGGATAGATTCCAAAGAGACAGACCCAAGGGTCAGAGGGGCATCCCCTCTTGAAGTCTTACCCCAGCTGACAAAGGCGCCCTTTGAGCCCCTTAAGGAGGTTTCTCTGAAGCATTTGACCTTCATGACTGTCTTCCTCTTAGCCTTGGGTTTAGGTAAATGCAGGAGTGAGATCCATGCTTGACTAAGTAAGAACACTGGACACTAGTCAGACTGGTCCAAGGTGTCTCTTTATCCCTCAACCAGCTTTCTATCTAAGTACGAGCTGCCCAAAGAGGGTCCAGACAGTATGGCCCTGGTGGTAATTCCAGCACTGGCCCAACTCTGGACAAGTCACTTAAAGGTGACAGGTCGCTATGTCCAGTCAGAACCCTGCGCTACTACTTGGACAGGACCTCAGAACTCAAGCAGAACAAGGAGTTAGTCTTTGTCTCCTTCAACAAAGGTTTTGACAAACACAACTCCACCAATATCTCCTCATGGATCAAGCAGACTGTGATCCTATGTTATGAGCTCTCTGATCGGGCGGCCCTCACCTTACATCAGGTTAAAGCCCATGATGTGAGGACCTTTGTGCTTCTTATCAGCCTGCCATAGGAAGTCACACAAGACCTTCACATATTTCTACTTGAAGAATGTGACTTGGGCTGATTCAGAACTTTTCTGAAAACTGTGATGTGCTTTCTTTGGGAGGTTTATTTTCCTTCTGGGACTGAACTCTTACCTCTCTTCCCCTACCTCAGAGCAGGTATGTCAAAAAGGGGGGCAACGTCAGTACACCATTGGTGACTGGGTCACCAGTAACCCACCTTTGTCTACAAGAATTATTCTGTATTTATGAACAATATTATATCTATTTTACACATATACTGAACATTTTGGAAATCTATTAGCAATGGACATAAAAAATGGATGATGTCAGAATTTATCCTTAGAATGAACACATTGATTAAGCTTGCTAGCATGAAGGAAGTATATTATCTACCTGATTTTCTGGACAACTATAATATCCTCGGAAAGTTGGAGGTATTCTGGATTCAGATCCTTCACCTGCACTGCCGCAGACATTTGCTTGTGTAAGAGATAACTCAAAGACAAATCAACATTTCGTGTCAGACTATGTACTCATATTAAGGATGGTTCAAACAAGACTCCAATTTTAAGGTGAACTTAAACTGCCCATAATAAGGACGTTATCACCATCTTGAAGTCAAGCACGATTTAACTCCAGTTATCTGAGATTTTCACTTTTTTCAGTCAAACTTGGTACGGATAATAAGACTTGCCAAAGGGATGTCCTGACATTCTGGTGAACTTAAAAAGTGCAAGTACTTTTGAAATGATGACCTACGAGTCATAAACTGAACTTTCAACCTAGCTTATTTATGTTTCCATCTTTTCCTTTTACCGAGGAGGTTTTATTTTCATGACCATTTATTTGTCTCTTTCTATCTTCGTCAGCAAGATTATGCAAATACAACTGATAGGAACTTCATGAAATATAATCAGAAGATGGGTTTTGGTGAAACTTAGATGCCATTAATTTTGAGAGTAATCTGGTGCACTGTCTGGATACCGAAAAAGCCTCAATTTTGCCATTTACTAATTATTACATTCCTTATTACTTGGTGGAGGTCTGCACTGTCTGAGTGCTCGCTTTTAATCTGATTTATCACTAACATTGAAATTTCCCAACGGAAGGCACTGGCTGCTTTAAAATGTAAATATTAATGATGTTATGGCCATCTTAATGTTGGGTTTGGGGTTTTTTTGTTCACCATGCACTGAGTTTTTAAACCACAGCCTTTAAGGGCTGTTTGGGTATTGTTTTCACCCATGCTGTCCAGATGGGCAGGCACCGGGAAAAGTCTAGGCTGTATCTTAGAAGCTGTGAGGTGTAGGATGTTGTGGCGTAGGTGTGCAAAGTCATGGCGTGATGCTGATTTGACCTTTGGCCTTGCTGTAGGGACCTTGACTTTGAAAATTTTGTCTGGGCTATATCTAAGAAATCATAAGGTGTAGGAAGTATATGCTTAGTAGGGAGATTGGTTGGGGGTTGCAGGTGTGCAACGACATGGTGTAATCTTGATTTGACCTTTGACCTTGCTGTAGGGACCTTGACTTTGAAAATTTTGTCTGGGCTATATCTAAGAAATCATAAGGTGTAGGAAGTATATGCTTAGTAGGGAGATTGGTTGGGGGTTGCAGGTGTGCAACGACATGGTGTAATCTTGATTTGATATTTGACCTTTGTGTAGTGACCTTAAGTTTGAAAATCTTGTCTGAGCTATATTTCAGAAACTGTAAGGTGTATGAAGTTATTATTTAGTAGGCACATTTATTCAAAACTGTAGGTGTGCAAGGTTGGGAGATTCAGATCTGCAACATCATGCTGTGACCTTTGACCTCGCTGCAGTAACCTTGAGTTTGAAAATCGACTATATCACAGAAACTGTCAGGCACAGGAAGTTGATACGTGGATGGGTCATTGGTTTGGGAGTGCAGGGCCGGTATTCACGAAAGGTCTTAGCCAGGGCTTAGGCTTGAAGTTGAGACTTTTGTCTCAAGTTTCTGCCCAAAAACTGCTAAGACTTTTGTCTTTGTTTTAGTGGTATTCACAAAGAATTTAAGACCGGTCTTAGGCTTAGCCAAGGGCTCAACTTTAAGACTGGTTGGTAGTGGGCTTAAATTTTGTAAAGAGGACTTAAATATGGCCGCCATAAACTTTTCTCCACTTCAAAATTTGAAATGGCTGTAAATAAAGTATAATTATACAGAACACCTCACTAAAGCAGTCTTTGGAAATTTATATGTGGTAACAAGGTTTTCCATTTCAAAACAGCCCTTTTCCTTAGATAAAATGCATTAAATGAAGGATATATGTCACCAATAGTATAGTTTCAATAGAAAAGAAAGGTCACATGACACAGAACACCACCATGGTTATTTGATAATCTTGGACTTAGCTAAGTAACCCTTTGTGAATACGGTTTTAAGACAAAACTTAGCTGAGACAAAAGTCTTAACTTTAAGACTGGATATAAGCCTAAGACCTGGCTAAGTCTAAGACCTTTCGTGAAGACGGGCCCAGGTATTTCATTTTGTTACCTTTAACTTTGGCTCTGTCAAAATGTGATATAAGACTTCATGTAGGTGATTATTACATCTACTTTGACTTAATTGTACTATTTCCATTGACAGCTATACTTCAATTAATAAATTTAACAGCTTCATATTTTTTAGTTTACTGATTTATGTTGTTCTGTTGCCTGATTAATGCTGCCCTCATGCTACTGAATTGTATTGATTTAATACTTTATCTTTATATACATTTTCCAGTGTCCGACAATACAGGTACGGTAGTAACTGTAAAAGATTTAGTATGTCTTCAGTCACTGTGACGTTTTATGGAATCTCTGGGGATACCCCGAATCAGGAAGTTTATTACTGTATATACTACTGTATGATTTCATGTTTTCAGTGACTAACAAAAATGAATATTGACGAGAAAACGCCAGCTCTATGGCATGCGTTTAATGCACTTGATATTAACGGCACTGGCAATTGTTCTAAGAGCACCTTGAAGGTAAGAAGCTGAACATCCACTACAGTAGAGTGATTGACAGTGATGGTGTTGGCCTAGGTTACCTCAGCTCTACTTTTGTGTAGGGATGGGTCGGTAGGACCAGTATCTCAGTATCTAGAGCCTTTTACTGAAATACCGTGATGAGATTTTGGATCAAGTGAACTTACAGGCGCCGTTTCTCGTAGACGAGAAATGTACATTTCTTGTGTTGAAGAAATGTCATGGAATATACACGGGTATATATACATGCAATAAATGTTTACAAGTTCTTGGGTTGTTATAGCCACACACCAAAGTGTATCAGGTCAGCCATGTAAAAATGAAAAAAGGTATATTGATTTTATTTCCCTGGTAATTAAACCTGGAACTAACGTTGATGTTTTGCATGTGTGCATTATGTATATGTAGTCTTTATAAGTAACAGACTCCTTTCAGACCCCCTCATCATAGAAAGTGAGTACCTGTTTAATCAACCAATCAGGAGCATGAGTGCACAAATTTCATAGCACAAACTGCTGTGGGGGGTGGAGGTTAGTTGTATATGTTTAGAGGATGAGGTTGGTCATTGGGTATTTTTTTATATCTTTCCCAGTGAATAGAATTCAAGGGTACACAGGCAATAATACATGATTAGCTTATAATTCAGTCTCATATAGTATACCTGCCCTGTCTATTGCCTATTACAGGGCACACTATCAGGCCCAATGAGAATCCATCATAATTGATTACCCCTAATTATCCATATAATTCTTATGTATGGGAATCCATGCCAGTTATTAACAGCAAGAACTATAGTATAGGAAGCCACATTTATGGCCATTGTAGAGGCCACATGTGTATGAAATACTCTTTCAGTATAAATACAGTTCAGCATTAGCCAGTAGTCATTACCAAAGTCTTGATGTGGTGTGTCTGTAATAATAACAATGGCTGTTTTCAAGGCACTGGGTAAAAGTATGTCAGTTGAGGAGAAGGTGACAGTGTTGGTGAGGAGACATGAACACAATTATTTTGTGGGTATGTCAGCAGATCAACTGCAGGCATTTACTGAGGAAGTCCGACCAACTAAGCCCATCCAGGAACAAGATGTAACACTTTCCAAGAATGAGAGACTACTCATTAAGAAATTAGCCTGGGTGTGGGGCAGTGATACTGAAGTGTGCCAGGCATTTAAGGATCAAGTCCGTTCAGGAGAAATTAAGAGTATCACCATGGCAAAAGAAGAGGCTGCTAAGTTATGGAAGACTAACTCTAGCCTTTATGATGCAAGTAGGGCCACTCATGCACCTGGCACAGATAACAATCCAAGAGGGGTGAAAAGAATAAGACTTAGTGGGGAAACTGACTATCAATACAGAAAGAGAAGGATGGCAGCCATTAGATCTGAGGGGACTGAAATAGCTGTGGCTGTCCCTGTCATTCAAAGTGAGGACCAGGATCTTGAACTTCAATCATATTCTGTTAATCCTAATTGCTTTCCACTCACAGACATAAACCATTGATCTTGAACTTCAGTCATTTTCTATTAATCCCAATTGCTTTCCACTCACAGACATAAACCATTGATCTTGAACTTCAATCATATTCTGTTAATCCTAATTGCTTTCCACTCACAGACATAAACCATTGATCTTGAACTTCAGTCATTTTCTATTAATCCCAATTGCTTTCCACTCCCAGACATAAACCATTGATCTTGAACTTCAATCATATTCGTAAATGAAGGGGATTGCCCTGGGGTCCGAAATTATCCTCGACATTTCTTCAACACAAGAAATGTACATTTCTCGTCTACGAGAAACGGCGCCTGTTAATTCACTTGATCCGAGATTTTACAACCGCCACTTTGCTTGTCAGCACATAATGGGAGGATCGAAGAGTTAAACTATCAGAAACATACCCAGAATCTGAAGAAATTATAAGCTTTTATCCCCATACTTTCGTCCATTTGCAGACTTTTATAGTGAAACGTTAAGCAGACCTACCATGTTTTGGTTACGATAATTTATAACCTCAATATAAATCTCGCTTGTCAGCTAGCCGATATATCCACGATGGACGGGTTTTCGATATGACAACGTAAATGGACAATGCTGAATATCACAGCCAACGCAACCAAACTTATCCGGCATAAAACAACAATAATAAATCCTCAAATCCGCTGGTTCAATGTGACTGCATATTCATTCTAAAATATTGTAAAAATGCCATCCAAAAGCGAGGCTGAGAGCCTATATTTTAAATGATCGAAAACGTGAATATATCGAAAACCCGTACATCGGCTATAATTGAAGGAAACTTAAAATATTGGGAACAAACAAGAAATCTGAAGAAATTATAAGCACTTATCTCATATTATGTGCATTTTGGTCACTTTTATTGCGATGTCGTGAAGAGGATACATCCATGTTGTTCGGAGTGTAGTAAACGGCGGAGTGTACTGCAGTATACTGCTTACCCAGACAATTTTGTCACCTGGATTTTGTGACAAAATTAAAAGTGATTTACTCTGAGATTTTAGCATAAAGTTATACTTAGCTATCAAAAGCAGCTATTTCATTTATATAAATTTGATTATTGCTTGTCCTTGAGCCTTTTATGGCAGATGATGAACTTCAATGGGATGACAAAATTCACTTGTTGACCAGTAGAGCCGTGGCTCGACCTCACATAGCTCTGGAGATTTGGACAAATACATGTACCAGACAAATATGACCACCTGTTCTCAACTTCCCACACCTGTTCCCCCAATTTAACGAGCAAACATAGCTGGGAAAAAATAAAACAAAGTGGCAGGAGTACGGGGATTTAATTACCGCACTCAAGAAAAAATGCCACGGTACGGCAGCATTCATTTGTCGTATTCAACTCAAATACTAGAGTAAGTTAATGGCGTGTGACAGAGTTCATGTGTACTTATATATAAGTGTTTTCTTTGTAAATTTTGAACAGCATATTTCTACTGTCCTGTCCAATTTTATTTGTTCCTTGTATTGTGTATGTGACGCAAATTATAATATGCATGTAGATATATTCAGTAGACGTTTCAGACATTGCAGTAAATAATTTATGGCAGCAGGAATGGAAGATGAAGTTCTGTTTACATTTGTAAAAGAGGTTCAAATGTTCATTTGGCAGTCATTAACTTAATTAACATAAATTAACATCTCCATTTATATTTGGTTATAGCCATGGTTGTACTGCATGTATTGTTTATAATTTCTATGTCATGGTAGAAAGATTGGACTTTCCACCATGACATTGAAAATTCTGCTGGTGAAAAGTCCAGTTGAAGTTTCTACCAAGCTAAACTTGGTGGAAAGTACAATTGGAATTCTATTGTAGTCTGTTATACAATGTAGGCCTTTTCCCAATAGCTGATGGGAATAAGAGGACCTATAATTCATTTGATTTTCTGACCCATACTAAATTCTAAAATATATCAAGAGCTCAAATCTCTTGACTTTCATTTTATAGACAGCTACACAACATATTAATTCCTATATAAGGAAATATTCTGGCAAATCAGCAGACCCACAGATCCAGGTCTTTGAAATAATTGTCTTTTTAAAGTCAGTGTTAGGGATTGCAATTACCTGTTTCACCTATACCAGTGACTTATAGTACTTGTTCCTTTCAAAGAGTAAAAAGTCAAGTTCTACACAGTGACAGTTACTGTTACTGTTTCCATTTGTTTCTGTTGTTTACATATCTTTTACTAGTGAAAGTATTTTGTTGAAATAAAATATATGTTAATAATTTTGATAATTAACAGTTATAAAGAAAAGTTCAATCAAAAGAAATTCTATCATTTAATGGCACTTTATTATTGATCAAAGATTCTAAGGAGTTGTTAAAACGATGAAAAGTAACAAAAGAGCAAATATATAGTGTCTATTATTTATTAATTTCAAAAATAATATCAGTTAAGAAATTGATGGGCAATCTTCCACCCCTAAATTTTGTTGACAGGAAAATATCCAGAAGGGCCAATCTTTTTGTGATGAATTTCTGATGTTCAATAATTCTTACAGGTATTCTGATGTGATCTTTCATTGTGTCATCTGCCAACCCATATACTACAACAACCTGTATCTGTTTTTCTTTAAAGAAATGATTCAAACACCAGAAAAAAGACATGTCTTAAATTCTGTGCTATTCTGAAAATAAGCAATGTATAAGTTTGTGTATATAATAATAATACTAGACTCCTGTCAGGCAAATTGACTTGAGGTGGCTCTTGAATTGTTAATACCAGGCCAATGTTCATAGGTGTCTATTCAGTCATTCTCAGGTCTTTTACCACACAGTTTACCCATGAATTGATATTCAATATTGCAAACTTCCTTGATCCACAACACAATAATTAATTAATTAATTATAAAAAGCACATGAAAAGGTCTCTTAGAGTTCTAATTATAAGTATCTATTATTAAATCCAAAAAGCTATTATCAAAATCGCTACTGGAATAATATGTGATAGTAAATGTATGAAATTTGGTATCTGTTTATATTTTTATTAATTTAGCTGTCTTCTTACACAAAGTAATATATTTTTCATTCAAATTTTTAGGGATTTTTGCTGCCCCAGTATATCAAAGGGCATGCAATGTACACTTTCCAAATTTGCAGGATATGTTCATCATGGTCAAAGCTTCCTTGGGAATTATTTTGGATATCTGAACAAAAACAAGATGGCCGCCGTGGGTGTTTCTTTGACCGTTTTTTTGACAAAATACAAAAAGTGCAAATATCTTGAAAACCATAAGAGATAGAGCAATTTCGAGTGAGTTTTTGACCCACAGGGTAGTACGGGAGTAATCGGTTACAATATGAAAATTTTCAAATTTTACAACTTGTCGTAGGTAATTACTCACCTACTCAAAATGAGTAAATGCGAATTATCTCTAAAAGTATTGCAGATAGCCAATTTTTCTGAAATAACTCATTCACCTACTTTTGGGAGAGCTTTCACTTGGTGAAGATTCAGACCCATAGCTAATTACTCGCCTACTCAAAATGAGTAAATGCTAATTATCTGTAAAAGTATTGCGCATATTCAATTTTTATCAGATAACTCATTCATCTACTTTTGGGAGAGCTTTCACATGATGAAGTTCCAGACCCGTAGGTAATTACTCACCTACTCAAAATGAGTAAATGCAAATTATCTCTAAAAGTACTGCCGATACCCAATTTTTATCAAATAACTCATTCATCTACTTTTGGAAGAGCTTTCACATGGTGAAGTTTCAGACCCATAGCTAATTACTCACCTACTCAAAATGAGTAAATGCGAATTATCTCTAAAAGTATTGCAGATTGCCAATTTATCTCAAATAACTCATTCACCTACTTTTGGGAGAGCTTTCACTTGGTGAAGTTTCAGACCCGTAGCTAATTACTCACCTACTCAAAATGAGTAAATGCTAATTATCTGTAAAAGTATTGCGCATATTCAATTTTTCTCAAATAACTCATTCATCTACTTTTGGGAGAGCTTTCACGTGATGAAGTTCCAGACCCGTAGGTAATTACTCACCTACTCAAAATGAGTAAATGCAAATTATCTCTAAAAGTACTGCAGATACCCAATTTTTATCAAATAACTCATTCATCTACTTTTGGAAGAGCTTTCACATGGTGCAGTTTCAGACCCATAGCTAATTACTCACCTACTCAAAATGAGTAAATGTGAATTATCTCTAAAAGTATTGCAGATTGCCAATTTATCTCAAATAACTCATTCACCTACTTTTGGAGAGCTTTCACTTGGTGAAGTTTCAGACCCGTAGCTAATTACTCACCTACTCAAAATGAGTAAATGCTATTTATCTCTAAAAGTATGGCGGATACCCAATTTTTAGCAAATAACTCATTCATCTACTTTTGGGAGAGCTTTCACTTGGTGAAGTTTCAGACCCGTAGCTAATTATTCACCTACTCAAAATGAGTAAATGCGAATTATCTCTAGAAGTATTGCAGATAGCCAGTATTTCTGAAATAACTCATTCACATACATTTTGGAGAGCTTTCAATTAGTGAATTTTCAGATTCATAGCTAATTACTCACCTACTCAAAATGAGTAAATGCCTATTATCACTGAAAGTATTGCAGATAGCCAGTATTTCTCAAATAACTCATTCACCTACATTTTGGAGAGCTTTCACATGCTAAAGTTTTTTTATGAATTTTTAAAATAATTTTAATGCACTTTGTTAAAATATGTTATTCAGCTACTTTTTCCATAGCTACAACATGGTGAGTAACTTGGGTGTCTATCTCAATAGCTAAGTGAGTCATAGCTACTTTTGGATTTTTCACTTCCATTGTGAGTAAAATCACTTGTAACTTGAAAACTATTGCATTTACAGAATTTTGTGCAATTATGTTATTCAATCTACTTTTGGGTCAGCTATTACATAATAAAATTTCAGACCTGTACCTTATGGCATAGCTGAGTAATAGCTACTTTTAGGTTATCACTGTTGAGTAAATCACTTATAACTTGAAAACTATTGCATTTAGATTATTTAGCTTCAAAATGTTATTCACCTATTTTGAGGCAGCTATAACATAGTAAAATTCCAGACCTGTGGCTCATTGCATAGCTGAGTAATAGCTACTTTGAGGTTCTTACTCAACACTAAATCATTTATAACTTGAAAAGTATTGCATTTAGAGCATTTTGTTAAAATATGTTATTCAGCTACTTTTTTCCATAGCTACAACATGGTGAGTAACTTGAGTGTCTATCTCAATAGCTAAGTGAGTAATAGTTATTTTTGGACTTTTCACTAACTTCCATCATGAGTAAAATCACTTGTAACTTGAAAACTATTGTATTTAGAGAATTTTGTGCAAATCTGTTATTCACCTACTTTTGGGTCAGCTATAACATAGTAAAATTTCAGACCTCTAGCTCATGGCATAGCTGAGTAAAAGCTACTTTTGCGTTTGCAGGTGGATACATCTTGCATCTGGCCACAGATGTGTCCTTGGTCTAGTTTTTCTCTTGTATCCAGATTGATTGTGATAATTCCTATAATGTAATCACTTCTTCCCTTGGCCAGGCCCTATAAAAATCAGAAAGGTCTGTACATTACTTTTGGAGTAAACACAAACACAGATAAACAGACTGATAAATGCACCCCAAAACAAAGTAGTTATAAAACAAAAAAAAGTAGTTATAAAACAAACAACATATCAAGAATCTGTTTGTCATAGTTACCAAAATTTACAGTTCTCGTCCTTCTCTGTTTGCAAAACCAGTCATGCTTAAGCGTCCACTTCAAACTTACGAAGCATGAATACTTGAAATGGAGAAATTTGGTAAATATTTTAAAACTTACAAAGTATCGCAGAAAAATTGTAAATTGAGGAGTGTTCCTACACTATAACCTGTCATAGTTGTGATTTAAACCAGGAAATAATATAAACTCGAGTTACATTTGTGGAAATTTGCTGAAAATTTAGTTTTTTTAAACTTAATGCTGTAAGTTAAATGAGTTAATGCTAATGTGGCCACCAAACTCATTTCTGACAATTAGACACACCCCTTAAACTACTTACAGGTAATTAGGAGGTGTGATAAAGTCAGTATTAAATCATGTGCTAAGTCTTAAATGAAAAGGCCAATCCTTTTTTTTTTTTGGTACATTTAATTTTTTTATGGTGTACCGGTATGTTATCTGGTAATGAAAAGATTGGTTTAAAGTCCAGTCTTTACTTATCATAACACAATAAAGAAATCAACCTTAAAAACCTGCAAAGATTTTGTTGAAATTACCGTAAATTTCCAAAATAACGCCCAGGTTCAAATAAACGCCTGGTTCAAATTAACGCCTGGGTACCAAGCACACTGTTTACAATTTATGACACTGTTTTTATACTTCAAAAGAACGCCTGGTTCAATTTAACGCCTGGTCTGATAACCATTTGAAAATAATTAACGCCCGGGCCATATTTTGGAAAAATACGGTATATCTTGTACAAAATCCTCACTTGTACTCGACAGATATAAATATCTAATAACCCCTAACCTCAAACCATCCATTGAACCTCTCTTGAATAGGGAAGAGTGGTGATATTGTTAACTTATTATAATTAATTAATTAACATTTATTATAGTTTTAAGCCCTTGCACAGCTAAAAAGGACACTTGATTCAACATATGTTTAACACATACAAGAGTGAAGATTTTAATGAAGATATATATTATTTTAAATTACTACTGGATACAATTACAATTGGAAATCTAATCATGTCTCTAAAGTCAAAAATTTTAATAATATTTGCGATAAATTTACATGCACATTTTATCAGCTAACACAAAGGCAGTTACACTTATATTTGGTGTACATAAGTGTATACAAAATGCTTAAAAAAGTGTATGCCAAATATTCTTCTTTCAGAACCCTTATTTGAAAAAAAACTTTCTTCTTTCAGGTTTATCTTATGATTTTAACTTACAATATTTACAACCAGTTACTTTCACAAAGGGAGAAATTCCATCCATGAATATGCTTCGTGTATATGATTATAATTTTTTCTAATGTTTTCCTTCATTTTTTAAAAGTTAAAAATTAACAAACAGAAAAAATAATCTTTTTTTTTTTTTGAGTTTAGTTTCTTCACTGAATCAGTTGTTTTATTCATCCTGTATGTACAATGGGTTTCAATTTCATTTTCTGTTGGGACGCTTTGTTTTTTCGGAGCCAAAAAAGAGTAATTTTCTTGTGTATCTCCTAAATTCTCATGTGCAGTGATTATAGAGGTCAACAATAAGATCTTGTATGTCATTGTGAATTGTACTCAGAAATACAACTGTTGAAAGTGTGGTTTATTCAATAAGTCAATAGAAGTAACACAATAAAAGCACTAGGGTTGGGAAAAATTTGTCCTTTTATTCATTTCATAGAGACTCAAGTGTGGCATTGTGAACTAACCATTGAAGGATAGAGGATGTAAAATCATATGAATTAGGAACTCTTGTATTATATACCATTTCTGTTTAGATAGACCAAAATAATAGAATCTACGCTAGGTCTAAGTATAGGTATAGAAATACCAATGTCAAAACCAAAGCATAGTATTATATAAGACATAATTTCCAGAGAATTTCCACTCAGCAAATCCTGCTGCCACTTATTAAAACTTGCTGCAAAAAAATTGCAAATCTTATAAATTTACTGGTCTAGTGTGCGTGGTGTTGGAAAAACTAGCTGCAAAAAAATTGCATTACTACAAATTTACTGGTGTAAATGTGCGTAATGTTATATTTAAACCTTAGCTTTCTGACTGAGTGGAGGATTTAAATGCTATAAAATCTCTAATATGACTTTCTTAAGTTAGCCTTATTGATCACCTCAAAGCAGGAGGAAGGTCACAGAAGGTTAGAATAATGTCATAATTAAGTGTCCCAGAAAGGGCACTTATTTGTTTTCACTTCAGTTTCCTCACCTCCGCCGCTGCAGGTGTATTGCGGTCTCCCTTGAATATCTCCCTTAATATTGGAAGCTTTCAAACCAGCTTTCGCAGTTATATACTTTAGGTGTGGAAAACATTTTTCTACATGCTTAAATTTGACCTTTCATCTTTATCAGGGTGATATGATCAAAAAAATTTTATTTTGATCTTTCGTCTTTATCAGGGTGATATGATCAAAAAAAAAAATTTATTTTGGGCTCCCTCGCCCGACATTGACCCTGTCCAATATCTACTAACTGCAGAGTCTTGTAATTAAGCGTCCCGCAAGGGACGCTTGTTTGTGTATGGGAGAGCTTCAGGCTCCGCCGGCTCCGCATTTTGTTTTCCTTATAACTCTGTAACCGTTAGGCGGATTTTTTTCAAATTTGGCAAGTTTAGGCAGTAGCCTTGGGGAATTTTTTTTAATATGCTGCAGTGACATTTCAACCAATCAGAGAGGTCACATGACCAAAAATGTCTTTTTCGATGGGGAAGCTTGTCCGGATGATAACTTGAAAGGAATTTTATCAATTCACCTGAAACTTGGCAAATACATTCATTCTATTAAAATCTGGAAATCATTAGATTTTGGCATTGATTGGTCAAGAAATGGCCGAGTAATTAATGATTAATTAATCATTACGAATTTTCCAAATAAGGAAAACACAAAAATGCTTATATCTCGAAAACTGTGCTAGATAGAGCGATTTCGACGAAATTTTTGACCCGCAGGGTATCTCTGCGGAGTAGTTTTCCCAATTTTCAAAAAATTTTTGTCTCGCCCAAAATGGCGGCCATTTTGAATTTTCGAAATTTTCGCAAAAATTGCAAAACACAAAAATGCTTATATCTCAAAAACCGTGCTAGATAGAGCAATTTCGACAAAATTTTTGACCCGCAGGATATCTCTGCGGAGTACTTTTCCCAATTTTCAAAAAATGTTTATCTCGCCAAAAATGGCGGCCATTTTGAATTTTCGAAATTTTCGCAAAAATTGCAAAACACAAAAATGCTTATATCTCGAAAACCGTGCTAGATAGAGCGATTTCGACGAAATTTTTGACCCGCAGGGTATCTCTGCAGAGTAGTTATCCCAATTTTGAAAAAATTTTTGTCTCGCCAAAAATGGCGGCCATTTTGAATTTTCGAATTTTTCGCAAAAATTGCAAAACACAAAAATGCTTATATCTCAAAAACCGTGCTAGATAGAGCAATTTAGACAAAATTTTTGACCCGCAGGATATCTCTGCGGAGTACTTTTCCCAATTTTCAAAAAATTTTTGTCTCGCCAAAAATGGCGGCCATTTTGAATTTTCGAAATTTTCGCAAAAATTGCAAAACATAAAAATGCTTATATCTTGAAAACCGTGCTAGATAGAGCGATTTCGATGAAATTTTCGACCCGCGGGGTATCTCTGCAGAGTAGTTATCCCAATTTTGAAAAATTTTTTGTCTCGCCAAAAATAGCGGCCATTTTGAATTTTCGAATTTTTCGCAAAAATTGCAAAACATAAAAATGGTTATATCTCGAAAACCCTGCTAGATAGAGCGATTTCGACGAAATTTTTGACCCGTAGGGTATATCTGCAGAGTAGCCATGCCAATTTTCAAACAAAAAATTTCTCGCAAAAAATGGCGGCCATTTGGAATTTTCGAATTTTTCGCAAAATTGCAAAACAAAAATGCTTATATCTCGAAAACCGTGCTACATAGAGCGATTTCGACGAAATTTTTGACCCACAGGGTATCTATGGAGAGTAGCCATGCCAATTTTCAAAAAAATTTTGTCTTGCCAAAAATGGCGGCCATTTTGAATTTTTGAATTTTTGGCCAAAAATTGCAAAACACAAAAATGCTAATATTTCGAAAACCGTGCTACATAGAGCGATTTCAACGAAATTTTTTATCTTCAGGGTATCTCTGCAGAGCAGCTATCCCAAAGAGCTTTCACTTGGTGAAGTTTCAGACCCATAGCTAATTGCTCACCTACTCAAAAAGAGTAAATGCGAATTACCTCTAAAAGTATTGCAGATGGCCAATTTTTCTCAAATAACTCATTCACCTACTTTTGGAAGAGCTTTCACATGGTGAAGTTTCAGACCCATAGCCAATTACTCACCTACTCAAAATGAGTAAATGCGAATTATTTCTAAAAGTATTGCAGATAGCCAATTTTTCTCAAATAACTCATTCACCTACTTTTGGGAGAGCTTTCACTTGGTGAAGTTTCAGACCAATAGCTAATTACTCACCTACTCAAAATGAGTAAATGCGAATTATCTCTAAAAGTATTGCAGATAGCCAATTTTTCTCAAATAACTCATTCACCTACTTTTGGGAGAGCTTTCACTTGGTGAAGTTTCAGACCCATAGCTAATTACTCACCTACTCAAAATGAGTAAATGCGAATTATCTCTAAAAGTATTGCAGATAGCCAATTTTTGTCAAATTAATCATTCACCTACTTTTGGGAGAGCTTTCACTTGGTGAAGTTTCAGACCCATAGCTCATTACTCACCTACTCAAAATGAGTAAATGCGAATTCTCTCTAAAAGTATTGCAGATAGCCAATTTTTCTCAAATAACTCATTCACCTACTTTTGGGAGAGCTTTCACTCTGTGAAGTTTCAGACCCATAGCTAATTACTCACCTACTCAAAATGAGTAAATGCGAATTATCTCTAAAAGTATTGCAGATAGCCAATTTTTCTCAAATAACTCATTCACCTACTTTTGGCAGAGCTTTCACTTGGTGAAGTTTCAGACCCATAGCTAATTACTCACCTACTGAAAATGAGTAAATGCGAATTATCTCTAAAAGTATTGCAGATAGCCAATTTTTCTCAAATAACTCATTCACCTACTTTTGGAAGAGCTTTCACTTGGTGAAGTTTCAGACCCATAGCTAATTACTCACCTACTCAAAATGAGTAAATGCGAATTATCTCTAAAAGTATTGCAGATAGCCAATTTTTCTCAAATTAATCATTCACCTACTTTTGGGAGAGCTTTCACTTGGTGAAGTTTCAGACCCATAGCTAATTACTCACCTACTCAAAATGAGTAAATGCGAATTATCTGTAAAAGTATTGCAGATAGCCAATTTTTCTCAAATAACTCATTCACCTACTTTTGGGAGAGCTTTCACTTGGTGAAGTTTCAGACCCATAGCTAATTACTCACCTACTCAAAATGAGTAAATGTGAATTATCTCTAAAAGTATTGCAGATAGCCAATTTTTCTCAAATAACTCATTCACCTACTTTTGGGAGAGCTCTGTGAAGTTTCAGACCCATAGCTATTTATTCACCTACTCAAAATGAGTAAATGCTAATTATCTGTAAAAGTATTGCGGATTCCCAATTTTTATCAAATACTCATTCATCTACTTGTGGGAGAGCTTTCACATGGTGAAGTTTCAGACCCATAGCTAATTACTCACCTACTCAAAATGAGTAAATGCGAATTATCTCTTAATAGTATTTTGTCAAATTAATCATTCACCTACTTTTGGGAGAGCTTTC
This sequence comes from Sabellastarte sp. h YS-2021, assembly GCA_964017235.1. Classification (NCBI taxonomy): domain Eukaryota; kingdom Metazoa; phylum Annelida; class Polychaeta; order Sabellida; family Sabellidae; genus Sabellastarte; species Sabellastarte sp. h YS-2021. The sequence continues at coordinate 111,983,389 of OZ024933.1, forward strand.
ACTTGGTGAAGTTTCAGACCCATAGCTAATTACTCACCTACTCAAAATGAGTAAATGCGAATTATCTCTAAAAGTATTGCAGATAGCCAATTTTTCTCAACCCATTCACCTACTTTTGGGAGAGCTTTCACTTGGTGAAGTTTCAGACCCATAGATAATTATTCACCTACTCAAAATGAGTAAATGTGAATTATCTCTTAATAGTATTGCAGATAGCCAATTTTTCTCAAATAACTCATTCACCTACTTTTGGAAGACCTTTCACACACGAAAATGAAAAATTGTGAATATCTCGGAAAAGCTATTTCTTCTGCTTTAATGCTCGGTGGGAGATACACACCACGGCAGTGGTCTTGACAAAAATTTTTGTCTCCCCAAAAATGGTGGCCATTTTGAATATTCAAAGTTTTTGCAAAACACAAAAATGCTTATATCTCGAAAACCGTGCTATATGGAGCGAACTCAACAAAATTTTGGACCTGCTGGGTATCTCTGCAGAGTAGCCATGCCAATTTTCAAAATATTTTTGTCTCGCCAAATATAGTGGACATTTTTAATTTTTTTATTTTTTGCAAAACACAAAAATGCTTATATCTTGAAAACCGTGCTAGATAGAGCAGACTGCGCTGACTTTGGTTGCCACAACAGTATAAGGCTAGAAACGAAGCATTTTCTTAATACTTTAGCACTCACCTTTATATCCTTTTCGGGACGCTTTGTTTTTGCTATGCAAAAACATTATCTTTTTTTTTGCGAGCGATCCTCTAGTTTTATACATGTGTTCATACTATCAAAAACATGAGCTGATTTTATTTTGGGAGCAATCCGATAAAAATTGACTGTTTTAGAAGCTACTTTCTCACAGGTACCAACCTGAAAGCTTAAGAATTCATGTGAACCCCGAATTATCTTCCAAAGTATTGGATTTAGAGCCATATTAAATGTATTGGGAGGTAATAAAAACCATATGTGGAGGGTCTAGAAAGCAAGTCAATCCCCCCCCCCCCCCCCAGTCAATCTCCTTTATTATTGCTTTTACAGTTTATAATGTATATATTAAGGGGTATTGGGAAACCATATGTGGAGAGTCTATATAGTTGGTCAGATTTACCCTCTGAACCTCCCTTATGGGTCAAATTGGGGTTATAAAAAGCAGAGTTTGTGTTTTAGCCTTATATCTCCTTTATTATTGCTTTTACAGCTTTAGAATGTTTGAGATGTTATAGGAAACCATATTCATAGAGTCTATGTAGCCTGTCAGATTTACCCCTGACCCCATCCTGTGGGTCACACTGGGGTCATAAAATGCTTTTAAAGCTTTAGAATGTATTGCCAGGTTATAGGAAACCGTACATAGGGATTCTATATATCCGTTCATATTTACCCCGCTTCCTCCCACCTTATGGGTCAAACTGGGCTAAAAAAATAGCAGATTTTTTGTTTTTGGCTTATATATCCTTTATTATTGCTGTTACTGCTTTAGAATGGATTTCACATATGGAGAGTCTATATAGCCAGTCAGATTTACCCCCTGACCACCTCCTGACCTTTCTGTTTTTACCCCACAGCCCTTAAGGACTGCTGGGGTATTGTTTTCAAAGGTGTTTGGGCTGTCAGTTGGGCAGACGGGCTGGCGGCAGGAAAAAGTTTGTCCGGGCTGTAACTTAAAAACCGTTAGGTGTAGGAAGTTGATACTTGCTAGGGACATTGGTTAGGGGCTGTAGGTGTGCAGTAGTGCTGTAACGAGTTGACCGAAACTCGAGTCGCAACTCGGTGGGCGATATTTGGGATCACATCGATTTACGTAATTTAAACTCGAGTTTTTAAGAAATAAATTAGGATATACTAGTCTTGTTATAAAACCAGCACTTTTACAATTTATCTAACCATTAAGACAAAAAATTCAATGAGCAATGGCCGTTTTTTATTTCCTTATTTACGTGGATGTTCCATAATGTGCTCATACATACCTGTACAATTTAACCGGCAACAGAATATATTTCCTTGCAATAAAATGGTACTAAATAAGTCAATGGCGGATCCCTTGATGACAATATTTGGACATTATTATTTTATTTATATTTGTGTCATTTACTCGAGTTTAACTCGCATCTAACAAGCGAGCGTCGATCTACAGAAATCACTGTTGATTACAGCTCTAGTGTGCAGCGTCATGGTGTGACCTTGATTTGACCTTTGACCTTGTCACAATGACCTTGAGTTTGAAAATCTTGTCCAAGCTATATCTCGGCAACCGTAAGGTGTAGGAAGTTGATACTTGGTAGGGACATTGGTTAGGGTGTGTAGGTGTGCAATGTCATGGTGTGACCTTGATTTGACTTTTGAAGTTAATACTTGGTAGGCGCATTGGTTATGGGCTGTAGGTGTGCAACATCATGGTGTGACCTTAATTTGACCTATAACCTTGCCACTGTGACCTTTACCTATAAAATCTTGTCTAGGTTATATCTCAGCAACTGTAAGGTGTAGGAAGTTATGGTGTTACGTTGGTTTGACCTTTGACCTTGCTATAGTGACCTTGACCTATAAAATCTTAGTGGGGCTATATCTCGGAAACAGTAAGGTGAAGGAAGCTGTTACTTGGTAGGGACATTGGTTAAGGGGTGTAGGTGTGCAAAGTCATGGTGTGACCTTGTTTTGACTTTTGACCTTGCTGTAGTGACCTTGACCTATAAAGTCTTGTCTGGGCTGTATCTTGAAAACTGTAAGATGTAGGAAGTTAATACTTGGTAGGGACATTGGTTGGGGGTTGTAGGTGTGCAACGTCATGCTATGACCTTGATATGACCTTTGGCCTTGTCATAGTGACCATGAGTTTTAAAATCTTGTCTGGGTTATTTATTTGATTGTAGGTGTGCAACGTCATGGTGTGGTGTGACCGTTAACTTTGTCTCTTCCAAAGTGTGTTCACCTGCCATATTTGATACATCTTTCTCTTATGACAAAGATATGTGGATTGCCGCAACTGACTATTGTATGCACTTTTACATAATTGCGACTTTTCATTGACAGCTATTCTCCAATAAATAAGTTTTACAGCTTCATAATTTTTAGCGTACTGTTTAATGATGTCATCTTGCTATTGAATTGTCTTTTCTTAATAGTTTATCTTAACATACATTTTCTTTCTCTTAGATGTTATTTTCTCTACTTAAACATTATTTAGAGCTTTATATAACTGACACTGGTCTGAAAGTATCCAGATCTTTGTATTTTTTCACTGCTATATCTGATGGTGTTGAAAACTAATTCCCCAAGCTGTGGGGTACGGGAATCTCTGATGCTATTTTCACCTTATAAATCCTTTATTATTGCTTTTACAGCTTTAGAATATATTAATGAGTGATGACCATAGAAAATAAAATAAGCTTACATATTTATGTCCACCCCCCTGGGGGGTGGATATATTATTTTAGCTTTTTCTGCCGTCCGATGTCAGGCGTCCGATGTCCGGCGTCACGCATGGTTTCCGCTCATTTAAAGGAAAAGAATTAGAGCTATTGTCACCAAATTTGGTATGCAGGCTTATTGGGTCAGTAGCTTGCTTGGGATTGCTTTTGGCTGTTGTACCTCTTTTGCTTACTGAGTAATACTTAAGTACAGCTATTTTCAGTACCCATTGGTTTCCGTGCATTTAAGCCAAAATAATTAAAGATATTTTACTACAATTTTGAACACAAGATTGTTATGTCCATAGCACGCTTGGTATTGCATTTGGGACTGATAGCTTTGTCAGTACATGAGTAATAGCCATTTAGGTACTTCATTGTGTATTTTCAGTACTACTTTTGAGTAATTTGCTAATATCTCAGAAACCATAAGAGATAGAGCGATTTCGACAGAATTTTTGACCCACAGGGTAGTAGAAAAGTATTCTATACAAAATTTTAAAAAATTTCAATTTTCGCAACTTTTGGCGGCCATCTTGAATTTTTGCGGAAAAACAAAAAAATGTTAATATCTCGGAAACCGTAAGAGATAGAGCCATTTCCACAGAAATTTTGACTCGCATGGTAGTGGTAGAGTATTCTATGTGCAATTGAAAAATTTCAATTTTCGCCACTTTTGCGGCCATCTTGAATTTTTGCGGAGAAACTGAAAATGTTAATATCTTGGAAACCGGAAGAGATAGAGTGATTTTAACAGAATTTTTGACCCATAGGGTGATAGCAAAGTATCCTATATAAAATTTCAATTTTTTCGCCACTTTTGGCGGCCATCTTGGATTTTTGCGGAAAACCCAAAAATGTTAATATCTCGGAAACCGTAAGAGATAGAGCGAATTCGACTGAATTTTTAACCCATATGGTAGTAGAGGAGTATTCTATGTGAATTTGAAAAAATTTCAATTTTTTCGCCACTTTTGGCGGCCATCTTGAATTTTTGCGGAAAAACAAAAAAATGTTAATATCTCAGAAACCGTAAGAGATAGAGCCATTTCCACAGAAATTTTGACTCGCATGGTAGTGGTAGAGTATTCTATGTGCAATTGAAAAATTTCAATTTTCGCCACTTTTGCGGCCATCTTGAATTTTTGCGGAGAAACTGAAAATGTTAATATCTTGGAAACCGGAAGAGATAGAGTGATTTTAACAGAATTTTTGACCCATAGGGTGATAGCAAAGTATCCTATATAAAATTTCAATTTTTTCGCCACTTTTGGCGGCCATCTTGGATTTTTGCGGAAAACCCAAAAATGTTAATATCTTGGAAACCGTAAGAGATAGAGCGAATTCGACTGAATTTTTAACCCATATGGTAGTAGAGGAGTATTCTATGTGAATTTGAAAAAATTTCAATTTTTTCGCCACTTTTGGCGGCCATCTTGAATTTTTGCGGAAAAACAAAAAAATGTTAATATCTCGGAAACCGTAAGAGATAGAGCCATTTCCACAGAAATTTTGACTCGCATGGTAGTGGTAGAGTATTCTATGTGCAATTGAAAAATTTCAATTTTCGCCACTTTTGCGGCCATCTTGAATTTTTGCGGAAAAACTGAAAATGTTAATATCTTGGAAACCGGAAGAGATAGAGTGATTTTAACAGAATTTTTGACCCATAGGGTGATAGCAAAGTATCCTATACAAAATTTCAATTTTTTCGCCACTTCTGGCGGCCATCTTAGATTTTTGCGGAAAACCCAAAAATGTTAATATCTCGGAAACCGTAAGAGATAGAGCGAATTCGACTGAATTTTTAACCCATATGGTAGTAGAGGAGTATTCTATGTGAATTTGAAAAAATTTCAATTTTCGCCACTTTTGGCAGTCATCTTGGAGTTTGGCGGAAAATAAAAAAAGGTTAATATCTCGGAAACCGTAACAGATAGAGCGATTTCGACAGAATTTTTGATCCACAGGCTATTAACAGAGTATTATATGTGAATTTAAAAAATTTCAATTTTCGCCACTTTTGTAGACCATCTTGGATTTTTACAGAAAACCAAAAATGTTAATATCTCAGAGACCATCAGAGCGTTTTCGACAGAATTTTTGACCCACAGGGTAGTAGATAGTATTCTATGTGAAATTAAAAAATTTCAATTTTTGCAACTTTTGGCGGAAAACCCAAAATATTTGTATCTCAGAAACCGCAAGAGATAGAGCACTTTTGACAAAATTTTTGACCCACAGGTTCATAGAAATGTATAATATGTCACATTGAAAAATTTCAACTTTTATCTCTTTCCTTTGTTGCCCGTCTTGCAGTTTTGCAGAAAACGAAACATGGTGGGTTTTTTTCCTGATGGGATTCTTTCACATGCACGGAAAAAGCCCTTCAGGAAAGAATCCCATCACCCACAAAGCCCATCAGCCAAAGTCATGGGGTGTAAAAAAAGCCCATCAATGTTTAAAAAAATTGCTGTTTAACACAAATTTTAATGCTTTTTTCCTGATGAGCTTTTTTCCTGATGGGCTTTTTGGGTGATGGGCTTCTTTCCAAATGGGCTTTTATTCGGTGTTACGGTCACGGGCAAGCACTGTAGCAATTACCGGTTGTCTTTAAGTTGTAACAGAAAAAGCAAAAAGTTGAACTTAACAAATTTATTTAATAGTCAACAATAATGATTACAGTCAACTGGTATGCCCTTAACTAAGCACACTAATACAATGACAAGATCTAGCTGACCTGACCACTGAGATTAAGAATAAGTTTATCCGCCGTATCCCGCAATCTGTTCTGTAATCCGTCCTGTGGTATATTCTGTAATCTGTCCAATGTCCTGTGGTCTGTCCCGTGATCTGTCCAGCGTTCACTCGCACACAGATATCTATATTCTGTGACCTGTCCCACACTCAACAACACAAAAGGTGCTTGTCCTGCTATCCTTTATATATCCAGTCACACAGAATGTCTGTCTGGAGATTCTTAGAGAGTTAACACAATTGTACTGTCTGCTCCAAGATATGGACAATGTCCAAAATGCAGTAAATCCACTCTCTGTTATATAACTGTACAATATCCAAAAATATCCAAAGTGCAACAAATCTGTCCAGACAATGTATCTAGTTCACTCCAGTAAAAGTTCACAGCAACACAAGTTATATTATATTCCAAAACACAATAGCTCTCCTTATAGCCAGCGAATACAAAGTTCACTTGTGGTCAGATGTACATTCCTTATATACATTCACAGATTCCTCTGGAATTGTACAGAACCAACTCAAAAGAAGATTGAGCCATCTAGGCCAAATGAGGAAGTTCTAGAAACTACTGGCAATTGGGTTTCCCCAAATCTATCATAACCACTGAGGGGGGGATTTCCCCCAGTCTGTGAACAGATCAATAAACACTAAAACACAGAAATCAATAACTCCCTTACTTTAAATGTCAGCACACAAAAAGAACCAACAACACAATTATCTTTTATGACAATGTATAAACATAAAGCTTAAATTAAACAATGCACTAATATAGTGCCTAATATATGTAATGCCTAATATAATTGCCAGTAGTTTCTAGAACTTCCTCATTTGTAAAATTATCATGAAGTCACCCACTAAATCTTGTTTGTTAGACCCATGGCCTACATTTCTTGTTAAGGAATGTATTGATATTTTACTGCCCTCTATCACCAGGCTTGTTAACTGCTCGTTGTCAGAAGGTGTTGTACCTGATGAATTCAAGAAGGCTATTGTAACCCCATTGATTAAAAAGTCATCACTACCACCCAATGACTTAAAAAACTACAGACCTGTTTCTGGGTTGGGCTTCATATCCAAACTGGTTGAACGTGTTGTTGCTTCTCAGTTGAATGACCATGTTAGTTTGAACGGACTGGAGAATGTCAGGCAATCTGCCTACAAACTAGGTCACTCAACTGAATCTGCATTGCTTTCAATTAAGAATGATGTTCATTTGGCTTTTGCTAAAGGTGAGGCTACTGCTGTCGTTCTCTTGGATCAATCAGCAGCGTTTGATACTATTGATCATGATACGCTACTTAATTCTCTTAGCTCCTGGTTTGGTGTGAGCGGGGTTGTCCTCGATTGGTTTAAGTCTTATCTCTCAGACCGTGTTCAGTGCATTAAGATTGAGTCAATTTTATCTGATGCCAAAAAGTTATTGTATGGTGTGCCTCAAGGCTCTGTCCTGGGGCCAATCCTTTTTTCACTCTATACTACTCCACTGAGTAAAGTCATACAGAATCATCCTGGTATTAGTTTCCAGTTCTACGCTGATGACACACAATTGTATGTACACCTCACACATAAAAATGTTGCCTCGGCCCTTGATAAGCTGTCACACTGCCTTGAAGAGGTAAAGAGATGGCTCTCTACAAATAAGCTCAAGCTAAATCCAGATTAGACCGAATTCATTGTGTTTGGCTCAAAGTCTCAGCGCGAAAAACTTAATCAGTCCTTCCCGGTCAACATACTTGGTAATCTCATATCACCAACAGATGCAGTTAGGAACCTTGGTGTCTGGTTTGATTCTGATTTCTCATTCTCTTGCCATGTTAGGAAGGTCTGCAAGGCTTGTTTTGCTCATGTCCGGGATCTTAAGCGACTCCGAGGACATCTGACACATGAAGCTACTCTTATGGCTGCCAATGCTCTGGTCGGAAGTCGACTAGATTACTGTAACTCTCTGTTCAGAGGTCTCTCAGCTCTAGATCTGCGCAAACTTCAATGTGTTCAAAATAGCCTGGCCAGAATTGTTGCCAACACCACCAAGTACTCACACATCACTCCAGTTAGAAAAGCACTACATTGGTTGCCAATTAAGTACCGTTCTATCTTTAAGACTGCCATGTTGGTATATAAGTTCCTACACAGTGGTAACCCCAAATACTTTGAACCCTTCCTCATTCCCAGACATAGTGCATATAACACTCGTCGAAGTCAATCTGATGGCATATTTCTTGAGGTTCCCCACTTTGGTTCAATTTTCAAGTCTCGAAAACATTTTGGACTCAGTTTTGCGTATGACGCACCTATGATTTGGAATGACCTTCCTGATGAGGTCCGCTCTGCAAACTCACTTGCCTCTTTCAGGTCAAAGTTGAAGTCATACCTCTTTGGAAAAGCATACCCACCCTAAATTTCCAATCTCCTTTCTGCTTTCTCCACGGTGCTGACCCCTGCAATGTCTCTGGTTTTTGAATATTGAACAATGTTTTTGTGTGATGCGCCTTAGAGTCTGTCTTTTGACAGACATTAAGCGCTATAAAAGTGCTATTAGAATTAGAATTAATATACAATGTACTAATATAGTGTCCAATATATGTAACACCTCCCCCCTTAAAGAAAAATTTTGGAAACCAAGGGGTTACAAAATTTTACAAGAGATTTTCACCAGGTATATACACACAGGTAATAACTTTTTACAAAACATATTTATCTAAATACAAAAGTAAAATTGATACCATGTATAACTTTTATAAACTTACTAATTACAGGTATATAAATTACACTTTAAATACAGCTTCTGGATAGGGCGTATCCGTGCGGACGCCATATTTTACTTTTTCAAAGTCCTGTTTATTCACTGAATTCCCATCTTTAACAGTGTTTTTATTAATAGCCATCATAAGCTATGTTATACCTCTTTCAAAATATGGCTTTACCATAGTCATTTCACACAAGTGGTTTGAATGTCTGTTATCATAATTTTTAATTGTCCTATGGAGAGTTTCTACTCTCTGTATCACTGGGCATGACCCTAGATCTCTGGCCTGTAATTTGTTCAATTGGCCAGGTGATGACACTGAAATTTTGCCTCCGGGATTGAAGACACGATTCTGTAATTTCTTGTCAAAAAGCATCTTCATTTTTGACTGAGAATTTTTCAAATTTTGTTGCGCCAGCTCACAAGCCTTCTTCAACTTATCTCTGAACTTTGAAACATAATCTAGCAGATTTAGGCTCTCGGTGTTCTCAGATAACCAATTTTCCTTCAACAGCTTGAGAGGACCATGGACTGAATGGCCAAAGACCAACTCGAAGGGACTAAAGCCTAAAGACTCTTGAACAGACTCTCTAACTGCGAACAACAATAAGCTAATGCCTTCATCCCAGTCTTTTTCATTATCTAAACAAAATGTCCTAATCATATTCTTCAAAGTGGAATGGAACCTTTCAAGTGCACCTTGTGATTCTGGGTGATACGCACTAGATTTGATCTGTTTGGCACCCAACTGAAATACAACCTGTTGAAATAGTCCTGACATAAAATTTGACCCTTGATCTGACTGGATCTCTTTTGGTAAGCCAACTAGAGTAAAGAAATTAACCAGAGCTTTTGAGATTTTGGGAGCTGTTATGTTGGTCAATGGTATGGCTTCGGGAAATCTGGTTGAGGCGCACATAATGGTCAAAAGATATTGGTTTCTGGATTTAGTTTTTGGTAAGGGACCTACACAGTCAATTATCACTTTGCTAAATGGTTCCTCAAATGCTGGAATGGGTTTGAGAGGAGCTACAGGAATTTTTTGGTTTGGCTTTCCTACCATTTGACAAATGTGACAAGTCTTGCAAAATTCTGCCACACAGTGCCGAATTTGAGGCCAATAGAAATGTTTGGTTATCTTGTTGTAAGTTTTGTTGATGCCTAAATGGCCACCCATTGGAGATTCGTGAGCCAATTTCAATATCTCACTTTGGTACACTTTTGGCACAATAATCTGGTGAACTACTGACCATTCTTCAGATGCAGGGACAGTTGGTGGCCTCCACTTTCGCATAAGCACACCATTTCTGACATAATAGCCTACAGGGATCTTATCTAGCTCTACTGGTGGTAGGACCAACTTGAATAAAGGAGCTAATTCAGGATCATTTTCCTGCTCTGAAATCAATTTTGATTTTGAAAGTGATACATCTTGACAGTCAATTGAGTCTTGTTTTTCAGAATCTACCCTGGCCTTGGGATTTGTATCACTAGAATTCTGCACATCATGGTCATAGTTGTTTAAGAATGTATCTGACAAATCAACTAAGACATCTGTAGATTGTTTACAATCTTTTGGTTCTTCTTGGGCCTTTTTGGCCATAGCTCGAGTCACAGCACAGGAGGGAAAAATACCAGGAATAACCTCTTCTAATTTCTCAGTGCTAACCAAAGTGATTGGCTTAGAAGTAACCTTAGGATCAGCAACTACCTTTCCACCTGCAAGATCATTTCCCAACAACAAAGATACCCCTTTAATGGGTAAAGTGGGCCTGGTACCCACAACAACAGAACCAGTAACTAAGTCTGATACTAACTTGACCTTATGCAAGGGAACGTTCACACAGCCTCCTTCAATACCTTGAGCAATGACACTCTCACCAGTAGATGTGCTTACACTCAATGGCAATACACCTTCTAAAAGTAAGGACTGAGTAGCTCCAGTGTCTCTTAATATCTTAATGGGGACCTGACTGGAACTACTTTCCAAGGATACAAAACCCTCAGACACAAAAGGTTTGAACTCTTCCCTAATAATCTCAGACTCGTCTAAACCAATACTAGACTCTGCTCTATTGGGATTTGAACGCCAGTTAGACTTGCTAGACACAAAGGCGTTGGGCGTTGCCTCCTTTTCTCTTCTCTTCTTTAAGAGCCAACAGTCAGACATAACATGCCCAGGTTTCTTACAATAATGGCACACAGGAGCAAAGGATCTGGGCTTCCTATCCTTACTCATAGTCTGATTTGAGGTTTGACCCTTATCTGAACTCTTTTCTGGAGCTACATTTTCAGATTTCTTTCCTATTTCTGGATATGACTTTTTAGCAGGACCAAAGGACTTATTCTTGTTGAAAGTGGACTTGTGAGTTAGCGCATAATCATCAGCATAAGCTGCTGCTTTTGCCAAATTTTCAACTTTCTGTTCATCTAGATAGGTTTTAATGTCATCACGAACACACCTTTTGAACTCTTCAATCAAAATAACTTGCCTAAGTTTTTCAAAGTCTGTACCTACTTCCCTAGAATTACACCATCTGTCAAAATACACTTCTTTCTCATGGGCAAATTCAACATGAGTTTGACTTTCTTGTTTACGATAATTTCTGAATTTTTGACGATATGCTTCTGGTACCAACTCATATGCTTTCAAAATAGCATTTTTGACAGAGTTATAGTCCACACATTCAGAAATTGGCAAAGCTGTGTATGCCTCCTGGGCCTTTCCCCTCAAAACACTTTGCAGCAATAAAGGCCACTGGTCTATAGGCCATTTCAAATTTTGAGCTACTCTTTCAAAGTGTTGAAAGTACTTATCAACTTCTGATTCATTGAAAGGTGGTACCAGTCGCACATTTTTACCCAAATCAAATTTGGTAGCAATGAATTCTTCATGGGCAATTCTGCGAGCATTGAGTTCTAAAGCTCTCATTTCTCTTTCATGTTTAAGTGCACGCTCTTCCTTTTGAGCTTCAAGCTCTTCATTTCGCTGTTGAGCTTCAAGCTCTTCTTTTCGCTGTTGAGCTTCAAGCTCTTTAAGTCTTAACTCTCTTTCAATTTCTAATCGCCTGATCTCATATTGCCCAGAAGGTTCCATTGGTAGAGGCTTATACACTTCTAAACAACTATCAGGTAAAACATCTTCATCAACTAACTGTTCAACAATAAGCCTTTTAAGTTCATGTTTACGTGTTGACCTTTTCACCTCTAACTGTAACTCTTGTGCTATCTGCATTAACATATCCTTTTTAAAAGTTTCCAGAACTTCCATAGATGGTGACTGTACAAACTCTTTAGCACTAGCCATTTTGAGCACTGTTGACTGTAACCAATTATTAAATCAAATGGATTTTCAAAATGTTAATTGAACGGTTGATCAAATGGTTGTAATCAAATGGTTGGATCCCGGACGAGCCCCCAATTTTCCTGTTACGGTCATGGGCAAGCACGGTAGCAATTACCGGTTGTCTTTAAGTTGTAACAGAAAAAGCAAAAAGTTGAACTTAACAAATTTATTTAATAGTCAACAATAATGATTACAGTCAACTGGTATGCCCTTAACTAAGCACACTAATACAATGACAAGATCTAGCTGACCTGACCACTGAGATTAAGAATAAGTTTATCCGCCGTATCCCGCAATCTGTTCTGTAATCCGTCCTGTGGTATATTCTGTAATCTGTCCAATGTCCTGTGGTCTGTCCCGTGATCTGTCCAGCGTTCACTCGCACACAGATATCTATATTCTGTGACCTGTCCCACACTCAACAACACAAAAGGTGCTTGTCCTGCTATCCTTTATATATCCAGTCACACAGAATGTCTGTCTGGAGATTCTTAGAGAGTTAACACAATTGTACTGTCTGCTCCAAGATATGGACAATGTCCAAAATGCAGTAAATCCACTCTCTGTTATATAACTGTACAATATCCAAAAATATCCAAAGTGCAACAAATCTGTCCAGACAATGTATCTAGTTCACTCCAGTAAAAGTTCACAGCAACACAAGTTATATTATATTCCAAAACACAATAGCTCTCCTTATAGCCAGCGAATACAAAGTTCACTTGTGGTCAGATGTACATTCCTTATATACATTCACAGATTCCTCTGGAATTGTACAGAACCAACTCAAAAGAAGATTGAGCCATCTAGGCCAAATGAGGAAGTTCTAGAAACTACTGGCAATTGGGTTTCCCCAAATCTATCATAACCACTGAGGGGGGGATTTCCCCCAGTCTGTGAACAGATCAATAAACACTAAAACACAGAAATCAATAACTCCCTTACTTTAAATGTCAGCACACAAAAAGAACCAACAACACAATTATCTTTTATGACAGTGTATAAACATAAAGCTTAAATTAAACAATGCACTAATATAGTGCCTAATATATGTAATATACAATGTACTAATATAGTGTCCAATATATGTAACATCGGGAATTGGAGGTTTGTTATGCCTTGTAATATCTGTTTTCTTTTCATTTCAATACATGGGCATTTTTCCTTGTCCACTAAAATTGGGAGGCCAATTTTATACCCCCGGAGTGTAGGACATAAGCCCCCCTGACAAAAGCCCCCCCTTGACAAAAGCCCCCCCTGGTCTTCCTGGGGAGGGCAAAAGCCCCCCCCCCCGACCAAAGCCCCCCCCTATGTAGGACAAAAGCCCCCCACCCCCCTTTGATTGGACCAAAGCCCCCCTTCCCATGAAATAAATATAAACTTTACATCTAAATTTATTTATATTTTTAAAAGTATATATTTCAACAAAAAACCAACATTATACATTTTATACACTTTTAGGGTCAACATATTGATTGATTTTATTAAAATCCAACCTAAATCAGTTGGCCCTTTCAAATCTTTTTGTTAGTATACATATACCTTTGATCTCTTAGAACCCCACCACCATGTGATGTTTATAATCCCTAAATATAATAGAAACAATAGTCTGTTTATGCTAAAAGAAGCCATGATGTTTTTTTTTCTGAAACTCAAAGGGTTCTGTTACAAGAAGCCACAGTTAATGCTTGGGTTTACCTGATTGCAATTAGTTTTCAAGATTGGATCTTCAAATGACTTTTGTAAAGACAAAGAATACCTTTCTGTCATTGATTTACCCCTTTGATGTTTTTACACAAAATGATCAAAAGCAAATAAATAAATGTTATTTTTATAAATTACCAAAGTGGCACATGATGAATTACTTATATATACATATGTGTAAAATTTGTAATGTTTTTTGGCATCTAATTTATTAAACTCTCCCAAATGACATGTCTGGAAATAGAAGATGTAAAAAACTTTCACTTCTTCTCTAGTTTTTCTTTGTAAAAACTCTTTTCTATTTTTATACTATTTTGCATCTAACCTATGGGGACGCTTTGTTTTTGTAAGTAAAGCCATTCTACTTGTGGTGTGTTTCTGACATTTTAAGGACTCACTTTAAGGTAAAGATACATAAAGGTTAACATTATATATTTATACATATACTGTCAGTTTGATACAGGCCAATACAATATCACACAATAACACAATACTTGTATGACATACCCTTCAGTACCTTGAAACAGTTCATTATTTTCAAATATTGGATGCTGACTTGGCCATTAACCTATACTTAGATGACATCAGTAAATGATAGAAATTATTCAGCCTGGGTTGTAAAGTGTTGTCTTTCTACACAGGTACTGACATTCAATGTGGCCAGTGCTCTGTGTGTGTTGAATGCTGAGAAAGCATTGGATGGTGTCAGTACATGATGCCAGTTGTTCAGTTTGTGGTGTACAGTGTTGTCTTTCTACACAGGTACTGACATTCAATGTGGCCAGTGCTCTGTGTGTGTTGAATGCTGAGAAAGCATTGGATGATATCAGCGACTCGGGGACCATCAGCTTTCAGGAATACCTCAACTTTCTGCGGGTGAGTGCTCATCTACAAAACTAGATCTGACTCAGTGGCACAGTTCTATTGTGCTAGCAAATTTTATTAGCTACAGAAGTTGCTACATAGCTCTTCTTTAACATTGGTAACTACCTGTATATAAGCTACCCAAACTACAAATTGAGATAGCAAACACTAGTTTATTTAAGGTGAAAATATCATAAGCAAAATCACTGTTCAAATATTTTGGTCATGAGATTTGGTGAATGTTTAATATTTTGTACTGTCTAGTATTATATTAGTTCACATTCTAAAAGATAAGGTAAACCTCTATATATTATTTGGAGAAAGTAATGACACCATCGCTGTGTATCATAATATGTAATTTTATAATGGTTGTATAAATCTTCAGTACATACATTTCACAAGTGATATTCACAAGTTGTATTTCTTGTTATCAAGTGATCTTGGAATAGATCTAGTGGCAGCCATAATTCAAATGGAATAAAATGTCAACTGTGTAATGTTTTAACTATTGCTTGTGTGGAGAGAAATACTGATCCTCAAAGCACTACTTTATTCTATAAGCTCAGATAACCAACTGACGGGTGTAACAGCATTAAAGAGTATTGTTCATAAGGTACACAAGGAATCAGAATTATGTTACAAATTTTTGTGTCTTTTTCAGTCGAAAGTGTTTTCCCAGCTGGAGGAGAATGACTGTCTGAATGCTAACTTAGATGTCACTCAGGTTGACCAGGTACAACTAGAAAACTAACCTATAAGACTAAAAAGCAAACACCAGATATTCATTACTCATTTACAAGCAGTCCTATTTTGAGTATCATTGACCAGAAGAAATAATTGGTAAATGACACTGGTGCCATGCTCTGTATCGCACATGTTTTCCAAATTTCCCCCCCGCCCCGATCATCTTATGGCCCATATATTGCTAATATTTCTTTGCAAGCTAAATAAACTCCACTATCACCCAATATAAAGTCAAATTTGATTGCTTCATATTCATTTTCAATATAATTAAGCGGCCTGCCATGGACGCTTATTTGTTTTCACCGAAGTTCGACTGATTACCGCCGCCGCCGCCGGATTATGGTCTCCCTTGAATAACTTCTTAGCCTTTCAAATTTTTCTTTCCTTCTTATCTTTCTTTAAAACTATAGGGGTGGGAAAATTTTTTGGGATACTTTGCGCAGACATTAAGCTTTACTTAAGGTAACCTTAAGCATAACTCCAAAACACCCCGTCATCGCGTTTCGGAAAAAAACACACACACCTGTGCTATAAAATTTATCTGGTACATTCTAGACCAAATTTCCAAGGTCGGAAAGGATTTTCTCATCAATCACACCATAGATACCTGAATGGGAGGTGTTTTATTTTTGTAATTTTTTTTAAAAATGGGTACTTGGTCTGTATCTCAGAACGGTTAGGATTTCGGCGTTTTGTTGGAATAACTTATTCAGCTGTGATAATCTTTCACATGCCGAAGTTTTAGCCCTGTATCTACAATCTTAAGGTCACCTTAATGTCAAAAAAGGGGGTTTTAGCCCTCCAGTTCATTTAGTTTTTCACTTTTTTCAACCAAACTTGGTACATATATTAAGATTTGCCAAAGAAATATCCTGACTTTATGGTGACCTTAAACTCAAAATGTTAATGGACATATGGCCTGCTTAAAGTCATCAAATTGGAATAAAATCCTCTGGCTCCTTTCTTTTTCCATTTTTACCCAACAGCCCTTAAGGGCTGTTGGGGTATTGTTTTCACCCATGGTGTCCGGATGGGCAGGCGGGTGGGCGGGCATCCGGGCGGGCGGGCGGCGGGAAAAGAGTTTGTCCGGGCTGTATCTCAGAAACCGTAAGGTGTAGGAAGTTGATACTTGGTAGGGACATTGGTTAGGGGGTGTAGGTGTGCAACGTCATGGTCTGACCTTGATTTGACCTTTGACCTTGCCGTAGTGACCTTGAGTTTGAAAATCTTGTCCGGCTATATCTCGGAAACCATAAGGTGTAGGAAGTTGATACTTGGTAGGGATATTGGTTAGGGGGTGTAGGTGTGCAAAGTCATGGTGTGACCTTGATTTGACCTTTGACCTTGCCGTAGTGACCTTGACCTATAAAATCTTGTCCGGGCTATATCTCAGAAACCGTAAGGTGTAGGAAGTTAATATTTGGTAGGGACATTGGTTAGGGGGTGTAGGTGTGCAACATCACGGTCTGACCTTGATTTGACCTTTGACCATGCTGTAGTGACCTTGACCTATAAAATCTTGTCCGGGCTATATCTCGGAAACCGTAAGGTGTAGAAAGTTGATACTTGGTAGGAATATTGGTTAGGGGGTGTAGGTGTGCAGCGTCATGGTCTGACCTGGATTTGACCTTTGACCTTGCCGTAGTGACCTTGACCTATAAAATCTTGTCCGGGCTATATCTCGGAAACCGTAAGGTGTAGAAAGTTGATACTTGGTAGGAATATTGGTTAGGGGGTGTAGGTGTGCAACGTCATGGTCTGACCTTGATTTGTCCTTTGACCTTACCGTAGTGACCTTGACCTATAAAATCTTGTCCGGGCTATATCTCAGAAACCGTAAGGTGTAGGAAGTTGATACTTGGTAAGGATATTGGTTAGGGGGTGTAGGTGTGCAATGTCATGGTCTGACAAGGATTTGACCTTTGACCTTGCCGTAGTGACCTTGAGTTCGAAAATCTTGTCCGGGCTATATCTCGGAAACCGCAAGGTGTAGGAAGTTGATACTTGGTAGGGACATTGGTTAGGGGGTGTAGTTGTGCAACGTCATGATCTGACCTTGATTTGACCTTTGACCTTGCTGTAGTGACCTTGACCTATAAAATCTTGTTGCACCTTTGAGTGTGTTTTTTTGATGCAGATTTAGCACTGTTAAAGTCATATTAGAATTGATTAAGAATTTTACTTTCATAACTTCCCATTGTAAGAGATAGAATTTCATCAAGTGAGCCACAGATTTTGCTCCAACACCACACATAAGCATTCATTAAATGTATTACCACTTCTGTATGTATGATAATATTCAAACCATCTAAACCATAATTGGGCCATGCAGGTGTAGATAAAGAGTGTTGAATTTTAGTTTGCTGATTAATGCTGTTATCTTGTTATTGAATTATCTTGTTTTAGTACTTCATCTTTATATGCATTATCTTTCTTTTAAACATTATTTCTCCATTTAAACATTGTTTGGACCTTTATATAACTGACAGTGCTCTGAAAGTATCCTGAACTTTGTACTGGTACAGTACTTCTGTATCTCATGGTGTTGAAAATATTTCCCTAGGCTGTGGGGTACGGGCATCTCTGATGCTATTTTTTATATTGAAATTATCACTGGTATTAAAGTAGATAAAAATAATACTTATGGTCACCTTAAACTCTCAGTATGAATGGAGTTGTAGCCACCTTAAAGTGAAATAAGGGGCTTTTCAGCCTGCAAGTATCTTATTGTTCGACTGACCTCAGTTAAACTTTGCACACCTATAAAGGATGGCAAGGGTTATCCTGACTTAAAGGTGACCTTAAACTGTTAATATAATTTTGGCCCCCCTAAAGTCATAACATTTGAATAAAGTCGTCTGGCTCTTTTCTTTTTCCATATCTAACATATATTGATATTGAAGGGACATTCTCATATTATGGTCACCTTAAAGTCGCAATATGAATGAAGTTATGGTCATCTTACAGTGAAAAAGGAAGTTTCAGCCTTCAGCTATCTTATTGTTCAACTGACATGAGCTAAACTTTATGCACTTATAAAGGATGAGAAAAGGGACATTCATATTTTATGGTCGCCTTAAAGTCCCAATATGAATGAAGTTATGGCCACCTTGCAGTAAAATTATGGAGTTTTTAATCTCCAGCTATTGTATTGTTCAGCTGACCTCACTTTAATTGTGCACACTTATTATAGATGAAAATAGGGACAAGTAACATACACAATGCAATAAAGTTCACAGTTTCTATTGCTTATGATGCATATGTTGACATCTTTTATGGGTGACTTCTTTTTCATCAGGCCGCTTCGTTTTTTTCAGCAAAAACATTCTTCTAGTTTTTCTTATTTTAATAGATAGTTAACTTTTTAGTTGCTAAGAGATTTGTTCATATCAGCCACACTTTACTTATAGTTGGTGTATTCTAACATGCGAGTCCCTTAATTGGCGTCATTTTTTTTAGATGTCCGACTGGTTTTCATTGTTGTAAATGGACATCCCCTAACTTTTGCAAATATTTGGTCACATTGCCCTTGGGCACAGAGAGTGCATACTGGGGGTAATTATCAGTAAAACTAAACCATTCAAGGTGCCCCTCTTGAAAGGAGACTCCTTGAGGTTTTCAGTGTTACAAATGTTTTATTTTATATATATAAAAATCAAAGTTTGTAGTTGTATGAATTTCTTGGGTTCCAACTTTTTGCCACTTTTAATTTTCAGATTGAAATATCAAAATTTACAAAGATACAATACTTTTACTACGTAAAAGCTGACAGCACTGAAGTCCTTTAAATAGTGAATGAATTTTAGCCATTGGCAAATTGAAGATTTTTAAACCCCACATCTTCTGCACAGTTTTTGCAATTCTTCTGCATTGAATAAGTTTGTAGCCCATAGCCTTTTTTGCTACTTCTCCAAGTTGTTAAGTGCAGCCATGTCTAATGATACCTGTTTACACTGTTTTATGTACAAATGGAAGTTTTAGTTGGTTGTTTTAACTCTGGATAAAAATTCAAACATTGATAATATGGAATTTAACAAAGACTATATCTTAGCTTAATGTTGGCTTATGTTGTCAGTGAAATCCCAAATGTATGTGAGACCAAAGTCCTTTAGTGAACCTGGCCCCAGCCCTTAGCTTTTATGCACATTTAAGCCGTGTGCCAACTTAGGGTTTTGATTGTATCTCTGTTACAGGTGTGCTGGTACGTCTGCAGCAAGAAATACCTGGAGCGTTCACACAAACACATGAACAATGACGACGTCCAGAAACTATGGCTGGTTTTCAACTTCCTGTCGGAAAAAGATGGCAGTGGCCTCATGATCTGCCCCGTAGTTCTGGATAAAGAAGAGGTTTCCTTGGTGATAGAAAGTATGCAGATGGAATTAACACGGATGTTTGACAAGGAGAAGTTTGACATGCTCTTTGGGAGCGAGCGAGAGGTTCAGTTTGAACGGTTCCTGGATATGGTGGAGCATAAATACTGTGAGGGACTCGATCTCGAGACCATACATGTTCTGGTAGAGAGTGTTTATGAGAAGTATATTACAGAGGTGTATAAAAAGGTGAGATAGAGTGGAATTTGGAGATTGTGTACAATATGTTTTGGCTTTGATCATTGAAGGAAGTTAACACCTACCCAGCTCCCCCTACTCACATGCTAGACTGGTAACTATGCTCACAGACCTGTAGCTTTTGAGAGTTACAGGTCTTGATGTCCTGTGATTTAAGAAAAGTGTTCTTATATAATTAAGCGTCCCTGAAGGGGCGCTTATTTGGTTTCACCTTAGTTTCCTCGCCGCCGCCGCCGCCACCACCGCATTATGGTCTCCCTTGAATATCTGCCTTATTATTGCAAGCTTTTTAACCATATTTGGCAGTTATATACCTTAGGCGTGGGAAAATTTTTCCACATGCTTAAATTTGACCTTTGATCTTTGTCAAGGTCACATGATCAAAAAATAGTTTTTTCGGGTACACCTGCTCGTCATTGCAGTTCAGGAAAATCTACTGACCGCAGAGGCTTGTAACTTCATACACATGTTTATACTATCAAAAACATGAGCTGATTAGATTTTGGGAGCAATCCGATGAAAATTGACCGATTTATGAGTGATTTTCTCACAGGTACCAATCAGAAAGCTTAAAATTCATGTGAACCCCCCTATTATCTTCTTAAGTATTGCAATTAGAGCAATAAAATGTATTGGGAGGTAGTAGGAAACCATATGTGGAGAGTGTAGAAAGCAAGTCAAATTCCCCCCCGACCTCCCTGTAGGGGTCAAACTGGGTTCATAAAATAGCCAATTTCATCTTTTCCCCTTATATCTCCTTTATTCTTGCTTCTAGAGCTTGAGAATGTATTAAGAGGTATTGGGAAACCATATGTGAAGAGTCTAGATAGCCAGTCATATTTACCCCCAGACCCTCCCTTATGGGTCAAACTGGGGTCATAAAATAGCCGATTTTGTGTTTTTGCCTCGTATCTCCTTTATTCTTGCTTTTAGAGTTTTAGAATGCATTAAGAGGTATTGGGAAACCTTATGTTAAGAGTCTAGATAGCTGGTCCAATTTACCCCCCCACCCCCTACCCCTTTTATAGCCCATTTTGTGTTTTTGCCTTATATCTATTTATATCCCGCCCGGCTCGCCAGAGGGAGATTATAATTTGCACCATGTGCGTGTGTACGTGCGTGCGTGCGTGCATGCGTGCGTGCGTGTGTCACGCAGTTTTCTCTGAAACTACTACAGTTACACATTTTTGGTAAATCACAAGTCCGAATGAATTTTTTTGCTCTTCAATATTTTTGGGGTTTGGTGAACTTTGGCCTACTTTTGAGTGAGTAATAGCTATTTTAGCTAATATAATTATATGGCTTATAACTCTGAAACTATTGCATTTACAGTATTTTGTTCTAATATGTTGTTCAGCTACTTTCTCCACAGCTACAACATGGTCAGTAGTTTGGAAGTGTATCTCCATAGCTAAGTGAGTAATAGCTACTTTGTCAATTTTTAATTATAACCATAATGAGTAAATGGCTTATATCTTCATAAGTATTGCAGCTACACAATTTTGTTCCAATATGTTGTTCAGCTACTTTCTCCACAGCTACAACATGGTCAGTAGTTTGCAAGTGTATCTCCATAGCTAAGTGAGTAATAGCTACTTTTTCAATTTTTAATGATAACCATAATGAGTAAATGGCTTATATCTTCAAAAGTATTGCAGCTACACAATTTTGTTCCAATATGTTGTTCGGCTACTTTCTCCTCTGCTACAACATGGTCAGTAGTTTGGAAGTGTATCTCCGTAGCTAAGTGAGTAATAGCTACTTTTTCAGTTTTTAATGATAACCATAATGAGTAAATGGCTTGTATCTTCAAAAATATTGCAGCTACACAATTTTGTTCCAATATGTTGTTCAGCTACTTTCTCCACTGCTACAACATGGCCAGTGGTTTGGAAGTGTATCTCTATAGCTAAGTGAGTAATAGCTACTTTTTCAATTTTTAATGATAACCATAATGAGTAAATTGCTTATATCTTCAAAAGTATTGCAGCTACACAATTTCTCTCAAATATGTTGTTCATGTACTTTTTTGTGAACTGTAACATATTTAAGTTTCACAACTGTTGCTCAATGTACAAGTGAGTAATGGCTACTTTATTGCTACTTTGAGTGAAAATGTGAAAAATCAGAAATATCTCTCAAACTGTAAGATATAGAGCAATTTCGAGCAAATTTTTGAACCACAGGGTAGTACTAGAGTATTCTATTGCTAAGGGGGAAAAAATTTGGTGAACTTTGGCCTACTTTTGAGTGAGTAATAGCGCTTTTACCTAATATAATTATATGACTTTTAACTGTCAATGAGTAAATGGCTTATATCTTCAAAAGTATTGCAGCTACACAATTTTGTTCCAATATGATGTTCAGCTACTTTCTCCACAGATACAACATGGTCAGTAATTTGGAAGTGTATCTCCATAGCTAAGTGAGTAATAGCTACTTTTTCAATTTTTAATGATAACCATAATGAGTAAATGGCTTATATCTTCAAAAGTATTGCAGCTACACAATTTCTCTCAAATATGTTGTTCATGTACTTTTTTGTGAACTGTAACGTATTTAAGTTTCACAACTGTTGCTCAATGTACAAGTGAGTAATGGCTACTTTATTGCTACTTTTAGTGAAAATGTGAAAAATCAGAAATATCTCTCAAACTGTAAGAGATAGAGAAATTTCGAGCAAACTTTTTGAACCACAGGGTAGTACTAGAGTATCCTATTGCTAAGGGGAAAATGGTTTGGTGAACTTTGGCCTACTTACTCACCTCCTCAAAATGAGTAAATGCGAATTATCTCTAAAAGTATTGCAGGTAGCCAATTTTTCTCAAATAACTCATTCACCTACTTTTGGGAGAGATTTCACTTGGTTAAGTTTCAGACGCGTAGCTAGTTACTCACCTACTCAAAATGAGTAAATGCTAATTATGTCTAAAAGTATTGCAGATAGCCAATTTTTCTCAAATAACTCATTCATATACTTTTGGAAGACCTTTCACTTAGTGAGGTTGCAGACCCCTAGCTAATTTCTCACCTACTCAAAATGAGTAAATGCGAATTATCTCTAAAAGTATAGAAGATAGCCAATTTTTCTCAAATAACTCATTCACCTACTTTTGTGAGAGCTTTCACTTGGTGAAGTGTCAGACCTGTAGCTAATTTCTCACCTACTCAAAATGAGTAAATGCTAAATATCTCGAAAAGTATTGCAGATAGCCAATTTTTCTCAAATAACTCATTCATTTACTTTTGGAAGAGCTTTCACATGGTGAAGTTTCAGACCCATAGCTAATTACTCGCCTACTCAAAATGAGTAAATGCGAATTATCTCTAAAAGTATTGCAGATAGCCAATTTTTCTCAAATAACTCATTCATCTACTTTTGGAAGAGCTTTCACATGGTGAAGTTTCAGACCCATAGCTAATTACTCACCTACTCAAAATGAGTAAATGCGAATTCTCTCTAAAAGTATTGCAGATAGCCAATTTTTCTCAAATAACTCATTCACCTACTTTTGGGGAGAGCTTTCACTTGGTGAAGTTTCAGACCCGTAGCTAATTACTCACCTACTCAAAATGAGTAAATGCTAATTATCTCTAAAAGTATTGCAGATAGCCAATTTTTCTCAAATAACTCATTCATCTACTTTTGGAAGAGCTTTCACATGGTGAAGTTTCAGACCCATAGCTAATTACTCACCTACTCAAAATGAGTAAATGCGAATTCTCTCTAAAAGTATTGCAGATAGCCAATTTTTCTCAAATAACTCATTCATATACTTTTGGAAGAGCTTTCACTTGGTGAAGTTTCAGACCCGTAGCTAATTACTCACCTACTCAAAATGAGTAAATGCTAATTATCTCTAAAAGTATTGCAGATAGCCAATTTTTCTCAAATAACTCATTCATCTACTTTTGGGAGAGCTTTCACTTGATGAAGTGTCAGACCTGTAGCTAATTTCTGACCTACTCAAAATGAGTAAATGCTAAATATCTCTAAAAGTATTGCAGATAGCCAATTTTTCTCAAATAACTCATTCATCTACTTTTGGGAGAGCTTTCACTTGGTGAAGTTTCAGACCCGTAGGTAATTACTCACCTACTCAAAATGAGTAAATGCGAATTATCTCTAAAAGAATTGCAGATACCCAATTTTTCTCAAATAAGTCATTCATCTACTTTTGGGAGAGCTTTCACTTGGTGAAGTTTCATGCCCGTAGCTAATTACTCACCTACTCAAAATGAGTAAATGCAAATTATCTCTAAAAGTATTGCAGATAGCCAATTTTTCTCAAATAACTCATTCATCTACTTTTGGAAGAGCTTTCACATGGTGAAGTTTCAGACCCATAGCTAATTTCTCACCTACTCAAAATGAGTAAATGCGAATTATCTCTAAAAGTATAGGAGATAGCCAATTTTTATCAAATAACTCATTCATCTACTTTTGGGAGAGCTTTCACTTGGTGAAGTTTCAGACCTGTAGCTAATTTCTCACCCGCTCAAAATGAGTAAATACTAATTATCTCTAAAAGTATTGCAGATAGCCAATTTTTCTCAAATAACTCATTCATCTACTTTTGGAAGAGCTTTCACATTGTGAAGTTTCAGACCCGTAGCTACTTACTCGCCTACTCAAAATGAGTAAATGCGAATTCTCTCTAAAAGTATTGCAGATAGCCAATTTTTCTCAAATAACTCATTCATCTACTTTTGGAAGAGCTTTCACATGGCAAAGTTTCAGACCCATAGGTAGTAACTCACCTACTCAAAATAAGTAAATGCGAATTATCTCTAAGAGTATTGCATATAGCCTATTTTTCTCAAATAACTCATTCACCTACTTTTGGGACAGCTTTCACATGGTGAAGTTTCAGACCTGTAGCTAATTACTCACCTACTCAAAATGAGTAACTGCGAATTATCTCTAAAAGTATTGCAGCTAGCCAATTTTTCTCAAATAACTCATTCATGTACTTTTAGGACAGCTTTCACTTGGTGAAGTTTCAGACCTGTAGCTAATTACTCACCTACTCAAAATGAGTAAATGCGAATTATCTCTGAAAGTATTGCAGATAGTCAATTTTTCTCAAATAACTCATTCATCTACTTTTGGAAGAGCTGTCACATGGTGAAGTTTCAGACCCATAGCTAATTACTCACCTACTCAAAATGAGTAAATGCGAATTATCTCTAAAAGTATTGCAGATAGCCAATTTTTCTCAAATAACTCATTCATCTACTTTTGAAAGAGCTTTCACATGGTGAAGTTTCAGACCCGTAAGTAATTACTCACCTACTCAAAATGAGTAAATGCTAATTATCTCTAAAAGTATTGTGGGTACCCAATTTTTATCAAATAACTCATTCATCTACTTTTGGAAGAGCTTTCACATGGTGAAGTTCCAAACCTGTAGGTAATTACTCACCTACTCAAAATGAGTAAATGCAAATTATCTCTAAAAATATTGCAGATAGCCAGTATTTTTCAAATAACTCACTTCACCTATATTTTGGGAGAACTTTCAATTAGTGAATTTTCAGATCCATATCTAATTACTCACCTACTCAAAATGAGTAATTGCCTATTATCACTAAAAGTATTGCAGATAGCCAGTATTTCTCAAATAACTCATTCACCTACATTTTGGAGATATTTCACATGCTAAAGTTTTTTTATGAATTATTAAAATAATTTTTAATGCATTAAAATTAATGAAATCATGCACTAAATCGATTATAACTTGAAAAGTATTGTATTTAGAGCATTTTGTTAAAATATGTTATTCACCTACTTTTTCCCACAGCAACAACATGGTGAGTAACTTGGGTGTCTATCTCAATAGATAAGTGAGTAATAGCTACTTTTGGATTTTTCACTAACTTCCATCATGAGTGAAATCACTTGTAACTTGAAAACTATTGCATTTAGACCTTCAGGGTAGTACAAAAGTGTCCTATGCAAAGGGGAAATATTTCAATTTTCGCCACTTTTGGCGGCCATCTTGGATTTTAGCGGAAAAAAATGAAAAAGTGTGAATATCTCGAAAACCATAAGAGATAGAGCGATTTCGAGCGAATTTTTGACCTGCAAGGTAGTACAAGAATGTCCTGTGCAAAGGGGTAAAACTTCAATTTTCACCACTTTTGGCAGCCATCTTGGATTTTTGCGGAAAATGGAAAAGTGTGAATATCTCTAAAACCGTAAGAGATAGAGCGATTTCAAGCGAATTTTTGACCAGAAGGGTAGCACAAGAGTGTCCTGTGCAAAGGGGGAAAATATCGATTTTCGCCACTTTTGGCGGCCATTTTGGATTTTTGCGGAAAATAGAAAAGTGTCAATATCTCGAAAACCGTAAGAGATAGAGCGATTTCGAGCAAATTTTTGACCTGCAGGGTGGTACAAGAGTCTCCTGTGCAAAGGGGGAAAATTTCAATTTTCGCCACTTTTGGCGGCCATCTTAGATTTTTGCGGAAAATGAAAAAGTGTCAATATCTCAAAAACCGTAAGAGATCGAGCGATTTCGAGCGAATTTTTGACCCGCAGGGTGATACAAGAGTGTCCTGTCCAAAGGGGAAAAATTTCATTTTTCGCCACTTTCAGTGGCCATCTTGGATTTTTGCTGAAAATGGAAAAGTGTCAATATCTCGAAAAGCATAACAGATAGAGCGATTTCAAGCGAATTTTCGACCTGCAGGATGGTACAACAGTGTCCTATGCAAAGGGGAAAAATTTCAATGTAGTATTTCTTCCCCTGCGGTACTCGGCGGGAGATACATACCGCGGCAGTGGTCTTGTTTATTCTTGCTTTTAGAGATTTGCAATGTATTCAGAGGTATTGGGAAACCTTATGTGAAGAGTCTAGATAGCTGGTCAGATTTACCAGATAGATGTGTTCAAAGCATTGTGTCATAAACTTCTTGCCTTTCTAAAGGCTCACATTTTACTATGCCTTTTTCTAAAATGTAAATAGATATATGGCATTCATAAAGCACTGTTACTCTTTAATTAAGTAGTTTTATGGTGTAACTTTCGACCTATTATAAATATTGATGCTTTATGCATTCTTAGCCAGAGCATTTATTCAATTAACTTTTCACAATTTATGACCATAGAAAACAAAATAAAGCTTAAATTTTTCTTTCATGTTAATGCATAAACTTCCACACTGTCTGCTTAACTTTCACTTCTTCTCTCAGCACTGCATGTTTTTATTTTCAAAAACCTTTTTTATGTCAGCTGACATTATGTCATCACTCTGCGGCGTGGGCGTCCGCGTCCGTGTCCGCGTGAACAACTTCTTCTCCAAAACTACAAGGCCTAGAGACGTGCTGTTTTTTTTAAAAGATACCTTATCTATCGAGGATGAAAAATTGTTTAAGGCATGCAAATCTGTGTGTTCGTCTGTTTGCTAGAGACATTACAAGGGGGGTACCCCCACCAAAAGTGTGAAAATTTCAACTTTTTGTCACAATTTTCTCAGTGACTATTGCAGGGATTTCTCTCATATCTTGCATATATGTACTAGGCCAGAGGTAGATTCTCTTGTGTGAGTATGAGACCTGGATCTGTCTTACTTTTTTTTTAATAAATTTTTTTAATAATTTTTAATGCATTAAAATTCATGAAATCATGCACTAAATCACTTATAACTTCAAAAGTGTTGCATTTACAGCTTTTTGTGAAAATATGTTGTTCAGCTACTTTTTTCATAGCTACAATATGGCGAGTAAGTTGGGTGTCTGTCTCAATAGCTAAGTGAGTAATAGCTACTTTTGGGCTTTTCAGTAACTTCCATTATGAGTAAAATCACTTGTAACTTAAAAATTATTGCATTTAGAGAATTTCGTATAAATATGTTATTCAGCTACTTTTGGGCCAGCTATAACATAGTGAAATTTCAGACCTGTAGCTCATGGCATAGCTGAATAATAGCTACTTTTAGGTTATCACTGTTGAGTAAATCGCTTATAACTTGAAAACTATTGCTTTTAGAGAATTTTGTATAAATATGTTATTCAGCTACTTTTGGGTCAGCTATAACATAGTAAAATTTCAGACCTGTAGCTCATGGCATAGCTGAGTAATAGCTACTTTTAGGTTATCACTGTTGAGTAAATCACTTATAACTTGAAAAGTGTTGCATTTAGAGCATTTTGTTAAAATATGTTATTCAGCTACTTTTTTCATAGCTACAATATGGTGAGTAAGTTGGGTGTCTGTCTCAATAGCTAAGTGAGTAATAGCTACTTTTGGGCTTTTCAGTAACTTCCATCATGAGTAAAATCACTTGTAACTTAAAAACTATTGCATTTAGAGAATTTTGTATAAATATGTTATTCAGCTACTTTTGGGCCAGCTATAACATAGTAAAATTTCAGACCTGTAGCTCATGGCATAGCTGAGTAATAGCTACTTTTAGGTTATCACTGTTGAGTAAATCACTTATAACTTGAAAACTATTGCATTTAGAGTATTTTGTTTCAATATGTTATTCACCTATTTTGGGGTCAGCTATAACATAGTGAAGTTTCAGACCTGTGGCTCATTTCATAGCTGAGTAATAGCTACTTTGAAGTTCTCACTGTTGAGTAAATCAGTTATAATTGGAAAACTATTGCATTTACAGAAATTTGTGCAAATATGTTATTCAGCTACTTTTGGGTCAGCTATAACATAGTGAAATTATAGACCTATAGCTCATGGCACAACTGAGCAATAGCTATTCTCAGGTACTGACTGTTGAGTAAATCAGCTATAACTTGAAAAATATTGCATTTGGAGTATTTTGTTAAAATATATTGTTCACCTACTTTTGGGTCAGCTATAACATAGTGAAATTACAGACCTATAGCTCATGGCATAGCGGAGCAATAGCTATTTTCAGGTTCTCACTATTGAGTAAATCAGTTGTAGCTTGAAAACTATTGCATTTACAGTAGTTTGCTTAAATATGTTGTTCACCTACTTTTGGGTTAGCTATAACATAGTAAAATTTCAGACATGTAGCTCATTGCATAGCTGAGTAATAGTTCCTTTGAGGTTCTCACTGTTGAGTAAATCAGTTGTAACTTGAAAACTATTACATTTAGAGTAATTCGTTAAATATGTTATTCACAGAATTTTTGGTCAGCTATAACATAGTGAAATTGCAGACCTCTATGTCATGGCATAGCTGAGCAATAGCTACTTTCAGGTTCTCACTGTTGAGTAAATCATTGTATCCACTGGATAGCCGCAGTGTGTAGAGAGAGATTTCACCATTACTGCTCTGATGAAAAACAATATTATAGCTAGCTTTCTTAAGTTTACAGTATATATTAATAACCATAAAATGTTGTCTGGGAATATTTTTGGCCTCATTTTGAGAAACAAGATGGCCGCCACAGGTGTTTTTTGTCAGTCATGAAAAGTGCTTATATCTCCCTTATTATTGATCCTAGAGGTTTGGGATGATAAACCAACCTGTAGGAAATCATGGGGTGGGAATCTTTTGGTGTGGTCAGATTTGACCTTCAATGACCCCTCCTTCAAGGTCAAACAAGGATAGCCAAACTTAAAAGTGCTTATAACTCGCTTATTATTGGTCCCAGAGGTTTGGGATGGTAAACAGACAGGAAATCATGGGCTGTGAATCTGTTGATATGGTCCGATTTGACCTTGGAACCCTCCTTCAAGGTCAAATGAGGATAGCGAAAATTGAAAGTGCCTACAACTCGCTTATTATTGGTGACAGAGATTTGGGATGGTAAACCATCCCATAGGAAATCATTGGCTCGGAATCTTTTGGTATGGTCAGATTTGACCTTTGGACCCCTCCTTCAAGGTCAAATGAGGACAGCCAAGCTTAAAAGTGCTTATAACTCATTTATAATTGGTCCTAGAGGTTTGGAATGGTAAACCATAGGAAATCATGGGCTGGGAATGTATTTGTGTGGTTAGATTTGACCTTGGACCCCTTCTTCAAGGTTGAACGAGGATATTGCATTTGTAGTATTTCTTTAAATATGTTTTAACCTATTTTTTACACTTAAACAATTACCTTGTTATTTTCCTTCATAATACCATTTACAGGGCACAACTTTTTTATCCTTTTCTTCTGTCAGCTTCGGAATTTCTTTCGAACTTGCTGTTCAGTTACCATTTACTGTATTTCTGTACAGCCCTTTTCCTGATAATTATTCTGTCCTCTAATCACCTTCACAAATCAAAAACACTCAGTCAGCTGACACAGTGCCCGTTCACGGGCACTCTCCTCTTGTCTACTGTATATTATATTGCAGTGAACCTTTTTGGGACACTTAGTTTTCGTTAGCAAAAACATTTTTCTAGTTATTTGTTTTAAATTGCCGAAATTGACAAAATTTTTACTTCTGCCATGTTGTTATGTTAGCACTTACTACTTGATAAGTTTTGAAATTCCATATTGAGATACAGACTGGCAAGTTTTGCCACAGACTTGTAGCATTTTTTGAGTTGCAGGTGTGCTGGACTTTGAAAATTTTCTGGTAAACTTTGTATACTGACTTAGATGTTGCAACTCTACTGAAATATAATCTACATTAGTAATGTTAATAAAATACTGGTAGAAATGAGTGAAAGCTGTGTTACATTGTAACAACTGATTCTTGGAGATGATTAAATCTTTCTGTGGCTTATTTGTCATCAACACAATAAAAAATCCTATCAATTAGGTAAAACATTAATAATTTAACTTCATATGGGATAGAAATGACATTTATAACTTCAGTATGTCTCATAGTGGATGAAGAAATTTCAACCAGTCACACAAGCAAACAAAATACATGATTATACAGATTAGCCAATAAGTAGAGCTTAATCCTGTGGATGTTAGAGGTTTGTAGTATTACACATGTAAGTTCTTTGATATTGCCCAGTATTTGGGATTACTCTGCATTGCCCCCAAAATAAACTACAAACCCATTTCTGTACTTGCTTTCATATACATTGTGTGTAGTAAAGTATTTCATTATTTGTTATAAGACTTATTGATTATTATTCTTTACTCAGGGCATGATGTACAAACGTTCGCCAAAGTTCAACAACTACCATGAGCGTTACTTTGTGCTGACACCCAAATTACTGTCCTACTACACGTGCAGGGAGAAAAAAGACTGCAAGGGATCGGTGCCCATAACGAGTGGCGTCCGTGTCATGGTAAGTCAGCAAGGGATCAGTGCCCATAACCAGTAGTGTTAGAGTCATCGTAAGTCAGCGTCAGAGTCATGGTAAGTCATCGTCAGTCATAGTAAGTCAGCAAGGGAGCAGTGCCCATAACCAGTAGCGTCAGAGTTATGGTAAGTCAGCAAGGGATCAGTGCCCAATACCAGTCCCATCAGTAGTCATGGTAAAGTCAGCAAGGGATCAGTGCCTATAACCAATAGCGTCAGAGTCATGGTAAGTCAGCAAGGGATCAGTGCCCATAACCAGTTGTTTCAGAGTCATGGTAAGTCTGAATGGTGTCGACCTACAACCAGAAGTATCAGGGTCATTATGTCCACCCACTGGGGGGTTGGACATATTATTTTTGCTTTTTCCGCCGTCCGGCATCCGCCGTCCAGCGTACGGTGTCACACTCACATTTTAGGCAACAGTTCTTATCCTATCTTTACCAAATTTGGCATGCAGGTTTATTGGGTTAATAGCTTGTATGGGATCGCTTTTGGTGATGATATTACTCTATAGCTAACTGAGTAATAGCTACTTTGCTACTTTTGAGTATCTCTTTGGTTTCCAGACATTTTAAGGAATGCTATTAAGCCTATCTTTCTGAAATTTGGTATGGAGGTTCATTGGGTTAATAGCTTGTATGGGATTGCTTTTGGGGGGAATTGCTTCATAGATCAGTGAGTAATTAATTAAATAAATGAGTAATTGGCTATTTTGAGTACTGAAAAAGGCAAATGTGCTCATATCTCCTAAACCGTGCGAGATAGAGCGATTTCGTCGAAATTTTCGACCCACAGGGTATCTAAGGAATGTAATCTTTGCAATTTTCAAAAAATTTTCCCCTTCCCAAAAATGGCGGCCATTTTGAATTTTCGAAATTTTTGCCCAAAATGGAAAAACACCAATTTGCTTCTATCTCCTTAACCGTGCAAAATAGAGTTATTTCGTTGAAATTTTTGACCCATAGGGTATCTAAGAAATGTACTCTTGGCAATTTTCAAAAAATTTCCTCTTCCCAAAAATGGCGGCCATTTTGAATTTTCGAATTTTTGCCAAAAATAGAAAAACAGAAATTTGCTTCTATCTTCTTAACCGTGCAGGATAGAATGACTTCGTCAAAATTTTCGACCCAACCAATGCAAAAAGGCATGAAGCTGAAATAATTTACATGTACACTAATAAATATTTAAGCGTCATTCATATATTTTACAAATGAAACAGGGTCTTGTAAGACTACTGTGCAATTTTGGCAAAAGGTTCATGGGGTGGACATTACACATGATAATGTCTGTTCTTCTATGCTATCCTGTTTCTATTCATATGTCACAGCTACTATCAACAGGGCATCCTATTTCTAGTTGTAAGTCTAGTGTCCATGATCAGTGGTTGAGTTATGGTTAGTATCTCAGGGACTACTGCTCATAACTGGTAGTGTTAAGTTCTGGTAGGTCTCAGAGGGAATAGTGCCCATAACTGCTAGTATCGGAGTCACAGTAAATCTGAAAGGTGTCAGTGTACACTACCAGGTGTGAAAGAACACGGTAAATGTAATTGTATAGAACCTCAGTTGTCCAGCCATAGTGTGTAACAAAGAAATAACCAGAACAAGTAATCCGTCCAAATTTATCAAGTCATCAGTAAGTCTAGATTTACCCAAAATGAGAGTAAAATCCCAAGCTGTGTTATTTTGGAATTGTGATTATAGTTTTGACCACCATATCGTCTGCTAATCTGCACGGATTAAGTTCTGTAATAGGTACATTTTCTGTCTTGCTATCAGATGGTGACATCCACAGACAATAAGTCCAAACCTCACCGCATCCAGTTGATGACATCACATCGGACCTACGAACTCTGCACCCACGATAACAGAGACAAAGTGGAATGGCTTCATGGTAAATATAAACATGAATTTTGTGAGTTTTTGTCTCAAAGTCACGAGGGTCTGTCTTTGCAATCAAAATCAGGAAAACTGTCATTAATGAATATTAGGTAGACAAATTTGACTGGTGATAAGGGTTTATCCATGTTGTTGATGGAATTAGACAATATTTTAATAGCTTTATGAGTATAAGTAAGCTGGTGAAACTGAAATATGTAGCATAATTTGCTTGTTAGGTAGTTGTATGCATGAACTGTTGACGAACCAGCTATATGTCTGAAAACGTCACATGGACCTGTGTCCTGCATTTACAAAAATAGTGGTGATTGTGAGATGATAGAAAGGTAAAAATTCACCTAAATTGTTTGGTAATTAGCAAACAGTGTCATGTTTGCTTTACTTATTACATAAAACACGATAAAATGCTTTAATGTGATACCTTTTAAGGTTTTAACTCGATATATTAACAATTCTAATGATTGTACAAATCCATACACAGAAGAAAACAGTTAACACAGTTCATCAATAATGGCATCAACTAGTGCTTTGATAACCTAATAATTGGTAAGCACAGTTAATGGTTTCTGTTTTATTTGCTAGTACCCAGTGTGTCAACATACTCAGCCTGTTGTTTTAGTATTCGGTATGTGTGAAATCCAACGAGTCAATAGGCATATTTCATAGACCATAATCCATGGAATCTGGATTCCTCAGATTAACAGATTCGCTTGCGATGTGACCAGAATCCGTAGATCTACCTCTGGCGGTGAATTCATGGATTCAGATTCATTGGATTACCCATAATGCTATGCAAAATAATGGCGGCAAATTGTAGCAGCAAATTTGAGAAGCAAGCAAGTAATTTTTATGATATTTATAGTGGTTTATCTTACTTTTTTCACTTTGGATTCTGCTTTTGGAGAAAATTGCACTTCACGCATCTAGCTTATCCAAAGAATCCAAATCTAGACATGGCTTGCACAAATTATATTTGTGAAAGAATGCCTAGTAATTTGTCACTTACAAAAGTAAACACAAACCCGACTGTCTTCGCCATGCTGAGCTAAAGGGGAATCCCTGGATGTCCAGGTGTTAACAGCACTGATATATGGGAGGATATTGTAGGTGTCACAGCCACTACCAAGAGCTCTCGGTGAATGCAGATCTCTGCCCAGGCAAGTAATAAGTTGGACCAGGACCCATTATCTGACTGTTTTTTCATCAAGTTCCAAATGGTAGTATTCGTATAATCCTGAGAACAAACAGTCATCAGAATAAGACCACCTTGGTGCAGGCAATTAACTAAAGCGAGCTCAAATATAAATTTGTCTTGCTGATTTGTCAGAATAGTTAACAATTTAATGAATTTCTATATATTTGCAGCTATAGACAATGCCATAAAGAGTTGTAACAACCCTTACACCCCTCAGAAGAAGGCGTGTCTCGACCGACGGCGGAAGCGCCACGAACGACGTGAACAGCAACGCAAAGAGAATGAGAGACAGCGAGAGATAGAAGAAAGAATGAGAAAAATGCAAGAAGTAAGATTTGAAAGTAGAATTATTGTGAATAGAGATAGAATACGGAAAATAATACTATCGAGTGGCAGAAGAAAAATATGACAGTTGGAAATGGAATATGTCATGAAATAGGCTGAAACGTTTAGCTTGATTTGGTCAGCCAGTTCCTGCTTGCATTAGTTGTTGACTAACTGTTAAACTCTTTCAGATGTATCACACCTTTAAGGAAACCCTAAAAATAAATACAGACAATGCAAGCAATATGATTTATCGCAAGGTGCTAAAAAGGTAAAAAATTCAGGCAGATTGTACTGGAATCTGCAGATAAACATTTAATATTTTATGTTTTAAGATAATGTACACAGTCTCATATAATGCTTTAAATTCATACTTTTTATGGACAAAAACTCCCAATACTTAAATGGCCATATGAGTTCGGGAGGACCATATATCAATATTCCTGGGTTTTTTTGCCTGCCACTGGGGATAGGACCCAATGACAGAGGACCACCATTTTATATGGTCATGTGAGTGGGCATCTGTTTCCCTAGGTGAGTTACTTACCCACAATGCCACAGTGGCAGTTAACTTCTTTTGCTTCTAATGTTTCAGGGACCATATTCAGTGAAGGTCTAAGCTAAGTATTAGGTATAGCTTTTGGATGCAAAGATAGACATCTTAAGAATACCATTTGACTAAAACTTTTGATGAATGCAGCCCTAGAATTATGACTTTTATTTTCAAATTTAGTCCGTAATGTTATCATACTTTTGTAGTCCTTAGTATTGGTAGATTCTGAGGTGCTAAGGTAAAGTATGTGGGTGATAATTCAAGTTTAGAACACTATTTTTTATTTTTTCCTCCCCAGGACTTGGATAAAGAAAGACAATTACGGGAACAACTGCAAAAACAACTGAGTGATCTCGAAAACCTCCGCGCCATGACCAGAAACAAGCTGCAGGAAATAGAAGAGGTGAAAACTGGAATAATTAGATGTGGTTGATTTCTGAAAGTTATGGCGTTGTGAATAGTTACTTAAAACCACTAATCCTGTTTTTGTTTGGTTATAGTAGAAATTTTACATGAACAGAAACTATTTAGTCAGAAAAGTTAATATTTAATGTTTTAAGCACCGACTTCTATGCTGAACCCTAATTTTTAGCCTTTTGATCTGAACTGACAGTTGTTGAAAATGTTGCATTGCGACTAATATAATAACTTCTAAAAGTTATAAAGTTGCTAAATTTCAAGCTGTATCATAACCATGTGGTTTTCCTGTGGGTGTTTCAATGTTTAAATAAGTTTGTTTTTGAAAAATAAATCTATATTTCTGTCATTCCAGCAAAGACAAGAACTAGAAGGAAAGTTGCACGAGGAGACCAGTCAGAGAGAAGAGGATGACAAGAAACTGAAGCAACTGGCAGAGGTAAGTATATACAGGTGTGAATTCCAGGTGTGTACAGGTGTGATTACTGGTATTTACAGGTGTGAACACTAATGCATACAGAGTATGAGTACAGGTGTGTTACCAGACACTGGAATCTCATTGGAAACTTCGGGAACCGTCAGAGATAAGAGTTTGAGTACAGGTGTGAAGACAGATGTGTACAGTGGTACAACCACAGTGTTTAAAAAAATAAATTCAATAGTTTGTTTGATAACTGCCCCTAAAACTAAGTTTGTTGAAAAGTCTCATATACAGATTCTGCAGAATGATTAGAAATCACTAGCAAAGTAAAAAAGCTACAAAGCGAAAACATATGTTTTATTGAGAATACGGTAATATTTACACATAATATCTATAGATAACATGCGTTTATTATATATTTCTAACATAGTTTCTTTCTTTAGTTAATAAATCTAAAGTTCATTTCAATAAGTGCTTCTCATATGATGCTCCAAAATGCTGGAATGATTTGCCACTGGAAGTTCGAACTGCTCCTACACTTTCATGTTTTAAAAGGCGACTTAAAACTTAACTGTTTCAGAAGTCTTTTTCCCTCTCTAGGTTTTCTAAGTACTGTACACTGATCGTTCCCTTGGAGATGACCCTATTTTTATGTTTTACAAATTCTGATTTATGTATTACAATTTGGGTGGCGTGCCTTAGAATCTGCGAGTTTGGAGATTAAACACATGGATACCTGATTTGTGTATGTCTATATTTAAGGCACGTGAAGAGTTGGAACGTCAGTTACTGGAGGAAGCGACTGTGACTGCGTCGTTAAAACGTCAGATGGAGGACCTGCAGGCCATGAGACGAGACTTGGAGAGTCTGTGGAAAGAGGAGACGCAGGCCAGAGAGGATGAGGA
Source organism: Sabellastarte sp. h YS-2021 (assembly GCA_964017235.1). Lineage (NCBI taxonomy): Eukaryota > Metazoa > Annelida > Polychaeta > Sabellida > Sabellidae > Sabellastarte > Sabellastarte sp. h YS-2021. Next base: position 112,020,434 of record OZ024933.1, read on the forward strand.
GAAAGTCAGACAGGCCGCGGTCAAGTAAGTAGAACAGCCAAATTGAATCAGAATCAAGTATTAACGCAAAACCAGCACACAGTGAAGTGAGTGGAACAGCCAGTGGGAATCAAATAAAGGTGTAAAATAGTATTCACTCTAAAGTGAGACAAACAGCCAATTATAATCAAGTTGAGATTCAACGTTGTACATTGTAATTTAGTGAATGGAAGAGTCAGTTACAATCAATTATGACTCCAGACGCTTAGACATCACCAATATCACAAAACTTCCTATTCTCGCCCATCTATAAAACTTGCATTTTGTTAAGGATATGGCAAAAGTTACCCTAAATATCTATGGATTTCATATTTTTTTGCATATTTTCAACAAAGTGACAAAATTTTATATGTAAGATATCTGCATTTTTACTGGTTTTGAATAAGTTGGTTCGATGACTGAACTAGATAGAAGTTTGCTAGCTTTATAGAGATTCCAAACATCGAACCCAAAATTGTGAGCAATTTCCCAGTACTGATAATCAAGTGTGGACCCAAAACATAAGACAGCAAAATGAGTGGAACAGCCAATCAGAATGAAGTATAGACCCAAGACACAAAATTATGAAGTGAGTATAACTCTACCAGCCTATCAGAATATACTGTTCACTGAGAGGAGTTCATACATGGTGGAATGTGAAGGATGGGTATGACGGGGCCCCGGTATCCTTTGTTCTCTAACTGTCCTGGATCGGGAGACCCGTGTTTGTAGTTGTAACCAACTTGACATATCAATGAAGTAAACTTGGCAAACGATGTAAATAAATTGATCATTACTGAAATTAGAAATATTTAAAATTACATGAAAAACTTAACCCAGGTAGACAAATCTGGTTGAATATTGCATTCCATCCATTTTATTTATAAAAAGAAGTGTTACTTTAACAGTTTTGCAGGTACCCCGTTCACTTGTTTTTTCGACAAAAACGACCCATTTTCAACTATTTGGGCACTCTGTCATAGTTCTTGTATAAAGTTATGGAATAGTCATTTTATTGCGTTAATACTTCCTATCCAATGGACAATTGCTAATCCGGTTGGCACAGACCGGCCCGCCAAACGCCAGAAAAAGACGTCCTGTGTTCCACCGGCTGGCCGGTCCGTAGTACTGTGCACTCCCCAGATGGCGCCTCGTACTTCCTTCCTGTCTAGACAACCTGACGTCATAGCATCTTTTTCTTTTGGCGCGTGTACTGTGCAGACGTGTTTTCAACAATCTCCAGATATTTTAAGGAAAAGTGTGCATTATGACGGATTTTCAACCTTATTTTCAGATATTTTACATTAGAAGTGTTATCTACATGTCAAGCACGGATATACATTATTAAATCTGCTGGAAACACTCCCTAGTTGACTCAATTTAGTGTTGATGATAGGGCAGTATAATCGACGAGAAATATGAAGGCAGCCATTTTCTAGTTTCCTCCCATTCAACAATTGTGTTGTTAGGGGCAGATCGACAATATGAAAATTTAATGGATATACTACTTACAAGGTATTTTTATCCGTGTCTTTTGTTTGAATGTACCTGCTGTAACCTTCCAGCTACAATCACCATAGAAACGTCTTTTCTAGTACTACATGGGTCATCATTAACTTGTACGTACAAATAGAAATCACGGGAAACTTCAGTCTACGTAGTTTTGAACACTGTAAATAAAAGGAATTCCCCAAGCAAGAGATGCATTCTTCAGATTTCTTCAGAGCGCACTGGTCCAGACATCTTCTGCTGTATAGCATCAGTCACACCAGCCTAGCTCGAGTATTTGTGTTTTTCGTCAGAAGCAAGAGATGAATTCTTCAGATTTCTTCAGAGCGCACTGGTCCAGACATCTTTGCTGTAAAGCATTAGTCGACCGGCAAGCTCCAGTTTAACCGACCTCTCAATAGAAGGTGATATCAGTCCCTCCCTTGCAGACCCGGCTTTGTTGTCGGTAGTGGGGGTTGTGGATGGCCAGTTCACTGGTTTTATCACGAAAGGAAGAAGGAATTTCATCTACACAGCCCAAAGGACGCAACCTCTGACATCATATCCAGTCAGCCAATCGCGTGTCCTTTCGACCAAATCACGAAGCTGGTCACATGATTCACGACCAGGTCACGAAGATTCACCGAACAAGGTCACGTGATTCACCGAACAAGAAGGTCGGAAGTGCATTCTTTGCACTCACGTCTACTGTGACTCCAGTTTTAGTTCCTGTAATTCACCTCCAGCGCACTGGTACAGACTTCTCTGCTACAGGCATCAATCGACCAGTCGGTTCACAGGTACTGTGATATAAGGAAGAACGCGTCCAGTGAGGGCATCTTCCCGAAGCTGGTCACGTGATTCACCGACAGGTCACGAAGCTGATCGTCATCACCAGGAAGGTCGGAAGTGCATTCTTCAGAACTCACGTCTACTGTGATTCCAGTCCCTGCCTTGCAGACCCGGCTTCGTTGTCGGTAGTGGGGTTTGTGGATGAGCAGAATACTGCGCATTTGCATGTTTAAGTATCACAAAAGAACGCCACAACTGACGATCTCCAATCAGCCAATCGCGTGTCTTTCCGACCAGCAAGCTGGTCACGTGACACACCGAACACCAAGTGTTTCTAAAAATAGTTCACAAGGGCTTTCCCAGCAACTGTCAAATCTACAAATTAGACGTGCAATTAAGAAGTACTTTAAATTAATGGAGGAAACCTACAGCCAGCTGATTTCAACACAAGATAGTTGTAAGTACAGTTACTGCAACAACTGGTTACAGTGCACCGACCGACTACACAGCCTTATACAGTAGCTTTAACAACTGGTTACAGTGTACCGGCAGGGTACCGGCTACACAGCCCTATACACTTGCTTCCACAACTGGTTACAGAGTGTACCGGCTGGTACTGGCTACACAGCCTTGTACACTTGCCTCAACAACTGGTTACAGGTTACAGAGTGTGCTGGCTGGTACTGGCTACACAGCCTTGTACACTTGCTTCTACAACTGGTTACAGAGTGTACCGGCTGGTACTGGCTACACAGCCTAGTACACTTGCTTCAACCTATGGGTTACAAGTCTACTAACAGGGTGCTGGCTACACAGGCCTTACTGAAAAGTGCTTCACCCCAACTGGTTACATATATTAAAAAAAAAAAAAAAGCTGGCTAAATATAGACCAGTAGCGGTCAAAATTGATTGGTGACCCCAGCCTGCCAGTTTTTTGCCGGTTACAGAGAAGTGCTGGTTACAGTAAAGTACCGGGTATGGAGAATTCTTAGACCGGTCAGTGGTCTTGGTGATGGGACATGACAGTGTCCCAAGCTACTGCCAGGCAACCTTCTGTTATCACATCTCTCAACAACCTGTTATCAGTGCTGGACTTGGCTGGAGAGATAATAATAAATTTTGTCATGTCCGGCCAGGGTCAGACATCTCACACAATTGCTCTGTAAATGGTGCACCTTGCAGGCTGCTGGCCCGGGGCGAAGAGTCTATTAATGTGAAAAGTTGTGTCAGCCCCACCGGACCACAATAACAACAGAGAGACTGTTAACCTGGATCATTGTCACCAGACCGGACCAGTGTCCGGAGGGACAGAAAATGTTTGTCAGAATATCAAATGTCCCAAATGTGGCCCACAATCTGCCTGTAGGGTCCAGACTAAGCCCTTTTTGGGAACTTAGGAAGCCTTGGGGGGCTGGACCCTAGGTAGTACAAATGTTGAAGGAGGGATGCCTACTTCCATATACCTACACAAGAACAATCCAGGAAATGCCTGAGATTTCACATCCAAGGTCGGGCATACCAGTTCAAGGCCCTGCCATTCGGTTTGTCCACAGCACCTTTGGAGTTCACCGTGATACCAAAGGAGGTGAAATTGATGGCCATACACAAGGATTTAAGAAGCCACCAGTACCTAGACGACTGGTTGGTGAGAGCCAGATCCCACCAGCCTTGTCTCCAACATACACAAGAACTAGTAAATAATGTGTCAGCTACTGGGTTGGCTGATGAACTTAGAGAAATCAGAGCTGGAGCCCAAACAAGACTTCGATTTTGTAGGCTACCAGTTCGAATACAGGTCTGATCGGTTCCGACCAACTCTGGACCGGTGACAGAACCTTCAAGAGACTGTAAAACTGCTATCCCTATCGGCTTGCCCGGTCCGGGAATTCATGTCCTTGATAGGTTACTAACAGCTACAGAAAAGCAAGTTAATCTAGGCCGGCTTCATATGAGACTCATACAGTGGCATCTCAAAAAGAACTGGAGGGTACCGGAATCACTGGAAAAGGTAATCCAAGTCCCCAGGTCCCTGCACCCCCATTTACAATGGTGGCTGAAGGAAGACAATGTACTTACAGGCCAACCATTACACCCAATAAACATGCTCTGCAAATATTTACAGATGCATCAATAGAAGGGTGGGGCGCTCACTTAAACGAGCACACTGCAGGAGGAACCGGGTCCCTTCCGGGAAGCAAGCTGCATATAAACTAGCTAGAACTTAAAGCAGTCTTTCTGGCTTTAAAAGAGTTCCAAGACCTTTGCTCAAACAAGATAGTACTTGTAGCAACCGACAACAGCACAGTAGTGTCATACCTAAACACGGAAGGAGGCATGAGGTCGGGCCCACTTGTGCCCCGCTATGGGGACTCTTGACCTGGTGTACCAGGAAACAAGTGACTCTAAGCCCGACACATTCCAGGCCAGCTGAACGTGGTAGCGGACAAGCTATCCAGGCTAGGCCAGACCATCCAAACAGAGTGGTTTCTCCTTCCAGAGGTCTTCTACTCAATATGCAGCAGGTGGCACCAGCCCAAAATAGACTTAATTGCCATGAGGTTCAACAACAAGTTGCCTCTGTTTGTGTCACCGGTACCGGATCCCCTGGCCACAGCAGTGGATGCTCTGTCGGCCATGGTAGGATCTGGAAGCATACCCCTTCCCATCGTCAGCCATATTGGGCAAAGTGGTGGAGGAGTTGCAGGACTCCCCGTGCAAGAGACTCATTCTGATTGTTCTGGGGTGGCCCAACATGCCTTGGTTTTTGGGATCTAGTGACCATGTCCAGCCAAATCCCACTGAGCCTGCCCAGTCTGCCCAACCTGTTCACAGCCATTCAATCAGATCCCTCACAGAAATCTGACAAATCTTAATCTTCATGCATGGCTCCTAGAGTCTCAGCAATGGAGGAGCCGGGCTTGTCTGAGGCAGTGGCAGCAAGAATTGAGGCTCCTCAAAGGGGATCAATCAGATCAGTCTATGAGGCAAGTGGCCCTTTTTTACAAGTGATGTATCACTCCTCAGGTGGACTTTGGGCCCCCCCCCTGTAAGGTCAGTTGCTGACTTCCTTATGTACCTGTTTCAGGACAGGAAGTTGCATCCCAGCACCATTGAGGGTTACAGGTCAGCCATTGCTGATAGACTGGGAAATTCGCCCATCAATATCAGTAAGGGTGAAAATCTCACTCGTCTCCTGGATAGTTTCCACTGAGACAGACCCAAAGGCCGGAAGGGAATCCCCTCCTGGAACCTCTCCCTGGTTTTTGCACCAGCTGACAAGGGTCATTTTGAACCAATTAAAGAGGCCTCCTTGAAGCATTTGACCTTCAAGACAGTTTTCCTCTTGGCCCTGGGGTCGGGCAAGCGCAGAAGTGAGATACATGCTTGGCAAAACAGAAATATTAGACACCAATCCGACTGGTCAAGGTGTCTCTGTACCCGTCACCCAGCTTTCTCTCCAAGAATCAGCTGGCCAAAGAGGGTCCAGACAGGGTGGCCCCAGGGGTATAACAGCCCTGGCCCCAACTCTGGATAGATCCCTCAAGTCTGACAGGTCCCTCTGTCCAGTCAGAGCATTGCGCTACTATTTGGGCAGGACCTCTGGCAGAATAAGGAGGTGGTTTTTGTCTCCTTTAAGAAAAGTTTTGACAAAGACATCTCACCTGCCACTATCTCCTCTTGGATCAAGCAGACTGTGATCTTATGTTATGAGCTCTCTGACCAGGAGGCCCACACTTTACATCAGGTTAAAGCCCATGATATCAGGGCCTTTGATGCTTCTAAGGTCTTCCGGTCGGAAGTTTTCCTTGGATACAGTCTTGTCAGCCTGCCTCTGAAGTCACATAATACCTTCACATGGTTCTATTTGAAGGGCGGGGCTTTGGGCTGATTCAGAGCTTTACCAATTGGGCTCAGTAGTGGCTGCTCAGCAGATCCACAAGTGGCCCTTAGATTGAGGAGATTTGTATATATGGCGTGCTTCCTTCGGGAGGTTTATTTGCATTCTGGGACTGAACTCATCCCTGTCTTCCCCTACCTCAGAGCAAGTCTGCAAAAAGGGGGGGAGGCAACGGCGGTATAGCCCCGGTTAACCGGCTGCTGGCAACCGACCATGGCCTTACAGGGTTTCCTGACCTTAAGGTCAACCCAGGCCTGGGCCTTTAGGTCTCCTGACGAAGTCAGCCTACACCGTAGGTTAAAATTTGCTATTACATGTGAGTTCACATAAGTCCCTAGTAACTTACCCGCCGGTCAAGCGGTAGTTATTCAGCAATTGTCCATTGTCCATAGAAAGTATTAACGCAATAAAATTGCAAATTTAATAAGTAAATTAAAATTTTATAAGTTAATACCCTATCCAATGGACACACAAGGCCCTCCCACGGACCCCGCTGTCAGCTTACTAGGGGTCTAATAGGTTTAGACAACGAAAAAGATGCTATGACGTCAGGTTGTCTAGACAGGAAGGAAGTACGAGGCGCCATCTGGTGAGTGCACAGTACTACGGACCGGCCAGCCGGTGGAAACACAGGACGTCTTTTTCTGGCGTTTGGCGGGCCGGTCTGCGCCAAACGGATTAGCAATTGTCCATTGGATAGGGTATTAACTTATAAAAATTTAATTTACTTATTAAGCGTCCCGCAAGGGACGCTTGTTTGTGTATGGGAGACCTTCAGGCTCCGGCGGCTCCGCCAGCTCCGCATTTTGTTTTCCTTATAACTCTGTAACCGTTAGGCGGATTCTTTTCAAATTTGGCAGGTTTAGGCAGTAGCCTTGGGGAATTTTTTTGAATATGCTGCAGTGACATATCAACCAATCAGAGAGGTCACATGACCAAAAATGTCTTTTTTCGATGGGGAAGCTTGTCCGGATGATAAGTTGAAAGGAATTTTATCAATTCACCTGAAACTTGGCAAATACATTCATTCTATTAAAATCTGGAAATCATTAGATTTTGGCATTGATTGGTCAAGAAATGGCCGAGTAATTAATGATTAATTAATCATTACGAATTTTCCAAATAAGGAAAACACAAAAATGGTTATATCTCGAAAACCGTGGTAGATAGAGCGATTTCGACGAAATTTTTGACCCGCAGGGTATCTCTACGGAGTAGTTTTCCCAATTTTGAAAAAATTTTTGTCTCGCCAAAAATGGCGGCCATTTTGAATTTTCGAAATTTTCGCAAAAATTGCAAAATACAAAAATGCTTATATCTCGAAAACCGTGCTAGATAGAGCGATTTTGACGAAATTTTTGACCCACAGGGTATCTCTGCAGAGTAGTTATCCCAATTTTGAAAAAATTTTTGTCTCGCCAAAAATGGCGGCCATTTTGAATTTTCGAATTTTTCGCAAAAATTGCAAAATATAAAAATGCTTATATCTCGAAAACCGTACTAGATAGAGCGATTTTGACGAAATTTTTGACCCACAGGGTATCTCTGCAGAGTAGTTATCCCAATTTTCAAAAAATTTTTGTCTAGCCAAAAATGGCGGCCATTTTGAATTTTCGAAATTTTCGCAAAAATTGCAAAACACAAAAATGCTTATATCTCGAAAACCGTGCTAGATAGAGCGATTTTGACGAAATTTTTGATCCACAGGGTATCTCTGCAGAGTAGCCATGCCAATTTTCAAAAAAATTTTGTCTTGCCAAAAATGGCGGCCATTTTGAATTTTCAAATTTTTGCGCAAAAATTGCAAAACACAAAAATGCTAATATTTCGAAAACTGTGCTACATAGAGCGATTTCGACAAAATTTTTGATCTTCAGGGTATCTCTGCAGAGCAGCTATCCCAAAGAGCTTTCACTTGGTGAAGTTTCAGACCCATAGCTAATTGCTCACCTACTCAAAATGAGTAAATGTGAATTACCTCTAAAAGTATTGCAGATAGCCAATTTTTCTCAAATAACTCATTCACCTACTTTTGGAAGAGCTTTTACTTGGTGAAGTTTCAGACCCGTAGCTAATTACTCACCTACTCAAAATGAGTAAATGCTAATTATCTCAAAAACTATTGCAGATACCCAATTTTTATCAAATAACTCATTCATGTACTTTTGGCAGAGCTTTCACATGGTGAAGTTTCAGACCCGTAGATGATTACTCACCTACTCAAAATGAGTAAATGCGAATTATCTCTTAAAAGTATTGCAGATAGCCAATTTTTCTCAAATAACTCATTCACCTACTTTTGGAAGAGCTTTCACATGGTGAAGTTTCAGACCCATAGCTAATTACTCACCTACTCAAAATGAGTAAATGCTAATTATCTGTAAAAGTATTGCAGATAGCCAATTTTTCTCAAATAACTCATTCACCTACTTTTGGGAGAGCTTTCACATGGTGAAGTTTCAGACCCATAGCTAATTATTTACCTACTCAAAATGAGTAAATGCTATTTATCTCTAAAAGTATTGCAGATAGCCAATTTTTCTCAAATAAATCATTGACCTACTTTTGGGAGAGCTTTCACTCTGTGAAGTTTCAGACCCATAGCTAATTACTCACCTACTCAAAATGAGTAAATGCGAATTATCTCTAAAAGTATTGCAGATAGCCAATTTTTCTCAAATAACTCATTCACCTACTTTTGGCAGAGCTTTCACTTGGTGAAGTTTCAGATCCATAGCTAATTATTCACCTACTCAAAATGAGTAAATGTGAATTATCTCTAAAAGTATTGCAGATAGCCAATTTTTCTCAAATAACTCATTCACTTACTTTTGGGAGAGCTTTCACTCTGTGAAGTTTCAGACCCATAGCTATTTATTCACCTACTCAAAATGAGTAAATGCTAATTATCTGTAAAAGTATTGCGGATACCCAATTTTTATCAAATACTCATTCATCTACTTGTGGGAGAGCTTTCACATGGTGAAGTTTCAGACCCATAGCTAATTACTCACCTACTCAAAATGAGTAAATGCGAATTATCTCTTAATAGTATTGCAGATAGCCAATTTTTCTCAAATAACTCATTCACCTACTTTTGGAAGAGCTTTCACACACGAAAATGAAAAATTGTGAATATCTCAGAAAAGCTATTTCTTCTGCTTTAATGCTCGGCGGGAGATACACATCGCGGCAGTGGTCTTGACAAAAATTTTTGTCTCCCCAAAAATGGTGGTCATTTTGAATTTTCAAAGTTTTTGCAAAACACGAAAATGCTTATATCTCGAAAACCGTGCTATATGGAGCGAACTCAACAAAATTTTTGACCTGCTGGGTATCTCTGCAGAGTAGCCATGCCAATTCTCAAAATATTTTTGTCTCGCCAAATATAGCAGACATTTGGAATTTTTTAATTTTTTGCAAAACACAAAAATGCTTATATCTTGAAAACCGTGCTAGATAGAGCAGACTGCGCTGACTTTGGTTGCCACAACAGTATAAGGCTAGAACCGAAGCATTTTCTTAATACTTTAGCACTCACCTTTATATCCTTTTCGGGACGCTTTGTTTTTGCTATGCAAAAACATTATCTTTTTTTTTTGCGAGCGATCCTCTAGTTAAATTTGCAATTTTGAATAACCTGGTGGAACAGATATTAAATTGTATTTAATCATTTTAAATTTTGAATTTCTACGTTCAATATTTTTTCTTTCCGTGTTTTTGTACCCAGTGCCCTGCGAGAGGAAATGGAAAAGCGGGAGGAAATGGAACGACTGAAGGAGAAAATCGAAAAGGAGTCCGAGGAAGAACAGCGGCGCTGTATAGATAGAGAGAAGGAATTACAGGAACGACAGAAAGAAGCACTGAGGGAGGCAGAGGAGAAACTGAGAGTGCTGGAGATAGACAGAAAAGAGAAGGAGGCTCAGCTAATGGTGAGTTGATTGACAGAAGAGAGTAGGAGACACTAAGGGTGAGTTGATTGACAGAAGAGATTAGAAGGCACAGATTTTGTAGAGTGGGTTTATAAAATAGAGAAGAAGACATGACCAGCTGTGAGTGGATTGAAAGGAGAGACGATGCAGAGGCCGGTGTGAGTCGATAGAAAGAATGAAATTTGCAAGTTTGTAGATTGACAAAACAAAGTAGGGTGGAGGTAGGGATGGGTCGGTAGGCCCGGTATCTCGGTATCAAGAGCATTTTACTGAAATACCGTGATGAGATTTTATAATTGCCACTTTGCCTGCCAATACATGTAATGGAAGGAAAAGTTAAATTTTAGAAACATACCCAAAATCTGAAGAACTGATAAGCTTTTATCCTATATTTTCATGAATTTGTAGGCATTTATAACGATACATTGAGCAGAACTGCCAAGTTTTGGTTACAAGACTTAATAACTTCAATCTTGCTTGTCGACGCAGAAAATGGAAGGAAAACTTAAAATATTGGAAATAAATCAGAAATCTAAAGAAATACTACACATTTATCTCATATTTGTGCATTTGGGGACTTTTATTGTGATGTCATTAAGATAAACGTTCTAAAACACGTAGTCTCGAAATCAGTAGGGTTTCGTATTGGCGACCTCACGATGTACTTACTTTTGATACTGACCCATCTCTAGCTGGAGGTGAGTTGGACAGAAACAATAAACAATCAAGGTGAAAGAATTAAGTGAGAAATGAATTGATAAACAAGAAAACAAATTAGGCAAAGTGATTGGATAGACAAAGAGAAAGAGAAAAGGAAACTCTGCATATATGGATTGACAGAAAAGATGAACAGTGTGGATGAGCATCTGTGTAAACAGAGAGCATGAGTAAAAGATGGACTGACAGAGTGACAAAGGAAGATAAGTGGATAGAAAGAAAGAATAGCAGTAGAAGTGTACAGATAGACAGAAGAATGCAGGAACACATTGAGAGGTTTGTGGGTTAACAGAACACTGAAAGAAATGAGGTTTTTGTGACAATGACACAGACTTACCTGTTGAGACTGGCCAACCCTGGTACTTATTGGGTTTATAACATGCTTGGATTTAGGACTGTCCCATTTTGGATTCCAGAGCATTAAAGGATTCTCATTGATTTTGTGTCAAATATTTCTGTTATTATTATTACACTTCTGTTCAGTAATAGATTATCCTAACATGACATCCCTGTGTCCAGGATTCTGATTGGCTAATTGAGGAAAAATTTCATCGTTAAAATAAGCATGACCTTTAGTTCTATTATCACTCATTATGGCTGCCTCAACATTTTGTCAAAAAGAAAAATGCAAATTATAAATTATTAAGCGTCCCGCAAGGGACGCTTGTTTGTGTACGGGAGACCTTCAGGCTCCGCCGGCTCCGTATTTTGTTTTCCTTATAACTCTCTAACCGTTAGGCGGATTCTTTTCAAATTTGGCAGGTTTAGGCAGTAGCCTTGGGGAATTTTTTTGAATATGCTGCAGTGACATTTCAACCAATCAGAGAGGTCACATGACCAAAAATGTCTTTTTTCGATGGGGAAGCTTGTCCGGATGATAACTTGAAAGGAATTTTATCAGTTCACCTGAAACTTGGCCAATACATTCATTCTATTAAAATCTGGAAATCATTAGATTTTGGCATTGATTGGTTAAGAAATGGCCGAGTAATTAATGATTAATTAATCATTATGAATTTTCCAAATAAGGAAAACACAAAAATGCTTATATCTCGAAAATCGTGCTAGATAGAGCGATTTCGACGAAATTTTTGGCCCACAGGGTATCTCTGGGGAGTAGTTTTCCCAATTTTCAAAAAATTTTTGTCTCGCCCAAAATGGCGGCCATTTTGAATTTTCGAAATTTTCGCAAAAATTGCAAAACACAAAAATGCTTATATCTCAAAAACCGTGCTAGATAGAGCGATTTCGACGAAATTTTTGACCCGCAGGATATCTCTGCGGAGTATTTTTTCCAATTTTCAAAAAATTTTTGTCTCGCCCAAAATGGCGGCCATTTTGAATTTTCGAAATTTTCGCAAAAATTGCAAAACAAAAAAACGCTTCTATCTCAAAAACCGTGCTAGATAGAGCGATTTCGACGAAATTTTTGACCCGCTGGATATCTCTGCGGAGTAGTTTTCCCAATTTTCAAAAAAATTTTGTCTCTCCCAAAATGGCGGCCATTTTGAATTTTCGAACTTTTCGCAAAAATTGCAAAACACAAAAATGCTTATATCTCAAAAACCGTGCTAGATAGAGCGATTTCGACGAAATTTTTGATCCGCAAGATATCTCTGCGGAGTAGTTTTCACAATTTTCAAAAAATTTTGTCTCGCCCAAAATGGCGGCCATTTTGAATTTTCGAAATATTCGCAAAAATTGCAAAACACAAAAATGCTTATATCTCAAAAACCGTGCTAGATAGAGCGATTTCGACGAAATTTTTGTCCCACAGGATATCTCTGCGGAGTAGTTTTCCCAATTTTCAAAAAATTTTTGTCTCGCCAAAAATGGCGGCCATTTTAAATTTTTGAAATTTTCGCAAAAATTGCAAAACACAAAAATGCTTATATCTCGAAAACCGTGCTAGATAGAGCGATTTCGACGAAATTTTTGACCCACAGGGTATATCTGCGGAGTTACAAGTTATTCCAATTTTGAAAAAATTTTTGTCTCACCAAAAATGGCGGCCATTTGGAATTTTCGAATTTTTGCGCAAAAATTGCAAAACATAAAAATGCTTATATCTCGAAATCTGTGCTAGATGGAGCGATTTCGACGAAATTTTTGACCCACAGGGTATCTCTGCAGAGTAGCCATGCCAATTTTCAAAAAAATTTTGTCTCGCCAAAAATGGCAGCCATTTTGAATTTTCGAATTTTTCACAAAAATTGCAAAACATTAAAATGCTTATATCTCGAAAACCGTGCTAGATAGAGCGATTTCAACGAAATATTTGACCCATAGGGTATCTCTGCAGAGTAGCCATGCCAATTTTCAAAAAAATTTTGTCTCACCCAAAATGGCGGCCATTTTTAATTTTCAAATTTTTGCGCAAAAATTGCAAAACACAAAAATGCTAATATTTCGAAAACCGTGCTACATAGAGCGATTTCGACGAAATTTTTGATCTTTAGGGTATCTCTGCAGAGCAGCTATCCCAAAGAGCTTTCACTTGGTGAAGTTTCAGACCCATAGCTAATTGCTCACCTACTCAAAATGAGTAAATGTGAATTACCTCTAAAAGTATTGCAGATAGCCAATTTTTCTCAAATAACTCATTCACCTACTTTTGGAAGAGCTTTCACTTGGTGAAGTTTCAGACCCGTAGCTAATTACTAACCTACTCAAAATGAGTAAATGCTAATTATCTCAAAAACTATTGCGGATACCCAATTTTTCTCAAATAACTCATTCATGTACTTTTGGGAGAGCTTTCACATGGTGAAGTTTCAGACCCGTAGATGATTACTCACCTACTCAAAATGAGTAAATGCTAATTATCTCTAAAAGTATTGCAGATAGCCAATTTTTCTCAAATAACTCATTCACCTACTTTTGGGAGAGCTTTCACTCTGTGAAGTTTCAGACCCATAGCTAATTACTCACTTACTCAAAATGAGTAAATGCGAATTATCTCTAAAAGTATTGCAGATAGCCAATTTTTCTCAAATAACTCATTCACCTACTTGTGGGAGAGCTTTCACTTGGTGAAGTTTCAGACCCATAGCTAATTACTCACCTACTCAAAATGAGTAAATGCGAATTATCTCTAAAAGTATTGCAGATAGCCAATTTTTCTCAAATCACTCATTCACCTACTTTTGGGAGAGCTTTCACTTGGTGAAATTTCAGACCCATAGCTAATTACTCACCTACTCAAAATGAGTAAATGCGAATTATCTCTAAAAGTCTATACCAGACTATATCAAAACTGCAACCAATACAGACAAGTTCAAGAAGCTTTTAAAAACAGCCTATTTCAAGGCTGCTTATAATATTTAATGTGTTTTATTCTCATTGTAAAGCGCTTTGAGCTGCCAAGATAAAGCGCTATATAAGCAAGGTTTAATAATAATAATAATAATAAAAGTATTGCAGATAGCCAATTTTTCTCAAATAACTCATTCACCTACTTTTGGGAGAGCTTTTACTCTGTGAAGTTTCAGACCCATAGCTAATTACTCACTTACTCAAAATGAGTAAATGCGAATTATCGCTAAAAGTATTGCAGATAGCCAATTTTTCTCAAATAACTCATTCACTTACTTTTGGGAGAGCTTTCTCTTGGTGAAGTTTCAGACCCATAGCTAATTACTCACCTACTCAAAATGAGTAAATGCGAATTATCTCTAAAAGTATTGCAGATAGCCAATTTTTCTCAAATAACTCATTCACCTACTTTTGGGAGAGCTTTCACTTGGTGAAGTTTCAGACCCATAGATAATTATTCATCTACTCAAAATGAGTAAATGTGAATTATAGAAATATAAGTGTTGTGTGTCAGTGAGGTAGGTGTTATCCCTGTATATATATATAACAGGGATAACACCTACCTCACTGACACACAACACTTATATTTCTATTTATCTTAGGGTAAAAATCTTCAAGTGAAAAGTGCAAGTGCTTTCAACACACCCATGAGTGGCAGTCCTATTCCTACCACCACAATGAGTAGTGAAACTGTCCAACTACTCAATGAAGCAGCCAACAGACTGAAAGACCCAGTGTCCAATAAGGGCAAGGGAGTCAAGAGAAAGAGAATCCTCTCTCCAGCGGTCTCACCAGACAACAGCGGGGACTATCCAGCAGCAACCAAACCCCTATATCTGAAGGCCAAAACCCTCTGTAGAAGGAAGCTGAACCTAGCGACCAACATCCACGCTATCAAGAATTGTCTCAAGTCAGGAATATTCCCTGTCCAGTGAAACTTCAGGAGCAGTCCACCAATCAGCTCTGAGGAAGAATTCAAGAAGAAGTGGATGGAAATCGTCTCCAAGAGTAAAAGAGAGCTAACTCTCCTCTGGGTAGATGAACTCAACAGGAAGTACTCTAACATTAAAACTGAAATCCAAAGCACATTAGCTGACATGGAGACCCACCTTGACCAAGAACAGTTCAAAGAGATTAGTGACTCCCTGACTAAAAAGTTCAAGTCAGCAGCGCCTACCTCACTCCAGAAGAGACTCAAGACTGGTGTACAGAAACAGGCCCCTCAGTCCAAACAGGACAGGAGGAAAAGTAACCAGAGAAGGCCCCAAGACAGGAACCATGAAAGACAGTTAAAAATGCTGTTGAATGGACTGAACAAGTTAATTCAAAATAAAAAATGATCATGTTCATATCAATACTATCAATATATTGTATTATTGTTAATAAAGTTGACAACTACTACTATGTAGTTTCATACACTTGGATTTGGACATAGCTCATTCCAACCATCTCTGACTTGTTTCTATGGACTCCTAATCCCCTAGATCCACTTAAGGAGGACAAATAGCGGATTATCCTCCTTAAAATAGCGGATCCAAGTGGATAGGTAAAACCTACCTCAGTACCCTTCACTTAATATTACAATGTTGCACATTTTTAACAATGGCAACTTCAGACATTGACAATATCCTCAAGCGGATTAAGGAGGATGCCATGACTGCTCCTCCTGGAATCCTCCCCAAAGGGAAAACCATGGACAGTTATATAGGTCATACAGTCATTAATCTGTCTGACACAACTTTAACTGAAGCCCAAGTTTCAGCACTTGAAAAGGGATTGACCTTTTGTCCAACACCTGGTCCACCAAACAAATCCCTCATTTGGACGGATTTTAAGGAATTCCACAGAAGGCTTTGCTTAAAATTCCACTTTTATAATGACAATCAAATGTTTGATCACCTATCAGACAATGAACTGGATCTGATCAACTTTATGGCCAGTAACCTAGATCAAGAAATGGATCCCTACAAGCACTTGCATAAAGGGTTTGTTAATAAAAGTACTTGGAAACCTAATAGAGTCCACCAATCTCTTGATATTTTCCAAAGGTCATTCAAACTTGGGTTACTTAACAGTAAAACTAGAAATAACTCTAAGCCAAACCTGACCAGAGAACAGAGATTAGGCTTAAAACAACTAGTGGATAATCCAGAAATTATCATCAAAAAGGCAGATAAAGGCACAGCGGTGGTAGTCATGAACACTACTGACTACCTCAGGGAAGGCTATAGACAGTTGAGTGATACTAAATACTATACCAAGTTAATTGATGATCCAACTGACACCATAGCCAAAAATGTCACCAATACTCTAGCACAGATGAGGCACAAAGGCCTCATCACTGAAAAAAATTTTGAACATTTAGCTCCAGACAACTGCACTGAAGCTAGGTTCTACATGCTACCTAAAATCCACAAAAAGGGTGTCCCAGGGAGACCTATCTGTAGCTCAGTCAATCACCCAACTAGTAGAATTAGTAAACTGGTTGATGAACATATTAAAGAATATGTTCCCGAAACAAAATCTTACACAAGAGATACACAGGATTTTATTAAGAAAATAAAATCCTTAGGACCCATCCCTGAAGGTGCCATCTTATGCACCCTAGATGTTTCATCACTCTACACCAATATCCCTAACAATGAAGGGATCCTAGCAGTAGCAGCTAAACTGAGACAAGACCCTACAAAGGGACCAATCGCCAATTTCATACTTGATCTACTCAAATTGGTACTACATAGTATGAATTTTAATTTTAATGGCGACCATTACTTACAAACAGGAGGCACAGCTATGGGCACATCCTTAGCCCCTAACTACGCCAACCTTTTTATGGATAGATTTGAGACCAAAGCTTTAGAAGGTTATCCACTCAAACCACTCACATGGAAACGATTCATTGATGATATTTTCATGGTTTGGACTCATGGGGAGGACTCACTGAACAAGTTCATTGAATATCTAAACTCATTACATGAGACCATAAAATTCACCCATGAAATGAGTTACACCCAAATTGACTTCCTAGACACGACAGTCAAATTTGGTCAAAATAGGGAATTAATCACAACCCTGTATAATAAACCTACAGACACTCACCTGTATCTGGAACACTCCTCAGCACATCCTAACAGTATCCTTACAAAGGGACCATATGGACAATACCTAAGGTTAAGAAGGATCTGTTCCCTTGACATTGATTTTGAGCAAAATGCTTACAAACTTACTGGATACTATCTCAAAAGAGGATATCCATTTAGGTCCTTGAAAAAGCATTATCACAGAGCTCGTAAATTCAATCAGGATGAATTACTTGACACTGTACCACGCTCAGAAAGTGAATTACCAGTGATGGTGACCCAGTTTAACCCAACCAATCCACCCATTGGCGCCCTAGTGAGAAACAATTGGAACATTATCCAAAACACAGAGGAACTCACAAAAATATTTAAAGACAAACTTATAGTTGGATACAGGAGACTACCAAATCTCAGGGACATATTGACCAGTAGTAGTATTAACTACCCACCCACACCTAAACCATTAGGTACAGCCCCACCTCGTGTGTCAGTATGCACCAGACTAGGGAAATGTACCTACTGCCCCAAACTCAAGAAACTGGAACAAGTCACCAGTTTCAGCAGCAAAAGGATATTTAAATGTCAGGGACTTCCACCTAAACACAAAATTACATGTGAATTATCAAATGTGATTTACATAATAAATTGCAATCAATGTGGTCTCCAATACATAGGGGAGACCAAAAGACCTATCAGAAACAGGATGTATGAACACTGCAGCAGTGTTCAGAAATTCATTGCTGAAAAATCCACCCCAGTCTCAAGGCACTTCACACAGAAAAATCATTCTGTGAGAAATATGGAATTCTGCATCTTGCAATGGATGGGGGATCCAACTAACCCAAATGCTACCATTAGGCGTAGACGCCAGGAATTATTCTTTATTTGGGCATTCCCTACACTCCACCCTGCAGGCATCAACATGTTTGTATGAAGCTAAAACAAAATGCTTATATCTCGAAAACCGTGCTATATGGAGCGAACTCAACAAAATTTTTGACCTGCTGGGTATCTCTGCAGAGTAGCCATGCCAATTTTCAAAATATTTTTGTCTCGCCAAATATAGCGGACATTTTTAATTTTTTAATTTTTTGCAAAACACAAAAATGCTTATATCTTGAAAACCGTGCTAGATAGAGCAGACTGCGCTGACTTTGGTTGCCACAACAGTATAAGGCTAGAAACGAAGCATTTTCTTAATACTTTAGCACTCACCTTTATATCCTTTTCGGGACGCTTTGTTTTTGCTATGCAAAAACATTATCTTTTTTTTTGCGAGCGATCCTCTAGTTAAAATTTAAATAATAAATTATTAAAATTTAAACACTTGTCATGGTTAGAGACTGTAAACCCCCTCAGGCTTCACCTTTGGGGTTTATAACCTCAAACCATGGTAAAATTCTGCATATACCATGGTTTGGTCAGGGGTTATTCTTATGGTCAAATGCAAAACAAGGTTGAACAGATGATGGGCAAATTTCTCATTTTTACTATTCATCAACATGTAGTACTTAGTAGTACTATATCATTTGACTACAATAAATATTTGGTTTCTTTTGATTACCTGAAAAAAAATCAATGTATCCACAGTTTACAAAGCCTCGTCAAATAAGTTATTATGTTTTATTAACTTGTAATACTGTGTTGCCACCATGCCATTTAGATTGTGACAGAATTAAGGTATTTACATTCATTTCAGTCTTTGTGTTATATTATGAGCTGTTACATTTCAGATACAAGAGCGAGAGCTCAGAGAAACGGAGCAAGCAAAACAGGAAATGGAGAAAAAACTAGCGAAGAAGGAAAAAGAGCAGAATGCAGAAGCCTTGACTAAAATCACTGCATTGAAAGAGATACTGAAACTAGATCCCAATGCAGCAGTGCCTGAAATAGTGACACACAGAGGTGAGTGATACCAGTCAATTGGTCAGACTGAGTGAGTCAATCAATCAATGAGTCAATCAATCAGTCATTCAATCATTCAATGAGTGAATCACCCTGTCTTAGTTACCATAATATACTTTGGTAAAATAGGCACACTGAAAGACATAGTTAAGCTAGACTTAAGTTGTGCCAAAAATAAATTCTCAAAGAGGTGAGTCATATGAGTCGGTCAATCAGTCGGTCAAATCAACAGGGATTTCACATAGTCAAGCTAGCCAATTGCACATATGGGTGATGAAAGATAATCAGTCATTCAGTGAATCACCAATCAATCAGTCAGTCAATTATGGGAGTCACGGAATTACTTCACTATATTCATAACTGTAATAACTTTGAGTGAAATCATTGCAAATGAAGGAAATACTGGAACTAATTCTGCAAGTGTAGGCTGCTGCAGAAAGTTACTTTGACTAGTCAGTGAGTCAACGAGTCCCATCAATTGATTAAACAATCAACTTACTTGTACATGTTACGGTCACGGGCAAGCACGGTAGCAATTACCGGTTGTCTTTAAGTTGTAACAGAAAAAGCAAAAAGTTAAACTTAACAAATTTATTTAATAGTCAACACTAATGATTACAGTCAACTGGTATGCTCTCAACCAAACACACTAATACAATAATAAGATCTAGCTGACCTGACCACAGAGATTATGAGTTAAGTTTATCCGCCGTATCCAGCAATCTGTTCCGTAATCCGTCCTGTAGTATATTCTGTGGTCTATCCAATGTCCTATGGTCTGTCCTGTGATCTGTCCAATGTTCACTCACACACGGATATCTATATCTTGTGACCTGTCTCACACTCAACAACACAAAAGGTTCTTGTCCTGCTATTCTTTATATATCCAGTCACACAGAATGTCTGTCTGGAGATATTTAGAGAGTTAACACAACTGTACTGTCTGCTCCAAGATATGGACAATGTCCAAAATGCAGTAAATTCACTCTCTGTTATATGAATGTACAATATCCAAAATATCCAAAGTACAATAAATCTGTCCAGATGATGTATCCAGTTCACTCCAGTAAAAGTTCACAGTGATATAAGCATATATTATACTCCAAAACACAATAGCTCTCCTTATAGCAAGCGAATACAAAGTTCACTTGTGGTCAGATGTACATTCCTTATATACATTTACAGATTCCTCTGGAATTGTACAGAACCAACTCAAAAGAAGATTAAGCCATCTAGGCCAAATGAGGAAGTTCTAGAAACTACTGGCAATTGGGTTTCCCCAAATCTATCTTAACCACTGAGGCGGGGATTTCCCCCAGTCTGTGAACAAATCAATAAACACTAAAACACAAAAATCAATAACTCCCTTACTTTAAATGTTACCACAGAAAAAGAACCAACAACACAATTATCTTTTATGACAATGTATAAACATAAAGCTTAAATTAAACAATGCACTAATATAGTGCCTAATATATGTAATATACAATGTACTAATATAGTGTCCAATATATGTAACACCTCCCCCCTTAAAGAAAAATTTTGGAAACCAAGGGATTACAAAATTTTACAAGAGATTTTCATGATGTATACAAACACAGGTAATAACATTTTACAAAACATTTTTGTCTAAATACAAAAATAAAATTAGTACCATGTATAGCCTTTATAAACTTACTAATTACAGGTATATAAATTACAATTTAAATACAGCTTCTGGACAGGGCGTATCCATGCGGACGCCATATGTTACTTTTTCAAAGTCCTGTTTATACACTGAATTCCTATCTTTAACAGTGTTTCTATTAATAGCCATCATGAGCTATGTTATACCTCTTTCGAAGTATGGCTTTACCATATTGGGTTGACTTTCTTCTGTCCGGGGTTTCAATGATATAGTCCAGGTCACCTACTCTCTTTAACACTTTGTATGGCCCGTGATATCTGGCCTGTAACGTATTTCCCTGGACTGGTAGTAACACTAAAACCTTGTCACCTGGTTTGAAAGTACGGTTTTGCGACTTCCTATCGTAAAGCATCTTCATTTTTGACTGAGAATTTTTCAAATTTTGTTGCGCCAGCTCACAAGCCTTCTTCAACTTATCTCTGAACTTCGAGACATAGTCTAACAGATTTAGGCTCTCGGTGTTCTCAGATAACCAATTTTCCTTCAACAGCTTGAGAGGACCACGGACTGAATGGCCAAAGACCAACTCAAAGGGACTAAAGCCTAAAGACTCTTGAACAGATTCTCTAACTGCAAACAATAATAAGCTGATGCCTTCATCCCAGTCTTTTTCATTGTCTAAACAATATGTCCTAATCATATTCTTCAAAGTGGAATGGAACCTTTCAAGTGCACCTTGGGATTCTGGGTGATAAGCACTAGATTTGACCTGTTTGGCACCTAACTGAAATACAACCTGTTGAAATAGTCCTAACATAAAATTTGACCCTTGATCTGACTGGATTTCTTTTGGTAAGCCAACTAGAGTAAAGAAATTAACCAGAGCTTTTGAGATTTTGGGAGCTGTTATGTTGGTCAATGGTATGGCTTCGGGAAATCTGGTTGAGGCGCACATAATGGTCAAAAGATATTGGTTTCTGGATTTAGTTTTTGGTAAGGGACCTACACAGTCAATTATCACCTTGCTAAATGGTTCCTCAAATGCTGGAATGGGTTTGAGAGGAGCTACAGGAATTTTTTGGTTTGGCTTTCCTACCATTTGACAAATGTGACAAGTCTTGCAAAATTCTGCCACACAGTGCCGAATTTGAGGCCAATAGAAATGTTTGGTTATCTTGTTGTAAGTTTTGTTGATGCCTAAATGGCCACCCATTGGAGACTCATGGGCCAATTTCAGTATCTCACTTTGGTACATTTTTGGTACAACAATCTGGTGTACTACTGACCATTCTTCAGATGCAGGGACATTTGGTGGCCTCCACTTTCGCATAAGTACACCATTTCTGACATAATAGCCTACAGGGACCTTATCTAGCTCTACTGGTGGCAAGACCAACTTGAATAAAGGAGCTAATTCAGGGTCATTTTCCTGCTCTGAAATCAATTTTGATTTTGAAAGCAATACATCTTTGCAGTCAATTGGGTCTTGTTTTTCAGAATCTACCCTATCCTTGGGATTAGTATCACTAAAATTCTGCACATCATGGTCATAGTTGTTGAAGAATGTATCTGACAAATCAACTAAGACATCTGTAGATTGTTTACAATCTTTTGGTTCTCCTTGGGCCTTTTTGGCCATAGCTCGAGTCACAGCACAGGAGGGAAAAATACCAGGAATAACCTCTTCTAATTTCTCAGTGCTAACCAAAGTGATCGGCTTAGAAGTAACCTTAGGATCAGCAACTACCTTTCCACCTGCCAGATCATTTCCCAATAACAAAGATACCCCTTTAATGGGTAAAGTGGGCCTGGTACCCACAACAACAGAACCAGTAACTAAGTCTGATACTAAGTTGACCTTATGCAAGGGAACGTTCACACAGCCTCCTTCAATACCTTGAGCAATGACACTCTCACCAGTAGATGTGCTTATACTCAATGGCAATACACCTTCTAAAAGTAAGGACTGAGTAGCTCCAGTGTCTCTTAATATCTTAATGGGGACCTGACTGGAACTACTTTCCAAAGATACAAAACCCTCAGACACAAAAGGTTTGAACTCTTCCCTAATAATCTCAGACTTGTCTAAACCAATACTAGACTCTGCTCTATTGGGATTTGAACGCCAGTCAGACTTGCTAGACACAAAGGCATTGGGCGTTGCCTCCTTTTCTCTTCTTTAAGAGCCAACAGTCAGACATAACATGCCCAGGTTTCTTACAATAGTGGCAAACAGGAGCAAAGGATCTGGGTTTCCTATCCTTACTCATAGTCTGATTTGAGGTTTGACCCTTATCTGAACTCTTTTCTGGAGCTACATTTTCAGATTTCTTTCCTATTTCTGGATACGACTTTTTAGCAGGACCAAAGGACTTATTCTTGTTGAAAGTGGACTTGTGAGTTAGCGCATAATCATCAGCATAAGCTGCTGCTTTTGCCAAATTTTCAACTTTCTGTTCATCTAGATAGGTTTTAATGTCATCACGAACACACCTTTTGAACTCTTCAATCAAAATAACTTGCCTAAGTTTTTCAAAGTCTGTACCTACTTCCCTAGAATTACACCATCTGTCAAAGTACACTTCTTTCTCATGGGCAAATTCAACATGAGTTTGACTTTCTTGTTTACGATAATTTCTGAATTTTTGACGATATGCTTCTGGTACCAACTCATATGCTTTCAAAATAGCATTTTTGACAGAGTTATAGTCCACACATTCAGAAATTGGCAAAGCCGTGTATGCCTTCTGGGCCTTTCTCCTCAAAACACTTTGCAGCAATAAAGGCCACTGGTCTATAGGCCATTTCAAATTTTGAGCTACTCTTTCAAAGTGTTGAAAGTACTTATCAACCTCGGACTCATTAAAAGGTGGTAAGAGTCGCACATTTTTACCCAAATCAAATTTGGTAGCAATGGACTCTTCATGGGCAATTCGACGAGCATTTAATTCTAAAGCTTTCATTTCTCTTTCATGTTTAAGCTCAAGTTCTTTTTCATATTTTTGAGCTTCAAGCTCTTCTTTTCGAGCCTCAAGCTCTTCTTTTCTTTGTCGAGCTTCAAGCTCTTCTTTTCGCTGTTGAGCTTCAAGCTCTTCTTTTCGTTGTTGAGCTTCAAGCTCTTCTTTTCATTGTTGAGCTTCAAGCTCTTCTTTTCGCTGTTGAGCTTCAAGCTCTTTAAGTCTTAACTCTCTTTCAATTTCTAATCGCCTGATCTCATATTGCCCAGTAGGTTCCATCGGTAGAGGCTTATACACTTCTAAACAACTATCAGGTAAAACATCTTCATCAACCAACTGTTCAACAATAAGCCTTTTTAAGTTCATGTTTACGTGTTGACCTTTTTACCTCTAACTGTAACTCTTGCGCTATCTGCATTAACATATCTTTTTTAAAAGTTTCTAGAACTTCCATAGATGGTGACTGTACAAACTCTCTAGCGCCATTTTGATCACTGTTGACTGTAACCAATTACTAAATCAAATGGATTTTCAAAATGTTAATTGAACGGTTGATCAAATAGTTGTAATCAAATGGTTGGATCCCGGACGAGCCCCCAATTTTCCTGTTACGGTCACGGGCAAGCACGGTAGCAATTACCGGTTGTCTTTAAGTTGTAACAGAAAAAGCAAAAAGTTAAACTTAACAAATTTATTTAATAGTCAACACTAATGATTACAGTCAACTGGTATGCTCTCAACCAAACACACTAATACAATAATAAGATCTAGCTGACCTGACCACAGAGATTATGAGTTAAGTTTATCCGCCGTATCCAGCAATCTGTTCCGTAATCCGTCCTGTAGTATATTCTGTGGTCTATCCAATGTCCTATGGTCTGTCCTGTGATCTGTCCAATGTTCACTCACACACGGATATCTATATCTTGTGACCTGTCTCACACTCAACAACACAAAAGGTTCTTGTCCTGCTATTCTTTATATATCCAGTCACACAGAATGTCTGTCTGGAGATATTTAGAGAGTTAACACAACTGTACTGTCTGCTCCAAGATATGGACAATGTCCAAAATACAGTAAATTCACTCTATGTTATATGAATGTACAATATCCAAAATATCCAAAGTACAATAAATCTGTCCAGATGATGTATCCAGTTCACTCCAGTAAAAGTTCACAGTGATATAAGCATATATTATACTCCAAAACACAATAGCTCTCCTTATAGCAAGCGAATACAAAGTTCACTTGTGGTCAGATGTACATTCCTTATATACATTCACAGATTCCTCTGGAATTGTACAGAACCAACTCAAAAGAAGATTAAGCCATCTAGGCCAAATGAGGAAGTTCTAGAAACTACTGGCAATTGGGTTTCCCCAAATCTATCTTAACCACTGAGGGGGGGATTTCCCCCAGTCTGTGAACAAATCAATAAACACTAAAACACAAAAATCAATAACTCCCTTACTTTAAATGTTAACACACAAAAAGAACCAACAACACAATTATCTTTTATGACAATGTATAAACATAAAGCTTAAATTAAACAATGCACTAATATAGTGCCTAATATATGTAATATACAATGTACTAATATAGTGTCCAATACATGTAACATACAGGTCAGTGGAAACAGTTGACCAAACAGGGTTAGAAGTGAGTGATTGATATATTAACACTATAATTGTTCAATTTTATATTGTTTCTGATGTCGCCTAAACTAATATTTTTCGCCAATATTCAGATGCTGTAAGAATTGCTTTTCAGTTTGTCAAGGAATGTGATTACTGGTCAAACAGTCTTGTGTTAAACTTATGACTATCTTTCTTAAATATCCTGTGTGTTTTTTTGTAAATGACCCACTAATGGTTGGGAAGTGATGATTTTTCTGACTTGAACTGATATTTCAGATCAGTTGAAATGCAGTCAAATTAAAAGATTGACATCGATATTGAACTGCACTTCAATCCTTACACTGTTAATCAATGATTTAAGCTTTTAGTTAGTTGTGTGTATGGTTGAATGGGTCATTGAATAAAGTCAGTCAACTGATCAGTCAGTCAATATCAGACAATCACTTATTTTGATGTCTATAGGTCTCGGTGCCCTGACTGAAGGAGAACTGGACATGAAGGCCAAGTTGTACAGAAACCACAGTGCACCTGCGTCCCCACTTGACTACAAACAGGAAGTACAACCCAGACAGGAAGTACAACAACCTGACTCAGCAGACACTAGTAGTGATGATGTATTTAATGTAACAGGACAGAGTATAGAAACAGACGAGATATTGGACAGTAATAAAGAATTGGTGGAAAAAGTGTCACAAGATGATGACAGCGAGATGTCATAGTAATAATAGTTGCAGCAGTATGTATTGCGTGTTACTTTTTTACTCGAGAGAGATGTTGTTCTTTGTTAATAATTTCAGAAAGACAGGAAAAAAAGGACATAGAGAGGATTGAATATATAAATTCAGAATCATAGATTTGTCAAGAATTGAAACACACAGAAGGTTTTTCCCCTGAAGAAGTTATATCACTGTACAAACCTCTGTTTTTCTTAAGAAGCCAATTGAATGAGGATAAACGAGACTGGCTTGATAGAACGAGGTATTTTTGAAGTAATTTGTCAGTGTTGAAGTGGTGTGTTCATATAAGTGGGTTTTTGGATAATAGAAATTCAGCTGACTGATATTCTGTTGTATCTGACAACCCGTAAACAGGATGAATGTACGCATAGCAAAGTCATATCAATCAGGGTTTTCCATCTCTTTGTATATTTGTAAAAAATATGAGGTTGTTATATGGAGGGTGATCATTGGCTGATTTGATTGGTACTTGAGTTATAAGGAAACCAGTCCACCCGTTTCAAAAAGAAATGTTACTTCTACAGTGATTTTATGTTATTTTAATATTATCAATATATATTATAGAATTTTTAGGGTACATTAACATAGAACATTAGAGAAAAACTGAATTACAAAACAAACTGTAAACAATATTCCGCACTCTTTAACATTTAGGTAACAGGCTTCAAAGCATTTACTGCTTTTTGATTTGTAGAGATAGAATTCAGAGCTTAAAAAATAAAACTTAAGATATGTAAAAGTCTTGAATACTTATCTGTCATCAATATAACAGTCAAACTAGTAATAACAAGTTTTAAAACCGTTTAGCATAAATTGTCCTAAAAATATCTGATAAAAAGATCTTCTCAAAAAAGAGAATTTCGAATATGGAAATTTTAGCAGAAAAAATTTTTTTTTTATTTTTCACAAATAGTTTGTTTTATGGATGGTCAGCCTTTCTACTTTAAGAATCATTGACAAATTTAAAGTTCGATTACTGGAAATAATGTTTTTCATCAAAGCTAAAGTATCTCCTATAAAATAGTTCTCATTAATAATCAGTGAACATTTCCACATAATCACTAGATTATAGTTTTCTGGAAATAAATTCCGGAGGCAGAATCTGATCCTAACTGAAGCCATAGATATTTTGACTTGGTTTTATTTCTATGTATTTTCATGTGATTTTATCACTATTTGATATTTACATTCTAATGAGTCAGTCTGTATACTTGAAATATTACAGATTTATCTATTGCAGTGAAACATTCTTGTTCCGTATTTAGCGTTTATTTTAGGCTCATAATTTTTTTAATGTCAATGTAAACATGTTAGATATGTACTGTGTTACTTTTGGTTTTACTTTTACGTTAGTTTAGTCTGCAAATTTTGATGTTTTTTTCCCACAAGAATCAAATGTTAAAACCCAAACATTGTCATGTTAACAGAATAACTGTTGCAGGAGAAATGTGTGAGGTTGATTTCTTTGTGAAATCAAGGTGTTTTTATAAAGCAATTTTATACTCTTTGAAAATTGAATAAATACTAGTATAAAAACCCGAAAACAGGAATTACCTGTAACACATAGTATTGTTAGAAAATGTCAAATATTTCTTATGTAAAATCAAATTGACAATTATTTTTTTCAAATTTATCAAATTCCAAAACGGAGATAGTTTTTTTCAGGATCCTCTCCAAATGCAATATACAGAGGCTGCAATGAATTGAAAACAGGGCTGCTTCAGAATTGAAGACATTGTCATGTTGAAATACTAGAGTCATTCCTGGTCTCGTGAAAATTACATTGGTTACCTTATTGAATATTGCACGTTATTCAAAGATGATATTTTAACTCTCCACAAATTTGCTCAAACTGGTTATCCTAAATAGTATGATACATATCTTTTTCCTATCAATCTGCACAATACTCGAGAAACCTGTAAAATTAAGGTTCCTTAATTCTATTTATTTATTCATAAATCTGTGAACTAATTTGGTTTCACTTTCACTTTTCATACACTTCCAGTGTGGATTGAGTTGCCTTATGAGATCTCATCACTCTGTATCCTTCAGAAAGAACCTTCATTACTTCTGTGTGAAACATGTTCAGCTTTATAACCTGTATATTAATTCTGCAATCTCTGTGGTGTTAGCCTTTCTTCTCATCACTCAGTATGTTTGAAATTCAAATTTTAATGGAGAAAAACTACTGCAGAGCTTGTCAAAAATTAGAATGTAAGAATTTAATAGATTTGATTAATCTGCAGTTTCTTGGCTTTACATCTTAGTTCTACTGTTGCCACTTCGTGTCATGGCCGCCCTAAGTTTGTTCTGTGGAGTCAAAGATCTGGAATAAAGATCAGCAGTAACTACTTTCATCTATTTTGTTGAGCTATCTTTTTGCTCACAAGTTATCTATGACTTCTATTTTAGGCAGCACCAACCTATCTTTAGTGTGATAATGTCATATGAAAAAAAAGCTATATACATCATGTATATCACACAAGCCTCCTGAATTTATTGGTGTTTATAATGACGAAGTATATAACTCAGTCATAGCATTTAGGAGCAGGTCAAGACTTCTCCTGTTACACTGGACAAATAACATGGTTTGACTGTTTTACTACCTTTTTACACATGGGATCAGTTGAAACAACCTCCTGAGTTATAAGTCTGGCAGGTTTGACAGTAAGTCGCAAACCTGGAACTGGCAAATAAAATCAGAAAGAAGAATGCTAATCTAAAACCAACTAATAATGAATTTATTCACAATGGTTTATGTTGCAATACTACAAGCTTGCCTATCTCTGCTATTGAAGTTTTTGTCTTGCGTGTAGCGTTTCTTCTCTATTGCGCCTTGTAAGTTTTCATGTTTTGTGGATCCAATTTTTCTAATATGTATTTTTAATAGTTTTTTTGGCTCAACGCCATTTGTTTGGGTAAAATTGCAATGTGTTTTTTGCATTAATTTTTGGTAAAAGGAAAATATATGATTGTTTTAATGTTAATTGTTACTACAAAATATACTGATGGCTATAATTTTGTTATTTTATTAAAGTGAGAGTACTTTTCAGTTGATAATTGTGTTGGTTTAATAAGGTGTTACAATTTTTATACAATTTTTGTTGTCAGCATTAATTGGGGAAGTTTTTTTGAGTATTTTAGTGTGACAGGAAGTTTATGTTATTCAAATTTTATGCAGCTATTTTTCTTTTGTTTTAAATTTTAAAAGTTCTCATTAATTTTGTTGGCTTTGCAATTTAGTTTTGTGTAGTAGGTACTTTCTGTTGTTCAAATTTATGATAGCAGTTTTGTTTTTTTAAGTTTGCAAAGAAAGATATTTATCATTTTGATTTTGTTTAGTTTAAAATTAAGAAGTACCTTTTGTAATTTCAATTTTATCATTTTCTTTTGAAGATATTGCATTCAGATCTGTGGGTATTTTAGTATTTAAGTTTTTGTAAATATTGTTATACAATATAAATGTAACGACACGGCGGTTTAACTGCACTGTAATTTTCCATAAACGTAGATGTAGTTTTAAGATGTACTAAAGTTTATCAGACATAAACTGGGCTGAGTTGTCCAGGTTCATTTCAAGAATAGTGAACTAGTTGTAGTTCAGATTCAGTATCTTTAGTGTCAGTGGTTTGGTTCATGTTGTCATTTTCAGCAACTTTTTGATGAAAATCTTTCATATTTGAGCTGGTTATGACAAAAAAAGCATGCTATTCAAGTGAAGAGTAAAGGTGAAGAATTATTTTGACACAATATTCCAATCTGCTTCATATACAGTTATTTATTGTAAATAAAGCTTTTGTACCGAATTACTGCACAAAGCTTGGCTTTGTTTTTCAGCATTCCAACACATAGGGTTGTCGGTTGTTCATTGGGGGGGATTCTTGCACTGAATAACACTTGCCAGTCTCACCTCTCAAACCATGGGATGGAATTACATCCCTAACCTGACATGGGAAAGCTAGTCGTTGATTGGCAGTGCCGAATCTTTAAGTATCTTTGAGATGATTTTAGTTGATATATGGCTCAATGAAATGGGTGCTAGTTTGTAAAGTCTTAAATGTCACCGTCAAACTTAGCTCTGAATAATGTATGTAGGTAATGTGTCTGTGGTTCTGTGGCATTGTTGAATAGTGAAATTAATTTCACTAAAGTCGTCTTATAGTTTTGAATAGTGAAATTAATTTCACTAAAGTGGTCTTATAGTTTTGAATAGTGAAATTAATTTCACTAAAGTGGCCTTATAGTTTTATATATATTCTATATTAGTACAATTTGTAATGCACAGAATTTGTGTTGATTAGTTTTTAAAGAAGAGTAAATATTTTAAGAATATATACATATCTTTTTGGGGGTTTTTATCATGTTCTAGTTTCTTGGCATGTCATTCCAGTGATGTTGTTAAAGCATAATTTGTTATGTTGTTGTATTCTAAAATAATAGCGTTCATTTTCTCGTACTGACATGGATTAAGATCCATTCAAATTTGAGAAAAGGTTTCAAGTGAGCCAGCAGATCGAACACTTTTCACAAAGAAGGGATCACTTGAGCTGAAATGATCAAATATCAGATGTTTGATTTCCTTTTGCATCTGGCAATATCTTCAGATAGAGTTCTAAAACTTTTGGTATTGAACTCAACTGTCATAATGAAGACACTTTTAGCCTTCAAGTATTTGTTTTTTTAAATCTTCATATGTGCAGGTTAAATGTTGAAAGATTGTGTCATAATACAATTCGCTTGTTACTGTCATACCCAGCCATAGATTGCCAGTAGTCTGAATGTTCAGTAGATTACTAGTGATAAGTAGACTGGTAATACTAGTCAAATGTACAGAATATAGTCATTTCATTCCAGTGTGATTCTTTGCC
This sequence comes from Sabellastarte sp. h YS-2021, assembly GCA_964017235.1. NCBI lineage: Eukaryota > Metazoa > Annelida > Polychaeta > Sabellida > Sabellidae > Sabellastarte > Sabellastarte sp. h YS-2021. The sequence continues at coordinate 112,051,405 of OZ024933.1, forward strand.
ATAATTCTGTAGTTCTCATGTTCATTTTATTCCAATCTGATTCTATTCCAATATTCTGTAGCAGTTAGCTATGCAGGATAGTTGTGATTTGTGTGTATATTGATTCTGTTTCCATGTTTCAGCTGAACATTTTTTTCCATCAATACATAAGTTTGAGAGGCATGCAGTGTGGAGAGGTCTATACAATAGCTTGCATTCAGGTGTGACATTTAACTCGGTAGACTCTCACTTCTATGGCTGTGGGTTCCACTCCAAATTTTATAACAACTTTTGGGATGCACCGATTTGACTTGGACTGTTGAAGGAGACATTAATAAAGCAAGATTTGACAGTTTTTTGGTTATTATATCAACAGCATCTCTTACATATACAGCTTATGTTAGAAAGAAAATCTAATGCTGTATGAAATACAGTATTTTAAACGTGCCTTAGATTCTTTGTGCTTCCAGACTGTGACAATTGTGTGTCTGTTTTGGCTGTAAATTTTAACAATGCATTCCCTGGTATTATAGAAGTGTTTCTTGGCCTATATATAATGCTATTGTGATACATGTATATATATATAACTTCAATACGCAAAACATAATCACACAAGTATTAGTGTTATTTGGAACTTTCTTTGTAACATTCTCTTTATGTAACGTTTTTCTTCTGGTTGTATTCTGTTTATGATTAAATGATCAAATAAATAACATTTTAAAGTTTGGTGCAAGTTTTTCACTCGGCAGTTTCTTGTTTAGCAATTTAACATAATGCTTTTTGTCCCTGGACTTTGAATTTGCCTATTCCTATGGTCTTGTTGCGCCTTAGAGTCCACTACTCAGTGGAGATTAAGCGCTATAAAAGTCAAATTAGAATTAGAATAAGTGAAACACCAATTTGCTTAAGTAGATGTGGCCTCAGTTTCTTTGGATCAATACATGCAGTCTCTCAAATGCTACAAGCGTATAATTTCAATGCAGAATCTTTCAGCAATGTTGTTGTGAAAGATTAATTTAAGGTGTGGAACATATGGGGACTGTACATTGGCACAGGATCAATTAATGTACAGCCAACAAATTGTAATTTTGCGTAAAAATATTTATTGGCTATTTGTACTACTTTCTATAGTGCATCAAATTGATATTTGGCTTATTTGTAATAGTTAACCCCTTGACCACCTTGTTTGTTGGCTAGTAATTCACGGAGAAATTGGAAAATTTAATTAGTAAATTAAATTTATAAGTTAATACAACTTAAGTTGCATATGTCCACTGCCCAGTTGGTATCGCAAAACATTGAAAAAGAAAAAAAACATCCTGAGCTGGACTGTGGCCGGGACCGGTAGTGCCCTGTTCATTTGCCTGGTGTCCACAATGTCCCATGCTCTCCTTAGATAGAGCAACATGCTTCCTGTTTTTGTGTTTCCTATCTTAGTATGCCCTCCTTGAGCTGTATAGTAGCAGAGCAGGTAGGGTGTGAATCCCCTTGTCCATTTTATTTACCTTTTTCTTCTTAATTCTCCATTTTATTATTTTAATACATCTTACCTGGTGGACAAATTGCAGAATAACTACCCTGTGGATTTAGGGTAGTTCAAAGGGACTTATTAAGAACTCTAATAATATTTCCAATTATATCACCGTGGGTCCGAAAGGCTTACTAGTCCCCCTTTTCTTTCTACTCAGATTCGAGAAGGAGAGGGAGGAATAGAGAGTTAAGTCCCCAAGGATTCCCGAGGAAGGCGAACATGGACGAGTGAAAATTTTCTATGCAAAAAAAAGAAGTGTCCCTTCTCTATGTACACTATACACATGATTGTAGGGGCCCAATTACTTGCAGATTTATTATACCGAAACCACAGATGATAGATGATGATGATGACACCACTCTGAATCAGCCCAAGCTACATCCTTCAGATAAAACTTTGTGAAGGTCTTGTGTGACTTCCAATGACAGACTGAGAGATTTTGGTCTAAGGAAACTCCTTGAAAGGTCTTAGATGACATGAAGGATCTAACATTATGGGCTGTCATTTGATGCACTGTTAGTGCATCCTCGTCAGAAAGCTGGTAACACAGAAGCATCATCTGTTTGATCTGAGAAGAAATGGTGGCAGGAACAATGTCCTTTGTAAAATTCTTGAAAGAGACAAAGACCAACTCTGATGTCTTTGGTTTTTGTCTAGCATATAAAGTAACACTCTGACAGAATGTTCTATGCTCTGTGGGGAGTTTGTTGAACTTGGCGGCAAACAGGTCAACCTGAGTTGTATGCCACCTTACACATAAATGGTCAAACAACTCCTACAGGATCACCTGCTTGTGCCTGGACAGCTTGTCCATAATTAAATTTAGGCAGCCCGGGATGTGTCTGGCCTTCAGCACTATTTGCCTTAGGTTACACTAGGAGAGCAGTCTCTAGAGAAGGGCCCAGAGAGAGCCTAATCTCATACCCTATTCTTTTCTGTATGACACAACTGTTTTATTATCCGTCGCCACTAGAATTGTCTGGCCCCAGCACAGGTGCTCAAATTTCTTTAGGGCTAAATGGAATGTCTAACTCTAGGAGATTTATGTGCAATTTGCTCTCTGGCTCGACCAGAGACCTATTGCAGTGCAGTTCCCTAAGTGTGCACTCCTGCCTTCTTTTGATGTGTCTGTAAATATCTGAAGAGCATGCCAAAGGGGGTGCAGGGGTTGACACTGAAGCACATTGTTTTCATCTAGCAACCATTTTAGATGTGAGGTCAAAATATCCCACAAAATTGAAAATCTGCGGGGGATAAGATCCAATTTGTTCATCTAACCTAGGAGTTGGCATAGGGCCAAGAGGGTCTAGATACTTTGGCAAGTTTCTTGAGAAAGGGATCTGAGGAACCAATCGTCTAAGTATTGGTGGATTCTTATACCCCTAGACTGGGCCATGAGTTTCACTTCCTTTATAACCTTTCAACACCAAAGGATCTGCATCTGGGAAAAGGGAAGAGCTTTGAAATTTAAGTCTGACTGTCAAAGTAAGTATCGCTGAAATCAAGGGACATGACCCACTCTCCTTGCCAAATGGAGAGTCTTATGGTTTGTAGGGTTTCCATCCTGAAGGTATCTGTCTTTTAGATATAGGTTCACTTTGCTTAGATCCAAAATTGGTCTACACTTGTTGGTTTTGGCTCAAAAAACAACCTGTGGTAGAAGGCCAGGGAGGACCAAACTATGACCTTTTCTGTCACTCGTTTCTCTATCAGGATATGCAAAGCCAACTTCAACATGGATCTGCTTGGAAAAACGTGGGTTACTACCACTACCATATCTGTGGCCCCTACCACAGCTCCTTGAAAACTGATCCCCAAGGCTGCAGTTGATCTCCTTGACCAGCCAATTTAGCTTCCTTCTTGTCATAGGGCTTATATATGTAGCTCGTCCTCTAATTGGTGTGCTGGGAAGCATCATGATCGTGCCTTGGAGCAACACCAGAGGCTTCATGTTTGGCAGCATAGTCGACCATGTAGCTGCCCTCTCTGGCACATTTTTATCAGCATAAATATTCCATCTTTTGGCAAAGCCAATCATTGGGAGGCATGGCCACAGAAATATTTGCAGGCTTTTTGGGATTCTTATCCTACCAATAATTGTTAGATTTGTGTCATTCACTAAAGTCACCCACAAATACTTGCACTGAGTGTAGTTTTGTGTTTCTTCTGTTTGTTATGTCAGCTGACTGACCAGTGGCATCACACTGGTGTGCACATAAGCATGAACAACTTCTGCGAAAGTACAAGGCCCAGAGACATGCTGTTACTAAGATACCTCATCTATCGGAGATGAAAAATTGTTCAAGGCATGCAGATGTCTGTTTGTTCCCCAGAGTCTTTAAAAGCAAGGTACCGCCACCCAAAGTAAGAAAATTTTAACACTTAATAACAATTTTCCCATTCAATATTGGAGGGATTTCTCTCTTATGTTGAACATATGTACAAGGCCACAAGTAGATTACCTTGTGTGAGTATCAGGCCTGGATCTTTCTTAATTACTTTTTTTATGAATTTTTAAAATAATTTTAATGCATTAAAATGCAGGAATTCATGCTGTACATCACTAATAACTTAAAAGTATTGCATTTAGAGCATTATGTTAAAATATGTCATTCAGATACTTTTTCCATAGCTCCAACATGGTGAATAACTTGGAAGTCTATCCTAATAGCTAAGTGAGTAATAGCTACTTTCTGACTTTTCAGTACCTTAATGCATTAAAATTCATGAAATAATGCTCTAAATCACTTATAACTTGAAAAGTATTGCGTTTAGAGCATTTTGTTAAAGTATGTTATTCAGCTACTTTTTCCATAGCTACAACATGGTGAATAACGTGGGTGTCTATCCCAACAGCTAAGCGAGTAATGCCTACTTTATGACTTTTCAGTACCTTCCATAGTAAGTAAAATCACTTGTAGCCAGAAAACTAGTGCATTTAGAGTATTTTGTTTAACCATATTATTCACCTACTTTTGGATCAGCTGTTAACACAGTAAGTTTGTAGACTTGTAGCTCATTGCATAGCTGAACAATAGCTACTTTGAGGTTATCACTGTTGAGTAAATTACTTATAACTTGGAAACTATTGTATTTGGAGTACTGTTTATATATGTGTTATTCACCTATGTTTTGGTCAGCTGTAACATAATAAAATTGCGGACCTGTAGCTCATTGTATAGCTGGGTAATAGCTACTCTGAGGTTCTCACTGTTGATTAAATCACTTTTAACTTGAAAATTGAGGCCCCCGGTGGCCTAGTGGTTAGCAATTTTGGCATCTAATCATAGGCTGTCACTTCTGTGGGTTCGACTGCCACAAGTGGCAATGCTGAGGACCTGTCTCCATATCACCCTGGCTGTTGAATAGGATGTAAAACCCCAACTTTGTAACTTGAAAACTATTGCATTAACAGCATTTTGTTAAAATATGTTATTCACCTATTTTGGGGTCAGCTATGACATAGTGAAATTGCAGTCCGGTACCTCTTTGCATAGCCGAGCAATAGCTGTTTTGACATATATGTTCTTTTCTACTTTCACTTGTACTTTGTAGACTACAATGTCAGTTGACACAGAGCACTAATAGCTTGTTTTAACTTGTCACCACTGTCAGAAGAAATCTGACCTTCAGTGTCTGAATTCTTGGGGTCAACAGAGAATTGTTTGAACCAAAGACTGGTATATCAAAAAAGTTCATAAAATCTTCCTCCAGTGGATAGTCCATAGCACTATTAGAAAATTGATCATGGACAATCAAATTGGGATGCAGTGTCAGTTGCAGGAGGTGAAGCCTGACTGGCAGCAATGGCCAAAGCAGAGGGCTAACCTGAACTAGTGTGCAGCAAAAATGGGTTTTGTCGCCATTATGGGTTTGTCCTTTTTAGACTAATATTTATCAGGCTCATGCTTCTCAAACTTGTATATTTTGTGAATGCTCTTAGATTTTTAAGATTTGTATTTAGCCTCAGAACCTTTGTTTGTCTGCTTTTTCTGACTGGAGCCTCACTGGACCGGTGGGTCAGACAGTAGGTTCTACAAAGGGCATTTCTGACACGAGATAAGAGGTAGAGGTTTAGGGGGTAGAACAAATACTTCCTCCTATAACCAAAGCCTCAAATCTAGCAAATTGTTCAGTCCATTTGTCATTCATAGCCATAAACTCTTGAGAAGAAATGTATGAGACTAGATGAGACTGAGAAGAAGAGGCCAGTGGATGCACAGAAGGTTTCGCAGTGGATTCATCCATACTTCCAATGACTGTAACCTCCTGAGCTGATAAAATCATGCCAGCTTTTCTTTTAGTAGAGATTTTGTAAGATAGAGTAGACAATGTCTCTCTTTGAGAATCTATCAAACTATCAAAAATTTCACATTATTTACCCAACACACCGAGTGTCTTGTCCTGATTTCTTATCATGCACAACAAAGGCAGCCATTATATGACCACATGGACCCCTTCGTTGTCCTTTTATCTCACTGGGAGATGTCATTGCATATATAAAAGTTCGTTCACACAAAAACCCTTTGATTTGTGGAGTATGCTAGCAAAAAATAAAGTTTTTCTTAACTTCCAGTGTTCTACACGTCTCACGCAAAACAAAGAGAGGAAGTACATTGGGCCATCTAAGCGAAAGCTTGGGACATTGTGGCCACCAGGCGAATGAACAGGATACTACTGGTCCCACTCAGAGCCCAGTTAAGGGTGTTTTTTTTACTAACCAGCAGGTCACCGGACATGTGCAATTTGTCCACTAGGTAAGATGTATTAATGCAATAAAAGTTTTCATCAATGCCACATCTGTCAACAAGCAGTCAACACCTCTGGATCGTATTTTACTTTCCCTCATTATATATCTTATCCAATAGGGACATTATGGTGCTTTATCTCTAAGGTGAATCTAAGGTCCAACAATACACACTCATATTAAATAAGAGCTGATCTATTTACATAGCCAGGTCACACAAGAGAAGACAACTGGGAGGTGTTGTTGCTAGGTGGATCGGCTTTTGCAAACAGTCCAGTTTTAATCTTTTCCTGTAGAAGGCAATAGAAATATATGGGATGGATTGTTTAAAATAGGATGTATAACAAATACACATGGGTATCTCCTATTCTCAAGTGACTCCGTTGGCTGCCAGTTAAATTTCAATTTATCTTCAAAACTTCCACTTTAGTTTACGAGTTTCTTCACAGTGGTCAGCCTACTTATTTTGTTTCTCTTTTGTCTACTCATTGTGGAAAATATGGCACAAGATACAAATTGTCCAGATAAAAGGTTCCTGGAAATTCCTGAATTCCTTCCATCTGTACATAAATGAAAAAAAACTCTCAGAGCTTTGCTTTTGATGCTCCCACATTGATGAGATCTGTTCTGCCCCAACTGTCGCCTGTTTCAGAAAAAAAACTAAAATGTTATCTCTTCAAAAAGATTTTCCCACCCTAGCATATAAATCTACCCAGTGTCTCTGTGGTATGGACCTAGCAATGGCCTGTCTGTGTTGTGCCTTAGAGTTTGTCTTGGCAGAGATTAAGCACTATAAAAGTACAGAATATATGAGAATAGAGTTATGGCACCCAGAAGCAATACCAACCAAGCTATGAATTCAATAAACTTCCACAGAAAATTTGTTCAAATATCTTGATTACTTTTCCTCACTAGTGATAGTGACTTGCTGATGGATACATGTTTTTTCTGCTCTTTGCATAAAAAGGACAAAAGCTTATGGAAGAAGGATTGTGAGGAGTTTTAAAAACACACAGAACTGTACAATAGTGTATGTGGATTAAGAATACAATGTTTTCTAATGTAGTTAAGTAGCTTCTCAAGTGACTCCATTGGTCAAACTTTTTTATTTTCTGAAATTTTATAATTTATAATCATAAATAGGTCAGTGACTTGTGAACAAGTGCCAAACAGCTAATTAAACATGCCAAGTTGTGAAGGCCTGCTAAATGGCCCATGTTCTCAGAAATATAAGGGGCAAGGATGGAAAATTTTAATTTGTGTTCATTCTGTGAAATTACCAGAAGAGTGCAAGATGGCGCATTCATTAGTAAAAGTTTAATTGAAAAAACAACACAAAGGAAGTTCAACGGCCTTGAAAATGTGAATCAGTTCAGCCGAAAGTAAAACGCTCACTTCATGCATAGTCAATGCTGAACTGGGTACACCTGGAGGATCTGGAAGTAATAACACAGTACTGAACAATCTCTGTACTAGTGATAATGCAGACATTACTGAGGCAAAACAAAGATACAGTAACAAGAAAAAATAAATGAATAAAATCAAGAACTGTTCCTGCAACCTGTTTTGCTTATATAATCTATTCATTCCAGAATAGCTGTTGATAAAAGTTAAAGTTAGCAGTGATGGGCCACTTCTGCATGGAACAGATAATTGGAGCAAAGAATAACTTGTGGGATTTCTGTGATCCAGACATCTTAGATGAGATGTTGAACAGAAATAACACTGAAAATAGGTTCATGGTTGAGGCTCGTGTTATTATTTATTTATTTGGGTTTTAACGTCACTATCAAGCACTGTACAGGTTTTACAGGAAGAGGACACCAGTACATACAGTTGGTCAAGGTTCTGTACTGGAAACTGCTCACCATCAGTAATAAACGATCAACTTTCCGACATGGGGTCTTGAGCTCGCATTTCAGATGTTCTGAATGAAATAGTTAAGCTTGATAAGGCTAAGAAGCTTCCATTAACAGCCAATGATACCTCTTCTCTGAGTGTCAAACCTAGGTCACACCCAGATGAACTCAATGATTTTTCCCTTTGTGATAGGCTCAACAGATTGGAAGCAAGAATGGTATCAATGTAAGTTGCCATGGATAACACTGTTGCCATAAGCTTTGAAATAGAAGCAAAATTTCCATTATGAATAGATATGCCAGTGTTCCCTCCAAGAGACAGTCACAAGGAGTAAATATTCAGACCACACACACTGTCTCAAAAATTGAGAATTGTAACAAAGTGACTGGTGCCATCAATTCTAGCTCTTCTCTTATTGCAAAGTTATATTCCAGGGGCGTATTTCACGAAAGGTCTTAGCCCGGTCTCAGACTCAAACTTGAGACTTTTGTGTCAAATTATTGGAACATTTTACTTGAGCCCATGGGCTAAGCCTTAATGGATTTCACAAAAGGTCTCAGTCTCAGCTTTGGCTGAGCCACTGGCTCAAATGTTGAGACTGGTAGAAAGTGGGCTTAAGTTTTGTAAACAAAGGCTCAAATATGGCCGCCATAATTCTTTCTTCCCTTCAAAATTTTAACTGGCTAGAAATAGGGTACAAGTATATAAAACAACCCCCTGAAGTAGTCTTTGTGTGTTTTTACATGTTTACAAGGTTTCCCATTGCAAAATGGTATTTGACCAGAGATATTATGTGTCAAACAAGGAACATATATGTCATCAGTAGAATATTTTGACTACAAAAAATGGTCACATGTGGTCACCACTGTGGTTAGTTGATAAGCTTGGTCTCAACTGAGACCCCTTCTGTGAAAACCATTTGAGACAAAGACTTAGCTGAGCCAAAAGGCTCAGATTTGAGCCAGTGGCTCAGCCTGAGACTGGGCTAAGTCTGAGACCTTTCATGAAATCCGCCCAGGGCTACACAAACTGCTTACAGATGACAACTCTGTGATGCAACCCAGATCTTGTGTGGGAAATATGATAGGTGTTGAACCTCCTACAAATAAAGTTCCTCATAAAGCTGAAGGATGTGGTGTCCAAGATAGCCTGTAGCTTCTGGTGGAGGGTTTCAATTTCCCAAAGAACAAGTCAAGCACCTCAGAAGACAGGAAGGATGTGCTAAGGGACAATGAAGGATGTGCTAATATTGCCAAAGGCAAAATTAAAGGAGCACCCGAACCGGACACTTGTCTGTTTACAGAGAAGACGTTAAAGACCTTAAAGACTACAGTACTCAGCAATGTTTCCTTGTATGTCCAAGCTTGAGTCAAAGTTCTGGTCATTCAAACTTTCCCTTTTTGACCTCAGGCGCATCAGAGGATGTATCAATTCGCACTATATCAATGTTTCTATTCTATTCTATGATACACTCTCTGACTTTGATAACCTATCTGACCCACTTCCAGTAAACATAGGTCTAGGTTTGAATATAGCTGCTACTGCTACTTTTTTATTTGATATCCTTTTCCTTTGAATGCACAGAAACCAAATTGCTGTTAAAAATAGCTAATTAGCTATTACTCATTTAGCCACAAGCTATAACAAGCTATAAAGCAATACCAACTAAGCTAGAAAAGCAATAATCCTGTATGGGAAATTTGGTAAAGATAACCAGAACACTTTTCCTTAAAATGATTGAAAACAAAGTAGAGACGTCGAACTGCCAATAGCGGAAAAGAGCAAAAATAATAATGTCTGTCAAATTTGAATTGAATTCATCGAGTGATTTTGAGATACTGTCAAAAAAACTTAGTCAATGTAATTATTACTGGGAGTTTAAGGTTATTTTAAAATAGGGTGCATCTCTATCACCATTAAACTTACAATGAAACCAAAATTATTGTTGCACAAAGCCTTAAGACATTGTATACATTAGTGTTCAGAGGCTAAGAATGTTTATTTTCCAGCAGGATTTTCAAAGAATTTTCAATGGTGTCCTTAATTTTTTGTGCATTGTGTGTGATGCATGCTAAATGAATGAAGTAAAGCACGTAAACTGCTTTAAATATGACAAAGAATAAAACTATTTTGCATTTGATAGTCTAAATAAGGATAGAAGCCACAGTAACATGGAAATTTATCTAACATTGTTTAGGTTTTATTCATTGCTAATACAGTTACCTAACAGTTATTTTTGAAGCACAATCATAATTACCACTACTTCATTTTCACCATCAGTTTACCAATAGTCTACTCAAACAAAATATTCAACAGTGTATTCAAAAACATGACAACTCCCATCCTGTAGAAATGTGAGACATCAATCAAGTAAAAGTACATGGATATCCAAATGTTAAACAGTAAACATAACCACAATTAATTAAAACACAGAAATCGTGTTTAGAAGCATTATTAAAATTGTATCAAACTGTGGCACATAAACAAATAAAGGTGAAGTTAGCCATCACCTTAAAATATCAACCCTATTTCTTTAAAACTATATTTCATAAGTGTCACATGCTTTGTTTTTCACAATTCTATCTTTTGGTGGATAGTCTGTGTCCTTGTAGTTTTACTGAAGATACTAAAAGTATATCTTTCCTCACCTGGCAGTTTGTCAGAAATATCTTCATAGTAACAAAAGAGTCAAAACATTGAGATAACTTAACTGGTCTGAACTGAACTGGTCAATATTCAAACTTTATAACATCTGATAACCATACTTCACAATCAAGTGTTACACATACTTTATGACATTTACAAATAAAGTCAGTCTAAACACAATGCAAAATTTTATTGACATTACAAGGTATTGAACATACTCAATATGATTGGCTGTTCTGCATGAATTATGAAGAAATACATGCTACATATTCTTATGTGCCGAGTCAAATACTCAACTTCCATTCATCTGAGCTTTCATTACAAATGTTCCCATAATCAGGCCAGTTGCATAATCTTATTGGTCGTGCTACTTAACTTTTAAGCCATCAAGGCCATACTATAACTGCAAATGATTGATGTCCCATTTTATTTTTAACACAAAATTGAAAACCTTTGTGAGCATTTTTGTCCCAAGTACTTACAGCATTAGGAGAGACTTACAAATCATCATGATGATGCTACAAATAATCTGTATGGTGGTGTGACTTATTACATACACTCTATTATGAAAACAGAGCCAAGTATTCTTTTCCAAATAGAGGATTTATTAAAAATGTTTCTGCCTTTTATCCTTGTTGGGCTTGTTGCCTTTATATCCTTGAGTTAGTTGAGAATTTTACCCAGTTTCCGATGCAGCTGTGTGGTTTTTCACCAGTGTGAACCATCATACATTTCTTTAATGAGGGTAAAACACTAAACAAGCAATCAGTGCCCGTGATCGGGGTCTGTGTCAGCTGACTGTGTGTTTTGACTTTCAGAGTAGAAGTGACAGAAGAAAAGGACACAAACGTTATGCCATGCAAATGATATGCAGAAGTAAAGTAACAATGTAACTGTTTAGGTGTAAAAAGTAGGTTAAAAACATATTTAAAGAAAATACTGCAAATGCAATACTTTTCAAGTTACGACTGATTTACTCAATAGTGAGAATTTCAAGGTAGCTTTTGCTCAGCTATGCAATCAGCTGGAGAGCTCCAATTTTGATATGATATAGCTCACGCAAAAGTAGGTGAATAACATATTTAAAGAAATACTGTTATAGTTTTCAAGTTACAACTGATTTACTCGACAGTGAATACCTGCTATTACTCAGCTATGCCATAAGCTATATCCCAGATAGCATTCTGCCGTCCGACCGACGTTGGCCCAACGTCAGCACATCCGTCGGTCCGACATTGGCTGCCGACGTTGGGCCAACGGCTTTTTGACCATCGGGCCAACGTTGGCCCAATGTCGGCAAGCCAACGGTAAAAATTATATTCTATGTATAGCATCAGCCAATCAGATATGCTCCCCAACAACTTTTTTAGTGCGAATTTATAATGAGAATATTATTCTTATGTCTAAAATTATTAAATGGTTACTTAAAATTTTTGGGCTCACTGAAATATGATTTTTAGACATACCATAATAAATCATTTTTTTCTAAGTTTCCCCAAATCCCCTATTATTGCTCGCCGCCATCTTGAACAAAAATCCGACGTTGGACCAACGTTGGCAAAATATTGAGACATCTAACCCGAGTAGTGGTTGGCAAGCCAACATTGGCCCAATGTTGGCAAAATCTGCCGGCCTTGCGACCAACAGCCAACGTTGGTCCGACGGCGGAATGCCATCTGGGATGTCTGCAATTTTACTATGTTATAGCTAATTCAAAAGTAGATAAATAACGTATTTAAACAAAATTTTCTAAATGCTATAGTTTTCAAGTTTCAACTTATTTACTCAACAGAGAAAACCTCAAAGTAGCTATTACTCAGCTATGCAATGAGCTACAGGTCTGCAACTTTACTATGCTATAGCTGACCCAAAAGTATGTGAACAACTTACTTAAAGAAAATATTCTAAATGCAATAGTTTTCAAGTTACAACTGATATACTCAACAGTGAGAACCTGAAAGTAGCTATTGATTAGCTATGTAATGAGCTACAGGTCTGCAATTTTACTATGTTATAGCTGTCTAAAAAGTAGATGAATAACATATTTAAACAAACTTCTGTAAATGCAAAACTTTTCAAGATACCACTTATTTACTCAACACTGAAAACCTCAAAGTAACTATTACTCAGCTAAGCAATGAGCTTCAGGTCTGCAATTTTACTATGTTATAGCTGACCCAAAAGTAGGTGAATAGTATATCATAACAAAATACTCTAAATTCAATAGTTTTGAAGTTACAACTAATTTACTCAACAGTGAGAACCTGAAAATAGCTATTGTTCATCTATGCAATGAGCTACACATCTGCAATTTTACTAGGTTATACCTGACTCAAAGTATGTGAATAACGTATTTAAAGAAATTACTATAAATGTAATAGTTCAAGATACAATTGATTTACTCAACAGTGATAACCTCAACATAGCTATTACTCAGCTACGCAATAATGTTACAGGTCTGCAATTGAATAACATATAAATACAAAATTCTCTAAATGCAAAAGTTTTCAAGTTACAACTTATTGACTCGACAGTGATAACCTCAAAGTAGCTATTGCTCAGCTATGTAATGAGCTACAGGTCTGTAATTCCGATATGTTATAGCTGACCAAAAATTAGGTGAATAACATATTTAAACAAAATACTCTGAATGCAATAGTTTTCAAGTTACAAGCAAGTTACAACCTCAAAAGTATAGACAAGTCAGCTGACATGAAAATTTGAAACATACTATGCAGCTGTGCGGTTTTTCACTAGTGTGGACCATCCTGTGTTTTTTAAAGATCTCAGACTCTGGAAAGACAAGTCACATTCTGTGTAGCTGTGTGGCTTTTCACCAGTGTTGACCATCTTGTGTTGCTTTAATAAATGTAAAGTTCTAAAAGACTTGTTACATTCTGTGCAGCTGTGTGGTTTTTTATCGGTATGGACTAACAGATGTTCCTGTAAGGCACTGTACCTGGAAAGATATTTACCACACACTACAGAAGTAAGTTTTTTCATATCAGAATGGGAGTGCACCATGTGTTTCTTTAAATTTGAATGAGTATCAAAACATTTGTCACACTTGATATAATTGTTTGGTATTTGTTTTTCTTTAGTGCTATCACAGGAGTCTCTATTACTTGTAATTTCACATTTCCCAGCAAGATATTCACCAACATCATTGACCCTGTCATATTCCAAGGTATCTTCTTATGGTTCTACTTTGATGCGTTTTGTTTGTTCTCCATCAATATGTACCAACTGTGTTGAAGGCATAGTATTGTAAGTTTCATTACTAACACTATATCCACACAGTCCTCCCATTGACAATCCATTCTTTGTGTCACATTTTGTTAGTTCTGCAACTTCAGAAGACTGCTATTTTTCAATGGTTGGTCCTTGGGACTGTTCCTCCATACCACTTACACCAGCCTCTTCAACTCCCACTGAGATGCCATTCTTTGTGTCACATTCTGTCAGTTCTGTAACCTCAGAACACGATTGTTCTTCAATGATTGGTGTTTGAGACTGTTCCTCTGTACCACTTACACAAGCCTCTCTATTGTCAGGTGCCTCATGTTTGAGAACAAGAAAGGAAGAATTCACACACTTCCACTTCAAAGACATTCTTTTTCCTTTGTTACCCAGTCTTCTTTATTGCAAACTTGACGTAATAAATGTTTTCCTATTTTTACCCTATAAGGAGTAAATCATGGCTTAAAATACTGTAAACAGCACAGGTAGTTTCTTTAATCATGAATAATTTGTGTCTTTCTTCTTGAGTACAAAAAAGTTGCTTGTACTTCAGGGATGATGAGAGAGAGAACACAGTTAATTTATTTCTCCCATTCGACTCACAGGATTAAATATATATTCTGAAAACAAAAAGAAATAAAAGTTATAAAACCAAAACAAATTTGGTGAAAATTAGGGTTGGGTTGGTTAGCCCCTGTCTCGGTATCGTGAGCATTTCACTTAAAAACTGTGACTAGATCTGACAACTGCTATCTTGCTTGTCAACACATATAGTGGAAGTAATCCAAGGAAAACTGAAAATATTGGGAACATACCCTAAATCTGTAGAAATTGTACACTTTTATCCGGGTACACGGGTGGTCACAATTGTGTCCGGGTCATAATTACGCCCATTTTATTGGAGTTTATTTTTGAAATGTTGCAATTAGAATTTTGAATATCTTATTTATTTATTATTCCTTTTGGAATTAATTTATTTCATGTTAAATTAGAAAAATATATATATCACACCAAAAACTGAGAACCCTCTAGTTTGGTAAAAAAAATAAAGCTAGACACAATTATCACCCAGACCACCCATGTATGTACATTTCCGGCTTTCACAGCGATTTAGTTGAGTAGAACTGCCATGTTTTGTAAACAGTTACAATACTTAATAACCTCTCGGTTGTCAACACATCAAATGGAAAAAAAAACTTAATGCCGATATTAGAAGCACAACCGAAAGTCTAAGTGCAAACTTTAACCCCAGATTTCTTTGCAAAAAACGTTTTGCTAACAAAAATGAAGTGACCCTGAGCTTTACAGTGTTTTGTACAAGATGGAAAAGCTGGATATTTAAAAACTGTAGCAGTTACCTTTTGTCATCCTTAATAAGTGTGCAAAGTTCAACTGAGGTCACTTGAACAAGAAGACAGCTGGAGGCTGAAAAACCCCTTATTTCACTGTAAGGTGGTCATAAATTCATTTATAATGGGACTTTAGGCGACCATAAAACAAATTCAAAGAAGTTATTCAAGGCAGACCATAATCCCGCGATGGCAGTGATGATCAGTCAAACTTACATGAAAACTCGTAAACGTCCCTGATGGGCCACTCAATCAGAATTTTTTGCATCTGAAAAGGTTAGAAGCCAAATTACAAATTGAATTCATTGCAACATTGTTTGGACTTTATTTTACTAATATTCATAGCTAACATAGTTGTTCATTAATTAACAGTTACTTTGTAAGTACTTTAAGAATTTTCACTACTATACTGGTATTATCAATTTAACAACCGTTTATCAACAATATTCTTGTAGTTTTGGTTTCAAGTGTAAAATGTGGTTCCCAGTTTGATCTTATTTATTTCTCCAACAATAACTTTAACAATAGACAGGTTTAGCACACTTTTTTAAAAAGCACGTGCATGACATTAAATAACTTAAGAGATATATTTGGTTTGAAGTAGATGTGCCTGCTATATCACAATTTAGTAATACATCTATTTGGAGTAATTCATGCGAAATTGGTTTCTTTGATGTACTGAAAAATAAACATATTTTTGTGAACATGCCTACGTGTATTTACACTGAAAAATACAGTTAACTGAAACTTTACCAAAACGGCTTGTACATATTTATCTACAAATGGGACTAACATATATTTATCTGTATCTTGCAGTGGTTTTCTCAAATAAGAAGGGGTGAGTGAACATACGGAAGTTACCCTTTATGTATAACTGTAATGTAATGGACCTCTAAAATGTTAAAAATGACTTGAGACACATTTACTGCTGACGTAAATATGTTTGCGTTTAAGAGTTTGATGGCAAAACATAACACTAAATCTCTTCAATAACGTTTACAGAAACAGTGTTACAGCCTACTACAGTGCGAGGTATAAAGTTCAGACATAAGGATTCCCGAGGAGGGTGAACATGAGTGAGACCTTCCTTCCTCTGAACTTTAAATTTGTTCATGGCAGCACAGAGGGAAATTAATGGGAAAAGAAATGTATATCTCTCATCTGCCACTTTTGTTCATGGCACTATGCAGGGAAATATATTCTTAAGTAAAAGAGAAGTGTCCCTTCTCTATACAATGTATATACAAGATTAAGGGGCCAAATTACTCGAGGATTTATTGTGCCAACACAGTTAACAAGGCCCATATGGTGGAGCTCTGAGTCAGTCCAAGCAACATCATTCAGATAAAACTGGATAAATATCTTGTACAATTTCCAGTGACAGACCGACATGATTTGGTCCAAGGGAATCCATCCTTGGAAGGCCTTGGAAATCACGATGGACCTTGATTTAATACGGTTTCATGGCATCTTCATCAGACAGTTAATAACAGGATCTGCTTGATCAAAGAAAAGATGGTTCCAGGAACAATGTCCTTGTTCAAACTCTTTTTGAATGAGACAAAGACTAATGCCTTGCCTTCTCTAAGGTCTTTTGTCTTGTAAGAAAGTAATGTAATGTTCTGACCAGGCCAAGTGTTCTATCCTCTTTCAGGGACTTACCAAGAGTTGAAGCAGAGCTGGAATGATCACAGGACCTACACAATCTGGACCTTCCCTGGCCAGGCGACTCTTAGATAAGAAGCTGGGTGAAGGATGAAATGAGACATTAGACCAATCCTCTTGGTGTCCAATGTTTCTAAGGAGCCAAGCATGAATTTCACTCCTTTGATTACCTGAGCCCAGTGCTAGAAGGAAAATGGTCTGAAACGTCAAGTGTTTAATAAAAGCATTTCTTAGAGGCTCAAAAGGAGACTTGCTCAATTGATGGAGGACCAGGGACTGGTTCCATGAAAGAATACTCTGTCTCGATGAAAACTGTCTGGATGTAAGTTTTCATCTTTGCCAATGTTAAGGTGCTCATTTCGAATCTATCTATAGCAGTTCTATATGTCAATTGTGCTGGGTTGAATATTTTTCTCCTGAATCAGGTGTAGATGAAAATCTCAGCTCTCTATTACAGAGGGTGGCCAGAAGTACATCTGACCTGATTCACACCATTTGACAAAAATGGACCAATTCAACTTAGACACTTCTGGTGGAGCGTCTTTGAGGAGCCTCAATTCTTGCTGCCACTTGGTCTCTAGGTTCTAGGTTAGAACTAACAGATTGGCCAGAACCAGGGCATGGTTGGCCAATATGGTGCAATTAGGATAATCATTTTACAACCGTGGTCCAGCACCTTGGTGACCACTAAATTGTCCCAGGACTGCTACTGGTGGGAACACATATGAGTTCAGATTCTCTCAGGGAAGGGTCAAGCATACACTTTCAAGGCTTTTTGGTCTGGAACATGGGATAAACTGTGGCAGTTTGTAGTTGAACCTGGTGGCAAACAAATCCACCGGAGGTGTGCCTCTCTTTGACATTGGTGGTCGAACACCTGCTGAAGGAAAGACTACTGTTTGGATCACCTGCTTGTGTCTGGATAGTTTGTCCACTTTAGCTGACCCAGTATATGCCTTTCAGCAGCACCAGGTTGCACCTGGCGAGTAGTCTCCAGATCTCCAAAGAAGGGCACAGAGAGAGCCTGATCTCACACCCCCCCCCTTCCTTGTCTATGCACAACACGACTGTTGTGTTGTCTGTAACAAGAATGATCTGTCCCCAACACAAGTGCTCGAACTGTTTGAGAGACAGTAGGACTGCTTTTATTTTTAGGAAATTTATGTGTAATTTGTTTTCTGGCTTTGACCAGAGTCCTTTGCAGTGCAGTCCTCCAAGTGTGCACCCCAGCCTTTGTTTGACACATTCGTAAACAGCTGGGGTTGCAGAGGTTGGAAACAAAAGCACATGGTCTTCATCTAGCCAAGAGACTCTCGGTATGTTGTAGGCAGGTTTCCTGACAAGGTGCTCTCAGCAACCAGTCGTCTAGGTAATGGTGGATTCTTATACCCTTGGAATCAGCCATGACTTTCATTTCGGTTACAACTTTTGTGAACTCCAGGGTAGCCATTACTAAGTCAAAAGGAAGAGCTTTGAACTTATAAGTCTGACCACTTACATGAAACATCAGGTATTTTCTTTGACCTTGGATTTGTGGGGATGTGAAAGGATGCATCGCTGAAATCCAGGGAGGTTACTCACTGACCCCCTGTCGAATGGAGAGTCTTATAATTTCTGGGGCTTCCATCTAGAAATTTTCTGTCTTGAGATATAGGTTTGGAGTGCTCAAATCCAAGATCGGCCTCCACTTGTTTTGTTGGTTTTGGAACGAGGAACATTCTGTTGTGGAAGGCCATAGAAGACCAAACTATGACCCTTATCACTGCCTGTTTGCCTATCATGGAAAACAAAGCTTCCTTCAGTTAGCTGTTCCTGAGAGGGGTTGCATATCTGCTGATTATGGGAGGTGATCTTGCCAGAGGGTTCTCATCTCAAAGGGTAGGTTGTAGCTCTCATTTAAGATGGAAACCGCCCTTGCATTCGAACCCAGAGACCGCAATACTTTGAAGTCAACTGATTTTCTCCAACATTGTGGATATTGTGTGCTAGAGGGGCATAAGGACAATGATGTACAATAAAAACACCTTTGATAAGGTTTATTTGCGCCGATAAAGGTTGGGACTAATTCCTATTTTAATGCCATGTTGTAATGACAGAACATACAAGAGTTACAACATTTTGCAATGACACAGGTATCATTGAATCTTGACTGCAACTGTCCTACAAAATATCTTGCTGCAACTTACATAATAATTTCATTCATATAATTTACTAGACTAAGCCTCCTTCCAGGAAAAGTGTGGTTTGGCACCACCATTGCCCCAGCAATTTTCCTTTGTTCTTAGAATCAAACAGCCACCAAGGTTGTTGGTGTCCAGCAGACGGAGAAGCTTGTTCAGAATTCTTTTTCGCATAAAGTCGAAACCTGAAGTCATATCTCTTCAAAGCATGTTGGGAAGCGTGAAACCTGGTCCTGGCGCACTTGAGGAGCTTTGGTTCTTATTGATTTCTTAGATTTCTTTCTGTCACAAATGTGAGTATGGAAATAAAACCCATAAAAAGAGGCTATCTGTGTGTAACTTAAGGGTATCAGCCTTAATTCCTGTTCTCACATTATCCAGATAATAGTCCCATCTTAAGAGTACCAGAATCCCCACTTGGGCGAAGTGACTGTCAGCAAGATGTTGCAGGAAAGTAACTAAAGCCACTTATATACTGTGATGAAAACTGAACAGGTCTTAAAGGTCACGTAACTCTTCAGCAGCCTTTGTAGAACATTTCCCCTTTGCAAGCTCAGCCTGAAGGACATTAATGCTGTCAAAAATATTTCCTTGAACTTCAATTGTGCACCTGCTGAACCCAGCTGTTGGCCACAAAACGTAAAGTACTGTAAAATATAAAGTGGGGTTGCAAATCGTAAAGTACTGCAAAATGTAAAGTGGGGTTGCAAAATGTACAGTTGCAAAGTGTAAAGTGCTGCAAAATACAAGGTGTTCACAACATATTCAAACCTTAGGATATGGTTCGGGATACTAGGCCTTAGGCTGAAAGTGACTTCTAATTCTAATTCTAATAGCACTTTTATAGCGCTTAATCTCCGTCAAAAGACAGACTCTAAGGCGCATCACACAAAAACATTGTTCAATATTCAAAAACCAGAGACATTGCAGGGGTCGGCACCGCGGAGAAAGCAGAAAGGAGATTGGAAATTTAGGGTGGGTATGCTTTTCCAAAGAGGTATGACTTCTGTAATAGGTACATACACCATGGTGTTGGACATGACATTCATTCTGACACTAAGTGTACAGAAGGCCTCCTTGACAGTGACTTAGGTGATAGGGAAGCATTGATGTTCCTTGTGCAGAAATGGGGAAATGGGTTCTCCTTTTGAAGTAACTGTACTGATTATAATGCATGCTGCATCAGTTGATAACAGTTGCCAAGAGCGGTTGCAATGTGTATGCAAACACTTTAAGGATTCTGCATCTTGTTGTGAGAACACTTCCTTTCCCAAGTTTGTATTTTTTATCAGATATCTTAGCCAGTATTCTCATTCCTGATTTACTTACTACTTCAGTATCAGTTTCAAAAATCTTAGTGATACTGGTACACACAGTGGACTGGGTGTGAGACTGAAATCATTCCTGAAAACCCAAACCTGGAACAAAGCTTGGTTTGCAGTTCTCAAGACTATGTTACCTGGATGGTACGCCATCATTCATGTTCACTGGAGAACTAAACAAAAGAAGCTACGTGCTATAGAAACTCTTTGTCACCCTTTGGACATTTTTAACAACAACAAAAATCATCATTGCTTTAAGCTATGAGTTGAAAATGACCTTTAGTGTTTAGCATATGTTAATTGTTTGGAGGTGAGTCAAACTTTACCATTTAAGCATCCAAATTTTACATTTTTAGCTTTAGATTTTAACTCATTTTTTTACACTTTGCAAAAACACCTTACAGTTTGCAGACTTTATGTTTTGCAAATTTAGTCTGCAACCCCACTTTTGCAACTTTACATATGGCAACCCCACTTCATATATTGCAGCACTTTACATTTTGCAACCCCACTTTACATTTTGCAGCACTTTACAGTTTGTGGTCCAACACAGCTGCCTGGTTGGTAACATATAAACCTTTTTTCGCACAATGCCTAAGGGTATCCTGGGAGACGGGACAAGAATATGGACCAGTAGAAGAGAAAACATTAAGACTTGGCAATATGTCAGCATTCTGCATTTAACATATTCCTACCCAGCCTTGGAGGTGAATCGATAGCAGACAATACATGTCATACCACTTGGCATGAGTAGTGATATATAAGCAATATACACCCCCACTGGAGAGCCACCCAAGTGACGTCATAGGTCAGGGGGAGGAGGGGGCCCCAACGGAAGTGAAAGGTAGTATTTTAGAAAGGGACACGAATCATAGTTCATGAAATACTTATTTTAAACAATATACAGTTTATAACAAGCATCTTTTTGACAATGACATTGTATTTTAAAAAAGATAATTGTCAATGCTTGTGTCACGAATGTTACTATGGAATACACATTCTGAAATGGGATTACATGAGAGTATATCAAAACAATGGTTTAACTATTTTGAAGGAACTTTAATCACCCCTAGCTTGGTGTCTTCCATTTTGAATATTTGTCAGGATCTGTTCAAGTATCAGTATAAAATAGCCCCTCAAACGTTGAAGGATTTTTGCGTGACGAAGATATACTATAATAAATTGAACGAAGATTTACTACCAAGGGAATTAAAGATATATTGCAGAAATGTTGTCCATGCAGAACTTCCAGTGTGGTATCCCCAGTGGACTGTGCCTTCAGTGTTTATAAGGCATTTGGACTTTATAGTATCTTCTAAAGAACAAACTACTGCGAGACGATGAATCAAGCACATTCCTGCAAGATAGGGACAAATAACAGGTGTACTATGCTGGCGTCAAAGAAATGCAAAAGTTAAAGAAGCTGATACAGAGTATAAAAAATGATTGCAATACAAAGTGCTGACAAAGCCAAATACCAAACTCTGCAGTTTGCAAGAGGTATTGTGTATTGTTATCATACACCGGATGGACTGTTATCATAAGCTGGCTTTGAAGTTCTATGTCAAAAGATATACTATGGATCAAAAGACCCGAAAAACCGGATGCGGTTTATGCACTGCTATTGCGGTATGTTGTTTAAAACTGGGTGAACTGTTTACTTTAGACCTCTCAAAAGAACACCTGCTTTTTGCGCTTGTGGAAGGGATTTCTTTATCAAACAGGACTGCGCAAGAAGATTTTTATTCGAGCACCAGTTGGAAAGCTGTGAAGATCGAAAAAATGGACGTCTCTGATAGTCAAGGCGATATTGTCAGACCAGCAGCAAAAAATCCTCAATCAGAAACACCATGTGGACTGCATCTGGGTTTTGGCGGTTCCTCCAAACCACGAGTGGAGGGATTTGTCTACAGCTATCGCGATTACACATGGTACGACAAGAGAATCAGAAGCTTTTATAATTGGCCAAAGACACATCCAATGAGAGCGCAGACCCTGGCTGGGGCGGGGTTTTATTATACCAGTGAAGGAAATAAAGTGCGGTGTAAATGGTGCGATTTAGAACTCAGTCAGTGGGAAGTCTTTGACAGCGCATTGGAGCAGCACAAGAAACATTCTCATGGTGACTGTAATTTTTTGAGACAGTTCTTTCTTAGCAAAAGTCTAGCAACGGGACTTACATTTAACCCTGAAGTTTAAAACCGAAAAGCTGACATGGAGTACCAAATAGATGAAGAAGACCAGAAAAAAGTGCAAGTACAAACAGTGGACAATGAATTGGTGGTGATTTTATCACATGATGGCGTCGAAATATTCATGTCTTCTACGATGTATAACGATTTGAAGAACCACGCGGACGAACTATCCCAGGCCTTGGTCAGAATCTGTCTATGCAAAGATGACTTGGACTGTAATGTGCCTCTGGGGAATGACCTGTATGCGTATGCAAAGTCACCATTTCGCTGTGTACAGATTCGACAGTTCTTCGAACACGACGCTGTGATGCTACCCACCAAGACGGGAATTTCGCTGAAGAGAAAGCAGTGGTCTAGTTTGCTGGACATATTCAATGCCATAGACAAGGCATTTTGTACTCCAAAGCGAGCCAAGTGTCAAGAACTGCATCAGAAACAGGAAGACTTTATGATGTGTCCCGATTGCTGTCCAGTAGCAGCAGCAGAGGACTCTCCCATGCAGAAGAAGGCGAAAAAGCGAACCACCGATACCCTTCCAATGAAAAAGAGGCTGTTCGATGAATGAGTCGAAGAATGGCGTGAACATTTGACTTTAGTCCATGTGCTTTATCAACACACTCTAATATATATACTTTTGTGGATAATGCATGTATATGTTTGAATTAAATTACATTATGCGGTAAGCAATATGAAATAAATTCAGTTTTTTTTTGTAAATTGTGCACTGTAAATGCAACTATGTAATAATAATAATAATAATGATAATAATCATAATAATACCAAGTCAATGTCAGCTTTTGTCTAATTGTGTACTAAAAATGCTCAATAAAATGCTTGTGCTTGTATGCACTGTCTTTATTTTGTTACGAGATCTTATGCTCATCGGACATGGCTTTAGTTAAATTTGAGTCACCTTCTACTTGGATAATATCTGGTATGACAGGAAGTGGCAAATCCTCTTGGTTGTATAAACTTTTAAAACAAAAACAAGCAATGTTTCAAGATCCACCAAAAAAGATAATATACTGTTACTCTATTTGGACAAAACTGTTTGATGACATGGAAAGGGACATAGACATTGATTTTGTGCAGGGCATGCCTTGTCCTGACAAGATTAAAGAAATATTTGATGGTGAACACCACATTATTAGCCTCGACGATTTGCAACACGAGGTAGCAACTTGAGTGTAATCTATCTAAACCAGAATTTGTATTACCAAGGGAAGTGTGCACGCACTTTAAATCTTAATACTGCTTATACTGTGCTGTTGAAAAATCCCAGAAACACTCAACAGGTGGCGCTGTTGGGTAGACAGCTGGGTATGGGTTCAGCATTAAAATCTGCCTATTTGGATGCCACATCAAAGCCTTATGGGTACCTGGTGGTCGATCTTTCACCTAAGAGCGATGAAAAGTATAGATTAAGAAGCAATGTTTTTCCAGATGAGGTCGCAGTAGTCGTATATCAATAGCGGTAACTGTACAGTGCTTCTCAGAACCCAAAATGATTTAGACTAGTGAAGATGTCACAGAACTTGAAAAAGGCAAAAAATTTTCTCCTCCTGCTACTGCTAACCAAAAAAGCTCAGGCAAGAGCTTTGTTAGAAACTGTCACTTTAAATCAAGCAGAAGTGCTAGTGGAAATAGTTTACAATTTAATGAACATTGCTGCATCCAAGTCTGACAAAGCAGTCATTCTTAAAAGAAAATCTTTTTTAAGGAAACTAATCAATAGGAAACTGAAACTCAGTGCTAAGAGAAAACTGATAGGTAGACACAGAGTAAAATTGCTAAAGACCTTGTTGCATTTCAAGCAACCCTTACTGACTCTTTTAAAATGAAGAAACTAGTGCTAATACCACAGGAAAGATACGAACAGCTACTATTGAGAGAATCTGTATATCAAACCGGAGGTGCGAATGAGCAAGAGGTAAAAGAAGTAGAAGAAAAGAGACAAGACAAGATTGAAGCAAAGACACCAGCATCCACAGAAGACCTCACACCTTTAGATAGCGAAGAGGAAAAGAACGTAACAGACACAACTCCCCCAGTACCTCCCCCCAGTGAACCAGATCTGTCGAAACAAATGGATGGTGGAGCAAAACAGAAGACAAGAAAAAAGAAGAAAAACCTCTGGGAAAGTCAGTGGACCTCGTACTAACATGTTGACTGCTGAGAAAGCAAGATACTTGAAGGAAATATACTTCGATCCAAAGCAACCTTCTTCATTTGGTGGCTTGGGGAAACTTTATAAATTTGTCAAAACACAGAGAGGTGATATTTCAAAAGGAGACATTCAGACCTGGTTGAGTAAACAATCCAGTTATTCGTTATATAGGAGAGTAATCCGAAAATTTAAGCGACCAAAGGTGACTGTGCCGAGTAAAGCCCCATTTCCATATACGCGTGATCCGTCATGCGGCATACGGCATGCGGTATGCGGCTAATTTAACTTTGCAATAAAAATATAAGAGGTGTTTCTATATATGCGTGTACGGTATGCAGAAACGGTACTTTTACTTCATGCAGAACCCATCAGGCTTCTAGTACTTTGAATAGCCGTATGCCGCATGGAAAAATCAATAAACTGACGTCATAATGATGAGTTTTTCTTCCTAGTTTCCCCCCTTTCTGCCTACCTTGATATTACGGGGGGGGGGGGGGGACAGAGATTCGCCCATAAAAACAGCGAAATGCTGTTTCTTGAGAACAAATATGCAGTGTGGTTTTATAAAAGTTATCAGAAAGAAAAGAGGTTCCTCAAACTGTAATAGTAGCATTATAAAATATATTTTGTGATAAGTACAAATACAACCATAGAACTTGTCCCATGGCAATAGGATTAGGGCTATTGGAAAGTGGACAGCATTTCGCCGACTATTTTATACTGTTCCCAAAAAAGTTACAAGGACTGTTTAAACACTTTACAAACAATAATTAAAGCTAAAGATCAATTCTTCTCATTGTATTCTAGCACTTAATGAAGTCATAAATAGTATTTATATTGACCCCAGACACAGTTTAAGACAACATACAGCTCTTTGCATCAGTCAGATGCAGTTTGTTAGCATATTTCTCACTGACATATAGACTTTTTTATTCATCTTTATAATCCTGCATGCTGTCAGTTCTAAAATCTATACTATAAGGCTCCTTCAGTATCAACACAGATGTTAGTTTTAAATGAGGTACAATAGAAATTGGCGAATCGCTGTCCCCCGCGAATCGCTGTCCCCCCTGTACATCGTTACATGAGGACTGAAACAACTGGAAAAAGCTTGAACCTTGTCAGTTATGTCGGGTCCGCACATATTGAAAAGGGGCTTTAAGGCTACATGTTTGATGCTGACACAGCAAACTATGCAGACTATAGTAAAGACAATGATGGATACAAGTATTTTGCTGTATTTATTGATGTCCTGTCTCACTATCTATATACAATTCCTTTAAAATCACTGATGTCCAAGGAGATGGTTAATGCCTTGAAGAAAGTGTTTGAGCAAGAAAAAAACCCAACCTTTTTAAGAACAGACAGAGGATCCGAATTTGCAGGGGCAGTCAACAAATACTTAAAAGAGCAGGATGTGAAGCAGATAAAAACTTCAGAACATTCCAAGGCAAATTATGCAGAGCGCGTCATCAAAACTGTAAAAGGTAAACTAGCCCGATATATGGTCCACAACAAATCTCGTCGCTGGGTAGATGCTTTGCCGGAAGTAACGGATAGTTACAACAAAACCTATCACAGAACTATCAAAATGTCTCCCAAGCAAGCTCTTGAGACTAAGGATGCTATTCTGTGGAAAAAATCAATATAAAGCAACCATCAAGAATCAACAGAAAGGAGAAAAGAAAAAACCACCAAAGAAACCCAGGTCAAAAATCCATTTAAATTTAAAGTGGGAGATGTAGTCAGAATATCAAAAATCCCGGGTACTTATGACAAAGAGACAGACAAAAAGTGGACTGATGAATTGTTTACTATTACAACCCGCACTCTGAAGCAAGGCATTCCTAAATATGATATAAAAGACTTCGCAAATGATCCTATAATAGATAAGATTTCTAATGATGAGCTTCAGAAGGTATCTGTGGATCAAGACACACAGTACAACATAGACAAAATTCTCAGGAAGCGAAAGAAGAGACGTAAAACACAAGTCTTAATGCATTGGGTAGGCTGGCAATCAAAATTTGACAGTTGGATCGATGAAGACTAAGTGAAAGATTTTTCTAAGTGATGTACTTATTTTTGTCCTCCAGAGATTCTCTACATCAGTATCCAAATAATGTTTGGTATGATTTCACTACAGTCTTTCCGGGAGAACTGGAAGTAGACGAAACTTGGGAATGTGCATTGTTGGATATAAACTGCAACCCGCAAGTCGAGAGAGAATTCATTGTTTTTGCAGATCTTGTGAAGCAGAATTATGTTAAGGATACTTCTGCCTCGGTTTTAAGAGCAGTGAACTATTCAGGAAGTACATTTTCAAATCCATACATTCCAGTGAATAGAAGCAACATTAGTCAGGCTAGAATTTATATAAGAGACTTGGAAACGGGCAAAGTACCATCAGAGTCTGTCAGTCATCTGAACTGCACACTTGGATTTCGCAAAAAGAAAGAAAATGGAAAGTAGTAGTCCTTGGATAAAACATTTCAGACATGGCTAGTGGTTTCGTGCCACATAAGAAAAAGTACTACACAGTTCAAACTCAGACGGGGAATGGAGACGTACAATTGGTCACACCTACCCAAGCGGATATGGAAAGAGCAAAAATGGACATAAAAAGAAAGTTACAAGAAGCCTCTACATATAAACCTAAGCGTTTGAGATCGAGCCCTCAGTCTGGTTCTGGACAGAAGAAGAAGAAGCAGAAAGGAGC
This sequence comes from Sabellastarte sp. h YS-2021, assembly GCA_964017235.1. NCBI lineage: Eukaryota > Metazoa > Annelida > Polychaeta > Sabellida > Sabellidae > Sabellastarte > Sabellastarte sp. h YS-2021. Next base: position 112,079,005 of record OZ024933.1, read on the forward strand.
AAATAGCAAGAAATCTACCAAGTCTAAAAAATCTAAGTCGAAGAATTCAAGCAATAAAAAATCCAGTACCAAGAAAAAGAGCAAAAAGAAGTGAAAAAATGGATTCAGAGCAGACATATTCATCTAAACTGGCTCTCTTTCAAAAACCGTACACAGAGACAAGTGTGAAAGAGGTGCAGTACATTGACTTTTTACCGACATCAACCATTTCTGATGGATCGATTATTGAATTTCGGATACCTGGTACCAGTGCAGAATACATAGACCTGAAAAGGTCCCGTCTGAAGGTCAAGGCTAAAATTGTAAATGGTGATGACACACCTATAACACAAGCTAGTAATGTAGGATTGGTCAATCTCAGTTTAGCTTCCCTTTTCCGTCAGGTTGATGTCCAGATGCAGGACAAACTAGTGAGCTCTGAAATTAACATTTGTTATCCTTACAAAGCCATTATGGATGTTTTGCTGAGATACGGATTTGATGTGAAAGAAGGTCCATTGCAGAGTGAACTGTACTACAAAGATACCGGAAACATGGATGCAGTTCCACCTGGAAACAACAGCGGCTTAATGTCTCGTGTTGCTTATACGGCTAATGGTAATGAAGTGACCTTGGAAGGACCTGTTCACACAGACATGTTCCAGCGGGATCGTTTGATTTTGAATGGGGTTAAAATCGTCACCAAATTTCATCCATCCAACATAAAATTCATCTTGATGACCAGTGATGCTGAAGAATACAAAGTACAAATCACCTCCGAGATTTTGAGAGTGTGTCACGTCAAGGTGAGCAACGCAGTGATCCTGGCCCAAAATGAAGCTCTTAATGTGTCACCGGCTCTGTATCCTTTCTGGAAGTCGAATTTTAAGACCATATCAGTACCAGCTGGAGTAAGTACCGTGACCAGTGATGACATTTTCCATGGCAGTGTACCCAGTAAACTCATCTTGGCCATGGTGCACACAAAGGCGTTCACCGGGGATTATACACTGAATCCATTTAATTTTGTGCATGCAGATGTGAACTCCATAGAGGTGTCAGTTGATGGTCAAAGTGTACCTGCTCAACCACTAAAACCAAACTTTGGTACGGGAGACTACACATCCTCTTTCCTGTCAATCTTCTTCAACAAGTACCCTCACCACGGTGGAGGAAACTGGATCACTCGTGAGGAATATGCTTCGGGATATGCTCTCTTTTGTTTTGACATACAAGGGGAGGCATCGGAGGATATATTTGGCAAGACAAGGAGTGGTTATACCAAACTACAGCTAAACTTTGGCATGCCAACACCGAATCTTATGTTGGTGCTCTATTCTTCGTTTCCAAGCGTGATCAAAGTGGATAAAGCAAGAAACGTCATTCTACAGTGATGAATACCCATGAACTAGAAAGCTACATGAAAGCGGATCCTTGGATTGCCAGATACTATGGAGGGGTTGTTCCAAAGGACCTACTACATGATACCGTGATGAAACAGAGTTTCTACCAAGATACCAGCAAGAAAGTCGGCAGTCATTAGATAGTCATGTTTCAGTTAGACAACAAAATAAGCGAATATTTTGACCCTCTAGGCAAGGAACCGGACAGTGACTTTAAGACCTACATGACTTTACAGAGTCAGAGCTATCAGTTTAATGACAAAAGGTGTCAAAATTACTTGTCAAATCTGTGTGGACAGTACTGTTTGTTCTACTGTTATTTTAGAGCAAGAGGATATTCCATGAGAGACCATTCTGGATATGTTTAATGAAAAAGACTTGGTATACAATGATCAGATGGTTTATTTCTTTTATAATTATACAAAGTAATGTCAGTAGCCAAAAATATATATATATACTAACAATGTAAATAGACATTTCTATATTTGAAAGGTGTGTAACAGTTGCATAAAAACGACAATGTAAGTACATTATTCAAGTACATTGGTGTGTAATGCTAAAATAAAATAGAATTGCTGTTGCTTTACTCATTGGCTTTTCTTTTTAAAGAGGATAGCAATTCCCCTAGAATATTTTGCCCTGGAAACTTTTTACTGGGAGTCAACACTGCTATTTCATATCTCATACCACAAGCTAAATGTTTATCCAAGTCAGCAAAGACAATCTCCTCTACATCTATATTATCTAGGGTTTGTTTGAATTGTTGAGACTGGTTGTGTTTGACAGCTAGAACATGCTCTAAGATTTCATTTAGCTTGCAATACCAGGATAATGTTACAGAAACATCATTTTGAAATTTGAAAATCTCACTTGGAGAATTTAATTTCTGAACAGCGGATGCTGGTTCTTCTCCTTGGTGAAATGCTACTAGACTATAGACTATAAAATGATCATTTGAAATGAAGTTGAAATCTAGAATGTGTAGTGCACATGAAAAAGAATTGCAAAGCGGATTCAGTGGATCTTCTGCAAATATATGACGCTTAAAATCCGGCCATGGACTGAGTACCAAATCTAGTGGAGCGGTATGAATTCCGTCTTCTTGAACTTCACGTTTGGCATAAAAGTAATTAAATCCGATCCTTTGCTGAGAGTAGGTGTACATCGTGTTGTCCTTAGCCCTAAATCCTCCGTTAACAGAGCTTTGACTGATGTGACTTTGAAGAACGTTAGACATTACACCCACAGGGTTGGAGATGCTTTTCTTATTGACACCTTTGCAAGAGAGTTTGTATTGACCTTCATTATCTATGACATAAGTTTTTGAACACAATGCAATCATGAAGCGACCAGTGGATTCAGTCTTATAAAGTCCCGGAGTTCGTTTGTCAAACTGTGAGTCCCTGTGACAACACGTTCTAGGGAAGAAGGTGTCAGAGTCTTCTTCATGTAAGACACTACATTTTCCATTGATTTTATTGTCAAAATCATCCTTCAGTTGTGGATAGACGGCATCTAGTAGATTTTTGTGAGCCAGACTGAAATATAGTGCGTCGGTGTCCATTTGCACGCACTCAAATTTGTTTCTGAGTATATATTTGCACAAGCAGTTGTAATAGAACTCTAACATTCTTAATTTAGCATAATTCAAAATGAAAAACCGATGTGTATGGGAATGTCAAGAGTCAGCCTCCTCTTACCCTTTTGCAGCTCATAAATCTCATCTGTTAGCAAAGTGGCCTTTTGAAATTCGGGTTTGTTGACCTGTATCTTAAGTGATGCGTGTCCTCGCATATATGAGGTGTCTGAAAAGTTCTCCTTGTTAAGCAAACTACTACCATAAGCTGCGTTAAGTAAAATTTTGAAGGTGTCTCCCAATAATGCCAGACTAGAGTCCCTGTCCGATTGCCTGCGGGCATCTGTACACTTCTCAACAAAATTTTTGAAACAGGAGAGAGGTGAAAACTCAATCACTTCATACATCTTTGTAACTACTAGACCGTGATCAAGATACCAACGCAACAAAGTAGTAGACAGTAAAATTTGTTTTGCCTTCATGCCTCCTACTAAGAGACGTCTAGAATTTAATGGGACGTTATGATCGAGACAATGTTGCATCATATGAGGGCCTATGACATCTGACTGCACCTCTGTTGTGCAAAAGATTGGAGAAAATTCTTTAAAATATTCAAAGGGAGACAATTCTGATCTAAAATCACCTTGCCAAGCTTCTGGCACAGCAATATCTACCTCAGCCATTCCAAATAATTCACCGGTTTGGATTGCTTTGAGGAGGGTGTCTTGGGATTGAGCATATTTATGTCTGCGATAATTTCTGGGTGTGTATCTATTTCGAATGGTCTCCGTTGAATATAGAAACCATCTTTTGAAGTCACATTCCCAGATTTCATGTACGGTGTAACCAAGGCTCTTAAGATATTTCTTTCTGATGACCGTTTTTTCATATTTTAGATTTTGTTTCAACCAGTCATGCGACTTTTTGTGTTTAACTTTTCACTGCAAGCCTTACAGCCATGGTAGTAGCAACCATTGTATTCATGCAGGTCTCTATTATGAACCCCATCGACAAAGAAACCCATGATGTAGTGTTCTTTCCCAGAATTAAGCTTGTGTAAAATTTTGATGTTTTGCATTTCAGATAATTTATCCATCCAAACATACATGTCTAAATACTTGTTTTGGATTTCGGGTTTATAACCGTCTACTTCACGTCGCCTCACAAATGCACCGCAAGGCATTTCTTTCTGTAAGCAGTACGGATAAAGCGCATTAGCATCAAACCCAAACATTTTGGCACAGGTTTCTTCGCCGTCTTTTAACAGTTGACCTACTTTCATGGATCTGGTAAAAACTATGGATGGTCCACCGCATATATTTTGCTTTATTTTTCTGTATAGATCTTCATTTTGTTGATCAAATAAGGCAAAGTTTGCATCTTTTGATGGAAAAAGCACTTGTCTTTCTGCCCCTGGAACCGATATGGTATCTTTGAAGAGATCAATGTTGTTATCAAAATAAAACTTTTGCAAGTTGGTGACAGCTTCTGTAAATGGGTCAATATCTTTTAAATTATAATAAATTAAAAAGTCCTTAACAGTCTGCATGCCGTGATAATCCCATACTTTCTGTTTCAGATCCATATAGTTTTGAAAGCCGGTCAAGGGTTTCTCATGACATACACAAGTAGAAGATTTACAAGAACTACAAACTTGCTTCAAGCAAATGTCTAAATAGGGTAAAAGGGTGTCTACATACTTTTTGCAATAGGTATGATTTTCCAGATCTTGTGTTTTCAAACATACATTATGTTTTTCTCGCCAACAGATCATTTCCTGCTCTAGCACATTGCACTGTTTGAGATCGCTATAAAAAGCATCGTAAGGAGGTAGTTTAGTTTCATCTAAGACAGAAGGATCGGATAAGTACTGATAACAGAAAAAGCTCTTCTTTTCTTGTGCTCTATACCTTTTTAAAAACTGCGTGTACGAATATCCGGGAGCAATGTAATGACTAATGTCTAAAAATTTCAAAGATGGTGTGCATATCGTCAAGTAGCTGTTATTTTTCTTCACCGTGAAGGATTGTGTGTCAGGATCGGTTAAATCTAAATGTGTACACAGTTTGGATTTCACGAAGTTCAAATCGTATTTGGAAGAATTGAAACCTAGAACAGGGACACAGCTGCAGTAACCCTCAAAACGTGCTTGTAATTTTTAAATTTTTCTGTACATGTTTTTCGCAAATTTTGCCCTTGTACTGGTGTTTTCTCTGTCTTCTTCTTCAGCGTTGTCCAAAAGCTCTTCGTCAAACTCCTCTTCATCGGAACTGAAGTCGTGATACTGAGCACGGAGTTCATTTGTGTCTTGCAACCTACCTATCATTTGATCGAAACTGTTTGGTTTGTTTTCCCTTTTAGCAAACTTTTTGCTTGGTGGTTCGTAGTCATTGACCTCACGAGCGCTATCATTAAACATAACAGAAGTAGCAGCCTGTGAAGATGAAGGCGATGTGTTTGAAATGTCTGAGTCTGCAACAGGATTTGAATCTTTAAATTGTTCTAATCTTTGAAACACCTGAGCAATTTTTTCTTTCTGAATGTCTTTCACTTGTTTTGCTATGGTGTGCATATGACCAATGATTTCATCTAGTAAACCATCTAAATCGTAATTCACAAAGCAAACACCATTTGTAAACCCGGGCACATTGGAACCCACTCCAACTGATATTGGTATATGCTTCTCTTCCCAAACAAGTTTATGCGATGGGTCTCTGTTCAGTTTCTGTAATACGGCCTCAAAGTCATATGTGATAAAATGTGGAAATATTCTGTCTTTGCTTGGTACATGTATACCGTACTTGTCTAGTTCATCGAATACACTTTGATGTCCTTTGTGAAATCCGCCGGGAAATTTTAATTTTGTTACTTTAGAACAGACTGCGTAGTGAGTTTTGAGATTAAAACACTTTCTAAACATTCTATGACAGCGAGCACACTGAAATCTTTTAGCATATACATCTACATCTTTAATATATGACACATGATTCCCCTGTAGATCTAAGTATAGAGTATTTTCAAAATTACTCAAAGATTTATAGTGTACGGACTGATTTTCTAAAAGCTGAAACACGGTAATGTTTGTTTGAAAATAATTTTCCAGATCTGGAATATCATGTAACTGAACACCATGAAATTTGGCTGATGCATCAAAATGTGAGTATTCCGCCCATTTCTGAAATTTACGAGCAGTAAGTACTTCTAAACCAACGGTAGTTTTACGAGCAGTAAGTACTTCTAAACCAACGGCAGCTTTCCCGTTTTTGGGCATGCTGTAAAAGTTAGCACGCTTTTCGCATCTTTTACATGCTTTGGAACAGTTGTGTCTACATGACCTAAGATGTAATCCATCAGAGATATGTCAAAATGGATGTTTGTTATATATACAGCTTCCCATTTACTGTTGGGTCTGTGTTAAAGAACATATGCTTCAGGGTTTATCCTTTTGATTTTGTTTCTAAGTGCTTTGAGACTATGACGGGTTATCGTATATGGTGTTGGGAACAAGTAAGAATTGAAGTAGGGTATATAATAGCGATACTCCCCCATCTCTCTGTTTCTTAAAATGAAACCAAGGTTAATATTTAACTTGAAACTGTTATTTTGTTCCTGATAGATGTCTTAAACATGAGGCATGATTTTGTTTACTTCACCTTCCAAGTTTTCAGTGGGATAGTTATAACTTTTAACCACTTCTCCATCAGTGTGAGGAGCTAAAATATGGGCAGCATTATCATTATATACCCTTTCCAAATCTCGATCAATAATATTACCTTCTGCATCCTTCCAGGGAGGAGCAACTAGTTAAAAATTTTGTACATTATTATTATCAGCACCACCGTGTTGACTCACTTTATGACTATAAAGATCCTTTCTGTTGTTAAATATGGCATTGCAAGAGCGACATTTAAAACTCTTGTTCGGGCTTTTAATACTTTTACACTGCTTTTCGTGTTTACACAAATTATTTTTTCTTTTGAAACATTTTGCACACATAGAACAAACATATAACTGAGGTTCATCGCTTTCACATCTTTTTAAGTGGCAAGAAAGCCCTCTTTTTCTTTTATACAGTTTACCACACTTGTGACATGAAAACTTTTTCTGTGGGACTGTCAAGGCTCCCTCACAACTGCCGCCGTGGTTCACATATCTCATGTGGTGAACAAACTGCTTTCCGCACTTTTCGCATTTGTATTTCTAAACAAAAAAATGAAAATAGCTATACATTTGTATAGGGAATCAGAGAGAGGGTGCATATATGTACATATATGTTTGTCTTTTATTACATAGGATTAAACTAATATAGTACAAACCTTATTATGGATGGGTGTGATTTCATTTTCCAATGATTTGTTGGTGCTGGCATTGTGCTGTTGCTCCAACTGTTAACAAAAAGAAAAAAGAAAAAAATTCTAATAATATATGCAGGTCTTATATGCTAGTGGTTGTCTTCTACGTTACGTAAGCTGGCATTTGGGTTTGAATATTTGCAGTAAAATATCGCGTTTTATAATACTTACAAACTGTGATGCGCATTGTGAAAGAACGAGAGGAAACTCCACTGCCTTATCACAGTCGGCGCAGGAATATTTGGAAAGATAGTTCCTTGCTTTAAATGGTGAATTCTTCGTCTATTTTGCAAAATAATGGAGCAGTGTATGTAGCGGTCGTCTTCTATGTTATATAAGCTGGCATTTGGGTTTGAATATTTGCAGTAAAATATCTCGTTTTATAATATTTACAAACTGCGATGCGCTTTGAGAAAGAACGAGAGCAAACTCTACTGCCTTATCACAGCCGGCGCAGGAATATTTGGAAAGATAGTTCCTTGCTTTAAATGGTTAATTCTTCGTCTATTTTGCAAAATAATGGAGCAGTGTATGTAGCGGTCCTCTTCTACGTTATATAAGCTGCCATTTGGGTTGGAATATTTGCAGTAAAATATCTCGTTTTATAATATTTACAAACTGCGATACGCTTTGAGAAAGAATGAGACCAACGTCCACTGCCTTGTCACAGCCGGCGCAGGAATATTTGGAAAGATAGTTCCTTGTTTTAAATGGTGAATTCTTCGTCTATTTTGCAAAATAATGGAGCAGTGTATGTAGCGGTCGTCTTCTACGTTATATAAGCTGCCATTTGGGTTTGAATATTTGCAGTAAAATATCTGGTTTTATAATATTTACAAACTGTGATGCGCTTTGAGAAAAGAACGCGACCAACCTCTGTGGTGCTATTTTACAAAAGAACTTAAAAGATGCTAGTTAAATGTGTTTTGTCTTTTGCGGTTGTCTGTGCTTATATTACAGCTGTTGCAAGCTGCCCACGGGGGTGAATGCAAAGTATCAACAATGACATGTCAAGGAGTAAACCAAAACACTGTGTTTTACACCAGTACTCTTATCACAGCTGTCACTTTTCAAGATAGTCTAGTCAATGTGGAAAAGGTTATAAAAGCTTATGAACATTTAGAGTTGTTAGAATTTCTTAATTCTGTGGCGATAAACTGCCCCCGCGGAAGTACACAGTTGGTTATTACTGGAGCATGCCAGACTGCAGGCGATGATAACACACCTTCCAACCACAATTTAATGGATAAGGATAACAAATATACAGAGTTTGTAAAAGACATGGTTGACAATTTAAACAGTCTTAACACCCATACAACAGAATGTGAAAATACCAAGATTCAGCAGGTAAAAATGGTTGATGAAGAGGAATATGATTTATTGGTCAGGTGCATTATTGACACTCTAAATCGTATAAAGACAGACAACTGGTGTGGGATCATTCTGACTTTGCTGGGGTATGGCGTTGTTGGTATATATTGGATTATTTACATTGTAAAGAAGATTAAAGAGAAACGGGAACAAAGACACATTCAGGCTTTCCAAATGGCTCAAGGCTTTGAAAGAAGAGGACCCAGGACCAGATCACAAACACGAGCAAGATCACAGACTGCTGAGGCTTAAACTTTCTCTACTTAAGATGTTTATAAAACATTGACAATGCACAGCTAACAGGATTGCTATTCATGATTATATGGTGTACTTTTAAAAACAAAGATAGAAAGAAGTGAATGTACAGATGGATAACCATAAATGCATGCATTGTGATTATATGGTGTAATTTTATGGTGTAATGTTTAGATATAAGAGCAAGATCACAGATTACTGAGGCTTAGACTTTTTTATGTAAGATGTTTATACAGCATTGACAATAATGGACAGCAAACAGGATTATATGGTGCGCTTTTTTAAGACAGAAAGATAGAAAGTGAATGTACAGATGGATAAACATAAATACATGCATTGTGATTATATGGTGTAATGTTATGGTGTAATTTTTAGATATGATCAGATCAAGGTTGGAGAATATTAAAGCGTAGACTTTTACTGATACTAGTGACATCAATACAATTTGCTGATGGCATCACAATATTGCATTTTTAAAAAATATTTTGTTGAGATACACTTATTTAACATTAGGTCAGATATATGAAGGCATCATGAGTAATTATTATCATAACAGAAGATATTTATTACTCAAAGATATTCTAAAGGTGTTTTATATAGTTTTATAATGTTATTATTATTATTACATAAAAATGTTCATGTATTTTTGGTAAGTTTTGTAATTCGCATATATGGGAAAATTATGTGTATATGGGATATTTTACATATGTTTTATTCCACAGACTGTTATGTGCATTAAAAATATTTTAAAAAACATTATTCAATTTTCAATGGTTCTTTTGGTGATGAACTGCTTACCTCTATTGACTTGTGTTGTATCTGCTCTAACACTTCAGGATGTCTAACTATCCCCTTCACCGATGCCCATGCTAAAATCATGTCCACATTGGGTTGTGTTCTAAGTTGATCCTTCTCTGTCTTTGTCAGAGGAGCATAGTTAGAAGCCATGACTGACAAAAAAATAATAATACCTCTTCATTACAATATGCTGTCTGTGCAAAAAGTAAAATTGTACCGTCCACAGCACAAATCCTTTAATTGTATGCTTCAATACATTTGGTTCTAGCAACTTTGTTGAATTGTAGCATATATGAGTGCAGTGTTACATTTAAGCTGTTGCACAACTTGACTCTTATGAAACCATTATTATACTGATTATTATTATTATTGGTAATATTTTTAAAACTTACTTGATATCTTTATGAATGATAACAGACTGGTTTAACAATCCAATGCTCACAGTTCAACTGCTTGCTCACTCTTTGTCAATAGTCATTATAAGTTAAGTTATAACCACATTTATCTTGTTTTATTGGTCAAGATGTATTCATGATCTGATTGGTTAAAAGATACTGATGGAGCAAGTTATAAAGCCGACATGGACTACTTTCACGCAGTTGCCATTGGTTGATGGTAGCATAAGCGCATTTTATTGGCTGATGAAAAGCACAAAGCATATACAATAACATATTGCAAAATATGCAGTGGTATTTTACTTGTTTAATAGTTCCCTTTTGATAATCCTGCATGGTTTGTAAAATACACGGACACAAGCTTATAACATTTGGGATTGTGGTTAATGTATTGTCACCTCACTGATTGTGGTTTGTGCATTCATTCTTTGAAATAACACAACCCTTTTATTTATGCTGTTCATGGTGCTACTGACACCCTATCTAAAAGTTCCTCAATAAACACATGCATAGACAGTTTGTCCACCTTTGCATGTTTACAAATTCTATAAATATTTGATATAATGATACATATACAGATATATTTGTGTGTGAGCAACATTATTGATAGAGCCTGCCATAGCAATATAAGCAACTCTGACTGTTCAAGGACTTTGGATCTTAGTGTAATTGATTTCATCAATCACCCGTCTTTACCGACCTTTCTACATGTTGGCAAAATGTCTGTGATATCTAGAGATGTGGATAGGTGCACAGTGTAAAAGATTTACTACAGGTTCCAGAAAAATTTGGATCATAAATCCAGATCTGCTTGTTTGGTTTGACCTGGTCTTGTTTGTCTCTTGCTTAGATCTGTCCCCATAAAACTCTGTAACAGGTTTACTATATCAATGTAATGGGCTCTATGTGTATATCTGTGCCAATCCTTAGAAACTGGAAACAATAATCTCACCCTATTATAAACTCTTGCTCAGCATTACAGAGCCTATTTGCCGTTCTACCTTAAGTGTGTGCATCTGTTATTTATCTCAGTTTTTGTAACTGTTTTTCTATTTTTTAAAGTAGTTTTTCACTGTTATTTGTACAATATGCAATTGCTTATCATTATTGTGTGTCTCTTTCCCATTGGATTGGGACAAATAGAGGACTGCTTGGAGCAGTGCTCCTGCCAAGAGCAGTACATTTTCTGCTCTAATCTATATCACTAACCAAGATTCTTTGTGGCTGAACCCCAATCTGTTATTGGGGTTTATATAAATGATGGATATTTAACATCAGTTGATTTTGTAAAGGAGTTTCCTAATTTACAATTTGTGGCCCTAGATAAAGTGCAAAATCAGTTGTGAAGCAGTATGGAATGTTAGCATACCAGTGGTGGGCACAGATTGTCCTGGTAAGATAATTATCTATTATCTATTCTATTATCCGAATTTTCAATTATCCGACCTCAAACACACTCTCCCAACTCCATTTAAACCTGTCATTTAGCCCTTCTATTATCCGAACCAATTGTTCCTCCCCCAAGAGGGTCAGATAATAGAGGTTATACTGTATATATATATATATTTGTTTTACCGGTTTGTCTTACTTTTTACCATCAGATATTAGCTCTACATTCCCAGAGGTCACCACCCATCCTAGAATTGCATACCACACAATAAATCCAAACTCTACCCAGACTACCCTGCCCTCAGACATTACTTCCAGCTTCCAAGAGGTTGCCACCTCCTCAGAGCTAACCACCCCATCACCAGAGGTCACCAGCTTCCAAGAGGTCACCACCTCCTCAGAGCTGACCACCCCATCACCAGAGGACACCAGCTTCCAAGAGGTCACCACCTCCTCAGAGCTAACCACCCCATCACCAGACGTCACCAGCTTCCAAGAGGTCACCATCCCTACTCAAGAAGTCACCAGCACCCACTCCCCAGCGGCCACTACCCAAGGTGTGTAATTATCTGTGTCTTTCTATAATGCAGACATAATGTATGTGTGTGGGGATGGGGGTATGTGCGTGTGGGGGTGTGCTTGTGTCAGTGTGTGAGTGCATGCATGCACTCACTTGCATTGTACATCTTGTGTCATTCTAATATTTTTTTAGATCACCCAACAAGGTCACTTCCAAAGCTGTCAACAACAACTCCATCAACAGATGGTTATAAGGGTAGGTGTTGCTCTTATATATTTTTATCAAGTTCATTATGTACCACCATTAAAATCTTGTTAGTGTGTACATATTTCTGATGGATTAAACAATAGAACGGTAGAGATATAAAATGCTATAAAAAATGCATGCACACTTCCACACATTCACTTTCTGTGTTTTCAGAGGACTAGGTTCTATTGACTTTTGATGGTTGAGTTGATGATACGTATATTAAATACTATAAAAGTTCCAGTTGCACTGAATTGTGTATTCATGTTAAAGCAGTTCATGGTTGATAACATCAGGTTTTGTTTATGAATGCGGTGTTATTTTTCAGATAATGCCATCATCATAGGACTAGTGACAACAATTTGCACTGCCTTCCTTTCGCTGAGCTGTGGAACCTGTTTCTATTTCTGGTATAAGACAAAGAAGAACAGAGTTTGCAGCAGAGAGGAAGCCCCCATCTACCTCCAGAATTTGTCCTATGACAGTTTAGAGCTCTAGGTGAGTAGTTTTTAAGCAAATCAAATGACAGCAAAAGGAATGTTCTACGGGCCTTTTTTCTAGAAGATCATTTATAAGAATATTTTCTCACAAAAAGAACAAATAATATCATATAAACATCTTTTTATTTTTTTCAATTATTTTTCAACAATCTTTTCATTGTCTTTTCAATGACATACATATCATTGCAATTGATACATATTACAGTCTTTTCCACTGCCATGGTGTCTCCCCATCTATTTGTCTGCACTTTTCTAAGAACAATGTAATTGGGAACAGTGTCCCTCACTGTAGCCATTACATGAAAGGGTAATTCCACAGAAGTGTTGACTCTTCTTCCCTCGCGGGCATCATATAATGCACAATAAAGTCTGCATAAGTCTCTCTTCAAGACCAGCATTTGGTCTTGGTATAAAATCAGCTTATTCTCCCGATCTTCCAGGCAAATGGTGTCTACCACAACTTTCATGGACAATCCATCTGTCAGCCTCTACAAAAAGATGGTAGTTGTGACTTGCAAGATGTGATAATTTATTATCACTGACAAAGATGTGTTATAACCCTTAATAATGCCGTAGTGCAAATAGTGAGATCTGTTACATATGTTGAAGCTATTGAGCAAGAATTACAAAATATGGACGTCTTATCTGAATGTTTTGTTGATTAGTTATTTGTCAGTCTTACTGATTATTGCTCATGCTCTTGTAAAAGTCTCAGTCTAATTTTAATAACAATGATTGTGTTACCTGATTATTTCATTGTCTTCAGGGCTGGCATCACCATTGTCAACAGCATTGTTGTCAGCATTGCCGTCATTGTCAACATTGTCACCGGCAACATCCTCTGCATTCCCAGCCTCGCTGTCATCACCCTTGTCACCGACATCATCCTCTGCATTCCCAGCCTCGCTGTCATCACCATTGCCGTCATGGTCATCACTGTCGGCATTCCCAGCATCAAAATCATAGTAGTTGTCATCTCTGTGAACATAAGTAAAAGTCATCCACATTTACATGTATATATGTGTAAATATATATTCTATTCAGTTTTGCACATTTATGTGTGGTAAATTTAGGGTAGATATTGCACAGATGAATCTCAATCACAGAGACAACACACTTTCTGTGATTTTCTGTTCAAATAGAAGTATGAATATTTCAGAGATATACAGATATTCTTCTAATAGGTAACTACAGCAGTGACAGTATATATATATATATATTTTTTTTTGAAATGACACACATTCTATTGTAAATTATAGGTGTTTATTTATTTATTAGTTGCGGCAGTATGAATATTTCAGAGAAATACAGATATTCTGATAGTAAATATAATATATATGCAGGTTGCGATAAGTTCTTTTTACACCATTACAATAGAAAAAACAAAAAAAATAGCATAGTTACACTGAATCTGGGGATTGTGGTGAATCTTCTTGCCCAAACAACGAGTCCCATTTTTGGTTCTGGGAACCCTTTTTTTATAATACTTTGAATGTCTTCTTCAAGACTGTCTGTACTGTAATAAAATATTGTTATTATTATTACTTCGCAAATCGACATAACCTATATTAATGATGGTTGTTCTTAAATTAATTTGTACAACAGATTGCATTATTTACATGTTTTCAGTCTTGAATAATAATTGATTGACTTCTTAGGAGCAAATCAGCTGTTACACATTCATTGTGGCATTGTATATTTTACAAATAGACATTGTTGTGCAATTACTTTTAAATATAATTTAGGAGATTTTCTGTGAACAGGGGCAAAGTGTATGAACATTTTACAACATTACATAGTTACTTTTTATGTCGTCACTCTGCGGCGTGGGCGTCCGCGTCCGCGTGAACAACTTCTTCTCCAAAACTACAAGGCCTAGAGACATGCTGTTTTTTAAAAAGATACCTTATCTATCGAGGATGAAAAATTGTTCAAGGCATGCAAATGTGTCTGTTTGCTAGAGACATTACAAGGGAGGTACCCCCACCAAAAGTGTGAAAATTTCAACACTTTATCACAATTTTCTCAGTGACTATTGCAGGGATTTCTCTCACATCTTGCATATATGTACTAGGCTAGAGATAGATTCTCTTGTGTGAGTATGAGACCTGGATCTGTCTTAGTTTTTTTTTAATAAATTTTTTTAATAATTTTTAATGCATTAAAATTCATGAAATCATGCACGAAATCACTTATAACTTGAAAAGTGTTGCATTTAGAGCATTTTGTTAAAATATGTTATTCAGCTACTTTTTTCATAGCTACAACATGGTGAGTAACTTGGGTGTCTGTCTCAATAGCTAAGTGAGTAATAGCTACTTTTGGGCTTTTCAGTAACCACCATCTTGAGTAAAATCACTTGTAACTTGAAAACTATTGCATTTAGAGAATTTCGTATAAATATGTTATTCAGCTACTTTTGGGTCAGCTATAACATAGAAAAATTTCAGACCTGTAGCTCATGGCATAGCTGAGTAATAGCTACTTTTAGGTTATCACTGTTGAGTAAATCACTGATAACTTGAAAACTATTGCATTTGGAGTATTTTGTTTCAATATGTTATTCACCTATTTTGGGGTCAGCTATAAGATAGTAAAATTTCAGATCTGTGGCTCATGGCATAGCTGAGTAATAGCTACTTTGAGGTTATCACTGTTGAGTAAATCACTTATAACTTGAAAAACTATTGCATTTACAGAAATTTGGGTAAATATGTTATTCAGCTACTTTTGGGTCAGCTGTAACATAGTGAAATTACAGACCTGTAGCTCATGGCACAACTGAGCAATAGCTATTTCCAGGTACTGACTGTTGAGTAAATCAGTTGTAACTTGAAAAATATTGCATTTGGGGTATTTTGTTAAAGTATGTTGTTCACCTGCTTTTGGGTCAGCTATAACATAGTGAAATTACAGACCTATAGCTCATGGCATAGCTTAGCAATAGCTATTTTCAGGTTCTCACTACTGAGTAAATCAGTTGTAACTTGAAAACTATCGCATTTACAGTATTTTGCTTAAATATGTTGTTCACCTACTTTTGGGTCAGCTATAACATCGTAAAATTTCAGACACGTAGCTCATGGCATAGCTGAGTAATCGCTACTTTTAGGTTATCACTGTTGAGTAAATCACTTATAACTTGAAAACTATTGCATTTAGAGTATTTTGTTTCATATGTTATTCACCTATTTTGGGGTCAGCTATAACATAGTAAAATTTCAGACCTGTAGCTCATGGCATAGCTGAGTAATAGCTACTTTGAGGTTATCACTGTTGAGTAAATCACTTATAACTTGAAAACAATTGCATTTACAGAAATTTGTGTAAATACGTTATTCAGCTACTTTTGGGTCAGCTATAACATAGTGAAATTACAGACCTGTAGATCATGGCACAGCTGAGCAATAGCTATTTTCAGGTACTGTGTGGTGAGTAAATCAGTTGTGAGTTGAAAAATATTGCATTTGGAGTATTTTGTTAAAATATGTTGTTCACCTACTTTTGGGTCAGCTATAACATAGTGAAATTACAGACCTATAGCTCATGGCATAGCTGAGTAATAGCTACTTTTAGGTTATCACTGTTGAGTAAATCACTTATAACTTGAAAAGTATTGCATTTAGAGTATTTTATTTCAATATGTTATTCACCTATTTTGGGGTCAGCTATAACATAGTAAAATTTCAGACCTGTAGCTCATGGCATAGCTGAGTAATAGCTACTTTTAGGTTATCACTGTTAAGTACATCACTTATAACTTGAAAACTATTGCATTTAGAGTATTTTGTTTCAATATGTTATTCACCTATTTTGTGGTCAGCTATAACATAGTAAAATTTCAGACCGGTAGCTCATGGCATAGCTGAGTAATAGCTACTTTGAGGTTATCACTGTTGAGTAAATCATTTATAACTTGAAAACTATTGCATTTACAGAAATTTGTGTAAATACGTTATTCAGCTACTTTTGGGTCAGCTATAACATAGTGAAATTACAGACCTGTAGCTCATGGCACAACTGAGCAATAGCTATTTTCAGGTACTGACTGTTGAGTAAATCAATTGTAACTTGAAAAATATTGCATTTACAGTATTTTGCTTAAATATGTTGTTCACCTACTTTTGGGTCAGCTATAACATCGTAAAATTTCAGACATGTAGCTCATGGCATAGCTGAGTAATAGCTACTTTTAGGTTATCACTGTTGAGTAAATCACTTATAACTTGAAAACTATTGCATTTAGAGTATTTTGTTTCAATATGTTATTCACCTATTTTGGGGTCAGCTATAATATAATAAAATTTCAGACCTGTAGCTCATGGCATAGCTGAGTAATAGCTACTTTTAGGTCATCACTGTTGAGTAAATCACTTATAACTTGAAAACTATTGCATTGACAGAAATTTGTGTAAATACGTTATTCAGCTACTTTTGGGTCAGCTATAACATAGTAAAATTTCAGACCTGTAGCTCATGGCATAGCTGAGTAATAGCTACTTTTAGGTTATCACTGTTGAGTAAATCATTTATAACTTGAAAACTATTGCATTTACAGAAATTTGTGTAAGTATGTTATTCAGCTACTTTTGGGTCAGCTATAATATAGTGAAATTACAGACCTGTAGCTTATGGCACAACTGAACAATAGCTATTTTCAGGTACTGACTGTTGAGTAAATCAATTGTAACTTGAAAAATATTGCATTTGGAGTATTTTGTTAAAATATGTTGTTCACCTACTTTTGGGTCAGCTATAACATAGTGAAACAAGCATTCTAACGCATGCACTTATCTCCCGCCGTATAAATAAGATGTACTAAAGATAGTGGAATATAAATTTTCTTGTGAGATGGAGGCACATGTAGAAGTGACAATTTTAATGTTTGATTGCAATACTTTTAAAGACAAAAGGCATTGATTCATTTTAGTAGCTATTACTCTGCCATCCAAAGAGCTACAGTTCTACAACTTTAATATGCAGTAGATCACCCAAAAGTAGGTAAATGACTTATTTAGAAGGAATTGCCTACCTGTAATACTTTTAGAGATAAAAGACATGTACTCATTTTAGTAGCTATTACTCAGCTATCCAAAGAGCTACAGTTCTGCAACTTCACTATGTGGTAGATCACCCACAAGTAGGTGAATGACTTATTTAGAAGGAATTGCCTACCTGTAATACTTTTAGAGATAAAAGACATTTACTCATTTTAGTAGCTATTACTCAGCTATCCAAAGAGCTACAGTTCTGCAACTTCAGTATGTGGTAGATCACCCAAAAGTATGTGAATGACTTATTAGAACTAGACCAAGGACGCATCTGTGGCCAGATGCAAAATGTATCCACCAGCAAAGGCAAAAGTAGCTATTACCCAGCCATAGCATGAGCTAGAAGTCTGAAATTTTTATTATGTTATAGCTGACCCAAAAGTAGGTGAATAATATATTTGCACAAAATTCTCTAAATCCAATAGTTTTCACGTTACAATTGATTTTACTCATGATGGAAGTTAGTAAAAAGTCCAAAGTTAGTAAAAAGTCCAAAAGTAGCTATTACTCACTTAGCTATTGAGATAGACACCCAAGTTACTCACCATGTTGTTGCTATTGAAAAAGTAGGTGAATATCATATTTTAACAAAATGCTCTAAATGCAATACTTTTCAAGTTATAAATGATGTAGTGTTGAGTAAGAACTTCAAAGTAGCTATTACTCAGCTATGCTATGAGCCACAGGTCTGGAACTTAACTATGTTATAGCTGCTTCAAAATAGGTGAATAACATATTGCAACTAAATAATGTAAATGCAAGAGTATTCAAGTTATAAGTGATTTACCCAACAGTGATAACCTAAAAGTAGCTATTACTCAGCTATGCAATGAGCTACAGGTCTGAAATTTTACTATGTTATAGCTGACCCAAAAGTAGATGAATAACATATTTGCATAAAATTCTGTAAATACAACAGTTTTCAAGTTACAAGTGATTTTACTCATGATGGAAGTTAGTGAAAAATCCAAAAGTAGCCATTACTCACTTAGCTATTGAGATAGACACCCAAGTTACTCACCATGCTGTAGCTATGGAAAAAGTAGCTGAATAACATATTTTAACAAAGCGCTCTAAATGCAATACTTTTCAAGTTATAATTGATTTAGGGCATGATTTCATTACTTTTAATGAATAAAAAATTATTTTAAAAAGTCATAAAAAAACTTTAGCCTGTGAAAGCTCTCCAAAATGTAGGTGAATGAGTTATTTGAGAAATACTGGCTATCTGCAATACTTTTGGACATAATTAGCATGTACTCATTTTGAGTAGGTGAGTAATTAACTATGGATCTGAAACTTCAAGCGAAAGTTCTCCCAAAGGAAGGTGAATGAGTTAGTTGAGAAAAATTGGCTATCTGCAGTACTTTTAGAGATAATTCGTATTAACTCATTTTGAGTAGGTGAGTAATTAGCTATGGGTCTGAAACTTCACCATGTGAAAGCTCTTCCAAAAGTTGGTGAATGAGTTATTTGAGAAAAATTGGCTATCTGCAGTACCTTTAGAGATAATTCATATTTACTCATTTTGAGTAGGTGAGTAATTAGCTGTGGGTCTAAAACTTCACCAAGTGAAAGCTCTTCCCAAAGTAGGTGAATGAGTTATTTGAGAAAAATTGGCTATCTGCAATACTTTTACAGATAATTAGCATTAACTCATTTTGATTAGGTGAGTACTTAGCTACAGGTCTGAAACTTCACCAAGTGAAAGCTCTTCCAAAAGTAGGTGAATAAGTTAGTTGAGAAAAATTGGCTATCTGCAGTACTTTTAGAGATAATTCGCATTTACTCATTTTGAGGTGAATAATTAGCTATGGGTGTGAAACTTCACCATGTGAAAGCTCTTCCAAAAGTTGGTGAATGAGTTATTTGAGAAAAATTGGCTATCTGCAGTACTTTTAGAGATAATTCATATTTACTCCTTTTGAGTAGGTGAGTAATTAGCTATGGGTCTAAAACTTCACCAAGTGAAAGCTCTTCCCAAAGTAGGTGAATGAGTTATTTGAGAAAAATTGGCTATCTGCAATACTTTCAGAGATAATTAGCATTTACTCATTTTGATTAGGTGAGTAATTAGCTACAGGTCTGAAACTTCACCAAGTGAAAGCTCTCCCAAAAGTAGGTGAATGAGTTATCTGAGAAAAATTGGCTATCTGCAATACTTTTAGAGATAATTCACATTTACTCATTTTGAGTAGGTGAGTAATTAGCTATGGGTCTGAAATTCACCATGTGAAAGCTCTTCCAAAAGTTGGTGAATTGGCTATCTGCAGTACTTTTAGAGATAATTTGTATTTACTCATTTTGAGCAGGTGAGTAATTAGCTATGGGTCTGAAACTTTACCAAGTGAAAGCTCTTCCCAAAGTAGGTGAATGAGTTATTTGAGAAAAATTGGCTATCTGCAGTACTTTTAGATATAATTCACATTTACTCATTTTGAGTAGGTGAGTAATTAGCTATGGGTCTGAAACTTCACCAAGTGAAAGCTCTCCCAAAAGTAGGTGAATGAGGTATTTGAGAAAAATTGGCTATCTGCAGTACTTTTAGAGATAATTCGCATTTACTCATTTTGAGTAGGTGAGTAATAAGCTATGGGTCTGAAACTTCACCAAGTGAAAGCTCTTCCAAAAGTAGGTGAATGAGTTATCTGAGAAAAATTGGCTATCTGCAATACTTTTAGAGATAATTAGCATTTACTCATTTTGAGTAGGTGAATAATTAGCTATGGGTCTGAAACTTTACCAAGTGAAAGCTCTCCCAAAAGTAGGTGAATGAGGTATTTGAGAAAAATTGGCTCTCTGCAATACTTTTAGAGATAATTAGCATTTACTCATTTTCAGTAGGTGAGTAATTAGCTATGGGTCTGAAACTTTACCATGTGAAATTGAAAATTTCATGTTTCAACAGAAACCCTTCTACTACACTGTGGGTCCAAAACTTGCTCGAAATCGCTCTGACAGTTTCAGAGATATTTGCCATTTTTCATTTTTCGCAAAAATTCAAGATGGCCACCAAAAGTTGTAAACTTTGAAATTTGAAACTTTACTATGTGATAGCTTACCAAAAAGTAGATGGACAACATATTTGAAAAGATTTCCCTAACTTTAATACTTTTGAAGATATTTGATATTTACTTCTTCTGTTATTTAGCTACAAATGAGAAAATAGTTATTACTCACTTAAGGCATGCAACAGAACCCCAAACTATGGACCATCTTATAGCTAAGGACAAAGTAGCTGAACAACATATTTTAGGAAAACACTCTAACTGCAATAATTTTGGAGTTACAATGGCTTTACTCAAGCTACAAACGAGAAAATAGCTATTACTCACTTATGGCATGCACCAGAACCCCAAACTATGGACCATCTTATAGCTAAGGACAAAGTAGCTGAACAACATATTTTAGGAAAACACTGTAACTGCAATAATTTTGGGGTTACAATGGCTTTACTCAACAGTCAGAATTTCAAAGTAGCTATTACTCAGCTATCCAAGGTGCAACATGTCTGAAACTTTACTATGTGATAGCTTACCAAAAAGTAGATGGATAACATATAGAAAAGATTTCTGTAACTCTAATACTTTCAAAGATATTTGACATTTACTCCTCCTGTTATTTAGCTACAAATGAGAAAATAGCTATTACTCACTTATGGCATGCAATAGAACCCTAAACTATGTACCATCTTACAGCTAAGGACAAAGTAGCTGAACAACATATTTTAGGAAAACACTCTAACTGCAATAGTTTTGGAGTTACAATGGCTTTACTCAACAGTCAGAATTTCAAAGTAGCTATTACTCAGCTATCCAAGGTGCAACAGGTCTGAAACTTTACCATGTGATAGCTTAACAAAAAGTAGATGGATAACATATTTTGAAAAGATTTCCCTAACTTTAATACTTTTGAAGATATTTGACATTTACTCCTTTTGTTATTTAGCTACAAATGAGAAAATAGCTATTACTCACTTATGGCATGCAATAGAACCCTAAACTATATACCATCTTATAGCTAAGGACAAAGTAGCTGAACAACATATTTTAGGAAAACAGTCTAACTGCAATAATTTTGGAGTTACAATGGCTTTACTCAACAGTCAGAATTTCAAAGTAGCTATTACTCAGCTATCCAAGGTGCAACAGGTCTGAAACTTTACTATGTGATAGCTTACCAAAAAGTAGATGAATAACATATATGAAAAGATTTCCCTAACTTTAATACTTTTGAAGATATTTGACATTTACTTCTTCTGTTATTTAGCTACAAATGAGAAAATAGCTATTACTCACTTACGGCATGCAATAGAACCCCAAACTATGTACCATCTTATAGCTAAGGACAAAGTAGCTGAACAACATATTTAAGGGAAACACTCTAACTGCAATGGTTTTGGAGTTACAATGGCTTTACTCAACAATCAGAATTTCAAAGTAGCTATTACTCAGCTATCCAAGGTGCAACAGGTCTGAAACTTTACTATGTGATAGCTTACCAAAAAGTAGATGAACAACATATTTGAAAAGATTTCCCTAACTTTAATACTTTTGAAGATATTTGACATTTACTTCTTCTGTTATTTAGCTACAAATGAGAAAATAGCTATTAATCACTAATGGCATGCAATAGAACCCCAAACTATGTACCATCTTATAGCTAAGGAAAAAGTAGCTGAACAACATATTTTAGGGAAACACTCTAACTGCAATGGTTTTGGAGTTACAATGGCTTTACTCAACAATCAGAATTTCAAAGTAGCTATTGCTCAGCTATCCAAGGTGCAACAGGTCTGAAACTTTACTATGTGATAGCTTACCAAAAAGTAGATGAACAACATATTTGAAAAGATTTCTGTAACTCTAATACTTTGGAAGATATTTGACATTTACTCCTTTTGTTATTTAGCTACAAATGAGAAAATAGCTATTACTCACTTATGGCATGCAATGGGACCCCAAACTATGTACCATCTTATAGCTAAGGACAAAGTAGCTGAACAACATATTTGAAGAAAAAGTTGTTTCTGCAATAGTTTTTGAGTTATGAGCCCTTTACTCCAAGTAGCTAAGATAGCTATTACTCACTTATCGTTAGGCCTAAGTCCATAAAACCAAAAAAATTTTCGAGGGCGTAAAAATTCATTGGGACAATTAATTTACAAAAAATCTGTAGCTGTAGTAGTTTTGGAGGAATCTGCGTGACTATCTAACGCACGCACAGGCATCATTTCATAATCTCCCTCCCGGGCTAAAGCCCGGCGGGAGATAATTACAGACCTATAGCTCATGGCATAGCTGAGCAATAGCTATTTTCAGGTTCTCACTATTGAGTAAATTAGTTGTAACTAAAACTATTGCATTTACAGTATTTTGCTTAAATATGTTGTTCACCTACTTTTGGGTCAGCTATAATATAGTAAAAATTCAGACATGTAGCTCATTGCATAGCTGAGTAATAGCTACTTTGCTTATAACTCACTTATTATTGGTCCTAGAGGTTTGGAATGGTAAACAGACATATAGGAAATCAAGGGCTGGGAATCTGTTGATGTGGTCCGATTTGACCTTGGACCTCTTCTTCAAGGTCAAACGAGGATAGCCAAACTTAAAAGTGCTTATAACTCGCTTATTATTGGTCTTAGAGGTTTGGGATGGTAAAACAACACATAGGAAATCATGGGCTGGGAATCTTTTGGTGTGGTTGGATTTGACCGTGGACCCATTCTTCAAGGTCGTACGAGGATACTACATTTGCAGTATTTCTTTAAATATGTTTTAACCTACTCTTTACACTTAAAAAGTTACCTTGTTACTTTCCTTCATAATACCATTTGCAGGGAACAACTTTTTTGTCCTTTTCTTCTGTCAGGTTCAGAATTTCTTTTGAACATGCTGTTCAATTACAATTTACTGTACTTCTGTACAGCACTTTCCCTGATAATTATGCTTTCCTCTCATTATTACCTTCACAAATCAAAAACACTCAGTCAGCTGACACAGTGCCCGTTCACGGGCACTCTCCTCTTGTTGTTTATTCTAATAACAAGTGCACTTTAGTCAGAAATTAATTAGGTTTATATTGTAGTACCTCAAAGGTCTTTTTCTCTCCGAGTACAGAGATGGAAGATTAGATAAAGACGATCTTCTGTTGCTGTAAAACATATATCATAAGTTTGTTCAGAATGTTTTACCTACTTTTTCCCAAGATAAAAAATGAATTATATTTTTGTTGATATTTACCACTTTTTTGTAGCTATTTTATTACATGAATCTTTTTAATGCGGTTTTTAATACCAATTTCATGACACTTAATCTCAATGATATTGTCAAACTTATTTTTTCATTATTACATTGCATAGAACTCTTTACATGCTGTAAAAAAAACTTTTTTGAAATAGATACATACCTTGCCATGGTACTTCCCTGTGAAATTAATAACAAAACTTTAAAACTGATACAACTTTTTTTTTTAGATCTGTAGAACTTATTCAACATATACTGTCAAAAAATTCTTTGTGAGTGGTTTTTTTTTTTTTTGCTTGGAAATGTGGTATTTATAGATGTGTTGGGTAAGTGGACATTTAAAAAGGAGGGCATCAGGAATTGGTCTATTTTAGTGTAAACACTCACCATTGTATATCTCCATATAAGTCTTTGTAGTCAAAAAGAGGGAGGGTTTATTGTGCGGGGTTGGGGGTGCAGTCATTTCTTTGTGTAAGGTCACAATGCTTGGGCTTATTAGAATGTTTGTCCGGTGTGTGTATGCTTTATTAATGTTTCAATACAAAACCCATATGTGCTTACATATCTTTGAGGGTGTCTGAATGTCTGCAAATTACATTTTATGTGTGTATGTACTTCACTTTATTATTGTAGTAAGATGTATCGATACATATTCTTGTGTAAGTAGAGTCTGTTTACATGTAACAGTTTTGCAATGGGTACGACATATGCCGCTAATTAGCGTTGTCCCATTAGCAAAGTAAGGTTTGTTGTAGGGGAATAGTTTTCATGTTAAGTCTTGCGATTTAGTTCACAAGTTCACATCAAAGTCGCATTTTCAATGTTGGTGGCATAGAATAAATATGCAAACGGATACTGTGGTTGTTTTCATCAGTTTCATCTGTCACAAGACAGCGCTTTGTTGCCCTCAACCTTACAATACCCATCCGGTGGATTAGGGGAATTAAGGGCTGTATTACACCCTAGATCCTGTTTGCTTTACTGTTACAATACCCACCCGATGGATTAAGGAATTAAGGGCTGTATTACACCTTAGATCCTGTTTGCTTTACTGTATTCAAAGGGTTTTGTGAGTAGGCTTGTGCAAATAAGTCTGTATTCACTGTTTTCACGTTAGCCTAATCCTCTATTTCTATGGGTTTTAGTTATGATTAAGGTCTTAAGAGGAATTCAATTACGGATGTGAGTTCTTCCTGTCTCACCTTTTACAAGTACATTTCTAACCACTGTCTTTGCATGCTCATTACCTCACCTGCAGTAATTGTTGGAGGTCTCTTGGTTTAAACCTTGTACCATTTCCGGGTATTTGTTCCTTGAACACATTCCTTTAAAATCCTGTTGATGTGAGTACACCCAACACTTTCTTGGGTTTAAACATTTGATGTCTTGGGTTTAAACCATTAAAGCATGGATATAATGTACACACATATTAATGGTTTGAACCCGAGACATCCAATGTCTAAAACCCAAGTTGTATTGGATCCCCTCCTTCCCCCTTCAGGGGGAAGGTCCTCAGTGGCCTAGTGGTTAGCAAGTTTGGCATCTAATCATAGGCTGTCACCTCTGTGGGTTCGAGTCCCACAAGTGGCAATTCTGAAGACCTGTCCCAATATGACCCTGGCTGTTGAACGGGACGTAAAACCCCAACTTTGACCTTTGACCCTTCAGGGGAGGCAAAAAGCATATTAATGGTTTGAACCCAAGACATCAAATGTCTAAAACCTGAGTTGTGTTGGGACCCCTCCAAAAGATTATAAATAGTTTGAACCCAAGACATCCAATGTCTAAAACCCAAGATAACAAATTAGGGGTTCTGGAGCGGTGGAGCCACCCCTTTGAGGGGTGGGGTCTAAACCGGTTTAATCCAGTTGGGTTTTAGACATTGAATGTCTTGGGTTCAAACCACATAAAATCTTTTGGAGGAGACCCAAGACATCTTGAACCCAAGACATCCAATGTCTAAAACCCGAGTTGCGTTGGGCCCCCCCTCTTCCCCCTTCGGGAGAGGTAAATCCAAAAGACTGTAAACGGTTTGAACCCAAGACATCCAATGTCTAAAACCCGAGTTGCGTTGGGCCCCCCTCCTCCCCCTTCGAGGGAGGCAAATCCAAAAGACTGTAAACAGTTTGAACCCAAGACATCAAACGTCTAAAAACCTGAGCTGTGTTGGACCCACCTCCAAAAAATTATAAAAGGATTGAACCCAAGACATCCAATGACTAAAACCCGAGTTGTGGTGGCCCCCTCCTGTTTTGGTTTAGATTGACAGCATCTAAACCCCACCCCCTTCCAGTCACCTGACCTGAGGGGGGGGGTCACCTGACCTATGACGTCACTTGGGTGGCTCTCCAGTGGGGGTGTATTTTGCTTATATATCACTACTGGCATGAGATTTTGGTTATGACCTATCTTAAGTCCTCCAGACTCCTGAGCCTTTGATGTGTAGTCTTCCGTAATTTCTATATATATATATGTGTCCATACCATGAAGCCTCTAACTGATCTGACAAATTCCCAGTAAGAGATCACCAGTAAGTTAGGAACTGTCAGTGGAACCCTGGGGGACAGCTCATCCTCTTCACCAGACTGTCGATCAGAATCACACTTTTGGTCGGTAGCAAATGGAGGCTGCTCATTATAAACCAACAAAACTTCTTCCTGTTGAAGTGAAGGAAGCATGGGTAGTAATAGACCAGGAAGCACCGGTGGAGTGAGATAAAAGCTAACCAGTTAAAAGTTAACTGTCCTTGGCTGGATTTATGTCCTTGGGTTTCTTCACCGGAAGTTGTGCCAGTTTGATGCAGGTTGTAAAAAAGGTTCATCTGAGACTGGTGCTTTGTTTGGTGAAACGGGGCCCTTTGAGAAAATGTTTTCCTTGGTTCATAATGGTACGAAATGGGTGAAACGTTCAGCTCACTTTTATTGTATAAATCTTGAAGGTCCTCTGAAGAAACAAACTGAGTACCAGGCTGAGGGGTCACTGGGATGAGCAGAACCCTATGCAGATGTTTCACTATCGGGCTGTGGGAGTCTTGAATCTCTCTTCCACAGATCTGACGACAGTAACTTCTTCAAGATCATCCAAAACACTAGATTTTCTGTCCTTACAGATTTGATATTTAGATGCTGACAACACTTCTTATTGATCCCAAGTAAAAAGGTCATAAATTTTGCAGGGCTTTGCTTGAACACAGGCGTCCTGCCTCACTCCCTTATCTGTACACCTTGCACATTTGTCATGGCCATCAAATATGGGACTGAAGGATTTACTTTTTTGTTGTTTTACATCACATTCAACAGCCACGGTGATATTGTCACGGGTAGATTATGGGTGGAGGAACCAGTGCATACTAGTTGGTCAAGATTCTGCACTGTAAATCACTGGGCATCGCTAAGTAACTACTAATTTTCCAACATGAAGTGCCCGGGCTGATATTTGAACCGGCGATGTCAGAGGTTGAAGGTGATCACTCTAACCACTACACCACCAAGCCCCCTGTGACTGAAGGAAGAATCATTTGTAGATACCAATAAATATTGAATTTTCAAAGTTGTTATTTTCAATATATTTTCAAAACTTTAGCTTTATGGTTTACATTACTCTAAATGTAATGGGCGGATCCTTATGAAATGTTGGTGAGAAAACAAACAAGAAAAATATAGTTATAGACTCCAAAAATTTGGGTTGTGCAATTGGTATCAGGGATAGGGTCTGGCATGAAATTTCACATTATCATTTGTTTATACAAGAGGAATCTTGTGGCGTAAATGGACACAGTATATAACAAAATGGCAAACTGGCACCAATTTTTAAAACAACCTTGACATGTTGGTGTCCCATCACTCTGTCAAGTTTGACAACAAAAGGCAGAAGAGTTTGGAAACAAAATTTCAAGATGGCTGCCATGGCAGAAATGTTCTTTTTCAAAATCACAACAATTTAATATCAACCTTGCCTGGGTGCTGTCCTGTCACTCTGTCCAGTTTGAAATCGATGGGAAAAGTATCTTTGACTTAAGAGTCCGGGAACAGTATTTTCATGATGGCCGAATTAAACGTCTTCAACTTACAGTCTTCAACTTACAGTATTTCATGATGGCAGAATTAAACGTCTTTAACTTACAGTCCAGAAACGAAAATTTCATGATGAGAGCCATGTTGTTTTTGAAATTGGCACCAAAATTCAAATTGATTAGTGGAAGCATCTTCAAGTTAGAGTCTGGAAAACCTAAATGTTGATGGACTGATGCAAAGAAATTTCAAAAGAAACCTAGCCAAGTTGGAGTCTGGAAATCAAAATGTTTGCAGGTAAGATGGATGTTGGAAACATATATTTGGGATTAAATATTCAAGAATTCCCTTGGTTAAGTTTATGTTTAGTTATGACCTGTAACTTCTTCAGACAGATTTTGATTGTAACCTGTAACTGGTCCAGATAGATCTTATCAACACAGCTTAGTTCTCGTTTTTAAAGTAAGGTATCTTTGTCAATAGAGGAAATTCATCCAAAAATCATTTTTTTTAAATGACGGGAATGGTAAATACACAGAAAGATTGTTTTCTTGGACTTTTAAAATATTCATAACGCATTGGGAAATGGCAATTAATGATCACTTAAGCCTACCACAATTCTTACTGTAAGCTCGGTAATTAGCTTGACAATCTTTCGGTTTGGTGCATGTATACAACTCTAGAGAAAAATTTATCATACCGTGACAAATATTTCAATCAACATAAAATATGAACACCTTTTCTTTGAAACAACATTCAATAACTGACACATGCTTTTCATAATACTCCAGTTTTTGGTGCATGATCCATTTCCTTATGGTTTCATCACAACCAGGATTTTTCCTCCCCTGAGAAATTAATTTATATTAAACAATGCCATACTTTATCCCTTTTCAAACATGACTGAACCAGTAAATAATCAATCTAAATAACAATACTATATCAGCAACACTATATGCAATAAACATACTCAAACAGCTCAGCTCAGCTACGTTACAGGTTGTTTATAATATTGACAACTAAATTCGTTTAAAATACAACAAAAAATATCATTGCAAAGTATGATACATACTAAAAACAAGCAATCAGTGCCCGTGAATGGGCTCTGTGTCAGCTGATTGTGTGTTGTGAGTTTCAGAGTAGAAAGAAGAAAAGGACACAAAAGTTGTGCCCTGCAAATGGTATTCAGAAGTACCAAAGTAACGTTTTAAGATTTAAAATGTAGGTGGAAACCATATTTAAATAAACAAAATACTGTAAATGCAATAGTTTTTGACTTACAACTGATTTACTCAACAGTGAAAATCTCAAAGAAGCTATAGTTTAGCTATGCAATGAACTACAGGTCTGCAATTTTACTATACTATAGCTGAGAGAAAAGTAGGTGAATAACATATCAAACAAAATACTGTAAATGGAATAGTGTTTAAGTTATAACTGATTTACACAACAGTGAGAACCTGAAAGTAGCTATATTTCAGCTATTCAGTGAGCTACAGGTCTGTAATTTTACTATATGATAGCTTACACAAAATAGATGAACAACATATTTAAACAAAATTCTCTAAATGCAAAGCTTTCAAGTTACAACTAATTTACTCAACAACGAGAACCTGAAAGTAGCTATTGCTCGGCTATACAATGAACTACCGGTCTGCAATTTTACTATGTTACAGCTGACACAAATGTTACTATGTTACAGCTGACAAAATACACCAAAAACAAGTTACAAGTTTTCAAGTTACAACTAATTTAATCAACAGTGAGACCTGAAAGTAGCTATTTTTCACCTATACTATGAGTTACAGGTCTAAAATTTTACTATGTTATAGCTGACCCAAAAGTAGCTGAGTAACATATTTAGACCAAATTCTCTAAATTCAATAGTTTTCCAGATAAAAGTTATTTTACTCATTATGAAGATACTGAAAAGTCAGAAAGTAGGTATTAATCACTTAGATACTGGGATAGAAGCCCAAGTTACTCGCTATGTTGTAGCTATGGAAAAAGTAGCTGAATAACACATTATAACAAAATGCTCTTATTGCAATACTTTTCCAATTTACAATTGATTTAGTGCATAATTTCATGGATTTCAATGCATTAAAAATTATTTCAAATATTCATAAAAAAATTAAGAAAGATCCAGGCATGATATTCACACAAGCTAATCTACTTGTGGCCTAGTACAGTATATTTATGCAAGATAAGAGAGAAATCCCTGCAATAGTCGATAAAAAAATTGTGATTAAGGGCTGAAATTCTCACATGTTGGGTGGGGGTACCTCACTTGCAATGGCTCTGGGAACAGATGAACGAACAGATCTGCATGCCTTGAGCAATTTTCTATCCTTAATAAATAAGGTATCTTTTTTAAAAAGCCTGTCTCTGGACCTTGTACTTTTGGAGGAGTTGTTAACCCAACGCGTACACAGACGCCGCAGAGTGACACAATAATGCCAGTTGACAAGTCAGCTGACATAACTAGGTTGCGCCGGCTCGATGCCAACGTATCTCCAGACAGGCTATCTCTCACACCAGAGGCATTCATTGGGTATTTTTGGTAGCATCCATTTTGTGTGATTCACAATAACTGAAAACCATTCTTTTCTTTGATCAAACTATTTTTTCATTCTTGTTCAGTTTTCCTGCAATGATAAGATTAATCATTTATCACCTCATTGATCTTAATATTGACTGGGGTGAGGTAGAGATGGAGTCATATAACATAGTTTCTGAAAAAAGTGGTCCAAAGGTATAAACTGGGTCCCTGTGATAATGTCAGAGACTTAGACATCCTTGAAATTAAACATACAGAGCTCAAACTTTCTACAAAGAAAGGAGACATATACAAGTTATATCCACTACAATTTGAGTCTGGTCGGATTCGTCACTTAGAAATTATAAGGCCAAATATGTGGGAAAAACGCAGAAAAAGGTCCTCTGGGTAGATTGTTCATGTACAGGTTAAATGTCTACTTAAAGCCTTGATTTTGACACACGTAAAAAGAACATATTAATGAATTTCCAGATGAGATTTCAGCAGTATCAATCATATAGTTCGACAGCTATATTGTGCAGCTTAAAAGGGGCAAAAAAAGTCAGTGGGAATCTTAGAGACCTAAAGATGACCTTAAAATTAAAGCTACAGACTTCATATTTTCAACAGAGAAAGATTACATATAGAAGTGACATCTAATATAGTTTGAGATTTGTCAGACTGACCGTTTCCAAATTACAGGGCAAGTTAATGTTCAGAATGGATTACCTAGAACAACTGTTAAATTGTATTCTTATGTCCCAGTCAAATACTCAAGTTTCAGTCTTCGGTAATTTCATCACAACTGTTGCATCTGCAACTGCATCAAAATTATATTGGTTGTGTGACTTCAGTAAGGTTAGCTGTCAAGGTTAGAAGCGTAACAGCAAATCATTGATGCTCAGTCTACATATACTTCCAAAGGAATCATCAGCTGTATGACATTACACCAGTGTGAAGCATCATGTGTCTTTTAAAGAAGCCAAAAGCTTTACCACAGTGTGGAACCTCGTAATCATTTAATCCAGGCCAAGTCTTCAAAGGTTTCTTACATTTTTGTGCAGCTATGTGGTTTTCCATCAGTATGAACCTTCATGTGTTGCCTTAGTAAACTCGGAGCCCTAAATGATTTGTTACACACTGTGCAACTGTGTGGTTTTACACCACTATGGACCTTCATATGATACTTTAATCCAGGCAAAGAAACAAAAGATTTGTTACATATTGAGCAGGTATGTGGTTTTTCACCACTGTGAACCTTCATGTGTTGCTTTAATAAATACAAAGTTCTTAAAGACTTGCTACATACTGTGCAACTGTATGGTTTTTCACCAGTGTGAACTCTCATGTGATACTCTAATCCAGGCAAGGAAACAAAAGATTTGTTACATATTGTGCAGCTGTGTGGTTTTTCACCAGTGTGAACCTTCATGTGATACTTTATTCCAGACAAGGAAATGAACGATTTGTTACAGATTGTGCAGCTGTGTGGTTTTT
The DNA here is from genome assembly GCA_964017235.1 of Sabellastarte sp. h YS-2021. NCBI lineage: Eukaryota > Metazoa > Annelida > Polychaeta > Sabellida > Sabellidae > Sabellastarte > Sabellastarte sp. h YS-2021. The sequence goes on from OZ024933.1 coordinate 112,111,134, forward strand.
CACCAGTATGAACCTTCATGTGATACTCTAATCCAGGCAAAGAAACAAAAGATTTGTTACATATTGTGCAGGCGTGTGGTTTTTCACCAGTGTGAACACTCATATGATACTTTAATCCAGGCATAGAGATGAACGATTTGTTACAGATTGTGCAGCTGTGCGGTTTTTCACCAGTGTGAACCTTCATGTGATACTCTAATCCAGGCAAAGAAACAAAAAATTTGTTGCATATTGTGCAGGCATGTGGTTTTTCACCAGTGTGAACACTCATATGATACTTTAATCCAGGCAAAGAGATGAAACTTTTGTTACAGATTGTGCAGCTGTGTGGTTTTTCACCAGTGTGAACCCTCATGTGATATTTTAATCCTACCAAAGAAGCAAACGATTTTTTACATTCTGTGCAGCTATGTGGTTTTTCATCAATGTGGACCAGCATATGTTGGCTTAGGGTAGAGTTATTCAAAAGAGATCTACCACACAATAAACAGGTGTGTTGTTTCTCATCTGCATGAGATGTCACCATATGTGTCTTTAAATCTGACAAACTATCAAAAATCTTGTCACACTTTAAACATGTGTTTGGTTCTTTCCTTTTTGTATTGCTTTCACGGGAGTATCTACTATCTAGCATATTACATTTCCCCACAACATATTCATGAGCATCATTGACCCTGTAACATTCCAATGTATCTTCCACTAGTTCCTTTTTGATGCACTGTTTCATTTGTTCTACATCAGGAGACAACTGTGTTGAGGGCATGGATTTATAGGTTTCATTACTGACAGTATATCCACACAGATCTCCCACTGAAATTCCATTCTCTGTGTCAGATTCTGTCAGTTCTGCAATTTCAGAACACTGTTGTTCTTCAATGACTGGTCTTCTAGACTGTTCCCCCATACCACTAACATCAGTCTCGTCATTTCGAGGTGTCTTGAGGATGTGAGTAGAATTCACACACTTCCACTCACATGACATTTTTTTTCTTTGGTTAATGGGAAGATTACTTCTTTTTTTGCAAATTGAAGTAACAACTTTTTTCACCTTTGCATGGTCAGTAGTACATCGTAGCTAATAATTTTTCCATTCCTAGGTAAAATTAAAAAAAAAACAAACAAATTAGAAAAGAAGTATTCTGATGCATGCAATAATCTCCCGCCGTATAAATTAGATGTACTAAAGATAGTGTAATATAGCTTTTCTTGTGAGCTGGAGGCACATGTAGAAGTAACAATAAGCAAGAGGCACTTTAATGTTTGACTGCAATACTTTTAAAGATAAAAGGCATTTATTCATTTTACTAGCTATTACTCTGCCATCCAAAGAGCTATAATTCTGCAACTTTACTATGTTGTAGATCACCCAAAAGTGGGTGAAGGACTTATTTAGAAGAAATTGCCATGTGCAATACTTTTAAAGATAAAAGGCATTTACTCATTTTAGTAGCTGTTACAGTTATGCAACTTCACTATGTGGTAGATCACCCAAAAGTAGGTGAATGACTTATTTAAAAGAAATTGCCTATCTGCAATACTTTTAGAGATAAAAGACATTCACTCGTTTTAGCAGATATGACTTAGCTATACAAAGAGCTACAGCTCTGCAACTTCACTATGTGGTAGATCACCCAAAAGTAGGTGAATGACTTATTTAGAAGAAATTGCCTAAGTCCAATATTTTTAAAGATAAAAGGTATTTACTCATTTCAGTAGCTATTACTCAGCTATGCAAAGAGCTACAGTTCTGCATCTTCACTATGTGGTACATCACCCAAAAGTAGGAGAATGACTTATTTAGAAGAAATTGCCTGTGTGCAATACTTTTACAGATAAATGACATTTTCCATTTCCGTCAAAATTCAAGATGGCAGCCAAAAATCAAAAAAGTTTAAAATTTTCAGAGGTGCTGGAGAAGTAGTACTTGGTACCCTGGGGGTCGAAAATTTGCCTGGAATTGCTCCATCTCTCACAGTTTTCGACATAAATGGCATTTTTCATTTCTACCAAAATTCAAGATGGTGGCCAAAAATCGGACAAGTCTAAATTTGCCCGAAATCGCTGAATAACTACCGCTTGGTCAGAGGGTAGGTTACTAGGGACTTAGGTGAACTCATAAATGATAAGTAAATTCCCTCTGGCCTAGGTTGACTTTAAGTCAGGAAACCTGTAGGCCTATGGTCGGATACCAGTGCCCGGTTGCTGGGGCGTATACCAACGTTGCCCCCCCCCTTTTGACAGACATACTCGGAGGTAGGCGAAGAGAGGGATGAGTTCAGTCCCAGAAGGCAATAACCTCCCAAAGGAAGGCATGTAGTTAGTTCCATGAACTTTTAACACTACATATATACTAATCTCAATATAAGGGCTAACTGTGGATCTGCTGAGCAGCCACTACTGGCCCAACTGAAGGGGCTCTGAACCAGCCTGGAATGCCTTAGAAGCAGCAAGGGGCCCTGACAACATGGGCTTTAACCTGATGTAGGGTGAGGGCCTCCTGACCAGAGAGCTCATAAAATAGGATCACATTTGCTTGATCCATGAGATAGTGGCAGGTGAGATGTCTTGTCAAAACCTTTCTAAAGGGAGACAGACTATATACACAGGACATATCAGACTTGAGGGTCTTATCTAGAGTTGGGGCCAGGGTTGGTATAACCACTGGGGCCACACGGTCCGGACTCTCCTTGGCCAGCTGGTTCTTGCAAAAAAAGGCTGGGTGCTGGATACAAAGACACCTTTGACCAGTCTGACTGGTGTAGATGTGTTTCTTTTACCAAGCATGGATCTCACTCCTGTGTTTGCCAGAACCCAGGGTCAAGAGGAAAACAGTCTTGAAGGTGAATGCTTCTCAGAGACCTCTTTAAGGGGTTCCAATGGAGCCTTGCCAATTGGTGCAACACCAGGGGGAGGTTCCAGGAGGGGATGACCCTCCGTCCCTTAGGTCTGTCTCTGTAAACTGTCCAAGAGACAAGCAAGATTCTCATTGTGCTGAAATTTATTGGTGGATTACTCAGTTATCAGCAATGACTGATCTGGTTGATCCTCTTTGAGGAGCCTCAATTCCTACTGCCACTGCCTCAGAGAAGCCCTGATCCTTGATTGCTGAGGCTCTAGGAGCCATGCATGCAGATCTAATTTTGACAGATTCCTGTGAGGAGACTGATTAAATGGTTGAGAGAGCAGGTTGGACAGATACCCAGGAATCTGACTTGACCTGATCAAGAGATCCCAGAACCAGGCATGTTGGGCCACTTTGGAGCATGGGTAGTCCTGCAACTTCTCCACCACTTGTCCAAGATGGCTACCAGTGGGAAGGCATATGGGTCCAGATCCTCCCATGGCAGACTTATTGTATCATTGTCCATAATGGGGATCTGGCTCCAGTGATACAAGTTGAGACAGTTTGTTGTTCAGCCAGCCAGGTGGCAAAAACAGGCCCACCTAGGCCTGGTGCCAGCAGAAGAATATTGTTGGAAAACCTCTAACAGGAGGGACCATTCTGTCTGCTCTGTCTAGTTTGCCTGAGACTGGATAGCTTATCTGCTGTGACATTCAGCCGCCTGGAATGTGTCGGGCTAGAGTCACCGGTTTCCTGGAATACCAGGTCAGGATTCTCCATAGTAGGGCAAAAAAGAGGGCCTGACTTCATCCCACCCCCCCACCCCCCCTTTCTTCATACAGGTAACCACTGTTGTTGTCTGTGGTTATGACTGTAGTAAGTTAAACTTGCTTCTGGAAGTGACCAGGTTCCCCTTGCAGTGTGTTCTCCTAAGTGAGAACCCCACCCTTCTTGATGCATCTGTAAGGATTGAAGAGCATATTTAGTGGGTGTAATGGATGACCCTGAAGCACATTGTCTTCCTGCAGCCACCATTTAAGATTAGGGTGGAGGGAAGTGGGGTCACCTTTTCTAGAGATTCTGGTACCCTCCAGCTGTTCTTCTAGTGCCACTTTATTGGCCTCGTGTGGAGGTGAACTAGGTGCACTTGCCTCTCTATGGCTGTCAGTAACCCTATCAGGGGCATCAGGTGCCAGACCGGGCATGTAGGTGTGGGGAGAAGTTTCTGGATAAGCATTCAAGGTCTACCAACGCTCTAGGGTGGGTCAGACCTTACGCTCTTCCAAGCTAACTGGAAGCCTACTAAGTTGAAGACTTGCTCGAGGTCCAGTTCTAATTTTTCATGTTTACGATTCAAACTTACTCCTGACACTGAGCTCCTAGAGAATGTGTATGCTGGAGACAGGCTTGGTGGGAACTGGCTTTGACCAACCAGTCATACTGGTGGATTGTGGTACTCTGTAATGCCATAGTTAGACCTTCTTTGCCACCACCGAGAGAAGACTCCCATTGGACTGTGAACAAACCAAAGGGGAGTGACTGAACTGGTGGGGAAGACCTTGGACATGAAAAACTCCGGTACTTCCTTGTTGGTGGAAATCGGTGAGGGAGAAGAGAACCTTGAAGTTATCCAACCCCCTTGCTGAAGAGAGGTTAATATGGTTCCCAATGTTTCCCAAACTGAATTATTCAAGTCGGTCATTTCCGGAAGGTGAGGGTGTAGCCTTCCTGGGAGATTTCCTATGAACTTGGGCTAGCCCCTAGGACGGCCCAAGGTTTGAGCAGGCAGAATTAGCCAAAAACAGTGTCAACACTGGTGACAGGCTAGATCTCACTGATCCACATAGCGATTTATAACATCGATGACCCCTGGTCTGATTAACAGATATTCTTCCCACTGCTTGAGTTTTGAAAACTGGTAAAACGGGTTATAATCTTGAGGGGAAAGCTGAGCTTGCAAACTCAGGCCCCCTTGTGGCAGCTGACACTGGTCACAGGCTGGGTAAAAAGGCAAACTGGATGGCCAGTCTAAATTGAAAAGATTGGCATGACTGTAAAACTTTTTAAAAATATTTGACTTTTACATCTTCTGTGATTTAGCTACAAATGAGAATATAGCTTTTGCTCATGTATTATATGCAATGGAGCTCCAAACTATGTGTCGCGTGGTAGTTCAGAACAAAGTAGCTAAACAATATATCTTAAGAAAATACTCTAACTGTAATAGTTTTGGAGTTACAATGGATTAACTCAACACTAAGAATTTCAAAGTAGTTATTACTCCGCTATAAAATGTGCAACAGGTCTGAAACCATATCATGTGATAGCTTATCAAAAACCACATGAATAATAATGTTTTTGAAAAGATTTGTTTACCTTTAATACTTTTAAGATATTTGACATTTAGCACTTTTATCTTTGATTATCCTTGTTTGACCTTGAAGGAGGAACTCAAGGTCAAATCTTACCACCAGAAGATTCCCAGCCCATGCTTTCCTATAGTTTAATTTAACATCCCAAACCTCTAGGACCAATAATAAGTGAGTTATAAGCACTTTTAACTTCGTTTGACCTTGAAGGAGGGGTCCAAGGTCAAATCTAACCACACCAGAAGATTCCCAGCCCATGATTTCCTAAAGGTTGGCTTCACATTGCAAACCTCTAGGACCAATAATTAGCAAGTTATAAGCATTTTTAAGTTTGGCTATCCGCAGTTGACATTGAAGGAGGGGACCAAAGTCAAATCTGACAACATCAAAAGATTTCTAGCCCATGATTTCCTATAGGTTGGTTTACATTTCAAAAGCGCTAGGACCAATAATAAGCGAGTTATAAGCATATTAAAATTGGCTATATTCATTTGACCTTGAAAGAGGGGCCCAAGGTTAAATGTGCCCACATCAGAAGATTCCTAGCCCATGATTTCCTATAAGTTGTTTTCACATTGCACACCTCAAGGACCAATGTTAAGCATGTTATAAGCACTTTTAAATTTGGCTATCTTTATTTGACCTTGAAGGAAGGTGCAAGGTCAAATCTGACTACATCAGAAGAATCCTAGCCCATGATTTCCTATTGGTTGTTCTCACATTGCAAACATCTAGGTACAATATGAAGCGAGTTATAAGCACTTTTAAATTTGGCTATCCTCAAACAATAATCAAAATTTTTGATGTTTTGCCTCATCAGAGCAAAATAAGCGAGCTATACACACTTTTAAGTTTGGTTATCCTCATTTGACCTTGAAGGAGAGGCCCAAGGACAAATCCGACCACACCAAAAGTTTGGCTATCCACGTTTAACCTTGAAGGAGGGGGTCAAAGGTCAAATACGGCCACAGCAAAAGATTCCCAGCCCATGATTTCCTATATGTTGGTTTATCATCCCAAACTTCTACAACCAATAATAAGTGAGTTATAAGAACTTTTAAGTTTGGCTATCCACGTTTAACGTTGAAGGAGGGGATCAAAGGTCAAATATGGCCACAGGAAAAGATTCCCAGTCCATGATTTCCTATATGTTGGTTAACAATCCCAAACCTCTAGGACCAATAATAAGCGAGTTATAAGCACTTTTAAGTTTGGCTATCCTCGTTTGACCTTAAAGGAAGGGTCCAAGGTCAAATCTGTCCACACCAGAAGATTCCCAGCCAATGATTTCCTATATGTTGGTTTACCATCCCAAACCGCTAGGACTAATAATAAGCGAGTTATAGGCATTTTTAAGTTTGGCTATCCTCGTTTGACCTTGAAGGAGGGGTCCAAGGTAAAATCTGACCACACCAAAAGATTCCTAGCACATGATTTCCTAAAGGTTGGTTTACCATCCCAAACCTCTAGGACCAATAATAAGTGGTGGCCATCTTGTTTTTCAAAACGAGGCCAAAAGTATTTCCAGTCAAGATTTTGTACTGAGGAATATATCCTGCGAATTTGAGATCTCTACCTGTAATACTCTTTGCTCTAGAGGGCCAACAAAAGTCCTTGCTTAAAGTCAAATAAAAGTCCCCGGCGGCCATCTTGTTTTTCAAAATGAGGCCAAAAATATAGCCAGGCAAGATTTTATGGTTATAATATTACTAGCTATAATATTTTTTCATTAGAGCGGTAACGGTGAAATCTCTCTACACACTGTGGCGGCGTAACAAAGCGAAATCCATAATATGAACCGGATAGCATCTAGTGGAAACAAACATATGGTATTAGCGAATAAATTTGGAATATTGTTGAGAACACCAGCAATTGGCATATATTAATTAGCTGAACATAGTTGTGACGGTGTAATTGCTAAAATTTCTTTTTTTTTTATAATTTTAGAAAAAAATACTATGTCCGCTAGAGATATGTGGCTGAAAAAAAACAACTTTACTTTCATGAATTTTTTTATTTTTTATTTATGGGTTGAATGAAAGGAATGAATATAGTGATAAAGACGGCAAACCGGAAAGTTAGTTTCTATTTGACTTATATAAGCGTAAACGAAATCCGGTGACAAAATTTCAAGAACCGGTTCCCAAAATGTTACATATTTCACATCAAAACGTATAAAGTATTGCACAGAAATGCTTAAAAATGTTTACTTCTGTAATATTTTGCCAATATACAATGAAATAATATCCAAAACGTCTGTTTTATCATCAAATAAACCACATTTTAGTTGAAATAATAGTTCATGTACACACACAGAAAGTTTTACAGCTTGACTACAGTTTGGTGTATACTAATTCGAACGAATCCGGTTTTCGCCGAATTTTTGCTTTCGGGACCCGGTTTCCATATTTACTTTCGATCGTAACACTAAATGAATATAAGGAGAAGTAATGATGAACTATATTTCCAACGATTTATGGTATATGTGTGTGTTTGGGCCGTGGGATGTGGATGTGTGTGTAAATAAATAAAAACTTTGTACACACATAGTCCAACTTCTTAGAAATTGGACAAAAAAGTAACAATAGGGTCAAAGATGCCCCAAAAGGCAGGTTGCATAGGCAGCAATAAGGTTAGCGACTGGTGTAATTACATTTAGAAATAACAAGGAAAGAAATGTTAGGTTACCCAGTTAAGGTGAATGTGTTAGACGTGCTAAGAAACATAAAACTTGTAATCTAGGATACATAATTATATTTCTGCTATGAACGGAAAACCAAAAGGATGGAATTACACCAATTTCGAAAGCAACTTAGCTATGATGGTGATGTATCTCCCTCTCAAGTTTTAATTTGATTGGACAGAGTGTTTTCGAGTTAGAGTCCGGAAACGGCAATGTTGGACAAACGAACCGACAGAATTACACCAATTTCGAAAGGAACCTAGCTATGATGGTGATCTATTTGATTGGATGAACCGTTTTCGAGTAAGAGTCCTTAAATAAAAAATGTGGACGGACAGATGGATGGACAGACAAATGGACAAAAAACAGACAAACAAATGGACAGAATTACACCAATTTCGAAAGAAACCTAGCTATGAAGGTGATCTATGTCCCTGTCAAGTTTGAATTTGATTGGACAAACTGTTTTCGAGTTAGAGTCCGGAAACGAAAATGTGGACGGACAGACGGATGGCCAGACAAACGGACAAAAAACGGACGGACAAACGGACAAACGAATGGACGGATTTACACCAATTTCCAAAGAATCCTAGCCATGATGGTGCCCTATGTCCATGTCAAGTATGAATTCCATTGGACAAACTGTTTTCGAGTTAGAGTTCGAAAACGAAAATGTGGACGGACGGATGGACAGACAAACGGACAAAAAACGGACAGACAAATGGACAAACGAATGGACGGAATTACACCAATTTCGAAAGTAACCTAGCTATGATGGTGATCTATATCCCTGTCAAGTATGAATTCGATTGGAAAAACCGTTTTCGAGTTAGAGTCCGGAATGACAAATGTGGACAAACAGACGGATGGACAGACAAATGGACAAACAAACAGACGGAATTTCACCAATTTCCAAAGGAACCTAGCTATGATGGTGATCTATCTCCCTGCCAAGTATGAAATCGATTGGACAAACCGTTTTCGAGTTAGAGGCCGGAAACGAAAAAAGTGGATGGACGGATGGACAGACAGACGGACGTCGGACACATCGATCTAATAGGCGGGTTGGTTACATGCAACCCGCCTAAAAATAGTAATTACAATTCCTTAAAAGTGAAATAAATTACTCTTATTTTAATATTTATTATCACAGCAGCTATTTATTATCACATGCTCTTAATTTTAAGATTTTTCAAAATATTGTAACATAAATATCTCAAATTAGTAAGAGATGGCAGGCTGGCCAACCTCGCCTACCCAGTATGTATAATGCACTTGTATAAAAAAAGGGTAGAAATATATAAATAACAAGCATTCTGATGCATGCATTTATCTACCGCCGTATAAATTAGATGTACTAAAGATAGTGGAATATAAATTTTCTTGTGAGATGGAGGCACATGTAGAAGTGACAACAAGTTTAATGTTTGATTGCAATACTTTTAAAGAGAAAAGGCATTTGCTCATTTCAGTAGCTATTACTCTGCCATCCAAAGAGCTACAGTTCTGCAACTTTATTATGCAGTAGATTACCCAAAGTAGGTGAAGGACATATTTAGAAGAAATTGCCTATCTGTAACACTTTTAGAGATAAAAGACATTTACTCATTTTAGTAGCTATGAGTGTGTAAAAAACTATAGATCTGCAACTTCACTATGTGGTAGATGAGACAAAAGTAGGTGACTGACTTATTTAGAAGAAATTGACTACCTATAATACTTTTACAGATAAAAGACATTCACTCATTTTAGTAGCTATTACTCAGCTATCTACTCACTTAGCTATTGACCTACATCTGCAAAAGCACCAAAAATATAAAGGACACAGGAAAGTAAGCTTATCAAAAACTAGATGAATAACACATGAAAACATTTGCCTAACTTTAATACTTGTGAAGGTATTTGACATTTATTTCCATCATATTTTTGCTGCAAATAAGAAAATAGCTATTGCTCAATTAGACATGCAATGGAACCCCAAACGATATGCCATCTTATAGTTAAGGAAAAAGTAGCTTAACAAATTATTTTAGGAAAATACTGTAACTGCAGTAGTTTTTTTAGTTACAATGGATTTACTCAACAGTCAGAATTTCAAAGTAGCTATTACTCAGCTATCCAATGTGCAACAGGTCTGCAAGTTTACTATCTGATAGCTCATCAAAAACTAGATGAATAACATATTTGAAAATATTTCCCTAACTTGAATACTTTTGAAGATATTTGAAATTTACTTATGTTGTTATTTTGCTACAAATAAGAAAATAGCTATTACTCACTTATGGCATCTAATAGAACCTCATGAATAACATATTTTAGGAAAATACTCTAACTGCAATAGCTTTGGAGTTACAATGGATTTACTCAACAGTCACAATTTCAAAGTAGCTATTACTCAGCTATCCAATGTGCAACAGGTCTGAAACTTTACTATGTGATAGCTTATCAAAAACTAGATGAATAACATATTTGAACAGAATTTCCTAACTTTAATACTTTTGAAGATATTTGACATTTACTTCTGTTATTTTGCTTCAAATAAGGAAATAGCTATTACTTACTTATGGCATGTAACAAAACCCCAAACTATATGCCATCTTATAGTTAAGGACAAAGTAGCTGAATAACATATTTTAGGAAAATACTCTAACTGCAATAGTTTTGGAGTTACAATGGATTTACTCAACAATTACAATTTCAAAGTAGCTATTACTCGGCTATCCAATGTGCAACAGGTCTGAAACTTTACTATGTCATAGCTTACCAAAAACTAGATGAATAACATATTTGAAAAGAATTCCCTAACTTTAATACTTTTGAAAATATTTGACATTTACTTATTTCATTATTTTGCTACAAATAAGAAAATAGCTATTACTCACTTATGGCATGCAATAGAACCCCAAACTATATGGCATCTTATAGTTAAGGACAAAGTAACTGAACAACATATTTTACGAAAATACTCTAACTGCACTAGTTTTGGAGTTACAATGGATTTAATCAACTGTAGAATTTCAAAGTAGGCATTACTCAGCTATCCAATGTGCAACAGATCTGAAACTTTACTATGTGATAGCTTATCAAAAAGTAGATGAACTAGATTGGGCCAACTCGGCGCCAACATATCCCCAGACAGGTCATCACTCGCGCCACAGGTTTTGATCGGGAATTTTGTAAAACATAATTACCCATTATTATATGAACTTCAGCACATCAATCTACTCTGTTTATATCTTCCCAAGGAAGATGGTGTATCCCCAGACGCCGAATACATAACTCAAATTATATTTTCAATCTTCCTGCAATGATAACTCTAAACCTATTTTCAAAGTATTTAAATGATTGATGATTGAATGTCCATTCTAAAATAATAATCCCAAAAGAGCATATCTGTTTCTATATTTGTTGACAAATAAAATATTATTTTTAACTCAACTCATCATACTTTTCAATCTTCCTTCAAAGTATTTAAATGATTGATGATTCAATGTCCATTCTAAAATTCATAATCCCAAAAGCGCATATCTGTTTCTATATTTGTTCACAACTAAAATATTATTTAAAAAAAAATTATTTATATTATTATTTTATTATATTATTTTTAGAATTTGCAAATTGTTTTCAGTTATTCATTTCCTCTATACCTATATATGTGGTCCATATATATGCAACCTAAATATGTGATACAATCTCAGTTCTGACTCCCCTTTGTGTTATATGTAATGAAGCCCACCACCTCCCACCCCTCTCCCCTTCTCCACACCTCTCTCACTATTACACAAGATCTGCAACCCCATTGAGTTCTTTGTTTCTCATCTGATATCATTAAATACCTTTCTTTATTTAGTGTCACTCAATATAGCTGGAGGTCCCAGAGGTGGGTGGGGGGAATCCGGGTGGGGGATGTGGGTTGGGACTACAAAGAGATGGACTGCTACAGCATAAATGGTAAACAAACAATCTATATAAAAGGGGTACTCAAATACAAAAAGAATTGAGAATTTTAAGTATGTGATTATCAACTGAAATGAGTTCATAACTGTAGGAGCTGTGTCAAAATTAACTGAGGCAAGCTGAATAAAACTGGGCTAGTTGAGGGTTAAAAATCCCCTAGTTTTACTACATAAGGATAGAATTTCATTAATATTGGGACTTAAAGCTCATTTAAAGTGTCCATTTTGTCTACTTGAATATGTTTAACCAGTTTCATTTTAAAAAGTTAAAAACTCAGCAAGCAGAGGTATAACACACAAAAATAAGTTCTTAAAAGACTAAGATACCCATAACATTATTAATATTCAAAATTTAAATAGACAGGCATTTCCTTTTAAAAATTCAAAGATTTCAGCTCTATAAGCCACATAGTTTGACAGTCACTGGGCTTTAAAGTGGCATAATGTCCATAAATTGGGTTTCAGTGGGCATTTTACAATTGTTAAAGAGACCTTAGCAATTAAACTACAGATCTGAAACTTTTTGGGGGACATACATAACAAACAAAAATTATATATAATACAGTTTAAGACTTGTCACACTAAGCATTTCCAAATAACAGGGCAAAATACGGAAAAAATGTCAAAAAAGGCACTTGGGCGAGTGTGTATGGTGCTCATACACAGGTTAAATGTCTACTAAAAACCTTGATTTTTGGCATATGTAAAAAGGACATAATAATGCATTCCCAGATGGGATTTCAGCTCCATCAATCACATAGTTTAACAGTCACAGGGCTTAAAGGTGGTAAAAAGTCCAAATATTGGGTGTCTGTGGGCCTTTTAGAGATCTCGATGTGGCTTTGAAATTAAAGCTTCAGACTTAAAATTTGTTACATACTAAGATTACACATAGAATATGTATCTAATAAAGATTGAAACTTCTCAGACTTACCATTTCCAAGTTACAGAGCAAAATATGTGAAAAATGTCTTAAAAGGGTCACTCAGGTGGGTGTTTAAGGTCCTCATACACAGGTTAAATGTCTACTTGAAGCCTTGATTTTTGGCACATGTAAAAAGAACATAATAATGTATTCCCAGATGAGATTTCAGCTCTATCAGTCACATAGTTTAACAGTCACAGGCCTTAAAATTGGCAAAAAGTCCAAATACTGGGTCTTTATGGGGCCTTCTAGAGACCTAAATGTGGCCTTAAAATTAAAGCTTCAGACTTAAAATTTGTCACATACTAAGATTACACATAGAATATGCATCTAATACAGTTTGAAACTTCTTAGACTTACCATTTCCAAGTTACAGGGAAAAATATGTGAAAAATGTCTAAAATGGTCACTCGGGTGGGGATTTATGGTCCTCATACACAGGTTAAATGTCTTCTTAAAGCCTTAATTTTTGGCACATATAAAAATAACATACTAATATCTTCCCAGATAGGATTTGAGCTCTATCAGTCACATAGTTTGACAGTCACAGGGCTTAAAAGTAGCAAAAAGTCCAAATATTGGGTCTTTGGGAGCCTTTTAGAGACCTCAATTTGACCTTCAAAATTACAGCTTCAGACTTAAAATCTGTTACATACTAAGATTACACACACAGAATGTATATCTAATAAAGTTTGAAACTTCTCAGACTTACCATTTCCAAGTTACAGGGAAAAAGATGTGAAAAATGTCTTATAAGGGTCACTCGGGTGGGTGTTTATGGTCCTGATACACAGGTTAACTGTCTATTAAAGGCCTAAATGTTGGGGCACATATAAGAAAACACATAGATATATTCCCAGATGATATTTAACTTAGATGAGAGACATAGTTTGAAAGCTACAGTGCTTGAAAGTGGCAAAAAGTGCATAAATTGGGTCTCTGTGGGCACTTTTGAGACCTTAAGTTGACCCCTTTGGGTAAACCTACAGCCCTAAAATTTTCTACAGACAAGGATTACATATCAAAGTTATACCTAGCGCAGTTTGAGACTCATCAGAATTGCCACTTCCAAATTATAGGGCAAAATATGTGAAAAGTATAGCAAAAAATCCCTAAGTGGGGGTATTTATGGGCCTCAAACACAATTTTCTCCTCAACTTAAAGTCGTGATTTTCGGCACATGTACTAAGAACATATTAATGTGTTGTCAGGTAAAATTTCAGCCAGCTGAGCATCATAGTTTGTGACCTACAGGGCTCTAAGTGGCCAAAAGTCCAATTTCTGACCTTAAGGTGGCCATAAGTTCTTTTTTACTGGGAGTTTAAGGTCACCTTAAAATAGGGATCTTCCTTTGGGCACCCTTAACATGTGTTCCAAGTTTGAAAAAAAAATATTAATTTGTTTTTGAGTTATCGCGTCCACAAGGAAATTTCTACGGCGGCGGCGGCGCGACGGACCTGAATCCAATATATCCCCGACTTTCGTCTGGGGATATAATAAACCAACCACCCAAACTGAGTACCTGAACATTTAGTAAAAAATTAAAGGACACAATTATGAACCGGACATATTGTCTTTGAGGGTGAGTTGTCTTGAAATTCAAGCTTTACTAGTACACCTTTAATCCATAAAAAATTCTAGTGGCTTTCTGCCAGTGATTGACCGTCTTGTATGACATTGTTAGAGGTCAAGGACAAATGCATCTATTTATCTACAAAATGGGCATTCACTGGTATTTCCGGTTTGCGGTAAAAACAGCCGATAATAGAGATAAATTACGAAAATATAAAGCTTAGAAACAAATGTAACAATATGCACGCCCAGTTATTAACTAGACCTAGCGCATCGTACAACCGATGCAAATTGTATCCACCGTAAAGACAATGCACCAAAACCTCTAGGACCAATAATAAGAGAGTTATAAGCACTTTTAAGTTTGGCTGTCCTCATTTCACCTTCAAGGAGGGGCCGAAGGTCAAATCCGACCACGCCAGAAGATTCCCAGCCCATGATTTCCTATCTGTTGGTTTACCATCCCAAACCACTAGGATCAATAATAAGCAAGTTATAAGCACTTTTAAGGTTGGTTTACCATCCCAAACCTCTAGGACCAATAAAAAGAGAGTTATAAGCACTTTTAAGTTTGGCTGTCCTCACTTGACCTTGAAGGAGGGGCCCAAGGTCAAATCCGACCACGCCAGAAGATTCCCAGCCCATGATTTCCTATCTGTTGGTTTACCATCCCAAACCACTAGGATCAATAATAAGCAAGTTATAAGCACTTTTAAGTTTGGCTGTCCTCACTTGACCTTGAAGGATGGGCCCAAGGTCAAATCTGACCATGCCAGAAGATTCCCCGCCCATGATTTCCTGTATGTTGGTTTACCATCCCAAACCTCTAGGACCAATAATAAGCGAGTTATAAGCACTTTTAAGTTTGGCTGTCCTCATTTGACCTTGAAGGAGGGACCCAAGGTCAAATCCGACCACACCAGAAGATTCCCAGCCCATGATTTCCTATATGTTGGTTTACCATCCCAAACCTCTAGGACCAATAATAAGTGAGTTATAAGCACTTTTACCTTTGGCTATCCTCGTTTGACCTTGAAGGAGGGGCCCAAGGTCAAATCCGACCACACCAGAAGATTCCCAGCCCATGATTTTCTATATGCTGGTTTACCATCCCAAACCTCTAGGACTAATAATAAGCGAGTTATAAACACTTTTAAGTTTGGCTGTACTCGTTTGACCTTGAAAGAGAGGCCCAAGGTCAAATCCGACCACACCAGAAGATTCCCTGCCCATGATTTTCTATATGTTGGTTTACCATCCCAAACCTCTAGGATCAATAATAAGCGAGTTATAGGCACTTTTACCTTTGGCTATCCTCGTTTGACCTTGAAGGAGGGGCCTAAGGTCAAATCCGACCACACCAGAAGATTCCCAGCCCATGATTTTCTATATACTGGTTTACCATCCCAAACCTCTAGGACCAATAATAAGCGAGTTACAAGCACTTTTAAGTTTGGCTGTCCTCGTTTGACCTTGAAGGAGGGGCCCAAGGTCAAATCCGACCACGCCAGAAGATTCCCAGCCCATGATTTCCTATATGTTGGTTTACCATCCCAAACCTCTAGGACCAATAATAAGCAAGTTATAAGCACTTTTCAGTTTGGCTGTCCTCATTTGACCTTGAAGGAGGGGCCCAAGGTCAAATCTGACCACACCAGAAGATTCCCAGCCCATAATGTCCTATATGTTGGTTTACCATCCCAAACCTCTAGGATTGATAATAAGCGAGTTATAAGCACTTTTAAGTTTGGCTATCCTCGTTTGACCTTGAAGGAGGGGTCCAAGGTCAAATCTGACCACATCAGAAGATTCGCATATGATTTCCTATAGGTTGGCTTCACATTGCAAACCTCTAGGACCAATAATACGGGAGATATAGGCACTTTTAAAGTCCGCTATGTGGGTTACTTCGGCACTCCGTGGATGACCTTGAATTAGGAGCTTCAAGGTCAAATGTGTGCAAGGTTGTAGAGGACATGTATATGTGTCATACATATCACCTATGAAGAGATTCAACCTTCTACCTATGAGGAACAGCCAGTAGAAAAATGTAGATTATTTTCAAAGAAATGCCCGTGGCGGCCATCTTGTTTTTCAGAATGAGGCTATTTTCCTTCCCAGAGAAGCTTACCCCCCAATGAAGATATCCTGCAAATTTGGTGAACCTAGCTGCTGTTGTTTTCCTCTTAGAGCGTTAACGCCGAAAATCTCTCTACACGCGGCGGCGGCGTAGCGAACGCTAAACCAAAGTATCCACCGGATGCTTCCGGTGGATACAATTATAGTGTGTACTGCCTTGCTACCAATTATCGCCCGCTACCAATTATTGCCAGACAGACTTCGAATAGATATAACTTCACCAAAATAGTATAGCAAGTCTTGCAAATAAGGTAAAACTATTTCCAAAGTGAATGGAACAAATCCACAACAAAAAGCTTTCAAAATACGACAAGGTTATGTCCCAGGACGTCACGATATGCAACATATTGGCTATATGTCGGGAAGTGCTAAATCATGCGAACCGGGAAGTGCTTCATCTAGGGAAGTGCTTTATATCATGGGAAGCTTGTTTTAGGATTGTAGCAATATTTTACAAAATGAAAACCCTTCCCTCAAAGAAGATCAAATACTTTAAACTCAAGAAATCACGGCAGAAGCACAAACTCATTAATATTCATGAGAAGATATGACGTCACAGATTTCCCGAGGTTTCCTAACAATATTTTGTAACATGGAATTTTCAATGAAGATTAAATACCCTAAAGTCGAGAATTCACGGCAGTAGCACCAACTCATTCATATTTATGAGAAAATATGAGGTCATGGATTTCCCGGGGTTTTCTAACAATATTTTATAAAATAGAAGCTTCAATGAAAATCAAATGCCTTAAACTCGAAAATTCATGACAATAGCATTATTACTAATAGTGGTGGTGGACCAAATCACGGATTTACGTGCAACTCGCTGTCATAGAAAGTCGCTAATGGAAACTCGCTGACACAACTCGCTGACAAGAAATATGTACGTGCATATATATACTGTTATCTTATTTGCATATGGTCGTGAGTTCTGTAGTTTAAAGTATTTGATCTTCGTTGAGACGTCCATTTTATAAAATATTGTTAGGAAATGCCAGGTGAAATCCATGACCTCATATCTTCTGATGAATATTAATGACTTGGGTGCTATGGCCGTGAGTTTAATATCTTCGTCTATGCTTCCATTTTATAAAATATTGTTAGAAAAGTATTACAATTATACCTTGCTCTCCAAGGCAAGTATTCCACTTTTTAAAATGTGGATATTGCTAGTCCTTGAATGCTTTTATAGCAGGTGACGAACTTCACTGGGGTGACAAAATTTACTGGCTGAGCAGTATTAACCTGCCATATCTAATTTACATATTATCAGCGAGTTGTGTCAGCGAGTTAGTGTCAGCGACCTCCCTTGTCAACGAGTTGCACGTACACCAAATCACGCCCGTGTACCTATTCACGCCCACCCCTAAATTTATCCAAAACAATCACAATTAAACAATAAATTACAAATGTAAATGAATTGGTACCCGGGCGTGAATTGGTCCACCACCACTAGTCATGACGAGATATGAGGTCACAGATTTCCGGTGTTTCTATAACGATAAAAATCAACCAATGAAATTATTTTCCGACATTTAGCCAGTAAGTTACACATTGGGATGTCACATGATTTAACCACTGCGTTCAAAATATTTAACCATTACTGAAATATGAACGTTTCATTTTCTGGTGGCGATAATTGGTAGCCGGCGATAATAGGTAGCAAGGCAGTATCATTTGACAATCTATTGGCAGAAGAATAAAATATAAAGCTGTTAATATAAGTTAAATTCAAATTCAATATTTTACCTTTAGCATGGGCGTTTACTGGTAAACGGCCTTCATAAATCATGACACAAAAACGGTTAAAGGGTTTCAACAACAATATAACACAAACCAAATGTTATGGTAAGCATTGTTTATGTGTATGTTATTATTTAATTTGTGCGATTTTGTACTTGACACTGTTTAAATTTGAAAGATTTGAAGGCCGTTTATCTCCGTGACCGTTTATCTTTGTGACCACCCGTGTACTGTACTACTGTATCCCTCACAGTAGGCGTTTACTGGTAGAATCTCACTGGCTTGATCATTTAAAGGCTAAATTGCAGAATTCCCCTCCCGGATATAGCTGAAAGTAGTTCCGTCATATATATATATATATATATCAATAAAAATAAATAAAATGAAATAAAATAGTACAAATTAATAAATATGTGGATTATTAGGTAGACGTGCAGGCAGGTAGACAGGTCGGCAGGTGGGCAGGTCGGCTGGTAGGCAGGTCGGCTGGTCGGCAGGTCACCAGAACAAATATCTACAACTTTATGGTAATATAATGCATGTTTTTTTTGTCTGATTAACCAATCAAAAGCCATGTTACATTGTTGTTTGTTTTATAATCTCCAAATATAAAATATTCCAAAATGCTTCATTTTCTTTTTTTTAATTATTTTTATTATTTTCTTTTATATTTTTAATAATATCTGTCTACCTGCCGACCTGTCTACCTGCCGACCCGCCGACCTGTCTACCAGCCGACCTGTCTACCTGTCTACCAGCCGACCTGCCTACCAGCCGACCTGCCCACCAGCCGACCTGCCTACCAGCCAACCTAGCTGTCTACCTGCCTACATGTCTACTGTACCTGTCTACTTCTCTTATTTTCTATTTAATCAGGAACTATATTATTGCAGAAAATAACTTCACTTATATTCCTACGCCTTTCTACTTCCGGGAGGGGAATTCTGCAATCCTTCCCATTTAAACAATGATTTCAAAAAGAATAATAAAACAAAATATATAAAAGGCTTTGCGTTTAAAATTTGGTAGTACTTTTTCGTGAAGCCAGGTTTGTTTTTCTTCAGTTGGGCGAAAATAGTGCACTGGTTGTGTCTAAACATTTTAAGGAGTCCGAATTTCAAGCGTTTGAGCTAAATTTTGTATTCTGAGCAACAAACAATCGAAATAAAGTATTTTCAAGGGACGCTTTATCCTTTGGCAGTAAAGATTCATCAGGGCCAATTTTTATTCTAAGCGTCTTAGCACAGACTTAGAATAAATGGTGAAACATTTGTCTTAAACGGAGGTCTTAAACTGATTAAGTCTGTGGTCTAAGACTGACCAGATTTCAAATAGCAGTCAAATATAAATTTCAGCTCAATCTTGGTCTTTAAGATAAGTCCACATAGATGTGGCACCTCATTTCTACAATGAAGCTTTTAAAAGTTATTTAGTGTTTACAAGGCTTTTCACTGGAAAACTTATCGCTCTTTATGTTACATTTGCTTGCAAACAGTGTTCAGTGGAGAAATCTACATAAAATCCAATGGAAAACAAAAAACTGTGTGAAAGTTAAAGGAAATGTTTTTTTTTTACTTTTTGTTACAAAATCTATAGTATGCTATTGAAGGTATCAATACTTCCACATTATTTTTAATCCAATCAGTCTGTTACACATCCCAGCAGGCATACGCCTTGAAATGTCGTTGATTTAGAGTTGAAAACAGGTTCTGACGTTGAAATGCACATTACCAACTACTAAATCTAAGTTAGTTTTCTGACATGAAAAAGTAGTGATATTTTGACCAGAAATCATGGTGATTTTTGGTTGAAAAACTGACACTGACTCAATTTCAACACTATTTCAAAGCTGGATTTCTGACTGGAAAAAGTAGTGATACGTCATAATAAAATCACCACTAAATCAAGTTAGGTTTTTTGACATGAAATCTTAGTCATGTTATTGAACAGAAAACAGGTTGAATGTTGGGAAATGAGTGACTGGTGATCGTTGATTGAAAATTTTTTTTCTAGCGGGTGATATAGTGATTAAGTCTAACTTTTTGAAAGAACTATTATTGCAATAGTTTTTGAATTTGTCGGTATTTGTAAAGCAAAGACTAATTTTTAAAGATTATAAAGATGATAAAGATTATGTGTGCATGTACTTGTACATTTTTATCCATTCTCGTTATAAATCAACTTCAACAGACTATTGAAGCAACAGATAAATAATCCAGTTGCCTGATCACTCCCCAGAAGTAAAACCAATCAAGTTGTGAGGAGTGATTGAACAATAGACACCTTGTCATCTTCTAACACCCCTCCTATTGTCAAACAGATTAACTGAATCAGAGTCTTGGAACATAAATAAAATAAGATTTGTTCTATGATAAGGAAAAGAAAACTTAAAGAATCATGAGCTGTTGAAATTTCAGCACTTAAATAAACTAGTTGGTTAAATTCAATTTCACAATTAAAAACAGCCATGGGTTGTAACATAAGTTCAGCTAATATTTGTCAATTCATCTTGAAGCAATCTATGCACATTGCATTAAAATTGAAAATTTTGATTACTTTAATGTAGCTTTTATCAGCTACAAGCTTACCATATGGAACTGAATGCTGTTCTCGGGAGGCTGCAGTGTTGACCGAAGCCTCAGGTTGTCCACTCGTGGAACTCTTCCCAACTCTTCCTCCTTTTCTCATTGCAATTTTGAACCAATACAATAGCTTACCATGTGGAACTGAATGCTGAATCCAACCTCTCAGTTGAGGGATTACAGGTGAGACTGGAAGTAGTCAATTTTTCTTGGATTTTGAAGTAACAGATTAGAATAAATGTTTAGAAATATCAGTCTGAGTCCTGTTTACAGTGCCCCAGTCCCAAAGATCAGGCCTGTAGGAAGCCAAAAACCTGAATTGAATGAATGACAGTGCTAAAAACTGTCTGGATGTTTGATTGGAGGAGAGAAGTGCAACCTATGCTCACTTATGAAGAGTAAAGCCCCTAGGGCTAAGACACGATGGAAACAAGCCCTAGGCTTGGAAATCTCATAATTTTTGCCACCCTAAAATGAGATTAAATGACAACCTTAATAAGACCTTACCCAACATCCTGAAGAGGTAAGCATATACCTAGACCCTAGGATTTAGACTCCTGAAGACTTTGTTGTAGTGGATGTGCCCCCCTCTTCTTTTCTTTGTGAGGATAACTGGTCTGAGGAGAAGGGTCTAGGACTTGTTGTGCCGCCACTACTGGACCCAGATAGTAAATGTGTTGTGAGCTTTTCAGTGACAGACTTGCATGATTTGGTCCACCAATACACGACCATAAAAGGCCTTAGAGGCCGCGAAGGCCCTAATGTCATGCACTTTAACTTGGACCAAGTCCAAGGCCTGTTGGTTTGCTTGTTTATAACAAAGTAGGATAGTTTGTTTTAACCAAGAAGAGAGCATAGCGGGTCTAATGTCTGAGGGGTGTCCTTTCTTGAACAAAATAGAAAGTAGGGATCGAGACCCTCTCAGGTCTTTGGTTCGATCCAAATAATACCTCAGGGCCTGTACCGAACACAAGGTCCTATCTTCTTTGAATTATCTATTTACAATGGTAGTCAAAGCAGGAATAGTCACCAGAGCCACACTTTGCGAACCTCTTGCTAGCTGGTTTTTGGCTATGAGGTCAGAAGAAGGGAACAAGGCAACCTTTTCCCATTGGCCTAGATTGGATACTGTGTTTGCAACCCAGGATGTCGCTGTGGCGCTTGCTGGAGGCCAAATCTAGCAAGAAAGCAGTTTTGAGAGTAAGATGTTTGAGGTCTGTCTTTCATAGGCTCAAAGGGTGCTTTTGTGAGCTCATTAAGCAAAACAGAAAGGGTCCATTTCGGGAGATTCCTGGAAATTTTGCGACGATCCCTGTGAAAACTGGAGAGCAACCTGTTAAGATCTGAGCTTTGGGAAACATGGTGCCCAGTTCGGCCAAGGTGTCAACAATGGCCGTCCTGTAACCATCAATGGGCCAATGCCTGATTAGATCTTAGTACAGGTACATGAAAAAGTCTGAGACTTGTTTCACAGAGGGAGTGGAGAAATCCACCGAATTATCTCTGCAACATTTTTCATATAGGGCACACTTTGACTTGTAGATGGTCCTTGCTGATGACCTTTGAGGAGCAGCAATTCTCTCTGCCACCCCCACAGAGAGGTCTTGTTCTTGGAGCTGTCCACTCTTAGACACCAGGTTGAGATGTTGTGGATTCCTGTGAAACACATAATTGTGGGACTGTTGAGTTGTTATAGTTGTTGAGACTGGTAGCTGAAGTGGGATCTCTGTTGAGAGTTGCACTAGGTCCCAAAACCAGGACATCCATGGCCAGCCTGGGGGTATTATAATGATCAGGCAATTGTATTGCCTGATTTTTTGGATCACCCGAAGAAGGAGAGCTGTCGGAGGGTAAGTATAAGCAATGACACCTGACAAGTTTATGTTTAGAGCATCTATGTCCCAAGCATTTGGGTCTGGGACAGGAGACATGTACAGTGGAAGTTTGTGGTTCAGACAAGTGGCAAATAGATCTACTTGAGGGGTGAACCATCTCCGACAGATCTGTTTGAACAGCTGAGGATGCAGTGACCATTCTGTTGATTGAACTTGGTTCGACCTAGACAGAAGGTCAGCCATCACATTCAGACACCCTGGAATGTGTCTAGCTTTCAATGTTATCTGGTAATGATGGTACCAGGTCATGATCTTCCACAGGAGATCACACATCTCTGCCGAATAAGTTCCTCCTTGTTTATTTATGTAGGCCACCACGGTTGAGCTGTCTGTTGAACCAGTACTGTTTGGTTTTGACACTGGTCCTTGAAACTTTGAAGGGCCAGAGAAACCGCCTTCAACTCTACAACATTTATATGTAGCCTTTTTCCCGGTCTGACCACAGACCCTTGGTAGAGGCTTGCACTAAGTGAGCACCCCAACCTTTGTTTGAGGCATCTGTAAAGAGATGGATGCTGTGGTCTTTGGGATGAAGATCTGCGCCTTTCATCACATTTGAGGGATTTTGCCACCACTCTAGGTGTGCTGAGATGGTGTCCAAGGAAGGAGGCTGTCCAGTGACTGAGGATATCTCCAGTGCTCCTTGAGGTGAAACTGAAAGGGCCTCATGTGAAGGCATCCCTCCGGGACCATTTTCTCCGTTCAGGCAAGGAAACCCAATTAGCAACATCAAACATCTTGCAGTCAAAACATGTTTTGACTTGAGACGTAGGATCAAATCCTTAAGTTTGAGCCATCTCTCTTGAGTGGGTTTTACAAGGGCTGAATCTAGATGGTATTCGTAGCCCACTAATGAAAACACCTGAGTTGGTTTTTAATAAACATGCTATTGAATTTCACTAGTGTATTTTCTATAACTGTTGTTACTACCACAATTCCAATTTCACTGAGAATGTGTAGTTTTAACAAGTTCAAGGTGTGTGATTAACAAGTTTGAGATGTAATCATTTGACTTTCTTCATGAAGGTCACGGGTTCAATTCCAGAGTGAACTTTTCCTGCATTTGAATTTAGTTGTCACAAGTAAAGCTAAAGCTTGTACTTTGACTTTTGAGCATCTTTGGTGGCATGTTGCTTAAACTTATAGTTTTGATATTTTTGGATTCAGAAATAACTTCTGCTGGTAAAACTTATTAAAATAATGTTACATTTACAATAAATTCTAATGATATTTTACTTCTTCTGGTTTTCAATCTTGGTCATGTTAGGGCAAGGGTCATACATGACTGCTAGTTCAGTGACCTTGAAGGCCAAATGTGACGGTAAATAGAGCAATTGAACTTAGAAACGAAAACATAAGAATTTAAGGCAGTGGCCTTTCAAAAAGGAATCATTTGACCTTTCAGGGTAAGGGGAGATACCAATAAGAGTTAAACATCGTGACCTTTCAAGGTCAAAGGTCACAGTGAATGATAACTGGTATTGATCAATAGGCTGAGGTTACAATAGGTTGGTGATCAGTGTCGATGACCTACAGAAGAGCTGAAATTGGAAAATTGGCAGCCACAAAGGCATGAACATCATGGACCTTAACCTGATGTAATCTCTGAGTATCTTCATTTGATAGTTGATAACACAACAGAATGGTCTGCATAATCCAAGAAGAAACAATAGCCGGCACAATGTCCTTACTGAAATTCTTCCTGAAGCAAACAAAAACCAACTGCTTGGCTGTTCGCAGGTCCTTGGTCCTGTCAAGTTAATAGCACAAGGCCCGCACTGGACATAAAATTCTATCATCCTTTAGGGACTTGTCCAGCATAGGAGCTAAGGCCGGGATAATAACCGGCGCAACCAAGGCTGGCCCATCTCTAGCCAATTGATTCTTGGACAAGAAACAAGGAGAAGGGAACAAGGACACGAGACCAATCCTCCTGATGCCTAATGTTTTTGTGAAACCAAGAATGAATCTCACTCCGCCTCTTCCCAGAGCGTAGAGCAAGAAGAAAGACTGTCTTGAAGGTCAGGTGTTTAAGAGAAGCTTTCCTATGTGGTTTTAACGGAGGCTTGGTCAACTGATGTAAGACCAGGGAGACGTTCCAACTAGGCATACCTCTACAACCCTTGGGTTTATCCTGATGGAAACTTGCCAATAAACGGGTCAAATTCTCATCTTTGCTGATATTGAACCTGTCATCCCAATTTTGTCAGCTGTTCTATAGTCATCTATGGTGCTAGGTTGCAGGTGTTTCTCCTTGAATAGGTGCAGGAGAAAATCAGCAATCTCACTTAAAGAAGGTGACTGGAAGTCCACCTTGTTTGTCTCACACCATTTGACAAATACGGCCCACTTTGATTCATAGACAGCTCTGGTTCAGCGTTTGAGGAGCCTCAATTCGTGTCGCCACCTCATCAGAGAATTCCTGCGTTTGTATGCTGGAGGCTCTATGAGCCAGGCATGAAGGTTGAGCCCTAGGAAATCTCTGTGTGGGCACTGGCTGAACTGCTGAGTCAACATATTCACTACATGTGGTAGGGAGAGGTACCTGCACTGACAGATCGACCAGATCCCACAACCAAGACATGTTGGGCCAGCCTGGGGCAATGAGGATCAGCCTTTGACACCACTGATACAGGATCTTGGTAACTAGCTTGCCCAGCATAGCCACTGGAGGAAAGCATAAGCATCTAGCTCCTCCCAGTAGGCTGAGGGCGTCCACTCTCCAAGCCTGAGGATCCGGCACATGGGAACACAAACCAAGGAAGCTTGTTTTTGTACTTGGTGGCAAACA
Organism: Sabellastarte sp. h YS-2021; assembly: GCA_964017235.1. NCBI lineage: Eukaryota > Metazoa > Annelida > Polychaeta > Sabellida > Sabellidae > Sabellastarte > Sabellastarte sp. h YS-2021. Next base: position 112,136,631 of record OZ024933.1, read on the forward strand.
GATCCACCTGTGGCATGTGCCATCTCGCACACAAGTGGTCAAATATCTCCTGTATGAGAGACTACTCTGTCTGAATTACTTGCTTGTTTCTGGACAACTTTTCTGGTTTTCTGCCGGAATGTGCCTGGCCCTTTACACCATAAAAGAAGCCTACAGAGGAGGGCACAAAGAGAGCCTGACCTCATGCCCCACCTCCTTGTTGATGTATGACACAACTGTTGTGTTGTCTGTGGCCACCAATATGACCTGGCCCCAACACTGTTGCTCAAACTTCTTGAGAGCCGACAGAACTGCTTTCAATTTGAGAAAATTTATGTGCAATCCACTTTCTGCCTCTGCCGTGTAGTCTCCTAAGTGTGCACCCCAAGGAGTCTGTAAACAACTGAAGCGTGTGTTGTAGAGGATGAAGAAGTTGGCCTGTGAGTACATTGTCTTCGTTAGCCACCACTGCAGGTGTGAATAAAGGGGAAGAGGTGTCCTCTTGTTCAGGGACTCTAGGACGTGTCAATGATTCTTCAGGTGCCACTGGATGGGCCTCCTGTGCAGCCGCCCTGACACAACCTGTTTCTCTGTGGCTGCCAATAAACCTATGAGCGACATGAATTGACGGCCATAACAACTGCCCTTTCTCATACGTTTCCTGATTTTGAGGGTCAGAGCTTCACACCTCTCCCGAGTGGGTTTCGCTAGACCCTGAGATAGGTCGAAATGATAGCCGACAAAGTTGAATTCCTGTTGTGGTACTAGTTCTGACTTCTTTAGATTGACTACCCACCCTAGTTTCTGGCACAGGTCCAATAGGGTCTGGGTATGATGTAAACAGTTCACTTGACACAGAGCTCGCAGCAACCAGTCGTCTAGGTACTGTGGATTCTTATACCCCGGGATTGAGCCATCAGTTTTACCTCCTTCACAACCTTTGTAAACTGCAATGGAGCCGTTGATAGGCCAAATAGCAGAGCCGCAAACTGGAAGGTTTCATTGTTTAGGTGATACTTCATCGACCTTGGATTGATGGGAATGTGGAAATTAGCATCGCTGAAATCAAAGGATGTCAGCCGCTCCCCCTGTTGTCTCCGGCGTTTCCATTTTGAATGTTTCCAATTTGGGGAAAAGACTGCGTTTGCTTAGATCTAAGATGGGGCACCATTTGTTGTTTGGCTTAGGAACTAGGACCGAACCACTACTTTGTTTACCACTTGTTTGGTGATCAGAGACCACAATGCCTCCTTTAAGTATCAATCAATCAGTTGTCCAAGTGCTTAATCTCCGTATCTGCAGATTCTAAGGCACACCATCCAGTTCGTAAGGCATAAATCATTACAATCAAGACATTAGACATGTTCCAAGTCGTACCCAGGGAGGCAATCCGGTGTTCGGTAGTTAGAAGCTAAGGTGGATATGATTTCTGAAATAGGTAGTTTTTTAATCAACTTTTGAAACACGAGAGATTTGGAGCACTGCGGATATCATGTGGAAGATCATTCCATAACTTCGGGGCATCATATGAGAAACTCTTGTTGAAGTGGACCTTTGATTTATGGATGGAAGCACAATATTGAGGAACCTGGAGGAACAAATTTTGGGGGTTGGAACATCTTGTATTCACGGCAGATTTGTACAAGGAGAGATATGGCGCAAAATACTTAGGCTGGCCAGTGGTGAGGTACTTATACACAACAACTAGGGTTTTGAAGATGATTCATTGTCTGATGGTAGCCAATGAAGTGTCCTCAAGCTGGATGTGATGTGAGTGAAACACCAGTGACAAACCGTGCAAGAGCATTTTGAACATATTGGAGCCTGGTAGTATTACGGGATGACAAACTACGAAATAGAGAATTGCAATAATCCAAATGACTGCTGACCAGAGCATTTGCAATCACCACTGATGTATCAATGAAAAGAAACCTCCTTATAGGATGAAGGTCCCTCAGGCTAATAAAGCAAGATTTGATGACAGAATTTATGTGATTGGTAAAACAAAACTTTGCATCAAACAGAACACCCAAATTGCGTACAACATCTGTGGGAGAGACAATTTCCCAGGATATTGACAGGAAATGAGTCACTGAGCCATTTGTATCTGTCTTAGGCACCAAACACTATGAATTCTGTTTTATCAGGGTTTAACTTGAGTTTGGTATCAGACATCCAGACCTGAATATCATTCAAATAGGAAAAGACAACTTTAAAACTTTAGGAGTTTGGTTTTGCTTGGATGAACTCCAAATGGTTCAGCTTAATTTAGAAGGAAGAATTGAAGAAATAAGGAACACCTTAAATGTGTGATGTGGTAGAAACATGACTATTTTTTGGAAAGGTTATGGTCCTGAAGACATTGGTGCTGAGCAAAATAATAAACATATGTAGTGTAATTCATGTCCCTGATACATTTATAATGGAAGTAGATGCATTGTTTTTTGAGTTTCTCTGGGGAAAAGGGAAAAGAGCAAAGGTCCGAAGACAAATGGCCACCAATGATAAGAATTTGGGAGGGATCAAGATGATTGACTTTAAAAATATGGTTACATCCTTGAAAGCCATGTGGGTTAAAAGATTATTGTCAGAAAATACAGAGAATCCATACGTTGAGAAATGGAAAGTCCTTGCATTGGCCAATGCTGGTATCACAGATCAAACTCTGTTACTACACAAACTAGACCCAACTATTTTTAGAAAATGCCAAACTAAATTCTATAGCAAGGTTCTAGAATCATGGTTTAAGTTCTTTGCAGTTGCTCCAAATAGCTTAGAAGAAATTCTCAATGAGAAATTGACATATAATAAATACATAACCGTCGGAGGTAAAGTAATAGAACCTAGTTTTAGAGTCATTAAAGAGACAGGGATAACCAAAATAAGTCAACTATTTCATCATTAAACTTTGTTATCAAGGCTTAATTTTGAACAAAGATATAACTGCCACCTGCCTGACCTTGACTTCAATGCTTTGATATGTGCTATTCCATCAAACTGGAAGGCTAAATTAAAACCAGAGAACAGGCTTGATACAACTCCTGACTGTTATGATATTACCCACTTAAAAATAAATCTGAATAACCTCACAAATAAAAAGGTTTATGAAAGCATAACATACAAGAAAAGTATTCCTACTGCAGATAACAAGTGGGTGGAGTATTACCCTTTTTTAGAAAAGACCGACTGGTCCACCATCTATAAGATACCATTCAGAACAACACCAGATATTAGGCTGCATAGTTTACAGTACAAGATCCTTCATCGTTTTATAGGGTGCAACTACAATTTAAGTAACTGGAAAATAAAAGATAGTCCCTTTTGTACATCTTGCTCACAGCTAGATACTGTGGAACATTTCTTCTACTATTGTGAAAAAGTACAAGTTGTCTGGAGCAGCCTAAAAGAATTAAATATCAATATTTTAAAGCTAAATTGCCAACTTACAGTTCTAGAAATTTTATTTGGAATCCCCTCAACAAGACAAAGTTTACTTCACAAAGTACTAAACCTATTAATATTAGTTGGAAAACAATGCATCTACTTGACAAAGAAAAATGAGAAAAATATTACTTTAAAGATTTTTATTAATTTACTTAAAAAGCAAATAGAGTGTGAAATGTACCTGATTGCATTAAATAAGGGTAAAAATGGTGAATGTCTATGTGAATTATATAAAAAAGTATTGAAATACTATGAAGCAATGTGACAAGTAAATACAATCTAACGGTGGTAGAATATCTTTTTATTTGGGTCATATGTAATACAATGTACAAATAACCAATGTGCTATATTGTGAAATAAAATATTAAAAAAAAAAAAATCATTCAAACAGGATTTTAGATGGTCAAAAGACTTGAGACTATCATCAGGGGATAAGTGAATGAACAGCTGAGTATCATCAGCATAAAAGTGGTATTTAACTCCAGTATATTTTCTGATGCCTTGACCAAGAGGTGTTGTGTAGAGGGAAAACAGAAGAGGACCTAAGACAGAACCTTGGCTGACTCCAAACTTCAATTTGAACAAATTTGAAAGACAAGAACCAATCTTGACTGACTGAAAACGATCCTGGAGGTAGGATCGAAACCATTTTAGTGCAGATCCAGCAAAGCCAAACCTAGCTGACAAACAAGAAAGGAGTGTGTCATGATCGATAGTATCGGAGGCTGCGGACAGGTCGAGCAGCATCAGTGCCGTAGGCATGCCCTTGGACAGAGATAAGTGAATCTCATTTTTGATGCACAACAAGGCAGTTTCTGTTGAGTGCCCCACCTTATAGGCTGACTGGAAAGTGTTACCAAGATCATGAGAATCCATGTGGGATCTAATTTGGGCAGCCACTATTCGCTCAACCAACTTTGACAAGAAGCTAAGACCAGACACCGGTCGATAGCTCTTCAAATCCTCTTTTGAAAGGGTAGACTTTTTGAGGAGAGGTGTGACTGTTTAAAAGGATTCGGGAAAATGCCATTTTTGAGGGACAAGTTAACCAGTATGGTCAATGAAGGAAGAAGGATGTCTATACATTGTTTCACAATATGTGTGGGACATGGATCTAGAGAGCAAGTTTTAGAAGGGGCTTCCTTAATAAACTTGAAAACTTCGCTCTAAGTGACGACTTGAAAGGAACTGAAAGTTGGTGGCTCCTTATCTGGATGAAGAGACTTAGATGGGGAATGTTTGAAGATGTCTCAGATTTTTTCAATTTTATAAATGCAAAATGAACCAAATCTGTTTGCCAATGATTTTTCATCAACAAAGAATGGGAGGATATTGGTATTTGACCAACTCAGTATTCTATTCAGTGTCTGTCATAGCTTTTTACCATCACCGCAATTTTCACTAACTAGATCATGGTAGAAACACCCCTTGTTTCTATTAAGAATGTGGTTGCATCTGTTTATTTGCTGTCGAAGACTGGAACAATTTTCAGGGGATTTGTCTCTTCTCCAAGCACGTTCATACTGCCTTCTCATGCACTTGGGAGTTCTATATTCGTCAGTTATCCAGCTTGGCGCTGGTTTCATGAGCTGTTTAGTCTTCACTGGTGCATGAATATCTAGAAGGCCAGACAAACCAAACATGTACTGTTCATGCAATAAATCAATGTCATCAGATGGTGAACTTACAAACGGAATAGCCAAGAGGTCGCTTCTGAATTTATCAATATCCAATTTATGATACTTGCGGAAGGTAATAACTTTCTGCATTGGAGTATCCAAAGATGGTCAACCACACAGGAGATAATTTTATGATCACTTATAAAGCTTGAAGCTTTTACATCGGAAAATGCAGAAAACTTGGAAGGAACCATCAGCAAATCTAAGGTATAACTGTGAAGGTGAGTTGAAAAATTAATATATTGGGTCAGACAGCAAGAATAAATGACTGATTTTAATTCAGAGACTGTTGGAGACATAGTGTGAACATGAAAATTAAAGTCACCACAAATCACAAAGGAGGATGATAAGGAAGACAAAAAACCCACGTATGACAGAAAATCTTCAAAAAATTTTACAACAGATAAGGCAGGGGGCTGGTAAACAACCCCAAGAAACATGTGGCGCCCGTCAAAAGTGAGAGAGACAGTGTGATTTTCAAGGAAGGAAAACTCAGGGGAATGGATGGTTTTGAAATCCAGAGCTGATTTAATGAAAAAGCCAACACCGCCACCACGTTTGTTTTCTCTATTGGTGTGAACAAGGGAAAAATCTTCAGGTGTTAACTCATTTAGAAATCAAGGTGTGTCTAGAGTTTTAATATGGGTCTCAGTGAGACCAAAAACATCAAAATTTCCAGTTTTAACTTCTTTACAAATAGTTGGGCCTTTATTCCTAATGGACCGGCAGTTAGCAAATTCAAACTTCAGTGGCCCAGGATTGAGAGCGACATCGCCCGACAACAAAACTAGAGCAAGCTGCCTGAAGGACGCCTTTTCACAAAATGTAACTCTGTCTGACTTGACATAAATGAACAGAATGGATTTGGCAGTAGGTCCATCATATTTACATACATGCAGGCCAACATCACACCTGCCCTAAATTCTGTTTTGAGTCTTATGGCAATGCACAAAGAAACCAACAATACAAAGAAGGAGCCTAACAATCCGCATCATAAGGAGAATCACCGGAAAAAACAGAATATGCAGAAATTCACAGCAGGACAATGGGCAGTCAACAAATATGAGGCAACAAGTATCATAAAAATTGATGAAAAATAATGAAGTAAAAAAATTTATAACACACCAGATATTGAACAAAAATTGTAAAAGTAAAACCAAATCACAGAGTAACTCCCGGTAAAGGGCAAGTAATACCCACAATATCAACTAGCAAAATAATTAAAATACAAACTACAACCCAAAATCACCGAGTAACTCCTGGTAGTAGGCAATAATACCTGCAATATCAACTAACAGACTGCTGGTTCATTAAAAACAATTTAGAAAAACATAAAAACCCTAAATAACTGAAGGTATATCATGGAAAGTAATAGAAAATACTAAAAGTACGACTAAAAGCCCAGTTTATTACATAAATTTAACAACTTTTATATATTTTGAAAATACGCGTCCATTACGGTCCTACCGAATACAAGGTTCTTGAGAGGATTGGCGTATCCGCTGACTATCAGAGGTGACCTGGTCAATGGGGGCCTCATCTTGAACAGTAGGTTGTAACCCTCCTGCAAGATGGAGACCACCCGAGGATTTGAACCCAGGCTGAGCCATGTTTCCCAAAACCTTTGTAACCTGCCCCTTACAGGTGGACTTTCTAAAAAACACTGGGGACACTTGGAATAGGAGGGACAGAACGACAAGGAGAGACAAAAGAATCAGTTTTGACATGCTTTATTTCTATCAGACAAGGAGCGGGACTTAGGCTTTCTTTTGTGGCTGCCCAGGACCAACGACAAAATGAACATGAGCTACAACAGGTCCTTGAAACCTTGACAACTTTGATTTGGACCCAACACACTGAACTCTAACTAAACTAGTGGGTCCTTGTTGCAATAATTGTCATTTAAAATTCTTTCCACACCTGGCATGCTTTATCTGCCACTGTGGCCTAGCGGGTAACACACTTGTCTAGGAACTCAGAGGACGTGGGTTCAATCCCAGGTACAGGGAGATACATAGTGGCTCGGATGACCACTTAAAATGGCGGTCCTCTGTCATTGGGTCCTATCCCCAGTGGCAGGTTAAAGAACCTCAAGGACGTTGATAAATGGTCGTCCTTGAGCTTCTATCTTCAAGTTAGGGGAATGTCAGTTACTTGTGAGTTGGGGCTGTACCTGTACAGTCGGATTGGTTAAATAGCGCTTTGAGTCCTGTAATATATGGAGATATTGTGCTGAGTATAAATACATAATAATAATAATGCTTTGAAAAACAGTGGGCAGTTGAACGGTCACGACCTTGCGACACAAGGTCCTTTTTGTCATATGGTTTATAGCACTACTTTGGCTTCTGTGAATGTTGCGGTCCAACCTGAGACAGTACTGACACATTCCGAGCCTCAAACTTATTGATTTCATGTTCTGCCATATTGAGAGCAGCATCAGGAAAAATACCATATCCAAATAAAGGAACATTCCTAAGCTCATTCCAGGTGTCCATTTTCATACCAGGATGTACATGGTCTAAATATGAGTCCCTTTGCATCAGGATGAGGTTTCCCAGGTGTACCAAAAGGCTATCGGCAAGGTGCTGTAAAGCCATATCTAGAGATACGGAGACAGTTTGGTGAGAAACACTGTCCTGCAGCTCCTTTAGGGCCTCCAATACCTCCTTGGCGGACTTGCCCTTATTCAGATGAGCCGGGAGAAAGAAAGGTGATGTGATTGGTCATCTGATCTTGGATCTCACTAGCACATTGGCTAAACCCAGCCGCATGGTTTACTGTATAGTGCCCTCTCTTGCACACCTCTCTCATCTACTCAACACTTCCTGCGACACTGGCCAAGACATGGGGCCTGTTGCCAATTATGCAGCCGGTTTGACAATTCTTGAGAACTGGGCATTCAATTTCGCCTCACACCCATGTCAGTTGAATAAGATCCTGCCCGGTCTGTGGGGACCATCTGTCTTCAGCTTGTATATAGGGTACCACTTATCCTGGGGTTTGGGTGTGCGAATGAATTGATCAGTACGCACACTCCCAGTTTCCTGGCCTCTTGATGGGTAACCCTCGGCCACTGTCAAATGAAGTCTTTCCAATTTCTGGCAAAGCCAGTCATCTGCTGGCATCTCCACTGAAATTATAGTACCTGGCCTTGGGTTCTTACCCCTCCATGGGTTGTTGGATTTATCAGGATCACTGTACTCTAACTCAAAGTCTGGAATAAAGTCCCAACCCATGAAGGCCCTGATGGAACGTACAGTCATCTTCTCATTCTTCTCTGGTTTATCAGTGTCAGTATCAGAGAGTTCACCTTCATCACTAACTAACTCTTCAGGTGAAGCATTTGCACCAAACAAGGGCTCATCCGGTGATACAGCAAAAGTGGTGTCAGTATCCGGTAGAGGGTATTCAACACCGGTAGCAGCAGCTGAGACACTGGCAAAGATCTCCACATCTGGGTCCGCAATCGGTGCAACTGGTTCTGGACTGGTAAGGGTTTTAGCCACAACTGTGAACTGTGAGGAATGTGTCAACATGAGATTCCTGTACTGGACCGGTATTTTCATCAACTGGTACTAGCTTTGATTTTGAAGATTTGTAGTGAGAAGACTTGTGCTTCTTTGAATCTTTTCATGCCAGATCCCTTAGAAGCCTGTGCTACTGGAGGCTGCACCAGACCGGTGGCTCCCCAGATAGCATGCTGCCGTCGGACCGACGTTGGCTGTTCGTCGCAAGGTCGGCAGATTTTGCCGACGTTGGGCCGACGTTGGGCCAGCGGCTGACTGCCAACCACAACTCTGGTTATATATCTCTACATTTTGCCGTCGTTGGGCCGACGTTGGGCCAACGGTGGATTTTTATTCAAGATGGTGGCGAGCAATAATAGGGGATTTTGTGAAACTTAGTAAAAAATTATTTATTATGGTATGTCTAAAAATCATATTTCAGTGAGCCCACAAATTTTAACCAACTACTTCATAATTTTAGAAATAAAAATAACATTCTCATTATAAATTTACTCTGAAAAAGTTGTTTTATGGACAATCTGATTGGTCGATGCCATACAATGAGTAATTTTTTTTTCGGTGGCTTGCGTCGGGCCGCCGGTCAAAAAGCTGTTGGGCCAACGTCGGCAGCCATCGTCGGGCCGACGGATGTGCCGACGTTGGCCCGACGTTGGCCCAACGTCAGCATGCTATCTGGGTCAGACAGAGACACTAGGATCAATAAATGGCTATTCAGAAACCAGTGGATTGATGACATTTACCGGTACTTTGGGGGTAGCAAAGATGTTTCAATATGACAACAGTGCTTCAAAACGAGCGAATCTCTCATTTAATCTCTCTTACATTATCGCTACCCCCAGGGAGTTGCTGAGCATGTGCAGTGCTGACATCCTGGTGTTTACTAGAAATCACTGGCTGAGCAAGAGGAGTGCTGACATCTTGCTCTTGAGTAGGATTTACTGGTGAAAGAACTGTAACCTTGTTGGGTGACACTAATATTCCAGCTTTTCTGTCCTTGCGAATCTGGTACTGTGGTGTAGCCTGCATTTCTCTTTGAACAGCAGTAAAGCTATCGCATATCTTACAAACCGCACCTCCCACTATACAGGCATCAGATCCAAGCCCTTTATAATGGCATCAGGCACATTTTCCATGCATGTCAAACTCAGCCATCTTATGGCCACAAGATCCGCGACACACCATGTACCTGGCGAATGAACAGGATACTATCGAGCCTGGCCAAAGCCCAGCTCAGGATATTTTTTCTAATGCTTGGCGAGACCGGCAGCGCACCGGACAAAATGCATTTGTCTACTAGGAAAGGTTTACCTGGCTTTGGCCTCTGATCAAAGCTTTGTCCATCCTGAGCTGGTTGTTAATTTCAATTTTGTTGTTTCAGTTGTGTGTTATAGCTGCTAATATCTCGTCTTGCTCCTGTTTTTCATACTCTGCATATTAGTTTGGCCATGCTATTGGGCATTTAACACTTTATGTTCACGTTAAACCTACCACTTCCTGTGAACATTGAGTTCAATTGAAAATAACCTTGGAGCTTTAGTTAGAAGTTATATGCACCATGGGTGCTTGAGATGGGATTCATGTGATTCAATGTGGGTTCAGCATGCACCCTAAGTTGTGAGTGGTTAGTGGTACTGATTGACTGGAAACACTGGAAAGGTCTGTTATGGTATTGGATGACTTTGGGACTTTAGTTGTTTTGACCTAGGTGGGTGACCGTGGTCAGTGAGTGGTATGCATGGATAAAAATGATACATGCTAGATCCTTTTGATTATCCCAGGTGACAGGATTGAAAATTTTAATACTTAAATGTAGCTTTTATAAGCTACAGCTTACCATGTGGAACTGAATGCTTACTCGCATGGCTGCAGATATTGGCCAACGTCCAAGAAAAATGGAAGTATAATGGTGCAATGCCTTCATATAGGGGTGACCCTGGTAGTGACGTAATTTAGTACTTCTTCTTTCGAGTTGGAAACTTTGCGGGGAGGCAGGGTGGGACTCTTCAGTTCCACATGGTAAACTTGTAGCTTATTAAAGCTATATTTAAGAAATTGAATTTTCAGTTTTATTGTGCTACAATAACTTACCATGTGGAAATAAATGCTGAATCTGCTAGGCGGAGGGATTACAGCTGAGACTGGAGGTATTTGTCAATTTTTCTTGGATTTTGAATTAAATTAGATTAGAAAGCATATTTAAAATTACCAGTCTGAGTCCCGTTTATAGTGGCCCCAGTTTCAGAAACTGGGATTATAAGAAGCCAAAAACCAGAAAATCTAATTAAAATGACAGTACAGATACTGCCTGATGTCTGGATGTTAGAGGAAGAAATGCAGCCATGCTCACTTAATAAGGTATATGTATAGCCCCAAGGGCTTCACTACCAATGATGGCAAGCACTGGGTTGAAAATCTCATTATCTTTGCTATTAATGATAAGATGAAAACTAGCAATGAGATTATAGGCTCACCTGGGGAAACACATAATATGTTAAACATGTTAAATACTGCGACTGAAATAAAGGATAAAAGACCTTGCCAAACATCCTGAGGAGGCAGACATATACCTAGACCCTTGACTCCTGAAAGCTTGACTGTAGCGGAGGTGCCCCCCTTCTTTTCTTTCCGAGGATGACTAGTCTCAGGGGAAGGGTCTAGGACTTGTTGTGCCACTACTACTGGACCCTGGTACATATTGTTGTCGTTATCTGACCAAGTAAGGTATTTTAGGTAGAAATTTGTAAATGTGTGAGCTTTCCAGTGACAAGCTTGCATGATTTGGTCCACCGAAACCTCACTGGAAAAAGCCTTAGAGGCCTCAAAGGCCCTAATGTCATGCGCTTTCACTTGGACAAAGTCCAAGGACTGTTGGTCTGCTTGCTTGTAATAAAGTAGGATAGAAGTTTTAACCAAGAAGAGAGAGTAGCAGGTCTGACATCTGAGGTATAATCTTTCTTGAACGAAATAAAAGGAAGGGATCAAGACTGTCTCAGGTCTTTGGTTCGATCCAGGTAGTACCTCAGGGCCCATACCGGACACAGGGTCCTGTCTTCTTTGAATTGTCTATCCACAATGGTAGTCAAAGCAGTAATAGTCACCAGAGACACACTTTGAGAAACTCGACTCGCTAGTTGGTTTTTGGATATGAAATCTGAAGAGGGGAACAAGGCAACCTTTTCCCATAAGGGTGCTTTTGTGAGCTCATTAAGTACCACAGAAAGGTTCCACTTAGGGAGGTTTCTGGAACTTTTAGGACGATTCCTGTGAAAGCTGGAAAGTAACCTGTTAAGGTCAGAGCTTTGAGAAAAGTGATGCCCCACTGGGCCCAAGGTGTCAACAATGGTTGTCCTGTAACCATCGATGGTTGAAGGATGCCTGTTTAGATCTTGGTACAGATACATGAAAAAATCTGAAATTTGTTTTACAGTGGGAGAGGAGAAATCAACCAAATTTTATCTGCACCATCTCTTAAACAGGGCCCACATAACAGGTAGATGGTCCTTGTTAACACTCTTTCATTGGAAGCAATTATCTCTGCCACTTCCACAGAGAAGCCTTGTTCTTTGAGTTGTCCACTCCTAGACACGGAGGCGTGGATGTTGAGAAACTGTGGATTGTTGTGAAACACCTGGTTGTGGGATTGTTTGTGAAGTGTTGTTGACACTGGTAATTGGAGAGGGATCTCCATTGAGAGTTGAACAAGGTCCCAAAACTAGGGCATCCCTGGCCAGCCTGGGGCTATTACAATGATGAGGCAATTGGTTTGCCTGCTTTTTGGATCACCCTGTGAAGGAGAGCTGTGGGAGGGTAAGCATAGGCAGTGAGACCGGACCAGTTTATATTCAGAGCATATATGTCCCAAGCATGGTGGTCTGGGAGGGGAAATATGTACAATGTGACTTTGTGGTTCAGACGAGGGGCAAATAGATCTACATGAGGAGTAAACCATTTTTGACAGATCTGTTTGAACACATGTGGATGCAGTTACCATTTTGTCGATTGGACTTGGTTTGACCTGGACAGGTTGGATATCACATTCAGACCCCGTGGAATGTGCCTGGCTCTTAGACTTACCTGGTGATGATGGCATCAGGCCATGATTTCCCACAGGAGAGCACACATCTCCGCTGAGTGGATTCCTCCCAGTTTGTAGGCTACTACTGTTGAGTTGTCTGTAGTAATTAATACTGTTTGGTTTTGACACTTGTCCTTGAACCTTTCCAGAGCCAAAGATACCACCTTCAACTCTAGAACATTTATGTGTAGCCCTTTTTAACTGACGAGACAGACCAGACCTTTTGTAGAGACTTGCTCAAAGTGAGCGCCCCAACCTTCGTTTGAGACATTTATAAAGATTTGGATTCTGTGGTCTGCGCCCTTCATCACATTTACAGGATTTGCCACCACTAGGGGAGCTGAAAAGGTCTCGCACCAAGGAAGGAGGCTGTCCAATGACTGAGGATATCTCCCATGCACCTTGAGGTAAAACTAAAGGGTCTCATGTGAAGGCGTCCCTCGACCATCATCTCCTTTGAGGCAAGCAACCTAATTACGGAGATCAAACATCTTGCAGTCAACACATGTTTTGACTTTAAGTGTAGGATCAAATCCTGAAGTTTGAGCCATATCTCTTGAGAGGGTTTTACAAGGGCTGAATCTAGATGGCTTATGTCTATTACTGGCCTCCACCTTTGGTGAGGCTTGGGGACAAGAAACAGGCGCCTGTAAAACCTGGGAGATTTTACCTTTTCCACCCTTTCTATTACAATCTTAGACAGGAGAGACTGGACACAAGAAGTAGTGCTAGGTCTTTTGTTGGGTCTTGTATCTTGAGTGAATCAGAGGAACTCTGGCTTAATTTGGATTGGTGATGAATAGTAGAGCGTAACCATTGGTAATAATGTTTAACACGTTGTTTGAGCATTGTCTGTTTCCAGTCTCTTCTCTACAGGCAGACAGAGGGAGGCTTTTAAGGAGTCATTGGGATGAGGGGTTTTTATGAACTTGTCCCCTAAGGTGAGGTCACAAAGGACCTATAGAGCCTGTTATTCGATTTCCCTCTGCCTGAGGAAAAGGATTGCTTACTGTTTGCAGTGGAACTGGCCCCCATAGGGGCATTTCCTGTAGGAGCCTCTTATTTATTGTGGTGCGGACCACAAAAGGGCTGGTTTTGATAGGGACCAAAACATTGAGTATTTTTCTGGGTGCCTTTATGAAGGAGGAACTCTTCTCCTTCCATAACCAGTTTAGACCGGAACAGAAAAAATGGGCTAAAGGAGGGGCGGGGGGGGACGGTGTTCTTAAGTTCCTGACACCTGGTTTGTTCCACAAGGTTGCAGATGAGTCATCTCAGTCTCACGTCTGATCAGAATTGAGTTACCCATGGTGTATAAATCCCTCTGGAATACATGGGCCAATGCCTTACTTTGACAGGTGAAGGCTCTCTGCTGTATGAGAATCCTCTTATTCAGGACAACTAAGTAATCTTTTCATACCCATGCCTGGCTGCTTTCTTGGATTGGCTCCCTTTTGAATTTGGCTTTTAATTCTTTTGACAGTAACTTTGATACTGCCTTATATTTTTTCATAATAAGGTTACACTCAGATGCAGCCTTCCCAGCAGGCACACACCTTGAAATGTCGTTGATTTGAGTTGAAAACAGGTCCCGACGGTGTAATGCATTTTATCAACTACTAAATCTAAGTTAGTTTTCTGATATGAAAAAGTATTGATATTTTGACCAGAAATGGTGATTTTTGGTTGAAAAATTGACACGGACACAATTTCAACACTACTTCAAAGCTGGAATTCTGACTGGAAAAAGTAGTGATACATCATAAAAACATCACCACTAAATCAAGTTAATCTTAAATCATGAAATCTTAGTCATGTTATTGAACAAAAAACAGGAAGAACCCAGCAAGCAAGCAACTTTGAAATCTGGTTGAATCCAACGATGAAATCTGGTTGAAATACATGTAGATTTTGCAAACCGTTTTTAGTTGGATCCAACTGGTGAAATCATGTTGAAACCAACATTGAAATCAGGTTGAATTCAATGGGTGAAATCTGGTTGAAATATTTGTAGATTTTGCAAACCGTTTTTGGTTGGATCCAACCGGTGAAAACATGTTGAAACCAACATTGAAATCAGGTTGAATTCAATGGGTGAAATCTGGTTGAAATATGTGTAGATTTTGTAAACTGTTTTTGGTTGAATCCAATGTATAAAATAGGGTTGAATTCAATGGGTGAAATGTGTCTTCTTTATTTGAATCATTGCAGCTTGTGATTCATAACTATAGCTTCTTAATAATATTATACAATAACTATCCATATTCATATTTTACAATTTGGATACAACTTCAAAGTACTTAATTCTTTCCAAGATGACATGTTTTCATTAATCATTATATATTCAATATTCTATTTCTGATGACATTGTAATGACAAATAATTTTGCATCAGCTTTTAAATATAATTGCTCAAGATATGCAAATCCATATTTTCCAACTAGATATCCATTTATATTTTATTAATAGGACCGGTATTATTCAATGTCTTCAACTGAAATTCTTTTATGAAATTTTAAAATAAAACTGGACAGATGCAAATGTCCAGCATCCTGCCAAACGTTAGAAAAAAACGTCCTGAGCTGGGCTCTGGCCGGGACCAGTAGTGTCCTGTTCACTCGCCAGGTGGCTGTGTAGCTCTTCCTCTTTTTGTTGTCTACCTCAGAATAACCCTTTGCATAAGGTCTAGTGAGCGGGGAAGGTAGGGTGGGACTCCCCTTGTCCACTAGGTAAGGTATTAACTTAAAAAAATTTAATTTACTTATTAAATTTTCCATTTTATTGTGTTAATACATCTTACCTAGTGGACAGATGCAGAATAACTACCCAATGGATGGAGGGCAGCCTAATCCAAAGGGGAAATCCCAAGAACTCTAAATACCCAAAGGGTATTGGCTAATTCAGCCCAGAATAAGGACCAAACACCCTTGCCCCCCCCCCCCCCCCCCCCTTGTTTCTAATATAGGTATATAGGTCTTAATACCGACTCAATCCGAGTGCATTAAAAGACCAGGGGAGTGAGAGTTCTGAAATGATGAGGAAGAACAGGAACGATGAACACTTTCTTCACATACACCTGGACCCACTTTGGATCATGGGAGATCAGATTTTTTTTAGTTATAAACAGATATCTATTTACAGAATATACAATATGTACAAATAGAGTGCTGGAATATTTATTCATTTGCCCTCCTGAACCTGTTGAATGGAGGGTAGCCTAATCCAAAGGGGAAATCCCAAGAACTCTAAATACCCAAAGGGTGGATCCGGTATTGGCTAAGTCAGCCCAGAATAAGGACCACTACAGGGCCCAAATAGTAAAGCTCAGAATCCGCCAAAGCCAAGTCCTTTAGATAGAACTAAGTAAAGGTATTGTGGGCTTTCCAATGTCAGGCTGAAAGGATCTGCTCCAGAGAAACTCCGCCTTGAAAGGCCTGAGAAGCTGCAAAAGCCCGAACATCATGGGCCCGAACCTGATGTAAATTTTGGGCGTCCTGATCACAGAGCTGATAACACAACAGCACTGTCTGTTTAATCCAGGAAGAGATAGTGGCCGGTATAATGTCCTTTTGAAAACCCTTCCTGAAAGACACGAACACCAAGTCTTTTCCTTTCTGGATGTCCTTGGTCCTGTCCAGGTAATATCTTAAAGCCCTCACCAGACACAGAGATTTGTCCTCTGATAGGGGTTTGTCCAGAGTAGCAGCCAAAGCAGGAATGACCACCGGAGCCACAGAGGCCGGCCATCTCAAGCTAACTGATTTTTGGACAAAAAACTGGGTGAAGGGTACAGGGATACCTGACCCCAGTTTTCTTGGTGCCTGATATTCTTGTAGAGCCAGGTATGGATCTCACTTCTTCTCTTGCCGGAACCCAAGGCCAGAAGAAAGACTGTTTTGAATGTCAGATGTTTGAGAGAGGCTTTTTGTAAGGGTTCAAAGGGAGCCTTAGTCAGCTGGTGCAGCACCAGAGATAAGTTCCAAGAGGGCACACCATGCCTTCCTTTAGGTTTATCTCTATGAAAACTGTCCAGAAGACGAGTTCGGTTTTCATCTTTGCTGATATTCAAAACGTCATTGCCTACCATGTCTGCAATAGCCGTTCTATACCCGTCAATGGTACTTGGCTGCAGATTTTTCTCCTTAAAAAGGTGTAAACAGAGGGCGACCTAAAGTCCATCTCATGTGATTGACACCATCTGACAAAAATGGCCCACTTTGATTTGTATACAGCTCTGGTTGAGCCTCTCTGAGGAGCCTCAATTCTTCCTGCCACTTCATCAGAGAAGCCTTGTTTCTGGATGGCCGAGACTCTAGGAGCCAGGCATGCAGATTGAGATTGCTGAGATTCCTGTGACCTAGACCATTGAGCCGTTACCAGGTCCCAAAACCAAGGCATGTTTGGCCAACCTGGGGCAATCAGAATCATTCTGTGACGGCGATGATCCCCCATTTTGGATACTATCTGGGTGATTAGAGACACTGGAGGGAAGGCATACACGTCCAAGTCTAGGCGTCCACTGCCCAGGCTGTAGGATCCGGTACCGGTGACACAAACTGAGTGAGCTTGTGATTGAACCGGGTTGCAAACAAGTCTATCTGTGGTTGGTGCCATCTGGAGCACAACTGATTGAACACCTGTTGAGAAAGGGACCACTTTGTTTGAATCACTTGATTGTGTCTGGAAATCTTGCCCGCTATCACATTCAAGTGACCCGGAATATGCCTTGCCCGCAGAATTATTCCGCTGGGATGGCACCAGGATAGAAGCCTCCAAAGGAGGGCACAGAGAGCCTGACTTCATACCGCCCTGCTTGTTTATGTAAGAGACTACTGTCGTGTTGTCGGTTGCAACAAGAACAATCTGGTCCTTGTACAGAAGCTCGAAACTCTTCAAGGCCAGAAGAGCTGCCTTTAACTCTAAAAAGTTTATGAGGAGGCGACTTTCTGGGAGTGACCAAATGCCTCTTGCAGTGGAGTCTCCTAAGTGTGCACCCCAACCTTCGTTTGAGGCATCTGTAAACAGCTGAAGAGCGTGTTGGAGAGGGTGTAAAGGTTGGCCTCCTAGCACATTGTGCTCATCCAGCCACCAGTCCAGGTGTGGATGGAGTGACTGGGGCACTGGGATGATCTTTTCTAGGACTTCGGGTACACGCCAGTGACGCTTCAAATGCCATTGAATGGGCCTCATTTGAAGACGTCCTGACCAAACTTGCTTCTCTGTGGCTGTAAGCAGTCCTATCAGAGACATGAACTGTCTGACTCTGCAGCTTTCCCGACTTTTGATGAACAGTAATTTCTCCTGGAGAGTTATCCACCGGTCCGGGGTGGGTGGTACTCGACCGGCCACTAGGTCGAACCGGTAGCCTATGAAATAGAAGACTTGCTGGGGTTCTAGCTCTGATTTCTTCATATTTACTATCCAGCCCCATTTTGGATACTACCTGGGTGATTAGAGACACTGGAGGGAAGGCATACACGTCCAAGTCTAGGCGTCCACTGCCCAGGCTGTAGGATCTGGTACCGGTGACACAAACTGAGTGAGCTTGTGATTGAATGGAGTTAACTGTTGGCAAAGGGCCAAAAGGGTCCGGGTATGTTGTAGGCAAGTTTTCTGGGACTGGGCTCTCAATAACCAGTCGTCTAGGTATTGGTGGATTCTGATACCCTTCGCTTGAGCCATGAGTTTTACCCCTTGACCACCTTTGTAAACTCCAGGGAGGCAGTGGCCAGACCAAAGGAAAGGGCTCCAGCGAGGTTACCCATTCCGCTTTCTGTAAGGATAACCGGATTGTCTCCGGGGTTTCCATCTTGAAGGACTTGCCTTGCATGAAAAGGTTTAAACGGCTTAGATCCAAGATTGGCCTCCATTTTTTGTTCGGTTTGGGTACCAGAAAGAGACAGTTGTAAAAAGCCAGGGACGACTTGACAACTACTTTCTCGACTACCAAGTTTTCTATGAGATTTATCAAGGCTTCCTTCAGAAACCTGCTTTTGCGAGGGTTGGCGTAGCCACTTCCAACCACAGGAGACCTTGTCAAGAGGGGCCTCTGTTTGAAGGGCAGAATATATCCGTCCTTTAGAACAGAGACTACCTGCGGATTCGCACCCATTTCCTGCCAGATATAACATAACATAACATGACATATTTATATAGCGCAATTCTGTTTAAGAAAAAACAATCATTGCGCTTATTCTCCACAATATGCTGTTTTAAAATAATGAGTTTTTAGTTTCTTTTTGAAGATGTCCAATGGAAGTTCAATGTTCCTGATATCATCTGGCAGTTCATTCCAATACTTTGGTGCCACAACACTGAAGGCACGGTCACCCATAGAGACGAGTTTTGATCTTTTTTCTTGTAGCATGTATGATTTTCTTGCAAATCTTGTGGTGCGTTGATGTTACTGGTAGTTAAGCATTGATGTCAAATATGATGGTGCCTGTCAATTCAAACTCTTATATACTAGAAGATTTATTTTAAATTTGATCCGAAACCTAACAGGCAACCAGTGGAGCTGATGCAGGTGAACCGATATAGAATCATGTTTCTTGACATTCAAAACTATCCTGGCAGCCCAATTTTGTACTTTCTGCAACTTATGGATAAGATATTGTGGGAGTTCAGCTAGGAGAGAGTTACAATAGTCTAATCTGGAAGATATGAGTGACTGTACTATTGTGTGTGCAGCAGACTTAGTTAGGTAAGGTCTTATTTGAATGATGGACCTTAGGTGACCATAACAGGATCTGCATATGGCATTTACTTGTTCCTTAAGTGATAGGTCTTGGTCAATGATTACCCCAAGGTTTCTGACACTTGTGCTTGACTTTATATCAATACCAACCACATTTAATGAGTCACTAATGACCTTGGAGCGCTGTCTTCCAGTGCCGTCAATTAAGAACTCTGTCTTTTCTTCATTTAGCTTGAGCCGGTTATTAGACATCCAGTTGCTTATTTCAGATGTACACAAATGGAGTTGTTCTGCAGTTTGTTTTTGGTTTTGAAAATTACTTGGGTCAATTGATTTGTAAAGCTGTGTGTCATCAGCATACATGTGGAAAAGTATGTGAAACATTCTGATGATGATACCAAGAGGTAATGTATATTTGCAGTAGAGATCAGGCCCAAGACCTGATCCCTGAGGCACACAGCATTCTAGAACCTTTTTATGAGATTCACAGTCACCAACAACTACTGATTGAGTTCTTCCTGTTAAATAAGTTCTAAACCAGTCTAAAGCTTTGTCTTCAATTCGAAACATTTTCTCAAGTCGGTGCAGCAAAATACAATGATCAACAGTGTCAAATGCAGCTGATAAATCTAGAAAACCCATAAGTATCACTTTTTGATTATCTGCTTCCAATAGAAGGTCGTTCATGATTTTGATCAGAGCAGTCTCAGTGCTGTGGTGGCATCTGTATGCTGATTGTAGATTTTCGCAGAGATTATGACTGTTTGTGTGGTCCAGTAATTGGATTGAGACTGCTTTTTCAATCATCTTGGACAGAAAGGCAAGTTAGATACTGGCCTAAAATTTTTCAAAGTAGGATCCACATCTGTCTTTTTTGGCAGAGGGGTAACAACTGCATGTTTGAACCCCTCTGGCATTTCACCTTGTATGAGTGACATGTTTATTACTTTGCTAATACTGGGTAACAGTAATTCAATACAGTCCTTCAGCAATGATGTTGGGATTAGGTCAAGGCTACATGATTTTGGTGCAACTGATAAGATTAATTTTCTAATATCTTCATTGCTAAGAGGTTGGAAAGAAGTCAGTGGTGTTACATCAACAGTTTTGTCATACTCATTAAATTTACTGGTTGATGGAAATTTAGCTCTGATCTTCGTGATCTTTTCTTCAAAATAGTCGCTGAATTCATTTGCCAACTGAGTCTTTGATGAGTGTTCAGGGTAGATAGTTGGACCATTGTCCTGCTTCAGCTTTTTAATAATTTGAAACAGTTGTTTCTGATTTGATTTATTTTTTTCAATAATTTCACTATAGTATGCCACTTTTGAACTGTGAAGCACCTTTGAATATGTTTTTCTCAATTCCACCATTACTCTATTACTTTTATCTGTGTGGTCTTTTCTCCATTTCCTTTCTGCTTGTCGGAATTTTTGCTTAGCTGTACGAATGTTTTCACTGTACCAAGGATTAATGTTCCTATTGCCAGTCTTTTTCACTCTTAATGGAGCATGCTTATCTAGAAGCTGACATAGGCAGCTGTTGTATTGATTCACCAACTCATTGAGCTCAGTTTTTGGTTTTGTGACAATATCTGAGTTACGAAGGTCCTGCTTGAATCTGGTTAGATCAATCTTATTCAAAGGTCTGTAAGATTTTGGCGACTCTTTATGCTTGTGATTTGAAGAGTTGAGTTGGAATACAATTGATGCATGGTCAGACAGGTAAGTTGAGATCTTAGGTGTATCATATATCAAAGACTCGGAATTTCTTGTTATTATCAAATCAAGCACATGATTTGCATGT
The DNA here is from genome assembly GCA_964017235.1 of Sabellastarte sp. h YS-2021. Taxonomy (NCBI): domain Eukaryota; kingdom Metazoa; phylum Annelida; class Polychaeta; order Sabellida; family Sabellidae; genus Sabellastarte; species Sabellastarte sp. h YS-2021. The sequence goes on from OZ024933.1 coordinate 112,157,840, forward strand.
TTGGATGTGGCATCACTGACATGCTGCTTCAAGCCAAATTCATCAAGAAGGTCTATCATGTTTTTAACAGAATAACTATCAATGTTTTCCATGTGAAAGTTAAAATCACCCACAATCAAAAGTTTTTCTTTCTGTAGTACCATTTTACTGAATAATTCTGAAAATTCTTGAAAGAACTGGCCTGTTGTGATATTTTCTGTATTTGGTGGCCGGTATACAATGCAAACTCTTAACTTGGTGTTGCTATTTGACAAAACACAAGAGATGTACTCAAAAGAGGAAAACGTTTCTGCTGAATCTAATTTGGGGCCCCATTCTTGTTTGCACAGTAAGGCTACCCCCCCCCCCCCCACCAGACCTACCTTTCCTGTCAATACATTTCAATATGTATCCAGTGGGTGTTAATTGTTTTTTGATAGCATGGTCCTTTTCCATAAGCCATGTCTCTACAATCCCTATAATACCAAAGTTTTTATCTGACAAGTGATCATTTATGTGTAAAAGTTTATTTCTGACTGACTGGGCATTGAAATAACACACAGAGGTCTTTGATTTAGATGATCTGTAACCACCTCTCACTCCCCTTCTTGTCTGGGTCACTGAGTTTAAAGTTTAAAGTTCTTAATGAGTGAAACATCAGCTTGTGGCAGTCTCAGGCCAACACATTGATTTCTGATTGCCATTAACCACCTGGTATAGGCCAGTCTTTGGCAAGTTGTGGTATCCATACTACACCATAAGGGTTAACCACAAAAATCACAGAGCATCTAAATATATCCATTATTCACCATTTAAATGATTATCCAATGTTGCTGTATCAGGTGTTACATGTTATAAGCACATTTCCCTTTGATAAAAAGTTTATCCAAAAAAGAAACAAATATTTGTAGTATAACTACTTGCATTATATGTATTTTACTCAGACAAACTATTCTTTTCATTCTCTGTATATTGTTCTTTCATGATTTCAATTTTGCAGAATTTATGATATCCATTAATCCATGAAAAACAGCATATTGTGAGAATTTTTATGACATGCTGCCACATGGGCGCTATCAGCATATGCCAAAACTGTTGGAGCCGTCCCCCTACATTCTGTCCGACAACAGCATTGGGGACATTGGGAGCAATTGGGACAGAACAACATGGATTTACAGAGAAAACACCTTTGACATGCTTTATTTTGCTCAAACAATCACCGGGTCTTACTCCTTTCTTTTGTGGAGGCCTGTGTGAATGAACAGTAGGAACATGACTTACAACAGAACAACACGCATCCAATTTTAGAGTCAATAAGTTCACTGAAGGCACTGTCTTTGAAAACTCTGTCTTTTGAAACTTTGGGTCCAACCGAACTAAATTTACTGGTACTGAGGTTGGAATCGCACAATAATGTCATTTGTATTGCTTAAAGGACTGTGACTTGGAAAAACGAGGGTTGGAGCCCCGTCCACGACCTCTGGACCTACTTCTACTAAACTGCCTCCAAGGTTGTTGTTGTTGCTGGGGAGCTTGATCAGAGGAGGAAGTATGTTTGCTGTCCTTGCGATCATAGGGCTTATACCTGTGAGATCCCTTCCAGGCAGTGTGCTGAGAAGCACCCGGACCGGGTCCCTGAGCGACACTGCTGGCTTCATATTTATTTATGTCTTGCTCTGCCGTCATAATGGCAGCATCCGGAAATAATCTGTAGCCAAACAACAGGGCATTTCTCAGTAAGTTAATTATATCTGGTTTAACTCCTGTCCTGACGAAATCTAGATTAGAGTCTCTTCTAATCAACACAAGATTCGCCATATGCACAAATAAACTGTCCGCGATATGCTGAAGAGACGTGCCCATGGCCACGGAAACCCGTTGGTGGAAGGCCATGAGGTCACGCAAGTCGTTCAAAGCATTCGTGACTTCTTTGGGTGCTTTGCCTTTATTCAATCTTGAGCACAACAAACAGATGTTTTGTGTCATTCTGTCCTGCAGTTCCGTTGAGCAATGATTGAAGCCTGCAGCATGATTTATAATGTAACTATCCTCCCTTGCAGTCCTTTCCCACCTACGAAGGGATTCTTGTGAGATAGGCCTGGATGGAGGGCCAGTAGCCGGATAGGCAGCAGCTTTAGTGATTCTTGGAAATTGGCTGTTGACCTTTGCTTCTGTTATGCCAGCTGAAAATAGAGCGGCCAGGACGATGGGTACCCCCTGGTTTCAACATGTGCATCTTATACCATTTTGATTGTGTCTTGGGCACTTTAACAAACTGGTCACGCTTGAGTCCTGCGGAGTCCTGTGACCTAGAAGGATATCCCTCTGCCACTGTCAAGTTTAGTCTTTCCAATTTTTGGCAAAGCCAATCGTCCGGTGGCATTGCTACTGAAATTCTAGTTGGTTTGTTAGGATTTTTACCCATCCACGGGTTATTAGACTTATCCGGTTCAGTGTAGTCTGTTTCAAAAGTAGGGATGTGATGCCATCCCATGAAAGATCGAACAGATCACACCGTCTCCCTGTATGACATCCTCCGTCTGTTCTGGAGCATCATTGGAATCAGATAACTGACCTTCTTTTTCTCCAGAACCGGAATAGGAGTCTGACCGGTCCATAGGGTCATCAGAAAATTGTTCATAATGTTCCACGTCTGTATCCGGTGGGAAAGCACAAGCTCCGGTAGAGGGCTGCCCGTGACCGGAATGCAGATAAGAAGCTCATGGTTGACCGGCACTGCCTGTGCCAGCATCAAACTTTGGAGAGGAAAGGATAGAATCACCCTTTTTTGGAACTGGCTGTGTGGCAGACTCCGGACCGGAGCTGGCAACAGCCGGGGGTGAATGAGAACGTCCCTTAGCAGAAGAATGCTTCCGGATCGGCGATGCAGACTGGTCCCATTTTTTCTCAGGCTTAGGGTCAGGCTTCTGAGCCGGAGGTTTAGTTGGTTTAGAATCGTGATCTGGCTTGTCAGGTTTCCTTGATTTATGAGCCTTTTTCTTCTTGTCTTTATCAACAATTTTCTTCTGTTTTGCAGATTCCTCAACAGCTACCGGAACCTCAACCGGACCGGTGGGACGGGTAGCTGGAGGAACAAAAGGGGTTTTTGAAATCAAAGATTTGGAGTCAATGGGCTTGACTGCTGACACTGGAGTTGAAAAAATGTTGCCTCTCGATAGAAGAGCTTCCATGCGAGCAAACTGCTCAGCCCATTTATCAGAAATGGCTAACAACTGGTCTGAAGTAACATAGTTTGGAGGTGGAGCAGTTGAAGTAGAAGACGCCATAGTAGACGGAAGGGAAATAGCAGGATGCGCAGAGGGGCTGCGCAGAAGCACCACTTATGGGTTGAAATGTAGGTTCATTATCCACTGGACTGAGCACTGTAATGTCCTTAGGGGACACCAACAACCCTGCCTTCTTGTCCTTTTGAATTTGATAAGTGGGTGTAGCAAGCAACTCACGCTGAGACTCTGAGAACCCATCACAAATAGAACAAGTTTTCTTCAACACACAAGCATCTTCACCAATTAGTTTATCTCGACACCTTGCGCACTTGTCGTGCAGATCAAAGCTTGCCATAACATGGCCGCATGAACCCCTTCGTTGTCCTTTTTTATCTCCTGGAGATGCTATGATACTTGTTAAACAAAACTACCACAAATATTTTTACCAAACTGTAATCAACACATATATAAAATCCAAATAAAAGTTTCTCTTAAATTCAAAGCGTTTCCTTCACGCGCCAAACAAATAGAGGAAGAGGGCATGCGTGAGCATGCGCAATACACCGGCAGGCGGGCTACACATCACCCACCTGGTGAGTGAACAGGACACTACCGGTCCCGGCCACAGCCCAGCTCGTTTTTTTTTAACGTTTGGCGAGACCGGCAGGGCGCCGGACATTTGCATCTGTCTACTAGGCAAGATGTATTAACGCAATAAAATTATATTTTTTCTTTGTAAAAAAACAAACAATTGTGACATTATTTATATCCATTATTTATATTTGTATTTTATCCAATCAGTTTCTTTTAAATGTAACAAAGCTACAATGTTTAGTTCAGATGATTGTGTTTCATAAAACTTTGTCACATAAACTGAAAAAAACGCAATAGCCGCATTTGTAGTACAGCCATTACTCCCCACCTTAAAAAGTTGTCAGTTCTGACCACAAAAACAGACCTAAAGAAGTAAACACCAGGCATGTAATTGAACAAGGGTAAACCCCCACCTCCACCCCTGCTGTGTTATCTGTATGTTTCTTCTGTCCACAAAAGTACCCATCGTGATATGACCTGTTGTGTTGAAAGTAAGGTAAAAACCCAGATAAATAAATCAGATTCTTCTTATGGATTAGATCTGTACTTCAAGTGTCACATCTGAGTGAAAAGGCATAGGTCTCTATATTCCAAGTTTGTCATATCCACTATATTGACTAAGTCTATACTTCAACAAATCTCACTCATGAGTGATATGGCATAGATCTAAATATATCACTTCCATTATATGGATTAAGTCTGTGCTTTAATAAATCTCGCACCTGAATGATAAAACATAGGTCTATGTACTCGAAGTTAGTAGGCCTGTACACCAATATCCACATGGATGAGGTCTGTACTTCAATAAATCTCACATCTGTGTGATAAGGCATTGATCTGTGCATGCTAACTTATTAGGTGTGTACTTCAACAAATCTCTCTTATGAGTGATATAGCTTAGGCCTGTACGTGCTAAGTTCACCATATTCACTGCATGGATTAGGTCTGTACTTCAATAACTCTAACACCTGTGTGATAAGGAATAGATCTGCACATACTAACTTTATCATATCCAGTATATAGATTAGGTCTGTATTTCAATAAGTCTCACACCTGAGGGATAGAGCATAGGTCTGTATAATCTTAAGTTCGTTGTTTCCACCATATGGATTGGGCCTGTACAATAAATCTCACTTTTGAGTGATATGGCATAGGCCTGTACATATCCACTATATGGATTAGGTTTGTACTTTAGTAAATTTCACATCTGCGTGATAAGCCTTAGATCTGTGCATGCTAACTTTGTCATATCCAGTAGATTATGTCTGCACTTCAAGAAGTCTCACATCTGAGTGATAAGACATACGTCTGCGCATGTTTGTCATATCCACTATATGGATTAGGTCTGTATTTCAACAAATTTCATGTTTGTGTGATATGTCACAGATCTGTGTATGCCAAGTTTGTCATATCCAGTATATAGATTAAGTTTGTACATCAGTAAGTCTCACAACTGAGTGATATGACCCGTGTACCTTAACTTTGCATATACGGTATTTGGATTAGGTATGTACTTTAATGAATATGGCACACTTTGGTGCACTGTAAGTTGAGATATGTAGTTTATGAAATATGTCTGTGCATGGTCATTAAAATCACACTTCTGAGGAGTATTGGATAGGTTTGTCAACTCTCAGTTTATTGCGCATTATTACACTTACATCTGATTGTGGATTTAGCAATTTTAGTGATTTATTTTTTAGCTTAATATCAAGTTTAAAATATGGAAGTATTTATTTAATAGTAGAATATTTTAGAAGTAATTTATTTAATGGTAGAATATTTTAGAAAATCTTACATGGGTTTGATGACGATGTTGATAAATGTTGCAGTAACCAATTGTAAAAATTTAATTGTAATTTAACTTTTTGTAAGTTAAATACTTACCTTATCCTCACTAATGCTTACGTGTTGGTGGGAGCAAACACGAACAACCAAAACAAGAAATATTCTTGTTGGTAGTATGATGCATGTATAAGTGTGCATGCACCTCTACCGGCACAACCCTGTTTAGCCTCACTTTAATTTTGGGAGTCAATACTAGAACTAGGACGCATTGGCATGCATAATGTCCACCCAAAGGGAAGCATGAGTTTTGCTCTACAACTTGGACAAAATTGGCAAGAGTAGATTGCTGACATACCCTGTGGGTCAAAAAGTTTGCTGAAATTGCTCTATTGCACACGGTTAAGGAGATAAAAGCAAATTTGTTTTTGCATTTTTGGCAAAAATTCAAAAAATCAAAATGGCCGCCATTTTGGGGAGAGGAAATTTTTTTGAAAATTGCCGAGTAGTTTGCTGAGATACCATGTGGGTGGAAAATTTTGACGAAATCGCCCTATCTTGCACAGTTAAGGAGATATAGAAGCAAATATGTGTTGTTGCATTTTTGGAAAAAATTCAAAACTTCAAAATGGCTGTCATTTTTAAGGGGAAGAACATTTTCTGGAAAATTCCAAAGAGTAGTTTGCAGAGATAACCTGTGAGTCGAAAATTTCGATGAAATTGCTCTATCTCACATGGTTAAGGAGATAGAAGCAAATTTGTGTTTTTGTATTTTTGGTACAAATGTGAAAATTCAAAATACAGTAGCCGTCATTTTTATGGGGATGAAAATTTTTGGAAAATTACAGAGTAGTTTGCTAAGATACCCAGTGGGTCAAAAATTAGAAACATCAAAATGTCCGTCATTTTTAAGAGGAAGAACATTTTCTGGAAAATTCCAAAGAGTAGTTTGCTAAGATGCCCTGTGGGCTGAACATTTCAATGAAATCGCTCTATCTCGCATGGTTAAGGAGAGAGAAGCAAATTTGTGTTTTTGCATTTTTGGCAAAAATTCAAAATGGCCGCCATTTCTGGGGAGAGGAAACTTTTATTAAATTGTCAATAGTACATTGCTTAGATGCCCTGTGGGTCGAAAATTTTGACGAAATTGCTCTATCTCGCACGGTTAAGGAAATAGAAGCAAATTTGTGTTTTTGCATTTTTGGCAAAAATTCAAAATAGCCGCCATTTCTGGGGAGAGGAAACTTTTATTAAATTGTCAATAGTACATTGCTTAGATGCCCTGTGGGTCGAAAATTTTGACGAAATTGCTCTATCTCGCACGGTTAAGGAAATAGAAGCAAATTTGTGTTTTTGCATTTTTGGCAAAAATTCAAAATGGCCGCCATTTCTGGGGAGAGGAAACTTTTATTAAATTGTCAATAGTACATTGCTTAGATGCCCTGTGGGTCGAAAATTTTGACGAAATTGCTCTATCTCGCACGGTTAAGGAAATAGAAGCAAATTTGTGTTTTTGCATTTTTGGCAAAAATTCAAAATGGCCGCCATTTCTGGGGAGAGGAAACTTTTATTAAATTGTCAATAGTACATTGCTTAGATGCCCTGTGGGTCGAAAATTTTGACGAAATTGCTCTATCTCGCACGGTTAAGGAAATAGAAGCAAATTTGTGTTTTTGCATTTTTGGCAAAAATTCAAAATGGCCGCTATTTTTGGGGAGAGGAAATTTTTTTGAAAATTGCAAAGAGTAGTTTGCTGAGATACACTGTGGGTCAAAAATTTCGACGAAATCACTCTATCTCGCATAGTTAAGGAGATATAGAAGCAAATATGCGTTTTTGCATTTTTGGCAAAAATTCAAAATGGCTGTCATTTTTAAGGGGATGGAAACTTTTTGGAAAATTACAAAGAGTAGTTTGCTGAGATACCCTGTGGGTCCAAAATTTCGACAAAATCGCTCTATCTCGCATGGTTTAGGAGAAAGACATATTTATGTTTTTTGCAATGTGCTATTACTCAGGAGCTTAAAGCTATCATTACCACCAACAACAATACCAAACAAACATTTGACCCCATAAACCTTCACACTAAATTTTGCAAAGATGAGTTAAATAGGTTTCCTTTGAAAGAGTGCAAACAGAAATGCAATTCAGAGTAGGCTCAAAGTAACAAAGCAGCTATTACTCAGATAGCTTTAAAGCTATCATTGACCAAAAGCTATCCTGGCCAAACTATTGACCCAATTATCCTTCATATAAATTTTTGTGAAGATAGAAAACATTGTTTCATTAAAATGTCCAGAAAAAAAGTCAACTCAAAAGAGCACAATAGCTATATAGCACAGTAGCTATTACTCAGCTATAAAGGTATTATCACCAAAAGCAATCCCAAGCAAGCAAATGATCAAATAATCCTCCATCCCAAATTTTGTGAATATAGGTAAAATACTTTCCTTTAAAATGCTTAAAACAAAAATGCTACTCAAAGTAGCTAAGCAGCTATTACTCAGTCAGCTATATAGCTATTATCACTAAAAGCAATCCCAAGCAAGCTATTGACCTAACTATTGCTCATACCAAATGTGGTAAAGATATGTCAAATGTTTTTCCTTAAAATGTCGGAAACAAAAGAAGTACACAAAAGTAGCTAAGTAGCTATTACTCAGTTAACTATAGAGCTATCTTCACCAAAAGCAACCCATGCAAGCTATTAACCCAATAAACACGCATACCAAATTTGGTAAAGATAGGAAAAATACTTTTCCTTTTCTGTGATGATGGACGGTGGAAAAAGCAAAAATAATATGTATGACATGTAAGGGATGACATTAGATGGGCTGAAAACCTGTATACAACATTCATACCCGATAAGATGAATAACATGAAACAGGATTGACATGTATCTAAAAATGTCCTTACACATCAACATATACATATTATAAATGTACAACACGCTGGGCAAAAGCGCTGGACCTAAAAAGTATTCTGACCCCTCCTTCGACTTCCGAGCCACATCCTTTGAGTTAAAATTAGTGAATGTGGCGTGTAACTTCCAAAAGCAAGCTCCAAGTATCTAATCAAGAGAAATCCCTCCCTTGAAGGTTAAGGAAGGCGACAGAGTGAATGTCATGAGCTTTAACCTTGAAATGTACGATGTAATGGCATTCTTCTGAAGCATTTCCTATACACATTCTAACAGAAACGTTTTTATTGGTTGCATATCCACTCTGAATTGTGGGAGTGAGAGACAATTTGATTAGATGTTTCAACTTAATTGTGTAACCGTGCTTCAGAATGTTTGCAGCGTTGGTGTGGCATTTGTTTTGTTCCCATACCTTGACAAATGACAGCAAATAGCTTCCAGGTGAGATCTCTAGCTTTATATAGTCATTTAATTCTGCCACCACAACCCCTCTGGTGGGTTGTGATGTCATTTGTTGGCTTTTATACTCAGTATGGCCACAAAAAGAACTCCTGTTGGAACTTTGTGTATTCTGTCCATAAGAAGTAAATCTTCTTGAAGAATAACCAGAAATGTTATCAAATTTTCGTCACTTTGGTGATCTGCCCCTTTCATATTTATTCTCTACACTGTTCAAAACAGATGGGAGAACAAATCAGCTGACTTAAATCTCAACCTACGCAGTCGATTTCTCTCGTGTTCATATAGATGAGGTGCTGAAAACTTGAGAATATAATCCCTATGGGCAAGTTTTGTGCTTCATGCCATTGTAACTGAAGCCTCTGTAATAGTTTCCAATGCTCTATCTGTGGATGAAATCGTAGCCAACTGAATGTGCACATAACTCAGCCATTCCTCCAAGTCTTTAGCAAAAGCCTCATCCACAGTCCACACAAGCCTGCATTAGTTCCTTCTTATTAATTGCATACTTTTCTATGGTTCTAATAAGCATGCCGACAAAGTCCAAGATTTAAACATGTTCCCTCTTGACTGACTCCATTGTGGTAAACTGTCTAGTAGGTACTTAAATAACCAGTGGACTTGGATTTATTTGTTGTTTTACGTCGCGTTCAACAGCCACGGTGATATTGTGATGGGTAGTTTACAGGTGGGGGAAACCAGTGAATACTGCAGTGTAAACCACCAGGCATCGGCAAGTAACTACCAACTTTACAATATGAAAGTTGCTTGCATCGGCAAGTAACTACCAACTTTACAACATGAAGCGCCCGGCCCGGCCAAGATTCGAACCGGTGGCCTCAGAGGTTGGAGGCGAGAACGCTAACCGCTATACCACCGAGCACCCTCTAGTGGACTTGGAACAGATACTCCTAAATGAATCTTGACATTTAGCTGAAGTTTAAAATTCTTATAAAGTGCTGTCATAGAACGTTATCATGGGTCTTGAATATGGAAGGAATGTGTCTGTTATAAGGGGCCGACAGAAGTCTTTCCCCATTGTCTAAAGGGTTACCAGCAACCTTTCCCTCCAATTCTGATCACCTATTGTTTATCTCTTCCACTGGAGGAAGTACCATAGGAAGGGATGAAGCCTTCTTCCTCCTATATTTTGAGCCAAATATATTCAAATGACCCTCTGCAAACTCCTCTGGTAGGAAGAGATCCAAATGACAACTTCCTCATCCCTTCCAGTGGACTGTTTTTCAGATTGGGGAGGAGACACAGAACGCGCTTCCTTCTCCGTTCTATGCTCTCCATAATCATCCCTGTAGTCCTCATCTTCCATGGCTGCAAAAGTATTGCGAGAAGAACTTCTATATGGTTGATAGAATCCTCTGTTACAGGTGTAATTGTCTCTGTCATATTCACCTCATTAGAGGAGACAGATGTACTTCCCTTCTCTAGTGCTACCAGATGACCCTGTATGCTGTCCAATCTCTCCAAAAGAAGTTGTAAAGGGTCTACAGTAACAGACTTCTCTGTTGAAGTTGAATTCGTAGCACTGGAATGTGGAGTGGATGAAGAGGGTGGGTGGAAGTGGGGGCTCATCAGAACCTAACAACGAGTCCTCTCGATCCTTAAAAATGTATCTTGCCTTCTTAAGTTGATATGCCTCTGTTCAGAAGAAAATTGAATGCAAATATAAGTCTAAGTTTAATGATAAGAATTCCATTCTAGAGTCAAATGGCGACAGCCTGGAGCAATTTTCTGTCCTTTGGACTTAATTTGCCCTTCAGCCATATTTAACTTGTCATACAAAAACGAATTCATCAGTGTAAAAACAAAATATACTTGCTCCTTGACGACCAAAATTGAAGGGAGGCTAAACAGGTTTGTTCCGGTGCAGGCGCATGTACACTAATACATGCATTATACTACCAACAGGAATATTTCTTTTTAAAAAATACTTTTGTTTGGTCACTCATGTTTGCTCCCGCCAACATGTTTAGTGAGGATAAGATAAGGGCATTTCACTCAGTAAAAGACCCTTGTTAGTCAGATTATGAGTCTGATTATGCCTCTTGTAACTCCAAGATAGACAATATTAGACATTGAAGATTTCGGAAAAAAAGTTTTACACCTCTTTTTTCCCAACAAGTTATGATATATTGTAAGTTGTAAAGTATGTTGAATAAAAAAAAAACATTTTGCTTTTTATTTGTAACTTTCTTCATTTTTAAGTTTTAAAATTTGGCCAGCAACTTTTCAGCCGGGCCATTAACCTTTTTTTACTGGAAATGTTGGCCAGCAACAATTTTGCACGAGTCATGAACACTGAACCCACATAGGGGCGAGTGCCTCTGATTAGATGCCAAACTCTCTATCCACAAGGCCACTAATCAGACGTTCCATAATATTGAATCGATTCTAAAGCTGTAAACGCAATAAAGGAGATATAAGGCAAAAAACAAAAATCTATTTTATGAGTCCAGTTTGACCTGTAAGATGGGGCGAGGGGGGATGAGTTGGAAAATATGTAGACTCTCTGTATATGCCCTTGAAATACACTCTAAAACTGTAAAAGCAATAATAAGGGCGATATAAGGGTAACACACATCTCCTATTTTTTACCCCAGTTTGAAGGGGGAAGGTTGTCGGGGGTAAATATGAGCGGATCTCTAGGCCTAGGTTTTACTCTTAGGAGGGGTCAGGGGTAAAATCTGACCAACTTTACATACTCTCCACATATGATTCCCCAATACCTCTTAATATATTCTAAAGCTTTAAAAGAAATAATAAAGGAGATACAAGGTAAAATGTAAAAATCTGCAATTTTATGACCCCAGTTACCTCCGAAAACAATTTATGGCTCTAAATGCGATACTAGGGGGAGAAGATAATCGGGGCCTTCACATTGATTTTAAGCTT